>CM060106.1:50864415-52184415 GCA_030522415.1 Channallabes apus | reverse complement strand
CCAATCATGGGAAAGCATCCAGTAGAGTTTATGCTGTCTGGATGCTCATATACATTCCAAACTACCTTAAAAAAAAATAATAATAATAATCGATGCGTGTATTGGAATGACTGTGTGTGTGTGTGTATATTTATATTTTGTGGTTATTGCATGTTTAGATCATTAGATTTTTTTCATGGATGTACCACAACTACAGCATGTATATCAATGCATGAAAGGATTTTTGAAAAATATGATACCTTTCTTAAATTAATACACATTTCTGCGGTCAAAGAGGAACGAACATGGTGAAAACAGGGACTTGTTAAAGGAAACATCTACTTCAGTATGGCGCCATAACGTTTTAGTCCTTACTTAACAGATTCATTAATTCGAGCAACTCAAAAAAAATAAAATAAAATAAATAAATAAATAAAAAAATCTCACCGTATTGGACACTTCCTTCTTGTCACTGAAGATGACGGTGATTAATAATCCGCACAGCTTGTTCGCTCTATTTCGGATTTAGATTTACAAGCAGACAAGATCTCTAACAGAACAGCCAAGCGATTACGTTTACCACGACCTTCCAGCGTCACACGAGCCAAGCCGCTTCTTCACTTACCAGTACTGCTGTAGGTCAGAGTTGGACAGGCCTTCACTAATCATTAATGGGTTAAATCAGACATATGCATAACTCAGATATGGCACAGATAACCTAGCGATAACAAGAAGGAATTAAACTAACCGCGTCCATATGGACCACAGCTTTCAACATGTGTCCTGCAACTGGATGCATACTTCTGCTGTGGAAATAACAGTCTCATCTTCCACTAGAGGAATGTTAAATGCTTTATTCCCCCCCAACGCGTCCTTCAACACTCACATGGGCTTTTTTTGATCTTTGTTATGAAAACATGATTATTTACTGTTTGTCAGAAATTCCGAGCCAAAATAGAAAGGTTTGGATGTAGGAAACTTTTTTTTGTTGGCGCAGAAGATGGAAAACGTGGTGTGTCGCTTGGACCAGAGCATAAAACGTATTCGCTGGGACTACTGCCATCTTGTGGACGAACTCTGCAGACCTGACCATGGCTGCAATTTTTATAATAATAAAAAAAAAAAACCACTAGATTTTAATTGTTGTCATTTGTATCTGTATTGGCAACAGATTTCAAAATACATATGTATATAACAAAAAAAATTAACATACAGTTCACCAAGATTCCTTGAGAAGTCTTTCCAAACTTTGCTTGTTTACTTTTCTTTCTTTACAGATTTTTTCTTTTTCTTTTTTAATAAAGGTCTCAGTTGCAAGACGGAGACAAGTTTTATCACCAACAAGCCATCCCTTTATCATTTCCCCAAAAAAAAGAGGGAATTATTGGGAGAACCAGACCACTGAGACGTCTTTGAAGCACTTCATCATGGTGACCTTCTTTTAATTGATAGTCTTGTTAAATATAGTGGCAGGTTGAACTCTACAGTGGGTTGGGTTTCTTGTTTAGGTTTCAAGCTCTCACAGTCTCTTCCTCATCTTGCCTTTCTTGAAGCGGCCGCGGCCGAAGCCGGACTTCATGACGTCATTTAATCGCTGCTTGTTTCGGCCGCGTAACTTCTTCAAGCCGCCGCTTTGCAGGAACTGCTGCTTGGAGCGTTGTTTGCGCTGTTTCAGGATCTGTTCGCTGCTCTTCAGCTCCGAACGCACGCGTGAGCCATCCTTGTTCTTGGGCTGAGGGCCCGCTTTGGGTCTGCCCCGATGACCTTAAATATGACGCAGACATGCAGATTTAGACATCAGAATCAAAACACACATACTGACACACACATATATACACTCACCTAAAGGATTATTAGGAACACTATACTAATACGGTGTTTGACCCCCTTTCGCCTTCAGAACTGCCTTAATTCTACGTGGCATTGATTCAACAAGGTGCTGAAAGCATTCTTTAGAAATGTTGGCCCATATTGATAGGAGAGCATCTTGCAGTTGATGGAGATTTGTGGGATGCACATCCAGGGCACGAAGCTCCCGTTCCACTTGGCACTAAGGAGCCTAAAGTGTGCCAAGAAAACATCCCCCACACCATTACACCACCACCACCAGCCTGCACAGTGGTAACAAGGCATGATGGATCCATGTTCTCATTCTGTTTACGCCAAATTCTGACTCTACCATTTGAACGTCTCAACAGAAATCGAGACTCATCAGACCAGGCAACATTTTTCCAGTCTTCAACTGTCCAATTTTGGTGAGCTCGTGCAAATTGTAGCCACTTTTTCCTATTTGTAGTGGAGATGAGTGGTACCCGGTGGGGTCTTCTGCTGTTGTAGCCCATCCGCCTCAAGGTTGTGCGTGTTGTGGCTTCACAAATGCTTTGCTGCATACCTCGGTTGTAACGAGTGGTTATTTCAGTCAAAGTTGCTCTTCTATCAGCTTGAATCAGTCGGCCCATTCTCCTCTGACCTCTAGCTTCAACAAGGCATTTTCGCCCACAGGACTGCCGCATACTGGATGTTTTTCCCTTTTCACACCATTCTTTGTAAACCCTAGAAATGGTTGTTCATGAAAATCCCAGTAACTGAGCAGATTGTGAAATACTCAGACCGGCCCGTCTGGCACCAACAACCATGCCATGCTCAAAATGGCTTAAATCACCTTTCTTTCCCATTCTGACATTCAGTTTGGAGTTCAGGAGATTGTCTTGACCAGGACCACACCCCTAAATGCATTGAAGCAACTGCCATGTGATTGGTTGATTAGATAATTACATTAATGAGAAATTGAACAGGTGTTCCTAATAATCCTTTAGGTGAGTGTATATACAACCAGTTCAAAGATTGATTACAGCCCCCAAGTGGCGCAGCGGTAAAGTGCTCGTCTTATCACCTAAGTCCGATTCACAGGTGAAGCTGTAGCGCTCCCGCAGCTGGGGGCCTAGAAAGCTGATTGGCCGAGCTCTCTCAGCAGGATGGGACGGGAGTTACTTAGCGCTTTCACTTCAATCAGGGCTCTACAGGCAGTCAAGGACGTCTGTGAGCTCACGAAAGCGGAGGGAGGTGCAAGGCACCAGTGTTGACCATTACGACCACCTGCTTAATATTGAGTATGTCCTCACTTTTGCCACCCAAACAGTAATAACCTGGGTGCTCGGACACCTTTCTACTGGACCCAGCATTAACCTTTTAATCAATCCGAGCATCAGTAGCTTTTCCATTAGGTCAGACTACACGCGCCAGCCTTCACTCCCCATGTGCATCAGTGAGTCTTTCCTGCAACAGACAGGGGTGGCCAAGACTAATAGAGGCACAGGGGGATCGAAGCCTGGCACATGTAGTCTGATCCAATAGAAGAGCTACTGTAGCTCAAATTGATGAAAAGGTTAATGCTGGTTATGATAGAAAGGTGTCAGAAAACATAGTGCATTACTATTGTGGTGGGAAAAAGGGGAACCTCCTCGATATTAGCCGGGGGGTGGCTATCAAGTGAACAGTTCTACTTCTTTTTATTGCAGTTTTGAAATTATTGATGAAACAATTCCATTTAGCTGCATTCATACCTCCAAATTTGGGTCCCCTTCCTCCTCCACCCTCTCCGTCTGAATCGTCTGCATCGTCCACCTTGTACTTCTTCTTCCATTCCTCATAACTAGTCCAGAGTGAAGGAATAAACCCCTGAATCCACACCGTTTTCATGATTTATTCAAAACTCATACACAACCCACAAACTTCAACCAGAACGTCTGATCAAAGGATACAAGCTCTTCTTCGACTTCTTGGCGCTGACCACTTGGCCGCTCTCCGTTTTGATCTTGTTCTTTTTGTCTTCTTTTCCCGTATCCCGGACAAAGCGTTTCTTCTTGCGATCCCTGGACAGATACAGTGAGACAGAATGAATCGCTCATTCATGTAGATTTAGGTTAGACTGAACGTGCATGTTCATCAGGGGGTCTCTCCCCTTACCATCTCATCATCTTCTGGTGCTGGTCCATCGTGGCGCTCTCATCACCCATCAGATCCAGAAGAGCAGAGCAGGCCTGCTGTTCAAACGAGCTGCCTTCTCCCGCCAGACTGAGTCTACAGACAGAAAAAACGAAGGCTTAAAATCCTAATCTGACTCAGCATAGTGTGTAATATTTAAAACTATATATTAAGGGCTCTTTGGTTTGTGCAACAAAAAACCTTTATAAATGCAACCTTGAACATTAAAAGTACAAACTAGTACAGTAATTACCAAAAGAAGTATTAAGTGAGTGTAGTACAGTTCAAAAATGATTAGGGCTGCAACAACTAATCGATAATTATCGATAATGAAATTCGTCGTCAACGAATGCCGTTATCGATTAGTTGGGCTGCTCACGTTACTGAGAAGCGCGACCACAAGAGGCACAAATACACAGACACACATGGAGGTTACAGAAGCGTTTGCAGGAAAAAGCGTGCGTGCCCCAAGTCCTCCCAGGTATGGGAGCAGTTTACATTAAACACCTCTTATCGGGCGTTAAAATCGAGCGGTTTTCTGCTGTTCGTAGCGTCCGGTGAGCGCGGATGAAGCGCCGAGGGTTTTCTACACATAGGAGTCAGTGAGAGTGTTCACACGGGCTTTGGTGACGTGCATTTGTCCGATTGCGCGGTTATACGGTGTCAAAAAAAACGTTGCATGCAGATTTTTCTTGGCGCTCAGATCCAAATGAACGCAAGGAAAACACGTCTAGTGCGTTTTCTTCGCGTTCATTTTATGCTTCGGAGGACCGGATATATCCCATCATCCTACACGCTATACATACTGTAGGGAAATGCGGCAAAATAAACAGAGTGAACCCAGTAGCGGCGATTTGTTTTCTCTCCCTACGTCGCCGTATTACAAGAATGTCTAGTGTGTATATACAGTGGTGTGAAAAACTATTTGCCCCTTTCCTGATTTCTTATTCTTTTGCATGTTTGTCACACTTAAATGCTTCTGCTCATCAAAAACCGTTAACTATTAGTCAAAGATAACATAATTGAACACAAAATGCAGTTTTTAAATGAAGGTTTACGTTATTATGGGAGAAAAAAACCTCAAAATCTACATGGCCCTGTGTGAAAAAGTGATTGCCCCCCTTGTTAAAAAAATAACTTAACTGTGGTTTATCACACCTGAGTTCAATTTCTGTAGTCACCCCCAGGCCTGATTACTGCCACACCTGTTTCAATCAAGAAATCACTTAAATAGGAGCTACCTGACACAGAGAAGTAGACCAAAAGCACCTCAAAAGCTAGACATCATGCCAAGATCCAAAGAAATTCAGGAACAAATGAGAACAAAAGTAATTGAGATCTATCAGTCTGGTAAAGGTTATAAAGCCATTTCTAAAGCTTTGGGACTCCAGCGAACCACAGTGAGAGCCATTATCCACAAATGGCAAAAACATGGAACAGTGGTGAACCTTCCCAGGAGTGGCCGGCCGACCAAAATTACCCCAAGAGCGCAGAGACAACTCATCCGAGAGGCCACAAAAGACCCCAGGACAACATCTAAAGAACTGCAGGCCTCACTTGCCTCAATTAAGGTCAGTGTTCACGACTCCACCATAAGAAAGAGACTGGGCAAAAACGGCCTGCATGGCAGATTTCCAAGGCGCAAACCACTTTTAAGCAAAAAGAACATTAAGGCTTGTCTCAATTTTGCTAAAAAACATCTCAATGATTGCCAAGACTTTGGGGAAAATACCTTGTGGACCGACGAGACAAAAGTTGAACTTTTTGGAAGGTGCGTGTCCCGTTACATCTGGCGTAAAAGTAACACAGCATTTCAGAAAAAGAACATCATACCAACAGTAAAATATGGTGGTGGTAGTGTGATGGTCTCGGGTTGTTTTGCTGCTTCAGGACCTGGAAGGCTTGCTGTGATAGATGGAACCATGAATTCTACTGTCTACCAAAAAATCCTGAAGGAGAATGTCCGGCCATCTGTTCATCAACTCAAGCTGAAGCGATCTTGGGTGCTGCAGCAGGACAATGACCCAAAACACACCAGCAAATCCACCTCTGAATGGCTGAAGAAAAACAAAATGAAGACTTTGGAGTGGCCTAGTCAAAGTCCTGACCTGAATCCTATTGAGATGTTGTGGCATGACCTTAAAAAGGCGGTTCATGCTAGAAAACCCTGAAATAAAGCTGAATTACAACAATTCTGCAAAGATGAGTGGGCCAAAATTCCTCCAGAGCGCTGTACAAGACTCGTTGCAAGTTATCGCAAACGCTTGATTGCAGTTATTGCTGCTAAGGGTGACCCAACCAGTTATTAGGTTCAGAGGGCAATTACTTTTTCACACAGGGCCATGTAGGTTTGGATTTTTTTTCTCCCTAAATAATAAAACCCCTCATTTAAAAACTGCATTTTGTGTTTACTTGTGTTATCTTTGACTAATAGTTAAATGTGTTTGATGATCAGAAACATTTTGTGTGACAAACATGCAAAAGAATAAGAAATCAGGAGGGGGGCAAATAGTTTTTCACACCACTGTGTGTATATATATATATATATATATATATATATATATATATATATATATATATATATATATATATATTATATATATATAGAGAGAGAGAGAGAGAGAGAGTTTTTTTTTTTTTTTTTTAATTGACAAAAAAAGGATAAAATACATGAGAGGATCGAAATAATGTATAAACCGTGAAAAGGATGTAGCAAGAGACACTTCAATTAAAAATAATATAATAATCTAGAAGTCTATTATTCTTCTTACTAAGTTGAATTAATTTAAGAGAATTTGACATTCAGTTGTTAAGAATGACCTCAATTTTAGTGTATTTTTTAAAACTAATATACACACACACACACACACACACACTGTCAACTTGCCATCTGCAATTATTGTTCAAAACAAATGTTGATTTACATAAAATAAGGTTTAAATGTCAAAATTAAAGATCATTAAACTCTGTGGCTATTGCATTGTTTACTTTTATACATAAATAATCCCGATTTATAGTTTTATATAGTTTAGCTTTTATCCGAAATCTAAAAAAAAAAAAAAATTAATCGACCAACTAATCGATTATCAAAATAATTGTTAGTTGCAGCCCTAAAAATATTCCTCAAGAAAAGATTTCTCAAGATAATTTAATCAATATAATTAAAATACACTGTCTGGCCCAAAAAATAAGTAAATAAATAAGAAAGGGGAAAAAAAACGGAAGGAATGGTATGCAAAATGAATGAATACCTAAACCTTTTAAATTAGTGTTAGTCAAATAAAAATCTAAAAGGTTCCAGCTTGAACCAGTTATTAGGTCAGGGGTAGCTCATTGGTTAAGACTTTGGACTATGGTTCCAGGTTTAAATCCCACGACCACCAAGGTGCCACTGTTGGGCCCTTGAGCAAGGCCCTTAACCCTCAACTGCTCAGATGTTATTAATGAAAAAAGGACACAATGAGATGAAAATGGAAGTCGCGCTGGATAAGGGCGTCTACCAAATGCTGTAATGTAAATGTTATTAAGGATTAACATCAAGATCGCAAACATACCCTCTTTCTGATTCAAAGTCTTTGGGTCTGTAGGGGATGTAAAACTCCTCGTCCCGACCCGACTGCCTGTTCTTTTTCTTCTTAGGCCTGTCCCCATCCACGTTCTCGTCTTGTTTCCGCTTCTTTCTTCCGACCACTTTCGAAAACACACCCTGATTAATACGAAAGAGTAAGATTAGCTTCTTTTAAGGCATTAGGGCTGAAATTGATAATCACCAATATCTTTCACTTATTTTGTCAAATTCAAACCACAATTTATTGCTTAGACTGGAATAATTTCACCAGTTCACACAAAAATGTAATAAAAAGAAATCTGTACAAGTTTTTCAAATGAATAAGCCTTTAATGTAGCATAGACTTAACACATACAGTAAACATAACATCCGGTTAGAAAAAAAAATTACTTTGTATTGTACCCAGTACAACTGTGCCACACCCCCTTCGTCACATTCCCGCACTGGCCAGCTTTAACACATTAATATTGTACCGTACCCGAGGACACATGCTTCTCTACAAACTCCGATACTGTAGGTGGCAGTATGCACCTAGTTGGTTTGTGTGGCACGAATAAAGCACTTAGACTTGTGTAGCCTTTCACGCAAATCGAACTGCCTTATAGACTCACCTGAATGTCCTCATCATTCTCCACCTCCTCCACTTCCTCCCCACGGTGCTGTTGTGTTTTAGCTGAGGTCCGAATAGCCGGACGGTTCTGCAGAGTCTCGGCCTGCATCTCTTCTTTCGTCCTTTGGAATTTGTCGACCAGACGGCCGTCCCGAGAACGCTTCGTCCTCATTATCTGACTGGCACTGGTTTTGTTGTTGGAGTTAATCTCGAATATCGTCTGAGAAATTCGGAAATTATACATGTTAAATCTACAGCAAGTCCCCAACATACGAACGAGTTTCATTCCGAGAACAAATTCGCAAGTACGATTTGTTCGTAAGTCGAACAAACATTGTCTAAATACTAGGAAACTAACAAAATTGGCTATGCACAGTATAAAACAAACATGTTCCATGAGTATCTATGCTGAAAGCATGAACCTGACAGCAAACTCACCAATGTAAACATTCAATACAGCGTTCAAATGATTTACTCACAGACTTTGCCTTGTAAGCCTTGATGGAGTCGACTATCTGCAGTCTGTCCAACTCCATCTTCTCGAGTCCTGATCCTGGAAACATGTCGGACATTGCAAGATTAGACAGGTCATCAGGACAACCAGACTTTAAAAAATACAATAATACATAATAACAAACCTAGCAGCGGGTGAACGGCTATTGAAGAGAGATCGGTGTTTTTCACCCGCTTGATCGATTCTGGTGAGGGGTTGGGTCGAGACTTCAGGTACTGCTTGTAAGCGTTCTCGGAGATCCGTTTGAGGTTCTCGAGCTCTAGAGAGTTCTCGTGAGCCGTAAGGACATGCGCGTCTTCATCATCCAGGATGCTCTGTGGGACACGACCAAGCACTCCATCAGCATCTAGACAAAGATGATAAATAAAAGAGAGTCACTTGCCGAAAGGTTCTGTCAGTTATAAACTTAATGCATAACAAAAGCTACGATCATCAGGGTCTGAGCACCAATGAGAAAAGTGCTGACACTGAAAACAAGAATGTATTCCTAGGGTAGTACTCCCAGCAGTGACTCGAACAATTAAGGCTCTGGGATTCTGATCTGAAGGTCTGGGTTTCAAGCCCCAGCACCACCACCACAAGTTGCCACTGTTGGCTCCTTGAGCAAGGCCTATCTGCACCAGGGCTGCTCCAGTGCTGTACCCTGGCTGACCCCGTGCCCTGACCCCAGCTTCCTAACTGTGCTGTAAAGAACATGTGGCAAATAACCGAAATCTAATCTTAATCATACCCTAGCGTTAATGAAGGTGACATACCCTCAGAGTGATCAATGGTTGCAAGGTGCAAAGGTTTTCCAAGGAAGAGGTGAAGGTCATAAACAAAGGCCACTTCGTCCAGGCACACCAGGCTGAAGGCTTTACCACTCCTGCCAGCACGGGCTACACGACCTGCACATCAACACAGCAACAAGAGAGCATGCTCATACACAACATTTAACAGTTTTAATTAATGTTAAGTTAGCTACCTAGGCCAGTATACAGTATTATGTAATCGGACTCAAGTGTGTTAGTAAAAAATAACATTTTAGAAAAGGTAAAGAGTGGGCTAGGAGGAGCTCACGGGTACCCCTCAATCACTCACTCATTAATCGTCTATACCGCTTTATCCTGTATTCAGGGTCACGGGAGGCCTGGAGCCTATCCCAGGAGGATTAGGACTCGAGGCGAGGTACACCTTGGACAGGGTGCCAATCCATCACAGGGCATGCACAAACACACACATACACTACGGCAGTGGTTCTCAAAGTGTGGGGCGCGCCCCACTAGTGGGGAATACAGACATGACAGGTGGGGCGCAATGAACGGGAGGAAATTAATGGAAAATAATAGGAAAGTATCTATTCTAATTCATGCTTTTCTTTATTGATAATGAAGAGCGTAAGCTCAAAACAATCACACACAAATAAACGGATCATTAATACAAGTAAATTGAATTGAAACCTGCGCGACCCACTGGGCAGCGCTGCGCGACCGCGCCGACCATCAAAGTACATGCGCACGTACAAACCAGGCATGACAAGGCGGAAACAATATTAAACAGTCCTGACATTTTAAATAAATTGAGTCGCGCAGGTTTGTGATTCGAGCGGCGCTGCGCGAATAAACCAGATCATCACTGCGTTATCCAGATAGTCGCGCTGCGCTGTATTTGCGCAGATATTTGGTTCAATCGGGTGCCACGCGCGTTCAGAGCATGCAACTTGGAGTTGTGTGCGCGCGCGTTCAGGTCATCAGACCGGGGCGGGGGGGGGGTCGACCCACCGGGCATTTCCTGGTATGCCCTATGGTCAGCCCAGGCCTGTTTGGGTAGAAGAAAAGTGATACGAATGAGATGAACGTGATTTGGAAGGTACACAAGTGCACTGTTTTAACAAGTGGTGGAAACACGTCAAACCTTTTCTATCATCTGAAATCCAAGCATCCAAACGAATATGACCAAAGTAAATTAAAATAAATGCGGCAAACCTCAGCAATTCACAGTTTATATAAAATTACATTATGTAAAACAGTTTCTTTGTGTTTGAATTTTTATTTATGCATTTTCAGATACAAATTGCTATATTGTGATATATATCGTTATCGAGGTAAAAAATAGCTTCTACCGTTATAGAAGATTTTGGTTATATCACCCACCCCTAATGAAGCCTATCTTGAGCTTGGATTCATGGTGGGGATGGTGGGGGCAGAAGAGAGACCTGTGTGTGTTTTGTGTCTTAAACCGCTGGCAGCAGACCGCATGAGACCCAACAAATTAGGAAGACACTTAGAGACAACACACTCACAGTCACGTTAATAATCCACTCGACTTCTTTCAAAGAAAGCTGACAGAATACAGACAGCAGGAGAATCGCATGGTAACATCTGAATCAGTGGACAGCAAACACAAATGGCTTCATTCAAAGTTACATACAGAATTGGCCAGTGCAAAAAAACTACAAACGATTGCTGAGCAGCTAATAAACATGGGGTCAATTATGCAAAGATAAGTGACAACGTAAGCCTTTTATAACAATTGCACGTGTATTTTATCTATTTTGAACTTGGTGTTTGATCTTATTGGTTTAGAAATTGATATTACAATAAACAGTAAACTTGGCCGATTTCGTTATTATTTTGTTGACAAGTGGGGCTTGAAAATTCGCTCACCCCCTTAAGTGGGGAATGACAGAAAAAGTTTGAGAACCACTGCACTACGGGCACATTGGGAAATGCCAGTTAGCCTTTGGACAGTGGGAGAAAACCGGAGTACCCTGAGGAAACCCACCAAGCATGGACATGCACACAGACACAAGGAGGGAATCGAACCCAGAGGCACTTGGAAGTGCACGGCAACAGTGCTAACCACTACGCCACCGTGTCACCTGGCGTTTAAATGACAAGGAGCTTAGGCCACAAGTCGGAGTACACCCTGGATGGGATGCCAAACTATTCCAAGGTACAAGCATACTCCCAAAAATACTCTCTCTCACTCATCCTCTATAGCAATTTATCCTGTATATAGGGTTGTGGGAGCCTGTGACAAAAGACTTCGGGTACGAGGCGTGGTACACCCTGGACAGGATGCCAATCCATCACATGGCACACACTTACATTTACAGACTACAGGCAATTTGGGAACACCAATCACTCAGTCATGTCTCAGGACTGTGGGGGAAAGAAAATGGAAACCCACCAAAGACAGTGAGAACATGCAAACTCCATGCTCATGGACTGGGATCCCATCCATGGAGGTGCAAAGTGACCCCTAACCATAAGCCACCTCCAAACATAGACAAATAAACTGCCTTGAATTGAGACGCTGATCTATTTGTGCACGGAACATACCGACTCTGTGGAGAAAGAGCTTGCCCTTGGAGGGGAAGTTGTAATTGATGACGTTGTCCAGGAGCGGGATGTCGATACCGCGGGCTGCCACGTCCGTCACCAGCAGCACCATTGCTTTGCGGTGGACAAAGCGACCGATGTTGATCTTCCTGGCGGTTTGGTCCAGAGCGCTGTATATGTACGCGCACTCGATGCCTTGTGAGGTCAGTAGCTAATCACAAAAAAAAAACGTAACACAACAGTACATTACTTATTTCGTGGGCACTTCTTCTGTACATTTTTGTCCTTTATAAAGCCTTACGCATAAAACACTGTCCTTAAGTCTCACGGTCAGTTACCTGGTTGAGATACTCCACGTGGTGTTTGGTGGCGACAAATACGACCGTCTGCTCCTGGGGCTTCACGACGTTCCGCAGAAGATACAGCAACAGCGCCGGCTTGTCGTCCAGACGCAGGTGAAAAAACGACAGCTAATGGGGACAAAACGTGATGTAGCGCATAGCGAGACATGAAGATATCTTTCAGCTGCCGAAGTTTGTTAAGTTGAAGTTACGGTACCTTTAACTGATCACTGAGCTTACTGTCGACATCCAGACGGACCAAGACCGGGTCTGTTAATCCTGTGGAAGAGAGGACACGCCGTTCAAGTCAAACCGGGACTTTTGATTGTGCAGAAAATCTTGAAAACGCTTTATTTCTGTATAGAAATCCCTGCTACAATAATGCGCTTATTCCAGAGTTTCACTAGTGCTTTTAGAAGGTTTTCTCAGAACGCCAAAGCAATGATCATGTCTGAAATGCTGGCCTCCTAGGAACTCTTTTAATGGCCCAAACATGTGGAAATGGCTTGGAACCAGGGTCAGGACTGTATCGGCAATATCTCGCAGTTGAATTCCTGTAATGTGCAAGCGGTGTTGGTGAAGGAATGTATGTACAGTTCGCACAGACAGATCAGTCTCTTCCGTCGATTTTTAAGAAAGGATGTTCCCAGGAACGTGAGCCACCTCGGCCAGGACGGTCATCATTCACAGACTTACAGCACTGTTTAAAACCAGCTAAGTCTTATCACCGTACTATGCTTGAAGTCTTCTATAAATTTTGTTCGGTTTTACACCTTCATATACAAGAAATATCATCAAGTCCCTGATTTGACTTGAACGCCCCTTGTAACTGCGACTTCTTTACTCTAAACATAAAATCAGCATATTTTTTGGTAACTCTAAGGGGGGAAAAAAAAAAGGGAATCCTAACCAGCTCTGGCGAACTCCACGAGCAGTTTGGGCAGCGTGGCGGAGAACAGGAGGGTCTGCCGAGTTTCAGGGAGACGTCTGATGATCTCCTGCAGTTGCTCAGTGAAACCCATTTCAAACAGTCTGTAGAGAAGAACCACAGCACGAACGTTATTACGTAAAGTAGGGGGGTGAAGGGTCAATGATCAACAGTGCTCGTTACAGCGAGACGCCGTGTGCCCCGTAAAAACCGACGAAGCTGCTGTTAACAGGTTAACAGTCCAGATCTTCCTCACCGGAACTATGTGTTATAAAACTCCATAAATGTTATGGAAAGCGAGCCATTTCGGAGGATGCTTACCGATCCGCTTCGTCAAACACCACGTACTCCACGCTCTGCAGTTTGAGGTTCATTTCCATGACGACGTGCATGAGACGGCCAGGAGTACCGATGATGCTGGAGAAATAAACGGATGATTATTTTATAGCATAAAATGTTATACTGTACCATTACATGACATATCATCATCATCATCATCTCAGTGTAGTTTATTATTTACTGTAAAATGAACTGTTTTTATTATAGTGTTGCGACAATAAAGAAAATACTTTCCAATAATTCAATAACGTTTGTTAACAGACTTACATGTCCGGGTTTTCATGCAGAGCAGCAAACTGATCGTCCATGCTGAGATAGAAAAAAAGAAATTAAGAAACATTTATGACTGCTAGAGCTGCACAATAATTTGGGGGGCAAAAAATCTAAATCGGAAAAAAGGCTGGTGGAATTTATTTCAGGTAATATATAAACTGTCTGGGATGTATGTAGAGTTTGTCATGTCTTATCAAGATCATTTCTGACCTTATTTGGTGTAAGTCTAGATAAATGTGTTTCAGTGGAAAAAGGTTCATTTAATAGTTCACAGTTTAACTTCAAATATATCACCAAATGATGAATCAATAAAAAAATTAAAAGTTACCTGTCTCCACCAAGGATCAGTGCCGTTTTGAGCCCGGTAAACCTTCCCAGCTGGAAAAAAACAAGCGGCAAACGCTCAGCAACGACACATCAACCTGAACTACAAGGAGCTGCCAGTGTGTGACTTCCACTTCACCTCTTTGGTGAACTTCATGGTCTGCAGAGCCAGCTCTCTCGTGGGTGTGAGGATCAGACCTCTGGCACCCGTCTGAGCTTGAGGTCCCTTCAACCTCTCGAACATGGGCACCAGGAACGCAGCCGTCTTCCCACTCCCCGTCCTCGCCATGGCGACGACATCTTTACCGTCCAGGATGACGGGGATAGTCTGTCACGGCAAACGCGAACGTCAGGAGAAAGCTCACAAGAAACACCAGATTCAGATTGATACCAAACTGGCAACTCACCTTTCTTTGGATGGGTGTCGGAACATTGTAGCCCTTCTTCATGACGCCTTTATAGACAGGGTAGCTAAGACCTGTGTCGATGTGAAAGACGGATTTGAGTCAGACAGCGATATGAAAAGTCAGTCATATGTTGGTTCGGATTGGTTTAATGAACGGACGTACCCATGGACTGAAAGCCTCCGGACTTTTTCTTTTTCTTGTTCTGGGCACGCACCATCTCTCGCGTGTCCGGTTCTACATCCGACAGGCACTCGGACGACGTGGGGAAGCGAGGCAGCTTTTTACCAAACTGTGAAGATCCAGACATCCAACATTTCAACAAGAAGACTTTTTATTATTATTATAATTATTATTTATTAATTCAGGCATTTTAGGCAGCGCCATCAGTCTTTTAAGAGATGTTGGTCTTTCAAATTGCTCCTGTCGATGTGTCGCCATGGCGAACCACCAGCTCCTGGCTGTGGTTTGGCCACTGGATGGGACTCGAACCTGCGCCTTCCACAGGAGACCTATACCACAGAGACACTCGTCCTCTTTCTTTCTCATGCCCCGGATACCTGAAGGTCCTGGGACTCACAGGAAATAGACATTTGTCCCCTCAGTTTTCTATTCATGAGTTAGCCATAATAAGATTTCATCCTGGCGTCTGGCTTTTTACTGTACCTGTGCTGATAATTGCAAGTGCTGCTGATGCTGAGACTTTCGCTCACACCAGTAAGCTGCTTATGTGACGTCATAAAAACAGGGTCACTTCCTTAACCCTTTAAACGTCTTTAATGTATTAACAAGCCAGTTTTGACAGTTAATAAGTCTATGTGTATTGTTTACCTTACTGTGTGTGTGTGTGTGTGTGTGTGTGTGTGTGGCTACTATGTCATATATGAAGAAAAAAAAACATGAACTCTTTAATAATCAGTGGTTATCATAGCAAGGATGAAGATACGATGAGGCGGGTTATGCGTATTTAAGTCACTCACTATGACGTCATCTTTAATTTCAGCCGCTAACTCGAAATCTTCTCCATCCGAGTCCATATCTGGCTCTCTGCGCGCGCCGTGCTTCTTCTTCTTCCACATCTTCTTCTTCCTCTGCGCCATTACGTCTCGTGAAATATCTCTCATTAAAATATACTCTACAACTCTCTTCTGTTTAAATCAAAAGAAAGAAAAAAAAGAATCAACTTTTTTTATTATTATTTTTAAATACTTCGCACTGATTACTACATCGCCAAAACAGAAGAGCAGGACATTTTGGAACACGTGTGGTCCGGTTGTTCTTCTTCTTCTTCTATTTAGAGCTGAAGCGCTTTACAAACACATTGTTGCCCTCTTCAGGACGGTTGCTAAATTACACCGTGTATGGGCCACGTTCTGTATCTATTATAATATATTCATGCAGTTATCTATTCAGTCAGTCTTGTGAGTTATGGGTTGGTTGTGGTGGATACGTGTGTTAAGGCTGATCGGAAGGTTGATGGTTCGAGTCCCAGCTCCACGAACAAAGCTGGGATGTGCAAAGAATAAAGAATTTCATGATGTACATGTGACGAATAAAGGCCGAAAAGCGGGCAGATGCAGTTTTTGATAAGGTTCATGTTAAAGGTGGTTTGAGTAATAACTAAAATCAATCTTTACACCCATGGTGAACAGAAAAGCATCTTGTGATGGAAGCGCTGCAATGGCATAAGAACACATCAGGTTCCAATTCTGTCTAGAAGAAGCTATAATAAGCACATACTCACTCAAAACATATGTTTTTGCACCATTATGTGTGGCATCTAGAGAAATTTGGACGCACAGTACCAAAAATTTGGACGCACTTTCTATGTCAATGGTTCTTTTTTTTGCTTTTTTATTTATTTTCTTTATGCTGGAACAGTACTGGAAATTTCAAAACTAATATTGCATTAGGTAATTAATTAACAACATCATGCATATTCGTCCCGGTGGGTTAGTGTTTAGCACTGCCACCTTGCACCTCCAGGGTCCGGTTCAATTCCTGCCTACAGGTCCGTATGTATGTGTGCTTGGTGGGTTTCCTCCAGGTGCTCCGGTTTCCTCCCAAAGACAAGCAGATTACATTAATTGGCGTTTTCTAATTTATTGTAGTGTGGGAATTCCCTGTAGTGTGTGTGTGTGTGTGTGTGTAAGGGTCCAAGATGTACCCCGCCTCATGCCCTAAGTCTCCTGATATAGGGTCCAGGCACCTCGCACCCCTGTGTACAGGATATCGCAGTATAGACGACGAGTGCATGAGGGATTACAAGCATGCTGATCTATCTGTAATACATCCACAACCCAATCCCAGTCTTATCATTTCAACATAAATGGTTTTCCTAGCTTCTGCCACATACTGTAGTGCAACATCCAAGATATTTGGATTTAGTCAATAGACTTTCACATTTCAATGCTGAACGATGCAGCACCTCAGAAAATGTCCACAGGGTGGCGGCACAAGCAGAAAAAAAAAACATTATGTCAAACAAGCAGCTTCACTCACTCATCATCTATAACCATTTATCCTGTATACAAGGCCGAGAGGGAGCCTGAACGATACGAGACGAGGACACCCGGGATGGGGCGCCAATCCATTGCAATGCACACACAATACAGGAACACCAGGTAGATTAATCCCCTGTTACACTAATGCACTTATCCCAGTGTTTCACTAGTGCATGTATATTTACATTTAGGCATTTGGCAGACGCTCTTATCCAGAGCGACTTACATTTTTATCTCATTATACATCTGAGCAGTTGAGGGTTAAGGGCCTTGCTCAAGGGCCCAACAGTGGCAACTTGGTGGTTGTGGGGTTTGAACCAGGGATCTTCCGAACCGTAGTCCAATGCCTTAACCACTGAGCTGCCCCTGACCCGTATATCATCATGGTAGAAAGTTCTCTCACTACAGTGGCCACTATGGGTGATGGTTGCATGTGCTTCTCTTCTTACCCTGACCCACCCATTACTCTGAATTGGGTCGATCTGAACTCATCAGACCACATGATGCATGAAATTTTTTTGCAATTGCTCCAAATTCCAATCTTTATGATGTTTTTCCCTGATTAGTCTCACTAAAAAGAAGTTCTTCCTGACCACACTTCTTCCATGAAGTTGAAGGTTCAGCACTATCCTTACAGGCTTTAGTACCGTGTTAGACAGTTCGGAACCAATTCTAGTTATTTCAAAACTCCTTCATTGTTTTTCGTACTTGATGCATTGATTGATTGATTGATTGATTGATTGATTGATTGATTGATTGACCAATAATTCGACCCTTGCAAAGTGGTGACTTTTTTTTTTTTTGACCAGTGAGTATGTCCAAAAGGCTTAGACATGGAGCTGTTTAAAAATTCCATATTTTATTTTCACATACAGTATATACTTTCCTTCTTATTTTTCTACCCTCCGAAAATCCCTTTACTTGCATCTTCAGCAAGAATTCTGGACTCTGCACGGTACAGCCTTATCCTATAGCTGTCACTCTTCTGTGAAGGGATTTAAAAAAGGGCTTTTCCAGACAGTCTGTGTGACATTAGATAAGGAAGACGCTTCAGAAAAAGCTTCAGAAGCTGTGCTCGGACTTTAGCATATCAATTCTTCATCGCTTGAAAGAAAGGTCACACAAGACATTTCCTGTTTCGTTGTGTACGTGAATCCTGATGCTACCACCACCATGTGAATATAGTAACCTGTACGTTATGTTACTCCTATGACTTGTGCATCACACTGGCAGTGTAATGGTTTGTGCAGTGGATAAAATGCCATTTTCACACAGCTTAGCTCTGAGTAGAATATTAATAAGGATTTCAAAAGCCTTCAGCTCAGCTCCTACTGTTCCTCGCCACTTCACACTCGCAATCTCCCTTTAGAGCCGAGAACGAGGATGCGGGAATCCAAGGGAAGGTTTTCCGATGTTACTTAACCGTGGCCTAAAAAGAAAAAAAGTCATCCTGAGTGGAATATATCGTTATCCTTGTAAACATATCTCTTATTATGAGGGAGAATCATGGGCAATCGTGCGACCATATGTTGCTCCAGGGCCGAGAGAGAGCGGGAGCTTATCCCAAAGCTTGACTTATCCGCAGCATTATGTACTCTAAGAAAGGATTTAGTCTTTAATTCTTGATTAGATAGAATGTCTCTACTGACGGAAAAATCTGGGGGTAAGGCAAAGAGATGCAACCTGCTTGGAGGGAGGGAAGAAAAACACAAGCACAATAAAGGCCAGATGAAATCGGACAGGGTGATGTAGGTGGCAACAAGAAATGCAATCTATAGCATGTATTAATCATATTAATGTTTTCCGTACAATACAATTAAATAAACCTCAAGGTAATACAGTAATGTCATTATATTATATTATATGCACCAAGACGTGCATTGTCGCCTTGCACCTCCAGGGTTCGGGTTCGATTCCCGGCCACTTCAGTGTGCATGGATTTTGCAAGTTCCCTCCCCATGATTGGTGGGTTTCCTCCATGCATTCAAGTTTCCTCCCACAGTCCAAAGACATGCAGATTAGGCTAATTGGTATTCCCAAATTGCCATGAGGATGTGTACCCTGCGATGGATTGGGACCATGTCCAGGGTGTACCGCGGATAAAAGACGACGATGAGTGAGTGACGATGATCTTGCACCAAGGAACAAATCATAAATTCTAAAAAAAAAAAATATTTAAAGAATACTAAAATCTATTTTAATATATAATTAATTGATGTCACTCTGTCCTTTTGTCCTTTCCATACCCAAGTACACCACATTGCTAGGCACTGACATCATGGTTTATTAATACAAAAACCAATTCCATTCAATAAAGTGATTATCCCAGAAATATAACATGCTTATATATATTTTTTTATGTATTGTTATTTTTTTTTCTTTTACATTTCTGTGAAAGAAAAGTTAAAGACAGGAGAAGGTGTTGAATTTAACCAGTCAGTTTCAGGGGTATGGCCATATATGTGGCACACAATGCTCCCCTTACAATAAAACTAGCTTACCAAAAGCTATCTCAGGTTTATTGCTCTTATTTCATTTATGTAATAAATCATACAGTATTTAGTATTGTTTCTTTTGGATTCTCTGTTTTTCCTCCCACATCCATCAATAGGTGAATTGGTTGTGCTAAATTCCCCAAGGTCTGTGTACTTTTGTGTGAATGATGCGCTTGTGATGGACTGACATCCACGGTCCAAGTGAATTCCCATCTTTATGCCAGTTTTCCTAGGACAGGCTCAGAAAAACATTCATCATATCATCGGAAAATGTGAATACCAATGATGCCAATTAGCCATGATTTATGGGTGGAAGGGATGGCACGCTGTCTCTCATGCCATCGCCACGCTGTGAGCTCATATATTCAAAAGAGTCCAGATAGTCCTTTATTTTGTGTGTGTGTGCTGCACTACCATGTAACACACCACGAGCAGCAGTCGAATGAGGTGACATGGAGGAAATCCATATCTGCGCCACGCAGAGTCAGATGGAATTTGTGTCCCACAAGGTGTGCCACAAGGCTTAGTACTCGGCCATCTCCTTTCATGGCTTTTCATGCCATTGTTATACAGATGACACTATTGCTGTACGGATAAGTCTAACATGCATGGCTTTGGACCGTGGGAGAAAACCGGAGTACCCGAAGGAAACCCACCAAGAACGGGAAGAACATGCAAACTCCATCGAACCTGGACCCTGGAGGTAATAGTGCTTATGTAAAAGTCACTCTAAATAGGAGCATCTGCCAAATGCCTAAATGTAAAGATAAAACTCTTTATGTGATACAAAGGAATCATCCTTTCATCCTCCCTGGATGGTCACTGTTATATGACAGAAGTGGGTGGGGATTGGCTGGTGAGGAAAATGGGGAGAATAGAGATCCATCTGGGACCTCTAATCAGACACCTGGAAGGGTTGTTGCTCTGCATAAAGTCGATGTAGAATTTTTAGGCGTTTTGACCTTCAGCATTAAGAAATACTCCAAGTGCATTACTGTAATTGAAATGAACCCTGATAGAGCTTGTTTGAACACTCTTCATATTTCATGGAACACTCTGGCTGGTTTAATGAATCACTTGTGGATGCCTTGCTTCTATCCTCTGCCTCAAAATTTCACACATCTGTGTGTCCTCTATCTCGTTTTCATTTGAACAAAAATGCCAGCATGTTTAGTGTTATGGTTGAAGTGCTTCTCGCCCCCACCTCACTGTTTATCCGTGTGCTCCGCTCTGCTCTGCTCTGCTCAGCCTGTGCTCACAGCTCGGAGGAGCCTCGGTGCGTTTTATGGAATGACAGGGAGTCTGGTCTAAACTCGCTGGTTTGGTTGAGGTAGACTTTCGGTCTAAAAGGGAAAAAAAACATTGCAGATCTGCATCCATGCATTTGTATACTTGGCTGCATTACTGGGTTGGATTTATTTTGGCATCTGCGCTCTTCACTGCACAGGGTGAGTGAGGCATATATACACAACTATATGTAAAACAAATATGTTTAAATTCTATAAATAAATAAAAAGATTAATAACTTGATAGGAGTTAAACTGGTATGAAATTGTTGTCTTTTTTTAACCTTATCAAAAACATGCAATGCAATTTTTCCTAGATAGCAGAGGGATGTACTCCAGTGGGGATGTATTGACTTGATGTTAATGATTGGTGTTAAGCTCAATGTTTATTTGGGTTGGATATGATATCTAATTTGAAATCAGAGCCCTGAAATTATTAGTTCATTCATTCATTCATTTCCAGTAACTACTTTATACTAAATGTGACACACCTAGGGGTCCATCACAGGGGCAACTTTTGGTCAGGTCTATCTATCTGTAATATTTCTAATAGATAGAAGGAAACCAGACAACCTGGACTATTATACGCAAACCTGAACAAATAAAGAACAATAAAATATAACAGTAGATATAAGCATGTCCATGTCATTAACTGCGTCTACGGTTCAAAATGGCGGGAGGGGAACGTATTCTGAAGAAAATTCAAGTCACCAAATGCACCAAAATATTTGGACAGTTGCAAAATTGTCTTTTTTTCCACCCCCTCCATACATCACGACGACCCCTCACTCATTGTCTATACCATTTTATCCCGTATACAGGGTCGCAGGGACCTGTCACAGGAACCTTCGGGTATGAGGCGGGCTACACCATGGAAGGGCTGTCAATCCATGGAAGGGCACACACTCTGGACAAATTAGGAACACCAGTTAGCCTAATCAACATGTCTTTGGACTGTGGGAGGAAACCCACCAAGCACGGGGCAAACATTCAAACACCATACACACAGATCCAGAGGCGGGAATTGAACCCAGACCCTGGAGGTGCAAGGCAATAGTGCTAACTACTAAACAACAGTGCCACCTACAGTACAATACGACAACAGATTTTAAATAAAGCAATGAAAATGTGATTAAACTTTAAACTTTCAGCTTTAATTTGAGGGGTATAACTAAATGATTGCAGAACATTCATTCATTCATTCATCTTCTATACCGCTTTATCCTGTATTTAGGGTCGCGGGGACCTGGAGCCTATCCCAGGAGACTCTGGGCACGCACACTCATTCACACACTATGGTCAATTTGGGAACGCCAATTAGCCTAATCTGCATGTCTTTGGACTGTGGGAGGAAACCGGAGTAGATTGCAGAACATGTTTAGGAAATTAGTGGCTGATTGCAAAAACGTCGAGCCAAGTCCATAAAACTGTAAAGTGTTGCCTTAAAACAGCCTGCCTGATCTTAATACAAGACCAACTTGAGCTAGATGTGAAGAGAAGAATATGGAGAAGGAAAGAAGGGGCTCATGATCCCAACCACACCACATCATCTGTCAGACCTGGTGGAGGCAGTGTTATGGCATGGACATGCATGACTGCCAATGGAGCTGAGTCAGTAGTTGCGCTTATTGATAGTGTGACTCCTAATAGAAGCCTGATAGTAGGATGAATTCTGAGGTGTATAGAGCATTACTTTCTGCTCAGTCAAATACTGTAAAACCGATGGGACAGCGCTTCACAGATGGATAGCGGTGAAAAACAAACCGTGAGAGCAACCCAAGGGGTCAGACCCACAAAAAGCAGCAACTGAAGGCAGCTGCAGTAAACACTTGGCAAAGCATCTCAAAGACTCCATCACTGACTGCAATGTTCTCGCATCCAAGTAATCCTAATATTTCTTATTATTTTATATTGTTCAATTACTATTGAGCTTTTTAAAAACGTAATTTAAAGCTGAAAATCTATATACAGTCAAATCCTGATTGCTCCATTTCAAATTCATTGTGCTGGTGTATGATTGCGCAATCGTATCGCTGTCCAACCTCGCAGTATATAATAGGCTAAAGAAGTGTGTAATATGATTTTAACATGGGTGTTTGCTTCACGTAAGCATGTTTCCTCGAGGTGATTCATGCTACATTGAAGTTTTACATCACCTTGGAGATTTTATCCACCCAAGAGCATTTAATAAAGATTAATGGGCTTTGGAAATCTGTCTGAAAGCTTATGGGGTGATGATTTAATGGAGTGGTAAAGGGATTTGGGAGGATGAAGTGTATAATTCTAACTGGTATAGAATAATAATAACAACGTAAGGTTTTGTCCAGGGGACATGAGCAGGTGTGAAGGGGGAGCAAACTACAAAGACTATCCTTTTAGAGCTGGACGAATATTGCTGATTGCTTTCCAAATCCTCAGTATGGTAAAATGTTGAGCTCTTTAGTTATATGCTATATAGGTTTTTACACCACCAATTTTTTTCCATCCAGATTTGCAGTTTTTTTTTTCTGTGCACATCCATTCAGTCAAGGTGTTCAGTATGACTAATTAATAAGAACATAAAGAAAATTAAATCCTTTGGGTGATGATCATCATTAATGGGATGGAACGTTTTTTGTGATGTGGTCATACTTTTAATTATAGCTTTTAAAATATGCACATTTAATGATGTCTATGGAACAAGTACGTTATTACACACATTATAAATGATTGTTTTGTGATTAATCCACGTTGACATTGTGCTTTACACCATATAACAGTAACTATTAGTAGTACAATTTGTGCATACAATTTGACAAACTGGGTCCTGAGTAAAGACATGCACCCCATTTCACACACAAATAAATTGTATGAGGGTAATTAGGTTTGTTTGGATCCCAAGAGCTTCCCAAAATATTCATAGACAGATAAAAGTAATGCATGTTGATTTTTTTTGTTGTTGCTGTAGTTGATGAGCAAATAATATTAAAAAGTGCATTTTCTCTTCTACCATTTTATAGTCCATGGACTGCAGTGCTACGGCTGTAACGTCATCCACGGGCAGAAGTATGTAGATGTTGGTTGTTCCAAGCCTGAGATAATCACCTGTACGCATTCTCACAACGGTTTCAAGCACCGCTTCTGCATCAAAACAGAGAGCAGTGAGTACACTCTGCAGTTCATAATCCCTTTTTCTCACCTTAAACTGTAAGAAATGTGCAACAGCCTGAGAAAATCGGCACGGTGGCTTAGTGCTTAGTCGCCTTATACTGTACCTCCAGGGTCTGGATTCGCTTTTCCTCAGTTTGCTTCAGTTTCCTCCCAAAATCCAAAGACATACAGATTAGGCTAATGTTGTGTGTAAATGAGTATCTGAGTGTGTATACTGTATGTGTGTGCACTGCAATGGATTGGCACCCAATTTATGGCGTACCCCACCTTGTGTCCTAAGTCTCCTGAGATACAGTAGGCACCAGGCCCCGCTGCGACCCTGTATACAGGATAAAGCAGTATAGACGATTCAAGATTCAAATCTTCTACAGTCAGTATACTAAACCAATTGACCATAACATTAAAACCACCTATCTAATATCTAATAAGCAGGTCACCCTTTTTCTTATGTCTGGTTTCGCTTTTCATATCAAAGTGTGATGTTTTCTGTATAATGAAAATCACATTTATCAAGCCTGTCATTTATATGCAGACTGTACGGCTCTTTAACTTTGCAAACCTTTTTAGAAAGCATAAGCAAAGGGCACCTTTTAATATACGTTTTGTGATACATGCAAATAAAAAACATATGTGGAGTGTTCAAACCAGGACTTAATACTTAATACTTAAGTATTTTTTATTTCATTCATTCATTCATCTTCTATACCGCTTAATCCTGTGTTCAGGGTCGCGGGGGACCTGGAGCCTATCCCAGGAGACTTCGGGCACTAGGCGGGGTACACCCTGGACAGGGTGCCAATCCATCGCAGGGCACACACACATACACACACTCACACACCCAATCACACACTACGGGCAATTTAGGAACGCCAATTAGCCTAACCTGCATATCTTTGGACTGTGGGAGGAAACCGGAGTACCCGGAGGAAACCCACCAAGCACGGGGAGAACATGCAAACTCCATGCACACAGAGACGGGAATCGAGCCTGGCCGGGGAATCGAACCCAGACCCTGGAGGTGCAAGGCGACAGTGCTAACCACTACACCACCGCGCCGCCTGTATTTTTTATTTATCCTGGTTTAATACTTTCAATGAAGGTATAATACTGATTAATAATGAATGCATCATGTTTGACCATCAAAGGAACTCGGCTAGGAGTCATTGGCACATCTGTCCTGGTCCTGGTCCTGATCTCGCTCTATACCATTTCCATATGTTTGAGCCATTAAAGGACTAATACATATTATTATTATTATTATTATTATTATACATTGCCAAAAAAAATTCTGAATGATCAAATAATTGGGCTGCATCAAGCAAGGAAAACACCTAAGGAAATTTGAAATTACAATAACTGGGTTAAGAACCCTTCAACACATTATCACAACCTGGAAGGATAGTGAGGAACATTCTGGAAGGAAAAAATGAATGTAGATCACTTAAACACTTGGAGAAGTTGCATGGTAAAAAATCAACAGTAGCTGAGTTTAATAGTGAAAGATGGAGCATTTCCAAATGCACACACAATGTGATGAGAACTCACAGGATTAGAACTAAACCGCTGTGTGGTCTAGTGTTCATCCCAGGGACATATTGTACTGTACATTTATTTATATACTTACAATCAATGATCACCATCATCAGTACAGTATGTGCTGAAGCCTGATTAGATAACGACACTACAGATAATATCAAAAATGCTCGTCTGTTGATTTATGTCGACATGTTTTTATTGAAGACTGCAAATGTTTAATGAACCTTAAATTGTCCTGATTCAGTGTATTCCTCCTACATCACTAATTTCTTTTGTACTGGCAATGTTACATCAGAGAAGTCAATAACGGACCTCACGCTAATGTCCACCTAAGACAAGGTGTCAATCTTACAGACGTTTGTAGAGCTCTGCATGTTTGGTCAAGGGCTGAGGTAGCACTGTTTTCACCGGCTCAGGAAAATAAAACAGGGTCAGAGAGTGCTGATGACGGGCTGTCAGTAAGTGTACAGACTGCTGTATGAGACGAGGCTGCTTTAGGGCAGAGGCAGGAAGCCTTTGAGTCTCGTGGGTTTGATCTGGTCCTGAACAGTGTCTTAATCTCAGCAAAGGACGTTCAATCCCACTGGAGGAGTTATGTACAGTAACAGGCTTCGCAACCTCTGTTTGATCAACAAATATGCCAAAAAACATATTGTATGATATGAAAGCAAGATATATTGTCATGGGCATTCACAATTAAAACTCTAATACATTTACAGTATATTAAAGTACTTTTGTACATTTGTTGTATATATACTGAGTGTTTATACCAGATTATTGCTTAATTCTTGATTCTCACTGGTCAGATGATGTCCTACAATAAAAAAAACACATGCACACAGATCAGCCATTGCCTTATATACTTCAAGAAATACAAAACAAAAAAAAAAATTGATTGAAGGAACGTCTGTTTTCCTGCATCCTGGTAGACGTTTAACTAAGCATACCTATATACTGAAAAAATATGACATGACATGCCATTAAACTATAACAATGTCATGATTTAAATTTTTGTACCTAAGTAATTTTGTGAATTCATATGTCTGCCATATGATTCTTTCTGTCAGGTTCTTTATTGTCCTGTGAATTCTCCATGCACAGGATTATATAACTGTTGGTTGAATTTGTTTAGCCTTTAAATGTAATTGACCTTCACTATTGAAGGTGATGCCTTTTTTCAATTATTTATGGATTAAAACTCCGCTGTTTTCCCAAAGGGATTTATTGTCATCTTCAAAGGGATTCACTGTCATGCATTTAACATCCTCTAACTCACAAAGAATAATTTCAAACGCAAGTGGGATCCAAACCTCGCCTTTAATCCAAAGTTAATGAATGCAAGATGCAGATGTAGATTTGTCACTTCCCCTTAGAACAAAACGAAGAAGGCAAAAGAAATTGAATTAGCACCTACATGACACTAAATAAGATTCACAGATGGTCCTTCATTATAACAAGCAACAAAAATGTTAGCGTCTGTTAAGATGTTGATAGCGGGGACAAACAAAATGCTATTTTTATTTTATTACTCAGTCATACTGTGTTATTGAAATTTGGGTCGGGGGCAAGAAGTGGAAACCTGGTGTGCGGTTAGATTTTGTAAAATATGGATATACTGTTTTTCTCATTTTAGGATAACTGAAATCTAAAAGAGGCAGCATGGTGGCGTAGTGGTTAGCACTGTCGCCTTGCACCTCCAGGGTCTGGGTTCGATTCCCACCTTGGGGTCTATGTGCATGGAGTTTTCATATTCTCCTCATGCTTGGTGGGTTTCCTCCAGATACTCAACCCACATTTCAAAGATATGCAGATACAGGATAAAGCGGTATAGACAATGAGTAAGTGAGTCAAATCCAATTTTTTCTCATGGTTTGTCTATGGATTTACAGTAGGAGCATACAAAGTGCACAAGAGTTTACTACAGGCTGCTATTGGGATAATCACTAGTCTGAACATCTGTGTGTTGTCTCTGGCTCCACAGTGGCCCTGGGTATCCTTCTGACCAGCGGCTGCGCCACGTCCCGCCACTGTCAGCAGCATGAGCTTCCAGGAGTGAACATCCACTGTTGTGATACAGACTTATGTAACAGCGCTACCTGCTGGCACCCAGGAAAACTGCATTACATCTGCATGCTGGTTAGCCTGATGGTGATGCATCTGTGAAGAAAGAGAACTTCTGAGGATCGGTGTCTATGGAAATGGTTAAAATTATGTTTTGGTGTTCTTCAGGTTTTTTTCTAAGCATTGTGCATTATATACAACTTGTTACATTCCTACTGGATGGCCAAAAGGGCCTGTGATGAATTTACTTATAGCTGTCATCAAAAAGTAAATGTTGTGAAGAGGTTATGAATGTACAAAAGCTTACACACTGTAAATAATGAGATTCTGCAGTATGTCAGGATAACACGTTATTTGAATTGAATGGAATTTTCTGTCATTGCATGCTTGTTTCTCATCCATTAAATATTCTACATAATCCCTTGATTTGTTATGGACTGTAAATAAAGTGAAAAAATGAAGTTTTTTCACAATATTACTAACAGATAGGGATAACTCAACAGTACAACTACTGTAGTCAGCGTAATAAAGTTACTGATTGACTACAGATCGTGCTTGGATTCTGCTTTAGCTGTAAATCTTTTTCTGCTCCAAATGAATTCATTTAAAATAAAGTAAACTAAAAGCAGAACAAAAATGGTAAGTGATTTGGTAAACTATATTTAAACCAATCACCTCAATCTTCAAAATCAGTGGTGCAATAAGTTTAATGCTCACATTAAACCACGGAAATCACTAATATGTGCTGCACTTCTGCTTTTCGCACTAGAACTGGGTACAGATTCTTTATAGTCTGTATACTTCTGCTGAAAATGCAGTTTAAAACTCTGCCTCAAATAGTACACTAACAAGACAGATTCCCTATTGGTCTTTTTATTTTCTTCTGAATGCTTCTGTAATCTTCAGGTCTGTCTCTTTCTGCAATTAACCACAGTTTTACGCTAAAGTAAAATAGAGCAAAAGGGTTCCTTACAGGATGGATGGTGATTGCAAGGTTGCATTTGGTTATAGTAATGCTGAAAGAATGGACCTTTTTTCAACTTTAACATCTCAGAAAGTCTAAGAAAGCATGCATATAAAAACTGAGACAAACAAGGAAACAATATTTAATTCTTTGCTAACAATGGGAGCATTTTACTCTTAAATGAGTAATCAGGGGAAATACCTTTAGCATAGAATTTGCCCAAATTATATTTGTAATACCATATGCAGGATTATGGAACGCCTGGAGCATATCCCGGGGCACAAGGTGGGGTACACCCTGGACTGGGTGCCAATCCATCACTGGGCACAAGCACACACCCTCATCCACTACAAACAATGTGTATGTCTGTGCCCTTAATTCAAAAACCAGAGCACCAAGAGGAAACCCATGCACACTCCAACCCGAACACAAACCCGAAGGTGGGATTTGAACCCAACAGTGCTAAGTACCATGTGCATTTAGGACGTGCTCAATCAGCCACAACAGCCTTAATGAGGTCATGACGTGATGTCAGATGAAAAGGTCTGGTGCAGTCTGTCTCCGGTTCACCCTATTATTTCTTTTCAGTGGGGTTGAGGTCAGAGCTTGGGTCATTCAAGATGTTTCTTTCCAACCCACTCAAAGCATGGCTTCATTCATGGATGTCATGTTGTGTACAATGTTTTGTCATACCAGAACAGGTCTAGGTCACACAGTTCTAGTAGAGAAATATTATTCTAATATAACAGCATACAAAGGCATTATAGACTATTTTGTACTAGAGGGAAATCCATGGTTTCCCCAGTGGGCAGATCTTGACACTTGTGTGCTTTTGCCTGTCGAATGCTGTGCAGCCTGCCCTGGGGGTTCAGAAGCCCGGAGCTACGCTTGGCATGCCTGTTTTTCGCTGTACATAGATGCTGCTGCCTTCTGTTACATTCAGTGAGAACGCCACCTTCTGTTGCATTAAATGAGGAACGGCTGTGACACCCTCACCACATGACATAAAAGTTGTTGATGAAGCTGGAAACTGTTACTTTAGGTGAGGAACGGATGTGACACGCTCACAGGATGACATAAAATTTGTTGATGATGTTAACTACAGTTCATTTAGAGAGTAACGCCTGTTCCGCCTGAAAAAAGTGGATCATTTGAATAGGTTATGAACGTAAAAAAAAAAGTCACACATTGTTACTAATAAGGTTTTGTGGCAGTTCAGGATAAAAGGTTATTTGAACTAGGGCTGCACGATATATTGAAAAATTATCGTTATCGCAATAATGGTATACGCAATATCTGTATCGCAAAGAGTATCTGTATTGCGATAAATGAAATCGATGAGTGTGTGGTTACACGTAAATAAAAAAGTATGTTTGAAAGTAATTCATATTGTGTTGGCAGGTCTATGGTAACAGCAAACTAGAAATCAGTATATTTTCTAAGGGTTTTAAAGTCATTCATAGTGTTTTGAAGTCTAAATATTTGCAACTTCCTTGACATATAGTTTCTTTTCAGCCTGAATTAGGTTTAATTACATCAGACGAATATCTATTACCTGTTTATTTTAGTATGATCATTACATATACTATAAATGATTTAAAAAAAATAGCCAATAATAATAATTTTTAAAAAATATCGTTATCGCAATATTCAACAACAATATCGCATATTTTCCTCATATCGTGCAGCCCTAATTTGAACATAATCAGATAATTTTGTTTTGGACTGTATACAATGTTGTCTGTATTACAGTGTAATCACAATTTTAAAGGAATCACTCAGCAACAGATAGTGACCACACAGTTCAAGTAAAGGAATATTCCAATACATTGTAGACTATCAGGTATTTGGGAGTTTGAGAATGAGCATATACTGTAGGTCACTGTGACAGTCAGGTGTCCAAAGACTTTTTGTCAAAGTGTATTTGATTGGTAATTTTAAAAATAGTTAGAATACCTAGGTCAATTAGAAACTATTTGAAAGTAAAGTTTTAATGTGAGGTTATTAGTTTAATTGATTTACGTATAATGAATGATGTACACATTCTCGTTAGCTTAATAGTTTCATTTCACTCATGTTGGAGAAAGATAATAAATAAGCTAATAAATAAATTAGAAACTATTTGAAAGTAAAGATTTATTAGATTAATTGATTAAGAATATTGAGTGGTGTACACTTAACTGTTAGCTTAATAGTTTCATTTCACTCCTGTTGGAGCAAGCTAATAAATAAGCTAATAAATGTATATTAAACTATTTGAAAGTAAAGTTGTAATGTGAGCTTTTTGATTAAGTTGGTTAAGAATATTGAGTGATGTACACATTCTTGTTAGCTTAATCGTTTCATTTCTCTCCTGAGCAAGCTAATAAATAAGCTAATAAATAAGCTAATAAATACATACATTAGAAACTATTTGAAAGTAAAGGTTGAATGTGAGGTTATTAGTTTAATTGGTTAAAAATATTGAGTGATGTACACATTCTTGTTAGCTTGTGAGCTAATAAATATAATTCATGTAATATATTATTTCAGGAAGTGTTTTATTTAACTAGTAACAGTCACGGGTAAGTTAACTCTGACACACTGTCTGTAGTATCAGCCGCCCTTTGTGTACACTACAGGAAACCCTGTGTGGTGTGCGTCGCCATCTTGGACAGGCGGCAGTCTCCCTCCTCCAGCCCAGAGGAAGCTGCAGATCCGCTCGGAGTCAAATCAACACCACAGCCCCTGGTAAGGATTTTATCTGCGTCTAATCATGGCAGTCATTTCACCCGACACTGCCTTCATATTATTATGACGAAAAAGCCCCAACAGTTTCTAGGGGAATTAATATTTGGAGGAAAACCGGTTAGCATGCTAGCTAATTTCACTCAGGTAGGCAGCCTAGCTAGCATTCTACTTAGCAGTGTAGCAGGAAGCTTATTGGTGTGTCAGGGAAAACAGGAAGCAGGGTACTGCTGGACTACACCCACATTTTATTATATTATGTTTTATTTAATGTACATTTCCTAAGTGTTAGTTATTAATATTTATATACATTTTACTTTATCTAATTGTTTTAGTTTAGTTTTAGCATCTGTATTGTGTGTATTATAGGGATGTTGGTGTATTCTACATACTAGTCAATAATATTTAATGCTACACATTACTAGTTGAGTTTATTAAAATTAAAACATTCACTTAATGCTGAAATAAAGCAAATAGACAATAACGTGCCTTTTTTTTATTAATGTGAAAGACATGTTCCAGTCATTGTGACTTTAATGTATTAAATAAATAACTTGTGTTAGCTGTACACAAGTGTATTAATGTTATTAATCACTGACTAGCTCAATTATTAATGCTTAGGTTTAATTCTCAATAAACTCCAAACATTATCTGAGAAATTAGTTTTCAGGGGTTAACAACTTAATATTCAATGGTCCGGATTTGATTTCTATTCAAGGTCAAAGGTCCGGAATGACTAGTCATAAGCAAATGACTTCTGTTAAATGATGTGCATTTACGTTCAAGTCAGTCTGAGACAAAATGCACTATTGAATATAGTACCACTGTTTACCTGAAATCTGATGCTTAAACCAAAGCAACTCTAACTTTCAAGCAACTTAAAATCAAGTGTCATAAATATTCAAAATACGTCCAAGTTAGTGCAACAGAAATTGCCTTCAAATTGTTTGTTTCAACAAAGTTTGTGTTTTTAAAATGGGAAAAAAAACTATGAGAGAAATTGCTTTTTCCTTTGATTCCTGAATAAATGTTTAAACCAACTAACCTTAAACACAATACAGGTCTGAACATGGAAGCCTGTTAGACGCTCTGTAACTCACTAATTTTCACCAGTTGAACTCTTTGATGGTATTAAACACCGGGCACTTGCCTGCTGTTAACGTCATCATGCCAACTATGTCAAACATGTGACATTGTTAAACTATAGCATTTAGCCCTAATCTCAGGACAAGATCACCATAACAATCTTTTAATACACAACAAAACTAAGTTTATTAATAACACTTTTTAAGGTAGTGAGGATGTACTTTATTATATTGTATTATTGCCTCAAGAATTTGAGGTGTGGATTGGGTCCAGATAGAATTTTCTGAACTTTGAGGAGCTCTGCTGTAGTTACTACTCGGTGTGAGTTACGATAATGGCTTTACCAGTCGGCTCGATTTGATTCACGGTTCTGACTTCGTGAGTCAGTGGAATTTGATTTCAGATATTGGCTTCATGAGTCGGTTCGATTTGATTCATGATGCTGACTTCACGAGACGCTTTCCTTTTATAATTTCCGTTTTTCGGATTCATAATACTGGTTTCATAAATCGATTCAGTTCGATTCACGATACTGGATTCATGCGCAAGTTTGATTTGATTCATAATAGACTCCTGAAATTGACATTTATGATGTGTGTGTGTGTGTATATACTAAGAATTAATATGTCTGCACAAGGAGCCTTCACACGTGCCAGACGATTAATAACAACAAACGCTATACACAAAACAAATGTGACCAAGTGGATATCTAAAGCTATATCTCAATATCCATAAAGCTGCTTCGGAATAGAGGCCATTGTTAAATGTGCCACATAAATAATTAATTAATAAGCATTAACATTACACAAGAATTAATCAGACGTTCCCAAGATATAATTTTAATATTTCAAGTGAAGTAAGTAAAATGCCACGATGTTTATTAGGCAGTTAAATAGTGTGGTCATTGACAAATGGCTGTACCGTATGTTTTTTTTTTTTTTTTTTTTTTTTTTTTTTTGGTACTGTGTTTTTGTTTCCATTGCTGAATAGAACTCATCACCTGTTTATTTTAAATATACAAATAACGGACCTGTAAACACAGTTTACTAAACTATTTTCCACTGTTTTGAGAATGTAGATCTTACAATGACAAATATTTTCCACAGCACAGTTAAATTAACACTTGAATGTGTAGCGGTGTAGCTGTTTCACATCCTTTTAAGACTTTATTAAGATTTATGGAGGTAGACTTAAGTGCTTTGTAACGGGCCCAATACGTCGCCACAGCAAAGTGTTCAGGACCAAGGAGCTTACTTCAGTCCGTGCTCCATGATCAGGATCGTGTAATAAACCTCTTTTAGTTTTGTTAGATTTCCACTGCAACTCTAAAGATAAATAATAATAAATAAAAAAAATCACTGTTTTGTTCACATTGCTGTCTTTCACTGCGGACAAGATCTCATTTCGCTTGTTGTGTTGATCAGCGTGCGTGGTGTTCTGCAGCAAATAAGAAACACTTGTGAGAGATTTCTGCTTTCTGAATCAGGGAAGTGCTGAGGCGGCAGTCTGGTCACATGCTCTCCTCCAACGTTTCGCCTAAATGCAGGCTTGCGCACTGACGTTCGACATGAGAAAGCTTTTATCAGCTTAAGAACTATGCTGCAGGTATAGAAAGGTAGTGCTCTGTGCGGAGAGATCAGATCTGTGATCTTGGATCACCTTGCAAGCATGTGTGTTATTCTCCTGCTAATGAAGGTGCAGTCTAATGAAAGTGTCACATGAGATGAGCTGGGAAAGCTGGACGCATACAACAAGTGCTGTATTTAATTAAACCAAACAAATTCCAAAACTGATAGCAATCAAACAAAACTGGTGTGATGACTTCTTTAACAACCTTTGCTACAAAAGCATGCAGATTAGTGTGTTAAGTCCAGAACTGTTGTCATTTTGTAGTTTAAAAAAAAAATTTATTAGTGAGTGTAAGAGTGGTGTGTGTGTATATGTGTCTGTGGATTAACACACATGGTTATATTCAGAGAAGAGCCCTGAATGCCTTTTAGCCCACAAATCAAGGTAATGTAATTAAGTCATATTTCAGAGGCCTGGCCAGGTTTTAATGCATAACACGATAATATCCTCTGGCTTATGTCTCGTCTTATTACCGTCTGGACGTGCTCTGTTTCCTCCCTGAACAAAAATTGGATTAGTGATTATGAGAGATTTCCCCCCCCCCCCCCCCAAACAGAGCCTAATCAGAGCTCTACTATTCCAAATTTATTTATTTGTAACAGTTTTGAATCTTATTAGAAGTGTATATAAAAGTTAATACTTTTCCGATGCACTATTTAGGTTACACTGTTTTTGCTTTCACACATATCACCAGGGTGAAGGCCGTCCTTCAAGAATGCTTGCTTCAAGACACGCTTAGAAAGACGGTCTTTTTGAACTACTGCAGAAGCTCCATCACAGGGCAGTGTAGGAGGAAAGCAAGTTTGTGGCAATGCAACCGTAACGGCCCTTCGATATTCATCAGTGAAGTTGTTAATCACTTAAATTCTAATCATGGATATAGAGAAAGTAAATCATACTCAACACACTATACACCATTATCTGTTATGGGGGGGGGCTTTACAAACAAAAAACATTCCTCTGAAACTAATGAGAGACTGGACTGAATATGGGTGCTTTCACACCTACAGCATTTGGTGCGCACCAAACGTGTTTGGTCCCTTGGTTCGGTTCGTTTGTGTTGATGTGAATGCAATCTCGGTACTTTGGGGCGCACCAAATCAATCGATCCGAGACCTGCCTGAAGGGGTGGTCTCGGACCGCTTTATCCGCTCTACTTTGGTACAATTCGTCTGGTGTGAAAGCAACCAAACCAAATCTGACAAAATGGTATAGTTTAATGCACTTTGGGTATAAGAGATACGGGTTATGAGTAAAATTCTTTTCACTTCTTGAAATTTTTCAAGCTATCGACTCGCGATGAAATCAAACTGCGGAGAAACGTGGAGGGCCGTGGAAATTAAGTGCCTCTCTCTATTCACATTAAAGATGAAAAAAGGTCCTTCAGGAAACCTGGGGATTCCTGCTTAGAGCAAGCCAGAGGTGACAGCCGATAACACGATTACAGATCGTCATGCATTAAAGAGAAAAGACAAACAGTGCAGTGTGCAGAAAGAATGTTCAGTGTGAGAATGTTGTGAATTAGTCCTGGGAAGAGCACAAGACAATCTATATGATCACATGACCTGTTGATGAATAAGCAGAGATGATTTAAACTTTTTTTCCCTCTTTCTCTCTCTGTGCTTTTTTTATTTTTATTTTTTTTTTAGAGCCACAATGGCCACTGCACCGTACAACTACTCGTACATTTTTAAATACATCATCATCGGTGAGTAGAACACTGCTAGACTGTATTATGTTTATATTTAATCTCTCATGTCTGTGCATTTATTCCCCTCTTTTGTCTTTCGTCCCTCTGACTGTATCACTGCCCCTAAATGACTTGCAGTGTAGAGGAGAAGAATCACCATAGACTCTTGCATTACGTCTCTGTGTGGAATGTAATGCATGCCCTGTGCGCTCTCTCTCTCTCTCTCTCTCTCTCTCTCTCTCTCTCCTCAGGGGACATGGGGGTAGGGAAGTCGTGTTTGCTTCACCAGTTTACAGAAAAGAAATGTAAGTACCACACCCAGAAATGTACAGTAAGTCACAGCATTTTCACCCGAAGAAGTGCTCATAAGGCCTAAAAGAGGGGATTTATTTATTTATTTTTTTGTAAATCATCGCTGTATCAGTAAGACGACGAGGCTCTTGATGGTGAATAGCGTATGATGAACATCGTTTCCAACATGCATAGCGTTTAGGACTAATGACTGAGCCCCGGATGCGCCGCCCGTCTTTCACCGAGGATGCATCCTGCATCACTCCACACAAGTGGCCCATTGAGAGCGCAAAATAAACAGGAACTTGTGCAGTCTGAAGAGAAAAAGGTTACAGAGTGTGACAGAGAACCTCTGTCAGCTGTTGTAGTGTTGTTGAGGCAAAGAGAAATCTGCTTGTATTTCTTTTTTAACTGGAAAAATCTTTATAGGTGTATATAACTTCTTTTTTTTATTTTTTTGTTTAATACTGTAGATATGCAGTTGCGTTTCTTTTTAAATTGAAGCAAGCTCCTTTGTTTACGCGAACGTGCCCTGGTTTTATCATTGTATTTCAAAAATTTCTATCACTGAAACCTGCAAATATCCCCCGCAAGTTTTTTTTAATGCGTTTTTTACGCTAAACTATTAAGAACAATATCATTTACAAAAAAAATAATTTACGCAAATTCAACTACATTTCCGTATATAATATATAATACTGGATAAATTTCTAGTATTGTAGCGAGAACGCAAAGCTAACATAGAGGAAGAAAACACGTCTTGTGATGGTGAATTATTACTGTATTTACCCTACAGTAAATACAGCAATAAAACATAGTACTTGTACCACAGAAGACGAGAGCGCATAACAAAGAAATTGATATTGATGAAAAAAATATAATATGGATTACAGCACATATCGGGGTAACATCGTTAGTAGTAGTATACGGGTCATGTATTAAGCTGAGTTTGAAATGAAAAGGCATTTTGGGAGATAAAAATATAAAAATAGGCACTTATAGGCTTTTTTTTTTTCTTTTTTTCAAACCACATCCAAAATTTGCCCCCCCCCCCCCCCCCCCCTCCACAATGTGCAGGTGCACTAGGAAACGTCGACTGTATGAGCACTTACAGGTTAACTGAAACAGCACAAACAAACAAGATTCATAACAGAACGAAAAAGCCAATTCACTGAAAGACGCTCATTTGCGGTTGTTTTCGTTTATCACGGTGAAACACCTCGACTTACGAATTCGCAAGAGTCGTTTTGTGGATCGACATAAAACCAAGCCAGGACTTGAGCTCTGTGTTTATTTATCATTGATGTTAGCATGGAGTCGCCGTCTTGTCCCCCCCCCCCCCCCTCCCTCTCTGTTGCCGTTTTCTTATTATTTGAAGTTGACACCATGTGCTTGGGTCTGTTTTTGTGAACTATATGGCAGGACTGTGGTTCTTAAGTGGTTATATGGTTATACTGTATGTGTGTGTAGTCCTTCTCTAAACTGTTGGACACACACAATCGTATAGGACGTCATTCTTCTGCTGTAGAAATATAATTTTCCATTCACTGGAACTAAGAGGCTTGTTTACAGTCTATCAATACTCCTAGATTGCCAAGATTGCAGCAGAAGAACTCAATAAACCTTTTGTGGCTAAACAAACACAAATCCCCATAGCCCTAAAACATTGTCAGTAGAGTGGAGTGCAAATTAAACACTACATCTGGAGTAAGATCTTCTTGTAGGTTTATGGTCTTGTGTCAAATACTTGTGGCCACACGGTGCACTTTTCCACTACACACTGCGGTGTGGCGAGGCGCGGCAACTAATCTGATTCCAGAGCTGTCTGTGTGTCTGTTTCCCGTCAACAAACAGTACCAGTGATCATGTGAGTCAGTTCTGGATGTTCTGGGATTGCGAAATCATTTGTCAAAACAATGTGAAGATGCTTTTTTTCTAAATGAAGTGAACTTTATCAGACACACTTAAAGAAGATTATAGCGCCGTGCTTGTTGTCTGATGATTCATGGAGATTGCGGTCGATCTGCACTATTTCCAACCACATCCTGTTTGCTACTCTTGCAACCCTGTTTTGAAGGATAACCGAAAAATACCAGCGCTCCTTTGTGCCGGCTAATTCAACAGCACGACAAAAGTGTGGATAGCAAAAATTAAATAAATAAAAATTAATAAATGTGTAAATGCCCGAATTCTCACTGAATCATTTCTCGGCAGAGTCAGGTTGGCTCATCCACGAAGCATGCTGTGAAATATCGCGTATCCACAGTTCAGTCCATAAGGCATTGTTTCCTTAGCGATCATACAGATGATGTCATCTCTCGCGTGTTTCCCCTGCAGTCATGGCGGACTGCCCCCACACAATCGGCGTGGAGTTTGGAACGAGGATTATAGAGGTGAGCGGCCAGAAGATTAAGCTGCAGATCTGGGACACGGCAGGGCAGGAGCGCTTCAGAGCCGTGACGCGCAGCTACTACCGGGGCGCCGCCGGAGCGCTCATGGTGTACGACATCACCAGGTAGAAATCTGCTCATCCCTCAGAGGATTATTATTATTATTATTATTATTATTATTATTATTTGCAGCTGTGTGTATTAGAGATGGTTTCGGTGAGTCAGATCCCTTAGAAATGTCTCTTCTCACCTAATGACTTCCTTGCCATTTTTTCCCTCCTGAACCAATCCAAAAAATGTTGTCCATCAAGAACCATTATTCACCAACAGGACTGGCATTTTCTATCATCGTGCTCTCGGACCGATTCAGTGAGTCGATTTGTTCACATCTACGAATGTTCTTAGATCCGCGGCCTGTCTGTAAGTCAGGGACTTGAATGTGCAGTTCGGTGGTTTTTTATATATAAACCATATTTGTTTTCTCATCATTAAGGCAGAATATAACGTCAGGTGTTGACGTGCTGTCAGTCTGCTGTGCACCGCTGGCATTGTTTGTGTTTCCATTCGCTCTCATCACAACTCCTGTTTTTTTTTTCTTTCCCCCTCTCTATCCTCTCTGACAGGAGAAGCACGTATAACCACCTCAGTAGCTGGCTTACCGACGCCCGGAACCTTACCAACCCCAATACTGTAAGTAGAGCATTTTGTCTTTTCCCCCTCGAGTCTTCACGTAAAGTTTGGTTTAATGCCCCTCAGTAGACACCAAGCGCACCGTTTCACCTTCATTCAAGATGTATGTATTTTTTTAATGAGTGTTCCACTGTTTGTGTATTCATTTTAGAAAGTGTTTATTTGCAGGTGATCATTCTCATAGGTAACAAAGCAGACCTGGAAGCTCAGCGAGATGTGACGTATGAAGAAGCCAAGCAGTTTGCCGAGGAGAACGGTGAAATTTACACACACAATTTATTTTAAATAAATTTTAACTTGTTAAACGAGCGAGGTCTTGATAACCGGAGTAAGCATGCACTTCGTCTGCCGAGCGTCACATGCTCACAACTGAGCCAATGGTTCTTCTCTCTCTTACGCTGCGGGATTGTGGGTAATCGGCTCACGGAGGGATGTTTTGAAGGGGAAAAAGGCAGATCAGAGACTTTTAAGTCTTATGATTTTTTTTTTGATAACACTGAAGCTTCAGTACAGAATCGTTTATGTTCGAGGCTGATCACCGGGAACTAAAAAACAAGCCAATTCTCATCAGTGGCCGATCGACCGGTTCATAGATGTAAAAAAAAAAAAAAAAAGTTTTTTTTTTGTGGCAGTACGTGAATCAGTACACAAAAGAATGCCGATTCATAACTGAATAATTTCCCCCCCCCCATCTCTAGTATACAACACTCATTATTACCCATGCTGCACCATAACCACACGCATCAGGTTCTTGTAAACATCCCAACACACACACACACACACACACACAGCAGCACTGCTCTTGCTTTACTCGTTTCTTTCCTGTGCTCTGCAGGTTTGCTGTTCCTGGAAGCCAGCGCAAAAACGTAAGTCAGTGATGATGTCCTGCACTTACTGCCTTTAGTTACAGGAGGGAGTTGATAAGTGAGGAATAAAACACAACAGGTTTGATGATGTTTAAGGATGAGTAGAGATGTAGGGGTGTGCTGCAGATCGAGGTGTTTTAATGCGTCCTTTTGCACATTTTATTAGTTTATACGTACAGTTAACACATATTTAATGGTGTAGAACTAATACTGGCTTTATAAGAGCTGGACAAGACAGGACACACAAAAAAAAAAAAATTCCTGACCATGTTATTGAAAAACATACACTCCTGTCATGAAGAGTTGGGTATTTGCGGTGGGTTTCACCGGCGTCACGATAACACATGAATGATTAGCCTTAGCACTTTCTCCATGTAAATCCCAGTGAGTGAGCTGTAACTATAGAAATACGAACGTATTACATCAAGATCTATTTTTCAAACAGTTCAAATTGGACTCGGTTCTCCTGCGGGAGGAACTCAAACGTCAGGCTCGTTATTACGTAAAGGCTTTTCTGTCATCATAAAAATAAAACTTCATGGTCATCTTTGTTCTCCACAGAGGCGAGAACGTAGAGGACGCCTTCCTGGAGGCTGCGAAAAAGATCTACCAGAACATTCAGGACGGCAGCCTGGACCTGAACGCGGCCGAGTCGGGGGTCCAGCACAAGCCGAGTGCACCTCAGGGCGGCCGGCTAACCAGCGAAGCACAGCCTCAGAGGGAAGGATGCGGCTGCTAATGACCAACACTACCTACCCGAACCTTCTCATCCCACCCCTCTCTCGCATTAACTCCACCCGGCCTCGTCCTTCCCCCCCACCCCGACATGCAGCGGAGAGGGTGGGGGGTATGTGAGAGCAGGTGCAGACGAACGGGGGCAACTACACGACTGTTTGTCCATGTTTCTTCCCCTCTCTATCAGTTTCTCTCTCGCACGTGGTTACTCACCTTGTCCTTTTTTTTTTTTTTTTTCTCTCCTTCCGCCTCCATCGTCACGTCCGCCTGAGTATCTGATACACGTTCAGAGGTACAAGACGCTTCGGGGTCGTGATGGCGGCATGATGGTGTTTAACACTACAGATCGCCGAAACGGTCAACAATCGATTCCGCGTCAGTATTGGCCGTAATACCGATATACTCAGGATCAGGCGGTACGTCCAAACTAGAAGCAAAATCCTGTCAGATTAAAGGTGCATATTTTATTCCACTGCGTGTTCATTATTATTATTTTTTGGCGGGAGAGGATGTTGGAGAGCCTTTTTTCTCTCTCTCGCTGTCAAAACCAGACACTTTAAAAACAGGCACTTGTTACTTAATCTGCTAAAAGATTAAGTGTTTTTTGTTGGTTTGTTTTTTTTGTCCCCTCCAGTCTCTCTCGATCAGTGTGTGCGTGTGTGTGCTGGGCCTCAGTTTCCCTCCTCGACCCTCGACGTATGTTAGAACTTGAACCAGCATTTGATTTGTTGCCTTACTGTCTTATGATCGATGTTAACGTTATGTCAGAATTAATCATGCAGTTTTACACGGTTGCTCCAGTTTTGCTTTATTGTCTTGATCTCAGTGCGACAGGGAGGAAAAAAAAAAAGAAAGCAGTTTTATTCGTGAACACCGTGCAGTAGATGCGCACGTCCCGGCTGTAAATTTGACCCGCCGTGCTGTCTTATAGGCTTGTGTAGAAACGCAGCAGATGACAAAAAGGTGTAAATCCATTTGAGGGAGGGAAAAAAAAAAGTGCCGCTTTCCTTCACTGTACCATATAAAACACAATACAGCAGCTGTATGTGTGTGTAATATATATATATATTTAGCATTTTACAGCGGAGTCACTGGTAACCCTGGCTTAGGAAATTCTCTAACATTTTCTATGACTTAAAGTGTGTGTGTGGGGGGAGGCGTACACACACTCGCTTTGCTCACAGGGTGTTCTGGTTGAATTCCACTACTCACCTCACCTCCTCTCGGCTTACAACGTGGCAAAAACCTTCTATCCGTCTCAAGATTCAGATCTTCACTGGAAGTTTAGAGAGAGAGAGGGAGCAGAACAGTGCCCAGTGCTGAGAAGCAAGTGGTTTCGTTATAAACGAAGCGAACATGTCGAGGGAACGAGTTCTCCGTACTCTGTCCGTCTCCTCAGCGTCTGAATTAACCACTCGCGGCTGCGTCCTGATGTAAAAATTTATAAACTTTATACATACAAGTACATTCTGAAGGAGCTGCGCTAACATTAAAATGCATTATGTGTACATGATTAAAATGTTGATATTTTGATTTTAAGGATAATAAAATATTCTAAACTGAAATGATTTGTTTAACATTTTTTGAGGATGAATTTAAAGGGTTTATTACATTTAATCTTGTTTGGAATGATACATTATAATTGAATGCTCAATATTTCAACCTGGTTTACCCATCTATCTAAATATATAAATGAAGCAAAAAAAATTATTTGGAGTGGCGTAAGATGAGTAACAGAACACATCAAGATGATTTTTGTCTGTTTTTGTGCACATCACGTAAACACTGAATTCATTTTAATGGCATTTTCACAGGCGTATTTGGCTGAGCTTGAGGTAACAGGCTTTGTTACATCACAGTCGGTCCACAGGAAAAGAAGATATGCTACATTGAAATTTAAACACAGTAGAAATAAATATAAAATAAGTAACGATTTTTTTTTCAAAAATCTATTTAGTTCATATCAAAATTCAACAGATGGTGCTGTACATTTTGTAATACGCTCTTACGAGTGTGCAATTGAAAATTCAATGAAATCTCATTTGTATAGCGCTTTTAACAATCATTGTCGCAAAGCTATGGAGTTCCATACAAAGCAGCTTTACAAAATTAAATATAACGTCAGTTTGTATGAAATGTGAATGTATGGATCGAAACGATTAATCACACCTTCATTCTGCGCACTTCACCATAACACGTAAAATGTTTTTTGTTTATTCCAAAATTCAACAGATGACACTGTACCTTTTTTTTTTTTTTTAAACAAACGCGCTCATGAGTGTGCAATCAAATTCCATGCGAACGAAAGCGCGGCCACACCTAGCGTGTAAATATGAGGAATAAAACATTACTACAGTGCAAAGTTTATTTTCCAATAACAGCATGTGCTGTTTAACATTTCATGTGTTATTGCTTTTGTACAACCCAGAGGAATCTGCTGCCATCACTCTTATATATCTATTATATCTTATATAATAGGGGGGAGAGAAGATAGTAGAAAATCCTCAAGACGTTCCTGTCATGAAATGTGCGCACACTGAAAGTTTATTATTATTAAGCTTGGATTATGAGAAGCTTCTACAATAAAATCCCTGTCAAAGTCATGAACGACTAATTCGCTTCGCAATCCACCAACAACTGCATGAGCTTCTTTTTTTTTTTTTAAGCAACGTTTCCTGTTTTCAAGTGCTGTGGCATAAAGGATATCGAACACCAAACGCGTAAACCATCAGACCAAAAAACAACAAATAAAAATCATTCGTTGCATCAGTCAAGTAACAAAATATTGTATTTTACGCAGGAAATTGCACCATGGTTACAAAGAACAAAGAGAGACAGTAAGAAATATGTATTTACAAAGATGAGAAATTTAGTGTACAAAATGGTGATGCTTGTATTTAAAAAACAAAAACAAACAAACAAAACAAAAAAACAAAAAAAGAGTAGTGGCATGACTTTCATGAAGAAAAAAAACAAAACAGAAGTCAACACTGGCAGTACCACGTTGGAAGTAAGGCTTGTGGTTGGCTTCATCCTCAAGCATCGCAGTCAGAGGGCTAAGTGTCGAGAATGCAAACACTAATACTGTAAAACGATACGAGTACAACGAAACGAAAAATTTTTTAAGTACTTGTTTCTGATTTAGCAGTGTAGATTCATTGGTTGGTTAAGTATACGATTTCCAAGCACTCGATACATCTCAGTCTTTACCATGAATGAGTTTTATAAGAAAGTAGAGCGACTGTGCCACTAAACCATGGGATATCAGACCTGTCAATGATTCGAAATCCAAATCCGTTCACCTGGTTGTTTCATGCATCCTGGATTGTATTAATCTTCCTATGATATTTTGTTCCTTTTAAAAAAATAATTAAAAAATCCTTCTTTTGAGGGAGGAATTTTTTCTTTGATGTCCTGTCCTGACGACAATAGTGACGTAATCAGTTTTAATTTAAGATTAAAATCCTGATACACAGAACAACCAGGTGCAACTGGGATCTTTGTGAGTGTTGTGCGGAACATAAAGTGATGTAACGAGTGCCAGCTTGCATTCTTTCAGATCATTAGATAAAATAAAACAAAAACATTCAGATACACAAGTTGTCGTTTTTTTTGCTGGTCTTGCTTTACCAGTCCTTATCCTCCGGCTCCTAGAAGACAGTAGTGCTCAGGATCAAACGTCCGTGTCAATTACTGTAGCTGAATGTATAAGTTAAAAAACAAAAAAAGCTCAGTCAAGTCCTGGATTTTCAAGGCCACGTTGCTGATTATCTGTCGATTCAGTCTTTAAGGGCAACAATTTCTTAAGGCACGTCTGTAGATGAGAAAAAGAAACGCAATCATTTGGACCCTTTATGGCACAGGGATTTTTTTTTTCTTCTTTCTAATACTTAACCGGGGTCAGTATTAACACATCACAACACAACCCTTTACAGGGGAGGGGGGAAAAAAGGAAAAAAAAAAAAAAAAAACAACAACTGGGGAACAAAGGTCTTGGTCGAAACCGTGATAGTCTCCCATCTGTACATAAAATAACTAGAGCGGATTTCTTGAGTGAGGCCCGCAATGTGAGGTTTTGACTTTGATACTGTAATCAACAAAATCAGAAAATGCGTATGATCATTAATATCGTTATCACGGATCCAAATTTCCGACGTTACAAAAATACTCAGGGTTGGATCTTTTCATGTGTCACTGATGTGAAGTTCCTTTAAAATTTTTGACACGTCTTTCCTATGATATGCAACCTACAGTATATCGAGTTCTACAGTATTTTTTAAAACGAGAGGTGATTTCAGATTGTTTAGGAAAAAAAAAAGTATGTCACAGCTATTAAAAAAAGAAAAAGAAAGAAAAATTAAAATAAAATAAAAATTCCCTCCTTGTCAAGATGAACATTTGTTTATTACAGGTTACCCTGAAGAGGGGAAACTAAAAGGGAGGATCACCGCCTCTGCTCCGCTACCTCTGAACAATGTCACTAATCTCCTTGACGGAAGACAGAAGCTTAGTAAAGTCTTGTGGCGTGCTGGCGCCCCCGGTGGCTGTAGGGCAGATCTGCAGCTCCCTCAGACTGCTCTCCAGCTTGTTGATGGCTTCACGGAACGCAAACTTGTTCCTCATCTGCTGTATGGAGTCCACATAGCTCAGGCAGTACTTGGACAGGTTGTTGCCGGCCTCCAAGACCGCGTTGTGACTACCCGTCTGCTCAGAGTTCCTGCTGATAGCGGTGCGCAGAAGCTCAGTGCTCTCCAGGACCATTTCCCGCGTGATGGTCGAGTTGGGAATGCGCTCGTTCTGCCGCGTTTTCCTCAGAGAGCGGCGCGTAGTCACAAGGGGGATGAAAGCCGTAGCCGAGCCCTGATCTCCGGCAGGCGAGCTGGGCGGTACCCCCAGCGGCTGACCGGTTGGAGAAGTGGGTGTGGTCTTTGATGGCGGTGCTTTCGAGGTGCTAAGTTTTTTGGTACTTTCCTGGGGCAAGAAGGACCTGCCTTGTTCAGAGCCAGATGGGCTTAGGTCGAGACTGACTTTGACTTTAGAGTCAGTAGTTAGGTCTTGCGTCGGGCTTCTTGAAACCTTCCCAGATTTGACGCTTGAGGGTGGCGGCGGAGGAGGCGCTGGCTTGGACTTTGAAAACTTTCCCCTGTCCTTCTCTCGCTGACTCGAGATATCCAGGGGTTGTTTGTGTCTGCGCGCCCTGCACTCCTCCCCGGCAGCTCCCAAGGCAGAAAATGCGTTCGATTTGAGCAGGTCTGCTTGGAAGGCACTCGTTTTGGAGCCGTCACTCTGCATTTGCGACCGATGACCCAGCTTGGGGGTTAGGGTCTGCGGACTTGATCCCGGACTAGATTCGAAATCCTTAAAAACCTCGTCTAAAGCGTCTTCGGTCTTCTTGGACAGGCGTGGGGGTGGAGTGAGAGTGCCACCACGGGGTGTGCTCTTGCGGGGCAGGGCGGGCTTGCTTCCCAAGGTGCTCGAGTCGAAGTGGCGAGACTGGACGTCACGGGGGAGAGTGACTGACTTCCACTCAGTACGGTCTGACCCTGGGGGCATGCTGGAGGCCGAGGAGGACCTGTGAAAGCGCTTGGAGCTGGACAGATCTTCTTCGCCCGGTGGCGTTGTGGCCAGTCTCCCAGAACCGGAAGGTCCTGTTGTGCCCTTTTTCCTCGGGTGTGGAGGAAAAACCTGACCGGGATATGCAGGAACTCCGTTGGTGACTCCGCTAGATCCGTTATTATTAAGGCAGAGGAACTTTGAAGGGTCGAAACCTAGCGTGGCATCACTGAAGGAACAGCCATTGTTGAAATCATCCCTGGGGTGCTTAAAGGAACTGCTACGTGTTGGAGGGGTGGGAGCGGTTTTCTTTTTCTTTTTGATTAAGCTGATCAGTGGGTTGAGGCTGGTCTTGGATTTGGGCTCCTCGTTTAGATTGCTGTCTACCAAAAGCCTTTCTTTTCGAGGAAGCATTGGAGATACAGCTACCTCTGCTTCAGCACCGTCTGGGAAAAACAAAACAGATGAAACCAAAAGGCTACAGTAGATCCAGGCACCTATTTTGGACAAATGATTTCCTCTAGATGTTAACTTACCTGGGCTGTCTCCGTCTTTCTCCATGGGTCTGCGTGTCGTCCTAGTCTTGGTAGGAAGCTCTGGGGCCTGCTGTATGGAGCCTAGCGTCAGCTTCTTCCCTTTCTTCCCCAATTCTTTCTCCACCTCTGCCGAATGAAAATCACTTGTATTATTAAACGCGATGGGAAGTGCAAACACAAAGCATGCTTGCTCAGGAAAAAGAGATACTGATGTACCGTCTGAGATGCTGGATTCCTGAAACATCGTTTCGAACGCTTGATGGGTCTCGGCAAAGGATGGTCTCTCTGCTGGGTTCCATTTCCAACCTATAAGCCAAAATAAAGAAATAAAAAAAACATAAGAATTAGGGCCCGGCGATTTGCCCTAAAATCAAAATCTCAATTAATTGAACATTTTAACTCGATTACGATTATTTTATTTATTTTTTTTAGCCATGTACTGTTCATATTCAGTAACATGATTGTGCTTCAAGTGTTGAAACAAATTGTAGGTGTTACCTTTGGGCGTCTACAGTGTCTACATCTGACTTCATTTTGTTCTATGTCATCCTTACTGAAGCCAAAATCTGTCCAAATAACGGAGACTGCGTTTTTCTTTGGTACAAGCTGCTCTCGTTGGAATAACGTAACGGTGCAAGGTCATGTGACTCCACACACGGTAGTGTTTTTAAAGTAATCGAAATAATCGACCTTGGTAAATTTGAACGATTATAGGTTCTGAATGTCGATTTCGATTACTATTCGATTAATCGCCCAGCCCTAATAAGAATCTGATATCGTGTTCTTTGCTTCAAAATACATAGATCTAAATATCTAAAGATATAAATCGGTGTATACATATTGTCCACATTATCCAATCATTTATAACGTGGTGCATAAAGCCATGCAGACACAGATCAAGAACACATTAAACCCTGATCTCTGTTGGTGCCAGATGGGCTGGACTGAGTATTTCTCAAGCTCTTAGGAATTTCACAAACAACAGTCTCTAGAGTTCACACAAACTGTTGGAAGAAAAACAACAACATTGAGTGAGCAACAGTTCTGCTCGCTTTGTTCTCATTAGCCTTGACATGAGATGGACACCAACTACACCAACAGACCATTAAATCAGGTGCCACTTGTACCAGCCAAGATCAGAAATCTAAAATTATCTTGGGCACAGACTCACTAAAGCTGGACAGTTGCAGAAATCCAGGTCAAGTTTGGGGAAACCTTTTACCCATGATGGCCTCAGATTCTTGTTCTTATCCGACAAGAGAGGAACCTGATCTGGTCCGTCTACTGCTTTAGCTCATCCTCCTTAAAGTCGGATGTGCTGTGCATTCAGAGATGCTTTTCAGTTCACGATGGTAGATGGTGGTAATTTGAGTTACTTTAGACTTTTTCAGCTCAAACCACTAATTACTCTCCTCTCATCTTACTCATCAGGTGACTGTTGAGTATGGAATTTCCAAATTTGGTTTGGCACTGCCAGAGTGTCAAGTGATGGGCCGTTCATGAACGATTCGTGCTTTCTGAACGTATTTAATGTGACTCAGAAGAACGAGTAGTCTCAGAGAATGATTCGTTCATTTTCTACTGGGAGCGCATGCACAAATCATCCATAGGTTATGTATAGGAAACAGAAATGATTAGTTACCTTTGAGTCTTCTAGTCCGAATTGTTCGTTCTTTTGTCGCGTGACTCCCATAGACGCTACGCAGTGCAAATAGATTCAAAAGAACGAACGACTCGGACTAGAAGACTCATGAGAAGAACCGCTCAATTCGGTTTCCTGTGTAATTCACTGCATAGCGTTTGTGGGAGTTATGTGACAAAAGAATGAACGATTCGGACCAGAAGATATGTGAGGTGAGCGGCTCATTCTCTTTATCATAATATGTCCTGTAGATGTAGATGTGTTGGGGTTCTGTTTATTGAAAACGTTACATTTTACTTTATTTTTGATCAAATGAACTAAATGACTCAAAAAAATTATTTATTTACTTTGATGCACGAGATTCAAAAGAACCGAATCACTAAAATGACCCAAACTTCCCGGAGTGGCAGCCTGTTGCAGCAGCTCCCATTAAGGTTGAACCGTTTTTTACTTAAGATATTGTAACTATCGTAACAAAATTAAAAAATGTAGTTACAGTATGTTAAATCTAGTAATATCTTACAGAAATTGTGCAATAACAACATTTTAAACTTTGGAAAATAACTCGTGTGATTAGCTTGGCCTAGTGCAATTTCTTTGAAAGTTCAGCTACTGTATTGCTTTTATTTATACACTGTACTTTCCCTATTTTCTATTTGCAGTTCTTTTCTTAGGCTGTAACAAAAAAAAAATCCCCTAAGGTGCCGTACATCCCATCTAATCTTAATCAGTAGAGTTTCCGAAATACTCAAACTAGCTCATCTGATACCACATCACACTTTTTCATCGTTTATGATGTCTGAGATGAAGCACGACTGCCTCATAATTTAATAATTTTACAATTGCATAAATGACCAGGTGTCCAGCTGTTCTGACGAAAGTGTGGACGGAGAGAATAATACTCACAGGCTCTCATTAGTTCATAGACCTTCTCCGGGCATCCCTCAGGTCTGTCCATGCGATAGTCCTTCTCTAGTAGCTCATAAACCTGGGACAAATCAATCCCGGGATACGGGGACATCCCATAGGTGGCAATCTCCCATAGCAGCACTCCAAAAGCTGAGGCATCGACAACAAAAGAAAACAATTAGTTTGAATATTCTTTAACGCACAAGAGCGGATATCTCGGACAAAGTCCTTCACTCACCCCATACGTCCGATTTGATTGAGAATTTGTTATATGCCAGGCTTTCCGGCGCAGTCCATTTGATAGGAAACTTGGCTCCGGCGTGAGCCGTGTACGTGTCTCCCGTCATCAGACGACTCAAACCGAAATCTGCTACCTTCACCAAGTTGTTCTCCCCCACCAAGCAGTTGCGGGCAGCCAGGTCCCTAAAGAGGACGAGGAGATATTACCGCTTAATTTAACCGTAGACTTTCATAAGAATTCAATCTTTTACAAATAACATCACTTGTTTCTTAGTTTTTTTTTAGTACAAATATCTATAAGAATGTCAAATTATTATAATTATATAAATCAGGATCACTATAATGCTGAAATGTCACAAACACTATCCTAAAAAAACTACCTCACTTACTAAAACCACTAAGTAGGCATGATTGTAGTCATAAAGGAACGCGCTGACAACTGAATGATGCTAAGAGTGAACAAAAAAAAATAAAGTAAGCTCACAGAATTAATGCTTTGATAAAACTGAACCTAGATTAGGTAACGTGCACTTTGTTGTATTTTCGCTCTTTATTCTTCTCTTGCCTGTGAATGAAATTCTTCTTCTCCAGGTACTCCATTGCAGAGGAGATCTGAGTGGCCATGTAAAGCAGCACGACGGCGTTGACCTCCTCGCGGTTACACTCGCGCAGGTAGTCCAGCAGGTTACCTTGGGTCATGAACTCGGTAATGATGTAGAACGGAGGCTCCCGTGTACAAACACCTTAGATAATAACATCTGATTAGCCTACAAGAGCTGTTTTAACCAATATAATCATCAAGAGGCTGGGGTGCTTTAAATTACCAGCACACAAGTACCAAAGCAAATATTATGATCTGTATTGTAATCAAGAAATAAATGGATCAAACTGATTCTCTCTTAAATTGGGTGACTTTTAATTGGAGACTTACCCAATAGTTGGACCAAGTTGGGGTGCTTGATTTCTTTCATGACTGCAGCCTCCTTGAGGAACTCTTCCACCTCCATTGTGTCCTCCTGCAAAATGCAAAATAAAAACACATGTATAAAACATTCCCGTGGTGTGTTGTTTCGCAAAAACAACACATGCTTCACCCACCTTTAGTGTTTTCACAGCAACGCAGAGGTTGTACTTTTTCCAGACTCCCTCGTACACCTCTCCATACTGGCCTCCACCCAGCTTGTGTTTCATAGTAATGTCCGTGCGCTCCATCTCCCATTTGTCGTAGTTGGGCGAGACGCCATAGATGGTGGGCTTGTTGCGTTTGGGCGCTGGGTAATGTAGTGTCGTGATGAGGCCATCGGCTACAGTGGAATGGTGATGCACTAACTCGGCCAGTGTGTTGAAACGAGACTCTGACGACACGTAGAGCTGTGCAGGAGGCACATGAAATAAATTAGCATGTGGGCTTTCAAACTCCTGCATACAGGGACATTTCTATTCTCAGCCTAGATTCATTTTTATTTTTAACATATGCTAATACGCCAAATGCAAAATCACGTCTATTTATATGATGCATTAGATTTAGCGGACAATTCACATGTATCCAAAATCTCACTCGTCGTCTACACCGCTTTATCCTTTATCCTTAGTCCAAGTACTGGAGAAACAGATGCGTCTTGAGTCGTCGTTTAAAGATAGTCAAAGTCTCTGCTGTACGGACATCTAGAGGAAGTTCGTTCCACCACCTAGGTGCCAGAACAGAAAAGAGCCTGGATGAATGTCGCCCTCGATCCCTGAGAGATGGTGGGATGAGGCGAGCAGTGCTGGAGGATCGGAGGGAACGTGGTGCAGTGCGTGGTGTGATTAGAGCAGAGAGGTAAGTGGGTGCAGGGCCATTTTTAGCTTTGTAGGCAAGCATCAGCGTTTTGAATTTGACGTTTGTTTTTAATAAAAACTGTATACCAGCTTGGATTTGAGGTGGTAAAATGTTGCAGTTCCTCTATAATCCTGTACATCATCATGGGTAATAAAAGCAAAGTATTTTCTAAGTTTGTTGTAACAAAACCATTAAAAAATAATAATAATAATTAGTCAGGATATTTATAATCGTGATAATTTCGTATCAGTTGGTCCTTGGTGATTCCCGTCCCTGATATTTATTTACGTTATTATGATAAACCATCTCCAATAGCAGCCGTCCCCAACCACTGGGCCAAGGAATGGTACTGGGCCGTGGATCATTATATTGTTAAATATATTTAACATTTTATTTCCACTTTATAGACTATAAGAGTGGGAGATGATCTGATCATTTTTCAAAATAGAACATTCGCATCTGTCTGTACATCTTTCCCAAACTTGTCTCCATCTCAGTTTTGATGCCTGATAAAACTAAAGCTAACGTTACAAGATAAAATTTAAAAAAACCTCTCCGGAGAGCTTCTTTAAGCTAGTCAACAACAAGAAAACTGCATTTAAAAGAAAATACCAGGAGTCCTACCTAAATTACAGGTTTTTATAACAAAATGTGATTCGCATGCACCAAACCTGCTCTATATGATATGAACGTTTGTTTGAGACATCTTTGACTCTGCCAACAATCTGGATTAAAAAAAATTTTATAATTAAAAATCTTCCTTTTCTGCAGTGACGGCAAGAAAAATGAAATTAGACACGCTCAGTGGTAACACTAATTCTGCGTTATGGTCCGGTGTATTTATTACGATACGATTAAATCACATTGTGTATTCCTGTAGCGTGAAAGAAAAGGAAAAAAAAAACTTCACTGACTCAGTCCATGAACTTTGCACAGCCCGAACAATCCAATTTTTATCAGTTTAACAGAATAACTCAGCATGCTGCTAAGCACCGTCTTATCATTTGTACACGGGTCTGAAAACACACTGCGAGTTGCTGTACGCTTGCCATGGTAATGACTAACAGGAAAACTATTATCATGACGAAAAAAAATTAAGTGACACACAGCTTGAGGATTCGAGTTCCTGGAATGAGGTAATCATAGCTGAGCCTTTAATTGCCACTAGAAAAAAAAAAAAAAAAACAATCTGATAAATCAAGAGGGATCCAGACAACCACCGAATTAATCACCCCGTGTTTAGCGGTCCGAAGTCAGGATGAGATTAATTGAAAACGGGTGAACGCTGTTATACACAGAGAGCAGTCTTTACTACTTCTTACATTCTGCAGGCCAGAGACGTGTGTGGAAATGAAGAGAAGACCTTAAGTTCAACTGATGCTCTTATAAAGCTGTATCACTCTGGAATGCGTCTGGAAAGTTAATCAGGAATTCCTCTCTATATACAACGAGCAACTTCAAACCACTAAAACCACACAAAGTATTTACATTATTTAGAGCTACGAAAACGGCTTCGGGACCTTTCTACATCTTTACACATCTTAAGAACGTAATAAAATGTTGAAGATGTACAATAGGGGATCCTACCCCCCCCTTTCTAGTCGTAGTTATTTAACCTCCACCCGAGTCAGCTGGCTGTATCTTTGTGCGCGCTATCCACCCCTTCCAAATGCGCGAGCTTGCGTGCACGTGCACTATATGTTGTCTCTTCTGTATAAAACGTAGCTAATTCCCAGCTAGCCAGCTAATTAGGTCTCTTAAGTTAGCTAGTTAGTGTGCTGTTAATTTATGTTGTAAATTTATTTTGTCATGTCAATCTGTCTTGTCTCAGCTAGCCAGCTAATTAGGCTTCTTAGTTAGCTAGTTAGTTTCTTTTTCTGTTCATTTATGTTGTAAATTTATGTTTACACCATCCCTCTCCTCCATGAGACAGCACGGGATCCAAGAAAACTTTTGTTTATTTGTTTTATAAATAAGGGGCGGGAGTTTTTTTTTTTTTTAATTGTTCTGAGAAATAATAATTATTATTATATTATAAAGAAGAAGTAAAACACGTGTGTAATGCATTTTAGGAAAATAATAAAAAGCTGCATTTCCCCTATTATCCCACTAATAATGAAATGCTAGAATAATCTGAATACGATGCACCATGTAAACATCTTATTTGGCAAAGGCTGACCTGATCTGGCCCAGTTGTGAGAAAAAACAAAAACAGAGGGATGGTGTAAAATGTTATAATCCAATCGATAGCCATGTAGACCCTTGATCTAATTGTTTCTCCCATTTTAAACAAATATATTCTGTCTGTGCGTGTTTGCCCCACATGAGGGTAACATTTTCCAGGAGAGACATTTTGTTTCCGTCGCTGATCTATAAACTTGGTGAAAGAAACCTGTCTCTTTGGTGCAGGAAGCGGCAGTGATTGACTCAGTGTGGCATTTTTCACACAATGAAGCATCTAATCAATCCCAGATCAGATTCTTCTAACTGACCATAATGCAGAAACCAGGATTTATCAGAAAAGTTCTGCATATTTCCTGCAGATTAAGCACTTCAAAGCAGTCAGGAAATTTAAATTTTTTTTAACTGCTTTGTGCATAATTTAAATGCACATTTTTATAATATCAGAATCTCTATTCTATCAGACAGAATAAATAAATGTCTGTGTAACGGCTGGGGTGGTGCGATGTGGATCGGTGTGAAACAGTTACTCTTACTAGTGATGAGAAGTTTGAAGCATTTTAGTGACTCGGTTCTTTGAATCTCGTTCATTAAAGTGAGCGAATCTTTTTTTTTTTTTTTTGAGTCATTTAGTTCATTTCGTTCTTTTCATCAGAAATAAAATAAAATGTTACATTTTCAATAAGCAGACCCCCAACTTATTGTCTACATATACAAATTTTGGCTATATAGTTCCAGTACAGCTAAGGACATATTATAAACAAATTCAAATTTTATTCGTCACATACACAGTCATACACAGTACGATATGCAGTGAAATGCTTACACGACCGCCAGTGACCTTAAAAAGAGAATTAAATCTTACAGTAAGGAATAAATATGAATAAAGAAATAGGAAAATTTTAACTTAACTAGAATAAAAATAGAAATAAAAAATAAAAGTATACTGTACATTAAATGGAAATAAAAATAGAGATATACTGTACAATAGAGATTTTCTTTTAAAATTGAAATTTGGTGGAGGATGTATGGTGTGCAAGTAATTTGCATGGAAACATGTGTTAAGGTGCCTTATTAAAGTGACTTTGTGCAGGGGTCCAGAATGTAAACATAAATATGAGTTCCAATGTCAGGGTAGATGTGCATGAAAGTGTCCATAGTGTCCGTTGACGTTAACAGGTTGTATTAGTTCTGTGTTTGTGGTGTGAATGTGGTATGGTTGAGAGACCTTATTGCCTGCGGGAAGAAGCTCCTCCTCAGTCTCTCTGTGTTGGCCTTCAGGGAGCGGAAGCGCTTTCCTGACCGCAACAGAGAGAACAGTCCATTATTGGGATGGCTGAGGTCCTTCACAATCTTCCTGGCCTTGGTCCAGCACCGCTTGGTGTAGATTGAGTGCAGGTCAGGGAGCTCAGTGCGGATGATGCGCTCAGCTGAACGCACCACCCTCTGTAGAGCTCGTCTGTCCTGCATGGTGCTGTTTCCAAACCAGGTCGAGATGTTTCCCGACAGGATGCTCTCTATGGTGCAGGAGTAGAAATTCCTGAGCACCTTGGAGGGCAGTCTGAAGTCTCTCAAATGTCTGAGGTGGTACAGACGCTGCCGGGCCTTTTTCACCACGGTGTTGATGTGACAGGACCATGACAGGTCCTGCGTGATGTGAACACCGAGGTATCTGAAGCTGTCCACTCTCTCCACTGGGCTCTTGTTGATGACGGGGGTCTGGTAGTTCCTCTCCTGCTTTGTACAAAAGTCCACTATCAGCTCCTTTGTCTTACTGACGTTCAGGAGGAGATTGTTCCTCTGGCACCAGTTCTCCAGATTCCCAATCTCCTCCAGGTAGGCCGACTCATCGTTGTTCGTGATCAGGCCCACCACGACAGTGTCGTCAGCAAACTTGATGACGGCGGTGGAGTTGGTAGTGGCCACGCAGTCGTAGGTGTATAAAGAGTACAGCAGGGGGCTCAGAACACAACCCTGGGGGGCTCCAGTGCTGAGTGTGAGGGAGGCTGAGACATGACCGCCCATCTTTACTGCCTGTGGTCTGTCAGTTAGGAAGTTGGAGATCCACTGACACATGGGTGAGCTGAGTCCCAGGTGCTCCAGCTTGGTGGTGAGTGTGGAGGGAATTATGGTATTAAATGCAGAGCTGTAGTCGATGAAGAGCATTTTCACATAATTTCCCCTCTTAGTGTCCAGGTGGGTGAGAGATGTGTGGAGGAGATATGAGATTGCATCGTCTGTGGAACGGTTCGGACGATAAGCGAACTGTAGTGGGTCGAGTGTGTCCGGTAGTGAAGAGATGATGAAGTCTCTGACCAGGCGTTCAAAGCACTTCATCACTACTGAGGTGAGGGCTACAGGGCGATAGTCATTGAGGGAAGCAGGATGAGGTTTCTTTGGAACAGGAACAATGATGGACTCTTTGAAGCATGTGGGGATCACCGACTGAGATAAAGAGATGTTGAATATCTCAGTGAACACAGGTGCTAGCTGGTCTGCGCAGGCTCTGAGGATACGGCCTGAGATGCCGTCTGGTCCTGCTGCTTTCCTGGTGTTCACTCTCTTGAAGGCTCTCCTCACGTCGTGCTCGGAGATGATGAGCGCGTTCCCGGTGCTGACTGTGTCTTCCTGTCTGCAGCCGTTAGCGCCGCTAGCATTAGCCCCGTTAGCATTAGCATCGCTAGCGTCTTTAGCTGCAGCATCGAAGCGAGCATAGAAGGTGTTGAGCTCGTCTGCCAGAGTCGCGTCCGCGTTCGTCATACCGGATGTTGGTGCTTTATAATCCGTTATTGTTCTTAGTCCCTGCCACAGGCTCCTAGAGTCACTCTGTTGAAGCTGTGACTCTAGTTTTCTCCCGTAGCGCTGCTTCGCCTCTTTCACCGCCTTCCGGACGTTGTATGACGCAGCCTTGTACGGTTCCATGTCCCCCGACGCAAGTCCCGTTTTGTAGGCAGCTGTGCGAGATCTCAGAGCGTCGCGGATGGTTTTATCCACCCACGGCTTCTGGTTGGGAAACGTTCTGATAGTCTTTTTCTCTACCGTATCGTCCACTAGCTTGATCAGAATGATCAACTCACCTCTTATATCTTCTAGTCCGAGTAGGTCGTTCTTTTGAATCTACTGCGCTGCATGGCAGTCACGTGAAAAAAAAAAATAAATAAAAAAAAAGTCACGAACAACTCGGAGTAGAAGAGTCATTGAGAAAGAATCGCTCAATTCTGTTTCCTTTACATAACCTACGGAGGTTTTGCGATGATTTGCGCATGCGCGCCCAGAAGAAAATCAACGAATCACTCTCCGAGACGACTCGTTCATCTGAGTCAAAAAGAACGAATTGTTCATGAACGACCCGTCACTGACTCTTACCACCTTAAAAGTTGACTATTTTCCCCAATAACAGCATTTCATTTATGTACCCGGAAGTAAGAGGTAACGGAGTACATATTTCACTTTTACTTTACTACATTTCCGTATGGCTTGGCATTACACAACAACACTGGTGAGTCGAATTTGAAGCAGGAATTCTGTTGACTATTATGCATAACTGCGTGGCTTGCCTTTCCTTTTAAAACACACCTAATGATGTAACAGGTGTTTGAAATCAAAAGTGGAGTTGGTTGCAGATCGCGATGAAAATGGTGCGTTTACAAACATGAAGCGCAGAGAGAGAGACAGAGAGACAAAATTATGTAATATGTATAATATCTGAAATATAATATATGAAAAAGGCTTCTGTGAGCTAGAACAAGCCCTGATGACTCAGTGTGAACTTTTAATACTTAAGCAAATTTAAAGGCGAGATTGGCACCCTGTCCAGGGTGTACCCCGCCTAGTGCCCGAAGTCTCCTGGGATAGGCTCCAGGTCCCCCGCGACCCTGAACACAGGATTAAGCGGTATAGAAGATGAATGAATGAATGAATAATTGTGTACTTTTACTCAGGTACACAAATAAATGGAGGACTTTTACACAACCTTTAATCAAGTACAGGATTTGTGTAATTTGCCAACCCGTCTGCTCATCCCAGAGAAATTTGACAAAAGATAAACTTATTATAAAATGACATAATATTTTTGACTGACTTACAGTTAAATTTAATGTAACATCCTAGTAAACAAACAACTTTCTGTCGTCACTTAGAACAGCTACAGTACCAGTCGAAAGTCTGGACACACCTGCTAATTCAATGTTTCGGGTTTTTTTTTGGTTTACTGCTTTATTTTCTACATTCTAGAACAATACTGAAGGGTTCAAATCTATGAAATGACTCGTATGGCATTAGGTCAGCTGTTCTGGAACGGTTCTTGCAAGAACCATATTTGCAGAACCTATCAAGCAACTGATGAAACTGTCCCTCATGAAGACCTGTTCAGAAAGTCAAGACAAAAACTTACCTCTGCTGCTGAGAAGTGGTTCATTTAGTTACAGTCTCAAAAATCACCAATTAACAAACAGCACCTCAGATTAGATCCGTTATAAAGACTTTACAAAGCGTGAGTAGTCGACACATCTCAATATCAACTGTTCAAAGGAGATCATTGTGTATTTTGGACGTCTTCATCGTCGTTTTACAATAAAAATCGGGAAAGATCACGGAAATAGAAGGTGTGTCCAAGCTTTTGACTTTGTGTGTTCTGTGAAGCACCCTGTGCATCAGCTGTTAATCCTATGGTACTGATTATCCATCAGAAATTACCTTAAATCAATGATCGACAAATCGAATTACCATCAGTCAGACCGTCTGACCAATCAGTATGAAGAAGTTCTCCGTGCTCTCGCGATCTCACCTTGCCATCAGAGGCTGTGTTGATGCGGTAGTGGTAGACTCGTCCCTCGTAGCGTAGCGAGATGGACCGCTGACCCGGGCTGCTCTCACTCTCTCGCACCAGGAAGCTGCCGTTGATGCCGCTGCTGAGCAGGTACTCGGCGGCGTTGCGCGACACTGGCCCGTGGTACCAGCTGTGCTTTTCCAGACTGTTCACAGGAGTGATGTAGTTGCTGGGCACCCAGCCCTGACCGTTCTTGGTCTGCGCCTCGCACCACTCGCCATTGTGATTGTACCTGAGCACTCGCAGCTTCTCTCCTAATAAACCGGAAAAACATCGTTTAGAAACTCGTTTGGAATCGGCACGGAACGTAAATATGCACTTACGCTTTTGTGTACGTTTACGCACGATACTGTAAACCTGGAGGATTTACAATCATTATCTTTAATCCTTCAGACTAAACCTGTGGAACACCACACAAGTTTGACTCATATAACATCCGGACATACAGTAGAAGAGACTAACGGAGAGTCTGACGTGGTGGGAGTGTGAATACTCCTGTATGCTAATTGCTTCATGATAACCATTACCACAATGCTCAGGTTTTTCCATGCATCATGACAAAGTCACTGCAGTCCGAACATGAGGTTTCCCTTTTTTTTTTTTTTTATTCATTCAACTACTTTTTACTCTCTCTTAAAAGTAGTAAGCACACGCGAATACATATATACCTTGTACATATCTACACCTTACTGCTTGATTTAAGATCAGTAATATATTTATGTTTTATGTCATGAAAATATTTCTTTTAGACTTTTAAACTCGGACAAATTGTAACCGTTCAATGATATTCAGAACGGCCGCCTTGTGATTAAATCCTTCTCTCTCTCTCTCTCTGTATACACAACATCCTTATTCCTGTGCTTACACAACTTTGTCTGTACAAACTCCGCTGAGCGTCACTGAATTCCTGAACTTGTCTTGAAACCGATGACCCCTCATTTGTCTCTCTACAACCGCCCAATGTTGTGTGCAACTCCCAGAGCTTTTAGCTATTCATACAAAGCATGTTATTCAGTAACCACAATGAAAATAACAGGAGAGGTTTGTAGTAACAAGAGCTAAGGAATGCAGCTCTGGACACACAGTCGGACCCTGACATTTTAAGGGAAGGAAAGGAAAAAAAAAAGTATAGTAATGTAATTCAAATGCGCCCTTCATCATCCAACGTGTGTTTAGGTGACAATAAAAACTGGACGTGAAAGACGTGAGATTGAATAGTACTGAATTATTTTCAGATTAGACGTGAACATAAAGTTACAGTACGTATTTATTCACTGCTACAGGTTTTTAACTAGAAACACCTTTATGGCAAAACATTTTTTTCCCCACTGTTATTGTGGAACATCTGATTAAAAAAAAGTCAAAGTTATTATAATAATAAAATTTATTCAAATTGTGGTGGATATATATACATATATATACACATATACACACATATATATACTAGGGCTGCACGATATTAGGAAAATATGCGATATTGTTGAATGTTGCGATAACGATATTTCTTGCGATATAACATTTCCATAGAGAAATGCATTTTTTATTATTATTATTATTATTGCCTATTTTTTTATTATTATTTATTTATATGTAATGATACTAAAACAGGTAATAGATATTCATCTGATGTAGTTAAATCTAATTCAGGCTAAAAAGAAACTATATGTCAAGGAAGTTGCAAATATTTAGACTTCAAAACACTATGAATGACTTAAACCCCTCAGCAGATATTCTGACTTCTGGTTTGCCAACCTGCCAACACAATATGAATTACTTTCAAACATTACTTTTTATTTACGTGTAACCATACACTCATCAATAGTGTCTTAAAACAAGAGCATCTTTTAAACTAAATATTCTCTTTGGCTTGCCTGTTTTTTTGTTTTGTTTGTTTTTTTTTTTAATTAAAATAAATATTATTAAACAAAAATTAAATAAAAAAAAAATACTATTTGTCACACACACACTCGCTCCGCGACCGGCACTACTGTAGGAAGTAATGCGGTCGCGAACCAGGAAGTATAAGAGAAGTAAACAAACCATCGCATACAGCTTAGTCACTGTGTTCACGCATGTCGGTGCAGATTGTTTACTTTCTGATTCGAGTGTGTGTTTATAGGATGCGGGTTAAATGTGTGTTTTTCCCTTGCTCCCCTTCTGTGAGAGTCCTTAGACTAATTCGCGTGGTTATCCTGCCGACTCGCTTGCTTCGCTAAGTCTTCTGATCATCCCGTGTTAGTTCGCGACAGAATTAAGTATAAAGATATAAATAAATTATAAGCGGGTAAGGGCCCATCTGATTGGTAAAATTTGGACACACAAATGCTTGGCACATAAATTATTTATCGCAACTCTTTGCGATATGGTTATCGCGTCTACCATTATCGTGATAACGATAATTTTTCGATATATCATGCAGCCCTAATATATATACACATATATACATACACACACACAGTACACACACACACTACCTTTCAAAAGTTTTAGATCACTTGCAAATTTCTTTGTTTTTGTTTAGTGATTTATTTTCTACATTCTACAACAATACTGTGGATTTCAAAACTATAAAATAACACATATGGAATTAGGTAATTAAGTAACAACAAGGAAAAACAACAGTTAGTTGTTATTTTAAGACACAGAGGTCGGCCTTTCTGTAATAGTTCTTGCAAGAACAGTATTGTCAAGTGCATTTGCAAAATCCGTCAAGCACCATAATGAAACTGTCTCTCATGAAGGCCGTCCCAGGAGGACGAGACCAAAACCTACCTCTGCTGCAGACGAGAGGTTCACTTAGAGTTATCAGCCTGAAAAATGACCAATTAACAGCAGCTCAGATTAGAGGCGTTATGAAGTCTTTACAGAGCAGAAGTAGCAGAAACATCTCAATATCAACTGTTCAAAGGAGATTCATGCAGCTTTTGGACGCCTTCAGCAAAACTTTACAATGTAGAAAGAAATAAACATCAGGAACTATCATGGAGTTAGAAAGTGACCCCAAACTTTTGAACAGTAGTGTTGATATATACACTACCAGTCAAAAGTTTAGACACACCTTCTAATGTCCTTTTTTTTTTTTTTCTTTCTACACTGTAAAACAACACTGTACTCTCCTTTGAACAGTTGATATTGAGATGTTTCTGCTACTTCTGCTCTGTAAAGACTTCATAACGCCTCTAATCTGTGGTACAGTTTGTGTAATTGGTGATTTCTGAGGTAACTTGTGACTCTAAATGAACGTCTCCTCTGCAGCAGAGGTAATGTTTTGGTCTCGCCCTCCTGGGAAGGTCTTCATGAGAGACAGTTTCATCCTGGGTTTTGTAAATGCACTTGACACAATACTGTTGTCACAAGAACTGTTCCAGAACTGCTGACCGAAAAATTATAGCTGACTGTTGTTGTTGTGTGTGTGTGTGTGTGTATATGTATATATATATATATATATATATATATATATATATATATATATATATATATATATATATTATTTTTTTTTATATACTTATTTAAAGATAGTTACATGACCTAATAAACCCATATAGTAACACTGTCACTTTTACACCAAATTTCTTCTCCTTTTTCCGTCCATGGAATAAAAACCACTCGCATCATTACGTAGCAGACTGATGGGAAGCTTCTGACGTAGCATACAGACGTAAGTATTTATTATACTATGTTTTATTGTCTGAATGTTGCTTGGTATCGGTGTTGGGAGTCAACTTTGGATTTCAAGCAAACTGAATTCCCCAAACAGATCAGCACCTTGGAGTGCACTTTAACATCAAGCGACACAGCTCATCCACTGTGCTGTACTCATGTACACCACATGTACTCTTCCTCTATGTAGAAGGTGGCATTACTTTAGTTCTAATCTCAAGCCTAGTCCTTATTTTAAAAAAATAAGATCAAGGTCTTGGATCAATTTCTTAAAAGTAGTCGAAACGAAACGAGGTTACAGTTTTCTGCGTTAAGCATCAAACGTCTGTTCCGTGCTGCGAATCTTGTCGTGTAAACTAAAAGAAAATGAAAAGAAGTAGACGATGCTCTCCACATGGAAAGCCGTGACTAGCCCGGCTGCAGCTGCCGTGGTGTTTTTCAACTAGTCGAGTGGAAAGAACGCACATGTTGCGCGCGATAAAGAAAGCATGAGGGGAGATAGAGAGCGTGAGGTAAATATGTGGATTCCAGACAGTGACGTCACTCGGCTGCCCAGAATGGACATCCTGTGCCAGTCACTTAACTCCTTACCGAACCAACTGTCCAGTGCGCTTTCATTCAGAGACAACGGTTTAGATCCCAGAAAGCCCAGAAATCCCATTTCAACTGTAAATGTAAACACGGAGTGTGTTCATGGGGAACGTTTCATCAGATCTTGTGAAAAGAAAGAACAAATAGAGAAGATATATTTAAACGAAAACTATAAAATAGATTGATTAGCATTCAAATCTCTGGGTCAGTCAGAAGCCGGGACTTTTTCTGAGGGGAAAAAAAAGTAAACAAACTTGACTTATTGAGTTTATAATTAATCTGACGTCACTAATTATTAATTCACTCCAAACCGCAGTCTGATCCGCTGCTTTAACACTTAACACTTAAAGGAGAAGTACCACCCAGTTGGTAAATTTTGTCAGTATCTCAAGAAAAAATAAATAAATAAATTCGTACAAAACATATTTAAAAAATATTTTTTATATCTTTGAATAAATAAAAGTTTATGCCTTAAAGTTTGTGAGATTTGGTTGAAAAAAATTGGTTACATATCGTGTGGAAATTCATGTACATTCGACCCCTGCGAAGTCGCGGTTCAGAGTTCGAAGTCGTTTGTGGACTTTTCCATAGAACCTAACTAGAAATTGTCCTCGTAAACCTCTGCAAATGTCAAGGAAATCGCAAATATCCTCCGCAATTTTTTATGGCTTTTTTCGTGGCAATAAATAATTTTTCGTGTATATAAAATATAAGTTTAAACTATAAAAATGTAAATTTATAGGCATTTTTTTTTTTTACCACATCCAATCTTTTTCCCAATTCCCAGGTGCTCTAGCAACTAAACCCCGCAAATTTCAAGGGATGACTGTTTCGCCGCGCTGATTTAATTATTTATAAATTTATCTAGGTTGGCATTTCAGTTAGTAAAATGTTGCCGGCCCTTTACAATCCTGTAAATAGCTCTAAATCATTCACAAACTGGCAAGAGGCACAGCATCCTGTGTGGTTGGAGCGATTATTTACAAAGTGTGTTTAGAAAAATTTATCATCGAATTGAGAATATTTATAAAATTGTGAAACAACATAGAAATCAAATTGGCACCCAGATATCATGATGGTTCCTGGTAAATTCCCTAACCTAGTACCTTCTCTGAGCGCCCTACAAAGGGTTAAACCAAAGTAGAAATCTTTTACTATAACAAGCTTTTCAAAAGACAATACCTGAAGGCAACAAAGGAAGAACGTTTTGATCTGTCGCGCCTACGTGCTGTCTTTGGTTTAAATGAATAAACTGATAAAAAGGTAGAACAAGCATTAATTGGTAAGTTTGCTTTTTGAAGTACCTCAAAACTTAAAAGTGCAAACTATTACAGACTTCACAAACTAAGACTAAAAGTGGCGTTGACGCCTTTGAAGGAAGTAAAAGTTTATACATTCAAAATCGCCTCAGATTAGACTACAGCTTTAATTACACTATTGTCTGATTTGTCTCAAGCAGCTGATTATTATACAGTTTTTGAAGTATTAAAACTACTAAAAGTATGAAATACACATTAAAATAGAGTTGTGTGTGTCACGTCTTTTAAAAAAGTTATTTTTTTCTTTTTTTCATTGAACAAACTGTTCATAAACTCAAAAGAACACTTTCAAAACTTCTAGTATTTGCAGAACATGGAAACGGTTTGTATTTCCTACAAAAACTGTGGCCTCAAGGAATTCATCGATTTTAGACTGGAACATTTGCACATTTATAAAGAATGTTGTGCAAATCAATTGTGCAAAGTGCGATTCAATTAATTAAATCAAGCATCAAAACATAGATTAAGCGGCATTGTCAATTAAATCGCACAGCTCTCGTTAACTTACCTTTAGTGATGCTGAGCGTGTTGTCACCACTCGCCACAAAGTCGTACAGTGCTACAAACAGATTGGGGTCATTTTCACTGGGTCCCGCCAACAGGTTCTCTTTGGAGTTCCAGCGTGCCGCCTCAGACAGACCAGAGGGCTCAAAATCCGGTCGCTGAAGAGCTTCTGTATTAATAAAAAAAAAAAAAACAAGTGAATAACAAGAAATATATGCAAATATTTTTAAAAGAAACAGCTTAGAAACCTGTAATGTTAAATCAGCTTTCTTAGGCATCACCACGGACTCATTTATTCCTCTGACTAACTATGAAGAATTTCCAGTGACCTTAGCTGTCCCAAAACATCCATTTTCAAAGCTCTTTCGCAACAAACACGATGCTTCGTTCTAATAATCGAAACCTAATAAACCGTCACATCTGGACTGGATATAAAATTGCAATGTTGATGAAATCCCTTGTTGATGTCAATTAACCAGAGAAACTTTATGATTTTTACATGGCTCTTCTGTGTTCTTATCTTATAACTCCATAAAGCTTTAATGACACATCATGTGATGTTGGAAAAACATGTTTTGTTCGATGAGACATAAGAAGGGGGTCTGGCAAGGAAATGAGGCAGCGATAGTGGAAGATAAACAAATGACAGAGAACTGGCTGTGATGTTGCTATGAGGCAAGAACCAGACAAACAAGGGATGGATATTCTCTCATCAGAGAGGAGTGTGAATCCTCCTCTGGCTCGTCGGATTGGAGGCGCAACACGTAAACTTTGTTGGGGGATTTTTTTTTTAAGGGTGTTGAAAAATATGGTTATGTCCTCGATTAATCAATCTCGATTATCTTTTGTTAATACGTAATCAAAAATGTAGACAATCATTGTGTACTGAATTTCTGTATTAAAAAAATGTATACTACTATTATGGTCAACTGCTCAGGTACCTTTCGTCAATATGTGGTTGAGTCAGGTGCCCACACTTTTACCACTGGAAAAATCTGAGGTGTTCTGGCGAATTTGGTCCTCTCTCTGGAGCTTTCTTGAGGGTACCCATTGACTATGTCTTTCTAAACTTGGTTTATAATTTTCATTTATTTTTGTCTTTGCTCTTAAGCATTTATAGCCTTTTGAATGTGTAACAAAATTTTGCTTCTTGTCGAAAATCTTATTCAAATGCGTGCTGAGTATTGATCCACTCAGGCGCTTTCTCTCTCTTTCATTATATAAAACTCAGACTCATCTGTGAAGCCCTCGTGAAGAACATATGGCAGGTCGTGATGTTTAACGGTCGGTTTCCCGAAACTGATTTGGAATGAACGCGATCGTTTTTGTGACCGAGTTTTCCATGGAAAATAAAAAAGGCGGAAGAGGAAGTAGATTGTAAGCAGGCTGAGGTGGTGTTCCTGGAAGGAACCGATGAGACCCGGGTCTCCAAATTAAGTTAATAACAAAGCATTGAATTAACTCGGCTAGTAAGGATGTTGTCGAAGTTACCGCTACATACAAAACAAACTTTATCGGTTAATACGTTTTTAATCGATAAAATTCTTAAACGTCAATGAATTGATTAAGGATTACTCAATAACATCTCTAATTTACTAAAACAAAAAAGGATCAATAATTTTTTTTTTCCGACGATAACAATTCTACAACAGAAACTCCAGCCACATCTCAACATCTAGACGACTATTTATCTTTACTTCGTCACGCTTCCTTTTCCTCCACTAGCCCTTTATAGTTCGTTAAGCTTTGCCTTGTTCACAGCAGAGGATGAAAGGGTTTGACCTCCGTTTTCCTGCACTTCCTGTGAGAACGTCTCAGGGTTAAATGCTGGCTTCACGGTCATTCACTGGAACCAGACTTTCTTCCGTGTCTGAGTCGGTGGAAAAGGGGCAGGAAAGCATGAGCCAAATTCGACCAACAGCTCAGAAATTCTATTACTATTTTAAGATTTTTCTAGGTGACTCACGTTACTGCAAGAACATTACACATCTGGGGTCAGTGCACATCTGGTCATTTGAGTTCCTGTTTAAAAAAAAAAAAAAAAACTGAACTCGATTTTCTGTTTGTTTAAATGAATCTGGAAAAATCTGGTTTCTTTTTAACCAGTGATGTGGATCATAACCATACAGACTTGTGCCATTTCATCTGGAAATAAAACCATCAAACAGATAACTGTTTTAAAAAGACGCACTGCAGTAAAATGACTAAAAGTTTAACATCCATACCACTGTAACCTGTAGCAACCTGAACTGTATAGCTGTGATTATTAGCCAAAATGATTGATCTTTATATACATCCATAAAAACTATCTTTTTTTTTTTTTACTAGACTGTAAAGCCATGATCTGGAGGCTTTAGTATAGACAAAAAAAATATTGCAGAACATATGTTCCTTAAGCTGAAGACAATTTTGATTAGACAAATTTAATTACAAGTCAAACTGGGCCTTTTGAAAACGTGAAAACTCCTTTTATGTCTCTAAATAATCCCCTGCGACACTAATGCACTCATTCCAGTGTTTCACTAGTGCTTGGACACCATCGAGGTAGATTTCTCGTTTTCTCAGTACACCAGAGCCATGATCAAATCGCTTGTCTCAGCCTCTGGCCTCCCAGGAACTCCTTAAATGCCCTAAACGTGTAGAAAAGGCTTGGAGCGATGTCAGGACTGTAGAGGTATACGAGTGATGGACAACTAGCAGCCAGGTTTCTGTAACGTGTGAATCATCGTGTGTACAGCTCCCACGGACAGATGCGCGTCTCCTAAAAGATGACGGTTGAAGTTTTCTGTTGATTTTCAAAGATCAGACGTTCCTCTCGCCGAGTATTCAGGGCCAGGATCGTCATTCACAAACATCCGGCCGCCTTCTTCTTTTTTTTTTTTTAAACCAGACAAATATGTTTAGCATTTACTGCGGCTAATTTACTGCGTCCCATCAAGTCCCAGTTTGACCTGAACGCCCTTTGTTCAAACCTAACCTCGAATTCCCGTAATTTGTCAAAAATAAACCATGATATGTCCTGTTTTTTACATTTAAAAAATAACTTGTATAATTGATTTGAATTGATTCTATACTACAGCTTTAAGTTAGTTTTTTTTTTCTTTGCCGATTTTCCTCTCGTAAAATTTGGGCTGGGAACGTCTAAAGCGCCGGCTCACCACTTGGCTTCTTAATCGTAACACCGAATTTAAAAGTGGAGCGTTCACAAAGAAAAATCGGGATGGTGGTGGAAAGTTAGATGTAGGCTGGAGCAGGGAAAGAGTTGGCAAAATCCCTAAAAAACATCACCAGAAGAAGAAAAATAAGGCCTGAAATAAGGTAAATAAACTGTAATGTACATAAGACAGACATAAGAGATAAGGGGGGAAAAAAAACACATTTAAAGTTTTTAAAAAGTTGTCACGGTTTTTATTTGAACTTATTTAAAGTTTCATTATTCAGTGGGCTTTTATTTTGTTACACCTTTTCAATCCAACTTACTTTTTTGCATCTTAGATTTTTTTTTTTGCACTTTACTGGTAAGTAACCAAACCAAACCACGCACCAGGACACACGAAGCAAGACCTTCCCAGAAAAACTCCTCAATTGCTAAATATCTTCGAAAAAGTCCAACACCCCCTCACATATTTTTATTTTATATTTATTTCTTTTTTTAAAATAACATGTAAACACGAAGCAGAACACCTTTTCCTTATACGTACACAAGGGGAGTGTGAATTTCTATACACAATTGAACGTTTGCTTACACTGAACATATGCAGGCAATCAGGCTGGAGTCAGATTTCCTAGTATTCTCTCCTCCCTGACTTTTTTACCTCCCCCGATTCTTTGCTGTGAGCCAGAGAGTCTGGCTTTGCTCTGTCCTTCCCTCTCTCTTTCTTCCCCCCTCCTCCACTTTCCAAGCGGCCAGGCAGAGAAGAGCTCAGAGGCCTTGAGATTTGCCAAAACCAATGATTTTCAAAAGACCATCAACCCTCGACTACGCTCGTCCGTAACGGATTCTTCATGAAGACCCACACATGCATATACACATATATATATATATATATATATATATATATATATATATATATATATATATATATATATATATATATATATATACACACACACACACACACACACAGTCTAAACCAAACCGTGCTAAATTTCTCGTGCTGCTCCCACGCAATCTCAAATTCTTACCTCGAAGGTTATAGGTGGAATTCGCAGAGAGGCCTTTCTTGGATTTGCATCCCACCAATTTTAGACAGATTTCCAACATTTTCATTTGATTTGTACAATCCTGTTCGAAAGGGGAAAAAAAAAAAAAGTCTCCTTTTTTTCCCCGCCAAGTTTAGCGTCTTAGTTAATGCTCATCCAAAAGCTGACTTAACCAATCTAAACCCATAACAAGAACAAAAAAATCAATCATCAAAAGCCGGAAAAAAAAAGGGGGAAAAAAAAAACCTTAGACATCAATTTTTCAAAGTAAAAGCTGGGCTCCACATCGCACGACTCCACAGCTGCATCCACTTTACGACTTTTATGGATCTCTTCTACCGACTTTCCAGTGCGAGAGGCTCCATTTTCTCTCCATTCCCCCTCTGTCCGATTACTTTTACTGGGGGAAAAAACAACAACATCCAGACCAAAAAAGGAAAAAACAAAAACCAAAAAAAAAAAAGTCGATCAAAGAGTAAAGTTAACAGTTTGTCATGAAGAGGTTCTGTCTCTCGATGGTGCCATTCTGACGTCTTGGGAGAGTGATAGCAGGAGAAGCCGAGCGCTGGAGCTGCTTTCTGCCAACAATGGGCCCCTTTCAGGCGCTGCCTGCTGAACTGAATGACATCAGCTGGCTGGATCCTCCCACCTCCCCCCCAAAACACACGCACGCACATACACACACACACACATACACAAGGAAACGGCCACAATTTCAAACACACACATTAACAGAGTGTGACACCGAGGCGCTCTCTCTCTTTGGCCACAAGTCAGCCTGTGAGAAAGCGGGAATCTGCCTTTTGTCGTACGGCACAAAAAGATTTTTAGCCCCTTCTCCTTCGCTTCTCGAAATGTTTACAGCTTGGAAGAATAGAAAAGCGTCCAGCGTGCTGTAAAATATCATGACAAGCATAACTCTATTTGTTTTGTTTTGTTTTGTTTAAGCAGCGAGGCTAACTAGGCAACTGATTTGAGAACTAGCAAAACAACTGAAATGAAATCCAAAATGAAAAATTATTATTATTTTTTTTTTGCAATTTGTGCGTAGTTGAACGATCACAGCTTGTTTGTCATGAGCCAAGCTAACGCGATGACCTCTATGTACTTAGGATTATAATTTTCTGTGGTATGTTTAACCAAATCAGGTTGTTTTATTTATTAATTTTTTTAAACTCCATTATCCGTTTCAGTTTTTTTTTTTTTATTTAAAAATTTTAATTCGTCAAGTCCAACAAAGCGTGGTCATTTTTTGTCGATGAGATAATTACCCGAGGAGAACAATATGAAATAAAGGTCTTTAATCAGCATGGTTCAGTGCTCTGGACGTAAATTACTCAACTCGAAACGAATTTCTTCTCCATTTTTGTGCGTGCAACACAAATCAAATCAGATTATCCGTTTATAAGCATTATCTAATTCTAATGGAGTGTACTGTACCAGTGCAAAAGTTTGGACACCTCTTCTACTTGGGTGTTTTTTTTTTTTTTTTTTGAGACATTTTCTAGAACAATACTGGAGATTTCAAAACTATGAAATGACACGTATGGCATTAGGGTTTATTAAGTAACAAAAACATCATCATCATCATCAGTCAGTTATTTTAAGACGGGAAGGTCGGCCATTCTGGAACGGTTCTTGCAAGAACAGAAGTGCGTTTGCAAAACCCATCGAGCATCATGATGAAACTGGATCTTATGAAAACCATCAAAGGGAAACAAGACCAAAACTTACCTTTGCTGAAGAGATGTTTTTTTTTAATATTATGCACGATTGATTTATACACTGCCATTCACTTTATTTTTGTACTTGGGTTGTTGTTCATTTTTTCGCCACAGAGGACCATCTGATCCGAAGTTGGCACAGGATTTTACGCTGGATTCCCTTCCTGATGCAACCCTCCCATTTTATCCGGGCTTGGCACCTGGGGTTTGGGCCTGTAGTTTTTGCGTAAACGGTTGAGTATTTACGCTCTCCAATACACCAGGTGGCGTCACGCACCGACTTGCTTCGGTTTAATACTCAAACTTACTCATATAGACACAAATAAGTTGAACTTGTATTTGGGTCACACGTGCCTATTAGTTCCTGAGCCACTATGATCTGTGGTTTTCTTCTTCTACATTAATATTCAAAAGCACCAAATTAGTCTTGGTCACCAAAACCACACTCGCACACGGCTAGTCTAAAACAAACAATGAGGCTTTTGTCTGGAGCACGAGTCCATACCGTAGAGGTCATGTCCGGTTCAGTATACTTTATGGAAAACCTCACATGAATTGCTGACTATTGCACCTTGTATACGTTACTCGTGATAAATTGCAACTTCTAGCAATTAGATTATATTCTGATTTCTATTTAAAAATCATGCACATGTGATTTCTGAAAATACAGTATGTACACAAGATTGGTTCTTAATCCTACATTCCCGTGCTCTGATCCTTCTCCATGAGCATGTGGAAAAGAGGTATTAATGTTTCTGGAGCTGACATCATCGCGCTCTACACCAGTCAACTGGAGTCTCCAGACAGACGGGAACCTGGGCGGCCGTGGACTCCAGAGCCGCGTTGGCCTGCTAAGACGTTCTCTTGACTTTCCAGTCTTGAGGGAGTGAAAACAACAGAAAATATGACAATGATGCAAGTCAACGTCTGTAGTCGGGCCAAGGGAATGAGAACGGAGCTGAGGTATGAAATGAGCCGTACCACCTAGACTGCAACGCGGACCTCCTCGGCATTCCACTTTAAAACGTTCCTAAGCGGTTTAACAAAAACAGTAAAAGTGTAGATTTAATCGATTCAACTGCATGCACGCTTTATAGAGAGTTTTTGTTTTTTCTTTTTTGTAAATGTTTTTTTTTTTTTTTTAAAAACGTCTATGATTTTGTCGTTTGCTTTTGGAACGTTTGTTCGAAGGATTAACGGACTTTGCTTCAGGGTCTTGCGAGACACCTGGTTCGCATCATCAACAATATGAAACTCTGGAAACAATTTATACAAAACAAAAAAAACAAAACAACAGATTTTTCTAGATGCACTAAATGACCCTGGTTTCATTAGTAATTAGTAGAGTGTTTTGCATGCAGATTTTTACCTTTAATCACAATCACACAGACGAAAAGAATGCAAAACACGTAGCGTCGGCTCGAACGCTAATTATGGGGGGGGGGGGGACACGACACAGGAGCACCTGAGAACCTTTAAGTCTTAGGATTTCTGAGCTCAACATTTAGTAAACCGGCCGAGAGAAGAGGAGGAGGAGGAGGAGGAGGAGGTGGAGATTTCAGATGGAGAAACATGAAGCACATTGTTTGGTGATGAGCTCACACGAGAGTCACTTCATTACGATTTATATAATGCTACGCTCAGTATGTTAACAGTTAGCTGACGTCCGTGGTATGCTCTTTCACCCCCCCCCCCCCATCCTTCTCTTCCCTCGGTTTTATTTTCTTTCTTCCCATCCCTCCGTTTTTAGCGCTCTTCTTCTTTTTCCAGAACCTGGAGCACGAGTAAATAAAGGGCAAATAACTTTCTGCACACCTACTGAAGCCTAAACACAGCTAGATTCTCGCGCTTTAAGGAAACTTTTAGCTCACTTCTTTTTCTTTCACGCCGACCCATTTCTGCTAAATTAAAAAGTCAGTCGAATTTTGCGGTTTAATGGAGAGAGGAAACATGAGCCAGGTGCAGGAGGCCTCAGGGACATCACGGCACGCCTGACATCACGCGCTTGCAAACACAAACGCAGCCTTGCATAAATGTCTTTTTTTTAAAAACACACGGCACAAGCAAGACGAAACATCCTGCTGCTTTTAAAAACGTCAGGACTGTTAAGTCGGTGTTATTATCGGTAGCCAGTCCGTTTAGGCAAAAAACGTGCTGTGATTATGGCTGCACGATACATCGAAAAATTATTGTTATCGCGATAATGGTATACGCAATATCTGTATCGCAAAGAGCTGGGATAAATAAAATTTTATTTATGTGCCAAGCATTTGTGTGTCCAAATTTTACCAATCAGATGGGGCCTTACGATCTTTATACCCGCATCCCAAGTAGATGATGTAATGCTAATATCGCAAGAAATATCGTTATCGCAAAATATTCAACAACAATATCGCATATTTTCCTAATATCGTGCAGCCCTAGGTGTGAGTAATTCGTACAGTGAAACCTCGGACTGCGAGTAATGCGGTTTGCGAAACCACAATGAAACCGTTAATCATGAAGACCACGTCTCAAGATCAACTGATTAAAAGAGATTATCGCATCTTTTGGACGCCTTCAGCACTGCTTTACAAATGTATAAAGAAATAAAAATCAGGGAATTAGAAGACGTGTCCAAACTGTTGACTGGTACACACACACAAAAAAAATGCATTTTTGTAACAAATTTAAAATCCATATTCTATACACTATTGTGTTTAAAAAATAATAATAATAAAAACCTTAAGAAGCTTAATAATGATTCACCGAGTGTTTTGTGCACATTTCCTGCACATCTATTACACGAACACTGATCACAAAAAAAAAAAAAAAAAAAGAAAGAAAGAAAAAAAGCCCGGCGAGTCCCAAATAGCAGAGACGCTGCAACCAGCCAAGCTATGTGACAGTGTTTATCCGAGGTTCCTTCTCAGAATTCCGTCTAGGCATCTGGGTCATTTCAGGCCAGGGATTAGCCTGTTCAGTGCCAAGATCTTCAGTCGCATGGTGCAATGTGCAACGAATGAAGGGCGCAAAGGGGAACGCTAATCGATTTGGGGCCAACAAGGGTGGCCGAAGTAACTTCATTGCGTAAGAGTTGAGAATTCATAACACCATTAGAGTCATTCATTAGAGAATTCATTAGAGTCAGATTAGTAGGGAAAAATAAAGAAATAAAATAATTATCTATACAGAATCAAAGAAAAAAATATATGTTTGTACGTTATATAAACAATAATCATAGTATAGTAATAATAATAATAATGATATTTTTATTAATATTATATTAATATAATATACATCATACTATTTTTACTTTCCTGAAGTGTGTACGATTTTTCTGCCCGACTTCAAGGTAGAAAAATGATGAATCTATTAGTTCATCAGGAAAGTAAAAGCTTGAGGATGCATCATTGTTTTGTTCACCTCTTGGTACTAATGTTGAAACTTTCAGAGAACTTACTGCACCAGGCTAAACTTACGATTCAAGCTAAAGCACAATTGGTCCCTTCTAACTGAGCTTCCTTCTCCACTAACCTCATTCAACGTAAAATTCCCCAGAGATTAATCACGCGTTTTATTCCCGCTGTTCTGTAACAGGCAAACTAATCCATCAGCTGTCTTTGTAGTTTGTTCTCAATCTTTTTTTTTTTTTTTAACCCACTACGATCATATCGACACTTGTACATGGCACTAAATCAACAATGGAGATGTTATACACCTTAACTTTAAAATGAAATAAAAATTTTTAAAAAAAAAAGCAAAGGTTAGATCCATCCATCCCGGACATAATTTAAGACATTACACAACAACGCAGGATATTCATCTCCACCAATATCTCTTTTCCTTTCGGCGCAGCTTGGAAGGCTATTGTTTTCGAAATCACTGCGTGGGTGACATGACAAAACCAAACACAGTCACATGGAAGAAATTAAGAGTGGGATCGGGAGGAAAGATAAAGCCAGAATCGGAGCCGGGGCCCAACACGCAGGATCGTTTTTCCAGAAACGTTGTAACACAAAGACAGGAGAGATAAGATAGCGGTGAACGCTAACATTCGGGATGATCTCAACTCCACTACGGCTTTGAAGAACTAAAAACCAAGTCGAGTAAATGGTTTATGGCGGTAATTTGTAGATCTAGAGCAGGTTTGTCCCTTTATGTGGTGTTTTCGTTTTTTATTCTATAAACAAATCGATTCGCTACGACTTTAATTGCGCAGAAAAATAGAACACAGTTATGTGTAAAAATAAGTAAAAGCTAATTTAGTTCTCTATTTAAAGGAATCCTATATCCTCTAAAGAACTCCTTTAAATGGCCCAAACATGGCCTTGAGCGAGGTCAGGACTGTACGGGGATGTGGCAATAAATCCCACTCGAGTACCTGTAACATCCTTTTAAAAGGAAACCATTAAAGGAGTTCCTGGGAGGCATGTCTCTGTACTGAAAAAAAAACTTTCTATCTTGATGGTACCCAGCCCCCAGTGAAACTAGCTTACATGTAGAGATATACAGATTAATTAAGGTAGTTTTCACAGGTAGACACTACTTAAGAACAAATCCGACTTACGAACGTGCTTCTGGAACGGCAACTCGTTTGTAAGTCTGACAAATGCCTCTTTTCCACTGCATAGTACGGCACGACACGGTTCAGTACAGCTCACTTCGGTTCGGCTCAGTTTGCGCTTCCACTGCAGTTTAGTAACGCTTTAGAGTGGGCGGGATTATTCACGTGTCGTTTTAGTCGTGGCGCCGCTACTGCCGTGACATCATCGTAAACGCGCCACAAACAAACACACAACAATGGAGCATATCGACGGCATGGTGTTCTTCATTCTCTGCATGTAGATGTTTTTAACAGCGAGACGAAGGAGTTTGTTTCAAAAGAGGCTGATGGCAGCCAAAGAAAATTTTTGGTTAATACAAAAAGGTGCGTGCGATCCTTCTCTGGCTGTTTCTAAATATAGCGGTTCTGTTGTGTCTCGTGTCGCAAGTTCAGTGACGCAGTAATGATGATTTTCTCCGGCCAATCAGTGACCAGCAGAGTTTACACGTCATGTTTTGGTAACGGTTCGGCGCGCTTGGAACCTCGGCTGAGGTGGTACTAAAAAAAAGGACCAGGTACCAGGTACTGTTCCCAGTGGAAAACCCCCCAAAAGTGAGTTGAACTGAACCGTGTCGTGCCGTACCTTTTTTTTGTTAAGTACATAACTCCACATGTGTTCATTCATAGTTTTGATGCCTTCAGTGAGGATCTACCAATGTAAATGATCATGAAAATAAAGAAAACAAACTGAATGAGTGAAGGTTTGTCCAGACTTTTGGCCTGTACTGGACATGTGTATGTAAAGCAGACCAATCCACTTGACTAAATCGGTCCACTTTCCCCACACTGGCCAAAAACCGTAACCGCGCCTGAGGAAATAAATCACACAGTGAAATGTGAAATGTAACAGTGTTGCCTCTGCATCTTTAAATCGCGAGGGGAATCCAGAATGCCATTTTGTCTCAGAGCTGTTTTCAACTGTATTGGACTGTGAAGTCTGTGTTTTGTTTTGTTTAAGCAGTGAGGCTGTGTTTTACTGAACAGATTTAGCAAACTTGGGATTATCGGGACAGCTTTACAGGACCGACATTTTCTACCATCGTCCTCTGGGATGAATTCATTGAAGCCGGTGAGGCCGACTCATTTCTCCCGCTCTCCCACACGCTCACACACGCATACAATATATACCGGACTTCACACACTTTATGCATTCACTTACATACTGAAAATATTGTTTATAATTGTAAATATTGGTATCTGGTGCACAGCAGTGTCTAGTTTTTTATTTTGTACAATGCACGCAAACTACTTCTGCAAATTGTTCAAATCTACGGATGTTCGTATCTGCGGAAATCCGTAACTCGAATTCAAGTTAATCAAGTACAATACAATCAAGAGCAAAGAGGGTCGACACCCTCATGTTTGGGTGACAAATTAAAGTTTCTCAGGATTCATGTTGTTCCATGGTTTGACAAAATTTTTCTTTTGGCTTCTTGTCAGTTTATAATATTGATAACAACAACAGCAGCAGCAGCAGCAGCAGTATAAAATCCATGAATCTATACATACATCTGTACATACACACACGCATTTACGTATGTAGAAATAGATCAAATGTTCCTCTTTCGTAAACTACTTTAATCAAAAGCAAACCAGTTAACCAAAGTGTTTTTCCAACTATGATGTTTCGGGCGGATTGCAGACACGCATTTCAATCTTCAAATGACATGGCTAATAAATACAGGATCCATTTCCATAAACATAAAAAAAAAAAAATTTTAAAAACAAGCTCAAGGCCAAATGCTAATGGAACTACAAAGCACTTGACCCGTATAAAACGATATAATTGAATAATCGCTCATTGTTTTAAATTTTAGGTTGTAAAGCAACACACCATGTGTCCTTTTACAACCTAGAACTTAAATGATGACCGAAAAGAGGCAATGGGACGCTTTATACGTGCAGGACAATGCTGAGATGTCCTACAGATGTTGTGTTGGCAGAGACAGCAGAGGCCAGAGAAGCAGAGAACTGCGTAATAACTACAGCTTTGAGCGCTCTCTCTCTCTCTCTCCCTCTCATATTCTTCGAGCGCATTAGAGTTAAATAAATCCAGCTGAAGCCTGGCGACTCTGCGTACAACACACTGTGCTGGGGAGACGCACTGGAAATGCAGGAGGCAAAGTTGGGATGTTTTTCATCATTCCATTGCCGAATCTGTAATTCCAAACATCCTTTCGAGGGACGGTCGTCATGTTTAAACAGTCGGTTTGAAACACTTGGTGCGAATGTGATCATCAGGATTAGCACGAGGCTTAGCGTGAGGGTCTTTTTAATAGTTTATTTTTTTGGGGGGAGGGGGGGGGAGAAATACACTGCTTGATAAATGACAATATCCAACATTTCAGAATTACAAGATCTTAATTGATTTCAGACAAGAGGAGAAATAAAAACTTCTGGCCTGGGATCAACACTCATGAGGAAAGTTTCCCCTCCCCCGATCGATCGATGGGTTGACCCGCCTACAGAAGCATCCTAGAAGTGTCTTTCATCATAAACCTATTAGATGTGTTCGTTTAGAAGGGCGGAACGGAGAGCGCTACACTTTTGAGAAATTTGCTGCGGCAAACCTGGTGAAATAAGCCAGGACTAGAGGGGGACTAGTGGCGCACAGGTGGCGCACAGCTCTGGCAACTCTGTCGCTGCCAAAATGCGATGTCGAAGTGTTGTGGTTCAACCTCGAACCGTCCCTCTTGGCAAATCTTCTTGCCAAATGGGTCTCTGTGATGGGACTCACGATTTCGAACCCCCCCGATAAATCTCCTGTGTAAATTCAGGATTTGAGTCATGATTGGCAAAATTAACTCCAAGTGGTCTCAATGGGACATTTTGGCTTCATGTTTGGGGTTCTGGTCTTGATGAGACCTCAGAGACCTTCACTAATACGTTCTTGGACGTTGCTCCATTCATGGTTCTTTTCCAACACTGTTTGCAGAGAAACAGCTCCATGTCATAAAGCTCACATCTTCATACTTCTCTGTAGGTATCATGTAGGTTCTTGGGATCACTTTCCTTCTCAAATAGAACAAGTTGAACTTCCATCTGCCCAGACAATTTCTTTTAATACAAATTATTATAATAAATAATCCTACTTACTGGAGTTACTGCTCTCTTCTCCGAGAGTCTAAGACAATTAGCGTTGTATATTATTGAACTATTTGTACAGACTGGGTCGTTTAAAGACATTCAAACGTTTAAACAATTTTAAAACACAGTCCCTGAAAACTTTAGCCTAGAAATTCTTTCACTTTTTCAACACACGACAAGATCTCGTATAATGAATGACACCTGCTTATTGCAGCATTTCTACTCAAAAGGCTTCTATTTATTTATATACACCTTTATATATGTTTTATGAGGGGTGTTCAAGTCAAACCGGGACTCTTAATTGTCCAAAATCGTTTTTGTTTCCCTTGATTGTTTATCGTTTCTTAAACTGCGTGAGATTATCTACAGTAAATTCTGATACGATATTATCACGATACCTTTTGGTGCTTATTTAACTTGTATAGCGATTCTGTACACATTACAATTTTTTTTTTAAAGATTGTTACAATTCTAAACAAACTTAGCAAACATTTGCTCCGACACACAAAATGTTATGCTGTTTAGAGAGCACCACCTGCAGGACCTTAGAGGAACTGCAACGTTTTAACCACTTAAAATTCAGTTAATAAAATAAAATTGCCACACAATAGAAACGCGATATATAACTGAATCAACCTTATCTCTAATAAACATGGATTAAAATTGTGTATAATTTTGTATAGTTATGCTTTCTGATTTATGGGACAACTTTTTGGATTTTTTTTTATTATTATTATTTTTGTTTTTAAATAAATTGCAAAAAAGTTTGAAAGTGGTTAACAATTAGCAGTTCATCTATGGTCCAGCAGGTGGTGTGCTCTAAATGGCAGTTTGTGGGAGCAAATATTGTTTACAAAATCTGAAAATATATATTAATATATATATATAAAAATAATGCTCGCATCGGGACATCATGATGCTGACAGAATCGCTATAAGTCAAATTGGCATCGAAGTATCATCATGATAACGTACCAGAATAGTCCCGGTTTGAATTGAACACCCATTGTGACGTATTGTGTGAATATTTTCCCCCTCATCAAAAGACATTGTTTGTAAATAAATGATCTCATTAACCCTGGAGAAATATTTATCTGTATAAAAATGAAAACAACACAAACAAACATCTGTTCTTCAAGGAAATGTAAATATACTACAACCCTTCTTGACAAGCCAGAGTCAGGGAGACAGTGAGATAACAACAAAGCGAGAAAGATAGCAATAAAAAAAAAAAAGGCAACAGCGCGAGAGAGAGAGAGAGAGAGAGAGAGACACTTGAGAGGAATGCACAGGAGGTCACATTCCTGACTCCACTGCTGAGGCTTGCCCCATGTTCAACTCTGCCTTCAAAACAGGCTGTATTATTTGAGCTCTGCACTTCTGCGCGCACACACATACACACACACACACACACACGTCAAACCCTCTCACTGGCCCTAGAAACACCAGAATGTCTCTGTTAAACAGGGTCAGTAAGACATTCCACAGTTTGTCATCACTGGGGTTGATGTGTATTATTTTCCTCAAACCATAGATATCGGGTTTTAACAGAAACCCTAGTGAACCCTTTCTTGGGTTCACATCAGGTTAAAAAAATATTTCCAGGAACATACTACAGTTTTAAAGTCAGTGTTTGCTCTGGTCTTGTTTTCATTCCTTTAGATGATCCAGGACAGTAAACGCTTCACTGTTTAATTGTATGTCATTTTAAAAAGGGTCCCATATTTCTTTATCAACAACGTCAAGTCTTAGAAACTTTTGCTCCCATAAAGCAAGCGTGTCTGGTCCCTCTGAAATACCCCTCAGATAAGGCATTTAAAAAAAAAAACAATTATTTACCTCTTCAGAAATGTACCAATTCAGTATGTGTGTGTGTAAACAAGCTACTGCCTAATTACCTTGTTCACGTCCTAGCTGACATATAACTGTGGAATAAGCACATAAAGCTGCTTGTTGTTTGTTTGCACACAGGAGACCTGCATCAATGTTGCAACTACTGCATCTGTAGCATGTGTGTGAGATTATCTTTAGAAAAATAAAACAGTCATTGGATAACCATGAATAAATATAAGGGTCGGGAATCACCAAAGAATATGTGCTCCTACGCACAGGATGTTTAAAGTGCACCACCTGCAGGACTATAGACGAACTGCAACATTTTTAACCAAACTTGCAAACTTCAAATAATAGATAAATAAATTTAAAAACGTATCTCTAATAAATATGTATACATTTTAAAAAAATAATTTAATACTAACAGGAAAAATGTAAGAGCACGCCATCCCTCACACTCATTAGCTCCACGACTGCATCATGAGAATTTACACTCGTCATCTTTCGATGGCAGCAAGATTAGGTTTGGCACATGCAGTAAGGGACCCAAGGCTCAAGTTTGAGGTCACGTAAGGTTTGATTTTTTTTTTTTTTTTACATTTATTTATTTTTATATAAAACACTAAGTTTGAGAAACACTTGGTTTGGTTCTTGAGCAAATTTCACCAGGGCTCCTTGGAGAGCAGAGAAAACCAGTGATGAGACACAAACCATCTCAAACACTGAAGTTCAGTTTAGTTAACACTGACTTCATAAAATTAAAACTGACTTCATAAAGCAATTTAAATCAGAATAACTTGTGCTGAGGACCATCCTAGATCTACAGGGGTTCCACAAAAAGTTCAGAAAATAAAATTCTCAATGATTACAAGTGAGCAGGTTTCAACGCTGGACAACGCAGAGAGTCTCTGTTGCCCAACAGCTGGTCGCAAATTACCAGGCCGAGGCGCCTTTAGCTGAAAACAAACTCATGTCTTCGAGACCCTTCCGAACCATGGGGTGAGAGCTTTGGCGTCTAGACTGTGCAGATTCCATGAGTTCCAGCCAAGAAGAAGAAAAGAAAATGGGTGAGTGGAGAGAAAGAAAAGAAAAGAAAAAAAAAAACCCACACGACAAGGTCCACTCCGCCACAGTCCATACATGTTCACAACAGCTGTTGGCCTGGACAGGAATCCGGGTATGAAGCTGACACGAAGCATTAAAACAAACCAGCCAACACAAAATAAAATAACAGACAATAGTCTGGAACTGAATATTGAACATTGCAAAATATAAATGACTATTAGGAAGTCCAGACTGAGTGTTATCACTTTGACCCGGCCTTCAATCAATACACTGGCTAAAAGTGAATAAATTCAAACAGGAATTAATAAATCCAGCATTCCAACGAGGCCCCCTAGTGGCACTGAAGCCCTGAGTGAACGCTTCCACTGCTCAGACCTACAAACCACCCTGCAAGTCATCACTTGAGTAAAATATGCTCAGTGCAACATTAAAACTTCAGTTATCAAGGTGACACCGACGATGATCACACATTATATTACATCTTTTACCTGAGAGGATTTCCACTGAAGTAAACTTTTCCAAGAACGTAAAATATTCTTCATATTCATCATTGTATGTAAACAATGAAAACAAGGATTGAAAGCATCGCCACGTCATGTTTGTTTTTTTTTTTTTTTTACTCTTGCAGTTCGTCGGCGCGCTTTGTCTCAGAGCGTTTTTGAAGTCGAGGCTTGCTATACCGTACGTTCAGCATTCCACAGGCGTGATAACCATCTTGTTTTCAGGCCATTTCCCTGTCGTGGATCAGCACCGGTTGCATCAAAGTCATTCAAAATACATCATCTCACTGCCCAGCCCTACGATGTACAGTAGTGAATGGAGAGTAATTTAACCTCAGGGTTTACTAGGTCACAGTCATTTCCTTATCCTTTATAAATAATCAGATGGGTATGTAGATTATCAATTTAAAAAATAAATAAATGTGCCGAGCATATTAAATTGCTGAGAAATCAGCCAAAACATTAAAATCAGCTCTGAAGGTGTGCTGTTTTATCTGACACCTAGACACCAGCAGCAGATCATTTAATAAATCCTGTAAGCCGTAAGGCTGAGCCTCCATGGATTGAACTTGTTTGTCCAGAAAATACATACAATCAGAATGAGATCTGGTCAAACTCTTTATCTGTGTCAAATTTTATTACACAATGATAACCAGAGTAAATTAAATAAATAAAAAATAAGTGTGTATATATATATATATTTACATACACACATATATATTAGTTTTTAAATGATGATTTCATTTATTAAGGGGGAAACTTGCCTGCCCCAATGTAAAAATAAATAAATTAGGTAATTGCCCCTAAACTGGTTGGGCCATCCTGAGCAGCAAACAATTGCAATAAGGCGTTTGTGATAACTACAGGTAGTCCCCAACTTACAAACATTCCGCAGATACGAGCAGACCGCTGTTCTACCTCCGTTTCAATCACAGAAGTAGCTCATGTGTATTGTACATAAACGCTGCAGTGCACCAGATACCAATATTTACAATTATATACAATATTCTTATGCCTCTTTTCCACTGCATAGAACGGCACGACACGGTTCAGTTCAACTAACTTCGGTTCGGCGCAGTTCGGCTCGGTTCGCGCTTCCACTGCAGTGTAGTAACGCTTTAGCGTGGGCGGGATTACTCACGCGCGCGGCGCCGCTACTGCCGTGACGTCATCGTAAACGCGCCACAAACAAACACACAACAATGGAGCATATCGACGGCATGGTGTTCTTCATTCTCAGCATGTGGATGTTTTTAACAGCGAGACAAAGGAGTTTGTTTCAAAAGAGGCCGACGGTTAATACAAAAAGGTGCGTCCGATCCTTCTCTGGCTGTTTCTAAATATAGCGGTTCTGTTGTGTCTCGTGTCGCAAGTTCGGTGACGCAGTAATGACGATTTTCTCCGGCTAATCAGTGACCAGCAGAGTTTACACGTCACGTTTTGGTAACGGTTCGGCGCGCTTGGAACCTCGGCTGAGGTGGTACTAAAAAAAAAGTACCAGGTACCATGTACTGTTCCCAGTGGAAAACCCCCCAAAAGTGAGTAGAACTGAACCGTGTCGTGCCGTACTATGCAGTGGAAAAGCGCCATTAGTGTCTAGGTGAATATGTGTATAAAATGTCCAAAGCCTGGTATATTGTGTGTGTGCGCGTGTGCGTAGGTGCGCTTGTGGGGATGCAGGAGAATTTTTTGATGAATTCGGTTTTAATGAATCTGCCCGGGAGCACGATGATAGAAAATAGCTGTCTTGTAAAGCTGTCTCGATGGTGAATAATCCTAATTTCGGAAATTCATCAACAAAACAGGGTTCACAGTCCAATACAATGGAAAAGGCGTTACACATTTGTGTGAAATGCATTTCATTAGGCGTGATTAGGCAGTGTGGGGAAAGGGGACAGATTTAGTCAAGTAGATTGATATGATTTATACGGTATACTCGTGTCAAAGGCACGCAACACTCACTCCGTCTGACTCGGTCTATTTTCCTGGGAGCACATTCATAAGTCTGATTTGTTCCTAGGTCGAAGACTACCTGTACTGTATATAAATCTTTCACATCGCTGTGAAGGAACTTTAGCCCGCTCTTCCTTGCAGAAATGTTTTAATTCAGCCACATTGGAGGGCGTTCAAGCATGAACGGCCTGTTTAAGGTCATGCCACGGCATGACGATCGGATAGAAGTTCTTGAATTTCTTTAGATCGCGGCATGACGTGTTGTTTTTAAGTGCTTCACGTTCACCTTCAGACAGGGTCTATTAAAGTGAATTTTTTTGATTCAACAGGTGTGGCAGTAATCAGGCCTGGATGTGGCAAGTGAAATTCACCTCAGCTTTCCAAAAGAACAAAAATATAGCAATTACAGTTCATTCATGATTTAGCGATTACTTTTTCACCAAAAGTAGGCATCATCATTTAAAATAATTTTTATATTTACTCGGGTTTCTCGACGGGTCATAATAAAATTTGTTTGATGATCTGAATAATTTAACCAAGAAATCAAATTTTTTTTCACCTGATGATGATTTTGATTTGATCATGAAGTCAGACATTTTTCTGCTTTTTAATTCCTACTTTCTGATCAGTGTGAATGGGTAAAAAACGTAAACTGACAGCACATTCTGAGGTGGTGTTTATCATCAAAATACTGCTTAAAGCATCAGACTGCCCCATCAAATAGTGCATGCTGGCACATTTCTTCTCCAGCCAATCACACACACACACACACACACAGCTGTCCACAAGATGTGGAAGAAATTGTGATTCATCAAACCAGACCACCTTCTTCCATCGCACCACGTGTCTAGTTCTGATGCTCACGTGCCCTGTGTAGATGCTCTCGGTGGTGTACGTGGGGTCAGCATGGGCAGCCTGTCCGGTCTACAGCTATGCAGTCTTATACACAGCACGCTGTAATGCACTTTGTCTTTATTTACCTTTCCATCATAGGGAGAATAAACTTTTCCCACCAATTTGCGACGCAGTAGATCGAAACATTTCACACCAGCTCCTTACACTGACGGAGCGAATCGGTACCTGGGTATCCGGATAATATCGTATCGAGTGCTCCCTCTGGGTTTATTTTAAGCATACACACAAAAAATGCTGACGTTGTTCGAACACCAAAGTGCAGTTATCTTCTTGATGCTAGGGTTGTGTGATTTGAAAAATCTTATGTTTTGTTGCTTGATTCGGTTAACAGATTCGATCGGTCAGTTCCTGATTCGGGATCGTTTGCTTAAAAAACATCACAGAAAATACAAACCTCGTACATCTGCATTTTTAGTTTATTGGTGGTCGGTGCAGTACTGCCACCTACTGGACTGGAGAGTAGAGTGGAAGATCAATCAGCAGAAAAAGATCAAAAACCTAACTTTTTGAAAAGCAAAGATCAGTGGGGCTTCATGAACATTATCAGGAATCATTCACATGTCAAACCCATCGAACTCACAGAGGTCTAATCTTGGAGAAAAAGACCCTAATGCACCATTAACAGCTGCATAAAAACATAACTATTACAAACAATTCAGACATATTAAAGTTTTATGAAGAGAACTTTGATCAGTCGTGAATAAATTACTACCCTGAGCAACATTTTGGGGCTGTGAATCAATTTGAGTAGATTTTTTGATCGTTGTGATCTTCGATTCGCTTCAATGGCACTAATGTTTATTGTGCGATTTGTCTCAAGCAAACAAAAAAAAAGATGATCACCTCAAATACAAACGCATAAATTGAAAAAAAAAAAAATTAAGAATTAGATTTTGGCGAGAGTGTTTTAGTCAGATACCTTTATAGATATTTGGCGAACCAAGAAAGCAACATTTTTTTTCTCTCTCGTGTAATTTTTATTTACAATACAAACCTATATACTATAAATATGTTGTTGTTTTTTTACTTCATGACTGACGATTTATAACTGAAACTACCCGTCTATATCCTTTCTATTACAACTTTTGAACTTTCCTTCGGGATCAATAATGTATCCATCCATCCATCCATTCATCTATTCATCTTGCAGCATCATTTAAAAAGCGATGTGTTTACTTATTTATTTTTCTTTACTCAAATAGTTTGTTATAGCTGATACGAATTAAATGTTTAGGTAAAAGTTTCATGCAATTATGATGTTTAATTAATTAGGAAAAAAAAAATAGAATAATATATTTCTACACAATCACAATGCACACAAATACACACTCAGAGTCCTTTTTTTCATAAAAGCTTCCAGAGTGTTTACACACTCATGCATGTAATCTTACTGTACAGCTTTGACTTGTAAATGACACTTTTTGCATACAAGTGTTTGGGTGAAAGGCGTTCAAACCTGCTTGGTGAGAGACAGCTCGCGCCAGGAGAAGCCTCTTTAACACCACTTCAGCAAATGCTGAAACGGCTCGGTCTTTACGCAAGCGCTCGGGTTTCCTAACAAAAGAGCTGAAATGATTCAGAAACGGCCCTGAATAACCCTGTTGACCCTCCTGCCAACTTTACAAGACCGGCCACTCAGTCTCGGCTTACTGGCAGCGGGCTTCATTATTATTATTATTTTTTGTGTGTGTGTGTGTGTGTGTTTGCCAACCCGCCTGCGAGTTGTCAGCCTCGGGTTGCGCAAGAGCGGATCCGCAGATCTGACATCTTTCTGCCTGCCGTGACAATGAGCGTGTTATGGGAAGGAACTGCTGAGGACAGCCGCGCTCGGCGTACGTCCTGAACAAAACAGAGGTGTCAGCACTGACCGTTATCAACCGCGCCTCATAGCAAACTGCGGATGGACAGCTGAGAGCAGGATGTAAAGACGGTCCGGGGTACGAGTCTGAGCTCTTCAGTGATCGGGTCGCACTGTTTATCCTCACTGACATGAATGCCATCGGTATGTTCAGCTTAATCACAGAGGTTTCCTTTTCCTAATCTTCACCAAACCACAGTTTTCTAACAACATTTATCCGTTTACATATAAAGAATTCTGAATGAAAATCTGATTGGTACAGAGTATGTTGAGTATGTAGTATGGTGAAGCAGCTAATAAAAACCCACAAAACAAAGTTAGATTAGTTTTTTTTAAGCTAAAAAATACTGGAAATACTGTAAAAAAATACTGCAAATAAAATTTCCCTCGTATTTTGGTCCTTCCAAGTGCCATCGGTGCATCAGGTGACGGATACTCCCCATCCTGGAGGTATATCCATCATTTCTGTGGCAATTACTTAAGGGGTCAGGGTGCCAGATCAATACCCGACTGTACATCACACATTGCGGGAAATTTGGGAACGTCACTAATTGGGCTGAAACGATTCCTAGAGTATTTGATTACAAAAAATGATTGAGGCAAAATCTGCCTTGAAGCTTCTTTTAATTCATTTTAAAAGCTTGCGTTATGTTTTTGGGCAATTATTTGTTTGGCGTGACACCGTAAAGACGCCAGTAAACACAGACGAAGAAGAATCACCCAAAAAAGCGAAAGGAGACACAAACAGTTAGCTGTGTACGAACCAAGAGATGAAGGAACCAGGAAGAGAAAACGACAGAAATTGTCAGTAAAGGCTTATATGTTATGCCTGAGCTGTAGATTTTGAAACTTTTAGTTCTGAAAGTTAAGTTGCACAACTTAGTGTTTTTGAATAATTATTTATTTTAATGTGTGCCTTAGTTTTTTAGATATTTGAAGTAATCTGAAATACTTTTTTTTTTTTGGCATCTGAGAAAAGGCTTTAAAGTAAGAATATATGGCTCTGTAATGCACTTAATTCATCTCAGTCAACTTTAAGCTGTTCCTTTTATGTTTATTTTTAATAAAATGCTGTATGCATTTAAAAATAAAAGTAGATTTTTCTAAAAAGAAAACCATTTAAACTTCGTTTCTCTTATATATTTTACGTTGCTGTTTAATTAAGCAAAACTACATTTTATCCGATTACTCGATTAATCTATTAAAATTTTGGTAGAATAATCGATTGCTAAAACATTCGATAGCTACAACCCTAGTCACTTAGTTTAACCTGCATGTCTTTGGACTGTGAGAGGAAACTGGAGTTCCCGGAGGAAACCCAACAAGCACGGGAAAGAACATGCAAACCGCGGAAAGCAAACCCACACCCTGGAGGTGCAAACCACTAAGCCACCGTGCCGCCGCCAACAATGTTTATAGCTGCTAGAACCTAAGTGCTAACATGAACCAACTTGTTTAATAATGCAACATTCATGAATATGTATATATATTTTTAAATGTTGGTTATAGAATAATGATGATGATGATGATGACAAACCCCACCTCAGAATGTGCTGTCAGTGCACAGATTGTTTGACTTTTTTTTTTTTACCCATTCACACTGATCAGAAAGTAGGAATTAAAAAGCAGAAAAATGTCTGACTTCATGATCAAATTAAAATCATCATCATCAGAGATATCCCTTTAAACAAGCCATCAATGTATCCTTATCCTTATCAAAAGTTACATGTTCCACTGTGAAGCCTCCAATTTGGCAATAAACACAAAATTCATTCTGTGATAAAAAACTGAACATGATGCAAGAGTGATGCTTTGAGCCCTAACTTCCTCTTCCCTTGTCCAAAAACATGGCAAAAAGGAAGCAAAAATCAGGAACCGAAACTTCGACTTCCTTACCGTGAACCGCAAACACGTTGCAGGGTTGAGTTCCATGGCGCGATGAGTCCCTCTTCCCTCCGCTCTTCATGAAGTTCAGAGCAGGTAGACTCGGCCTCCGTTGGTCGCCAACAAACTTCCCTGGCTGCTGCCCCATAAGGGCAGGGTGCCAGGCCGGAGCCCGGAATCACAACCGATCACGGTTACGGTCACGGGAGCTTTTTGATGGAAACAGACTCGTGTGCAAGAAGGTGCACGCTCTCTCGGTCAGCGTGACCTCGAAATCCCAAATCCTAAACCGTGATGCTTTTCCCTGTCCGCCAAACCCGACCCAGATCTCCTGCGGTTTCGTTATGTGTGTCATGAATTGAGTAGCCGCTGAGAGGCGCTGATTTCTCACACGTTACCACGGAAGTAGATCGTACATAAATGAATCGTGGAATTCGGACGCAAATCTACATTCTGCGATCAGAAACCGATAATCTCTGCGTTTTTAAAACCGATTACAAAGAGCACAACGTGACTAAAGCATTCACGTGCCTAGAAACGTCTGAGGCACATATGAGGACCTGATGGAGAACCATTATTAGTAGTATTATTACTATTATTATTAGTATTGACTTAAATATTTATCCTGAGAACGTATACAGTTAATAATAAAGAATATTAAAGCGATGACTTGGACAGTGTCAGTAGCAAATGTACTGAAAAATTGCATATATTTTAAAAAAGAATGAATAGATTTTCATTGGCATTTAAACATTAAATAAATACATGATCAAAATGGTGATGATAAAAAAAAATATTAAGGGAATTTGATCAGTTTACACTTAATATTAGTGCATGTCATAGTGTTGTTGTTGTTATTGTTGTAGTTACTCTGAAATATCTGTAAATCCATATTTCACACACAGCCTTCCTGCTGCAACAGACCCTGACAAGATATCAGTACTCACCTAGAGACTCTTCCTTGTTAAAGTGCTTACTTTTAGCATCGCCTAGCTAACAGGTCTGCACTTAGCCCCAGCTTCACGCGCTACTCAACAACAGGTTAACTCACGTTGGCAAGTTTTCCAAACAACTCGCGAGCACTAAGCCGTGAAAAAGCCACCGCGTGAACTCATCCCGAGCTCAGACACACTGCGCGTGCTGCCAGACTCCTCTCCTGTACTTCCGCGTGCCGCTCTCGCGCTCTCTCTCCCTCGCGCTCTATCTTTCTCTCTCTCTCTCTCTCCCTCCCGGGCTCCAGACAACGTTACACCCGGACCTCAGGCACTTCAGCTCCGACACTCACTCCTGACTTTATTCGCGCTTGTCCGAGCGCTGTCAGGCTGTTTGTGTAAAAAATAAACCCTCATCCGCGACAGTCAGACACACACATTAGGTACGGACCCCACTGACGACTTTCGGTGTCTCTGAGTGTGGAAAGAAGTTTTAAGGAGTATAAATGTCTATCGAGTAGTTGTCGACGCAGGGGCCGCCATATTTCCATACGCAAGGTGGGCGGGGTCCTGAGCAGGCTTGCGTCTGACGTCATGACGTCTGTTACTTCCGCCAACAAAACTTTCTTGTCCTTCTGGTTTTCTTCTCCCCCCCCCCCCCCCCCCGCCCCCATTTTTTTTTTTTTTTTTTACAAATTTATTGTTAATTTGTTGATTATATGTATGGGTAAACTGTTTAATATTTATTTATTTATTTATTGATGTGTGTTGTATATTATATATATTTTGGGGTGTATATACTGTTCAAAAGTTTTAGATCACTTTCTAACTCCATGATGGTTCCTGATTTGTATTTCTTTCTACATTGTAAAGTTTTGCTGAAGGCGTCCAAAAAATGCATGAATCTCCTTTGAACAGTTGATATTGAGATGTTTCTGCTACTTCTGCTCTGTAAAGACTTCATAACGCCTCTAATCTGAGCTGCTGTTAATTGGTCATTTTTCAGGCTGATAACTCTAAATGAACTTCTCGTCTGCAGCAGAGGTAGGTTTTGGTCTCGTCCTCCTGGGACGGCCTTCATGAGAGTCAGTTTCATTATGGTGCTTGACGGATTTTGCAAATGCACTTGACAATACTGTTCTTGCAAGAACTATTACAGAAAGGCCGACCTCTGTGTCTTAAAATAACAACTAACTGTTGTTTTTCCTTGTTGTTATGTAATTACCTAATTCCATATGTGTTATTTTATAGTTTTGAAATCCACAGTATTGTTGTAGAATGTAGAAAATAAATCACTAAACAAAAACAAAGAAATTTGCAAGTGACCGGTAACGGTAGTGTGTTGTGTGCATATATATATATATATATATATATATATATATATATATATATATATATATATATATATATATATATATGTGTTTTTTGGGGCCCTCTGTGTGTATATATATATATATATATATATATATATATATATATATATAAAAAAAAAACACATACATACCTCACCTTCAGGTTGTTGGCCTTTTTTAAAAGTTGAATTTTGGCATGTGTAGTACAGTCGACCCCCGCAAAATCGCGGTTCAGAGATTTTTCCGAACTAGAAACCCCCGGAAAAATCTTTTCCACAATTTTTTAATGCCTTTTTTCATGGCAATATAAATTTTTCATGCGTTTTAACGCTAAACTATTAAGAACAATAAAAATTTATGATTTTGTAACATAAAAAATAATTATATAAACATTTCCATATTAGATATAATACTGTATAAATTTTTAGCACTGTAGAGAGAACATAAAGCGACTGTAGAGAAAAAACTTGGGATAGTGAATTATTACTGTATTTACCCTAGAGAACTTATACCAAAGAAAACGACAGCGCATACCAAAGAAAATGTGCTTGTATGATTTACAGTACATACTGTATAGGGGTAACATCGGTATCTTACGCTTTAGCACTGCGGGACACACAGCAGTACAGAACTGTACAGTATATGGGTTTACTTTTACATTCTGTATTAAGCTGAGATTGAAATTAAAATAAATATTTAGGGCTTAAACTATAAAATATAAAGGTATTTTTTCATCCAAAACTTTGTGTTTTTTCAATGCACAAGTGTACTAGGAACATAACCCCAGCGAATTTCAGGGGTTGACTGTATTATGTTTCCTCTAAAGAAGGCCAAACTGTGTGTGTGTGTGTGTGTGTGTATATATACACATATATCCATCCATCCAAGAGCCTCTGTAGTCCATCTAGGGACCATGGAGGCCAATAGTAACAATTCTACTGTATTTGTTCCCATTTTTACTACTGTGGTATTACACTATGGGCAATTTGGGAACGGCAATTAGCCAAATCTGCATGTCTTTGGACGGTGTGAGGAAACCAGAGTACCCAGAGGGAAACCCACCAAGCACAGAGAGAACAAGCAAACTCCATGCACACAGACCTCGAGGTGGGAATCAAACCTAGAACCTGGAGGTGCAAGACAACAGCGCTAACCACTAAGCCACCGTGCTGCCATATGGGTTCCTGAATTAAAATGTAATAAAATCCTCTTCGAGCCGAAGTCCGAATTTCATGCTTGTGTTAGGATTCAGATCGCTATATACACAGTCATTGTAAGCATATAAAAAAATAAGCTATTTAAAATTTCCATAGCAAATTTCATTTCCATATCAATAATATGTTGAATATTATAATATTTATTGATAGTTTTCAGTAACTACATTAAGCATGTGGACAACTTGAATATTTTCCTTGTGCTTGTATGGAATACGAGTCTTTCATAGTGACGCTTCACATTACTGCTTCAATTAGAAGCGGTTTTATAACATATGACCCAAACTGGTTCTAAACGTCACCGCAGGAAATTCTCCACTTTCCTCTTCTTAGAGTAAGACATGCTGTGTCTTGCTTTCGTTTCTGATCTTCCTGCACGCTCTGTCGATACATGATAAACTAGTGACACATATAGCCACGCCCACCTCTAGGGGAAAAAAATTGATACATTACTGTTATATTAATTATTCTCATTGATCAGAAAAGTCTCAGGATAGAGCGGTCACTCGGTCCCGATCCGGATTTGCATTCAACTTGCAATTTGGGAACGCCAATTAGCCTAAGCTGCATGTCTTTGGACTGTGGGAGGAAACCGGAGTACCCGGAGGAAACCCACCAAGCACGGGGAGAACACCATGCACAAAGACCTTGAGGCAGGAATCAAGCCCGGACCCTGGAGGTGCAAGGTGACAGTGCTAACCACTATACAACATATATATCACATTTTATGTCATATATACCCACAGAAAGACTTCTTTCAACTACTTATTGATAGTTTTCCTTCATTAGAAAATTCCACAGAAAATGTTGTTGATGTATAAAAATAGATAAATTTTAGATTTAATTAACCAAATGCATTGTTGTTTAAAATGTGCGAATGGTAAGTTATTTTGTGCAAAACACGAAATAATCCAATAAACACAGGAACAGTCAATTTGACTGTAAAAATCTTTCACCTGGGTTATATGATTTGCTACCACTAGAGGGCAGTCGTACAATCAAACGTAAGTAAACACTGCCCCCTTGTGGCAGCATGCAGGTCTTACGTCTTAACCTATACCTATAGGACTGAAATAAATATGGCTATATAAATATAACTATACAGATCCTATAATTAATCTGATATTCTTTCTATACGCAATCCTCTGCATAGTAATGATGTGAAGAACAGTGGTTCTTTTTTTTTAGTACAAGGTCCAAATAAAAGACAAAATCAATCTTTTATACCCCATGCACAAATTCTAATTGAATTGTTCCCTGCAGCAGGCGTATAAACTATTAACCAAATTACTATATATATATATATATATATATATATATTTTTTTTTTTTTTTTTTTTTTTTAATGCATCTTGTCAATGCAAGGATTTCTTCATGCCCTGTGAATGGAGGCGGAGTTACAGAAGCAAAAGAAGGGAAGAGGAAGCAAAATAAATAAATGTACCTACAGCATACCAGACCTGACACTGACTTTTTCTTAGTGTGAAATTTTGAGTTGCCTATATTCATTCATTTATCTTCTATAGCGCTTGTCCTGTGTACAGGATCGCGAAGGCATGAACACTTAGGGCACAAGGCAGGGTACATCCTATATACACATACACACACTAAAGGAAATCTGTGATGCCAGGTAGCTTAATCTGTATGTCTTTGGACTGTTGGAGGAAACCGGAGATCCAGGAGAAATCTCAGAGGAGCACGAGGAGAACATGCAAACTCCATGCACACAGACCCAACCTGGGAATCAAACCCGGAACATGGAGGTGCGAGGCCACACCACTATAATGTTTATAGCGGCTAGAAATTGCCGTCCTGTCTATAATCAAACCAGATTATTATGGATCTCTGTTAAAAATATCTATTTATATATTATAATATAATATCAGAATAATGAACAAAAACCAGGGAGTTTACATTTAAAAGTCGAAACACAAAAAAATTTACATGATGACCCACGCATTTTCTATACCACTAGTACACAGGAAGCCTGGAACCTTTCCCCGGGGCCTCAGGACATTAAGTGGGGTTACGCCTGCACACACTACTACTACAGTAAATTGGACACACCAATTAGCCTAATCTGCACATCTGTAGACTGTGTGAGGAAACCAATAATCATTGATAATTTCCGGAGGAAACCCATCAAGTATGAGAATGTGCAAACCCCATGCACGCAGACCTGAGGTGGGAATCGACCCCTCGACCCTGGGGGTGCGAGGTCACCGTGCAATACGCTAATACAGCACCGTGCAAACAAGTGATCTAGGGATTAAGGGAATTGTCAACTGTTACTTGTTACTATTTTACCCAGTAAAACCAAAATTCATCTTTATTTGTACACAACCTAAAAACAAACCCTATTACAGTAAGTATTAGATTATAAAATGTTGCAATCACAGCGTGCAGTGATTAGCTTTTTGTGATGAGGATACAGAGCTTACATGTTAAAATGATTCTGTCGGATAGACAAGTGACTGTACGCAGAGGATTGCTATCCAAGGGCATTGTGATCTCCTGTGCAAGTCCGCATACTGTCGAAAGCTCATTTTTAGCTTTTAAAGCATCCTTTCTATAGTCGCAAAGTTTGGTCCCCTGAAAGCAGTTCTACGAGGATGAAGATACACTTCTGATGAAGAACTGAAGACAGCGGTGCATTCGTGGATCGCAGTTCAGCCTAAAACTTTTTTAAAATGAGAGAATACGAAGGTTTGTTGACAAAGTGTATTGAAAAGCAAGGAGATTCTGTCAAAACAAATGATGTTTTTGTTTTTTTTAATAGCTAAGCAAAAAAAGTTTACAGGATGATTTTTTTTACCCATTCTGGTATATTGAAAACACCACACATCATATTGTCTTTTTCCACACAAGGAAAAAGGCAATAAATTATTCTTGTAATAAACTAGTGGTATAGGATATGGTTATGACTTTACTACCTGATACAGTATATATTAATAATATTGTTTTTTACTTCAGTATATTTGATCTGATCTCTATGTACTATACAGGTACTCATATCAGGATGTGGAGAACCAGACAAAAAAAATACAAGACCATACTGAGAAAAGAATGAAACATTTTATTCCATCAATCAACATTTATACATATACATACAAAAAATATTTCTATATTGTACTCATGAATTCTTTGAATGTATCAGCAGACAAAACTTTAAATTTATATACTTGACTTTTCAGAGATGAAAATCCTTTTTTTTATTATTATCTAGTAGGTCTTTTAGACATGGAAGGTCTTGTGATGTCTTTTTCGTGACTTTTCTTTTTTCAAAATTTCATTCTAAATATTCATTTAAAATATTACAAACTTGAAAGAGAAATGATTATTTTGAGTATTGTGATTGTATATTTTTGGTCACATCACCCATTCTTACTGTTTTGCTCCACTGCTGGAAAATTGGAAATTAAATCCTCCAAAAGAAGATTTTCTACGATGTACAACACTGCCAGTTTTAACACCATTTAGTCATGTATTTGAAATGTGCCCTTAAAATTCATTAGAAACAAGTTTTAAGTAAACAGCTTTTCAGTTCTGTTCTCATCCGAAGGACATATGTTGCAGCTATCGCCCTTGAGATCCGTTACAGACGCAGTATTAGTTAAGATTAGGAATCTTAGAGATGTTACATAGAACGAATTGAACCAGTAATGGATAAAATTGAAAAAAAAAAAAAAAAAAAAAAAAAGGTGAGAACCAGAGTGTTACTGGTGACTTAATGTTGTCCCTGAGTCTTTATTTAAACCAGAAAGAAGAAAAAGCTTCTTTTTCTTTTGTGAGAACTCATTCTCATCTTCATGTTTCTGAATGAGCACTTCAACCCTCTTGGTCAAGAAGTCGTTGCCGTGTCTCCATCACGATTTCCTCCATGACCTCTGGTTTCAGGATGTCTTTGACCTTCAAAAAGAGAATAATTTTTGTGTTAAACAGACCAAGGTAGCCACAGGATCAAATAAGCTCATATCAACCATGTGGCTTTACATGGTGCTATTTATTAATGAACAGCTCATACAAACCAATGAGCATCAGTGAAAATTAAGATCTAGCAGTTTATCATGCAGTATGACTTGTACAAGTAGTCCCCGACTTACAAACGAGTTCCGTTACGGGACCATGTTCATAAGTCTGATTTGTTCTGAAGTCTGACAAAGCGAGGCTTATACGCCTTTGACATGAAAATACAATGTAAAGCACAACAATCCACATGAATAAATCTGTCCCCTTTCCCCACACTGCCATCATGTGGCCAAAAACCATAATAGCACCTAAGGAAATGAAGAAAAGAAGAAGAATATTCAATTATTGTCACATGTACTTTTTACAGCACAGCGAAATTTCTTCTTCGCATATCCCAATTAGGAAACTGGAGTCAGAGCGCAGGGTCAGCCAGCTTACAGCACCCCTGGAGCAGACAGGGTTATGGGCCTTGCTCAAGGGCTCATCAGTGGCAACTTGGCGATGCTGGTAGGATGACCCCCGACCTACCGATCAGTAACCCATTTAACCGACTGAGCCACCACGGGCACCATTTTGTCTCAGAGCTTTTTCCACTCTATTGGACTGTGAACTCGGTTTTGTTGATGATTATTCACCATCAGGACAGCTTTCACTTACACACTGAAAATATTGTATATAACTAAGTATTGGTATCTGTTGCACTGCAGTGTCTATTTGTTTGTACAATAAACGTGAGCTACCATAAACCGTGGTCCGCCTGTGGAAATTCTTAACTTGAATGTTCTTAAGTCAAAGACTATCTGTAATTTAGGTTAAGGTTCAGGTATAGTTTTAAATCCACACCCCCTACAGGATGACACGATCTGTATCTGTTTAGAGCTCAGGATATCGGTCTCAGAGTCTGTATTCAACCCTAAGGTGGGCATGTCCTAGTATACACGGAGTGTTCAAGTCCCAAACCAGGACTTATGATGAAATTTCTCATGGATGAAGTCTTAAAATCAGTTGACAACTACAGCCCTATAGTCAGCTACCTGGTGTGTCAGAGAGGATTCATAGCCGTAGAGGATGCTGGTGTCGTACAGCATTACTTTGTGAGCTGCCAGAGCCAGTAAACAGTTCCTCAGTCTAGAAATGACTTCCCGGTCTGAAATAGGGACGGGCTTGGGGAAGGACAAAAAAAAAAAAAAATGTAAGCATGGGAGTTTTAAGTAACAAATCAAATCGCATATACAGTAGGAACATCAATTAGATTTTCCTCACTTCCATACTTGTGTAATACCCTCCTGCCTCTTCGACTTGTTGCCCCGGCGTGGGGTAAATCCAAATATATCCGTTGTTCCCAAGTATGATGGACGCTCCACATGTCAGATTGTGGAAATGCGTTTTCTGTCTCTTGATGAGCGAGGGCGATACTTGCACAAACAAACCCTGACCCAGCTGGAACAAGAATAAAAACATGCAAACGTACTAAAGACGCAGGAAGTGACCTCTTACGGCAGGCATGAATCTGTGACGCACTGTAGCGCTGCGCTACATTATATTTTTCAGAACGTACCTTGCCGTACTTCAAGCTGCGCGTGTGAAGAGAGAGGGCTCCATCTGAAAACACAGACTGTACCTCTGCCTTAGACAAGTCAAGGACGATGACAGGAAACACAGTACCAACATGAAGAGCTTACCGATAGACATTTAAAGATATGATTTTAATATACAGTAGGACGAACAAGGTCTGTCAGGATACACTAATGAGGTCTCCTTCTTGAAGGTAGTCTCTCATGGAAAGTTCGTCTTCTGCCGATCGCCTCCTCTAAAATATAAAATTTAAAACATTACTTGTTATAGTTAGAAGTCATATACTGCTTGCATGAACATTAGATGACCACCAGAGGGCAACATTCAGTCATTTCATTAGTCTGTATAACAACATATAGTGATAAATTATGATTTTATACCACTGCTGGTGAACTCTCAAGTCCGATTGGTCAGAAGGTACTGATATACTGATTTACTGATGTGCCCGCTCTAATATTATCTAATAAAACACACTGACTCTATAAACACTTTAAAAACAACTGATAGTACAACTGATATGATGTACTGTAATTATCAAAGAGAAGGTACAGTGTGTATTAAGCATTTATGGAAGGAGTCTCCAGTGCTTGTGCTTTGTCAGAAGTTTGCTTTTTTTTTTTTTTCATGTCAAGACAATTTGTCATTCTTTACTCTCCTGTAAAGTTAAGAAAGAAAAGACAGGCTGACAGAATAATTGATGTATGAACTTTCCACACAAATAAATGCTAACGAGGTTCTTAATGCTTAGCATTTACCCATCTCCAGTGTGAGAACACTGACACGCTATTGTCACTCATTATTTTTCTACAACAGCACATCCTGTAGTTACTCTCCCCTTACCAACTCTCCTCCAGGAAGATTGACCGAAGACAGAAGCAATACAGAGTCCAGTCGAGAGTTTGTCTCCACTTTCCAGCGTTTCTGCTGAACCTACAGTCGAAGAGTTGTGAAAAAAAGAAAAAAAAAACATCCCTATTAATAAACATCTCCTTTATTGGTCCATGACTGGCAACACAAATCATGTTTCTAGACTACCTGTCAAAAGTGTGGACACACCTCCTTCAGTGGTTTTCTTTTGTCTACATTAATACGAAGATATATATATATATATACGGAATGATGTAGATGATGTGGGGTTGCTTTGCTGGCAACACTGTTGGTGACTTAGTCAAAATTGATGAAAAGCATGGCTACCACAGCATTTTGCATCTTAGTGGGACCATCATTTGTACAATGACCCCAAACGCACCTCTAGGTTATGGAAGAGCTATTTATCCAAAAAGGAGATTGATGGAGTGCTGCATCAGATGATCAGAGAATTAAGGAAAAGCAGCCAACAAGTACTCAACACCGCTGGAAACTTCTTTAAGATTGTTGGAACAATACTTACAAGGCTGACAGAGACTGCCAAAAGTGTGCAAAACTCATAAAAGGTGAAATATAAAACATTTTCTGGGTCTTTATGTACATGATTAACATATTGTACAGACATTCCTTCATGTACAGATGTACAGTATATTGTGTTGAGCATGTTACCTTCTTGACATGTCTTATCCAATGTTTGCCAAGTTATACTGTATATTACCATATATACCATATCTTTTCTTTATCTTATTACCTACTGCACTCCTCCTATACATTAATCACTCTCGCCCCTGTACGGATGCATACTCTCATTTACCACATTGTTATTTATTGCAAATAGGCCACTTATGCACTTATGGTTAGATGCTAACTGCATTTCATTGGCTCTGTAGATGTACTTTGCACAATGACAAAGTAGAATCTAATCTTCTGTAATTAATTAAAAAATTTTTATTTCATAGCATAATCATTTCATAATTCCATATTTGTTCTGTCACAATTTCGATGTCTTCACTATTAATACATTACAATGTCGAAAACAATGAAAATAAAGAAAAACCTTGATATTTTAAGCATGCACAAACCTCAGTGATCCGACCAACAACAACATCACCGACTTCACCGTTAAACCTGAGTAAAAAAATGTATATCGTTAATGTCTATATTCATTTAAAGTTTGAGATGTTATCTCATGGGGTTGGCGTCTTAGAAAACAACACAGTTACTTAAAGTTCTCACCTCGTCTTTAGGGGTCTCACACAGATGAGCTTGTTGACTCGTTCCACCTCACCTGCCACCGAAGCGGTGAGTTTTTCATCGTCCATGTACGTTCCATGACCTCTAAAGAACAAAAATAAAGAGGGATAGAATTAGTACTAGTGACTAACCTGCTTAATATTTAATATTAATTATTTAGTACCTGCCGCCCCACATTCTTGTGCGACCAAAACAGCTCTGACCTTATGTTCTGACACCTTTCTATCACAACCAGCATAAACAACCTTTACAGCAATTAAACCTACATTAGCTCTTATATTGGATCAGAGTACTTTACATGGACCAGCCTTCACTCCACAGGTGCATTAGCGAGCCCTGGCTACCCATGACACTTTCTGGCCGCAACTGATGCCGACAGCTGTTTTCTGAGGACGTGGGCCTGCAGTCGCTCAATAGTCCAGGATTGGAATTTCCTATAGTTTTGTACTCGAGCCTCCAATAATGAAACTGAACTCCATACTAGCTTAAACATACAACATACTGGTGGTGTATAAGGAAGTCTGGAGTGGCAGAGAAGTATGTTAGAGTGGTGCAGGACATGTATGAGAGCTGTAAGACAGTGGTGAGTTGTGCTGTAGGTGTGACAGAAGAGTTCAAGTTGGAGACGGGTCTGCATCAAGGATCGGCTCTAAGCCCCTTTTTGTTTGCTCTGGTAATGGGACAGGATGACAGATGAGGTTAGACAGGAATCTCCATGGACTATGATGTTTGCAGATGGCATTATGCTTTGTAGTGAGAGCAAGGAACATGACATGAAGTTAGTTAGTGTGAGAGAAGAGGATGCAGAGAACAGGATTAGATGGAGGCAGATGATTCGCTGTGGTGACCACAGCCGAAAGACAAAGAAGAAGAACTCCATACCAGCTTCAACACATCTCCTGTTATATTGAACTTCCAGCCTCGTAACACTCAGAAGGACAGTATTTTTGACTGCAAAACAAACCTTTCTGTCTGTTATCACCCAGATGAGAGTGGGTTCCATGTGGAGTCTGGTTTCTCTAAAGGTTTCTTCCTATTGCAATCTCCTCAATTTGATTTTAAGATCATATTGAGGAAAAGGATTAATGCTGATTGTGATAGAAAAGGAGTCAGAACACACACTGTTATGGTGGTAAAATGTGGACCTCCTCAATATTAATCAGGTGTTCATAATGTTATGGCTGATATAAAATAAACAGAAGAAATAAACGATGAAGAAAGCCTGAGATTGTTTTTAGTTTGGTTATATTTAGGGGGGTGGAAAGCATTTCCTGAAAACACTTGAACTAAAAATGTACACATTTACTTAAATTAAAAAAAAAACATCTCAACAATTATATATATTAAAAAACAGCAAACGCAGAGTTCAAGGCAAACATCAGACACTGTTAGCATCCTGCTAACTCTCACTCACTGAGTGCTGCTGTGGCTGCAGTTCAAACATCACACTCCTGAATATTTACCTCATAAACCCCGTGTCTGAGGTGATCACATCACCCGGAACTACCAAGTGTTTCCCGTCCGAGCCGGACCGAGAAGCCGGCACCGACGTCCGTTTTTTCGCGGGTAATCTCATCTCGACTGCCATGCCTGCCTGAGCCATGTGAGTTTACACTAAAATGGCCGAGAGAGCGTTTCCAAGCACCAATACCGCCATCTGTGTGCTGTTAGAGCGGGGCGGGTTGCCACATTGGGATAAAACCCTTTTTAAACTAATTGTTGTTAAGATTTAGTTATTTTGTCACATGTACACTACCTTACAACACAGTGAAATAATAATAATAATAATTATTATTATTTTTTACATATCCTAGTTAAGAAGCTGGGGTCATCCCAGATACACCTTGCTCAAAGGCTCAACAGTGGCAGCTTGACGGTAACGGGAATGGAACCCATGACCCTCCCTGTCAATGAACCGATTTCCATCCAATTCTAAAAATGGAAGGGTAGCACGAGCGGTAAAACCTGTTTCAAGTTGTGTGTGGTCCCCTTGACGGGAGCAGATGAAAAACCAACAACGACAGTGGTGTAGTGCTTAGCACTGTGGCCTCGCACCTCCAGGGTCGAAGGTCGGAATCCCCGCCACAGCTCTGTGTGCATGGAGTTCGCATGTTCTCCTCGTGCTTGGTGGGTTTCCTACGAGTACTTTGGTTTTGTCCCACAGTTCAAAGACATACAGATTAGTCTAATTGGCACTCCAAATTGCTCGAAATGTGTGTTTCAGGAGAGGTAACACATTATGTCCAAGTCGACATCTTACTCAGTCATTATCTATACCGCTTATCCTGTTCAGGGTCACAGAAAGACTGAAGGCTATCACAGAAGAGTTCGGGCACTAGGCAGGGTACACGTAGGACACTCACTTTCTAAGTCTCCTGGAACAGGATCCAGGCCCCCAGCAACCCTGTACACAGGATAAGCGATGATACAAGATAAAGTCCCCAAAAAGCATTATTTCATGCACACAGGACGATCTTGAAGGCTTGAAGCCTTTCTGTCTCTATGAATGTCTTGAATGTCTCTATGTCATTCAGATGACTGGGGCAAAAAGAGGCTGTGTGAGGGACAGTGACAAAAATTTAACAGATCCTCTAGAGGACACTCTTTTCTTAGTAGCTCGAGGGTGCATCCATCAAATTTAATCTTTTAAGGGGAACCCTATAGCGCACTGCATAACATCCTCTCCAATGCAAGGGCAGTCTAGAAGTCTGTATATCCTTTTCGCTCACATGTCAAGGATCTTTAAAAAGTTCTTTATCACATTTTTGACATATATATCAGCGTCCTAGATGGCACTCCAGGTCATCTTCTTACATTTAGAAGCTGCCTCTTCACATTTCTTCACATGTGAAGATTGCCTGGACTGTTCCGTATTACATACCGAAAACTATGACAATAGTATAGTAGTAGTTAATAAGAAAAATATACCAAAACTATCCTCGAAACTTTTTGTACCACCTCATATTAAGTCAGAATTGCATGATTCACTTCTCATAATTATGAGATAGTAACTAAAGATAGCAAGTCATAATTCTAAAATAATGATCTTATAGTTGTGAGATAGAAAGTTATAATTGTAAGATGAGTATCTCATCATTTTGAGACAGCAAGTCACAATTATAAAGATAAAGATAAAGAAATAAAGAGATAAAGAGACTTTATTGTCATTGTAGTGATACAACGAAATTTGTTTGGTAGTTCTCAGAGACCAGCAGAAATAATAAACATAAGAATAAACCAAAGAATAAACAAAATATAACGAATAAAGAATAAACACAAGGTAATTGCACTAAAATGTATAAATATATATCCAATACATGCCCAATATATACATTGGAATGTAAGTGAAGTGGGACCTGGATCTTAGTGTAAACAGTAGTGTGCAAGAAAAGTGCAAACATTATTGCAAGTTATACTAATAGCTGGATTAACAGTCCTGGTGTGAAGTGTTCTAAAAGTGCAGAAAAGTGTACTGTGCATTAGCAGTAGCAGCATAGGGAAAGGGGTCAAACAGCTGATAAGCTTATAAGATAAGGATCTCATAATATTAAAAGAGAAAGTCACAATTATGAAATGAGTGTCTTAGAATTTTGAGATAGAAAAATCCTAATTATGAGATAAGGTTCTTATAATTTTAAAATAGCAAGCGACAATTATAAGAGCAGGATCTCATAATTTTGTGATATCAAGTCATAATTATGAAAAAAGGATCTTAAAATTTTTAGACAGCAGGTTATAATTGTGAGATAAGTATCTTATAATTTTGAGATAGCAAGTCACGATTATAAGATAAGTATCTCATAATTTTATGATAGTAAGTCATAATTATGAAATTATAAATCTTATCATTTTAAGACAGCAAGTTACAATTATAAGATAATTATCCTGTAATTTTGGGATAGAACGTCATAATTATGAGATAAGATCTACATTTTCAGGTTTTACATGACTAGGGTTTATTGTATTTTCTTTGCCTTTCCATTCTAATTAATGTTTGATCGCTGCTTGGCTGCTCCAGGGGGGCGTGGCGAGCAGGGGAAGGCTCATTGGGTTAAATACCGGAAATGTCCTGTTCACTCCTCGAAAAATAATCAACAAGTGACATCGCGTTGAGTTTCTTTGCAGGAGGAATCATGGACGCTGATAGTACTTCAAGTGTAGCTTCGTCAGAAACGAAAGACTTCGGCAAGGCGTTCTGCATCATTACAGGAGCATCTAAAGGGTTCGGGAAATGTCTCGCTAAAGAAATATCAGCTCTCCTAAAACCTGGCTCGGTGCTCCTTCTGGTTGCCAGATCGGGAGATAAGCTGCAGGAGCTAAATGAAGAATTATCCTCGGATCGAGGTGGCCTGGTTGTCCGCTGTGTGGTCGCAGATCTGGGGAAGAAAGATGGAGTGGAAAGCGTTTTAATGGAAGCCAGAAATATCTCAAAATCTGATCTAAACAGCCTTTTACTATTTAATAACGCAGGTGAGTAATCGGTGACTAGAAAACTCAGTCATGTGTTGTGATGTGATGACTCAGTCATCTCTTTCTGATTCTGATTCTGGTCTTCAAGGCTGATCTATGGCCCTTTGGGCTTCCCATAGCTGCTGTACTTACAGTATATCAGCTTTAAACATAAACCTGTATAAAGGCAAGTCACTACACTGGAATTATTATAATTAATTATTTTTCTTTTATTATTCGTTTTCGATTCCCGGATAAAGCAGTATAGATGATAAGCAGTGGTGTCAAAAGTATTCACATTCATTACTTGAGTAGAAGTATAGATACTAGGGTTCAAAAATACTTCTTTAGAAGTTGAAGTATCAACCCAAGCTTTTTACTTAAGTAAAAGTTTAAAAGTACTGGTTTCAAAACTACTTAAAGTATAAAAGTAAAAGTACCGTGAGGGGCTACAAAAGCATTAAGGTATCGCTTTCTGATCATGCGACGGGGGGGGGGGGGGCGTTGTGCGCGTTCTTATCATGTGACGGGGGGGAGGGGCGTTGTGCGCGTTCTGATCATGTGACGGGGGGGAGGGGCGTTGTGCGCGTTCTGATCATGTGACGGGGGGGGGGGGGGGCGTTGTGCGCGTTCTTATCATGCGACCGGAGGGGTTGCGCGTTCTGATCATAAAAATAGAGTAACGAGGCTATTTTTAAAAAGTAAGGAGTAGAAAGTACAGATAATTGCTTAAAAATGTAAGGAGTAGAAGTAAAAAGTCGGCTGAAAAATAATTACTCCAGTAAAGTATAGATACCCAAAATTTCTACTTAAGTAAAGTAACGAAGTATTTGTACTTCGTTACTTGACACCTCTGATGATAAGTGAAAGTTTTTGCCAGTTTTGTTTTTGTTGTTTTTGTTTTTAATTGACATTTTTAGTTAGTTAGGCCAAACATGCTTTGTCAGATTAAATATGCATGCATTTTCATACCTAAAACCAAATGTATTAGGTCTTTTTGTTGTTTCTGGATTAATAGAAATGACTACAAAGAGAGACTTGTAAGAAAATGTCATTCTGCCATTTTTCAGTAGAAAATCTAGCATTAATCAGTAATCAATAATTTACAATCTCCTCAAATATAAACATCAATCAATGGACAGAAATAAGCGATTTAAGATCTTTGATTTAAAATTTTAGATAAAGTTAAGAATATAATTTTAAATAGCTTTAAGTTTCAAATTTTTACGTTTATTACTAAAATTATTATAAATTATTTATATATAATTATTTAGTGTGTATAGTGTGTATTTTACGTAAACACATTTTCAATAGTATTTAAAAAAAAAAAACATTTCCTAATCCAGCACCATAAGTATGCATTTGTCTTGTTTTCATTCTCGCACAATTTAGAAGCAAGTTACTTTGATTTCCCTAAAACTCCGTTGTTCTGTTAATTGGTTTCATTTGTCCAAGTAATTAACATGAATATTAACGCGTCACAAATCCTGTTAATTACATGAACCATTCGCTTTATTTTGATTATCTTGACCTGTACACTTCCATGAGGCACCCTGGTGAGATTTGAAACCACTTTTACTGGTTTCTTTACACTATCTAATAAGAATAACTCTTCTAAATACTAGTACTAATGCTAGCAATGGAAAGAACCATTAAAGTGGACATACAGTCTCAATTTTTGCATAGGTTAATATGATTCTTTAGGGTCCTAATGAAAAGTTTGTAATATACTTTAATTAAAAAATCTCAATTGTTGTGTAAAAAAAACATTACTTTTACCTGGTAAAAAGTAGCTCTGTTCTCAGCAACCTGTTTCAGTACATGCTCCTTTAAATGTTAATGACCTCTACTGAACCCGCCCCCCAGTTCTGTGGGGCGTGTCTTCACAATACAAGTGGGGTATAGCTTTGACAACAGTTATATTTAATAAATATTTAAAAAACAGTTAAAAATAATTTTACATGATGTTAGAATTATTTTATATATAAAGGAGTTATTTCTACTCTCTTCCTCATAGATCTGATATTAACGTGTTAAATCTTCCCTGCTGCTATCTTCCTGTCTCCTCTTGCATCTGTTCATTCACGCTCACCTTCCCATACTCTGTCTCTCTCTCCCTCTCTCTCTCTCTCTGTCTCTCTTCCTCTCCTTTGATTCAAATTCTAATTTTATTTGTCACATACACAGTCATACACAGTATGATATGCAGTGAAATGCTTATATGACAGTCAGTGACCTTAAAAATTAAATAAATGAGTAAAGAATAAATATCAATAAAAAGAAATACTAAAGAAAATAAATTTAACTAGTAAAATAGTTGTACAAATATACAATGTACAAATGAGGGCATAATAAAAATCTTACAAAATATATGGGATATATAAATATTATTATTATTATTATTATTTGTTTTTTATTATATATATATATATATATATATATATATTTTTTTTTGTAAGATTTTTATTATGCACTCATATTTTTATATATAGTTATATATGTATATAAAATTTTACATGTGAATCTGGTTGTAAAACTTTTTTTGACTTCCCAGACCGGGAATCGAACTCGAGATGCTGCGATGAGAGCGCCGTATCCTATCCGCGAGACCACGGAGGATTAATGGCTGCCGCTTGGAAATGCCGGCTATTCAACCCGCCACCTTATACACGCGAAGCATTGTTTTTTTCGGGATCTCACCAGGACATTTACAATGGTTAATTTGTAGTAACATATGTCTATAGCACAGGCGTTTAGTCAAACATATTTATACCGATCTTTTGCTGTTAATAAACAGAGACCTTTCTGACAGACAACGTGTGTGTGTGTGTGTGTGTGTGTGTGTGTCTCTGACTGTCATATAGATGCCGGGAATAGGACATCATACACGCGAAGCATTGTGTGTGTGTATGTGTGTGTGTGTGAGGCTCTCCTTATGTCAGAAAAGCTTACCGAAGCATAGCGCACTCGCCTCGTTACTAAACGAACTTTTAGAAAAACTTTATAAATATGTAGTGCAAAAAGCATGTGCCTTGAGGGGGAATCGAACCCGGGGCTACCGCGTTAGAGCGCGGCATCCTAGCCACTACACCACGAAGGATTAATGGCTACCACCGCTGAAATGCCGGCTATTCAACCCGCGACCTTATACACGCGAAGCATTGTTTTTTTCGGGATCTCACCAGGACATTTACAATGGTTCATTTGTAGTAACATATGTCTATAGCACAGGCGTTTAGTCAAACATATTTATACCGATCTTTTGCTGTTAATAAACAGAGACCTTTCTGACAAACAACGTGTGTGTGTGTGTCTGTGTGTGTGAATGAGGCATATAGATGTCGGGAATAGGACAACATACACGCGAAGCATTGTGTGTGTGTGTGTATGACTGAGTCTCTCCTTATGTCAGAAAAGCTTATCGAAGCATAGCGCACTCGCCTCGTTACTAAACGAACATTAGAAAAACTTTATAAATATGTAGTGCAAAAAAAGCATGTACCTTAAGCAGGAATCGAACCCGGGGCTCCCACACGAAAGCACCAAATCCTAACCACTAGACCACCACACTACTGCAAGACTGCTGCAACAAACAGGTGCCATTTTGCTCCCGTGTAGAATAACAATGGCCGACGGCTCTTTTTTTCACTCGGGGCGGGTCTTTGCTAAAACACCAGTGTCAATCAACTGTAGTAGGAGCGGCCTCTGTCGGTGTGAGTTCACACCGACAGGCTTTTGAAAACGGGCTGATTTCAGAAGGGGCATCTTATATTATTAAATTAAAAGAAAATCGCTGGGCGGCTCTTTATCACTGTAGAGTGGTTGTGTACACACTCTCCTAACACACAATGCAGTCCAAACAGCTTGAAAAAGTCCATGTAGCACTGTAGGTGCCCTTTAAGGATCCTAAATATGGAAGCATTTTGCTACACTGTGATCCTCATTGGCCTGGGAATAAATTTGTTGATCCCTTTCTTTAAGGTTCACTGGGCGATGTTTCACGCTACAGCCGAAGCTTCACTGACATGGACGAAGTGGACGGGTATTTGTCGATGAACGTAAGCTCAGTGCTGTGTTTGACTGCTGGGATCCTGCAGCTCTTCCCAGCTAACGTGGGTCTGCGCCGCTGCGTGGTGAACGTGAGCTCTCTGTGCGCCCTGCAGCCTTTTCCTTCCTGGGTGCTCTATTGTTCGGGTAAAGCGGCACGAGACATGATGTTCCGTGTCCTGGCCAAGGAGGAGTCTGAGCTCAGGGTTCTCAACTATGCTCCAGGTAAACATGTAAAGCACAGTGTTGGAGATCCTAACAATTTTAGTGTAGCCAAGTCTAGATCCTTTCATAGTAAAAAAAAAAAAAGTCTGAAAATAGGAACGCAAATGTGCAGAATTCTCCAGTTGGGATACTTTTTAATCATCTTAGTGTGAAAAGTGTGTTCTAAGCAGGTACAATGGTAACGAATTTGATCCATTCTGGAGGTGAGCTCTTAAGGTGCAATTTCGTATTGCGAAACGCATTTTTCCATAGGAAATAATGTAAATGCGGGTAATCCGTTCCAGCTACACACAAATTACCAATTTCCAACACTATAATCATATTTATTACATATTAAAAAAATCTAATATGAATTAAACCTCACTTTAATGTCACTTTAATTTATGATTATAACAGCTGCTTTAAAAACAACTGAAAGTGGCTTTGTTTTCTTCTGGCTGTCGTGGTTGCTTCTTGCACAAAATGCAAAAAAAACCCACAAATATGTAAACCTACCTCCCTTGACTGTCGATTGCTGAGGTGCCACTGTAATTAAATATTGGTCTTTTTTTTTTTTTTTTTTTTAAACACTGCAATGTTTAAATTATTATACAAACCCACACATTTCATAAATTCCATGTTCTTATCCGATGTCTCCTATTCAACTTGTGTCTAGTAGTGCAAAATGTCTGTGTCAATGAATTTCTTTATCTCCTCAGGCCCTCTGGACACAGATATGCAGCTCATCGCCCGATCGGACACAGCGGATGACGGAATTAGAAACTCTATTATGGAGATGCACTCTGATGGCCGTCTGCTGACCTGCGAAGAGTCTGTAGGGAAGCTGATTAAGGTCCTGTTAAAGGATGACTATGAATCTGGAGCTCATCTAGACTTTTACGATTTGTAAATTCTATTTTTTTTTACAGTAAGATTTCAAAGAGATTTTCAAAGAGAAGCTTCTGTTTTGGGGATATATGGGAACAAATGACTCAACCTAAAATCATAGTATTAGTGCATCTTTAATCTAAATTATCCAAATCAGTGACATTCCTGTTAGTTCTTAAGACATAATTCATGTAATCTGTAGCTAATGTAACTTTCTTCTGTAATTTGTAGATGTATTATCGTGATTTTGTGATGTGCAATATCCTTAAATGTAATAAAGATGCCTTAATTTAATAATATTTTTGATCTTCTTTCAAATGTAATTAGAATTCAGTGGAAGAATTGTTGTTCCACAGTGTAGGCTAAATACGTTACAGACCAAATTTCTCATTCTAGGGATGAGATTACACTTCAGATGCAGATTCCCTAAGGAAATATTGCATTGCCTCTGCATGGAGTTGTGCACGTTCTTCTTTTCTCTAACTACCTTCTGATGCCCTAAAGATAAAAAGAGAACCTGATTAGGGTACACCTCACTCACTCATCTTCTGTACCACTTTATTCTGTATTCAGGGTTATGGGCACCTGGAGCCTATCCCAAGAGGCTTAGGGCAGAGTACAACCTGGACAGGGTTCCAATCCATCACAGGGCGCACACACTACGGGCAATTTGGGAATGCCATTTAGCCTAATATACATTTCTTTGGAATGTGGGAGGAAACCCACCAAGCACGGAGAGAACACAGAGACAAGAATCGAGCCTGGCCGGGAATCAAACCTGGACCCTGGAGGTGCAAGGCGACAGTGCTAACCACTACACCACCGTGCCGCCTAGGGTACAACTATTTATTTATAATGAAAGTGATAACAGGAGCTAACCTGTCTCATGGGCCCTGCATTACCCTTAATTCTGCATTTTAAACACTTTTTCCATTAATTGGTTATATAGAAAAGAATTACCCAACTTTAAAATAATCTAACTTTGAATGAAAACGGTCGTATTTACTCTGTGCAACTTTTAATATTCAAGTGAAAGATTTAACACCAACATGTCAGGTAAAAAAGAAAAAACAGAATCACTGATTTGGAAAAGGATCCCCCTTCTCATAAACTCAATCAGGTGAAACTAATCACCTTGTCAATAGCACACAAAGCTTTGCACGTCTAGACTTTGCAACATTTGCCCACTCTTTGTTCTTTGCTCGAGTTGAGTTAAATTTGATGGTGACCGTTTGTGGACTGCAGTCATCAAGCCATTCCCAAGATTTTCAATAGGGCTTAGGTCTGAGCTCGGACTAGGCCATGCAAGGACATTCACCTTTTTCTCCTTCAACCACTGTGTGGTCAGTTTTGCTGTGTGCTTTGGGTCATTGTCATGTTGGAAGTTAAACCTTCTCCCATTGACAAGTTTCCAGCAGATTTTCCTCAAGAATTTGCCGCATCTTGTGGTGGAAATTCTGAAAATATTATTAAGACAAGTATTTTAAACTTCTGCAGAAGGACCAGTCTCATACAGCAAACAGTTGAAGTATAGAGAAAGGTGATCTCTTTCTCTAGCTGACCTATTTTATACACAAACATCTCTGTTAACATAATCAATGCCCCGTACATGAAGTTCCTACATTCAATCTCATGACTCTTTATCTGCCCCAGACCTGATGTTCATACCTTATCATTTATTCAGGGACAAATGCAATCTGGTTGTTTCTATTCTGTTCTTGCCCTTGTGTTTCTAAGCTTCAACAAACAAGTTCAAAACGTCTAAAGTCTACAGTACGTGACACACTTACTACAAGGATTAGAATTAATACATAATTAAAATATGATTTTTCCATTACAATTTCCCCCTTTTGTCATTCTATGCCAACCTAAATATTTTAATTTTACAATACTAATAAGCTATGCATTAGGTAAATTTCATCAGATATTGTCTCTCCAACCTGGGTTTTTAAACATCATCATCACTAGCACTCTAATGCACACAGAGGACACTACAGCTGTTTTTATGGGGACAGACCCCTGACACGAAAAGCATTTTTGCAAAATTTTGCAACCTACTTACAGTAAATATACATGCTTTATATTTCTCTAAAGTTTTACATTGTCTTCTTCCATATCATGATCTGACAGAGTTCAAAATTCCTTTACCTACAGTGCATTATGTTATTAGTAACACAAATGCACATACTATCGCTTATTCCCCCTTTTTCACACATGGTCCTTACCCGTGTGTCAACTTAGCATAGAAAGAAAATCGCTTTATAGGCAGACATGACTTGTGATTGGGGTCGTACCAAACCCCTTCTGTGAAAACACATCCCGCTTTTCTCCAGAGTGTTTTTCTCTCCTGGCGTGGCTGTGCTCTGCAGCTCTTCAAGGTTAGCTGTGGGGGTGAGAGCATTAGACACACACGTTATGGTTATAGGAAAGGGGAAGTTTGGCCACGGCCTTCGCTGCTGCATCCGTTTTTCTGAAATAGAATCTAACATTTCATGTGCTATCACCATGACAAACTCCTGTTAACACCTATTTCTGTATCACAAAATATTGATCCATCCACGTTCATTTTATATCCGGATTCTGTAGTGGCGCTTACAGTGGATCAATCCTAGTGGAACAAAGTTGTTTAACAGTGAAAGAAAAGAGTTACAGGGTTAGAACTATACATATTTTCACAGTGATGTTTATAATTTAGTATTGTACTTTACCCTCTCGTTTGCAAATAAGTGTGATCCTTCTCTGTATAAAAGATAATGAAACTTCATGAACTTGAAATGTCAAATTACTGTAGCCCACTATACGTATATCTTTATTCTTTTATATCTTTTCATCAACAGTTTTTGTAAAAGGCCTTTTAGAAATTGGAATGTCCAATATTAAAGTAGCTTATACTGCCAAATTTGATTCAATGAAAGATTATTCTTGCTTCCGGAGTTCAACTAAGTGCACTGTGGGCCATTAGGCCCTTCCCATGAGTGTGTATCTCAATGGGGCCTCGAGGATTGCATAGATCAAAATAACTTTTATGCAATAAAAACACTTTTACTTTTTACGTTTCTACTTTGGCATCAATTTTCTTATTTGTTTTAGAATATTTTGGACTACTACTGTACTTGGATCCAACGTTTTATCTTGTCCCAAAACAATTTGACCTAAGATATGACTTGTATGTGCGAATTGTACAGTAGCTTTTCTAAAGACTCGGGTAGGTACAGTATGAAGTTTTGTAGGACCTAAATTTTACTTTGGGGTGATCACCACCAGTTCAATTCGCTTAGGTAAACCTACATCATGCTTCCCATTAGCCCATACATTTTAGGGAGTAATGATAAACATAAATTGTCATAAAATTGCTTCGCATGCTGGTAACTTAATTTTTCTGCCTGGCCAGGTCTTGTGACTGTACAGTAGGTACTGTAATACAGTATATCCAGTTCTTTTATACTTTACCACATAATTTTTCCACAAAAAGTTTACTTGTCAATTTACGCATGCCACTAACTCACAGTGAACTCTCACAGTCCCCTTGACTGCTACCGGTGCAGCATGCACTCTGCCGTAAAGTCCTCTTGACTTTTACCGGTGCACCTTACACTCTGACTTGATTTACCTCAACAGTCCCCTTGACTGTTTTCCCGTAAAGTCCTCTTGACTTTTACCTGTGCACCTTGCAACCCTGCACCCTGACTTGACTTGATTTACCTCCGGAGGTCCTCACACCGAGTGCGTCCGCTACGGGGCCAAGTTTTTCGTAAACGAGGCGAAACCAGTACCCTCTCTCTCTCTTTTGTAAGCCTTTGCACTTTTTGGGTACTTCACGAGTCCTGGACTCGTGTGATAGATCCAAGTCTAAATCTATCTCAGCCACTGTGAGAAATCGCAATTCTTAATTCTTTTTGTGGTGTTAGATTTTCCTCAAGAATTTGCCGCATCTATTTTCCTTCTATCCTGACAAGTGCTCCAGTCTGTGCTGCAGAGAAACAAACCCATAGCAGAATATTACCCCCTCCACGCTATTCTGTAGGAATGGTGTTTTTTTGGGTGGTGAGCTGTATTGGAAATTCTGCCAGACATATCGTTTGGTGTTGTGGCCAAATAAGTCAATTTTAGTCTCAGCTGACCACCTGTGTTATTGCAAAGCTTATTCAAGACTTCATGTAGCCTTTCTTGAGGGGTATTTTTTATATATTTGCAACCCTCCCATACAAGCCACACATCCACACAATGACCACTCTTTGTCATATATTCCTGCAACTGCTTCAGAGTTGCTGTTGGCCTCTTGGTAGCCACTCCGACCAGTTTCCTCCTGGCTCTTTCATTCAGCTCGAAGCGACATCCTGTTCAATTGCACTGAGCTAATCAAAATGAACACAGCTGATCACATTTGAAAGTCAAATAGCTTTGTGTGATATTGAGAAGGTAATGCTTTGCCTCATTGAGTTTACAAATCATTTTTCTGCTAATTTTTTGTTGATGTAATATCTTGCACTTGGATGTTAAAAGTTGCACTGAATAAATACAACTGACAAAAAACAACAAAAAAAATGTCTGTCTTCATTTCAGACTGCAAAGCAACAAAAATGTGATTCTTTTAAAGGAGGTGATTTTTTCCTATACCCACTGCATGTATTTTCCCTTCAGTATTACAGCAGTTATCACTTGTGTATCATTCAACCTCAAGTCAAAGGATGAATCATTATCCTGACTGCAAGTGTTCCAAACTGTTCCACTGTTTTTTGTCTCATCTGATCCTCCACAGTCTACAACCTCTGGAAAGCATCACATCAAACAAAACACATGCACTCTCATTATAAACATTTAGTTTCAGAATCATTACGGAAACATCATTGCCTGTTTGGAGACGCAACATTTTTTCCAAAAATTCATCAGCATGCAGGAGCTCTGAATAAATCACAGACTCTTTTGTGATCCACAAAACCGAAAAAGTATACAGAGGCACAGTCAGGAAGGTGTGTCCTCTGGATTAAATATAAAATTATATAGAACCTTTTATTTGTTTATCAGTACAAATATTTCCAGTTGCTTATTATTACACTGTTTTAGTCTTTGTAGGTTACGGGGCAAGAAAAGTTAATTGACTGTATGAGGTTCGTGGGTAAAGTGAGATTTTATTTATGCTTTCTACACACGCTGTCCCAGATATCTATGAAAATGTGAGCTTCTCATTCACACAATTGTCCAATCAGCTGCCATGTTAAACATGCGTTAAACATCAGAATGTGGAGAAAGTGTCCTTTCAGTTTTGAACAGTAATAAAAGGTGGAAGTTGTTGAGTTGCAGGTCATTTTGATGGTCTCACAGCAGTCAGACCATCCCATACAGTACATCTCCCCAGTGACAGGCAGACACAGCTGCTGGATAAAAATACTCCCAGAGCCTCACTCCCAAACAAGGGGAGGACATACACTCCCACACACACACTAACACAACCTCCTTAGTGCATCCACCTTCCTCCACACACATCAAGACTATACCTCCAGCACCCCCTTCATGGTGCATGTGGCCTGGCTCTGAGAGAGGGGTGGGTGAGTCTATTTTTGGGGAGGTGCTGGGTTGTGGATGGCTAGGTAAGTTTCAGAGAAAGTAAGTGTACACCGTGTGTGCAGTTCCTCTCTCGGCAGAAGCAGCAGCCGCCTTTCTCTTCCTGCTAAATGTCCCTATACAAAATGGATGCCGTGGAGGTGTTTGCAGCTGGAGAGAAAGGCCGCGGCCTCCGGACCACCAAGGAGATGAAGACTGGTGAGGTGGTGTTTGCGGAGGCCAGCTTCGCTGCTGTGGTCTTTGACAGGTAGGAACAGTGTTTGAGTTGTGTGGAACTAACGTTGGGTATTGGTTATAAGAATGAACTTTGAACAGATACTATATGGCGGCAAGGTGGCCTCGCACCTCCAATGTCAGGATTTGATTCCCGCCTCAGGTCTGTGTGCATGGAGTTTGCATGTTCTCCCCCGTGTTTGGTGGGTTTCCACCAGGTACTCTGGTTTCCTCCTACAGTCCAAAGACATGCTGATTAGACACACTGGAAGTAAACACAAAAATGTTTATAGGTAATTTTAGACATGCAATACTTCTAGATACAGTGTAAATATTAAAGGTAGTTGATTATTATAAAAACTTTGAGAACTAGGTTGAACTTTTGATTTAAAAAAAAAGATTTTTTCCCCAGTAAGTAAACAATTTTACAGTCATCATATGATTAAAAAGTAGGCATGTTTGCCTGTATTCAGGACAATATGTGAGGGTTGCCCACTAGAGGGCAGTGTTTTTACTTTGTAGTTTTGGTTCCTAGACTCAGTTTCCCAGAAGCCTCCTCGGTCAGGTGACATGGATACTCACCTGAACTGAGGAGGCTCATTAGCACTTTTATAAATACCTGTTTGTTCTGGGAAACTGGGTCGAGCATTGATTTCTGTTATGTGGGTTTTGTTTTGCTCTTTTCTGTTTTAGTTTAAACAGTATGGTTGGCCTTTTTGTTTCAGGAGCATTTTAAGTTAAGTTTGTATTTGCTTTGATTTAGTTTATGTCTCTTTGTCTCTGTGTCTCCTAGCAGGATTAGCCTCTAGGAGAATTAGCCTTTTGTGTTTACCCTTTTGTGTAAGTAACCCCCATTGCATGTTTAGCTAGTAGTCTGTTTCAATACTAATGAGGGTGATACTAACATGTCTAGATCTTAGTCTGTCTAGTCTTCGTGTCTGTCTAGTCTCATTGTCTGCTTAGCTCTTAGTCTGTTTAGGTACTAACATCTTTAGCCACTAACCTTTAGAGTTCTTAGTCTGTTTCATAACCTAGTCTGCTGTGTACCTTGTCTGTTCATTCCCTTGTGTCTCAGGCTACTGGCTGGTGTAGCCATTAGTCTGATTAGCTATGAGCTAGCTTAGCAGCTAATGTGCAGCTCAGCCAATAGACCTAGCCAAGCCTGTCTTGTGTTTGTTTATCCCTTGCATGCATAGTCCCTTGTGTTTAGTCCTCTAGGCTGTTTAGTATGTCTTGTCTCGTCCAGTTAGTATCCCCATGTCTGTACTGTATTAGATCATGTCATCCCGAGTCTGTTTGTATTTTGAGTTCTTGTTTGTTAGCATGCTCCATGTTTTTAGCCAACCTCCGTGGTTCATGTTCATGTTTGCTTTTTGTTTGCATTTTATTATTAAAGACTCTTTTTGTTTCACTGCATCCCCTCTGCATCTATGCCTCAACACCAAGCCCACAGTCCAACACCATAGCAGAACGTGACAGAATGCTCGACCCAACAAGAGGCATAGCAGAGGGGCCCCCCCGGGAGAAAATTTTGGGGGGGGGGCTGGGACTATAACACCTGGGCAAGCTGACCAGGAATAATCAGCTTGCCCCACGTCAAAACAGGGGACTGAACTGGAGGTGACGGGGCCTCAGTGGAGGCTCCAGTTTCGCCAGCGGGCCTCAGTGGAGGCTCCAGTTTCGCCAGCGGGCCTCAGTGGAGGCTCCAGTTTCGCCAGCGGGCCTCAGTGGAGGCTCCAGTTTCGCCAGCGGGCCTCAGTGGAGGCTCCAGTTTCGCCAGCGCACCTCAGTGGAGGCTCCAGTTTCGCCAGCGCGCCTCAGTGGAGGCTCCAGTTTCGCCAGCGCGCCTCAGTGGAGGCTCCAGTTTCGCCAGCGCGCCTCAGTGGAGGCTCCAGTTTCGCCAGCGCGCCTCAGTGGAGGCTCCAGTTTCGCCAGCGCGCCTCACGGGAGGCTCCGTTTCGCCAGCGCGCCTCACGGGAGGCTCCAGTTCTCCAGCGCGCCTCACGGGAGGCTCCAGTTCTCCAGCGCGCCTCAGGGGAGGCTTCAGTTCCGCCAGCGCGCCGCAGGGGCGTCTTCATGTCCCCAGAGCCCAGCCAGGACCTCGCCAGGGAAAACCCTCACCACGCTCTCTAGCTTCGTTCGCAGCGGTGACAGCGACCCACCACCGCTGGACTTCGAGAGCGTGCTTCCATCGCCACCCGGTGTCAAAGGAGGCCACAGTACTGCAGAGGCCGCCCGGCGTGAGGACAACACAGTGCTGCATCGGCCGCCCGACTTGGAGGGCGACTCAGTGCTGCAGGCAACACTCCACCGGCAAGAGCGACACAGCACTGCCTCCAACGCCCGGCCTACACCAGCGATCCGGCACTGCCTCCGCCGCCCGGCCTACGGCATCGGCCCAGTGCTGCCTCCGCCACCCGACGACGTCATGAGCTCACCGCCGCTCAGCCCCGAGGACGAGCCATTGCTGCCTCCGCCACCCAGCCTCGGGTGCAGGCCGCTGCTGCACCCGGTGCCTGGCTTCGGCGGCAATTCAAGCTCGCCCACCCTCCCACCCACCTTGGGGAGCCAGCTCGTCGGCGTCGCAGTCGGGTGGAATGACCCGGGACATGGGGAAGGGTACCCCGGACCTCCGTTAGCGCTCCGGAGGAGCGTTTTTAAGGGGGGGGGTACTGTGAGGGTTGCCCACTAGAGGGCAGTGTTTTTACTTTGTAGTTTTGGTTCCTAGACTCAGTTTCCCAGAAGCCTCCTCGGTCAGGTGACATGGATACTCACCTGAACTGAGGAGGCTCATTAGCACTTTTATAAATACCTGTTTGTTCTGGGAAACTGGGTCGAGCATTGATTTCTGTTATGTGGGTTTTGTTTTGCTCTTTTCTGTTTTAGTTTAAACAGTATGGTTGGCCTTTTTGTTTCAGGAGCATTTTAAGTTAAGTTTGTATTTGCTTTGATTTAGTTTATGTCTCTTTGTCTCTGTGTCTCCTAGCAGGATTAGCCTCTAGGAGAATTAGCCTTTTGTGTTTACCCTTTTGTGTAAGTAACCCCCATTGCATGTTTAGCTAGTAGTCTGTTTCAATACTAATGAGGGTGATACTAACATGTCTAGATCTTAGTCTGTCTAGTCTTCGTGTCTGTCTAGTCTCATTGTCTGCTTAGCTCTTAGTCTGTTTAGGTACTAACATCTTTAGCCACTAACCTTTAGAGTTCTTAGTCTGTTTCATAACCTAGTCTGCTGTGTACCTTGTCTGTTCATTCCCTTGTGTCTCAGGCTACTGGCTGGTGTAGCCATTAGTCTGATTAGCTATGAGCTAGCTTAGCAGCTAATGTGCAGCTCAGCCAATAGACCTAGCCAAGCCTGTCTTGTGTTTGTTTATCCCTTGCATGCATAGTCCCTTGTGTTTAGTCCTCTAGGCTGTTTAGTATGTCTTGTCTCGTCCAGTTAGTATCCCCATGTCTGTACTGTATTAGATCATGTCATCCCGAGTCTGTTTGTATTTTGAGTTCTTGTTTGTTAGCATGCTCCATGTTTTTAGCCAACCTCCGTGGTTCATGTTCATGTTTGCTTTTTGTTTGCATTTTATTATTAAAGACTCTTTTTGTTTCACTGCATCCCCTCTGCATCTATGCCTCAACACCAAGCCCACAGTCCAACACCATAGCAGAACGTGACACAATATCCTTTTTTTTATTTTGTCATGTGTGCTAATAAGTTTATGTAGGATTGTCCTGTTCATGATACCTGATATTGGTATCTTTAAACCCAGTGGCAGTGGTACATACATAGTATTATGCATCTTAGCTACCATAACCTTTATGTTAACATAACATATTAATACAGATAATGTTGGAGAGTTTCATTGTGATCCATTTGCTTTAACGTAATTGACAAGACTGTAAAAGTGAAAGGGGAGAAGGCAGAATGTTAATTGGATGATTAGTAATGGAAAGCTAATACGTTAATAATATGACGGGTACGGTGCTACTAATAAAAACAAATTTGGGGCAGGGAAGTACTATGGAATGTTTCTGCTGTGAACTCTAGTCTGCTTTCAAAACACTCTTCTGCATTGCATTCAATATTTAGCTGCAGAGACATGATCCTGAGTAATCTTTCATTTAAGTCATTGCTTTAATATACTAGATAGTCAGCATTTGGCAGGTTTGGGGAAAAAATATTGCACTTTCCATACGTGCTGAGCTTCAGATTCCAAGTGTAAGTACTAATATTCTTATTAATAACTTTTAATTTATAAAAATCTATTTCAAAAACTAATTTCGAAACACAGCCCGGCCCTGAGCATTAAGCTTTACATGTACTGTACAAGGTTCTTAAACAGCAAAAGGGTGAAAGCAGCTTCACTCTCATGTGACTAGATCACCGTTTCACCTCCATAAAAAGTAAGAAGAGTTTGCATAGTAGTCAGATTATGCATGTCACAAGCAAGCAGGCAGGGCTTTCCACTTAAAGGCTCTATAAACAGAAATACTGCTTTCCATTATTGTTTGACTGAATGATAGCAGGGCACTGTGTGGTGAGTTTAACAGAAAAGGAAGGATGGATGAAGAAAAAGCATTCATACGTAGCAGGCTTATTTTTAATTGCCATCACATAGAACAACCAAAATATCTCAATTTTTCAAGATACATATTTATTATTTATGTTAATGAAAGCATGAGAATGTATTACTTTTTGTATATAAAGCATCATGACAATGGCACACACCCCATTACCATCTTAGCCATAATTTAAAGATAAAAACAGAATATTATATTAGATAGATATTGTGCCCCCTGAGATAAAGCCTGGGTTTAATATTGTCCTTATAAACAGTCTTATCATCCAGGCCATCTGGGAATTTTTCCAATCTGGTCCACAGGATATTTGTCTTTGTATTTGCATCTTGGAAGGGGGTGAGTTTTAATATTTTTGTCTGTTACCATGGATTGATTGCCATGAAAACACTGGAAAGCCATGAGGACAGTCACAATGGTTTATTTAATGGTGCATGACAGGTGTATACAGATGAAGTCTAAGTAAGTAAAGGCCAGACAGTGAAGGTCATACAGGGATAAATATGAGTTTTAATATGTGACTCATCTTTGCATGCGCAACAAAAAAACTGAATATTTTTTTCATTCCTTTAAATGCGTAACATTTCTTGAATCCCTACCTATTGTTCTGTCCAAGTCCAATTGTGTTTTTTTTTAATCAAATTTATATTCATGTTCATATTGCATTTATTTTACTATATTTACTACAATTTTATATAAAAACTGATAGGTTTATATATGCAAACAATACAAACAGCCAATCATACTGGTGTGTAAGCTGTACTGTACATGGTCTCATTCTAATATCGGTTGTTGACTAATATTTGAGTATGTCTAATGCATGAAGCTGTCCCATGCAAAACCAAAGTACTTATATCCAAAAGTATGTGGACACCTGACCATCACACTCATATGTGGTTCTTTACCACAAAGTTGCCACAAAGTAAATGTGCACAGTTGTCTATAATTGCCTTCTCTGGAAATTAAGCACCCAAACATAACAAGCATGACACTCCTCCTATGCACAAAGTGAGGACCATGAAGAACTAGTTTACTGAAAGAACATGAGTGTCATGCACAGAGGCCTGGCCCCAACTCTACTGAACGATCCCAGATGTCCTGTTCTGACATCAGTGCCAGACCCTGATAGCACTGATGCTCTTGTGGTTAAATACATACAAATTGCCACAGCTACACTCCAAATTATAGTGGAAACCATTCCTAGAATTGTGGATAGAATAGCAAATACATATGGGGAACAACTTTGTAAATGGCACACATGGGTGAAATGGTCAGGAGTAAACATACTCATGACCATATAGTGTATACTGTAAAAGTAACCAATATGAAAAAGGAATCAAGAAGCTAAGTAATTTAGCATTAATATACTATAAAATATAGTGAGTAAATGTCCAAAAAAGTCAACATTCATTCATTCATTCATTTTCTATACCGCTTAATCCTGTGTTCAGGGTCGCGGGGGACCTGGAGCCTATCCCAGGAGACTTCGGGCACTAGGCGGGGTACACCCTGGACAGGGTGCCAATCCATCACAGGGAAAAGTCAACATGACCTCTAGTAATAATGTACTACAATACTAAAGTTAAAGTGTTTAATTATTCTTTCTCTTTGGTCTGCAGTCAGTTCATGCACGTATGCCACAGCTGCTTTCGCAGACAGGTTAATCCACACCGCTGTGCCCAGTGCAAATTTGCCCACTACTGTGACCGCACATGTCAGACAGCTGCCTGGGAGGAGCACAAGCACGAATGTGCCGCCATCAAACAGCATGGCAAGGCACCCAATGAAAATGTACGGTAAGTAAAATTTCTGGACTGAGATGCATGGGAAACCAACACGACATCTATCCATCCTTACATCCTTCTAGGCATGCATCTATTAAAGAACAAACACCATCTCAGATTCACAGGATTTCACATGTGTAAAGTAGGAGTAGGTGTAAATCTTCTTTCAGGATATCTAATCTTAATAATAATAATAATAATAATAATAATAAAAATAAATAAATAAATAGATAAATAAATAAATAATAATAACCTCAGGAATCCTTTCACGTTTGGATATGTTAGCTATATTGCTAATTTTTGCACTTAACCAGCTTTTCAGAATCAACCATTGACATTATTACCATTTAAGAATATGATTTAAATAATTCTTCAAAAGTCCTCCAAGATATTTTATGTTCTAAAATTTTATTTTATTTAACTTATTTCATATGACTTCCTTCAGAAATCCTGGCTAAACGTTTATGTATCTGCCCTAAACATCCATGAGATCCTGTCAAGCTAGCTTATGTTAGCTTATGTTTAGCCTCAGCAGGAAGCTAGTGTTAAATTAATACACCTTTTTCCTCAGAAACCATTTGCAGCTAGATTATATCAGAAACTTTTTAGCAACTGTAAATATTATGATGAAATTTATAATGAAAGTTTCCCTCAGAATTTCTGTCACTTTAATTTATCTTTAGAAATTACATTATTTAAACAAAATTTCTAGCCTTAGCAGTAAAGCTTAAGAACATTCCTGAATAATGTTTCCTCAGAACTCAACATGTTAGCTAACTTTCCAGAATTAGCAGCAAATATTGGGAGTATTTATGAATTATGTCCCCTCAGAAATCTTGTAGGATGAGCTTATCTTAGGTATCTGGTTAATATTGGCAGTAATCTTAGGAGAATTTATACATTTGAGTTAAAAATTCACTCAGAAATCCTGTCAGGTTTTATCTTGAACAATGTTAGCTTATGTCCTAACATAAGCAGTAAAGATTATCAACATTTATGATATTGACTTTCTCTCAGAATTTACCTTAGCTTATGTAAGTCATTACTACTGCATTGTGTTGAAACTGTTACACCACACATCAAATTATAGCAAATATTATTGCCGTGGGTGTGTATTATCATTTTGAATTATTGAAAAAAAAAACATATTCCTGTACAGTATGTGTTAAGATTCAGTGTCGGATTTTCCTTTCAGTCTGGCGGCGCGGGCTCTATGGCGCACGCAGAAGCACAAAGGAAAAGCCTTCGACACACAGCTGACAACTCTAGACCTCTTAGTGGACAACATTTCTGCTATGAACCCAGACGACCTTAAAAAGCTCAAAGTGGATGTTGACAACTTCCAGCACTACTGGCAAGGCAACAGGAAGCAGTATAGTGCAGACTACGTCTCACATATCTTTGGTGTGGTAGGCATGCCTTTACTGTCCTACTGTAAACTAAAAAAAAAAAAAAAAACAATGTTATACACACGAAAAAGTTCAAAACATAAGGCTGGAGGGAAACAATAAAGTTTTGAGAATGTCTGCTGCTTCAGTGTGCTTAGATCTGTGTTTTTAGATTTTGAGTGGGCTCAATCACAATTTTGCCTAAGAACACAGCCATGAATAAAGAATGGTACAGAAACATCCTCCAAGAGCAACCTCCTATACCTTCCCAACCATCCAAGAACAATTTGGACTAATCAGAACAGTAAGACCAGGACCAGGTGTAGGTCACTATGGTTCAGAAGATCCCAGGTTCATACCCCACAACTACCAAGTTGCAACTGTTGGGCTTTGAGCAACTGCTCATATGTGTAATGAGATTTTTTTTTAAAAAGTCGCTCTGGATAAGAGCATCTGCCAAATGCCTAAATGTAGTTTGGTGGCAAACAATGCCTTTTCAAGAGTGATGAAGCACGTTGCCATAAGGCAAAAGTGATACCTACTGTAGGTGGCTCAGGGAACAAAACATCGCAATTTTGGGTGCATGGATAGGGAAACTTCCCAGACCTTAATCCCAATTGAGAACTTGTGATCAATTCTCTAGAGGCAGATGGACAAACAGTCAGGATGGGTCCCAGAAGTTGATTGACAGCATGCCAGGGCGAGTTATGACTCTCTGCATAAACTTAATGTAATCCTGAATAAAAGTTTTTGACACTTATGAAATGCTTATAATTATACTTCAGTGTACCATATTAACATCTAACTTTGGCAGCAGACTTTAAGAAAATTGTTATGTGTAGTGTATGTGTTATGTGTAGTGCTTTACCTCTGTGTTTCCTGTTCAGATTAACTGCAATGCCTTCACTTTGAGTGACCAGCGTGGACTCCAGGCAGTCGGAGTGGGCCTCTTTCCTAACCTTTGTCTGGTCAATCATGACTGCTGGCCCAACTGTACAGTCATCCTCAATCACGGCAGGTGAGAATTCCTGACACGGCTTCTGGAAGTTTTACGATTCAAGTGGAATAAAACACAATTCAGCAACAGTTGTCAAGATCCATTGATTGATCTAGTCTTGTACAGCTGGTAAAGTTCTTTAATACAGTTCTTTAATGCATATACTTATGTATGTGTGCGTAATCTAGAGGACAGGAATTTTCCTCACATGAATTCCAGTTCCTGATAGTGCTTTTCAGTTAATTCTAATTGAACAAAAGGTGTACATTTTGTATGGTTTATTTGAGTAGTCTAATGCCAGGTCTGGCTAAGCATGAAATTAAACGAGATTTAAATGGTGTTGCTCTGTAGTCGTATGTGATCTATCCTCTTGCCGTCTCTTCCAGTCAGACAGCTTTGGACACAGCTTTACACTCTCATAGGAGGTAAGCTAGAGAGTGTAACTGAATTTTAACCTTTGACTTGATGAGCTTAATGCATCCCATTCTTTCCATATCATCTCTATAAATCCCAAGTTTATTTGATTCTGATTCTGATTTTGATTAACTGTGACAGTTAAAAATTTTCTGTATGTGAATTTTATGAAAAATAATCTTTGTAGTGTTGTTCATGGTACTTATCTGACTGAGTAGTGTAAAGTAAAAAGATCTTTTATATTAATCAAAGCATATAAGGACTTTCAATTTGGTTTAATTGCTTGTGATTTGCATTACATTCATTACAATAGACAGTTTAGTTTTTAGGCATGCACACTCCTGCGCAAAAGTCTTATGTCACCCATCATGTGACTTCATAAGCCATAAGACTTAATTAATTTCCTATTTATTATTTTTTTTATGTAGTCTTAAAGAATAGTTATCCAGGCTTCCTAAAGGACTTATTTGATGATCAGGCCAGTTATTAGTATACTGGAGATGCTGAATGGTGAGTTTTTGGAATAGACGAGAGGTGAAATGAGGTTGCTGCTGAGGTTTTTAAATAAACAACCAATTTTTAATAAACATAATTTAATATGAAGAAATTGGGGGTGGCTAAATACTTTTGTAGAGTAAAATAAGTATAGGTTAAATAGGATTGTATGATTTGGAAGCATGAATCAATATTTTATTTTGTTAACCTTGTTTTTAATGCATCTTGCTTGCATTCGATATTTATATTTTTAAGCTACAACATATAACTTTATATCCCCATGAAAGCATGCAACCTCAACACAACAGAGTGCAACAATGGGCAATAATAATAATCCTTCTGTGAAATGCTTCCTCTAAACGATGTTGCTGTCCCTGTCCTGATGGTAGGATTGAGCTGCGTGCCTTAGAAATGATCCCAGAAGGTGTTGAGCTGACAGTCAGCTATGTGGACTTCTTAAACTTATCCAAGGATCGTCAAAAGTTGCTCAAGAAGCAATATTACTTTGACTGCAAATGTGAACAATGCAGTAACAGCATCAAGGACAACCTTATGATGGCAGTGAAAGAAACCGATGGCAAAAAGGTACAGAATCTGGTCAATACCAGCACACTGTCTACATTGACATGTTGGTGAAAATCAGTTTAGGAACTTTTAAATATCTTAGAGTGAATTATCAACTCTGGTTGGTCAGAATGTAGTTCAATTCAATTCAATTTTATTTATATAGCGCTTTTAACAATGGTCATTGTCTCAAAACAGCTTCACAAAAATTAAAGAAATTTAACAAAAAAAAAAAAAAAAAAATTATATATTATATATAGAATAATTATATATAAAATAATAAATAAATAAAATTATAATAGAAAATAAATAAATAAAAACAAATAATAATAATAATAATTATAGAAAAGAAAATAATTGGAGGTGTGGATGTGTGAGAAAAATGTTCTGTCCAACGTTCAAATGACAGTTTTAATTAAAGTGCTTTTTCTACTTTGTCTATAGTAGCAGTACATTCACAGCGACTTGTATAGCGAACAATATTGGATTTTATGTTTTTGGAAATTAGTCATCTTATCTGTCGTAATAGTACTGCACCATTCTGTCATTGTTTATTTTCCTATATCAGCACACCTAGTCGTTTCATACTCCCTACATATTATAAGCCTAATACATATAGGCTTATAATATAGGAAGGAGGAAATGACTAGGTGTGCTGATTATAAGCCTAATATACACTCACCTAAAGGATTAGAACACCTGTTCAATTTCTCATTAATGCAATTATCTAATCAACCAATCACATGGCAGTTGCTTCAATGCATTTAGGGGTGTGGTCCTGGTCAAGACAATCTCCTGAACTCCAAACTGAATGTCAGAATGGGAAAGCAAAGTGATTGAAGCAATTTTGAGCGTGACATGGTTGTTGGTGCCAGACGGGCCGGTCTGAGTATTTCACAATCTGCTCAGTTACTGGGATTTTCACGAACAACCATTTCTAGGGTTTACAAAGAATGGTGTGAAAAGGGAAAAACATCCAGTATGTGGCAGTCCTGTGGGCGAAAATGCCTTGTTGATGCTAGAGGTCAGAGGAGAATGGGCCGACTGATTCAAGCTGATAGAAGAGCAACTTCGACTGAAATAACCACTCGTTACAACCGAGGTATGCAGCAAAGCATTTGTGAAGCCACAACACGCACAACCTTGAGGCGGATGGGCTACAACAGCAGAAGACCCCACCGGGTACCACTCATCTCCACTACAAATAGGAAAAATTTGCACGAGCTCACCAAAATTGGACAGTTGAAGACTGGAAAAATGTTGCCTGGTCTGATGAGTCTTGATTTCTGTTGAGATTTCAAATGGTAGAGTCAGAATTTGGCGTAAACAGAATGAGAACATGGATCCATCATGCCTCGTTACCACTGTGCAGGCTGGTGGGGGATGTTTTCTTGGCACACTTTAGGCCCCTTAGTGCCAATTGGGCATTGTTTAAATGCCACGGGCTACCTGAGCATTGTTTCTGACCATGTCCATCCCTTGATGACCACCATGTACCCATCCTCTGATGGCTACTTCCAGCAGGATAATGCACCATGTCACAAAGCTCGAATCATTTCAAATTGCTTTCTTGAACATGACAATGAGTTCACTGTACTAAAATGGCCCCCACAGTCACCAGATCTCAACCCAATAGAGCATCTTTGGGATGTGGTGGAACGGGAGCTTCGTGCCCTGGATGTGCATCCCACAAATCTCCAACTGCAAGATGCTCTCCTATCAATATGGGCCAACATTTCTAAAGAATGCTTTCAGCACCTTGTTGAATCAATGCCACGTAGAATTAAGGCAGTTCTGAAGGCGAAAGGGGGTCAAACACCGTATTAGTATAGTGTTCCTAATAATCCTTTCGGTGAGTGTATATATTAGGCTTATAATATGTAGGGAGTATGAAACGACTAGGTGTGCTGATATAGGAAAATAATCAATGATAGAATGGTTGTCCTGGTTGACAATGACAAAAAAGTTGACCAGTTAACTTCATATATAAAATCTCTTTACTAAGAGTCCAGGTCAACGTTTTTGTAATATTAAAAACACATGCAGGTAACAGTCTTACTAGGATTTTTGCTATAATGTCTGATATTTTTTCTGTGAACTCATTAATGTTGTATTGGTATTTTTTTCTTAAAATCCCAGCATTTTAAAAAGGCTTCCCTATGAGCAGCCCCTCCTCCTCTTTCTTTTTAGCTTGATTTTGTTAAATAATATAGGTTGTTGTTCATCTTACTGTATATAATACATATACGTAACATGTGTATATAATAAGAGACTTCCTGTATGCAACTTGTAAATAGAATTAATATAATGATCAGATATGAAAAACTAAATATATTTTTTTTTTCCAGTAAATACTATTGCATGTAATAAAATGTGTTTTTTTTTTTTTTTTCCTGTAACAGAGCAGTTTCAGTGTTCATGCACTAGTAAAGCAGTAGCAGGTGCATTTGATGATCTGCTTCAGACTTTCCTGAGCATTCTAAAAAAGTTCTGTTCATGTTCTCCCTGCGTATTATTTTATGATGTGATTTTTATCTTATTTTATCTTTAGCCTTCAGCCGAGCTGGTGAAGGAGGTCACTGAGTTTAGTGTGAAGGCCTTGGCTGAAATTGAACAAGCTCGCATGGCAGGAAATTTTCACGAGGTATGTGATGTCAAAAAAACTTTTATATACTGTGTAACATATGCATACAAAGCATAAACTTGCTCTTACGGAGGTGCCTGGTCGAAGATCAAATAAATAACACAGCACAAATGATGAAATAAAACCCAAAGCACACTGTAATCAAGATAGATTAAATGAGAAAAAAATCAATTAATGAATTCTTGATGTTTTCTACTATATTACTTGCCGCAAACTGGAGGTTTTTAAAGTCTGATTATGTCAAAAATAAAAAAGGAAAACAACTGCAGTTAAAAAAAAAATCCTATAATGTACAGTATGCTATCTGTAGCTGTGAGCCAAGGTGGCAAATTTGGCTCTGGAGTTGGGACGGGTGTCTCACAGTGACTCTTGCTAATTATAGACACGAGTGTAAGAGATTATATAGCGCTTTACTTTGAGTGTCTGTCTCCTTGCTCAGTTTGTAGTAGTTGAAGAAAAGGGCAGATGAAAATTGCCTTGTGAAAAAAAAATGTGAGAAGTATTAAAAAAAGCATACTTATATGTAACTAACATCTACCTTTTTTCAGGCTGCCACACACACACATACTGTACACACACACTCAGTACAGTAGTCATGCATTATCTGTGTCTGGTATAGGTAGTTAAGCTGTGCCGTGAGTGCTTGGAGAAGCAGGAACCGGTGCTGGCGGACACACACCTCTACCTGCTGCAGGTGTTCAGGTTGATCAGCGAGGTGTTGTCATTCCAGCAGTCCTTCCACGAGGCTGCACTATACGCAGGCAGGATGGTGGAAGGATATATGTAAGCATGCATGTTTTATTAGAAGCACTTACAATGGACCATATCTTAGTGAAATAAAAAAATTATATATTTTCTGTGTATATACTTGTTGTTTGCCATCCATCCATCCATCCATCCATCAGGAAGCTCTATCATCCAAACAATGCTCAGCTTGGCATGGCCATGATGCGGGCAGGAGTGACACACTGGCATGCAGGGCTGATTGAAGCTGCTCATGGGCTGATCTGTAAAGCCTATGCAGTCCTCATGGTTACACATGGACCCCATCACCCAATTACTAAGGACTTGGAGGTAATAAGACACTACTTGTCTTTTTTTTTTTTTGTGTTAAATATATTTATAATGTTGTAGATTTATATGCTTCTATCATGTGTCTGGAGAAATTACAAGCTACTCGGACGTTTTAAACATTTGCAAATTATGCTGTAATTATTATACATACGGGACGTTCCAGTCAAACCAGGACTTTTGCTTGTGCAAAATAACAGAACACAGTTATAAGAGTAAAAACTGCTTTTATTTTCTATATAATCCCCTTCTACACTAATGGACTTTAAAATTATTATTAGAAGCTACAGTGTGAATTGCTCTAAGTTATTTTAGATTTCTTTACCCTCTTTCCATGTTTAAGGACAAGATATTTAATTGTGCAACCTTAAAGACAATTGCTCGATGATGAAGACAATGTTTAACATGTACAGTTCTGTATGTCTTTCCGCAGGATATGCGCACACAGACAGAGATGGAGCTGCAGATGTTTAAGGAGAATGAGTCCGCCTACCACAGCATGCGCGAGGCGGTTCTCAGCAGCAAACACGCGAACGCCAAACTGCTGAAGAGCAAATAGATCTTCAAATACACTGACTTAATTTATCACATCTACGAAAAGCATAAGCATAGGGTTGGATATTAGGCTGGAAAAACCCTTCAAAACTAGTAATTACGGATGATTCTGTGAAATTAATGGTTGGTAAATTTCCCAGTATGTCTCTTTGATTTGGAAAATGTTTGTGTAAATAAACGTTGGCAGACATGGAAATTGCCCAATAACTTTCGAATGACGTGTTTCTTGTTCTTTACACTTTTACAACATACAGAACATTCCACAACACATTATTATTCATTCATTCATCTTCTATACCGCTTTATCCTGTATTTAGGGTCACGGGGGACCTGGAGCCTATCCCAGGAGACTCAGGGCACAAGGCAGGGTACACCCTGGACAGCGTGCCAATCCATCGCAGAGCACACACACACACTCATTCACACACTATGGTCAATTTAGGAACGCCAATTAGCCTAATCTGCATGTCTTTGGACTGTGGGAGGAAACCGGAGTACCCGGAGGAAACCCACCAAGCACGGGAAGAACATGGAAACTCCATGCACACAGAGACGGGAATCGAGCCTGGCCGGGAATCGAACCCGGAGTAGTAGTGCTAACCACTACACCACCGTGCCGCCATTTTTATTATTATTAAAACAGTTGTACTAGGACCAGGTTCTTCTATCAGATATAAAGTGTGATTACATTGGATTCACAATATAAATCATCTTACCAAGTAAAAATATATTGAATAATGTAAAATTTTTACTCCATTTAACCTTTAATTTTTTCCACCGGGAGATAATTTTATAATCATCAGCATTTACTTCTACATAGAAGCTAAATTATCTGCGAATAGCATAAGATGCTTGTAATGCTTGACGTAAAAACTTGTTTATTACTTTTTAATCCTCTTTCAGTCATTCTCTATACCACTTATCCTGTACAGGGTCACAGGAAGCCTGGAGCCTACCCCAGGAGACTTCGGGCACAAGGCTGGGTACACCCTGGACAAGGTGCCAGTCCATCACAGAGCCCACATGCACAAACACACACTATGGGCAATTTGGGAATGGCAAGTAGCCTCCAGCAAGCACAGGGACGGGATGTAAACTCTGCGCAGACTGAGTGGATGGACACAGAGTGGATGCAGGAATCGAACCCTCGACCCTGGAGGTGCAAGGCCCTTGAATGGTTCATATGAAAAGTCTTTGTGATATAATCAAGAGATAAAGGATCAATGATGACATCATTCAATTTTACACAAGTAAAAAAGTTTTTAAAAATGGGTTTCTGTGTGAAAAGCGTATTCCACCTGATTTGTGAATCAAACATCCCTCTAAATGTTACAAGAACATCAGAACATCCATCTATCCATTCATTCATTCATTCATTCATTCGTTCATTCATTAATTTTCCTTATATTATATTCCAGAGGCCACAGGGCACTAAGTGGGGGATACTCTGGTTGAGGTGCCAACTCATTGCAGTGTACATGTCCACATACACTCACACATTCAATCATACATTACAGGTCATTTGAAAACAAACCAATCAGCCAGGACCTCTAGCAGCCACGCAATGGCCGGCTCTCTCTGTTGCAGTCAAGAAAGCACTTCCTACTGCCTGAGAAAGAAAGGAGGAGCTTCTTCCTGCAGGCAATTCAGGCCCTTAACCAGAATATTAAATTATACTCATCAGTGCAAATGACTTCTCACATAGAAGTCCTTCTTTTTAGGTCACGGGTAATTGTACAAGTATTTGACTGCATATCATACTGCGTGTGGCTGGATACTGTATGTGACTGTATCACTGTAAAACTTTTTTATGACTTTTTTTCTGAATGTCTATTGTTCGATTAATCAGATTAAGTGTTTAATCACTGCAGTTCATGTGATCATAGCAAACAACAAGGTCGTGGAGGACAATAAAGAGAAATGCTGTTATCCATTAACCCATAATCCAGATTAGTGATGTATTAAAGGTCTCTGTGGTATGAATGAATAGGTTTGAAGATTAGTCCTACAAGTTTCTTTTTGTTGCGACACAAATTTTATGTAAATGGATATAAATCAACTAATGTTGTACAGTATATTTATCCAACCATGAACCTCTATAATCCAACTTGGGTAGCACTTTCACTTCACAGTCCCAAAGATATCTATATCTATGTATTTCACATGTGCTCACAGTGTGCATGCTGCTGAAATAACAGCACTAAGGTCGTATATGTGAATTTTAACACGCTGGGGTCATTTTTAAACAAAACTTCAATAATTTAAAACTTTATCAGATCTACTTTTTTCGATTTCTCATCTGTGATTAAGTCACCGATTACTGAACAGGTAACAGTACAATGTAAATATAAACTTTTCTATATCCTCCTTTCCCCACTGATTTTAATAAGATGAAATGTCCAAATCTTGCCATAAACTATGGGTGAAGAATGACAATTTCCTAATATTTAGCCATCAATCTAATGAAAACCCGATACCAAATAATGTTGTCACACCAAACGCTCCTTTTTGTTGCAGGAGGACATGTACTGTATGTTGGCTTCAACTTAACCAATAATTATATCATTGATTACATTAAAGCTGATCAGCTTATTATTATTTTTTTTTTTGGCTTTAATCTTTTACCTATTCCTCTCTCTAACCAGCAGATGGCGGTATGTCTGTATGTAACTCCAGTCCTGGTACGTTGCACTTTTATCTGGTGTTACATTTAACTTTGCTCCCCTGCATGCAAGCTTTTGTACATTTAAATAATAGCAAAGTACAGTCTGACACGCTACTTAATACATTTTTGGAGGTATCTACAGTCCCTGAGGTCTTCAGTGTTTCTGTAAACTTGCTGTAAGTAGTAACAAGCAATACACTTTATTATGTGTGACTCAGATTTCTGTTATTGAATACTGAATCAGTAAGTTTTACTGGGAATGCATGAACAACATTGGATTAAAACGTGCCACAGTACAAAGCATGACAGGACATAGAATTTTTTTTCTTCTTCCAATCTTATATTCTTTTCATCTAATAATGGCTGTAGTCTCGACTACACTTTCAACCAAGAAAAGATGACTCGTCTCTCGGGTTGAACACTTCGAGGACTTCTTCATCCTAAAACCTGTGAAATATATCATAAGGAAATATTTGTGGCATGTTTACTGATTCTGGTGTAATCAACAAATTCTTGGTTTTGAGTTTTGTAGTGTGATTATTCATGTTAGAAAATATACAGTCACGTCTAAGTGATGGGTTGTTCAGGAACGTTCTTTTTGAACGAATCTTTAACATGACTCAGCTGAACGAGTCGTCTCGGAGAGTGATTGGTTCATTTCTCTTGGGCGCGCATGCGCAAAGCGTCGCAAAACCTCCGTACGTTATACAGGTCCTTCTAAAAAAATTAGCATATTGCGATAAAGTAGATTTTTTCCTATAATGTACTGATAAACATTAGACTTTCATATATTTTAGATTCATTTACACACAACTGAAGCCTTTTATTGTTTTAATATTGATGAATTTGGCACACAGCTCATGAAAACCTCAAATCCCTATCTAAAAAAAATTAGCATATTTCATCCGGCCAATAAAAGAAAAGTGTTTTTAATACAAAAAAGTCAACCTTCAAATAATTATGTTCAGTTCTGCACTCAATACTTGGTCGAGAATCCTTTTGCAGATTCTTGTGTCTTGTGTCTCTCAACTTTCTCTTCACAATATCCCACAGATTCTCTATGGGGTTCAGGTCAGGAGAGTTGGCAGGCCAATTGAGGACAGTAATACCATGGTCAGTAAACCATTTAGCAGTGGTTTTGGCACTGTGAGCAGGTGCCAGGTCGTGCTGAAAAATGAAATCTTCATCTCCATAAAGCTTTTCAGCAGATGGAAGCATGAAGTGCTCCAAAATCTCCTGATAGCTAGCTGCATTGACCCTGCCCTTGATAAAACACAGTGGACCAACACCAGCAGCTGACATGGCACCCCAGACCATCACTGACTGTGGGGACTTGACACTGGACTTCAGGCATTTTGGCATTTCCCTCTCCCCAGTCTTCCTCCAGACTCTGGCACCTTGATTTCAGAATTTTGCGACCTGTAGCCCATTTCCTGCACACGCCTGTACACGGTGGCTCTGGATGTTTCTACTCCAGGACCTGTATACAGGAAACAGAAATCGTCGTTACAGAGTCGTTACCTCTGAGTCTTTTCGGCCCTGAGTCGTGCGTTCTTTTGTCACGTGACTCCCATAGACGCTATATGCAGTGCAGTGCACAGGAAACAGGATTGAAGGATTCTCGAAGAATCTTCAAGTCCCGAGTCATTCGTTCCTTCTGATCGAAAGAATGAAATGAACTAAATGACTCATTTTGATGAACGATATTCAAAGAATGATTTCTGCTGTAACCTCTCCAGGCACGAGGTCTAGAGAGAGCTGATTGGCTGAGATCTCTCAGAGGGCAGGGATGAGAGGTACTTATTTGTGCTCCCACATTAATCGCGGCTCTACAGCCACCCAATGGTGTCTATGAGGTCACGCAAGGAGCGGATAGCGCTGTTCTCCGAGTGTGTTACACCGCCCCCAACAGTGCGTGAGCAAGCAGTTCGAAAAAGATACTGTCGGCTAGAGTCACGTGGTGCGGAGAAAACACGTGATAGTCTTCAGCCCTCCTGACTGAGTAGTCGTAGTAGTAGCTTAGTGTTGGCGGAATTGGACACGACTAAATTAGGAGAAAATACTGTAAGTGCTGTGTTGTTGTGATGTCACGAGGTGGATGTGGAAAAGTGCTTAAACAGACAATACAATCCTGTGTCACATTGTTGCAGTAGCTTCTAAAAACATAAGGAAAACAGCCTAACAGTTGCCACGTAAGGTCTTTATCAATCGGAAAACTTGATGAACTTCAAGTCCCACAATGTCCTTTTCTACAGAGCCTCGGAAGTCACCTAGAGGAGAAAAAAATTTTTTTGTAATTCGTGCCCTCATTTCCAGGTTAGTTAAATAAAGCATTTCTGAATGATTCTATGATAAGTGTACTTAAATGTACTCTTTTATAGTTATAAATACTGTATATAATAATATTCATTAACACGTAGCGGGGAGCTTCCTGTTCTTCTAAAAGGAGCCTGTGTACAAACCTGTGGGAACGGATTGCGAAAGCGTGCGCACGGAATTATTAATTTGTGGGTATGGATTACCAAAATCTGAGTGCATGGATAGTTAAACTCAGGGGACGGTTTAAGAAGTCGTGGGAACGGATTATTAAACTGAGGGCATGAATTACAAAACTGTTGCCCCAGATTGGGCGGCACGGTGGTGTAGTGGTTAGCACTGTCGCCTTGCACCTCCAGGGTCCGGGTTCGATTCCCGGCCAGGCTCGATTCCCGTCTCTGTGTGCATGGAGTTTGCATGTTCTCCCCATGCTTGGTGGGTTTCCTCCGGGTACTCCGGTTTCCTCCCACAGTCCAAAGACATGCAGATTAGGCTAATTGGCGTTCCCAAATTGACCATAGTGTGTGAATGAGTGTATGTGTATGTGCCCTGCGATGGATTGGCATGCTGTCCAGGGTGTACCCTGCCTCGTGCCCTGAGTCTCCTGGGATAGGCTCCAGGTCCCCGTGACCCTAAATACAGGATAAAGTGGTATAGAAGATGAATGAATGAATGCTCCAGATTGTTTTTTTTTTCTCCTCTTGGTGACGTGTTTTAAGGAACGGTTACTGGTTCTGCACTACCTCAACTCATCACCTCAACACCACAAAGTATTATGTTATGTTATATTTGCCACACCGTCACTTAGTTGCTCGTTTGCACATTTGCACGTGCACTTTATGTTGTCTGTTGTCTCTAGGTTAGCTAGTTAGTTTTTGTTAATTTATGTTGTTAATTTATGTTGTTTAAAAATTTAGGTTGTCAGGTCAATCTGTCCTGTCTTGTCTCTGCTAGCCAGCTAACTAGGCCTCTTAGTTAGCTAGTTTTAGCTCTTCTGTTAATTTATGTTGTAAATTAATGTTGCATGTAGCACCTTGGTCCTGGAGGAACGTTGTTTCGTTTCACTGCGTATTAACTGTATATGGTTGAAGTGACAAGTACTTGAAGTACTTGAAACTTGAAACTTCCAGGGCTCCGTAATTTTCTGAAGACAGATTCAATTCAATTCAATTCAATTTTATTTGTATAGTGCTTTTAGCAATTTACATTGCCTCAAAGCAGCTTTACACAATCAAAAGAATTATTTAAGTTTGTATGGAATGTGAATGCGTATGAATCAAAATGGTCAGTTTGTCCCTGGTGAGCAAGCCGCGGGCGACAGTGGCAAGGAAAAACTCCCTGAGATGGTGATAGGAAGAAACCTTGAGAGGAACCAGACTGAACAGGGAACCCATCCTCATTTGGGTGAAAAATTATCTGCATGAAATTATCTGCATTTATACTGTGTGTTAGGTGGCAGGCAGGTCAGCTATAACAGTTGATGTTAGTTGATGTTAATATGGAGTCCATGTAGTTATTGGAGACTCAGGTAGACTTGTAGGAAATTCCAGTCCTGAACTATCGGACTGTCAAGTCCCCAGAGAAACAGTTGCCAACACCAGTTGACGCCAGAACCATCGTCTAGGTAGAGAGAATCATCCCCAGGCACCAGACGCATACCAAAGAGACACACAGGGCATCCATGTGACAATCTCCAAGCAGAATCCGGGCACCAGACACACGGGGCATCCATGTGACGAAATCTCCAAGCAGAAGCCAGGCACCAGGATGGGTCAGACAGGTCCGGAGGGCAGAGGGAGTCTGCATCACTGGCAGCTCAGGAACGACGTGTGTAGCTCGACAGAGAGAGAGAAAGAGTGAAAGGGGGAGAAAGAGACAGAAGGGGAGACAGGGGGAAAGAGGGGGAGAAAGAGAAGAAGAGGAGAGATGGCAATTATGTATGGTCACAGTCATACGATGTATAATTCATTCATTCATTCATCTTCTGTACCGCTTTATCCTCTATTCAGGGTCGCGGGGGACCTGGAGCCTATCCCAGGAGACTTCGGGCACTAGGCGGGGTACACCCTGGACAGGGTGCCAATCCATCGCAGGGCACACACTCATACGCACATTCACACACTACGGTCAATTTGGGAACGCCAATTAGCCTAACCTGCATATCTTTGGACTGTGGGAGGAAACCGGAGTACCCGGAGGAAACCCACCAAGCACGGGGAGAACATGCAAACTCCATGCACATAGAGACGGGAATCGAGCCTGGCCAGGGAATCGAACCCAGACCCTGGAGGTGCAAGGCGACGGTGCTAACCACTACACCACCGCGCCGCCACGATGTATAATGTGAATGTATATTACCTGTAGAGTGCAAGCATAGACTCCGGCAGGACTAACTATGACAGCATAACTAAAAGGGAGAGCCAGAAGGAAACACAAACATGAGGGCTCCCTGAAGTGTAAAGCAAACAATCACCTCACCGTCAACAAACCTGAGTGATCAATGAGAGTGAGGAAGATAGCATCTAAACATACCAGTTCACCATAATACTCTACGTCCATGAATCCCCCAGATCTGCTCCTTTACCTAAGGCTAATCTATTTATGAAAATGCTTGGCTAAATAAATAGGTTTTTAGCCTAGACTTAAACACTGAGACTGTGTCTGAGTCCCGAACATTAATTGGAAGGCTATTCCATAATTTTGGGGCTTTGTAAGAAAAAGCTCTGCCCCCAGCTGTAGTTTTCATAATACGCGGTACTGACAAGCAGCCTGCATCCTTTGATCGAAGTAGGCGTGGCGGATCGTAGGACACTAGCAATTCACTCAGATATTGCGGCACGAGCCAATTTAATGCTTTATATGTCAAAAGTAGTATTTTAAAATCAATGCGAAATTTTACGGGGAGCCAATGAAGTGCAGATAAGATAGGTGTGATGTGCTCATATCTTCTGATTCTAGTGAGGACTCTCGCTGCTGCATTCTGGACTAGCTGAAGCTTGTTTATGCATCTAGCTGAACAACCAAACAGTAAGGCATTAAAATAGTCCAACCTAGAAGTGATAAAAGCATGAACTAGTTTTTCTGCATCGTTTAGCGACAGTATATTTCTTATCTTGGCAATATTTCTGAGGTGAAAGAATGCTATCCTGGTAATGTTATCTACATGAGCTTCAAATGAAAGTCTGGAATCTATAATCACACCGAGGTCTTTTACTGTTGCACTTGATGGAACAGAAAGGCCATCTAAAGTTACAGTGTGATCTAAAATCTTACTTCTAGCTGAATGCGGTCCTATGACTAGAACTTCTGTCTTATCCGGATTAAGCAGAAGGAAGTTAATTAGCATCCAATCTCTTATTTCCTGCACACATTGCTCAACTTTAGTAAGCTGGATTTTCTCATCTGATTTTGATGAGACATATAACTGTGTGTCGTCAGCATAACAATGAAAACTAATACCATGTTTACGGATTATGTTGCCCAGAGGAAGCATGTAAAGGGAAAAAAGCAGCGGGCCTAAAACTGAACCTTGTGGAACACCAAACTCCACTAGAGAGCATGCAGAATAGTCACCATTTAAGTCTACATACAGTACTGATAACGATCGGTCAAATAGGCTCTGAGCCAGGAGAGGGCTGCACCCTTAGTTCCTACTACATTTTCTAATCTGCGAAGAAGAATAGCATGATCAATGGTGTCAAACGCTGCACTAAGGTCGAGTAATACAATCATAGTTCCACAACCCTGATCAGAGGCCAATAGGAGGTCATTTACTACTTTAACGAGTGCTGTTTCTGTGCTGTGATGAGGCCTAAATCCTGACTGATACAGTTCATGTATGCTATTTCTATGTAGATATGATCATAGCTGCTCCGCTACTATCTTTTCAAGAATCTTAGAGATAAAGGGGAGGTTTGATATTGGCCTGTAATTAGACAACTGACTGGGGTCGAGGTCAGGTTTCTTAATAATCGGTTTAATGACTGCTAATTTAAAAGATTTTGCAACATAACCAGTGCTATGTGAGGAATTAATTATTCTCAACAGGGTTTCTGTTATAACTGGTACTATCTGTTTAAGAAAATGTGTCGGTATAGGATCTAATACAACCCCTGGAAAAATTATGGAATCACCCCTCAGAAGATGTTCATTCAAATGTTTAATTGTGTAGAAAAAAAAACAAGCACATACATGCCACAAAACTATTTTCACTCAACAATCCAAACTTCTGGCTGTATAAAACACTTAAAAAACAAAAACAAAGAAAGATAACTATAGTCAATGACAACTGTTTTGACAACTGAAACAGAGGAAAAAAATATGGAATCACAAAAATCTGAGGAAAAAAATATGGAATTACCATGCACTTTGCATTTCTAAAACAAATACCTGTATCTGATTACAACTGCTAATTACAAATACCTGTATCTGATTACCACTCTGCCTTTGCCTCTGCTAACACATTGGAATATAAACACGCCACCTACCAACCCCGGAAGACTATTAAATCTGCGAAACGTGAGTACAGGGACAAAGTGGAACAACAATTTGATGATCCTCGAAGAATGTGGCAGGGACTGAATACAATCGCGGACTTCAGAGGGAAAACCAGCACACCGCAGACCACGGCCTCTCTGTGTGAGGATCTAAACGTATTTTACGCTAGATTCGACACAGCGAACACCACGGAACTGGAAAGCGAACTTCGCATCATGGATGACGTCAGTGCGCACTCAGTGTCTGAAGAAGATGTAAGGAAGTGCTTCAGACAGGTGAACGCACGCAAAGCCGCTGGTCCTGACGGAATCCCCGGCCGTGTCCTTAAATCATGCGCGGCTCAGCTGGCTGGAGTGTTCATGAACATCTTCAACCTCTCCCTCTCTCTGTCTGTAGTTCCAGCCTGCTTCAAAACGGCCACCATAGTCCCTGTACCCAAATCTTCCACCATCACATCCCTGAACGACTGGCGACCAGTAGCCCTGACCCCCATCGTGAGCAAATGCTTGGAGAGACTGGTCAGGAACTTCATCTGCTCTGCGCTGCCGGACTCATTGGACCCTCTACAATTTGCATACCGCCACAACAGGTCCACTGATGACGCCATAGCCCTGACTCTACATACTGCCCTCACCCACCTGGAGAAGAAGGATACGTATGTGAGAATGCTGCTTGTAGACTATAGCTCCGCATTCAACACCATCGTTCCCTCGAAGCTGGACAGGAAACTACAAGATCTAGGATTGAGCAGCTCTCTCTGCAGCTGGATTCTCAACTTCCTGTCCGACAGACGCCAGATGGTCAGACTGGGCAGTATCACCTCATCCTCTGTCACAATGAACACTGGTGCTCCACAGGGGTGTGTACTGAGCCCTCTACTGTACTCACTCTACACATATGACTGCATGGCCACTAGCAGCTCCAACATCGTTGTGAAGTTTGCGGACGACACAACAGTGGTGGGTCTTATCACCAACGGCGATGAGACGGCATACAGGGAGGAGGTCAGTGCCCTGACACATTGGTGCCAGGAGAATCACCTCTCCCTCAATGTCGGAAAGACCAAAGAGCTGATAGTGGACTTCCGGAGGTGTAGAGTTGCACATTCCCCCATTATCATCAACGGCGCTGCTGTGGAGAGAGTGAGCAGCTTCCGTTTCCTGGGTGTTCACATAGCAGAGGATCTCACATGGTCAGTTCATATTAACAAAACAGTGAAGAAGGCGCAGCAGCGACTCTTCTTTCTCAGAAGACTGAAGAGATTTGGCATGAGCCCCCGCATCCTCAGGACCTTCTACCGCTGTGCCATCGAGAGCATCCTCACTGGATCAATCACAACCTGGTACGGCAACAGCACCGCCTACAACCGCAAAGCTCTGCAAAGTCTGTGAGCGGTGTTCCGAGAGGATAATTGGAGGTGAGCTTCCCTCCCTCCAGGACATCTACAGGAAGCGGTGCCTGAGGAAAGCGAGGAGGATCATCAAAGACTCCAGTCACCCCAGCAACAACATATTTAAACTGCTCCCGTCAGGCAGGAGGTATGGCAGTATCCGGTCCCGAACCAGCAGGCTGAGGGACAGCTTCTATCATCAGGCCATCAGACTGCTGAACACTGACCAATAGGTCTTCATAGACACTACACGGTCACTTTACACTGTCACTTTATAGTCACTAAGCCACTTTCCACTCCATACTGCACATAATTGCCTTTTTGCACAACATTCATTGCAGACATTCTTATACATTATACACAAGTAGACATACTCTCACAAACGTGTGTGTATGTGTATATACATGTATGCATATATGTGTATATGTAGATGTATGTATGTATATATGGATATATGTAGATGTAAATACAGTATATGTGTATATATATATATATTATGTATACTTGCATTCACAATTTTTACAATTTTTTTTTTTTTTTTAATTTATATTATTTTAGTTTATACTATTCTTATACTGTACTATTCATATGCATATGTATTTATTCTTATAATTGTACACCACTATTGCTTGTGTAGCTTGCACATAAGAATTTCACTCACGTGTACTGTACCAGTGTACCAGTAACGTGACGTGACAATAAAAGTGATTTGATTTGATTTGATTAGTCTACAGTTAAAAAAGAGTGTTGAATGGAGAGTGTTGAAAGAGGATGTGTTGAACCAAGATGATTGACATAACTCATAGCTCCAACACGAGAGATGTCAGTTGAAACAAAGAAGAGAATTATCAAACTTCTTGAAGAAGGTAAATCTTCATGGAATGTTGCAAAAAATGTTGGTTGTTCCCAGTCAGCTGTGTCTAAAATCTGGACCAAGTACAAATCAAATGGAAAGGTTGTAAAAGGGAAGCGTACTGGTAGACCAAGAAAGACATCAAAGCGCCAAGACAGAAGACTTAAAGCAATATGCCTTGAAAACAGAAAATGCACAACAAAACAAATGAGGAACAAATGGGCAGAAAGTGGAGTCAATGTCTGTGAGCGGACAGTAAGAAATCGCCTAAAAGAAATGGGATTTACATACAGAAAAGCCAAAAGAAAACCATCATTAACATCTAAACAGAAAAAAACAAAGTTACAGTGGGCTAAAGACAGACAATCTTGGACTGCGGATGACTGGATGAGAGTTAGATTCAGTGATGAATCACGAATCTGCATTGCGCAGGGTGATGATGCTGGAACTTTTGTTTGGTGCCGTTCCAATGAAATTTATAAAGACAACTGCCTGAAGAAAACATGCACATTTCCACAGTCATTATTGATATGGGGTTGTATGTCAGGTAAAGGTATGGGAGACATGACAGTCATTACATCTTCTATAAATGCACAAGTTTATGTTGAGATTTTGGACACTTTTCTTATTCCATCAATTGAAAGGATGTTTGGTGATGGTAGCATCATTTTTCAGGATGATAATGCATCGTGCCATAGGGCAAAATCTGTGAAAACATTCCTACAGGAAAGACATATAATGTCAATGGCATGGCCTGTAAATAGTCCGGACCTTAATCCAATTGAAAATCTGTGGTGGAAATTAAAGAAAATGGTCCAGGACAAGGCTCCAACCTGCAAAGCTGATCTGGCAACTGCAATAAGACAAAGCTGGAGACAGACTGATGAAGTATACTGTTTGACATTAGTTAAATCCAGGCCTCAGAGAATTCAAGCTGTTATAAAAGCCAGAGGTGGTGCAACAAAGTACAAGTAGTGTTTTTATTTGGTGATTCCATATTTTTTTTCTCAGATTTGTGCGATTCCATGTTTTTTTCCTCTGTTTGAGTTATCAAAACAGCTGTCATTGACTATAGTTATCTTTCTTTGTTTTTTTTAAGTGTTTTATACAGCCAGAAGTTTGGATTGTTGAGTGAAAATAGTTTTGTGGCATGTATGTGCTTGTTTTTTTTTCTTCTGAGAGGGGTGATTCCATAATTTTTGCCATGGGTTGTATACAGGTTGATGGATTTGCAGAAGAGATGAGTGAAATTAGTTCATTCTCTTCAAGAGGAGTAAAGTATTCTAGGTTTGAATCTGACATGGCTAGGTTAACATCTGTATCAATTACATTGTTCGGTTTGAAAGCCTCAATTTTATGCCTGATATTTATAATTTTATTATTAAAAAAGTTCATGAAGTCCTCACTATTGCATGATGTTGTTGTGGAGATTTCTGTAGTGGTCTTATTTCTGGTTAACTTGGCTATGGTATTAAATAAAAATCTAGGATTATTTTTTATTTTCTTCTATAAGAGTGGAGAGATACGTTGATCTAGCTACACTAAGAGCTTTCCTATAGTTCAGGATGCTCTCTTTCCATGCTATTTGAAATACTAACAATTTAGTTTGACACCATTTACGCTCTAATTTCCGAGCGGTCTGTTTTAAAGTGCGCGTGTGATCGTTATACCAGGGAGCGAGTTTCTTCTCTCTAATAATTTTTCTTTTAACTCGAGCTACATTATCTAAGGTACAACGAAGTGTCGACTCTAAATATTCAGTCGCCTGATCGAGTTCTGTGGGGTCAGACGGTGGCCTAATCGAAGTTGGTAACTCTGGGAGATTACTGATAAAACTCTGTGTGGTAGTTGATGTGAATGTACGAATGTATGAAAGTGTAGGTAGCGCGGTGCTGTGCGTACATTATCACTATGACACACTTTAATTGAGACAAGATAGTGATCTGAGATAACTTCAGACAGTGGAATTGTTATACTTATTATACTTAAGCCGAGAAATATTATTAAATCTAAAGTGTGACCTGCTTTATGAGTAGGTCCTACTACACACTGATTTACTCCTACTGAGTCCAGTATGGACATAAATGCTGTTCTCAGAGGGTCTTCTGGATTCTCAAAATGAATATTAAAATCTCCAGCAATTAACACTTTGTCTACAGAAACGACCAGGTCTGAGATGAAATCTGCAAATTCACTAAGAAATTCACATTACGGCCCTGGAGGTCTGTAAATTATGATTATCGGGATCGACTGAGCTGATTTAATATGCTTAAATACACTTATGTTACTATAAAGGATTTCGAATGAATTAAATTTGTGTCCGTGTTTTTGTATGATAGACAGATTATCATTATGAATAACTGCGACGCCTCCTCCTCTACCAGTTAACCGAGGCTGGTGTATGTAGCTGTACCCAGGAGGACTAGCTTCATTTAGAGCTACATACTCGTCCTGTTTAATCCAGGTTTCGGTTAAACAGAGTATATCAAACTCCTGATCTGTGATAATTTCATTAACAATAATCGCTTTTGATGCGAGAGATCGAATATTTAACAGATGAGTGCTAACATTGACAATATTTATGAAATTTCAGAATTCAATCTTAGTATCAAGCAGATATCGTCAATGAAAGCTAGAAAAGAAATTAAAACAAAAAAACAAACATACAAACAAAAATCTAATTTACCTAGCAACAAATATGTGTATCCACTTACCGGATCCTTCATTGCCTTCTATCTTGGTAGTACAGGGTTGGACCACCTTTTGCCCTTATCATACAGTATATTCAACAAGGTGCTGGAAACATTCTTTCGAGATTTTGGTCCATATTGATATGATAGCATCATGTAGTTGCTTTACATCCATGATGCGAATGTCTCGTTCCACCACATCCCAAAGGTGCTCTATTGGATTGATACTTGGTAACTGTGGAGGCCAACTGAGTACAGTGTACAAGAAACCAGTTCGAGATGACTTGTGACAGCGCAATATCCTGTGATCATAAAGGGTTACAGGGTCAGCAGCAATTCTAAGAGGCCCAAAGTGTGTCAAGAAAATACGCCCACCCCATTACACCACTACCAGAAGCATGAACAAGGCTGGATGGATTCATGCGTTCATGTTGTTTATGGCAAATTCTGACCCTACCATCCAACCGTTGCAGCAGAAATTGTGACTCATCAGACCAGTCAATGTTTTCTCAATCTTCTATTGTAGAATATTGGTGAGTTTCCTGTTCTTAGCTGACAGGGATTGTCACCCGTTGTGGTCCCCTGCTGTTGTAGCCCATCTGCTTTAAGGTTCTTTGGGCTTTGCGTTCAGAGATGCTCTTCGGCATACCTCAGATTTAACAAGAAGTTATTTGAGTTACTATTGCCTTTCTATCAGCTTGAACCAGTCTGGCCATTCTCCTCTGACCTCTGGCATTTTCATCCAGAGACCTGCTGCTCACTAGATATCTTTTCCAGACCATTTTGTGTAAACCCTAGAGATGGTTGTGCATAAAAATCCCAGTAGATCAGCAGTTTTGGAAATACTCAGACCAGTCCATCTGGCGCCAACAACAATTCCACGTTCAAAGAAACTTCAGTCACTTTCCTTCCTCATTCTGATGCTCGGTTTGAACCTCAGCAGATCGTCTTGATCATGTCTAACTGTTTATGCATTGAGTTGCTGCCATGTGATTTTTAGGAATAGCACGTACTGCACCATTCTCATGCTGTATTTTTATCCAGTCAGATACAGACGAGATGCAGTACTGCAGCACACGTGGAGGGGTTCACGGCTGGAACTTTCGTGACGTCCTGTTCTCAGGCTACGCTCCAGACGGAGGCATGTTCATGCCTGAGACCATTCCCTCGATCTCCCCTGCCACTCTCCGATCCTGGTGCTCTCTATCATACCCACAACTTGTATGTGAAGTGTGTTCGCTCTTCATCCCTGAGCAGCTCATCCCGAAACATGACTTGGAAGGTAACTAAAATGCTTCTACTGATGCTCATCCCAAATTCACCTCTAATATGTGAAACTTTATTGTTTCATTCCAGGCATTGTGTCCAGTGCTCTGTCCAAGTTCTCCGTACCGGATGCAGTGAAGATGGTGGGACTGAAAGGCTCTCTGTCCATCTTCGAACTGTTCCATGGAGAGACGCTGGCTTTTAAAGATCTGGCCATGACCTGCACCACACGCTTTCTGGAGTACTTCCTACGTAAGGACAACAGACGTGCCATCATCTTAGTGGGTAAGCAAAAACATACTGAAATTAAGAAGATATACAGTATAAGGTAGCATATGAAAATATTTGTGCCGATCATACACCGCTAAATAAAAGCTCTTCTCTTTTTATACAGGGACCTCTGGGGACACCGGAGGCTCCGCCATCAGCAGTGTGTGTGATCTTAGTTCGGTGGACATAGTGGTGGTTTTCCCCCGTGGACGAATCACTCGTGTGCAGGAGAGACAGATGACCACTCACATGGAGGACAATGTCCATGTTTTTGCAGGTGAGCAAATGTATTTATCCCTTATGTCTTATTTGGGGAAAAATAACTTCATTTTTAACCTTGGTGGCATGGTAACGTAGTTTGATTCCTGTCTCTGGTCTGTGTGCTTGGAGTGTGCATGTTTTCCCTGTACTTGGGTTTCCGCCAGGTATTCTGTTTTTTTCCCACAGTCCAAAGACATTTAGGTTAGGTTAACTGGCGTTCCCTAATTGCCCTGTGATGGATTGATACCCTGTCCAGAGTGTACCCCACCCACATTCCCAAAGTCTCCTGGAATAGGCTCCTGGCCTCCTGCGAGCCTATACACAGGATAAGCGGTATGGAAGATGAATTCAATTCAATTTTCAATTCAATTTTATTTATATAGCGCTTTTAACAATGGTCATTGTCTCAAAGCAGCTTCACAAAAATTAAAGAAATTTAACCAAAAAAAAAAAAAAAAATTTTTTATATATATATATATATATATATATATATATATATATATATATATATATATATATATATAGAATAATTATATATAAAGTAATAAATAAATAAATAAAATTATAATAGAAAATAAATAAATAAAAACAAATAATAGTAATAATTATAGAAAAGAAAATAATTGGAAGTGTGGATGTGTGAGAAAAATGTGCAGATAATAATGAGACGAATGAATGAAATTTCTCTGATGAGCAAGCCAAGGGTGACGGCGACGGTGGCAAGGAAAAACTCCCTGAGATGGCATTAGGAAGAAACCTTGAGAGGAACCAGACTCAACAGGGAACCCATCCTCATTTGGGCGATAACAGATAGAAATGATGTAACATCTTGTGTGTTGTGCAGGTGAAAATTCAATATGACAGAAATTATTTAAATTGTCATGAAGACCAGTTCAGCATAGGGACGAGTCAGTAGGTGCAGAGGGCAGATGAGGTCTGGATCACTGGAAGCACAGGAGCAGCATGTGTAGCTCCAACCATCATAAAGCTGAATCCAGCTGGAGCTGGTCCTTCTCTGGATGCCTCAGGAACCTCGCAGGGTCAGCCTTTGTCTACTGAAGCTGGTAAAATCTCCCGATGCCTCGGGATGGGTAGAGAAATACAGAACAGATGGGGAGAATTAGCGTAGTTGCCATTCGGTATAGGTGTACTGGAGTATGAGTACTGGGATGAGTTATGTGTATGCCAGATTAAAAAGATGCGTCTTGAGTCTACTTTTGAACTGAGAAACCGTGTCTGCTCCCCGAACACTGTCTGGAAGGCTATTCCAAAGCTTTGGAGCTAAATATGAAAAAGCCCTACCCCCTTTTGTAGATTTTGAAATTCTGGGAACTACCAGAAGTCCGGAGTTTTGTGATCTTAAGGCGCGTGGTGGATTGTAGCGTATCAGAAGACTGGTTAGGTATGTGGGAGCTAAACTACTTAAAGCCTATTTTGTAATTTATTCTAAACTGAACAGGTAGCCAGTGCAGGGATGATAATATTGGGGTTATATGATCATATTTTCTGGATCTAGTGAGAACCCTGGCAGCTGCATTTTGGATTAACTGAAGCTTGTTTATATGAATGAATGAACAAACTTTATTCTGATAAGGTTTTGGTAGAACCCAATACAGGTTGTCCCCGACTTTGAGCTACGAATTTCTGCAGATATGAACTAACTTCTTAAAATGCTTCTTATTTTTCTATATTTTTCTTATATTGTATATTCTGTATAGCTGTACAGCTGTCTCATATTTTTACATTTTTCTATTTTTTTCATATTTTTCTTATATTGTATATTTTGTACTTTAAAGTTATGTTATTTTATTAAAATTTTATATTTTATTTTATTCTTTCTTAGTTAAATTTCCCTTCTGTTTTCATTTTTTTATTCCCTATTCTTTAGTCTTTTATTTTAAGGTCATGAGCAGTTGTCTAAGCATTTCACTGCATATCGTACTGTGTATGACTGTGTATGTGACAAATAAAATTTGAATTTGAATAACCACGGTTCTACGAACATTCAAAATAGCTCACGTTTATTGTACAAAAACACTTACATTTGACATGTGCGTTTTTGGCCACATGAAGGCAGTGTGGGGAAAGGGGACAGAGATTTACTCAAGTATAATGGTAAGCTTTACATTGTCTATTTGGGTCAAAGGTGGATAAGACTCACTTTGTCAGACTTAAGAACAAATCCGACTTACGAACATGCTCCTGGAACAGAACTTGTCCGTGTGTCGGGGACTATCCATACCTTGCAGTTCATCATGTGGACACATATTTGTCAGGGGTAGCTCAGTGGTTAAGTCATTGTACTACGGTTCATAAGGTCCCAGGTTCAAACCCCACAACCACCAAGTTGCCACTGTTGGGCCCTTGAGCAAGGGCCTTAACCCTCAACTGCTCAGATGTATCTGTCGCTTTGGATAAGGGCGTCTGCCAAATGCCTAAATGTAAATATTTGCAAGGTTTTACACATCTAGGGGGAGTTTAATTTAGCCAGTTCATCTACCATCATACCCAATAGCATGTTTATGGGATGTGGGAGAAAACTGGAGAACCCAGAGAAAACCCAGGACACATCTGAAATTGTCTGTTTATTATATTTTGTTTAACTGATGTTGAGCATGAATTGTCATCAAATTAAAATACGAAAATGAAAGAAATCTCTGTCCCTTCACTAACTGTGCATCATGATCATACTCAAGCTTTTGTGTCTTTTTTTATTACATATTATTATCTCCTTCCATTTCAACAATGCGCCTAAAGCGGACGGAAGTTCGGATGAAATCGACGTGCCTTTAAGGAAGCTGTTTGCCGATCAGGACTTGGTGAATCGCTACATTCTGATGAGCCTGAACTCAGTGAACTGGTCACGCATCCTGGTGCAGCTGGCGCATTTTATATTCGCCTATCTGCAACTGAGTGGAGTTCAGTATACAGACGGAGACAAACTACCCTCTCTGGAGGTAGTGGTACCCACAGGAGGGGCAGGAAATATAACAGGTACAGACATGCAACTTACATTGTGTTTACTGAATTATGATATCAGAGGTTAGAGGTGTGTGTGAAACAAAAGGCATTCTCTGTGATGCCTCAGAAGACAAGAATCTTATAAGGAAGCACTTGGAGGCAAACATATGTTGCTAGGTTACCAGCATACACTAACAGTTGCTAACCCTGAGGTCCTTTAGGCAAGATACAATACCTTAGGGCAAATCAGGATGAGTATTGAAGGACCACAGCAGGACTTATTCTTTGATTATAAGAAATAAATGAGACATTGAAAAATCTGCTAAGTAAAGGCACCTCAGAAAGCCAGAGTTATTTGCAAAAATTTTATTTGGACATAAATTGATGTACTTTGTACTCACATTTCAGGTGACAAATGTTACAGGATAGTATATATGTAGAGCAGGAAGATTTATAATAATCAAGACCTACAGTATCACCCAAAACATGGTGTTGGTGCTAAAAAGTGTCTCACCTACATGAAAAAGTGAATTTTCAAATAGGAGCATATAACACCATTCTTCATAATACTTAATGCTTCTTATCTCCCGATCCGTGCTTAATTTTTTTGTAAATACACATACTCATTTATATTTTTATCAAATGAAAAGAAGCACATTCGGTAAATACAATTGCATGCCTTTTTATGTCTGTAGTGTCCGTAACTTCATTCATTCATTCATCTTCTATACCGCTTTATCCTGTATTTAGGGTCGCGGGGACCTGGAGCCTATCCCAGGAGACTCAGGGCACGAGGCAGGGTACACCCTTGTCCGTAACTTTTTAAAATTCAAATCTTTCACTGATCTTAAATGTCACCCAGATGGAACTTGGCCGATTTAGATTTCACATGAAAAGACAAACTTGAAAATGTGTATATTTTAAAACGCAAGATTCTTAATCTATTGCAACAGACGATACAGATTTTTTGCTTTTTAATCTAAGCAATATTTTTACAGCTTCTAGAAGCTTCCACTAATTTTATTATCAGTACTAAAGAAATATAAATGTTTCCTCCGAGCCATGTGACGCCAACCGACCACATCTTTTCGAACTGCTCGCTCACGCACCATTGTGGCGGCGTAACACACTCGGAGGACAGTGCTATCCGCTCCTTCCGCATGCGCGAGCTCTTTAGTATAACGCTGGAAAATGGCCATATTTGGTGCAATACTATAAAATCATCTCTCCAAACGACTGAAGGTAGGAACTTGAAAGTTTTAGAGAAGCAAGATTGGTCAGTTCCATGTTGCATAAACTGCAGTTGTAGCTTCTTTGGCACAGACATTTTCTGTATTGTATGTATTACATAATAAAATTAAATCAATCAATCAAACCAATACTGTATGTATATGCACCTCTATTTTGATTTAATATGGACCTGAATAAAAAAATCCAAAGATAAAAGGGTTACAACATGCTAAGAAGAGGAAGAAATCTGAGGCTCACTAAAACTGAATACAGTAGCTCAAGATTAATCGTTAAATGTTCAAATGTCCAGTTTCAGTGTACAGGTGTTCCTAGTAAAGTAACGTGTGCTGGAGAGTGTATAGGTAGAATAGACGGATCTACTACAGTATATGTGACCTTTTATTGTAGCCCATCTGCAAATGAAGTTGAATAGGCCATGGGATCATGCTTTATTATGTAAGCAGGTGAAAAGGGTAGCGCTGTTATTTGTGTTGAATATGCATTCAGTCTGCCTATTCTTAGACATTCTGCTGCTTTTGTAGCTTTTGGATCAACACAGGCTCAATGCAATCCCGACAATAGCATATGGGTCATTTAGATGCAAAGGTTTGGTTTGATAAAACCTCTAAAGCATTCAATTTCAGCTAGGTATAATGTAATAATAGGCCGTGTTTGATTTGCATTTAGGGATTAAAGTGCATGCTTTTTTTTTTTGTGTGAATTGTAGCTGGATGCATAGTAAAGCACATGGGGGTTCCTCTGCACCTCGTGGCCATGGTGAACTCTAATGATATCCTGCACCGTGCAGTTCAGAGTGGAGATTTCTCCATGGCTGACAGTGTCAAGCAAACTCTGGCTCCAGCCATTGATATTCAGGTGCTTATATATATATATATATATTATTATTATTATTATTATTTTTTTTTCTTTCAATAGCTGATCCTATCTACAGAGTGCATGTGAGATAATGATCTGTTTGTAGGACCCATATAACATGGAGCGTGTGTTCTGGCTGTTATCTGGGAGAGATGGTGCTCTAGTGAAGAAGATGATGGAGCATTTTCAGGACACACACACTCTGACGCTACCTGAAACCCTTCATAAAAAGGTTTGTAAAATGTGCAAACCAATCAGTCAGTCAAATGTTACTAAAATTGCAAGTGACTAGAAATAAATTTTATAATGTAATATAGGTTTTAAGATTATATTCAGTAATATTTCACTTCCTTAGATGGCGTTTTTTTCTTTTTTTTTGCAGTGTAGCCCTAAACGTTATAAGTTTGTGACATCTCTCATAATTTTTGTTTGTGTAGTTGTGTTCAGCCATGTCTTCAGGTTCTGTGTCCGATGAGGGAATAATGGAGGCCATAAAGAGGTGCTGGGAGGAAAATCAGTATCTGGTGTGTCCTCATACAGCTGTGGGAGTCTGGCATCACTACCACTGTCCTGTCCGCAATGGCGAGAACAGGTCTCTCACATATAGACGCGCACACACACATCAAAAGACCTGTACAGTATTATGTCTTGAGCCACTCCTCATTGCTCAAGAGTATAACTAGACTTTCTTGTATTTTAATGCAGTCTTGAGGGATAGTTCTTAAGACCTGATGAATCATTTATGCATAAAACCATCTAACTTTAGGCATAAACCTGTGAGAAACAGGTGCAGATGAGACAGATGATCATGCTGGTGATTAGTGCACTGGTGATACTGAATGCCGAGTGGAACAGATGAGAGGGGAAACGAGGTCGCTGCTGAGGTTGTTACATACAAAAAAAACAAAAAATTTTTGATCGGTATCTTTAGGCACTTTCACAGTAAAACATTTGTTCTAATTTATTGAATTGAATCTACATCATTTAATTTAATTGAATTCAACATGAAGAAATGAGGAGTGCGTCAAGACTTTTGCACAGTACTGTACTGTATATTCATTTCTCATTAATGCAAACACATCACGCCAAAGTCAAACACATGAAGCAGATAAACGCATTTCAGTATGTCACAAATACTGTAAAATGTTCATTCTCATATCCAGGTGCTGCATTGCAACAGCCTCTCCAGCTAAGTTTCTCGAAGTGGTCCAGAAAGCAGGCCTGACCGTCGAGCTCCCCGAAGCAGTGAGGCAGCTGGAGAAGTTGCAGACACGCTGTGAACATCTGGAGCGAAGTGATAACTGGGAAACAGCAATAAGAGAGCGCATCCAGGCTATCGGCTCTGCACGACAACAGGGAGCGCTGTTTTATGCGTTATAGGCATGGAAGTTTGAAGGTTGTGAGTTGAAATCCCCGTGTTAGGACGCAAATACTCAAATTTATTACATTTGGATAATCAGTAAGTGTAATGCTACTTTAATTAAATTTTTTTAAATGAATTTCCTATTATTATGCAAGATTGTTCTAACGTAAGTGTAGTCCTGAATGTTTGCAAATGGTCAGTCTGGACTTATCAGACCACATGACCTTTTTCCAATTAATCAAAGTCCAATCTTTATGATCCCCAACAAATCGAAGCCTTTTTTTTCTGATTAGTTTCATAAATATGTGGTTTTCTTATGGCCACACAGCTGTTTAGTCCCAATCCCGTGAGCTCTCATCACATTGTGCGAGTATGAAAACGCTCTCATTTTCACTATTAAAAATAGCTCTTGTTATAACTATTGATTTTTATTATTTTTTTTTTTACCATGCAACTTCACCAAGTGTTTAACTGACATCAGGTTAGGGCTGCACGATATTAGGTAGATATGCGATATTGTTGTTGAATATTGCGATAACGATATTTCTTGCGATATAACATTTCCCTAGAGAAATGCATTTTTTAATTATTATTGCCTTTTTTTTATTTATATGTAATGATGATACTAAAATAAACAGGTAATAGATATTCGTCTGATGTAATTAAATCTAATTCAGGCTAAAAAGAAACTATATGTCAAGGAAGTTGCAAATATTTAGACTTCAAAACACTATGAATGACTTAAAACCCTCAGCAGATATTCTGACTTCTGGTTTGCTGTTACTATAAACCTGCCAACACAATATGAATTACTTTCAAACATTACTTTTTATTTACGTGTAACCATACACTCATCAATAGTGTCTTAAAACAAGAGCATCTTTTAAACTAAATATTCTGTTTGGTTTGCCTGTTTCTTTCTTTTAAAAATAAAAATAAAAATAAATATTATTAAACAAAAATGTAATTAAAAAAATACTATTTGTCACACACACACGCGCACGCTCCGCGACCGGCACTAGGACGCGGAAGTAATGCGGTCGCAAACCAGGAAGTATAAGAGGAGTAAACAAACCATCGCATAGAGCTTAGTCACCGAATTCACGCATGTCGGTTCAGATTGTTTACTTTCTGATTCTAGTGTGTGTTTATAGGACGCGGGTTAAATGTGTGTTTTTCCCTTGCTCCCCTTCTGTGAGAGTCCTTAAACTAATTTGCATGGTTATCCTGCCTACTCGCTTGCTTCCGCGTTTGGGTTTACCGTCCACGCTACAAAAGGCTAATGGCTAATCGCTAAGTCTTCTGATCATCCGGGGTTAGTTCGCGACAGAATTAAGTATAAATAAATAAATATATAAGTGGGTATAAACATAGTAAGGGCCCATCTGATTGGTCAAATTTGGACACACAAATGCCTGGCACATAAATTATTTATCGCAACTCTTTGAGATATGGTTATCACTTTGAGCATGCCATTATCGCGATAATGATATTTTTTCTATATATCGTGCAGCCCTACATTAGGTCATGATTTTTTTTTTCCAGACCACAAAGTTGATGGTTCAGCACTATCTTTCCACATTATGATAATGTGTTGAAACCAGTTTCAGTAGTTTAAAATTTCCTTAGTTGTTTTCTTTGCAATAATTTGACCCTTCTGAAATGGTGACTTATTTAAATTCTTTAGCCCTGCAGTGTATGTCTTCTGTATGTTTGGCTTTCATATTTGTTCATGAATTAAGTAAGTATTAATTACATATCTACATCATGTACCTAAAACTTTCATTCGTCTTAGTCTTTTTTTTTTTTAAATATGTGTGTGCATGTGTCCCCCCTAATCATTACATGTTTATGGGCCTTGTGTAATGTGTTTGACCTTTTGGACTCAGATAGGACCACAGTATATGATGGCAGTATTATCATGAAATGAAGCTGCAGGCTTGCTGATTTTTTTAAACTTTGTGTTTCCACAATCGTTTACAACTTTGATCTGTCGAAGCAGTGTATTTCCATCAGCTTATGAAGCAAATCAATACACAAGGCCATGTTAAAGTATTAAAGCACTGCATAAAGTGACTTTAATTGCTGCAGAAATGCATAATCAATAACACTTGTTAAAATACAAGACCAACATTCATATCTTATCACATTCTACATCGGCATCTGACTTTACAAACTGTGTACAAAGGGCATCAGAAGGTTCGGCTGGTGTTCTGCTCCTACGGTGATGTGATCCCTGTATGGACTTCTCATTGGTAAGGCTTGAAGTTTGTCAAATGAAGAAGCTTCAGGAGGAAGTCCTTGCCCCTGGAAGGTAGATTGTGAGCGGGAGCGTTGTCTTCTCCTTCCAGACATGAGGGATCAGTGGTGCAGCTTTCTGTTAAAGCAACGCGAGAGATATAGAATTTCACAAGACAGATTTAAACAGTTAAGAAAAAAGAAGTTTAATAATATATATGGTTGGAAAAAGAGTAGGCATTAAAAATATAAAAAAATATTCTGCTTTTTCAGAAAATATTTCTCAGCCTTAAACGTCCCCAGAAAACATTTAGTCAAATAAGAGTACTGTTTAGAAAATGAACAAATTTCTGCTTGTAAGGTAATTTTTTTTTTACTTTTTTAAAAAGTATAGCTAACTTCTGTATTTTTTTAAAGAGAAATAAATAAGATTGGTTACTTTGTAGCTCATTTCATTCATATCTGTAAAATAATAATTATTATAATAAAAATCTGGTTGAATAAATAATTTAGCTATTCATTTATAGTTACTGTTGACCTAGTTTAACATAAATTTTAATTATTAAATAGGCAAATGTAATATCTAACAATCTTAATATCTAATACTTTTTTTGACAAAAATTAAAAAGATGAATAAACCTATTTTTAAGCATTTACTGTTAATTCGGATCTGTTTTAAAATGTTAGATGTTAGATCATTAATTTCTTTCAGCCAGATAACAGTAGCTGACCTGAGTCACAGCAGACTCCTGGTGCAGCGCAGCGTCCAGCCACAGAGCCGCAGGGTTTTCCTCCAGTCTCACATGGAAAGGGCACGTAGTCTTCCTCCAAGCAGTGAATGGCCTCCGGAGTGCCCACCATGCAGCCTATTTCCTCTCCGCAGCAGATATTGGGACCAAAGCATCTGCCCTTATCTCCAGGACCGCACGTCATGCACTGAGAACCAACAAAATCATGTGTTAAAGCAACTGTCAGTAAATGGTCTATACCAAATAACCATTCGTGTTTTGTTCTGTCGGTTATTACACATTTCTTTTAGCTAGATTTTTTTTTTAACTATAGACATTACCACAAAGTCTGTAAAAATCTGATTTGATAACCCAGAGGTGATAGTTGCAAGAAACACTCCCTAGATATATATATATATATATATATATATATTTTAAAATATTTCTAAATATTATGCAAAAAGTTTTCTTTACCTAAGAAATTAATATCTCGACAATAACTATTTTCGTTCTTCCAGAAAATTCAACTGAGAGGTTATTTTAACTAATAATAAGTTTTATTAGTTACCCTCTATTTTAGTGACTCCGTATTTTCCCAATAATTTTTTGCAATTGTATTTCTGTAAGTAGACTGTAGTTCCAATTTTTGGAAGCAGTCTCCAGTACCTTTTTCCCAAAAAAGGATAGATGTAGGATGAGGTGTAATGTTTCTATATAGGAAACTTACTTTTTATGTTTTTGTTATCTCATTATTGATTATTTTTCTATAACAGCACACACCATCATGCTTTATTCCCGACTGATTACTTTTTGGAATATACAGTACTTTGTAGCAATGTTATGGTTTACATTTAGCAATAAAAAGAATTTAAAAAAAAAAGCAAAAAACCTGTCTATTGGGGCCGTCCTGTACTGCTCTTTTGCCACCGATGGGGCAGTTGGAGATGTAGCAGGCTGTGCAGACGGACAGCAGACACAGCATGCAGAAGATTGACAGAGGTGTTCCGGACATTCCTGTGAGACAAAGGATCGAAATATACAAATTGATATCAGTAAAGCACGACTGTAACAATGCAACAAGTCACAAATATTGAAAATATTATTATTGAAAAGCAAAAAAGAATTCACATACTTACTTTGTCAAGGCTGATGGTAAGAAAATACAGAGTGATTCAGTAGCGTCAGTAGCTGATGTCTCTCTGTAAGCCTTAAAATCTTCCCTTATATACTTTTAACTTCCTTTTAGAACGTGATATTATCACATTATTATATATTACATTCAAATAATCTTAATTGGCCACATATTAATCATGTAACCTAATTAGGACAGAACACTGATCATTTAGTGATCCAGTAACAAGGATGTGAGTCATAGTGCTGAGGTTGTGATGATGCATAAGATTACAGAATAAGATTTTCAGCCTCAACTTGGAAAGGATTACATTTATTTTTTTATTTTTTGTATATTGCATAGAAAAAAAAATCTATTATTTGTCACATCTCCCTCATAACACAATGAAATGTTTTGATCAAAGTTACGAAGCTTAGGGTAAGAGTGGAGGGTCCCCCAGGATACAGCACCACTGGAGCAGATTAGGAGTCTAGCTCAAGGGATCAACAGTGGAAGACGGGCGGTGATGGGGTTCAAACCACTGACCTTTTCAATCAGTAAACCCACAGCCTTAGCGGACTGAGCCACCACTACTAAGAGGTTAGTATAGAAGGATTTACCCGTCATTTTTACTAATTTTCTCTGAGATATAAAGCAATTTCATTTTATATAACTGGAACGGAAGAAGGATTCCTTTCCTAACACAGAAACACATTGGTCAAGTTAAAACCTTATTATAACCTAATATATTTTTCCTTATATGGTCCATAGATATCCCTCCACCCTGTCATGACACATTTCTATAACTTGTAGAACTTATTTATGATAATTCCAAAGTAAGTACAATATTCGCATCTTTTAATAGAGATTGAGAAACGGATTTGAGGCAAAATACTTTAAAGTGGAAATAACATCAGTGAGTTTATTTAAATTCAGCTTCCAATAAAAACATGACGGTTTTGTCATTTTAATTTATTCCACCTTGCATATCTTTATGTTTTTGCTAAGGTGTGCCTTTTATGTAATATAAAAATCTAATTATAGTAACTTTTGAAATTAATATGATTAAACGATATTTGAAATGTAAAAAATTTTGACATTTTGCTGCATTTTTTTTTTATCAATTTGTCTGGTTTAAACACTTAGATATATCAGGCAATGTTTTAGTATCAAAGCAACAAGTAAAGGAATAATAAAAAAAAGTAGAATAGTATTCATCACTCCGGAACATTTCCAGCTACATTTTCTGCCAATGAGGATTGAAGATGACCTGGCAGCTTACAGTATCTTATTAAGACAGTAATTTATCAGAAAAATTTGGCAGAAAAAAAAGGACTGTATTGTGCAATTTATTAATTTTTTTGGTATGGTTTTGTTGGATGACACCATGTTAACTGTGAATAACCTCCAACTCGAGTGTGAAACTGTCAGCAATTTCTGAAAAACACGCTTCCACTTTTTACACAAACGTCTGCTTAGACATTTTAAGACCACCAAGCTATATGACAGTCCGTCTTGGCCAAAATAGTTTAAAATCATTAAGTGTTACCCTTATTCATGTCTCATATGCAGATTAAAACAGTCCCAAAATACATGATAGTAATAAATTAAATCAGAACATGAATGCAAATTGGCTAATACATTTTCAGAACAGATTGTCTTTAGGTCAATGAGTGTCATACTCCTCTGCTTTTTAATAATTCATCACTAATTAAGGTGTAATAGTGAATACATCTCAAACATTAAAATTATTACAGAGAATTTGGTTATCCAAGTCATTAAGAGTTCTTTTTAAGTTATTTTTCTATTTTTTATTATTATTATTATTATTAATAATAATAATAATAATAATAATAATAATAATAATAAGTTCCCTGGGATAGGCTTCCCCCACGACCCTATACAGGATAAATCTAATTCGACTAAGAAAGTGTTTGTCTCTTCTTTGTAGAAACTGCATCTCTTTACTATCTTTCTTTTCCGCTCTGTCAGGCTTCTTTCTACCTCAAAAGTTACAAGTAGTCCTAATCAGGTTCCACCATCTCTCTAGACTGTTTTCTGTTCTGGCACCTACAGTACAATAGGTGGTGGAATGAACTCCACCCAAAAAGAAAAAACCCTTCCCAACAGTGTCTGACTGATGGTACTTAGTTAGTAACCTAGTAACCCGTGTAAGGATCTATCCAATGACGGAAACTACAAAGCACTTTTGTAAGTCACTCTGGATAAGATGTAATCATGTGACTAAATACGACTTACTGAAACAATTGGAAAGGTGTGTGAAACAATTTTCACATTTAAACTTCTTTTTAATGCATTTATTTTGTGCGTATTTGTCATGTATAAAGGCTCACCGGTTGGGGCTATCCCAGGAAACTTAAGGCACAAGGCGAGGGTTCACTCTGGAGGAGGTGCCAATCTATGTCACACTGCAGGCGATTCAGGAATGACAATTAGATTAATCTGTATGTTTTTCGGACTGTGAGAGGAGGAAACACACCAAGCACTGGGAGAACCTGCACGCAGTCCATGAGGCTTGGAAGCGAATTGTAGTGCTAACCACTATGCTACAGTGCTGCCTTATGGTATACAAGTTCATGAATTTATTCACTCACTCATCGTCTATACCGCTTTATCCTGTATTTAGGGTTGAGAGGGGTCTGGAGCCTATCCCAGTAAGGCAAGGCAAGGCAAGGCAAGTTTATTTGTATAGCACATTTCATACACAATGGTAATTCACAGTGCTTTACATAGAAGAAAAGAAAATAATCATAAAATGAAATAAAAGATAATAGCAAAACTTTTTAACGAAAACTTTAAAATTTAATTTAAAATAAAAATAAAAACAGTTTGCAATAAAACTATAAACAAATTTAAATTAATTAAAACATAATTTAAAATAAAAATAAAACAGTTTAAGATATTAGAAAAGCATAAAATAATGCAGTCGGTTCGGACGTAGCTCAGTGCTCATTAAATAAACGCACAGCTAAACAGATGAGTTTTGAGTCTCGATTTAAATGTGACTAATGTTTTAGCACATCTGCTCTCTTCTGGAAGCTGGTTCCAGCTATGGGCAGCATAATAGCTAAAAGCTGACTCCCCTTGTCTAGTGTGAACCCTTGGTATTTCTAACTGACTCGATCCTAACGATCTAAGTGGTCTGTTAGGTTTATATTCAATGAGCATATCTGTAATGTATTTAGGTCCTAGGTCATTAAGTGATTTATAAACAAGTAAAAGTACTTTAAATTCTATCCTAAATGTTACAGGAAGCCAGTGTAAGGACCTGAGAACTGGTGTGATGTGCTCAGATTTTCTGGTTCTAGTTAGAAAAGACTAGTAGACTTAGGGCACGAGACGGGGTACACCCTGGAGAGGGAGCCAATTCATTGCAGAGCACACACACACACACACACTACAGGCAATTTGGGAACGCCAGTGAACCTAATATGCTGGTCTTTGGACTGTGGGAGGAAACCAGATTACCCGGAGAAAACCCACCAGGCGCGGGGAAAACATGCACACAGACCCGACTCTGGAAACGAACCCGGATCCTGGAGGTGGGATGTCTCATTGTTAACCACTATGCCACTGTGCTGCCTTATGTCTTACATGTTCATGAATTTATTAATTCATCGTACATAACGCTTAACATGTATAGAGGGTTGGGGGGATGGTGAGGGGGGGGGGTGGATCTGGAGCTTATACAGTACCAGGGTACAAGGAGGGGGACATCCTGGACGGGGTGCCAATCTATCACACTTGCTTTTACACACTACAGGCAATTTGGGAACACCAAATTTGCCTAATCTGCATGTTTTTGAGACTATTGGAGGAAACCAGAATACCAGGTGGAAGCCAACCAAACACGGGTAGAATATACAAACTGAACCCAGACCCAGGAGGTGCAAGTCGACAGTGCTACAACTTTATACAACTTGTTTGACATAAATATTAAGATAAGTTTATATATATACTGTATATATATATACTGTATATTCATTCATTCATTCATTCATTCATTCATCTTCTATACCGCTTAATCCTGTGTTCAGGGTCGCGGGGGACCTGGAGCCTATCCCAGGAGACTTCGGGCACTAGGCGGGGTACACCCTGGACAGGGTGCCAATCCATCGCAGGGCACACACACATACACACACTCACACACCCAATCACACACTACGGGCAATTTAGGAATGCCAATTAGCCTAACCTGCATATCTTTGGACTGTGGGAGGAAACCGGAGTACCCGGAGGAAACCCACCAAGCACGGGGAGAACATGCAAACTCCATGCACACAGAGACGGGAATCAAGCCTGGCCGGGGAATCGAACCCAGACCCTGGAGGTGCAAGGCGACAGTGCTAACCACTACACCACCGCGCCGCCTTTATACTGTATATGTATATGTGTATAGTCATTTTACATATATAACAGTACATTGTATACAACAATACATTTTATATATATATATATATATATATATATATATATATATATATATATTCATCCATTAGAATGATGATACATATACAGTAATGTGGTTCTTTAATAAACATGGGGCGACTAGAGCATTAGCTCCGCCCCTCGTGTCAAAGCCCCGCCTCCACCTGTACACGGTGAGCGGAAGCAAAGATGGCGGCGTTTGTGTAACGCGGGGCGGCGGGTCAGCAGCTTTAACACGCAGATTTATAACATAAAACACACTTTACCGCTTAGGTTGTTGTACAGTTAGTGTTATATGCGTGTATATTTAGAGGTATTAAAGTGTAGCTGTTTGTAACGCAGTGTTTTTCCGCTGTAGAGCTGGACTGGTAATGACAGAGCAATAATAATAATAATAATAATAATAACCGCACAGCCGAGGAGGAGCAGAGCCGCGGGAGAGGAGATTCAAGTGTTCACACGGGTCACAGCAATGTGTTTCAGGTACATTTGTTATTTCAGTGTTTATAAAGATGAAATATTCTGTTAACACGGTGTGTCATTGTGCTTCTCCGGCGCTGCGCGTGACACTAGGTTGACACGTAGGCTCGCGCCTGCTGTGCTTTACAGAATGACACACAAATATCAGAGTCTGTAGCTGCTGCAGTGTTTTTACATCTTTTTGTCAGATGTTACTGTGTATAGGATACACTGAAGTATAATTACAAGCATTTCACAAGTATCAAAGGCTTTTATTGACAATTACATTAAAATTAGTTTATGCAAAGAGTCAATATTTGATTTTCTTTTGCAGTTTATTGTCAAACAACTTGTGGGACTGATTTCAGTACATTTGTGCATAATCAATGCTTTGTCGGAATTTCTGGGGTTTTTGTTTTCTCTTGACAGAAGTTATCAATATAATTAAATAGCCCCTATTATGCGTTTTCACATATGATCTTTCATGCAGTGTGTCATGTAGCTGTATGTGAACATAAACTATCTGCACTATCTGTGACACCGACAGTGCACGATAAATGAAGATTTTGTCTATTAAAAAAAAGAGTCGGCTTATATTCGCCTAAACGAGTCGTTAGCAATTCTAATCTGTCTCTGTTACGGATCCACGTCACTAAGTAACATGTTTGCATAATGTCCGCCCATGTTCTACATCGCGAACAACTTGCCCGCCATCTAACAATTAACGTTACCACACTCTTGTTAACATATGACACTTGCCACTAAGAAACGGCCTGCTCCAGTCGCGCTTGCGAAACAGTTTCTTGTCGATGTGCCACTACAACCGTTTCATCGTCAGACTCCGGCTCGAATTGATACGGTAAAATCGAGGCCATTTTACCCTATGTATTGACGGGCGTCCAGAGCTGTCGTTCAGTAATGCGCGTTTCATTTTCCAACACGCTGTAGGTGTAGACTGAATCTTCGAACTGCTTCACACGAGTCGTTTATGAATCATTTAGAAATGGGGTCAAATTAAATCTATTTTTGGAGAAAAATAAAGTGTTTTTTGACCTTGCATACATTTAAACCTGTTTTAAGAGACTCATAAAGCAATGTTAGCAACCTTTAAAATTGCATAATAGGGGCATTTTAAGGCTTGAGGCCATGAACCCAATTTTTTTTTCTTCTTCCTGATCCACATAGTTCGTTACCAAACTGTATTTAGATTGTTGGGAGAGGTTGCTGTGTTCTTGGGCAAAGCCATCAGTCCTGTGTCATGCCAACAGTAAAGCATCCTGAGATTAATCATATACTGTATGGGGTCAGCCAAGAGAGTGACTTACTCACAATTTTGCCTAAGAACACAGCCATGAATAAAGAATGGTACAAAAACATCTGAGAGCAACTTCTCCCAACCATCTTAAGATAACAAAAAGATGACAGAAAGATCTAAAAACAGTGATAAAACAGTCTTTGTGAACATTAATATTTTGTGTCATTCTCAAAACGTTTGAGATCTGTCTGTGTGGTGTGTTTCCTACGGGACCGCCATTAATGCACTCTGTATTAACACAAATCTTAACTTCAGTGATGGTTCTTACCATGAAACCGTGACATAAATGTAAAGTTTCAGAAAAATCATTTTGCAAAGAACTGACCCACAATTAGGGCCCTGGGATTATTTCTGAGAAAACTTTGACCCCAAAGTCTGGTTCGAAATTCTGGTTTCGATCAGTGAGACGGAAAAGGTGGTTCTGAGAAAGATACAGCATACTCGGGCACGGATTGAATCAGATATGGAAGCCAGCCGTACCTAATAACAGAAGTAGATCGCTGTTTAGATGACGTTATCAGTGCTGTCTGTCTCCTCCATCGTAATCTCAGTGTGCGCGTAGCACACACCCATCTCGTTTTTTGAACTACTAAGTCATAGCGGATGAAGTAGTGGGAAGGCATGCGAGAGCGTTTCTTTTGACATTTTTTCTGAAATATTAATATTATTAGGCCAGGTTCATTTCCTCATTCTTTTCTTCTCTTGTGTTTTCAAACTAAGTATTGGAGACTGTAAAGCAAAAATAACATGACGCTGGCCATCGGCCGAATATGGAGGGGAGAGCAGTCGGTGGTACGAATCAATCCTGCCTAATGTGATGAAAACATCCTTAAATCATTTTGCTTCCACCAGCGTGAAGCTCACATTGAGTGAAAGCTCGTCTCCAGCTTCCCAGTTTAGTACGAGTGACCATCAAATCTTGATCACTTCTCTCATTCTCTCTTCCACACTTGTGAATGTTACAGTTGGGCTGCAGTTTACATGACATGACTCTTTTCTGTCATTAGTGTGTTTTCTTCAAGCTGTGTAGCTAAACAATAATTTAAGCTGGCTAATAGATTTGATTCCAGCTCATCGTTTGTGATGGGTATAATATTTTATAATTTCTAATCGCAGTGTTGCGTATTGGCCTCATTCTGGCCATGCTATTATTAACTTGACTTGTCCCTTGAGTTTTTACTGATATGGGTCATGAAGTAAATGCTTTTGCATAGAGTCATCCTGCATTCTTTTCATTTTTGTAGAGTTGTGCAATTTTCTTTTCTTTTTTTTCTTTCTTTTTTTTTTTTTTTTTTTTACAATGCATCCTTTATGTAGCTGTACCTGTTCCACATATAGATATGTCATGTATCATAAATCAATAATAATTTGGTCATATCTATAATAGTTTGGTCAACATGTGCTCGACGGAATGACAGGGCCAAGTGGAAGTTTGCACGGCTGATGCCTGTGCACAGCTGATAGCTCATTTTGCTCTCAAGCACTGCGTCTGGTGTATTTGTATGTGCATGCAAAACTTGGGGTAGGGAGAGTGCGACCAAGTGAAATACTCTTGCGCAAGTAGCCACAAGGCATATGCTGACATTCTTCAAATGTGCAGAATAGCAGAGTGGCACAGCTGCTGAGAACAGTTTCAGGTTTACAGAACGCACCGAAAAAACAAATTTATTTAAGCTGAACTACATGGAGTAATTCTTTATAGCTCTATACAGTATATAGGATTAATCCATGTAGTTCAGCTTAAAGGCTATTTTTTTTAGTTTATGTATTGCAAACGCAAAAACAGTGAATAATCTGTGCATTCAGGTAGGAATGTAGGAATTTCCTTTACTGGCCATGTACTTTGGATCAACATGTCTATGCTGGTACTGTATAGACGGTCATAACTGTTGACTTTTAACAACTAACATGTATTAAAGTGTTGTTGAAGTTCACTACTGCTGTCAGTAAGTCAGAGCAAGAAAAAAAAACTTCATGAAGGGCAATAAGTAAATTTATAATGATTAGAAATATTTTCTTCCACTCTACAGGTAATCTCATCTTCTGAGTCCCCCAGGTGTCGATCTTCGGCCCCGTTCTACCTTTTCCGTCTACCGCGATGTCGTCTACCACAGCCACTCCAGCACTCGACGACTTCTCCGTGTCCTCGCTGCTGTCTGGAGAGCTGGAGGATGGAAAAGAAGGAGAGGACGGTGATGAGCTGGGTGACCTGGAAGTGAACCCTTATGACGGTTTGCCCTTCTCGTCACGTTATTACTCCCTACTGGAAGAACGGCGGACTCTGCCCATCTGGGGACTGAAGTACAACCTGCTAGAGCTGCTGGAGACTAATAGCATGGTGGTGCTGAGTGGAGAGGCGGGCATGGGCAAGAGCACACAGGTGAAGAGCACTGAAAAAAACCCATGCAGTTTTTTTTTTATTTTTAATAAAATTAGAAAATATGCTTGTATCGAAGGAGAAAATAGACGTTGGCATTTTGTAATTCTTTCCTATTTGCTTGTCTCTTTTACCAGTGACACCGAACTCTTAACGTTAACATATATGCAACCTTTTTAGACCATGTTGACACTCACAAATGTGTAAACCAGAGTCTTTGTGTGTATATGTGTGTGTAGGTGCCTCAGTGGTGTGTGGAGTATGCACTCTCTCTGCAGTTTACTCAGGGTCTAGTGTGCTGTTGCCAGCCATACTCAGCAGCAGCTTGCAGCCTGGCTATCCGTGTAGCTGATGAGATGGACCTGAGTCTGGGGCTCGAGGTCGGATACCGGGTCCCTCACGATGATGGCTGCACGCCGGACACTTTACTGCGGTACTGCACACACGCACAGACACACACAGACATGTATCCATACAGGCACAGATTGCATATACCATATTTATAGTTGTATCTACGTTCAATTACTTAGTCATGACCTGCTTGTGTATATTTGTTAAATTAAGTTTTTTTTTTTGTTGTTAAAGCACCATTATTGAGGAATAAAACAGCACTTTCAATTAGTTCTCTTTTTTTAAATTACCATTTTTATTCCATTGTTGTACATTCAAATATGTCTTCCTGCTGTTTGACAGTGACTTTTTTTTTCGTCCCTCAGCTTCGTCACAGATGCACTTCTCCTGGAGGAGATGATGTCGGACCCCCTGCTGCGGCGCTACGGCGTGCTGGTAGTGGACGAGGCGCAGGAACGCACCGTGGCCAGCGACGTGCTCCTGGGCCTCCTGCGCGACGTGTGCCGGCAGCGCACAGAGCTTCGTGTGGTGGTACTCGCTACGCCCCCTGTGGCCAATACAATCGCAGAGTTTCTGGGCGAAGAAGTGCCACACGTTAAAGTCCCCCCTGCGCCGGACCGGACCGTGGTGGAAACGTTGTACAGAGATCCACCAGCTGGAAGAGATTCTGCCACAGCTGCATGCCACATGGTGTTGGATCTGCACCGTCGAGGAGAGGAAGGAGATTTACTAGTCTTCCTGCCCAGTGCGCAGGTAATAATATATGGACTTACACAAACTTTTCTAGCCACTTTAATAGGAACACAGATCTTTATTAGGAACTAGAGCTGAGGGACTAAATCGTTTATGCGTTGTATTCGATCTAATGTTGAATCGAGTAATGGAATCGATGGGCCCGTTTAAAAAAAAAATTATTCGTAATAATTCATATTCAAAATATATCTGAGCTTTTTTCGGAAAAATACAAACAGTTTGAATCTTGCAGACAGTACTTACATAATGCTCTTGTTTTGCGAGATTATTGCTTCTTATTTATTGATTGATTGATTGTCAGTTAGTGCAATACTGCCATCTATCAGACAGCAGTGTAGAGCCAGACGAACAGCAGGAAAAAAATATGTACAGTAAAACGAGTAACTCGGTTTACGAGTGTTCCGCAAGATGAGACAATATTTTTTTATAAATTTTTGATTTGATGCCGATTTGACGCCGAGCGTCACGTGATCACAACCGACGGTTTTTCTCTCTCTTGCGCTGCAGGTAATCATCTCCCCTGCTGGGTCTTAGTTCTCGTCTCTTACTGGTATGATCAACATCTGTCTGTGTGTGTGTGTGTGTGTGTGTGTGCGTGTGAGTGTGAGAACCGGCGGGATGTAAAATTACGCGCGAGCACACACATAATACACACACTCGGCAGCGCAAGAGAGAGAAAATCACACACACACAATGCCTGTGCGCATAAATGGAAACACTTCTGTCGGGATTTATTTTTTAAGGTAAAGTGCAGGTTAATTTGTTAAATGTTTACTTTATATTTAGTGTTAATTATTTTTGTGTGTTTATTTTTTTTGGGCTGTGGAACGAATAATTAGAATTTCCATTATTTCTTATGGGAAAATAAAATTTGAATACGAGCCCGCTTCCGGAACGAATTATGCTCGTAATCCAAGGTTCCACTGTACTGTATGTTGAAATACAAACAACACAAGTTACACAGCGTTTTAATGTTTAATAAATACTTTAGTGTTTTGGTTACCTCAGAGTCCGAAAAATTGTAATGTCTAACAACTGATTTGATTCAAATTAAATCGACAGCTGGTCCACAGTTCTAACTTCTACTCGTAAAGAGAGCATATTTCTCCCAGTCCTGGCTTCCCTTCATCGGCTCCCGTTACAGTAAATTATTTTTGTTACGTTTAAATGTTGACATGGCTTTGCCCCGCCCTACTTCTCAGACCTGCTTCAGTCCTAAGCCCCACCCCGGTCTCTCAGATCATCAGACAGATCTCTGCTGCATGTACCCAAAACCAAATGCAAGCTCAAGGGGTGATCGAGCTTTCTCTGTAGCTGCACCCAAATCGTGCAATGACGTACCCTTGACTATTTGTGAGGCCACATTACTTGTTTGGCATTTAAACCAACATTAGACGTTGATTCTATATGATGTGTTTGGATTAGAGATGTGTGATGTGATTTTTATTTGTCTTTTTATATTATTTTATTATTTATGTGAAGTGCTATGCAGATAAAGTTAAGACTTGAGTTGAGACAGTTCCTGTCAAGCCTTTGCTTGCTGTAGCTTAACATTCCTGTTCTTACCTGACAGGAGATCAAGTGATTATTCAGCAGCTCTAGTCCACCTGCAGCAAGTGTTGTGTGCCCTGACATGCTTTTCTACTCACCGTGGATGTAAATAGTGTTTTTTTTTTTTTTAGTTGTTACAGCTGTTCTGTAAGCTCGATCCAGCCCTTTCTACTCTGATACTCTGATCTCCACAGAACCGTAAGGTCCTTTGTATAAACGCTAAGGACTGTTTTATGGGAAAATCCGAGAAGATCTGATCTCTGTCAGTTATGAAGAGTTTAACTTTACACTGCTTTTGGGCAGCAGGCATCAGAGCACATAGAGATGTGTGTAAACAAACTTCCTTTTTATTATCTGCCCTTCTTTTTTTTTTTTTTTTTTTTTTTAATCTCCGTCCTGAAATGGATCTCAGTTATAGTGGATTGAATTACATTTTACTCCTGTACTTTCATTGTCTCCGATGACAAGAGGTAAATAAAGGTTCTGGGAATTTAATAACCAGCCCAGTATTGTATTCATAATTCCCGCAGGTATATAATTAAAAGGAGTGGCCAAAATATAAATATACAAAGATACACAGTGTGTTCTGGTGTGGGCCGGATGACATTTTTGGGTCAGTTCCTCAGACAGACATTGTTGTTATTATTTATTTATTGCAGTCCACATGTCTATCGCTCGTACACCAGTGTACGCTCTTTCTCTTCCAGCAGCAGTGTGTCTGCTGAATAGATCGGGTGTCGGTCACTTATTCTAATGGAAAGGTTTGGTTGAGTCTCTGTGGGTGTAGATGGATTTCTGTGGGTGTAAGATGTTTTTATCTGAGTAATGTTTGTACTGCATGCTTAAGAAATCATTTACAGCACCAGTGCATGTGACTATCTCACACACACACACACACATACAAGTCTGTATGGCTACTCCTTTTGTCAATATTATCACAGCACGGCCCATTTTTCTCATCCTAGCAGCGAGCTGTTGTATTTAATTGATCTGGAGCACATAATGAGGTCTTTTCTATTATTATAATGAACTCTGTAGAGAATATGTCGTTAATACATGGTGTAACTGTATAAGCAAATACTCATGTTTACACTTCTGATTAGGATTAAGGACATGCACGCATCAGGACAAACACTTACTGAGAATTCATGTGGACTGGACCTGAAACAGGAACGGGAAATTACAACATGGACTCGATAAATCTGGATTCCTTTATGCAGAATAGTGTATTAGAACAAAATCTTGAGGAGATTCTTCTGGATGACTTTAATAGCCCTCTGGTGATGGAGAAGAATGTTCAACATCTCTGTGTCACTTAAGATTGTATTTCACAAGCACATTAGGGACATTTTTCAGGCCCAAGCACTTTGACTTCAGCACTTTCATAGTCATGATGTCACCTCTTGTTCTTCTAAGGTTTTTAGAGGGGCTTAACATGCTCAAAAACTCAGCACACAGGTTGGAATCTGCTGCCATTTGGATGCCTGAGAGTCACAAGAGATTTTGATACATAGCTCATACACACATTAAGAGCTCATTGTTTCTAAACGGATATCGAAAAAAGTGGTTTTTTGTGTGATGTCTGTGTGATTTTAGGTGACATCACGTGATGCTTTTGTTTCTAGCAACTGGGGTTTTTGAAGGACTTAACATAACCCCTCCCCTTTTCTAAAGGTATATGATAATGGTATTGGCATGTCCCCTTTAAAAGCACTGTGCCTACTGTCTTTGGGTGATGGCGCAAGGCGCTTGGGCCGGCGCATCACCGTTTGCAACTATATTTTTTAATTAAAGTCGTCGATGAATCTTATCAGATACAATGTAAAAGTGAACCAAATGATCACTTGGTTGCCTCCTTGAGACCGTTCGTTCAAAAGTTAGGACAAACACTGTTTTTTTTTCCTGATTCCAGCTCCAAGATTGCCAATTGTCAGCACTTCCCACAATATCGGTTTACACAAATTAAGTGGAGTTTATCTGACATCACATTATTGCTAATGTAATACGTTTATTTTTTCATGTTCTTCCAATATCTGCAGGAGATTGGTGACTGTGCTGCTCTGTTGGAGAAGGAGTGTGTAGCCCTGAGCCCACAACTGGGTGCGTTGCGGGTTCTGCCCCTCCACACGGACCTCGGTTCATCCACTCAGCACGTTTACTCGGCAGACGGGGATGACGGCCAAGCTGAAATAAAAGAAAATGAGAAGGCTGGGCCGTGTATAAGACGCAGGGTGATCATGTCGGACGCTCTGGGAGAAGCCTCGTTCTCGTTGCCCAACGTTCGTTACGTCATCGATACAGGACTCGAACTCAAAACTGTACGTTTTAAATAATGTGCACACAAATGTGAAAATCTTTAATGAAGAAAGGATGTTGAAAGAATTTTCTTACATTTTCTAGTTAACATTTTGCAGATGGATCAGACATACAGTAGTATGCCCTCAGATCCATAATTATTGGCATCCCTTAAGAAGATGAACAAAAAGGATTATAGCAAATAAACATACATTGATTTAAATTTTCCACCTAATGTTAACAAATAATAAATTAACAGTGATGCACTGAAATGAAAAATTGCACGATATTTTTAAAACTCTGACACACTGGATACCTGAATTGAACATACTTGATAAAAAAAAACAACTGCGATTTAGTTATTCTTATTCATGCTTTTCTTAATTCAAATTTTAGTACCGTATGCTAATTCTGCCCAACCTCTTTCCTTGGCACTAAGATCACATGACGCAAGACCTAATTATAACTTTCTTCAAAAACAACCATCACGGCAGACACAGAGCCAACCCGCTAAAAAAGACGCAAGCATTTTACGGAATCTGGCAAGAAATATATTCGCTTGTTTGGGTTTCCGACATCTTGTTTATATGGACACCTTGTCACGTGACCGTTTGATTTACATACTCATTAATGTTCACTAGCATCTACCAAAGATGGGTGTATACACAGAATCAGCCTGGTCTCTGTTCAGCTATTTTAGTGTTTACTTTATATAGGCCTGTAGTGACTTTATTTAATTTTTTTCTCTGGTTATTCATTATTAACATACATTCCTACACATGTAATATGAATTTTGAGAACCATGTGTCAATCTTTAAAGTATCTTTGGCGAATGGGAAAAAAAAACATGGCAGTGGTAAAATCTAGTTTTCCTAACGCTTTTCTCGTACTTGCTCTTGTTGCAAATTCAGGTGTACAATCCACAGATCCGAGCTAACTCCCAGGTTCAGCGGCCGATCAGCAAACACCAGGCAGACGCCCGCTCTCAGAAAGTGAACAGCACGGTGCCGGGTGAGGCTTTCTTGTGGTAGAAGTCTAGCAATGATGAACGTCTTCCCTTGCCTTGTCTATTTGGTAGACTAAAGCATGTAATGCAGGAAAATTATTGAATCAGGAATCTATTGAATCTAAAGCTGCAATAAATTCAGCAAATTTTGCAATTTAGTGTAACATATAGGACAAAAGTGTCAGCAAGGTTAAGATTTATTTTAAGTGTAGTTTATATTCTCTGTTTTAGGAGCGTGTTTTCGTCTGTACCCCCAATCACTGTATGATGAAGGGATGCCTGAAGCTCGGTGTCCCGGAGTCGCCGAGGCTAACCTCAGCCACCTGGTTCTTTTTCTTAAAAGACTGGACATTGCCGACATGGGCCAGTGCAAGTTCCTGGATCGGCCAGGTCAGCCCACTAAACTGTTCACTGTATAATTGATTAGTTTAGATCTAATCAGTTAATGTAGCTTTTTTTTTTAACTACATTTTAAAAAATCTACATTAAACTGTGACACTCTGGTGCTATTTGTGTTTAAGCAAGTTGATGCAGCTATTATTTTTAATAAATCCGCAATAAGAATGGTAATAGAGCCAAGTGTATTAATCAGTGTCTTTTCAAGTCTGACTTGAATCACTGATCGTTTATTAACCTCCGGCTTCAATTAGAGTCTCCATTCACAGCCCGTTAGAACGTACAGATAGGTGACGCATTATTGTATGACTTACATTCTTCTGGCATTATACTGGAAATGTGAACACCATCGTTCCCGCAGTGTTTTGATTGATGATGGACAACATTTTTACCTCAAGTTTGCAGCCTGGGTGAGATCTGGTTGAGACACAGCATCACAATCGATATTTATCGGTTATATACACTTCACAGTGTACACACTTTCACGCACTTGTTTTTAACAGTCAGATGGGAACACAAACGTTTAATTTTTTAAATCATAAATCATTAACTAAAGATGAACGGATAAACAGCATCCATTATGCTCCTCTTTATCCTTTCATATCTAACCGATCACTAAAGCATGTTTAAAAAAATTATTATTATTAGCTCTTGTCCATTCTTTTGAATTATGATATTACGTTTTGCGTTTGTCTCTGCAGCTCCAGAGGCGCTAATGCAGGCTCTCGAGGATTTAGATTACCTGGCTGCGCTAGATGATGACGGCAACCTGTCGGAGGTGGGCATCATCATGTCCGAGCTCCCTCTGGACCCACCGCTGGCTAGAGCCCTCATCGCAGCCTGCGAGTTTGACTGCGTCAGTGAACTTCTGACCATCGCTGCAATGCTTACCGGTGAGTACAATGTTCGCGGTATACCTTTTGATACCGAATACCGGTGTTTTAGAAAAATTATATTGATTTTTCATATTGAATATACCCCAATACCGGTGATTGTGTGCGTACAAAGCGTCAGGAACACAGAGCAGTGGAACATCCCGCCGCGGGACATTGTTTGAGAGGGGGATTGTTTTGCAGTGGTACCAAACAAGCTGTATGCGTCTGCATGAGAGCGGTGGAAACACGGCCTGTGTGTGTTGAGCACCGTGAGTTGCCGCGATTGTCCGCTGACGTTCCACGAAGTTCGCCAAGGTCCGCAAACTTCCGCGAGGCCCGCCAGCTTAAAGATGTTTTCAAGTTGCAAAACTTGTATGCAGTGTATTTTGACTGCAAGTCATGAATTCTGATTTCTTCACCTCATTACAATTATGAGCGCCACCGTCACCTCTTTATGAACAGCAGCATTTTGTGAGACCAATCAAACCTGGATTAATACTAGTCTGGTCAATGTAAGCCAATATACTGCAGTAATTATTCTCTAATTTATTAGGAAATAGGGTTAACAAAAAATACTGTCAAATACCGTGACATTGATATAATTTTGAAAAATACCGTGATATAAATTTTTGGTCATACCGCCCAGCTCTAATACGGTGTACTCACTCCTTTCCACGCAAAGGAGTAGCGGCTCTACTCTTAAGTTTCTCACAGATGACCGAGCTTCTCATCCTATCTCTAAGAGAAAAATCCAGCTACCCTTCAGAGAAAACCCATTTCGGGCACTACGATCTCGTCCTTTGGGTCATGACCCAACGCTCATGACCATAGGTGAGGGTTGGAATGAAGATCTATCAGTAGATTGGCTCAACTCTCTTTCCATCACAACAGTGCAGTAAAGCAACTGCAGTACCCTACCAGCTGCTCTGATTCTCCGGCCAACCTCAGGTTCCAATGTTCCATCAAGACCCGAGATACTTAAACTCCTTCACTTGGTGTAACAACTTGCTCCCTACCTGGAGTAGACAATCCATTGGTTTCCTGCTGAGAACCACGGCCACGGATTTCGAGGTGCTGATCCTCATCCCTGCCGTTTCACACTCAAAAAGCAGCGATGCAATCCTTAGCCCACCAAATGGGATACCCTCTCCCCCAAGGCTACGCCTTGATATCCTGTCCATGAAAATCACAAACAGGATTGGTGACAGGCCCAGCCATGGGGGAGGCCAACACCCACTGGAAACAAGTCTGACTTACAGCCGAGAATCTGAACACAGGTCTCACTTTGGGCTTAAAGGGATTGGATGGCCCTGAGAAGTGACCCCCTCATCCCATACTCCCGTAGTACCTCCCACAGAAAATCCAGAGGGATCCGAACATATGCCGTCTCCAAATCCACAAAACACATGTAGACTGGATGGGCATATTCCCAAGCCCCCTCCAGGATTCCTGCAAGTTGGAATCAGTTGTTATTTTAAGGAACCGTTCTTGCAAGAAAATGATGAAACTGATGTTTCTTATGAAGACCGTCCCAGGAAAGTAAGACCAAAACATCTGCTGCAGAGGAGAAGTTCATTTAGAGTCACCAGCCTCAGAAATCAATTAACAAACAGCACCTCAGATTAGAGCTGTTATTAAGAGCACCGTGTCCACATTTTTTGCCTGGTAGCGTACATGCAATATAGTCCATATACACATCTTCTGTGGATTTATAACTTGTTCCTGATCTCCTTTAAACTTTGTTGTATTGTTTCTTGAATGCCGACATTCTTTTCACAGCTCCTTCATGCTTCGCGACTCCTCCACCCAATAAAGAGGAAGCAGCGTTAACTCATAGACGCCCCCTTCTGCACTCAGACGGAGACCATCTGACCCTCATTAACATCTACAACGCCTACCTGCAGCGTGAGTCCTGGCAAAACACAAGCAGGTCTTCAGTAAATCATGACCGTATCTAATGAACCAATTACGACTCTTGCACTGAAGAGTTGTTACACTTGTATTCATTGTACTTGCTAAATGTCCTTGATGTTAATTATTAATCTACATACACGTGTATGCATGTTGCTACTCAAAATACAGCATGTTCTGTAGTTAAACAGGATTCAGTGTACACGCCAAGTGTAATTACATAAGTGTAAAAATGTTAATTTGGTCAATATTTGTAGGTAAATTGTAGACTGTGTGATGAAAAGCTTGTTTATCTCATCTCGTCTAGACAATGAGGACGAAGCCTGGTGCAACACGAACTTCCTGAACGCCTCTTCTTTGCGTCTGGCCGTGACGATAAGGGAGGAGCTGCTCGAAGTGATGCAGCGGATCGAACTGCCGGTTTCGCCGCCTGCGTTCGGCTGCCAGGACAACACTACTAATATAAAGCGAGCGCTCATCTCCGGGTTCTTCCTCAAGGTGGCATGAATAAAACGTTATCCGAACATGTTTAAGCGGTGTTACATGTTAATAGTAACGCCATTAGTAATCAATCCTTCCTTTCCTTCCTCAGGTTGCTCATGACGTAGACGGCTCCGGGAATTACTTACTGCTCACGCACCGGCACGTGGCTCACCTGCACCCTTTCTCCTCGTACCTGAGCCGCCGGCCGCGTCCCAATCCTCCCAGCTGGGTCCTCTATCACGACTTCACTATCTCTCACGACAACTGCATCCGCACCGTCTCCGAAGTTCATCCACACATGTGAGTGACGCTCCACTCGTTACTAAGGGTCAACAGTGCAGTTTATTCCAGAGAACCTGCAGAGTTTAATGCTTCTCCACAAAAACTAACACCTGTTTCCCCGTACAGGTTGGTGGAATTATCTCCGCAGTACTACTTGGAGAACCTTCCTCCCAGCGAAGGCAGAGACGTGTTAATGGATATCAGACAGAGTCTTTTCCCCCCTGAAGAACAAGAGAACAGAGAGGCTGAACACGACGCGCACGCAGAACGATCAGGAGAACATAGAGATCAGTTCAGAACGGAGATGTGTGTGCTCCAGTGATCTGCTCGAGGGTGCAGGTGGCAGACCTGCCTACCCCCCCACCTCCCCCATGTTGCACTTTGGGATTTCCTCTGAGCCTAATATATATTACATACATGGAAGATGGATGTAGTTTCACTCTTTAGGGCTTGGTGTAGCAAGCAGTGAGCAAAATCAGACTGTGATGTGCCCTGTGCAATTTTAGCTTTATACTGTAGGTACACAACACAGAAGCTAGAAAAGATTCAATTTCAGTAGCTATGACGTGCTTGCTTTAGTACAGGCACGACCATTTGATCCTGATTATGCAGGAAAATTACACAGAGAAACAAGGGTGAGTCAAAAATTTTATTAAAAACGTCTTGATGTCTTAAAAGCGCTTTCCGTTCAAGGTCTCCCTGGTCTCTGCTGTTCAGGTATGAACGTGTTACTTAAGTTCATTTGTAACCCCGGTGCGAGCAAAACTGGACGCCTCATTTGAGGGTGCACCCGGTGCGGAAGAGCATAAACAGAAGCGTTTGGATATCAGCGAACAAAATTCGGAATCGATACTCCAAAGGTCAAAGTTTCTTAAAGAGAATTATTAGTGGTGATGAGACACGGATTCATCACTACGAGCCTGAGAGTAAACGAAACGGAAACATCCTCAATCACAGACCGAGAAAATGTTCAAAAGTCAACCATCAGCTGGAAAAATAAAGATGCTTACAGTTTTTTTGGGATTCTCAAGGGCCAGTATTGGAACATTATCAGGAAAAAGGTTCAACAATCAACAGTGCTCGTTACAGTGAGACGCTTATTTATTGAAGAGATGAAGCCTAAACTTCGGATTAAAGGAAGAGGAGTGATACCCGAGGTCTCGGATGACGACGCACATCCGCATACTTCTGCTTTCACTGTCGACACTGTGCAAAACTTTTTGTTTTGAGATGTTAAAGCATCCTCCCTATAGTCCTGATCTCGGTCTACCGGACTTTGGTCCCCCTGAAAGAGGACGAAGATCCACTTTTTAATGGAGCGAAGACAGCGGTGCATTCGGCGAAAACATTTTTAATGACTGAATACGAAAGCTTATTCACAGTGTATTGAAAAGCGAGGGGATTTTATGTCGAAAAATAACATACTCGTCTTTTCTAAAAGTTCATTTAAATAAATTTCACCAGCCAGAGTGCGGATCATTTTCACCCACCCTCGTATATATTTTATATACTGCAAACGGATCAAGCAATAACGAGCCTGGTATCAAGAGTTCAAACAAATAAAACTAGTAATATTCGTAATTCTTTTTAACGGACAGAAAAACCACATCCTTCTAACGCTACATTTTATCGGAATGATATTTTTAATTGTACGTAATTATGTTTGCTCGAGTCTTTCCCTTGCCCTCGTCTTTTCGTGGCTGTATAAGGTATTTGAAGTAGAAGAATAAATCAGGGAGACCTGAGCCTTGAGAACGGACTTGAGATCGATCTCAGGATTCTTTTCTCAGGGTCGTTTACACAAACCCCTTTTGTTGAATGTTGCTTCCATTTTGTTGGCAAAGGCTATTTTTCTACGACACTCTCTTTGTAGTCTGTTTTTATCTTTTTGTCTGAGCAATCCTACGGTTAGTTTTGTTAATATAAAGAGATTTTGTGTGTAAATTATTGAAGGTGTAAATGTTTCATTTCTCCTGTAATACTCTAAGAAATATAGCGCGACACAATCTGTACATCCGGACTTAAATTCAATTTCATTAAAAATGACTTTGATCAACTTTGTGAGTTTCTGCCTCACTTTGTAATCGCAGAGAAATGAATCTATAGGCTTGACTAAACCTCACTCACTCGAAGATGATTGTGTTGACAGAACATTTCAAACTGCAGTCATTACTATTTGTGTTTTGGCTTCAATTTGGCAATTTAATGAAATTTCACATTTTTGTTTAAAGGGAAGAAACAAAAAGATTTTCATGCCAAAGCAAGTCATTTATCAAAATTATCACAGCACTTAGGATTTATTAAGTCTTGCAACATAGTTGTCCTTTGTTATTGTAAAGGTGTTGGTATTATAATGCAGCTTGTGCATGCAGTGAAGCACCGAGCCCAACAGCAGGACGTCAGTGAGATCAGCCCACGGGAGGGGGAGGGGGTGAGAGGATGAGTGGTCAGAAGGATTAAAGATCTAGGCAGTTAAAGCTGACTTTATGTCTCTCACACTATTATAGTCTCTCGAAAACATACTAGGTGGCAGTGTACTCGTTTAATATCGCAATCGGCCGTTTTAGACGCGGCACTCTCAATATTTAAGCCTGCCTGAAAGCCGTAACTATTTTTAGTGTGGTGCAGGGGTATGAAGGATGAGACGGGAGGGAGGGGGGATAGGGAGGGGCTGATTTCGAGGCTTTGTCCTCATTTCTTCTTGGTTTTAGGCTCCAAGGGCTGTCCAATATCTTTCCCACGCAACTTCAATCCTATAAAAAAAAAAAAGAACAAAATTTAAAGGAAAAAAATTTGCTTATTAACTGAACGTGCTTTTGAATTATTTGTCAGTCCTAAGGCACTGTGTGCTGAATAATAATAATAAAAAGAAAAAGCTGCATGGAACTTAAAACCTGTCTTGTTCACACTCAAGAATCTATTAAATTAACAGAGTACATATTAATGTGGAAGGAAAAAAAAGCAATAAAACAGAAATGTTGAAACAATCTGGCATCTGATGTATTATCCGGTGTTATTTTTCCCCCCTATTACTTTCTATTCAGATGTGAAATCATAGAAGGAAACATTAATATAGATAACACCTGTGATTTCTACTCATCGGCCACTTCATTAGGGACACCTTTGACAGCTCGTTAACGCAAATATCTATTCCAGCACATGGTCAGAATGAGGACAAAGGGTGATTTAAGTGACCTTGGACGTGGTATAATTGTTGATGCCAGACAGGCGGGTTTTAGTATTTCCAAAACTGGGAATTTCAGAAAAATCTCTAGGATTTACAGAGAATGCCGTGAAAAGGAGTGAAAATGTCTCGCTGATGTCAGAGGAGAATGGCTAGACTGGTTTATGCTGATAGAAATGCAACAGTACAACTGATAAACACCTCATTACAACCAAGGTAAACCAAAGAGCATCTCTGAACGGAGAGAATTAAAGCAGCTCTGAGGGCAAAAGTGGATCCGACTCAGTACTAGTAAGGTGTGCCTAATGAAGTGGCCGGTGAGTCATGTACTTCATTCAATAAGAAAAGTTTAAGATCACAAACTTGTTCTCTGCATTTTAACAAGCAGCTTTCTGCACACATCTGTGACCTCACCAAGTGTTCTCTCGATCTTGCCCATAATCTGGTTGTTGGGGATCGCTTTTCCACACTCGTAATCAGCGATGATCTGCGGCTTCTCGTTGATCTTCTGTTGGGCAGAAAAAGAAAAGTATCTCCTTAAATGCAACTGAACAGCAGACATCATTTTAGTTTCATTTCCTTTATCAGCACAGCCTGTTTTACTCCTTAGACATTTGTTCCATGCTTACTTGTCCGCTAGCACAAATCATGTCCACGAATCAAATATTCAAAAACATGCAACAAAAAAAACTTATACATAAATCATCTTCATATTCAGGATGTATCTAATGATTACGTACAGTAGCCAGGTCTTTCTGAGTCATTCCTTTATCCTGGCGGCCTTTCTGGATGACCTTTCCCACCTCCAGTGGCACTCGGTCATGGTGTAACTCTTCTGTCTCGCGGTCCAGTTTAGCCGTGTTCTTAGTCACCAGATGCTGTTTATTCTGTCCTGCTGCCCCTGAGGTAAAAAAATACAGGCTTTATAAGAGATCTTAACTACCACAACATCTTCAAAAATTTTTATCTTGAACCGCTGAAAAAGTTTTTATATTAATAGTGATTATTTTGGGATTAAGCCTAATCTTTATACAAGAACCATGTTTTATAAGGATTAGGCTTAATCCCAAAATACAATTTAGTTGTATTTTGCATGTATGCGATTACATTTACATTATATTTGTTGGTGTAATGGAAAGCATAAATTTAAAAAACAACTGTCACACTTTAGAGGTGTCAAAGTACAGTGTTTATTACTATAACTATTTTATTTTTTATTACATGTTGGAGGCCAAAGGGTGAAGTTTTTGTGTCTAAAGGTTTAAAAAAAAAACTATAATAAACGTATGCAGTCACTTAAAAAAAGTATAATAATAAAGCCCATGAAAAAGCCAATTTCAAACAAAACTGATTTGCCATAATCAAATGTTAAATAATAAACTACTGCGTCATTTCTTTATTCAACAGTTTTACAGGAAAAAAGCAATGTTGGATCGTAAGACGATGAATCTAAAGACTGTATGACAATCACTCATGGCCTGTTAACAGTCACAACACAGAAAGGTCACAAAGTCAAAGAAAAATATGCACATAAAGGTCTCTGTAACTTTACTGGAGTTTTTCCAACAGCACTGGTGTTTTGATTTTAATGTTTGCTCAGAACTAGCTGTATCGCTAACCAGAACTAGTCATACAGCTTTTCAAGGGAAAGAAAACAAATGGGAAATTTAGCTCAGTGCGGCTGTAGAGGCTTCATTTTTTATTATTATTATTTTTTTAATAGAACGAAGGATTGCGGTATTTGGCTCTGATTATTTCTCACGACTCGCGGGTGACAAACTTCACGGTCAGTGTGCAGAGCAGGAAAATTGATAATGACCAAGACCTCTGGTTATGTACTTGTATGCACATCAATTTTGATTTAAAACAAACTAAAAAAAATCCAAAACTATCCCTTTAACAGAGCAAGCAGCATTTACTTTGTCATCCATCAGGATACCGACATTTTTAGTCAAGACACACTTACATTTCTTGGTCGTCTCCACATCCTCTCCACGTCTCTGGGCAGCTGCAATAGCCTGAATATGTAAAACTCCATTAGTGCTGTTAACCCAGTAAAAGGCTCAGAAAGCACAACAATCTAGCTGCAACGTAAACTTCTTAAAAGTAAGAATAATGCATTGCGGTGAAAAAAAAATTACCTCATTATAGTTCTATTAATTATCTAGTGCAACAGCACTGTTTGGACTCCAGCGATCTGTACAACCCAGAGTTACAATATACAGAGCACAAAAGGGCATGTTGGTCACATGACTACAGTCCAGAGCCTACATCAGAGGTCCTGAATTAAAACTTAGTCTGATTTTTTGAGCCGAGGTCGGAACTTCATGTTTGTGTTAGGATTTAAATCTCTATAGAGTATATGCAGTTATTGTATATATTCTATAAATAGATGGCCTTGTATATTTTCTTGAATCTGTATGGAATACAGGCAAGAATCTTTAATCAAACTTTAGTGAATCTTTTTAGTGTTTTATCTCGTAGTGATGCTTCACATTACTGCTTTTTATTAGCGTCACGGTTTCAGAACATGAGACAAATCGGTTTTTAAACTTCCCGCAGGAAGAATAAACATCTTTTATATTGGTCTGTCCGTTCATCTTTGATGGTTCAGTTTTCATAGTCTACTTTCCTTTTTATCAAGTAAAACATGCACGTTTCGTTTGTTTTTTTTTCCGCACTTTGTCTCTACACGGTAAACTACCACTTTGATCGGCTAACTCGAGGGGGAAAAGCTTCAAGTATTACATTAATTAATTAATTTCATTTATCAGAAAATCATCAGGGTGGGGTAGAACTGTGACTCGGGCCAGATCCGGACCACTTCGGTTCAGCGCAGTTTGGCTCGGTTTGCGCTTCCACTGCAGTTTAGTAACGCTTTAGCCTGGGCGGAATTACTCACGTGTCGTTTTAGTTGCGCCGCCGCTACTGCCGTGACGTCATTGTAAACACGCCACAAACAAACACACAACAATGGAGCATATCGACGGCATGGTGTTCTTCATTCTCGGCATGTAGATGTTTTTAACAGCGAGACGAAGGAGTTTGTTTCAAAAGAGGCTGATGGCAGCCAAAGAAAATTTTTGGTTAATACAAAAAGGTGCGTCCGATCCTTCTCTGGCTCTTCTAAATATAGCGGTTCTGTTGTGTCTCGTGTCGCAAGTTCAGTGACGCAGTAATGATGATTTTCTCCGGCCAATCAGTGACCAGCAGAGTTTACACGTCACGTTTTGGTAACGGTTCGGCGCGCTTGGAACCTCAGCTGAGGTGGTACTAAAAAAAGGACCAGGTACCATGTACTGTTCCCAGTGGAAAACCCCCCAAAAGTGAGTTGAACTGAACCGTGTCGTGCCGTACTATGCAGTGGAAAAGCGCCATTAGTGATGTCTGGCCTACGTCATTACTGAAACTCATCTGCACTTGGAATGAGTGACCGATAGCTACAAATCACAACAATTAACACACGTTAGTAAATTCATAAGTGAATTTATACAAGTATGTATTGATCTGTAAGGAATAGTGAACATGTGGTGCATTATATTGCGTGCTTTGCATTGTTTATTATGTACAAAAGTTCGAACTAATATTTTTCAGTAAATTTTCCCCATTAAAATTTGGCTTCAGACAATCAAATTGAAACAAATCGTAAACATTTGACTCTCTAACATGATATTGTTTGTAGAAGGCACTTTTCTGAGAAATCACAAATATTTACAGTGTTTATCACTGAGTTCAAATTTATTGCTCAGCAGTAAGTGATAAGAGGTTAAAGTACACTTATTTTGTACCAGCTTTATTGTAACTCTCGATATATCGTGTATTTTTATTACTTACAATAAACTCAATTTGTTACATTCGGTGAACTTTTAATCGCCATACAAATGACGTCACTGTCCGTTATAGTTCACTAAACTACAATAACATTCTCGCGCGCGCGCACAATCAGAACTACATTTCGTTAGCGTAAATTCGGTCACGTCGGAGCGCGAGAGAAGTGCACGTTCACTTCGGAGCGCGAGACGAGTGCACGTTCACGTCGAGCGCGTGCTAATGCGACGCGAGGAGCAGCACGCTCTGGTTCTCTCTCTCTCTCACTCTAAGCTAACCCGCGTTAACTATAAACATGGCTCCGCTCCGCTAACCTGTTTGGATTTGGCCTGCGCTGAAGACGGGCCTTTCTTCCTCAATACAGTCACCGTGTCCCAGTCGCTCTCCGCCATAATTTTCAAAAGGAGGGTCGCTCACAGAGAGACTAAATTTCGATATTACTGAAGCGAGCAGCCACTTAGCAGCGGTATTTGTTATGCGTGACTCCGACGCTCCGCAGTTTGTACAGAGCAGAAGGGGCGGGGTCCCAAATGAAACCTCGCTTCGTTTGATGCCCTGGGTCGTTTCCCTCGGCGTGACGTAGCAGATGACGTCGCACATGATGCGACCAATCAGCATTCTGTGCGCGATCCCAGTAGCACGACGCATAAGGAATTTCTTAACATTAAGAAAAAAAAGTGTATTTTCACTTCATAAAATGTCATTTATCGTTTGAAGTGATTGTAAAAAGGGAGCCATTTTTTTTGGTTAATGACAAGTGTATTTATGACCCAAAATTACTCCGAATAATTTGTAATTCTTAAATCTATTGATCATCTTGTTAAAAATTTTTTGGGTCTGACTTATCAAAATTCTTTTCTTCAAAGTCTAATATAAATATAAATTTATCTATGTGTGATATATTTTGTTATTTTTTAGTAACTACAATGGACAATTTGAACTTTGATGGCCTTGTATATTTTCTTGTATCTGTATGGAATACAGACAAGAATCTTTAATCAAACTTTAGTGAATCTTTTTAGTGTTTTATCTCGTAGTGATGCTTCACATTCTGCTTTTTATTAGCGTCACGGTTTCAGAACATGAGACAAATCGGTTTTTAAACTTCCCGCAGGAAGAATAAACATCTTGTATATTGGTCTGTCCGTTCATCTTTGAGGGTTCAGTTTTCATAGTCTACTTTCCTTTTTTTTCAAGTAAAACATGCACGTTTCGTTAGTTTTTTCCGCACTTTGTCTCTACACTGTCTATCGCTTTGATCAGCTAACTCGAGGGGAAAAAAGCTTCGAGTATTACATTCATTAATTTAATTTGATCATCTTTGATAATTTTTTCTTAATGCCCACTTGTTAAAAATTTTTGGGTCTGACATCAAAATAATTTTCTTGAAAGTCTAATGTAGATATTAATTTAGCTATGTGCGATATATTTTGTTATTTTTCTCACTGTAAACGTAACATAGAATATATAGGGAATGTATTTATTTTATTGGGGAAAGATATTCATAAATGTACATTTTCTTCAAAAATTCCCAAAATTACATAATTTTCTTTGCGATTTTAACTGCCTAATTACAATATTAAAAATTAATACCAAAAAAAGTGGCAAATTTATGAAATTGTATAATGATATGATGAACACAGCAAATTTTGATTTACTAAATCTGTATCCTTCTATATATTTCGTTTGTATTTTTTTTTTATACCTCATTTAATGTCTTCCTATATTGGTTTTATAATCAATGTCATCCGATTTTATACTTTAATGTTGAAGTTAATTGTTTACACTTGCAATTAAAAAAAGATTTAATCGAGAGCCTTGGTTGTGGAAAGCCAAAAGGGTCCATAAAAAACAACAACCCAGTAGCACAACACTTTCATACAAATATCTTATTTCTAAGAAGATTAAAGAATAATATATTCATCTTTTTTTTTTTACTTGTGGAGTGGTACAAGCTTTTTGTCAGCAACTTGGAAATTATATTCTTAATTTTATTCATGAATCTTACAATATGTTAAAGGACACCTTCATCTTTTTCCGTCATAGTAACAAATCATTTGAATACTTTGTCAACTTCTATATTTTAATGGCCAAGTACTACATTTATAAATGTAAATTTTCTAAATCGCTTCCTAAAATCACCTTTCCTCAAAACCTTTTAAACTCTGTAAATCTAATAGAAAACCACAAATCTTCTCTGCGATTGTCTCGACATTCTGATTTAATTAGTGGAACACCGTTATGTTTTTTCTGCTATTTAGTAATTAGTTAATTCCCCCCAATATTTAAAGTTTTTGTTATACTGAATATTTTCTATTTAACTGTGGTTAATTAATTGAATAATTAAATTTTATACCAATTAACAAACAGCACCTCAGATTAGAGCTGTTTTGAAGGCTTTACAGAGGTGCTGTTAATTGGTGAATTAACATATATACACACAGTGCTGCGAAAATCTATACAGTGGAAAATTTCTACAATACATTTGCTTTTTTCACATATGAATGGATAAACAGATTTTACATCTGCATGACCTTAAACAATGCTGGTTTTCTTGGAGAAAGACAGCAAGACAGAATGAGAGATCTCGCACATCATCTTTATTTCATCCATCCATCTGTTTGACATAAAACATTTGACGTGTGGCCTATATTATCCTAAGCAAAAGAACATTGTTATACTGATGAAGGTTTAAATAGAGTTCTGCATCCACAATCTAATACAGATTTTAGTTTAGAATTAAAGGCTTTGCAATTAATTATGGCTTTTTTCAGGGATAAAATCAGCTTCTTTTAATTAACACAGTTCAAATAAATTATTAACCCATCCATTGACACTTTGTGGTTTAAACAGCCATTTTCTTTTTAGTTATGAATGTTGAAATGAAACTGAGAGCGTTTAAACACAAATCAGAAACCAATTAGTATAAAAATATGTAGTAAATAAAACTTAATAATCAGTGTAAACAAGTGGTTGCATTCTTTTTAATTCAAGTTATCATGGAGGTGGTTTAGGAACGATATATTCCACAAATTACAGTCCGGTACATCAGGTAGTAAATATAGTAAAATACTCTATGGCGTAGTTTATGCTCTGTCCAGGCCAATTTCACAATGTCGATTTAAAAAGTCTAGCAAAGAGATCTGAAAACCATTCCTCACTCCGCGGGTGGAAAACTGGTAAATACTTATTGTCAGTGCAAAAGTTTCCACATTCCTGCAATCATAAATCATATTCCATCCAGTGAAGGGGGAAAATAAATGGAAAAAAATATATATAATTTCATTACTAACATCATCTAAAGAATCTCTGTGTCTCCTTAATTCAAATGTGACGAGAAGGTTTTTAATGTAGTGGTCATATATGGTGACCTAACCAAGGAAGATTGAACAGATTTTTCATCAGTTTTGTCTATTGTCTGATTTTTGTTTTCCTTCTCATCTTAAAATTGTCCCAAATATTTCCCAGTGCATGTGTGAAAGAATCTAATCTCTCCCCCCTCCCCAAAATGTTGCTCCATCTGGTAAGATGATTGTGCGTGCAGAAATTTGTCACTTAAATTCTAGAACACTCTGTCTGTGTGTGTGTGTGTGTGTGTGTGTGTGTGTGTGTGTGTGTGTGTGCATGCTACTGCAGTGTCACAGTCCAGTCGGTCCCTGCATTGACGTCAGGTTTATGCAATGTTACCACTGACACTGTAGAATCAAAATCAAACTCCACAGCAGATGCGGCACCATCTAGGAAAAGCATGGACAATAATGCAGATAAGATTAAAAAGGTTTTTTTTTTGCATTAGTAAGGCAATCAGTGCATGTTTTGAAACTGATATTAATTTCTCTATTTGGAACAGGACAGATAAATGCAATGTCAGGGTTGTGATTACTTGATCACAAAATCATAAACAGCTGTGGCACTTGGAAACCCATCATATTATTATCATCGTCATCATCTTTCAACCACTAAAGTACTCATAAAATCATCATCCGTAAATCGGCATTTCTCAAAAAAGTACTTTAACGTTGGGAATAAATCCATGAAATGTGTTATGCTTCATGCTCCAGATGTTGTACAATGGAAAATATGTGACCACATTTGCTAAAGCACATTTTGACAGAGGATACAGCGCAAACAAGCTAAAGAGAGTGAAACAACTGAAGAGAAACACACACACACACACACACACTGACCTTCAGCCTTCGTGGAGACAGAAGATGGACGAGTAGCTCCAATTATTATGATCTTCTCTATCCATGCTGCTGTGGTGAACTTTGAATCTGGAGCCAGATTACTGAGGAACAAAAAAAGAAATAAATGGAAGAAACAAACAATCAAAAAACTACAACAATTTGAACAGCCTATAAGTTCAAACTACAACAACATGAACAGCCTATAAGGTATGGACCAATTTTAGGATCATAAAGCCAACTTCCAGAAAAGGATGGAACAACTTGAATGTAAATGTTGAAGAACTGAAACAGCTTGAACTACAGTATTGTGAACAGCCCATAAGGGACAGGATAGAAAAGATCAAACTACAAGAACATGAATAGCCCATAAATTACATAAAGGTTCAAACAATAACAATGTAAACAGCCCATACACATGGGAATAGTTCACATGACAACATGAACAACCAACACAGAATGAAAAATAAGAAAAATGCTACAAGTCCATTTTTTTTTCAATGTACATAAATGTGACAAAAGTTTACAGCGAAGGTTTTTCTATAGTTTTCATCATTCATTCATTCATTTTCTATACCGCTTAATCCTGTGTTCAGGGTCGCGGGGGGCCTGGAGCCTATCCCAGGAAACTTCGGGCACTAGGCAGGGTACACCCTGGACAGGGTGCCAATCCATCGCAGGGCACACACACATACACACACTCACACACTACGGGCAATTTAGGAACGCCAATTAGCCTAACCTGCATCTCTTTGGACTGTGGGAGGAAACCGGAGTACCCGGAGGAAACCCACCAAGCACGGGGAGAACATGCAAACTCCATGCACACAGAGACGGGAATCGAGCCTGGCCGGGGAATCGAACCCAGACCCTGGAGGTGCAAGGCGACAATACTAACCACTACACCACCGCGCCGCCTTCTATAGTTTTCTATATTTACTTGTTCAGTTGAACAGTTCGTAATGGAAGAAAGAGTTATAACTACAAATGATGTAACCAGCTAAGATCAGCTTATAATGCAAGGAACTGTTGATGGGAATAAGTAAATTCATTAAGACTACACAGGGCTGATCTCTTTGCTGGAAATGATATCGAGGAAGAAGCCATGAAGCACTGTGTAGTATAGCAGAATGCAAGACAATTTATTTCACTCTTTAATAACCTATATAGTCAGGGATCTATGTTTTTTTTTATACATGTAGGTGGAGAAATATAATCACACACACCTTGAGGTAAGCACATTATTAGAGAAGTGCAGTCGCCTGCGGATAAACTGCTTTTCTTTTTCAAAGTTGAAGGTGTGGAAATCATCAATGTAGAGCTCTCCTTCAGCGGTGCCCTAGAACAAACAAACAAACAAAAAAAACACAAGACATACAGTGATAATCATAGAAGGTTTTTAATGACATTTTGGATTGCATGTGATGCTGTGCTGTACAAGTCATTCATTTTAATTATATGGAAGTATATTTACGCAGGCTTATTAAGACTTGGGTGATGTAAGAAAAAATATATTGAAGCATTGAGCATTAAACAAAACTGAACCAAAGCTAGAGCGCCTTCTGTGACGAGTGTACCTGAGCACTCAGTGCCACGTAGAGAGTGTAGGGGTCGTTCTCCATACAGGAGGAGGATCTTCTGATGCGGTCCTTCCTGCTGATGATGGAGCCACCACGTTGAAACACTGGAATCTATGAAAAAATGAGAGGTGGGAAAGGGCGGGGCTCTCAGTTTGGTGTCTTATGCGGTAATGAGGTGTTACTGGATGTAGTATTATGTTCTGATAATATTGATTAACATTGAACTTACTGAGCTCATGGTGACTGGAATGTGGAGATTCTGAGCCCCCTTGTGTTTTTTGAATGTGTGAACATCATACCAAACCTGCAAAATAAACCAAGCAATATGGTTTATTTCACTATAAATCAATTTTTATTTGTATAATCTTTAGAACGATTATGTTCCTGGTGACACTGAAGAGTGAGATTATGAATTAGTACATCATCCAGGTATAGAAGAGTATCATCAAACAGTGCTACAGTAAGTATTTTAGTATGAGCAGAAAATGTTTGAGACTTTGGTATAAACAGTTAAGGTTAATTTGAAGCTAGTCTGCACCTCTCCTTTCCCAGGCAGGTAGGCTGTGATACTCTTTGCACCCTCATCAGTAACAGGGTGGACAAGCAGATGTTTACCTGTTAAACATGACAAGTAAGATGTTTATTAAAGAAATGAATGAGAAATTCTATATCCTTTAATATAAATCTGGTGCAGTGTATTTACACTCACCAATTAAATACTCATTATCAATGGCGAACGTGGCTGGTTCCTCAGGAAAATCCACCCACAAAGGCCTAGGTGTGATGGAAGCGGGCCAAACAGAAAGAGAAAGGTATAAAGCTAGGATGCATCATATCATTGGGAATCTAGGATAAGATGTTTGTAGTTGGGACAGCCACCTGTTTTAATGTACAAGAATATCTGAATGGAAATGTGTAGAACAGATGGTGTAGATACAAATAAGGGGAAAAGCAGTATTTTGAATATTTCACCATGTAAAGTATGTGTGTTCCAATCCCACAACAGCTACCACGGCTACTAAAAACTACCAAACTACATGAATGCAAAAAACAAAAAACAAACAAAATAAAAATGGTACCAACAATCAACATTTACAAATACTGTACCTCAATGTCTCAAGCCATCTCATTATAGCTTGCCAATGATTAAAAGTAGATATATCCCAGGTGAAATATTACTCAAGTAAAAGTCATTATTTTTCACTTCTACATGAGAAAAAGTACAAAAGTATTCACCTTCAAATTTAAGTATCAAAAGAACTGAGTTGTATTAGCTCAGTACTGTTGATACTTAACAATAGCTTAATATTAGCTCTCTATAGCCTTGACGTCATAATAAGAGTCTCTCGCTCTCTGGACATTGCATGTGCTTTTTCGCGGACATCTCCACGTCTTATTTCAAACACCTGCTACACAGCTAAGCGTTTCAAGGAGGGAAGGCAACTCACGCATTTACAGTATGTATAACAGTCAGCGGTGGCAATATTGCTGCTTGCAATGCTACAAACCATTGTGCGGAAAGTAGAAATAACACATTTGTTCAACACTGTAGTGAAGTTAAAGTTAAAAGTATACCTTAATAAATCTATTCAATACTATTGCTACTAGTACTCTGTACTATTTACCTTAATAAAATTGATTGTCAATGTATGCCATGCTTGTGTGTTAAAGTTTTCATACAGATGGAGTCAATATTCCCAAAAAACAATAACAAATAAAATCTCCATGTCAAACAGCAAGACCCACCTCATGACTGGCTGTCCGGTGCGATAGGCATTGTAGAAGAGCTGGTACCAGTAGGGCAGTAGGGCATATCTCTGTAGTATCGCTTCTCTGATCAGAGCCGTGTTTTCTGGCCCAAACAGCCAAGGTTCACGACGCGGGGTATCCAAGTGGGCATGACTACGGAAAAACGGCTGGTATGCACCAGCCTGGTACCAACGCACCAACAACTCAGCGCTCGGATGTTTAAAGAAACCACCAACATCAGCTAGAAAGAGTGATCAAGAATGGTTATATCATTTACAGGTAAAAAACGTGCAAAGAACTGTAATAAAGTGTAATCCGGCAAATACACATCTAGTTTATACCTCCACAGAAGGAAATGCCAACCAGTCCAAGACTTAAACACATGGGAATAGATATTTTCAGATGGCCCCATTCAGCTGCATTGTCTCCTGTCCATATTGCACCTAAAGAATAAGAAATACAGAGAATAGAAAAAGAAGTACAAAGAAAAATAGTAAAGCACCACTAGAAAAAAATAAGATTACTAAAACTCACCATAGCGCTGGGATCCTGCAAAAAAGGCTCTGGAAAGTACAAACGGTCTTTCTGTGCCACCAGAGCGCTGGATCAAGCCTTCAGCAGTCGCCATGTGCTAAAAGATTAAAGGATGTCAACAGAAAGCTAACTGGTGTCCTAAAACAATTATATATATAAATATATATAAAAATACATTATATATATATAAAATATATTAAAAAAAAAAAATGTGTATATATATATATATATATATATATATATATATATATATAATACAGTTAAAACTGGACTAATAAACACGTACGTTATATAATATTCCACATAGTTGTACTCAATAGGTGAGACTTGTTATTTTGTCAAATTATTTTGACAGTCATGTGTAGAATGGCCGTCGGCTAAATTTACCTCATAATTACTTCAGACTGTTATGTATTTCTGTAGCTTATTTTCACAGATACTGTGACCGCAAAGTGTTCACTTTTAAAAGTTTATTTATATAAATCTATATATTTCTGTAAGGTAGAGAATAGAGAATAATAGAGATTTTAGAGAATAGTACAGCTAACATGAAAGCCTGATATTGAAACACAAAATTAGCCAAACTAGCACAGTTACTGTATCTATGGAATAAAGAGCTTCTGATGAAAAAAATAAATAAATAAATCGAACAAGACAAGACAAAAAAAAAATAAATAAATAAAAAAATTTTAAATCAGGCTAGCATACTATTTTGCTGTTGCTAATACAGTATTTGTCAGTTGCCATTAAATAGTCAGTTAATTAGCCACAGTATCAACATCATGCTTATGTACGGAAAAAGATTAAAACAACAGTAAAATATATTTGATTTTAATCCCAGAATTCTGACAGAATTACCTTAGAAATCTGACTTTTTCTTTTCTCAAAAATCTGACTTTAAAAGTAGATTTCTGAGATAAATAAAAATTAGAGATTAATCTTAGAATTCTGGCCTTTCCGCAGATTTTTATTAGACCTCTCAGTTTATTGTCAGAATTCTCACTTTTTTACTAGAAGGAGTAAAGTGGAAGTTAGTCAGATCAAAATTCAGGGTTCAAGGGTTAAGGTTTTATTCGTCAGTGCCACCATATGTGCAGACATACTGTACATAGGAATTCAGTTCCTCCCTCATCACGTGTTCGCATTGTCAATGCCATATGGAAAGTTTGTGTAAAAAAAAAAAAAAAAAAAAAGCCAGAATTCTGATATTAAAGTCATAATTCTAAGAAAAAGAAGTGTATTCTAAAAAGACAAAAACAAAAAACAACATCTGATGTTTTTTCAATGAGGGCTCTAAACCTCTTCCATGCTGATGTGTAGTTTTAATAACTTGTATTTCTTTGTACCTGACTTTTTGCCTTTTTATTTTAAAAGCAAAAGACTACATTACAATACATTTACATTTAGGCATTTGGCAGACGCTCTTATCCAGAGCGACTTACATTTTTATCTCAGTACACATCTGAGCAGTTGAGGGTTGGGGCCTTGCTCAAGGGACCAACAGTGGCAACTTGGTGGATGTGGGGTTTGAACCTGGGATCTTCCGAACCGTAGTCGAATGCCTTAACCACTGAGCTACCCCAAAAATATTTTTGTTGTTTACATAATGTTTACAACACAGTGAGTTTGTGTAAGATTTAATATGAGTACTCTACATGTCATTTAAAAGGGCACTGGTGGATCAGTAGTAGGTGTTTCGACCTGCCGTGGAAGGCTTGGGTTCGATTCTCAGTCAGTGCCCAAACCCCAGCCACTGGATGCAGTGCTGGTGGTCCCAGCCCAGATCAAATGGGAGGGTTGCCTCAGGAAAGAGCGTCAAATCTAAAAAAAAGCTTGTATGTGCGACCGGATGGTCCGCTGTGGCGACCCCTTGCAGTGAGCAGCCGAAAGGCCAACAACAACAACAACAACAACAACTCATGTCATTTAAAACACAACTAAAGACATGCTTATAAGCAATAGATGCTTTAAAAATTCTAACCTGATCTTTTACTTCTCTAAGATTAAAGAGCTCTCAGAGGGCACCTCATCTCCTCTTATAGTTCCTTCTGCTCTTCTCCAATCCCGGCCCCAGAACTATTTAATTTTGCTTAAAAATTGATGAGTTTAAGTCATTTATCTCTTACCACGTACAACCCATAAAGATTGTGCACATCTCTGTTCTCCCAGCTGCCAAACAGTGCGTCTTTGTGCATAGTCACCTCCGGCCCGTTAAACACAGATGGCTCGTTCATATCGTTCCACGTATACAAGTTCTCCATGGAACCCTGGCCAGAGCAACAAGGAACAAAAATTTCAGTTTCGAATCTGATGTTCACATTTTAATTGCATCTAATTACATGCATTACAATAGATTTTTCTAAGGGCCAGGTCTGAACCCTCAATACGAAAGACTGAATGAGAGTTTTTTTTTTTTTTTTAACCTTATACTGGTCATAGGCAAACTGGCTGGCCCACCAGGCCCTCATCTCTGGGTTGGTGAAGTCAGGATATCCAGCACTTCCTTCAAAAGAAAGGTAGAACCTGGTTTGGTGCTGCATTTAATCAAAGAACTGTAACTGATGTCATGTTAACAGTATTATACAAACGAAAGTGATCTAACGAACCTGGCCAGCACCAGCCTTCATAGTCTGCTCCGTCTTTGTTCTTGGAATAAAAGTTCTTGGAACCAATTTCATTGTGAATCTTGTAACCACTGTCCACTTTGATGTGAGGATCTACAATGGTTACCATCTGAGGGAAACAATATTCAACATTATTATGGTTTACATATAGCAGCTAGCTCCGACTTATTAAAACTCCTGGCCTCAGATTACTCAAAGTGCATAACTACAGTATATGTTTCACTCTGCATCACAGGTGTTCTAATAATCGTTAATTACAATTAATTAAGTCGTTCCGAATTGAGTCTGAACCGTCCGTGTTATTTTGTTCACAGCTAACACGAGGTACAAAGCTATCTAGCTTCTAACACAACTGTCGGGCAATAGCTCAATGCTAGTTCTGACAGTTGCAGAAGGATATATCTTCGTGATGCAAAATACATAGCGAACACCTTGCGTCTTTTTCCCATGAGTCCCTGAAGCATTTCCTTGGGATGCGGGAACTTCTGAGGGTCCCAGGTGAAGTAGCGCTTGCCATCCGTGTGCTCAATGTCCAACCAAATGAAGTCGTAGGGGATGTCGCGCTCATCAAAACCCTGATCGACAGCCTTTACATCTTCCTGATCGTTGTAATTCCAGCGAGACTGATGGTATCCAAGAGTGGAAAGAGGAGGGAAGGCCTGTGTGCCTAAAACAGCCACGAGCAAAAAATGTATTAATGTGTAATAGCGTTTCTATAAAAGTTGCACACACAAAGACAAAGTTATACACATGTGTACTTGTTAATAGGGTGTATCTTATCTCATGATAACATATGTAATAGGATTTAAGCGCAAAACAAGCATTGGAAGTTTTTCCCTTTCTTTTATTATAGATAACTCAAGGAAGTATTGCTTTTTGTACCAACCTGCAACATTAACAAATTGAAAGTTATATTTCCCTAAATATAAACAAACTAGTCGTCAAATTTTAACCACCACAATCCTGACCAGGCAATTACTAAAGATGAATGAATGCCAGCATTAAATGCTTCACTATAAATGCATAGTTTGTTTTCAGACCAATAAATGTGGTCTTTATTTGTTCTATGATCTTCAGGATCTGTCCGTCTTGTTCATATGCCACAAGGAATTTGCAATTTTGTGTATTTCTACTTAAAATGGGATCTAAAAATAGACAGCATGTCGATGCAATTAGATTCATTAGTTCAATAGTTCATTAGTTCAATTCACTTCAATAGTTAAGGAATAGTTCAAGGAATAGTTACGAAGTATGAAAATTTATACATCCAGAGGGAATGTTTTAGATTTGCATAGTGCTGTTTAAACCAGTTGAAGACAAAATGATACTTTACTGAAACATTAAAAAGTTTTTAATTGACCTAGATATCAAAATGCACACCAAAATATACACTATTTTATTCACATCATTTTAAACTTGGCTCTCTACCTTGTTTAGTGTAATAAGTGACTTTTGGTATACACTCTTCTTCTGAGAGTCTACTTAATACTGGAACTTTTTCCATTAACCAGGATTTAATCAGGGTAAAAAAAAAAAAACTAATTTACATCTGCTTTCCTCTCTGACTTGACATGTGTTATACTTCACACAGTAATTACAAAATGTGGTAACTTCATGTGCAATTCCTACTGTGCAGGTTGTTTTGGATCTTGGTAACATGAACAAGCCTTGTGTGAATAATTTTATATTAGAGATAAAGATGCAGATCTGGGGGACTCTTGGACACAAAGTATTATGGTATTAATATTACATTAAATTACTGTAGAGTATTACACATACATATTATATGAACTATGACCATACCGAACTGTTCTGTCACTTTTTCTTCTCTCTCTCTCGTGCTCCTAGTCTGCAGTGATCCAGACCTCCTCTGCCCTCTAGACCTATCTGACTCATCCTGGTGCCTTGCTTCTGGTCGGAGATCTTGTCACATGTTCTCTGATCACTTGTAACTGCAGTCACTCAATAGTTCACTACTCAAATTCCCCCAGTTTTGTACTTGAGCCTTTGTGACAATAACCATTGTTAAAAGCGCTACATAAATGAAACTTAATTAAGGAGCATGTAAAATGTTGAACTAAACTGTAGCTCTTAATGTAACGTACACTATATGTGCGGTTATTTGTCAGCTTTTATGTGTTCTCTTTCAAGCATACGTTTCGGTGTCTCACTATGGGATACGCCCCTTCCGCGTATTCTTCAGAAGCCCTATTACATTACGCCAGCCCCAATTGGCTGGCAGATGTGACGTCGTGTCCTGGCGTGGCCTTCCCCCCCCCCGTATAAAGGGGGCAGCACGACGTCATTTCGCTATTCAAAAACCTCTTCTCGCTTCACACCAGAAGCCTATCTATACTATGGCTGCAGCAATGCAGACGGCTACGGCTAGGGAAGGAGGAGACGCGCGACTCTGCGTTTGCGGGAACAAAATCTCGGGCAAGGACTCACACCAGGTCTGCTCAACTTGTCTCGGGCTGAAACACGCCCAACTGGCGGTCGACAACCCCGGTGCCTGCGAGCACTGCGCGCGCTTCACCAAGAAGAGTCTTCGTCGCAGGCTGGCACGCCAAGCTAGCCTGTCAGGCCTCGACCCGCTTCTTTCGCCTAGCCCTACTCCAGCTACCACCCCACAGGTATCCATCCCTGTAGAGCTGCCCACCACGGCAGCTTTATCGTGGGGCGAACAGCTCGACGCCTGCGCTCCTCTGCCCGGTGTGCTCAGCACTGACGAGGAGGAAGGCGAGCTCGAGTTTGAGGAAGACGGCCAGTCCGACTTTCTCCTATCGGAGGAGGAGGAGGAGTTCGAGGACTCCCCTTTCCTCCCACCCGCGCACTCGGAGCAACTTCTTGCCACGACGGGAGCCGCTGGAGCTATGGACGGGGCACCATCCCCGGTCCTTAGCGTTGACCTACAAGACGTGTGCAAACGCGCCGCGGAGAAGCTCGACATCCAGTGGCCAAACGTGGTAGCGGAGACTGCAAAGTCTCGCTACGAGGGCAAGAGGCTGCCGAGAGCGAAACGGGCGGCACGGCAGCTCCTTCCAGTCTTCCCAGAGCTCTTGGAGGAGCTCGCGGTGACGTGGAAGGATAAACCCTTCACTAGCAAGGTGCCAGTGCAGGGAGGGTCTGCGTTGGACGTGGACGGGATGGAAAAGGCAGGACTTTTCAGGATGCCCCCCATGGAACAGCTAGTGGCTGCGCACCTGCTCCCGAGACACGCGGCGGCTGCAAATCCGTCGCTGCCATCGAAGGCAGAGCGCTTTCAGTCAAGCATGACTGAACGCGCATACAAGGCAGTCGCGCTCTGTGCCAGAGCCCTAAATGCGACCTCGCTGCTGACCGCTTACCAGGCGGAGCTGCAGGACGAAGCCTCGACCACACCAGGTCAGACACATTGGGAGGAGATCTGTGTCGTTACGGATCTCTCCCTGAGGCTTCAGAGGTGTGCGGTGCAAGCCGCGGGGAAGGCTATGGCCACTATGGTCATCCAGGAACGAGGAAGGTGGCTCAACCTGACAAATCTCTCTGACAGAGAGAAAGAGTCAATCCTGGATGCACCGGTGGTGGCAGAAGGCATCTTCGGCTCGGCTTTAAGCCGCATGCAGAAGAGATGCGAGGAGAAGAAGCGGGATGACGAAGCGCTACAGCTCTGCATGCCCAGGAAGACGCAAGCAGCACCCCCCCCGCCGTTTCGTCAGTCCTTTGCGCAGGTCACAGCCCGCCCTCCCCCCAGCTATCGCATTCCAAAACGGCAGAGACCGACGACGAGTGCAGCTGGCCAAACCGGGGTCGCGGAGCAGAGAGCTCCCTGGCAGAGAAAGAGCTATCAGCCAGCGGCAGCTCAAACGACCCAGCCTGCGCCTCAGCCTCACCCTCAACCCCAACTTCAGGGAGTGAGGAGGAAGAAGAAGGCCGTTTGACGGGGTCTTTCGTCAGGGAGGGAACCAACAGCACCACAGTTCGCTAGTTCCCGACCCTCACAAAGTTCTAAGGACGAGTTCCAGAGTCCGCAATTGTTCTGTGTGGCGGGGAGAGCCCGGCAGGGAAAAGGGAAGAGTGGCAGTGAAGAGGAAATGGGACAGTGCAGCGGTGTGCACGCAGCAATGTGTCACAAGCACAGGCTACACTCAAAACCTAATAAAGTTTTCACTGTACCCCCCAAACAATATGTTCCAAAAAATATCTCCCCAAAAAATGTTGAAAAACATATCAATAAAGCACAATATAACATCGCCTCGGGGAGCTCTCGCTCTCACAGAGGCGATGGGGTGCACAGACACTGTCACAGCGCTAAGTGCTCGCGCATGCGCAGTACAGGCCACGGAACAGTTCAAGATTCAGCCGCACGATGGCGCCAAAACACTGCAGATAAGCAGTTGGCGCAAATGCACACAGTCCCGCTGGGTATTGAAAACAATACAATTCGGGTACAGACTGCAATTCGCGTTTTCCCCCCCAGCCTTCAGAGGGATAATTCATTCCCAGGTGCGAGGGGAACTGAAGCAGGTCCTTCAAGAGGAAATTTCCTCTCTGTTGAACAAAAGGGCAATAAGAGTGGTTCCACCAGAAGAGAGCCACAGCGGGTTCTACTCGAGATACTTTCTCGTTCCAAAGAAAGGGACTCGAACCCTCCGCCCGATACTAGATCTGCGCGCGCTGAATGTATACCTAAAGAAATACAAGTTCAGAATGCTCACTCACTCTACACTCCTGAAAATAGTGCGCCAGGGAGATTGGTTTACATCGATCGACCTGAAGGACGCATATTTTCACATAAACATATACCCACCCCACAGGAAGTTTCTGAGATTTGCCTTCCTTGGTGTGGTATACGAATATCTGGTGCTACCATTCGGCTTGTCCCTCAGTCCCAGAGTATTTGTGAAATGCACAGAAGCGGCACTGACTCCGCTCAGAGAAAAAGGCATTCGTCTCGCTACTTACATAGACGACTGGCTCGTGACAGCCAGCTCGGAACAAGAAGCGAGAGAACACACAGCTATGCTTATGGAACACATACAGGAGCTGGGGCTAAGATTAAACACAGAAAAGAGTGTTTTAATTCCCACACAATCCATAACGTATCTGGGCCTGGCGCTGGACTCAGTGAAGTTCAGAGCGCGACTCTCCACAGACAGGGTGAAAAGATTCACCTCCTGCATGACACAATTTCAGAGAGGACACAAAGTTTGCTTTCGCACATGCCTCAGACTACTAGGACTGATGGCATCAGCCCTGATGGTTATTCCCCTAGGCAGACTGCATATGAGGGAATTTCAACGCTGGGTGGCGTCTCAGGGGCTGGACCCAGCACGTCACTCACGGAGAAGGGTAAGAGTGACGTCAGAGGCGGTTCTAGCACTACGCCAGTGGAGACACCCGAATTTCCTGATCGAAGGGGTTGCCATGGGCGTGGTCCGACACAGAAAGATGATAACAACGGATGCGTCGTTATCCGGTTGGGGGGGCATTCACGAGGGCAGAATAGTGAATGGGAGATGGGGTCAGCACATGACCAATCTTCACATAAACTATCTGGAAATGCTAGCTGTCTTTCTGACACTAAAACATTTTCTTCCTTTTCTGAGAGGAAATCATGTTCTTGTGAGAACGGACAACACTACAGTTGTAGCGTACATAAATCGTCAGGGGGGTCTCAGATCACTTCTGCTGCACACGCTAGCACGCAGACTGATTTTATGGGGCAGTGTCAACCTTTTATCCCTGAGAGCGACACACGTACAGGGTGTGATGAATCGGGGCGCAGATCTGCTGTCCAGGGGAAATCCCTCCTATGGGGAGTGGAAACTGAACAGCGAAGTGATCGAACAGATCTGGAGCATATATGGCAGAGCGACAGTGGATCTGTTCGCGTCCAAAGACAACGCCCAATGTCACCTGTTTTTTTCCCTGAAGGACCGGAGCGCGCCTCTGGGGACAGATGCGCTAGCACACGAGTGGCCTCGCACTCTCCTATACGCGTTCCCGCCAATAGCGCTGATAGCACCAACTCTCTGCAGAGTAAGAGAGGAAGGTCTGAAAATAATACTAATAGCTCCGAGATGGCCAGGGAAACACTGGCTTGCGGAGATCATGCATATGCTAGACGGCGAACCGTGGTCTCTCCCGCAGCGCAGAGACCTCCTGTCACAGGAGGGGGGGGAGATCTTCCACCCTCACCCGGAACGACTGGCACTATGGGCCTGGCCTGTGAGTGGTCCAATTTAAGTAAGACTGGCCTGCCTGACAGTGTCATCAAGACTATACAGAACGCCAGAGCAGCATCGACTAGGTCTCTCTATGACTGCAAATGGAATGTGTTTGAGCGCTGGTGCACAGCTAGACACGAGATTCCCTTTCAGTGTGCAGTGGCAGTGATTCTCTCATTTCTGCAGGAAATGATAGAGAAAGGCAGAGCGTTCTCAACCATAAAAGTGTTTCTGGCTGCTATATCTGCGTGCCACATCGGTTGGGATAATAAAACGGTGGGCCAACATCCTTTGATATGCAGATTCATGAAGGGCGCGCGCCGCGCCCTGCCGGTGTCAAAACCACTTACCCCATCATGGGACCTGGGATTGGTGCTTGATGCATTATCCACGCCCCCATTTGAACCGATAGACAAGATTGATTTCAAGGCACTGTCCTTCAAGACTGCGCTATTGATTGCCTTGGTCTCAGCGAAGCGCGTGAGTGAGATTCATGCGTTTTCTGTGCATCCAGCATGTTTACAGTTCATGTCTGGGGATGCAGGAGTAGTTATGAAACCTAATCCCGCATTCATGCCTAAGGTCATTAATGCGATAAGCCCTCTTGAGCTGAGGGCCTTCCATCCTCCCCCTTTTGCATCATCAGGGCAGCAAAAGTTGAATACACTGTGCCCAGTGCGCGCTTTACGCATCTATACAGAGCGAACCAGAGGTTTAAGGGAGAGCGATCAGCTGTTCGTTTCTTGGGTGAAACCTCGCACGGGGAAGCCGATCACTAAGCAACGTTTATCGCATTGGATAGTGGAGGCTATTTCGCTGGCATACTCCAGTAAGGGTCTCGAACCCCCAACTGGTTTGCGCGCGCACTCAACAAGGGGAATGTCAAGTTCATGGGCTCTATTTAAAGGAGTCACATTACAGGATATCTGTGAAGCGGCGAACTGGTCATCGCCGCACACATTCGCCAGATTTTATAAATTAGATGTTACAGCTCAGACTCTAGCTCACGCAGTACTGAGTGTAAGCACAGAATGTACAAACTAAATTCGTTCAGCCCTGAATGTGTTGGTTATGGTTGGCAGACTTCAAGACAGGCTATCTGACAATACGGGAGTTAGGATATCCCATAGTGAGACACCGAAACGTATGCTTGAAAGAGAACAATAGGTTACTTGCGTAACCCCGGTTCTTTGATAGCATTAAGTGAGGTGTCTCACCAGATCACCCTCCTTGCTGTGTGAAGCGAGGAAGAGGTTGCTTGTTTTGAATAGCGAAGTGACGTCGTGCTGCCCCCTTTATACGGGGGGGGGGAAGGCCACGCCAGGACACGACGTCACATCTGCCAGCCAATTGGGGCTGGCGTAATGTAATAGGGCTTCTGAAGAATACGCGGAAGGGGCGTATCCCATAGTGAGACACCTCACTTAATGCTATCAGAGAACCGGGGTTACGCAAGTAACCTATTGTTTTATTTGATCATTTGCATGTGCACCTGTTAGTGAGGCGTATTGTGTAAAAACGTCACTCGGTGTGGGTCCGAGCATGATGAAGACGTCGATGATGCCGCTCTCGGAGATCCAGCGAACATCTGTCTGTGGAACTTCGCTAGAACCCTGGACGAACTCCAGCATCTTGCCAAACGTCGTCTGCAACCATGTCCACACATACAAAGTAAACAGTATTAAACGTCACTGCGTATTTCCTGACTGAAAGTAAGCACCCAGCCCCGGAGTCTCACCAATGTACTGGAGGTGATGTCCACCCAAGTCTCGGCTGCATTCAACCAGAAGACACCCATGGTGCGCTGAGCATTGTGGGACATGATCACAGGCACAGAGCCGTACAGGGCCATGGGGTTGTGCAGCTCGTACTGGAACACGTCCAGGTTGTAAAGCCGATACGGGTCAGTCCCACTGAGGGCGCAAACAACCGCTCACAATTAATGAACACGGACATGATTCGTTCTTTTCCGTTTAAAGCGTTGTAAATCAGCAGAACGCTTACTCTGTGTTCTTCAGTCTGAGGGTGTCCGCGTGTTCGGGAATGCCGTAAACATGTTCCACTCCTGGAAAAGAGAAGTCTAGACTAATGGATGTCGGACCTGGAGGAGCAGAGGATGAAGAGGCAGGGGTTAGTGTTTAGAAGAAAACGTGTGTTCGGATCAGTAAGCTTTAGGTTAACTGGGTTGTTCGTAATCACGTGCATGAACGTGTAATAATAAATGACTGAATGTATACAGCGATGCTGGTTTTAGAGTGAGCACCGTTGGGCTTTGAGTCACTGTGGGTTTTAAATGTCTCCTCCCACATGCCAGGCTTCTCTTCTTCTTCTCCCTCTTCAACCTGGAATAGAGAAACAGATTAAACAGATGGCAGACGGATTAGCGGAGAGACAGTCAGACAGGTTGACAGTTAGGTTGACTGACAGGGAAACATTTATACATACATAGACATACAAATGGAAGGATAAACAGACAGACGGATACAAAGACAAAAAAATTAAGTTTACTGGCAAAAATTTCCCAACTAGCCGCTGTTCACAATGGACAAATCAAACAAGAACAATGTAAATAATATAACTCAACACAACTAACATGACAGATGGTTTCTCCAAATTCAACTTAAAATGCAAATTTTAATGAGTGCTGCAGTATTTAAATCCCATCATTACAAGCATCTTTAACACTTGGCGAGCACCCATTTGCTGCCCAGTGCTAGCATGACCCCATGACACTGCTCCTCCAGGTCCGACACCCATTCATTTACATTTGGGCATTTGGCAGACGCTCTTATCCAGAGCGACTTACATTTTAATCTCATTACACATCTGAGCAGTTGAGGGTTAAGGGCCTTGCTCCACGACCCAACAGTGGCAACTTGGTGGTTGTGGGGTTTGAACCTGGGATCTTCCGAACCGTAGTCCAATGCCTTAACCACTGAGCTACCCCTGGCCCCATTCCTCAAGAGCACTGGTTCACCAGATCACTAATGTTCTTGGATTGGCGTGCCTCAACTGCCTCCTTCAAATTTCACCATGATGTTCTATTTCAGGGTTGTCCTGGAGGATTCTAGAGTGGCTGTCACACTGCTGGCGTTTATTTCAACCAAGCAGAAGCCATGCTTGTTTAATTAGTCATTCTTGGCTTGCAATCAGGTGCTTGGTTGGAATGAACTCCTGCAGCTGCATGACCCTTTTTTGGATCCCTGTTTTGTGAAGTTCAAGTCTGGTGACTTAGACAACCACTCTAGAATCTTCCAGGTTTCCTTCTGCAACCAAATCTTGGTGGAATTTGAAATATGTTTTCGATCATTGTCCTATTAGAAGATCTAATGATGCCTAAGCTTCAGCTTTAAGATTTCCTGATACTTGAGTGAATCCATCGTGTGTTCCACACACTTCAGGTTTCCATTGCCAAAGGGAAGCAAAGCCGCCCCAGAGCATGACAGAGACACCGCCATGCTTCAGTGTAGGCAGGGTGTTCTTTTCAGCATTTCACATGCTGCTGATCTATAGGACAGAAAAACTTCTAATAAACATCTGTGGTTTATTAGAATCTGAACATATTGGAGCCTCCTTTTTTGTGCCTTTGGTGGTGTACTTCTTGGAGTTCTGAGACGAAAGCATTTAGTATGTGCCTTACTGCGCACACTGAAACCTGGTGCAATTTTATCTTTCTGCAGGTCTTTTATAGTCACCTGACAATTTTTCTCCACCTGCCTCCTCAAAAATCTTGTTCCAGACATTGATAAAAAAAAAAAATTCCCGTCACGTCCAGGTAGTGCATATACTGTTCCATTCATTTTGGACTTGCAAACTATGCTTGAACTACGATAAATAAATAAATAGATAGATAAGTACTGACCATTGGACTTAAACAGCCAGATGAAAAGACAGATAGAATGATAGACTGACTATTGCACACAGATAGACAGACAGATAATTGGGCAAACAGACTGGCAGACTGGGAGAGAAAAATTAAAAGATTAAATTCTATCAATCATTTCATCAAACTATAAGTAGCAACACTACATAAGCTGAAGTTGAAACATTTTAGAATCAGATGAAAATGTGAATTGAGATCTTGAACTCTCTATTTTTATTCCATTTTCATACCTTATCGCCTTCATTCTTAGCCTTGTCTGATCCTCCAGCTCCCTCTATGTCTCCTTTACTGAAACACACATGTGCACACACCTTTTATACAATTACATGATGAAACATGAGCAGATCTCATATGATTATAAAATATTTCTTTCAATAAAAAAAAAAAAGAAGAAGCAGATGTGCAAAATGAGTCTTATAGTACTTCTCATGTAAATATCCTAACTAAAAAAAACTTTTCTGTCACACATGCAACCAATGCTATAAAATAAACTGCTTTTACTGGCATGTACGATGTACCAAATATACTGGATAATAATAATCATATACAATGTGTCCCCGACTTACAAATGAGTTCTCTACTGGAAGCACGTTCGTAAGTCGGATTTGTTCATAAGTCCGGTAAAGTCAGTCTTACAGACCTTTTACACAAATATACAATGTAAAGCATTAATTGTTTTTTTTTTTTTAAACACACAGGTTAGTTTTTTTGGTTTCACATTATACCCTCACGAGACCTCACAATTGTGAGGGGAGTCCTGGTGACGCAGCGTGGTCAGCTAATCTCGTTTGAAGAGAACCGGGAAGACGTCTGGGGGAAAACATGCTACATGGTGTTTAATGCGCGCTTGAATAGACGCCATTTTTTCTCAGAGATGTACTGGACTGTGAACTCTGTCTCTTTGAGGATTTTCCAACAGGATATTCATCAACAGGACAGCTTTACAGGACAGCCATTGTACAATAAACGCGAGCTACTTCTGCGATTTTTGTTCCCATCTATGAATGTTTTTAGATATGCGGCCCGTTTTATCTGTGGAAATTCGTAACTTTAATGTTCGTAAGTCAGGGATAGTCAATGATTGTTCTGTATAAGGAGACATGTGTTTATTAACCTCCTCACCATCATTTATTCATATTAAATTAAATTACATGATGCAGATTCGCCAGCATGATCATCTGTCATCATCTGCATCTGTTTCTCACTGGTTCATTAAATTAGATGTTTTTATGCTTGAATGATTCACAGGTCACTGTGGGGCTTAATAAACAAAAAAAACATTCCTCTGAAACTGCTCAGGTACAGGGACTGGACCGAAAAAGTCCTGCAGAACTCTTCCTCGAGACTGCATTAAAAAAAAAAAATACATGAAGAAAATTCTATTGGATTAAAATATGAAGAACCCAGGGGTGACTCAAGACCTTTGCACAGTACTGCATTTTTTCACGCACACATGATAACACAAAACACATCAAAGGCATTACCTAAAGAACAAGCTCTTGATCGAGTCCCACATGGTACCGAAAGTGCTTGATATTTTTTGAGAAATGCTGGAGGGAAAGTAGAGAGAGAGAGAGAGAGAGAGAGAGAGAGAGAGAGAAAAGGAGAAAAAAATAATAGAGGGGAAGAAATAAAGGGAAACATTTAGAAGTTTGAGGAGGCTTTATAACAATGTACATATTTCAGGAAATTTTCAAGTAAACAAGAGGAGAACAAAGGTAATAGACAGTGATCTTAAGAGGTAATAAAACATTTCTGAACTCCCAAAAAAAGCAATGAAAATAGCTTTCTTAAAACTAAACGTTTCATAACATTAACATTGTTACAGACAAACTAAAACAGGTAGGTTCAAACCAGTAATTTTGTATTCGGAATGTGATTTATGCCTAGATTTATTATTGAAACGTCCTTTAAAATAGAATAAGCATGCACATGGGCTGAGTTTCTAACACATTTCAATCCCAGCACAAAGATCAGTGCTAAATGATTTAGAATCACTTTGAACTTTTTCCTCTCTCGCAGTTATGATCTCGTTTTATTTCGCTCTCGGTGAAGCCGAGAAGCTTCGATTAATCAAGTTGTGATTATACAGAGTGACAGATCACGGGGAACCTCACGTGTCTTTGCGTAGACGCAGGTGCTCGAAAGCCAGCAGGCCGCGGGAATTGAGGGACAGCAGGACCTCGGGACCTTCCACGATGTCGAGGCGGAAGGGTTGGGCGCTGACGATGAGCCGCTGTTCATTTTCGCCCAGAGAAAGCACCACGCCGTTCTCGTCCTGAGTCACAACAGTCATGCTGAAACCACACAGAGTATAGAGGAGAAGTCAACCGACATTCACTCTTCATTGTAATCCGTTAGTTACGGATTTTACCATAGTATAAAAAAAAAATTAGGTCTGCTGACGACCTGATTGTACTGAATGACCAGGTTTTTCTATCAATGGATCCTTTTCTTCACTGATGCCGTGGGCATATTCCAAGATGACGATGCTAGGATTCATCGGGAACAAATTGTGAAAGAGTGGGCAAGGAGGGAGCACCAGACATCATTTTCACACATGGATTGGCCACCACAGAGTCCAGACCTTAACCCCACTGAAACCCTTTGGGATGTGCTGAAAAAGGCTTTACGCAGCGGTCCGACTCTCCCATCATCAATACAAGATCGTGGAGAGAAATTAATGTGACTCATGGATGGAAATAAATGTTGCGACATTGCATTAGTTTAGCAAAAGTATGGCATAACCGCAATCAAAGCAAAAGACGGTCCAATAAAATATTAGCATGTCTGCCTTTTTTTTTGTTGCAGTGTATATGTGCACGTTTTTAAAATGCTGCTTTTGATTAATGATTTTTCAGAATTCAAAACCTTCATCAATATTGCCACTTGACTCACGGTTTGGTAGGAGGATCAGCGATGAGGACGTCCCGGACCTCGTAACGAGGTCTGAGAGGTTTCAGCTCGTTGATTTTAACCCGTGTCATGTTGCCCTGCAGCCTGTACAGCTCCAACAGCAGACGCACCTACACACACACACACACACACACACACACACACACACACACAGACAGACACGACAGCACAGTAGATTCTTTCACAGCAAGCCTTCAGTGATACAAGTACCTGCTCTTTACTTCCATGGTGAACAGAAAAGCATCTCTAATCGGATAAGTACTACTAAATTATAAGTGAGTATATATGAATGAACGGATGTAATAGTGACAATGTATAGTTCTCTGACCTTGTTGTTATCATTAATGAGCTGCAGTGTGATCCTGGAGTCGCTGAGCTCCAAGGTATCTAGCAGAGCCCTGTATGGAGACTGACTTGGCTTCAGTTCCCTCTGACGCCTACACACACACACACACACAAACACAAAGACAACATTATAAGCTAACTGTCAGGCATCAGTTTTTTAATGCTGATATTTCTTGCTTAGACTCACTTGCAGAAGGCGCTCTGCTCACATGTTTTGAAGTTACCACGATCCACACCCTCGACACCAAAACAAAGCACCAGCAACACCATCGGCACCACTAGCACTCGTCCCATCCTGTACAATGACAAAATATCCGAACATCATCTTGAATTTCTTATTTTGCATAAAATGAATAACATTACTGTACTGGTTTAATTGTCATTTTAATGTAACAAGTTCAACAAGACTGCCTTTGTGATTTAAATGCACTAAATAAGTCTATATCATAAATAAGATAATGAAAAACCTGCATGAACTGCACTAATGTTCAAGGTGTTCAAGTCAAACCGGGACCTTTGATTATAGAATAATAGAAAACTCCCTTTTTTTTCCTATATAATCCCCTGCTACACTAATGCACTTATCCCAGCGTTTCACTAGTACTTGGATACCATCTAAGTAGAAAGTTTTCTCAGCCAGAGCCATGATTGGTCTGCCTGCTTCACTTCAGGCCAAAATGTGGAAATGGCTTGAAGTGAGGTCAGGACTGTAAAGGGGATGTAGAAAAAAAACTCCCAGTTCAGTTTCTGTAACATGCAAGTGGTGCAGTGGGCAGTATGAGGTCATGCACTGTTCTGCAAAAGCAGGCAATTTTTCCATTAAAACCCTTAAAATCCGTGCCCTGCACTGATTAAGGGAAAAAAAAATGCTTAAACAGACGTAGTGCAGTGTGCATCAATGGAGGAGGCTTCAGACATCAAACGGTGTATTTGTGTTTTCAGATACACTACCGTTCAAAAGTTTGGGGTCACTTGCAAATTTCTTTGTTTTTGTTTAGTGATTTATTTTCTACATTCTACAACAATACTGGGGATTTCAAAACTATAAAATAACACATATGGAATTAGGTAATTACGTAACAACAACAAACCAGTTAGTTGTTATTTTAAGACACAGAGGTCAGCCTTTCTGTAATACTGTAGTTCTTGCAAGAACAGTATTGTCAAGTGCATTTGCAAAATCCGTCAAGCACCATAATGAAACTGGCTCTCACGAAGGCCGTCCCAGGAGGACGAGACCAAAACCTACCTCTGCTGCAGACGAGAAGTTCATTTAGAGTTATCAGCCTGAAAAATCACCAATTAACAGCACCTCAGATTAGAGGCGTTATGAAGTCTTTACAGAGCAGAAGTAGCAGACACATCTCAATATCAACTGTTCAAAGGAGATTAATGCATTTTTTGGATGCCTTCAGCAAAACTTTACAATGTAGAAAGAAATACAAATCAGGAACCATCATGGAGTTAGAAAGTGACCCCAAACTTTTGAACTGTAGTGTATGTCAGGTAGAACCAGAGTTATCAATCCATCTATTTTATTCCGCTTATCCGAGTTTTAAAACATGTAAATCATCCTGCTACCGGAATATGGAAACGACGTTGCATAAATGTTGAACTCAAAAAAATTCTTACAGTCTTATTTATTTTTGATCACAGAAACAACAACAACCCTAAAATCAGATGATCATATGAACGAGTGCTATTTCTTTCAGTTCCTTATATTGCCTGGAAAACAGTTTGTGCTGAAGGATAGGTCACTCTATATCGCACAATCCTCACCCCTATATATTGTCATCGGTCATCATCTGTACCGCTTTATTCTGTATACAGGGTCAGGGGGCCTATTCCAGGCGTCTAGGAACCTCTGTAGTCCAACTAGGGACTGTGAAGGCCAGTGTTTCAGATGTGAATCAGGCAGTCCAGTCACAGATAAAAAAAAAACAAACAAACAAAAAAAAACTTTCTATGTTGATGGCATCAAACCACTAGTGGAACACTTGCCAAAAGTCCCGGTTTGACTTGAACGCTACTCGTATGTTAGGGTTAAAAGAAATCAATGCACTCCTGCCAGCCAATTAGAAACGACCATCTCCTGTGACCCTGATATACACTGCATCTGATGAGGATGATGGTTAAACATTAACCAAAAGTGAAAAACGACCAAAATACTATAACCGACTCTAATGTATAACGATTAATAATTTTTTTTTATAAAACAAAAAAAACACGACGACCTCGCTTGAGTATCCATTGTTATTATTATTACTATCTCTTGTTAAACCCAATAACCAGAAACATAATGGTCAATTTCATGCCGTAAAATGTTAGTAAAGAAAAGAATTATAATTTTGTTAGTAGTACAAACGTTAACCTAGTGAAAGAATATAACAATAATCCTCTTAAAGAGCTGACAATGACTGTACCTGTCAGAGGAAGGCGCCATAGTTACTGCTCTCTCTGAACTTTGACCCCGGATTAGTCACGTGCACGAGATTTAAAAAATATTTAGATGTATATATGTTTATATAATTGTTTTTAAATATCAATTTAAGTGTTTTTGATGTGTTTGAAATGAACCGTGTATGAAAAGTGTGACGTTTCATTTATATTAATAATTTATTTCTGGAATAGTTCGAGGATTGGCGGTTGCGCGTGATAAGTTGACGACGTCATGGCGCGTATAAATACGGAGCCAGGCGGGAGTGCTCGCTCTTTCGCCATGGATGTCGGATGGGCTGTGTCTTAAGTGTGGCGGTTAATGTTCGTGCGCATGCCCAGATCGCACACGGGTCTAGATGCCGAGGTGTGCGCAGGCGCAGATGAGTTGGAGTGCTGTCTTTCGTCGAAAGCTCCAGCAGTGATGTACGTGTACTTTGTCCGTTTTTTATGCTGTTTGTTGTTTTATTGATATTTTCCTTTTTTATGAATGTAAATTTTTATGTTCGTGAGCGGATAGGTGACGTTAAAAAGCCTGTGTTCGTGCTTATGGACGCCATTTTGTTTGACGGTTAAAATTGTGTGGGAAAAAAAAATCACTAACAAATGTGTTTAAAAAATTCTTTACGGTAATTTCTTTTAAATATACTTAAAAATTAAGTGAGGCTTTTTAAATATTTAAATCCGAATCTGTAAACCTCCTTTCTTGGCATGCACGTAGTTTGCTCAGTACTCGTGTGTGTATGTATGGAGGAAGAGGATTTCCAGTGCTATGTCTTCGGTACCAGCATGCTTTCCTATCGGCTGGTCCTATCCTCAATCACTGGTACAATTGTTTAATGAAAGATCTGCTAAAATGACTCAAACATTAGTGATTCACCGATCAGAAATATTTCTATAGATCCATGAAACTGATTTGTATTTTGTATTTCCTTTGTTCCAGGTTGATGCTGGTGAACACATTGCATTGGTGTTCAGGGTAGGTTCTGTTTTTCTCTCCCATACTTTAATTCAGTGCCCTGGCATTGCTGCCATGTGTGGCTGATTTGTGTTTTCTGTTCTGTCCTTTATCTTCGGTGGTTAAATCGGTAAATATTAAATCTTATCATGTACAATTGTTTTTAACCTCCTATAAAACCCACCCTCCTCATATTGGCACACACAGTATTTCCTGTGCCTGTGTGTGTAATCTAAGGAGGTACATTATCCTGTCATAATATAGCTGGCATCAGGAATTGTGGTTTCTTTTGCCAGCTATCATATTGAGACAGTTTTGCTGTGTGGTCAAAGTTTTGTGCTAGACATGATCTGTATCTAATGCAGACTTTTTCTTCCTTTCAGCTGCACATGGAGCTCTTCTTGACTGAGGTGGGAGGTAACAGTAGTTTTGTTAGAGGATACTTTTACTCTGCTCAGGAGTGCAGCAAATGTCTGTACAGTTACTTCACATTTCTGCATGTTGCCAAAGCACAATGCTGTTGTAGTGTAGTATTTGAAGAGTTTCGCCACCTGCTGAAGATCATGCGTAACTGCATGACTCAAAAAAAACTGCGAAAAGAGTTTGTAATTACTGGTTGTGGTAATACTCAGGGATTAAAGTTCTCCGTCGTTACGACGGATTTCCGTCAATCACACTGTTCCGCCTGTCCTTAATGTTTAAAATTCACTTTTCATAATTTTAATGCTGTGTATATATAGGCTTACATGGGTGTTAAATTAAGGAAAGACAGTGTATTCAGCCTGCTGAGGAGGATGTGATCAAAGCCTGGAGTGGAGCGACTGCACGTTCCTCTCTCCACTCTAAGCGTTTTGTTATCACTCCGGTATGGATCCACTCCGGGTTTTGGTTTAGTTTTGAAGAACTACATGTCAGGCTGAGGTATAACTATAAGATCGCATGGACACACTTAATGCAGGAAGGCTCCGATGTTTCGGAGATTGATAAAAGTGTAAAAAAATAAATAAATAAATGGAGATGGGCTTGGCTTAGTGAAATTGGGGAGAATGGCAAGCCTTTTAGTTCGTGGACTAAAAAAATCAAACATCCAGGTAGGTGTCTCTGCACAGTATGCCACAGGAAACTTCAATATGGCAATAATGGCAAAACAAAGTGCGAGTTCGCCATCAGTCAGCAGCTCGTCACAATGCTGCGGTTCGTGCTCTAACAGTACACATGCTCCCTGTCTGCTGCGACAAGAACCACAACGGAGATTCACACATCTGTGGCCGACCGTGTGCGCGATGTAAAAGTGCGCCTATGTTCTTTCATAGCGGAACATGACCTGTCGGTCACAGTCTCACAACCACTAGTTAATTTAATGCAATCAGTTGTCAAAGACAAGAGTGCACTTTCAAGATTGTCTATGGCTACGTTTACACTGCAGGTCTCGATGCTTAATTCGGATTTGTTGCCTATATCTGATATTTTTGACCGTCTGTTTACATGTTATTTCCACTATGACTCATATCCGATTCACGTGTTTACGCTCGCCGTACCATCTGAAACATCACGCATACTTAAAGGGAGGTTCTTACGCTACACACTAGCCAAGAAAGATGAAGGTGAAATATGCTTAACGCTATCTCTGCTATATATGCAAAGTTCGCGAACCGTCACCATGGTTTTAAAACGGAGGAGGAGGGAAAAAACAGCATAATTGCAGCCTGCACATATGCTTTATTCATCAAACACTGATTTAATGGGGGGGGGGGGGGTGTTCTTTTCCTTTTCTATGTCACCTGCGATGTTGTAATTCCACACGCGCTTCCACCGGAGAATAACATTATGTGCGCGTGTTGAATTAAAACATCGTAGGTGACATGGAAGAGGAAAAGAACACCCCCCCCCCCCTCCAACACACACACGCCTTGTGTTAATGCTTATTTGGGCTAAATAACATTCAATCAGTGTTTGATGAATAAAGCATATGTGCAATTTGCAATTATGCCGTTTTTTTACTCCTCCTACGTTTTAAAACCATGGTGACGGTTCGCGAACTTTGCATATATAGCAGAGATAGCGTTAAGCATATTTCACCTTCATCTTTCTTGGCTAGTGTGTAGCGTAAGAACCTCCCTTTAAGTATGCGTGATGTTTCAGATGGTACGGCGAGCGTAAACACGTGAATCGGATATGAGTCATAGTGGAAATAACGTGTAAACAGACGGTCAAAAATATCAGATATAGGCAACAAATCCGAATTAAGCATCGAGACCTGGCAGTGTAAACGTAGCCAAGGAGGCCTGAAACCGATCTCGAAATATCGGAATGCATGCGTTTTTTTCCTGTTTACACGGACATAGAACATATCCGATATGTGTCACATATGAGCAAAAAATCGGAATTGGGTCACATTTACCTGGTAGTGTAAACGTAGCCGCTTACTGCAAATCCGAATTGTCATCTAAGCTGAAAACGAAGATGTTTTCTTTGGCTACGTTTACACTGTGGTATATGGATTATTTGTCAAGGTATATTTTCTTTCAAAGATTACAAATAGCTTTTAAAATATGCAAACTGGCAATATTAAAGCGGTTTAATCTCCCCTAATGCTATTGGTCTCGACTATTTAAATATAGTGTTTGTTAAAGGAATATGGCTTGGCCTGAAAAAAGTTCAGTCAGAAGATTTTTTTTCACTTTAATCCCTGAATACTGTTACCAGTATTGCATATTAATAAACATTTAATATATGTTAATATTGTTGGTTGCAGTCAGCAACAGCATGTTCACAATTGGCAGAGATTTGTATACGTTTAACTACTAAAGCCTAGTTTTAAGTGAATTTAAATGCTAGTACAGTACTCTGAACTTTTGTTCACTTGTGCAAATAAATTGTGAGCTCCTACTTTTACTTGAGTAATTTTCTTTAGTCTCTACTCGAGTACTTTGCCCACCTCTGGTTACTGACTTGACACTTTTCTTACTGATGAACATGTGGTTTAACACTACAGATTTTAGTTTAGTTGGATGTAGTGGAACAATTGCCTGGCACGACAGTTTGACCCTTTGAAGGCTTTTAATGCTTGTGTATATAATTTTGATTGGATCTGTGTAAAACAAGAAATGGCAAGTGTGATGCATGCTGTTCAATAAAGACTTCATTTTGAAATACTGTGACTAACTTGCCTTTTTTCTGTTAAGCATCTACATTTTTAAAAGTTTACTTCTCACTACATGGTAATTCTCGTGTTGGGTTTATTTTTAAAAAAGGTGAATCTAAGCACAATTGTATATTTATTTTGTTAGCATGACCGGTTAGGGTTTTAACCAGTATTTTCAAATTTTGTGCAGTAAAATGGATAACCAGTGGTCTGTAGATATAAATACAACCGGAACAATAAAACTAGTAGACTGTACAGTTAAAAATATCCATGATAGATGTAGTTCTTGCTTTTTTTTTTATGGGCATTTAAAATGATTTTGAAGTATGCTAAAGTTTAAATTACATGATTCTACAGTACTTCAGTTTTTTTATATAAATATATACATACACATACTATGCTTGTGCTGCTTGATCAAAAGATTTAAATGAGCAACTACTCAACACCAGTACAGATAATTACTGAGTTGTCAGTTCTTTTAACCATAACTTCTACAGCAAGTAGCTTCTCCTTTCTCAGTGTGAAGATGTTTCTATATATCAGATTGGTCATAGGGGCCTGCATCAAGTAAAGAAATAACTGGGGAGTTGGTTTAAAATTGTCCATGTGCTTAAATCTTGGAAGGATGGAGCTGAGCTGCTTGGGAAGAAATGTGGTCTGAATGGGGAAATGACTGATTAATCAGACTTGCAGTTGACGAATCGGATAAGGGGAAGCACATGAACCTCTCATACCAATGTACAAGCCTCTGGGGGGCAGTATTCTGATCTGGGGTTACTTCAGTTGGTCAGGTCTACAGTAGACTCAGCAATGAGTGGAAATAAAATTAAGTTTGATGACCTGAATGACCAAGTTATCACATGGAGTTTTTCTTCTCTGATGGCATATTCCAGGACTCAAAAGTATAAGAGTGGGTCTGGGAGCATGATGCATAATTTTCACATGAGTCCTGACTTTAACCCTGTTAAAATTCTGACATGCTGGAGATGCTTTTGATACACGATGTTGCACAAGGTTGTCAAAATTTCACAAATAGCCATACTTGTCTTCAAATGTTCGAATCTTAGCTTGGAACCGGAATTTACTTCATTATCCTTTTCGTTTCACCCAATGCCCATCACAAGTCCTGAACACCCCTCCTAGTTCAGAACACGGCTGTCTTCTTGCCATGTTGCAGTTACAAACTCCTACTGATCCTGTATCAGACTAAAAAAAAAAAAAGAGGTGAATTCAACAAAAACATGAACGTGAACTACTCCTTATCATGAAAAAAAAAACATTCAAATTTTTTTTTGATAAATTTTTATAATTTAATAGAGTTTGACACAAACAGAGCAAAATCCTGTTAGCTCAGAATGATGTATCTATCAGAGATGAATACTGTACAAACACATGTCCTCTGTCCCCAAAAAAGACTGACTTCTAAAAAGCTCATATGATACAGTGTCTTATCATCAGATATGTACATCCTCGTAAAAGCGATGTGAGTCAGGAACAGAGAAACCCAGCTTTGGGATCGAGTGAAAGTGCAACAGAGTATGTAGTGACTACAATATGACAGGTTTCAATCAGATGTACAGTAGATCAGATTTACATTCAGGACCTTTTAACGAGAATTATTCACCGCAGTAATTAACATACGGTACCACATCATTGAATCTGATTGGTCAGAATGTTGATTCACTTTACTCCTCAGTAGCTTAGAAGGTAATAATGCCAGGTATAATTGAGATCATGAGTGTATAGTGAAGTTGCTGAAAAGAGATGTTTATTTAACGTCAGTCTGTTTACAGGCGTTTTGGGTAAAATGAGCTGAATTGATTTGTCTTATTAAGATTCAGACAAATAAAAAAGGATGACTGATGTAAATGACGATGACGTGCCATAATTTAACCGAGGAATAAAACTCTTGTTGTTATTGGTTATATAGTGTTACTATTAATAATACTATAAAAATGACCCCAAATTGTTTTATTCCTTATACAACAAAATCATGATTCACCTGCATTGACTATTTTATTCAGTCTAAGACTACAAATCACAGAAAGAACAAAAATAAAAAGTACAACGCCTAATAGTCTCTGGGATTAACTGTTGAAAGTACCACGGGCGTTCAAGTCAATCCGGGACTGGCGATGAACCATCTCGGGAATGAATGTGTAAAATCAAGTGACATTCACATAAGACTCGTAAGCGCAGTACGGTGATGAGACTCTCAGCCGCAATTAAACATTTAACTGGTGAAAACATTTTAAAGAGGAATTCCGATCCCGGCTGTGGAACGTTCAGAACTTGCAGAAAAGTCTGCGAGAACTGTACACACAATGATCCATGAACTCGGCTTGAGTTATTGCCACAGCCACTATCCAGTCCTGACCATTAAAGGAGTTCTTGGGAGGCCAGCATCATTATGGCTCCAGTGCACTGAGAGAGAGAAAGAAAAAAAAACTTTCTACCTTAAAAGGTATCCAAGCACTAGTGAAACCCTGGGATAAGTGCATTAGGAATTATATTAGAGAAATGTCATGGCGAGGGAGTATTTCTGCGCAATCAAAAGTCCCAGTTTGACTTGAACTTGTACTTTTTTTTTAGTTAATAATTATTCTCTGTGGTTTATTATGGGCTTTGATTTCACTTACTGATGATATTTACATTGGTTAATGCCGGCATTATTAAGCTTTTATCATTCATAAAAAAAATAAAAAAAAGAAGAAAAAAAAACCAGGAATTGATTATGAGAGTCATGCTTTCCTTGTGTTAATGATCATCTTAAAAGAACCTGAATGTAAAGCGTGATCTGATAAACAAAGAAAATGCAAACAGCAAAAAAACAAACAAAAAAAAAAACAAACGAAGCGAACCATTTTGTTGATTGTTTTTAGATTAAAATTAAAATACAGTACATTTAAGAATATACAGGTTGGACATGTTTAACCAGGTTATTTAGGCAGGACGTGGCGCTCAGCCATTTAACCAACACTTCATTCAAAAACAGGGGATAAACCATATTAACGATTGTATAGATTTATATTTACACACACACACACACCTTTTTGTTTTTACTTCTCACCCTTTTCTATTTGGAGCTGCAAACGACAGCTCAGGTATCCAATACTACAGAACTACAACTGCAAACGCTTAAAGTATGCAAATTAAAAATATTGCTTTCTCAGAATGCTCCAAAGACAGACACATATCCGATTACTGCGTTCATATATATATGAACGCAATGTACGGCGATACGGTCCAGGACTCAGGGTCCCTTATAGATGTTAATTAAAAAAAAAAAAAAAAAAAAAAACTTTTCAGAAAACTAGTCAGAGGGGGGAGGGGGGGGGGTTGACTTTTTTTCAACAGGAAGAAAACTGACTGGATCATCATCATTCCTACGACGACGATAAGCATTTACGTGTTGGTCCCAGGCACTTCCTGCTTGTTTTCTTCTACACTCTGTTCACATGTTGCCCACTCTGATGTTAGGGTTGAGCATGGGGTCCAGGTTGGGGTCTTCATCAGCAGAAGCCCGACCCAGCTTGGCCATGATGATGATGAGGGTAAAGAAGCCGATCACTCCCAGGAGCAGGAACATGAAGATCCTCTGCTTTAGCGTGAACGTCTTTCTCTTAGGGCCCAAGCGGTTCCTGGCGGGGAAAAAAAAAAAAAAAAAAAAACAACAAAAAAGTAATCAAAAGATCTTATATAGAAACCGAGCAATCCATCATATGACACAGACACACACACATACTGTATATACACGCTCATTCACACACTACACGCCAATTAACCTAATCTACATGTCTTTGGACTGTGGGAGGAAACACACACAGATCCAAGGTGAGATTCGAACCTAGAACCCCGGAGGTGCATACAGTAAAACTCATTTAAAGGGAAGATACCGTGTGCAGGCATGTCACTCTATACACAGTAACATCTCTTACCGCCTAGACAACTGGACATAGTAGTGTTAATTTTGTTCAATTTTAGTCTTATTCCCGGGATAAATGTCCCTATAAGATTTCGTCCCATTCTTAGCCCATTTTTGTTTTAGTCAAGTTTTAGTCGAATAAAAGTCTGGGCATTTTAGTCTAGTTTTATTCAGAGGAACCCTTAAGTATTTTAGTCTAGTATTAGTCAATGAAATGCAACATCTTAGCAATAAGATTATTATTATTATTTTAAGATAAGTAATTACAGTCAAAATCTTTTTTTTTTTTTAGTTTTTCAAAAAGGATTATCCCAACATTTAAAATGTATTTTCTCATCTGATGTTTTCAGCTAATTATAGTTATTTTTAACCATCACAACTGCTGCATGTCCAATGTCCTCCTTTTTATTTTTTAAAACTACGTAACAATAGGAGCAGTACGGACAATACAGTGTTTTAAAACGTTTTTTTGAAGCGAATTGAGAGAAATAAATAAATGTCGACGAAAATAAAGACAGATCTTTTATTAGTTTACATTTTTTTTTAAAACCACATTGTAGTCGTCTTTTTTCGTTTATGCTGATTCCGTCACTGTTCATTAATATCCGTGACGTCTCGTCTTGGTTATTTTTTGTCATTATTTCATCGCCGAAATTAACATTAGGACGTGGTCATGTTTTAATCGAGCATTAATCAAGAAAATTGCCCAGCATTAGTCCTGAAATCATTCTGAACCGTGACAGCCCTACTGCATGCCCAACCGTCACTGTATGAAATTCTGAAAGCGGGTAGGACAAAGACACACGGTTTCACACTCATTAAAGGGGAGAAAAAGCCGAGGAAACTCACTTAAGGATTTGTGCAAACCAGCTGAGCGCTGGCCTCCTCCGGTACTTATCTTCGTCAAAGTCGATCTGCGTGACTGAAGTGTGTCCTGATTCTCGTGTGTCATAAACCTTTCTAGGTGAAGAAGCTGAGGATAAAAAAATTTATTTAAAAAAACTACAAATTTCAGTAAATTATAATAAGCTTGTTACTCTGGCCAGCAGGATAGCAAGGCACTTTACACAATTACGGCAGAAGATTTAATACACAAACTGAAGCAACAGAAATGTGGAAAAACTGCTCCTGTAAGTCACCAGGCAGCTTTCAGACTAATTCTTGTTAAGAAAAATGAGCTTAAAATTCCAGCTGCCCGTCTTAATGTTAAACAAACAGCCTTCAGTACCCTTGCTGATGACGATGGTGTCCGGTGCAGTGGCTGTAATCATGTCGATGACCGAGTTCTCCTGTACGCCCAAACCTCCGTTATTGTGTACGCTGTGGCTGTGCCCATGCCCGTGCCCATGCCCGTGCCCGTGCCCCACCTCCTGATGGGAACATGCAGGAGTGACCGATGGCTCTTGGGTATAAGAGAGTGACGGGGCAGAAATGGACGATTCAATACAAGGTGCTGTGGATCAGAGGAACAAGATGTCAATATACTAAACGAAACTAAGAGTGAAGGAGAAGACAAGTTGAACCATATAGTCCACAAACCTGGAGGAGGTGATTTTTATGAAAAAGGAATCTGGACTCACCGTCAAAGGTCCAGTCTGTATAATCAGTCACATCGTGCGTTCTGCTTTCTTCAACCTCAGGCTGGTCGTCTACCTGAAATTTTTTAATAAATTATCATTTCGTTAGAATAATTTTACCTCACGATTTTACAGTTCATACTGTAAATCAAGTGTAGGGATGGGGGTAAAATTTTATTCAGTTACGTATCACAACTCATGCATCACGCTGACTCCAAAACAGGTTTTATAAAATTTGTGGCGGCAAAATGTTGCCGTTCCCCTATGAATCTGCAGGTGGTGCTCTATAAACTATTCTCACATTCTCATTCGCCACATCATCTGTGTGGTATGGGAAAATGATTTGTAACCAAATCTAAAGAAAATATTATACTGAATCGGAAAAGTTACAGAATCACAATAGAGGCCGAATCAGCATCGAGGTATTGTGATAATTTTGTATCGGGTTTTACCTTCAGATTCCCATCCCTATTAAAGCGCATTGTTTACAATCCAGTCTACCTTTCTCATACTGTACATGCCTCACACACTGCTACTCACCAGTGGAAGGCCCAGTCCTGCTCGTGCCCAGTTAACTGAGGACAGCTGCGCCTTTAGCATGTCAGCCACAGGGCTGGCGAGGTTGATGGGAGGAAAAATGGGTCCCTGGCATGTCGGGCACTGGTAACCCGCTGGCGCTGTGTACAGGGGCAGGCGTGAGGCCAGTTCATTTAGGCAGGACCAGTGAAAGAGGTCTGAGAAAGAAAGAAACAGATCAGGCAAACACAAAAGTCTAGTCATTGTTTTGTTTGTTTGATTTGTTTACTGAATTGTATTATTATGAATTTAGGCTCCATGGATATACATGTTTTATGTCGCACCCTGGTCCTGGAGAAATGCCGTTTCTGTGCTACTGTACTGTACTTAGAGGTGGGTAGTAACGAGTTACATTTACTCCGTTACATTTACTTGAGTAACTTTTGGGGGGAAATGTACTTGTATGAGTAATTTTACTGCACCATACTTTTTACAGTACTTGAGTACATTGGTGAAGAAGAAACGCTACTTTTACTCCGATACATTCAGCTACACTCGACTTGTTATTTTTCTAACTATTTATTCTACCTATGCAGCCGGTAGATCTACCGTACGACTCATATTCTCCAGCAAGCTCAGTAAAACCTAACAACTGTTTTCTTATAAAACTGCACAAATCTTTGTCTAAAACTCCTGATTTTAAGCAATGAGTTTTCACTTAAAATATTGACTTTATTTTATTGCTCTTTATAGAATTTTCCGTTATGCGGAAATGTTTTCAAAAGCATCTTTTGCTTATGCCATATTTTTGTATATGCCCAAGACTTTTGCACAGTACTATAAGTAAAACAGCTGTTAGGTTTTACTGAGCTTGCTGGAGAATATGAGTTCTTCTGGTAACTTTGTCACACTCACGTCTTTCTATTTTTATGCAATTCCCAGGAGCATTTATTGTTTCCATCTACAACACTACTTCCCAATAAAATATGTAATACAAGATTACATATAATAATACAATATTACACACATATACTAGATTACTGTACAATACTTACAAATGCTCTTGGGTCATATTTTTGGTGCTTACTGTTTTAGTAACTTTATTTTTTTTTGGGAGATTATTATTTATTACCTTCATTACCTTTCCTTAGATAACAACTGTGAACACCTGTAACCTAGAATAAGCAATTTCCTCTGGGATTAATAAAGTTCTTTGAATCTTGTACTATATATTTTTTTCTTTACAGCAATGCAGATATTCTCCTGTGATGTTATTCACTTATTAATTGTTAGATTATATTTGAAAATACTGAATGATTTCGTACATAATTATGCAGACATGATAAACATATATAACAAAATTTGTACAGCATATAATATGCATAGACTTTTGCACAGTACATAAACCATTGCACATTTTTCTGAGCTTACTGTACCAAACTGAGGACAAAGTGTAAGACCCAAATAATCAGTATACAGATGTTGTGGAACTCCTCAATTTATGAATCTGATTTGGTTGTAAGCATTTTACGTATTCATTTATTTATTTTCCCTTGAAAAACTCACCATAGCACACTAATCTCACAGTGTCCTGGGAATTAAGAGGCTGATTACACAGAGTACAGTTAGGATTGTAATCGCTGTCCTGGAGCCACTGCAGGTAGGATTGCACAATACACTGCACAAGACAGAAGCAAAACAGGGAGAGTCAATACACAAGAGTGGTTTGATGACTTCCACGTGATCTATAAGGAGAAGCTTCTACTAAACATGCCATGGACCCACCTTGCTGTGATTGGACACCAGGCAGTGTTCACACACATTGACACGATGCTCGAAGCAGAACAGGTTCGTCACCTTCCTCTTCGGACACTTACACAGACCCATGGTCTGCCTGTCACACTGCGCAGAAACACACCCAGGTTGACACCAAAAAAAACAGCTGTCACATCATCATCAGTGATTTAAGGTGACACTAAATCTTACAAATGGTTAGAAAATCACTACCGCTTGTTCAGTACTGATAATTATAATCAACACAATGTGAGACAGAGATAGTAGATCATAACACTGATCAGCTCTGCTAGGTATCTCTGTTAGCTGCTAGCTAGCTCTATTTAAACTACACATGCTCACTGTTTACATTTTAACCAGCATGATAATAATACCTTTTATTTATTCACTTACATTTAGGGAGTCACCACAAGTCAGTCTTCCGTTCTCTGAGGCCTACAGTAAAGTGTCCCAGTCTAGTTATTTAGCTTCATGTTTGAGGAACATTTTCTTCCGGAAAGGATATTTTTTTTGCCACGTCTCTTCCGCTATCGTCGCACAGTAATGACGTCGACATAGTGACAGCGGAGACACGCCCCCGAGAATGTTACTACAAATATAACTACAAATAATTGTATCTACATTCATATTGAATCAATAAAACACTGTTTTTCCCCAGTTTTTTTGTTTATTTGTTTGTTTATTGATGTCTACATATTTTGTTACGTTTGCTTATACTGTTTATCTTTTATGTTGTTTGTTCTTGTTAACTGTGGATAGTTAATTATTACATTATTTATATTTTAATCATTTTAATAATGCATTAAGCTTAACCTGATCTTGTATGTTATACTTTTATGTTTTATTATTGTTATTTATATTAAGAAATTAATAAGAAAGAATGTAAAATAAATAAGTGTTATATAGTGTACTACTCGGTGCTTGTGTTTTGTGGTTATAATTAAAATAATGACAAATTTCAGTCACATATTTATTTAGTTACCAACAAGACCCTAATTGTTCTTTGCATTGTATTGTATAAAATAATAGGTAGCTGTATTTAATCAATACATCAAATAATTTATAATAAATGTAAAAAAATATTAAAAACAGTAATACTGCTTGTAATGAATTGTATTGTCTGTTTTTTTTTTTTGTCTTTAAAAATAGGAGACAATTCTTTACATTGACACTGCTTTAAAAAATAATGAATAAATTCATAGATCGATTGATATATAGATATAAATGTCCCAGGTTCAAATCTCTGTTCAAAACATTGGTGTTGGGCCCTTGAGCAAGGCCCTTAACCCTGGCCTGATCTGCTCAGATATATAATGAGAGAAAATGTAAGTCGCTCTGGATAAGGATGTCTGCAAAATGCTGTAAATAAAAATGTCTTTTAACCAAAGTTATTTTCCTAAGTTTTGTTTTTCTTTCAAAAAGAGGAGAATAAATATTTTTATAATAAATTTAATCTCAATTTTCCCCCTTATTCCTATTTTTTTAAAGTTTTTTTTAATTCATAAATGTAAATCAATAATCATACTATACCTGTTTTCTTGTATTAAGTTTAAAAGGCTGTTAGAAGTTTACATTTACAGTATGTGAGTCATATGGATAAGATTTTTGTTTATTATTGTTATTTATTATATGTTACGCAATTAAATATTTACTTTTAAATTTTCTATTTAGTGCACGTTTTAATCCTGGCTATGCTGCTAAAATAACATTAAATAAAATCCAATAATATAAAATTTACTAAAACAAAAGTTATATGGTTGTAGCCCCGCCCCCTTCTTCCGCCATTTTGGCTAAAGGCGGGTAATTTTGAAACGCTGCCGGGTTTCTATCGCTTACTGACTTTATCGCTTACCATTAATACAATTGCGTATGAATCAGGTTTCATTTCAAATAAAGTTATCTATATTTCGAGTCTAAGGAAATATTACGGCTTTTTGTGTGAATGTCGAGGTAACTGCTGAGTTCGACGGATTTATTTGCTTTACGAGATGAGCAGCAGGACAGCGCGAGCGGCGTCCACGGGACAAACGGGCAAAAACAACAACAACCAAAACACAAGTATGATACAGATTTACTAGTTTAATGGTGACAGAAAATCAGAATGTATACTATTTCATGTCGTTGGTTTGCCATTTAAATAAACTTACCTCGTAAACAGTCAAGTTTTGGGTATTTCCATGGCATGAAGCTAAGCTAATGCTAATGCTAGCTAAGCTACTGCAGGTTTAATAGGTTACTCATGACTGTGTTTTTATTCGACAAAAAAAAAGAAACTGTTATATTTTGACAGCAATATTGCTTGTGTTTTTCACTTGGTGCAAAGTGTTTGTACTCCCCCCGTGTCATTGAACCAAGTCAAATATTCCAGCAGGGGTTCACATCCCTCTTTATGTGTCTGATTATGTTGTATGTGGGATCAGTTTCCCCTGAAACCTGCTTGCAGTTGAGCTGAGAACAGGAAGGGTAAAGGTTTTGCTTAACATGAGCAGTGTTGGGATTCGAACTTGCACCCTTCTGGACAGGTATCCAGAGCCTTAACCAGTGTGGGTTCTAATCCTAGTCCTCCTTGACCTGAACATTTTTAGTGCTTTTACTGCTTGAACACACACGTGCACACACAAAAACAACAAATTTCGTCTGTTGATTAGGTGACTGAATTGGGTTGGGACAAGCACCAAAAACCTGTAGGACAGAGGGTCCTCCGGGACTCAAATCTAATTCAAATTTTGTCACATACACAGTCATACACAGTACGATATGCAGTGAAATGCTTATACGACCACCAGTGACCTTAAAAAAATAAAAGCTTATACATAAGAAATAAATATGAATAAAGAGAAGAGAAATATGATGGGAAATAAATTTAAGTAGTAAAATAATGCTGTACAAATGAGGACATAATAAAAATATAGAAATTTGTAAAAGTTTAGAAATGACTGGGGGGGTGTGCAAGTATGCATAAAAAGTGACTTCTTAAAGTGTCTTATTAAAGTGTCTTGTGCAATGGTTCAGAAATTAAAATATAAATATGTAGTGCAAGTGTGCATGATTGTGGCCATGAATGCCCAGTCAATGTTGGATGTTAAAAAGGTATTAGTCCTGTGTTGTGTTGTGGTTGATGGACCTTATCACCTGTGGGAAGAAGACTAAGGTTTGGAATCTGTGTTTCCATATAAAATAAAAACGACTCCGAGTCAGGTTTATTTTTGTGTGAGTTCTAATCCAAGACCTTTGGATTAGAGAACCCCTTTGACCTGAACATTTTGTTGCTTTCCCTGCCACAACAAACGTAAAGCAAACGATTAGGTGACGGAATTACACTGGGGGCGAACACACAAACGCCAAAACTTGCCGGACAGGTGGTTCTGGGAACAGGTGGTTCTGGGAACCTGGAATTTACAGCATGAAAGGTTAAAATTGACCCAAAGTGTGACAACTTTGACCTGAATTTTTAGAGTAGGAAATCTACTTAGAAATAAATGTTTAGTTTTTGATGTTTTACCTTTTTAATATACTATGTTTTCATGTTTGTTTTTTTATAATAAAAAAAGGTTATATTTTGCCTCTTTTTCACTTAACTGTATGTTGGCATTATATTTGGAGATGGGTCGACGGAAAAAACGATTTTGGTATGTTAAAATGATTGAGGTGCTTAAAACGAGGCAAAATGAAATCGAGACAAATTTCAGTTATCTGAAGATAACTATTCACAGATTGTTCATAAATTTATTAGTTATGCTTGTACATTTTACGTGTGCGTTCCTATTCCCTGGTTCTGTAGAGTCCGATGAAGGCAGCCTACCTCGCAGGAGATCTGCACGGCTGTCTGCCAATGATGAAAACATACCTCCTAAACCTGAGGTGAGAAATGGCAGAAAAATCATTGTTGGAGACGAGCGTAAATTCTGTCGCATAATTTTTGAATCTGAAAATTCTCAACTCTGTTGTTGCGCCCATCTCTGTTACTGTTTTCTTCCCAAGGCTTCTAGTGTGCCTGTCAAACGATCGATCACTGTAAGGAAAATTGCACCAAGGAAAACCCAGGTGAAATATATATGTATATATTTAAAAAAAAAAAAACTGCGTACATGTAAGGAATGCTTTTGTAGCTGCTGCTGATAATTAATAAATTTTGCTCTATAACTTGTTCACAGGCTGCATCAGAGCCTAATAAGGAAAATGTGGAAAAGAAAAGAGTTTCCGGTGAATCTGCAAAAAGGTCCAAGATCTCAAGTCCACCCCAAGCCGAGACTACCGCACCCAAACCCACGATCCTGTCCCCCATCCAGCCCTCTGCGTCCCCCTCGCCTAATCCCGGACAACAACTAGAACAGGACCCTGTTTGGTCCAGCAAAGTACGACGCTCGTACAGCCGCCTGAGCATGGGTGACAGATCGTTCGAGAGCCCCAAGCCTCAGTCTGCCTCGTCCCCCACACGCAGGGAAACTCTGTTCGGGTTCGAGAGGCTCCAGACACCGGAGGTGATCCGTAAAGCAGACCTGACCGGAGGCACTTCTTCCTCCCTGTGTGTCGGATCCTTCAACCTCTCGGCAGCTGACGACAGCGTTACTAATGCGACAGAACCCGATCTGAACATCCCTGGGGTCTGTCTGGTGAAGAAGAAAGCACGGAGGAAGAAAGTTCAGCAGATAAAGGTGAGACAGTTGGAGACAGTACTTAAGATAGTCTTTAGTATTTATAGTAGCAGTTATTGTCATTGTTAGTGTTATTTCTGTATTAGTTTTGTCTAATTAGTCTCACTTTTTTGATGTACAGTATATTTGGAAATATTTCTATAAAAAATACTTATTTATATATTTGTATTTTTTACCTCATGATTAGCGCTAATTCCTACAGTTAATCAGTTTAATCAGTCATTGATGGATTCAGTTAATTGAATCGATGGATCATTATTTAATCATAATTATTTATTTAGGTAAAATTTCAAACGTTAAATTATCTAAAAATGATAAACTCCTCAAAAATATACCACAGCGTTTACAGAAAATAGAATCAGCTTTCGTTTTCATGCAAATAATACTTTTACTTTTGAGTTCACCTTTATGTGGTGGCCAGTTCATGTGTGGGAAATTATTCTTCAGGCTCCCAGAAACACACCCTGTGACATCAGGGAAGAAAAAAACTCCACTGATGTGAAAAACTGGTCATTCAGTCCATTTAGGTCGTCAGCTGACTTTGTTTTATTGCCACATAACGTTGACATTCCTCCTTAGTCGTTTTCTTTGCAGCCGAATAATTCAACCTCATTTCTTTTTCCTCTCTTCAGATGTCAGAACTGGACGTTCTAGCCGCAAAGATGAACGCCGAGTTCGAGGAGGCAGAGTGCTTCGAGCTGGTGGTGGAGTGACACGACGTGCCTGAGCAGCTGTAGAGACATTTGGACCTCCAGGGACGAGTGCCCTGAGACACAATCCTGCTTCAACACGAATTGCTTCTGTAAAAGATGACGGATAAAGCAAAATTGTTCATTAAAGATCTGGAAAAAAATGGAATAAGCCATTAAGTTCGAGGATATTTTTGCTCTGTAATTTCTCTTTTTCCTTTACACGTCAGTAGAGCAGCTCAGACTGGATGATTATTGAAACCAGGTTTTACATTAGTGCTTATTTCCTGTATAACTTTTCATGTCAACATAGATTTACGCAGTGCTATCTGTTGTTTACTTTATTTGTGTTTGTCCGATTCTGTATAAGCGCTAGTTCTGTTCATTCACATGATAGATTATGAAACCTGGTTACTATTTTATTTTTTTCATTTTGAGATTTCCCAAGAGTTTTCCCAAGGCTTAATGTTATATCATGCTCTATAAACCAATCAGCAGAACAATTCCTTTTATTTGCTGATTTGTTTATTGTTGTCCTTATGATAGCCATTATACAGTATTCAGTTTATTGTGCATTCTCAGACTCTCATTTCAAAACCATATCGAAAATCTATCACTATAAATAGCTGCTGAAAACGACAGTCTGAATTTGGTGAGATTTTCCATGTAGGAGGGTGAGTCAGTGTGATTTCTAAAATAAAGAAATAAACTTTGATTTATAGGATCTAGAGACTGGTTAAATACCGGATTGCAAGCTGGAGAAATTATACTCTTTGGTGCCACCTACTGTATGTGTAGCGTAAAAACAAGTTTTCAATTGACACCCTTATGTATGAGGGTGAGTCAAACATTATCCGCGCCCCAGTTATAATAAAACGTCTGTCTTATCACTTTCCGGTCGTGGCCACAGTTGTGCAGGTGTCATTTGTGATTTACATGAAAGAACATCAGCGTGCAGTGATTAATCTTTTGTGGTCCGAGGGTGTACCAGGGCGGTGCCAAAAATATTCATGGAAGAGCATAAACAGAAGTGTTCGGATATTGCAAACAAAATTTAGACAGATACTGTAAGGAAGTTAAAAAGAGATAATCATTACTGGTGATGAGACATGGATTCATCACTATGAGTCTGGAGAGTAAACAGCAGTTTATGGAACGAGTTCAAAAGTCATCATTAACTGCAAAGATGGTGAATACACATGTCTGTGAAGATTCTTAGTCATCTAGGTAAAGTTATCTGGAAGTTGAGTCATGTTCTTCGTTTAGTAGAAATGTTAGAGTCCTCTATCTGAAACAACTTGTTACATGAACTTCTATTCTCACCTTCTCCATTTTTTATGAAACAAGCCGTTTTAAATAGTGGAGAACCATTTGACCTTGGAGGATTTAAATAGGAGGAACTTTCCAACTGACCTTAGACTGAAATATCTACTTTGAAGAGTAGTGAAACGGTTCAGCTAAACTAAGAAGAATATGGTGCTTACAGTTTTCTGGGATTTTCAAGGGCCAGAATTGGAACATTATCAGAAGAAAATGTTTAACAATTAACAGTGCTGGTTACAATGTGATGTTTATTGAAAAGCTTCTTATTAAACGCAGAGGACTGCTAACCATGGCCGTTGTGATCTTGCATATCGATGCACGTTTGCATTCTTCTGCTTACACTTTCGATATTGTAAAAAATCCACCTATAGTCCTGAGCTCACTCCATTAGACTTTCACTTGTCCGGTCCCCTGAAAGCAGCCGCACGAGGACGAAGATTCACTTCTTATGAAGAAGAAGCTCGCAGCTCAGCCTTAAACATTTCTTAATAACTGAATATGAAAGCTTATTGACAAGATGGACAAAGTGCATTGAAAAACAAGGAGATTATGTCGAAAAATGTTAATTAAAATCAATTTTACAGCCAGATTCCGGATCATTTCATTCTGGACCATGTTCATTAATCACTTGTACTCTTACTCATCGGCAATCACGTGGCTCAAGGATTTAAAACCACAGGACAGTCCAGTTTGGGCGATCCTGTGCCAACTATTGCTTCAGCTTCCTGTCTTTGGCTGATAGTTAGAAGTGTTGTTCATTTTGAGATACTTTTCTATTCGCCATTGTTCCAAAGACTTGTTCGCATGATTACACTCTTCCCATCAGCTTGAAAAACTCTGAAGGTTTTCTGAATGATATTTGTTTTTTTCGGACCATCGCACGGTTATATGGTGCTGCAGCTGCCACTTGATCAGATGACTAGATCAAAGAGCCGGTATACAGATGTTTCTAATAAAGCCTGAAGGTAAGAGGTAGGACAAGTTAATAAAAAAGCATCAGAAGTTGTTATCCCTGTGGTAGATAACCGAGATCGTTCCAAAGCAGTGAGACTGCAGACTTTCTGGATGAACCAACCAATTAAAACGATAATGAATAATCTATTGTGGTTTGTTATTAACAAATAATATACAGTAAATTGCAATAATGATATACAGTACTATTGCTAATCACTTTAATATAATTAGGCAAACTTTTAAAATGAAAATGAGTTTAAAGATATTTCTATGTAAGTTGTAAACTGTTTTGGTAACAGTGATATTTCTTTATTATAGTTACTGTATTTAATAGGATTAATAGGAAAAGGACCGACATGGACGTGTTATTTTCGTCACATCTGCATCCACAGGTCACGCTGTAGCTTAGGTTGTGTCCTTCCATTCTCTTTGCTGGAGGCTAACATCGCTGTTCTACCATCATCGATTATCCAGGAAGGATGTGCTCTGTTACACGCTTGGCCATCGATTAGTTTGTCGGGGGCTAAAAGGGAAATAGAAGCTGATAAACCAATACCAGGACGGCTCGTCTCAGTTGTAATAGAAGCATTTGGGAGAGAGGTTGTTGTTGTAATTTAGGGTGAAAATGTCTAGGAAAAATATTCCTTATGTGCTGAATATCTTGGCTAGTGAAGCATTAAACCGCCAAAAAAAAAGAGAAGAAAGAAAGAAAGAAAGAAAATCACTGTAATTTCTTATTAACATCATATTTTAATTTCAATGCCCAAAGCATATTAATATTAGCAAATAATACAGTAATTCTGTATGTACTGTATTGTCCATAGATCGTAAGTAAGCTAGATGTTGCTTTAGTGGAACTAAATAATTATTCATATTCATATTTCATATATATTTTTATTTTGTTATATTATTATTTTGTTATTTTATTTTACTTTGTTAAGTCAAGTAATAGGAGTCAAAACAATATTTTCCAAAATAACTTAAAAAAAAAAGTTGTATTTTTTCCACAGCATGATTTAGGGCGTGATTATTTTAAGTTGCCAAATACATGTACATAAACTTCAGTTTTTATTTATTAATTTATTTTATAAGTCCTGCTTAATTTGCTGATTAAATGTATTCACTTGGAATCCGTACATTAAAAAGAGTTGAATTGGTTCCAAATGAATAAATCTGTGTTTACGGAAACACGTTGTGTCGTTACTGTAGTTCTGTAATTGATTCCCGATGATTCCGTGTACAGTATAATTCAGCATGTTCTTGGCCTCCAGCTGAGAGTCGATAATGCCCTCGTATAAACCAGCTACACACCGTGATTACAGTGGAATCCAATATTCATATCAAGCTAGCTAGAATAACAAAAAAATATGACTTGTTACATTTGTACAAATGGTGATATTTCACATATTTTGAATAAACTGTGTTTTAAATGAACTCTGAGAAAAAGAACAGTTTGTTTAAAATGTGACCCATGTAGTGTTCAGTGAAGCTGCTCAATTTGCCCCTGGGCAGTTGGTTAAGTCAAGCAGGAATCATTGGCATTGGCATGGGTTTGTATGGGGGAAAAATCCAGACCGGAAAGTGGAGGGGTGGGGTTCGAGATTAGAGCTGATTGAAAGGTTGTGAAGACAGACATTTTTTCTCATTTGTCATGAGCCTCATAACTACAGTATGTTACACTGTCAGGATTAACTCACCACGGCAGAATGAATCGTCATTAGCCATTTTCATTTTTACCACTTATTCCATGGCTAAGGTAGGTCTATTCCTTTTTATATATATATATATGATATTCTAGATCTAGTTACCATCAAAATGAAATGTTCGCCTTGCACCTCCAGGGTCTGGGTTCGATTCCCTGCCAGTCTCGATTCCCGTCTCTGTGTGCATGGAGTTTGCATGTTCTCCCCAGGTTTGGTGGGTTTCTTCCTGGTACTCCGGTTTCCTCCCACAGTCCAAAGATATGCAGGTTAGGCTAATTGGTGTTCACAAATTGCCCGTAGTGTGTGAATGTGTGTGTGTGCCCTGCGATGGATTGGCACCCCGTCCAAGGTGTACCCTGCCTTGTGCCCTAAGCCTCCTGGGATAGACTGCAGGTCCCCACGACCCTGAATACAGGATAAAGTGGTATAGAAGGTGAGTGAGTGAGAGTAGCGGCACTATGCCTCAGTGGTTAGCATTGTCGCCTTGCACCTCTAGGGTCCGAGTTTGATTCCCAACTCGGGTCTGTGTTCACAGAGTTTGCATGTTCTCCTTGTGATCGGTGGGTTTCTTCCATGTCCTCCTGTCCTAATTGGTGTTCAAAATGTGTGAATGAGCAAGGGACAGTGTGTATGTTTGTGTGCCCTGTGATTGGGCACCCCGTCCAGGGTGTACCCTGCAATGTGCCATAAGTCTCCTAGGATACGCTCCAGGACCACTGTTACCTAAGCAATATACAGCAGAAGATCATAAGTAAGTGAGTAGATCTATGTAGACCACCATACATGACCTTGTGAGTTTCTATAGAAATGGCTTTAGTAAATATAGTGAAATATAGTGCATTAATATAAACCTACTGTAGTGTTTGAATTACAACCAGCACTAGAAAAGTAAGCAATGCCATCTGAACAACTAGGCTAACTAAGACTAGGAGGACTGAGTGGACTGGCAGGAACGTGACACGGCACATCAACCACAGGACAATGGCCGAGTTCCAAACACATCATCATCATCAACATCATCATAAGTCAACTCATCACCAACATCAGCAATGTCATGGGTCCCACCTGATTGAGAGGTATGAAGATCGCTTACTAGAAGCATGTGATTTTTATGACTTATTGAGTCTGGACTAAATCAATAAATGTGAAAATTACCGCGTGAATTGATTAATATAACAGATATGCGCAAAGACATGACTGATATCTTGGTGCAACATGTAATGTCGGTGTCTTGTGCTGCATTGGTGTCCTGTCCAGTGTGTTATCAGGGATAGGATCCAGATTCACCCTGAACCTGGATATCAATTCAGAAATGCACGATGTAATAGGGAGACGCACTTTTTTGTACTATTGCAATAACTGTCTGAATAATGTGAGATGATTGATTTGATTGCTTTGGTCATTCACAGTCAAAAGTCATCAGAGCACAAAAATACCGACAGTTACCATCCTCAAAGTGTCCATACCCAAAAGCATGCTAATATCCACCTTCACCACAATCCCCACCATCATCTCCATCATAAGCAATGCAAGAAATGCCACAAAAGCCTGAAGAAATCCCAACAAACAGCACCAACTATCTTATCAAATGCCTCCATGTCATCTGCTGGTTCTTCTTTATGCTCCATCTTATCATCCTCATGCTTTTCAACTTCAGGTTCATCGTCCTCCACATCCTCCAATACCTCTGCTTTCACTTCATCAAATTCTTCATCTTCTTCCTCTTTCAATTCTTCTTCCTCTTTCTCATCTTCTTCTTCTACATCATCCTCTTCAGCTTCTGAAAATGCCAAAAAGTCCAAGAAAAGAGGTCGCTGTCCACAACATTCCCAGTCCTGCACTGACATTTCCAAGCAAAGCAGAGCATTTGAGGATGATAAAGAAGATACTGTGCCTTTGTTGAATGAGGATGACCATATTGACAAGTCTGTATGTATAAAAACGTACCTATCTATGAAAAAAAAGTGTAATGGGAACAATACCAAGGGGCCAGAGTCATCCTATATGCCATCTAAAAAAAGCACCTTAAAAAAGACAAGGGGGGAGATTGGAACTTTTCGAAAAGCAAAGTCACTGGAGACATTGCCAGTGCAGAACAAGCGGTCTGGTGAAGGAGAATTAGATGAAAAAGAAATCGAGAGGAGAAAAGATGAAGCAAGAAAAAATATTATGAAAGAAAAAATGAAGTTTTCTGCCTTTCTGAATGAGATCACCAGGCAGGTAATAAGTCCATCCAGGTTACAAACTCTGGGGGTAACAGATGGCAACAGAGTTATAAGCCCAGCAAAGTCTCAAAATTTGGAAGGCAAAGGACACAAGAAACCAAAACATTCATCCAAACGGTCTAGTGCATCATCCCAAACGAAGAAGCATTCCTCTGCAAGCAAGAAATCTGGTCAACCTTACCATTCCAACAAGATTTCTAATTCAGTCAAACACTACCATCATCACCACCAGCACAAAACTGCACATAGGAATCCCAAACCTCTTCAGCATAGCATGAACAAACACACTAGCATTGAAACTGGATCATCTAAAAGTAATTCAACACAGTCAGAACATGGGAACAAGGCATACCAAAAGCAACAACCTCAGTTCAATAGACATTTAACCAATGAGACTGCCATGGATTTAAAACGAAATAGACATAGAACCCTTTCCCTCCCATCAACCCCTCATTACCATTATGATCATGATCACTCACATGGAGGTGATCACCATAGTTCATCATCACACACTCATTTTCCATCCCGCCACCCCCACCATAGATGTCACCAAAGCCCAGATAATAATTCTTTAGATAGTAAAAGTCATCATTCCCATTTGGAACCTAATCACCATCATTCCCCTTCTCCATCGCAACAGCAAAAAACCCATCATCATGTTCCACGTTCAGAAACTCGCCATCACCATCAATCTCATTCAGAATCTCATAAAAGTGATGACTGCAGCCCATCTTCACGTAAACTTTTCCCATGCTCTGAACAACCCCATTCAGAATCTCACCACCATGCTCCATCTTCTCCACAGTACCATCACGATCATGGTGACCAAAGACACTCATCCCCAGAAGATAATTTTCCACAATTAAAATGTCAAGTTTATTCCCATTCAGCACCAAATTATCATTCATTTTATCCTTCACATCAACACCACCATGGTGATGGGGATCATAGAAGCTCACCCCCCCCATAAGTATTCTGTATACTTAAAAAATTATGGTAATTCAGGATCTCTTGAACATTCACCTTCTCTTTCACATCTCTACCAACATAATGATGGCAATCAGAGACGTTCACCCTCCTCTGAATCACAACATTGCCATCATGGAGATCAGAGAAGCACATCCTTACCATTTCATTCATCACCCCTGAAAAATCAGGAATGCTTGGGATTTCACCAGCATCTTTCACCTCCTCCATTGCACCACCTTCACCAAGACCACAAAAATCCACCTCCACATTATTATACTTTGCACTCAAAACCTCATGGTATCCATTCCCATGCAGAACCTCATCACTGTGAGTACCACAGTTCGTCCACTAACTCATACCACTCTTCTTCTGAACTTGGTCATCATTTGCTTCATGATTCCTCCCTCCACCATTTTCATGATCAGCATCACTCCCTTTATCCTGGGTTTCATCAGCATCACTCCCATCACCCTTCTGATAACCATTATCATCACTCTTATCCAAATGTTCACACCCATTCTGAAGGTGGTCTACAGAATCCCACTTTCCATGAATCTGGCACACAATCTAATCACCAACAATCCTCTTATTCACACCAACATATTGACCATCACCACCAATCTCATCCTGGGGATGCAAAAAGTCTTACACACAACAGATATCACCATGACCCTGATGGCCATTATAATCCTCACTCCTGTCACAACCTACCCCACTTTATAGAGCATGAAAAGTATTCTCATCCAGATTCCTACAAAAGTGCACGCTCTGAATCTTATCATCACTATAATCCTTTCCATTCCTCCTATTATCCTTCCCATTCTGAAGCCAAACTGCAACCCCACGAAGAGTTGGACCACCAACATAACCATAACAGTCAAACGCCTCACAGAGATTCACACCAACAAAATGATCAACTGCAACAAAACCAATTTCATAAGTCTTCCCACCCTGAATGTGACAAGATGCCTTCCCATATGGAATCTCATCGTCATCATCACCTCAAACATCCAGAATCCTATCACCATACCTATCCAAAATCTCACCCTCAATCATTTCCGCATTTCCATCCTAAATCGTTCCACCATTCCCAAGATGAAACCCAGCATCACAGTTGTCCAGAATCTCAGCATCAGCAATTCCACACCAAGGAACATCACCAACATTGTGATATCCCCAGTCCTCTTCGATCTTCTCCAGTTGGTGAGAAGGCCACTTCCCCATGCTCTAGCAAATCACATTCTTCCAGAAACACAGGAAGTCCCATTAGCCATGATGATCAGTCACTGATCTACAAGGAAACATCAGGGACTGTCAAAGTAAGACATTACAATGTAATTACAGTAAGCTCTAGCCTATCAATAAAGTTATGATTGTTCACCAATACTTGTAACTTTCAAAATATATTCCCTTCCACCTCTGCACAGGAAAAAGGCTCTGAATATGAGAGGATCATGTGAGTTTGATTATAAACAGCATGTGTGTGTGAATTAATTCAAAGGTCTCTTTCTCAGTTCCCATAGAGAAAAATGCATGAAAAAAAAACATGTACATTCTTAAATATACAGTATAATTATATTCTTGTATTAAAAATGTTGTTCATCTAGCGTCACATAACCTTACCCTTTTTATTTCTGATTATACTTCACCATTCAGCATGTTGCAGGAGCAGAATGAAGATCTGCACAACACTTTGCGACAAACAGTGGTGCGTATGGAGTACTTAGGGGCTGAAGTTATCACTGAACATCATCAGTTGGAATCAGCGCTACAGAGGACTCGTGTGGAGATAAGCAGCATGATGGACAAGTTCACAAGGTTGGGTCGAATTCATGGTGAATTCATGGTGACTCTTTTCCTAATATTGAGTAGGTCCTCACCTTTGCCTACAAAACAGCAATCACCTGTGTGCTCTTCTTCCTGAGTTACAAGTAACTCTTCTATTGGATCGGACTACACAGGCCAGCCTTAGCTCATCATGTGCATCAGTTCACTGGATTCCCCTCCTTGGATCACTTTTGGTATGTCCAGATCCCTGAAGCCTGGGAGCATGCAACAAGAGCAGCAGTTATTCGCTTTGACCCAGTTATCTAGTCATTACAATTTGGCCCTTCTTGCAGTAGCTACGTTTTCAATATCTCATTACAATGGCGACTGGAAGTGGGTGGGATACCTGAAGGTGAAAAAATGTGCAAGCATAAGGATTTGATTGTGATGTCTAGAGGACTGCGTCAGAGCAGCTCCATAACTGCAGGTCTTGTTTCAGTTTCAGGTTTGCAGAGGTCAAGACATACCGAAAGTAATCAAAGGAAGGAAAACTGGTAAACCAAGGCTAACTCGTGCACATGGGGAGCAAAGACTGGCCCGTGTAGTCTGATGCAGTAGAAGCGCTAGTGTAGATCAAAAGGTTAATGCTGGTTGTGATAGAAAGGTGTCATAACACAAAGGTTTTGGTGGCAAAAAGGGGGACCTACTCAGTATTAGTATTAGTATGGATGATCATTGTGTATGCCGGGGTAACATACTATTAAGTATTGATCTGTTTATCATTTTTAGACTTCAGGCTAATTATTCCTCTGTTCAGAAGGCTGATGATTTCTCTCTGGTAAGGCACATCATTTGATTTCAAATAGGAATAAACTTCCACCATTAATTCCAAATGAACGAAATTGAATATTGGGTTTATATTTTTCAAAATAATTGTAATAATTTATTCATTTTTTTTTCTGAATCCACCACCAGTCTTTTGCAATGACCCAGGCTAAATTGGTTTTATATCTGCAGAATACCCTTATCTACTGCTTTTTATTCTTTTCACGTTTCTCTTCCCCCCTGAGGACGAACATACGGATGCCGATCGTGAGAAACTGAACCAGAGGATCTCAGAACTAACAAAACAGCTGTCAGCTGCCAAGACGACCATTCAGAGCCTGGAGACATTTAATGTAAGAGCTTGATGACAGCAACATGTTAGATATTGTCTCTAACATCACAGGCTGAATAGAAGGGGAAATTATGGAGGAGTACGCACTATAATCACTATGTTTCTTTATTCTTACTTATTTTTTTTCAGCTCTTTGATTTTATAACTAGCATGTCAGTTGAAAGATGGAAAATGCCATAACAAGTTGCATGGTCATATGTACAGTAACAGAGGATAAGCTAAGATATAAGAGATAAGGTTAAGGTTAGGGTTCAGCTTAGCGTTTCTGCCTTATTACCTATTTGTCTGAGGATGAGTTGCTTAATCAATCAAAAGTGATAATGAGTGACTGTTTTAATTATACAGCATTATAGAATAGCAGAACACAATGTTGAAACACTGGCACTGCTGCAGCTTTCTTCTTAACATGACATAATTACTGTAAGCTGTCTAATTTTAGCAAGCTAGCAAAAGACACATGGAGAGGATTTTTAATTAATGCAATGTTCTCTATTGTGTTCAACCAATCTGTACCGTGTTTTCTATGTCTTCTACCTTGCTAGGCTGTGTTTGCTGGCTATCATTATTTCTTAATAACTAAGTTATTAGAGTTATAGGACAGAATGATGTATAAATTATAAAGAGTGGGAATGAATAATGAAGATCCTCCCACGGTGATAAAAAGGGTAATACCTGTAAATACAGTGGCACCTTTGGTCCCTAATCGGACTACAGAAGTTCCTAGATGGTCGGATGGGTGTAAAATTGTATTGTTTGTGTTTCCAGTCGGATCCACAGAACGCTTGGGTGATTACAGGTTTTCATTCCAATCAAGCAGAAACCACATCTACAGTATGTACATCCACCCATTTTATCCCATAATCTTGGTTCAGGAGTAGCTTCTGCCTAGTTGGATTCAAAACCTGCTCACACCTTTGTCATAGCAAGTATTAGCAAGACCAACATATCTTTTATAATTCTGATTGATATGTCCCACAGGTGGCATCAATGCTCCAGGAAGCCCATGTAAACCATTTCAAATCAGATGATCAGATCAAGCCATTCGAGCTAGCTGTTACACCTCCTCCATTTCAGTTTATGGACACGGACCATTGTAACAAAGACTCAGTAGTTGGAGACGAACAGTCACTGGGTCCTGTCCTGGAAGAAGATGAATCTGATTGGTCCGAAACAGGAGAGCAGTCAAAGCAATATTATTTGAATAGTTTGGATAGAGGACAACATGGTTTTACAGGCTTTTCACCGTGGCATCAGGAACAGCGTCGCTGGGTAAACTCAGATCAGTTTGGAAGGGCAGACGGAGACACGGAGAGTGAGTCGGGAAGAGAAGAGATGTACCACAGGCAGGGCCTACAGATACCCCAATTTCAGTTCAGCATACACCCTGAGACGTTACCAATGCATGGTGCCAAATGGAAACAGAATCTAGACCACGTTCACACTGGACGCCAACTAAGCTCTCCTATTCGCATCCTGGCTGCTAGCTTAGAGGGCATCGATTCCACTGGCCTACAACAGCTTGAGCATCATGGCCAGTTAAAACGCACCAAAGGTAAGATTGAATCCCATCATTTACAACAAGGAGCTGTTAATGACTGGACTAAATATGAGCTTACTTATAACTGGGAGAATCCAAACAAGGAACACATTGGAGATGGAGAGAAAGGGGCAGGAAGAAGTGACTCAGAGTCAATGGCTAATCTGGAGTCAGCACAGAAGATGCTCAACCACTTCATACATGAGGGAGAGTAGACCAAACTATGAAACCCTTCACCTGAGGTATTACCCTAGTAAGTAATGTATTTACAACCGTGGTAAAACCTTTGGTAAACATTCTCAAACTATGGGCAATTTGGGGACGCTAATTGGCCTAACCTGCATGTCTTTGAACTGTGGGAGGAAACCGGGATATCCAGAGGAAACCAAGACAAGCATGGGGAGAACACATACAGAGACGTGAAGCGGGAAGCAAACCCGGACAGTGTAAGTCAACACTGCTAACCACTCAGCCACCTTGCCGCCAATCAATATAACAGGTCCAGGATACATTTAATGTTTAATTCTTATTGATTTATTGATGCTGTAAATAAAACAAACCTCATTTGGGTAGCTAAAATAAACCTGATAACTAGTCCAAGATAATTCTGCTACAGACAGATATTAACCATTTATCTGCTTTGACTTCTTTTTTAATATACTCTTTCATATACTATAGTACAGTACAAGTTAATGACACTTGCCCGTTCTTATAACAAACCCCCACCCAATACACTCACTCTCACTCATCTTCTAAGCCGCTTTATCCTGTATTCAGTTTCACGGGGGCCTGGAGCCTATCCCAGGAAGCTTAGGGCACGAGGCGGGGTACACTCTGGACAGGGTGCCAATCCATCGTAGAGCATACACTCACACACACACACACACACACACCCACACACACACACACACACACACACACACACTATGGGCAATTTGGGAACGCCAATCAACCCAACCTACATGTCTTTGGACTGTGAACTGTGGGAGGAAACCCGGAACCCACCAAGCACGGGGAGAACATGCAAACTCTATGCACACAGAGACGGGAATTGAGCTTGGCCGGGGAATCGAACCCAGACCCTGGAGGTGCAAGGCGACAGTGGTAACCACTACACCACCCAATACAGTAACCCCTAAAATGTGATCGAAGCATACAGTCTAATGATCACACAATAAATATTGCATAATTATATTTTATTGTTCATGAATCTATGGTATTTAGGTTATCATTATCTAATGAGGTACCTCTAAGTAATCTGTCTGCTGCTTGGAACTTGGGTCTCAAAAAGTTTCAGGTTTGACTTCTGACTCTGAATTGGAAGATAGACTTCTCTATTTAAAATCAAAGCGATGTCCATGGCTGACTGGCAGCCTCGCGAAGGTAGATGCTTTGATAACTTCTAAAGGCAACATCAAATGTAAACATGGCACTTTGATGTCAATTGCGTACTAGACATGGTACGCCTTAGAAGGCCCTTCTTTCCAGCATCACAAATGCTTCTCTTCTTCAGAGAGAAGTCTATCAGTATAATAACTGTGAAGTGCATTAGAAACAGCTTAATGCAGTGGACTTGAGTTACTTAATATGAACTGTGAATCAATATTACCAGGGGCTTTCAAGTCAAACTGGGACTTGTGGTAACTTTTTTTTTGTTGTTGTTGTTGAATGAAGAAACTGATTGACATTTCCAGCAGATTTTAAGTACAGGTCAGTGATGAGTAAACAGTCCCAAAACGACCCAAAATAACCGGGGTCCTGTTGAGTTGAGCCCATGACGGACCTGACATTCAAAAGTTGTTCAGCTCAATGAGCTCTAAATGTGTACAGAGTTTCGTGTGCGTACATGGAAGTGTGTATGAGCTATTCAGCAAAATCTCACATGGGGGAGCTTCTGGGGGCCCCGGGCCATGCAACTCTCAGGCGTCCTAATGGCAGCAAATTTCAACCGGTCATGAGTTTTTGAGCATGTTAAGACCCCCAAAAGCCCAAAAGGGTGGGAAAAAAAATAATCCTTAGGAAAACAAGAGGATCCTGCGCACCTTATAGTGCTTGGTCATTAATTAATAATGATTTATGGAATTCATCTGTGCTTGTATGTCCATGTGATTCATCAGTCTGTTTGGAATTAACTTTTAAAGTAGTGACAATATCTGTATTATTCCTGTTCTGTACTGTATATACTGTATATAATGAACCTGTACACGTCGCAGCCCCAGATTCATGTTAATGACTGATAGGAACTGATAAAGAGTGGTTATGTACGATACTGTATTTTCTGTCAGCTGGATCCAGTTTGCTTGTTTTTTTTTATTTGTTCTTTCCCCCAGGGGATATACAGTTTTAGAAATTCTCAACCCAGAAAACTATAGCATGGACAAAGCCACTGAAATCTCAATTTTCCCAAGTATTGTTTGTTTGATTGAAGCTTCAGTAGTAGCTCTCACCCTGTAACATTCTTTTGTATATATACAGTAGTGTTGTACATTATTTGCTCTGGCTAGTGAATTATTCTACTGCATGCACATCTCTTCATATTTGCACATTTGTCTGTGTAGTATGAAATGTTACATTTTGCAGTTTAGCATACAATATAGTATTTCAGCTAAATTAATTTTCCACTGTTGAAGTGTTGCCCTGTCTTCAATAAAATCAGTAAGACAAATGCGAGACCCATTTTGTTCAACCAACTGTTATATATTTGGTTAAAAGATATTTCAGAGTAAATATTGTACTATAAATTATTCAGTAGTCACAGTGAAGGAATAGAAATGTATATCATTAATGGGAATAAAAGCAAATGGTTATTTTTGGAATTGCATTACTTAGTCAAAGACCTATTTTTAAGGTAAGATTTCTATATATCTTCAGTATATATACAGTATACATGTACAGTTGTGCAAAAGTCTTGAGCCATCCCTCATTTTTTTATATTTCACTTCCAAGTCCTGTATTTTTAATGTAGTCTTGAAAAATGTAGCTCTCCAGGTTTCCTAAAGAACTTCGTTGGCTCTCATTTTTGGCTCTTATTTTCAGTCTAGTCCCAGTGACCAGTTTCAGAGAAAGCTTATTAGATGGTTAAGACACATATTTAACTTTTTTTTTATTTTAGCATAAAAACAACTAATTTAAGGCATGAACCAGTGAGAAACAGTTGCAGATGATGACAGATGGTCAAGCCGGTGATTAGTATACTGGCGATGCTGAATGCTGAGTGGTTAGAACTGACGAGAGGGGAAATGAGGTTGCTGCAGAGTTTGTTATATAAACAATCGATTTTAAAATTGGATCTTTCGGCAATTTGAAGCCTGTCTCTATAAAACATTTGTTCCATTTCTTTAATTTGGGGTCACTCAACACTCTTGAGCAATAAGGTACAGTACATATTAAATATACGATGTATATAGATATGACATATACAATATACATACTGTATACATGAGATACATGTTGGCTACATGTTAAGACCTACTGTATAATGCATAAAAAGGCAAAACCATTCATTTTAATTCTAGCTATAAAAAACATGGACCAGCTTAAAAAAAAACATTTCAAATAATATAATATTAGAAGACTTAAGAATTATAATAGAAATAGTCTGTGTTTGCAATATCAGTGCAAACAAATATATTCTAGCAAACATATTTACTCAAAACTTTTGCACGTTAGTCAACATTTTATTAAATAGCTGAGTTACTTAACTTAAAATGTTCCCAAGATGCCACATCGATCTATGTGCTGTATACGTATATTTGACTATTACTATCATGAAGAAAACACAAATATTCCACGGTTCTGTTAAACATGTCAGTGATTTTGGTTTTGCCCAACGACCAATATTTTGTCTCTGTCTCTGCATCTTTCTATGCCAATCAGTCTCAATCTGTGCTGAGCAGACAGTTCTGTAGTCCACTGGCGAGGGCGGTCATAATAGGATAGGTAAAGGATTACAGGTAAGATGCCCCAGATGTCCAGTCATATCTATTCTGTCTCTCACCCGAGCATGGGCTCATAGGGGCAAATATACCACTCTTTCTTTTGAGGGGGTATCTGGACTATCTTTAGCACTTCACCTGGGGGAGGGATCGGCACATCAAAACTCAGGCTGACCCCCTGAATAGGATTTACTACCCGGGACAACACAAAAGGCTGAATTGTTTGGGCACAATTCATTGATCTCAACACAAGAAGATTTACCCTGGGATTTTGGATTTCAATAACATTTTTGGAGACCTCTTCTTGGTAAAATCAAAAAATTGCCATTAAATTCATAGACGCTTTCAGTTTCCATTCTTGTAAAGAAACACTCCTCTGCTGTCATCATGGTGTGGGCTAAAATGAAGTTCCCTTTTGAGAAAAGGGTGAAGCTAGCTCAGAGTTTGTGGCTGCTCTCTTGGCTGGCTACTTTAGGTGGAGCGATCACCTTCTGTCTTGGATGCTTCTTGAAGACAGAACTACGCAGGCGGGCAGAGGTACAGTATCTAAACTCACCATTTGGAAGCATATTTCAATCACACACCATACAGGTCAAATTAAGACTGCTGTTTTGAGATGGTTTCTCGACCAAGCCTGTGCATCCATTTAGATGGGAATAAGACTTTTGAAACATATTACTAAAATTGTTGTTGGTCTTTCGGCTGCTCCCGACAAGGGGTCGCCACAGCGGAGTATCCAGTCCGCACTACAACTTGGCACAGGTTATTCTTATTATCAGAATGTGATAATAATGTGATAGTAATGTTATTCTTATTATCAGAACACAAGGAGCTTTTTGAAGCAGCTGAAATATCAGGATTAACCTATGCAAACATAAATATTGCTTAAGCTGGTTAAAACAGGCTTAGGAAGCTGTACTCTTCAATAATCTGTCTAACAAACGGTATAGTTACAATAAGTCTAGGTCACAATAAAAGAATCTGTCTCGTTAATTAACCTACAACAAATGTAAACAAATTTTTTTTTAGTGCAGCCGTTGAACAAAATGAAATGCTGATAAAAATGTCCTCTTGCATCTGATGAGTTGCAAGAAAAGTCTTTATGGCAACAAAGGAAAACGTCCTAATGTAAAGAAATAGAAATGACTAGATTCTTTGCAAAAATGGTGGTGGTGGGTGTGTGAATGGATGAAAGGTGCATGGAGCAGGCAGAACTTTGGGGTTTTTGGAAAAGAAAATGGACCAGTGAGAATTTCTATTAAAAGAATAAAGTCACTTTACATCATAACCACCATAGGCAGCTATGCAGACCAATACACGCCATAATGTCGAAAATGTTTGTCTATGCAAATAGAGAAACAAACAAAACCGTAACTAATCATTTCAAAAAAGTCTATTTCATAATATCAGTTAAGTTAAACCGAATGTCCCCTCTAGGTGATGGACAACACAGAGATCCATATTGTCCCAAATACCCTCATCGTGTCCGGGCTGGCCTCCATCGGAATCAACTGGTTTGCAGGTCGGATCTGCCAGGACGCCTTGGATGCCAGTCGATTCCCTCGCTGGAAGACCTTCCTAAAGCCATATTTCTGTTGTACCATCTTCTTCACCACCCTGTTGCTGATTGGGGTCATCCTAAGTTACGCCATGAAGGGCAGCCTGGAGGGCTCGTTAAAGGTTGGCCTTAAGAATGGCATCCGCTTCTATAAGGACACAGACACCCCAGGCCGTTGTTTCCAAAAGCAGACCATCGACCGCCTGCAGTTGGAGTTCCGGTGCTGCGGGAACAATGACTACAAGGACTGGTTTGAGGTCCAGTGGATCAGTAACCGCTACCTGGATTTCAGCTCCAAGGAGGTTAAGGAGTAAGTGAGGGCAAAAGAGAAGGGTTTAAATTGGTTGTGATAAACAAAGAGTTTCTATCTCGTACTCTAAAGTTCCTCAGGTTTTTTAGAGGGTGACTAAAAATTTCGAAAATGTTCCATGTTGATGATTTAAGGAAGCTAGAACCCTTAACCACTCGAAGGACCTTTACAGAGATGGGGAAAAATTGTAGAATTTAAAAGGGAACCTTTTTATTTTGGAATGTATCAAGGCTGATCTAACACCCATTACCCATCCTGAGAACCCTAAAGAACTTTAGAATTGTATAAAATGGTATTGTTTTGCCTTTTTACTTTACTGGATTTAGGAATAGACATGCAAATAGAATTACAGTACAGCCTCTGCTGACTATAATTTTTTTTTAAAAGGAACCCGCTGGTATTATAATTGCTATTTTAAGATTTTCCCACCATTCTTTTATCTTCTGTCCCTCAACCTTGTTTAATTTATATCATATTTATCCAGTCGTATCAAGAGTAATGTGGATGGACGTTACCTAGTGGATGGTGTGCCCTTCAGCTGCTGCAACCCAAGTTCCCCTAGACCTTGCATCCAGTACAAACTGACCAACAACTCAGCCCACTACAACTATGAGCACCAAACCGAGGACCTCAACATCTTCATCCGTGGCTGCAGGGAAGCTCTGGTCGGTTACTACATGGGCCTGATGAACAGCATCGGTGCTGTAGTGCTGACTGTCTTTATTCTTCAGGTATCACTAGATAGTATTGGAGATTGGTGCTTAGGTCATTTTTAGAACTAAGGTTTAAATGACCTGTAGACCACCAAAATACAGCATGAGAACATCAGTGAGAGATCACTTACCTACTTTCTAGTCTAAATTCCACCCGTAATCCGTCTCGTTTTTTTTCTTCCATGTATCTCCACAGAGTATAGTGGTTGCATGTTTGAGGTATCTGCAGACCTCCATGGAAGCTGTGATTGGGCAGGAGAACACGGAGGTGGAAACGGAGGGTTACCTGCTGGAGAAGAGTGTATCAGAGACCGTTATGGAGTACTTGGACCCTGTGATGAAGCTCCTGATGATAAACCAGGTGGAAGATGGGCAGGCAAAGGCAGAGGCAGGGGCTGCTGCGACATCAGGCGCAACAACTTCCTAAAGATCTGGTTCTATTGAATAAATGACTCAGTACAACTGGTACTTCGTAATGATATCTATTTTTATTTCTAGCAATGAATCTCATATGAAACTATTGTAATCAACTTAAATCAAACCATGCAAAGTTTCAAATGTCAATCATACATAATGGACAGCATGTCTACTAAGGTGAAGAATATGGGTGAGATCATCTCTAGGAGCCATGATGCAATATTGTTGATAACATATCTGAAGGTACTAAAGGTTAAGGATTGTTTTCAAGCCACACTTTTCTTGTTGGTATTTGATTGTGCTCAGTTTGTACTGTATGTAAAAACGATTACTCTTTCTCAGAATTTTGCATGCTGTTTTATTAGTGACATATAAGGAAACATGTACAGCTTGTATCAATTACGTTATGTGAACATTTACTGTTCATTGTAGAGATAATAATATATAGTATTTGAAGAGAATAGTATTTTAAATAAAATCTAAAATGCTCTTGTAGTCCAACCATGCTCAGTGCTCAGGTAAGCAAAATCTAGGATTACAGATTGAGCTAAAAAAACAGTCAGATTTCATGATTATTATGTTGTGTAGTGCACTTACTGTATATCTGAATAGATATGTGTTGAAGTTTCTCGGATTTGTCTCTGTGTTTTTGACTTTGGCCTGTAAAAGGAAACCACGCTCCTACAACCACTCACCCACCAACACACACACTCACACGCACGCAAAGACAAAACCAGCTTGCAGGCATACCGATACACATGTACAGTATGTGTGCTCCAACACTGAGTTGCACGTAGGCGTGACCTGTACTTACTCTACCATGCTCGCACATTGAGCACACACACATAGCTTAATGTCAGTAGGTGGCTGGAATAGGATTATGGAGAACCATAAATAACGTCAGTGATAATGGCAGTCGGTAACAACGACAGCCTGAATAACTATACCCTCCTATATGCCGCCTTACAAAGCAACTATAATCCGAGCCGTTAATACGCAGATTGCTGTCCAAGCACCTGTCTGTCCATGTCCTCCCCTCACTGTATCTGATCAGCCCTTACCGTTTAAAACAAACCCAAGACAGGTACAACTGTACAATTAACTTAGTTACAAGTGAAACTAATATTGTTGAAGCATGACCTTTAGGACTTGTTTTTTTTTATTAGTATTATTATTATTTTTTATAAATTTAGTCCTGTCCAATTCTTTTTCCCTGATTTTCTCCCTAATTTAGTCGTGTCCAATTCCTCCCTGTCACTAGGGGGCTCCCACATTAAGGCTACTACTACCACTCAGCCGGGAGGGCCAAAGACTATCACGCGTTTCCTCCGAACCACATGACGCCAGCCGACCACATCTTTTCGAACTGCTCGCTCACGCACCATTGGGGGCGGCGTAACACACTCGAGGTCAGCGCTATCCGCTCCCTCCGCATGCGCGAGCTCACAGACGCCCCGAATGGCGTAGAGTCGTGCAATTAATGTGGGAGCACTAATACCTCTCATCCCCCCTCCCTGCTGAGAGAGCTCGGCCAATTTAGCCTCCAGCTGTGAGAGGAAAACAGCATCACCCGGGATTCGAACCCTATCTCTTGGTGATAGGGCGAGCGCTTTAACTTACTGCGCCACTCGGAGGCCACAGACTTGTTAAACTAGACAAAATATTTTTGGGAAAAGTGAATGTAATTGATTTCTTACTTTATTGGTAGATACAGTGGTTCATCGTCAGCTATTGCGATTTTTCCATGAGATAGGAGGAACCCAGAGAACCCTGAGGATCCCTAATGAAAGGAGATCATGTGAAACTGACACAGTTAACAATCACTTGAGCTCAGTGGGGGCAGTGGTAGTTCACGGAGGCTAAGGCTTGAGTTACTAATCGGAGGGTCAGTGGTTCGAGGCCCAGTTCCACCAGGATGCCATTGTTGTAACCAAAATCCACAATTAACAGATTCAGTAGATCTCAATTCCTGGAATTTGTTTAGAGAAATACATGAAACATACAAAGAATTTAGACATCAAGCATAACTTCTGAGGTGGCATGGTGACCGCTCACAACGTTGTTCCTTGACAGAGCCTGATCTTTGGCCCCTGTGTTGTAAAGGAACTATATATGTGCATGATGCTGTGCAATAGACTTCTGTCCCATCCAGGATGTGCCACCTTCCTAGTATAGGATCGGGATCCACAGTAGCCCTGAGGAGGATAAAGTGTTACGTGAGATGAATGTATGCATGTAAGCCCTGAGCTGATCAAACTGGTTATTTTTCAGCTTCCTCATTAATTATTACTTAAATAAACAGATCAATCCAAACTTTTACTATATTTTATTATTGGCCGTAGTATTTTCTTAAGAACAACATCTTGAGAAAACATTCTATGAGGAACAAAACAGCTGGTAGAGGTGTACTGTAGCTAGTCTGACCAAGCTACATTTTTCAGCAGAGAGCATTGTAGTCTTTTCTGTTTACACAGTGGTAGAAATCACAATGCATTTTTATCAGATCATCAAGTAGTCGTACACGTACCCGTTCCAAGTTCCTAGTGTCCACATCATCAAGGATGTGTCCTGGGACCATAACATTTTAGTTCTAGTTAGAAAAGCACAACAGCATCTTTAGTTCCTGAGGAGACAGAAGAAAGTTCATCTACTGTATATTCCAAGATACTAGAAAGCTTTTATCGTTGCACTATTGAGATTGATCAATCAATCAATCAATCAATCAATCAATCTATCTATCTATCTATCTATCTATCTATCTATCTATCTATCTATCTATCTATCTATCTATCTATCTATCTATCTTCTCCCCATGCTCTAGTCTCTTCCCACAGTCAAAAAACATGCATTTTTAAATTGCCCTTAGTGTATGATTTTGAGCGTGTGATCTGTGAGCATGACCATGCCCTGTAATGGGTGTCCACCACCTTGTGCCCAGGAATAGGCTTCCGGCCCTAGTGACCACACACAGGATGAGTTCTGGAAGAAAAATAAACGGATGTATGATTTGAACTGAGTGAGTTTAATTCAAACTTCAATTACACATCAAGAAGTTTAGGTATATTCTGTTGGTGATACAAAAATAAGATGTCTCTTTCATTAGCAAATTACTGGAATATTACTCCACATACTGTAATTTGTTGTATTATGTATTATGGTCATTCATTCATTCTGTTGGTTGCTCATTGGTTGCTCAGGGGTAAGTTTCTCTCCTGCCATGCAGAAGGCTCGTGTTCAATTCCCAGCCAATGTCCCAAACTCCAGCCACTGGATGCAGTCCCAAGATAAAATGGATAAAATGGGAGGATTGCGTCAGGAAGGGCATCTGGCCTAGAACCTGTGCCAAGTTGAGTGCGGATCAGATGGCCTGCTGTGGCGACCTCTTGACGGGAGCAAGCGAAAAGCTAACAACAACAGGAGCCAGGAACCCATCTCAGGAGACTTTGGGCATAAGGCGGGGTACACCCTGGACAGGGTGATAATCTATCGCAGTACACACACATACACTTCGGCCAATTTGGGAACATAAATTGACATAAGCTGCCTGTCTTTGGACTGTGGGAGGAAACCAGAGTATTCTGAGGAAACCCACCAAGCACAGGGAAAACATGCACACTCCATACACACAGATCCCGAGGCAGGTATCGAACCTTCAACCCTGAAAGTAATCAATGTCTTATCATCTATCACAGGAGACTTGGGGCACGAGGCAGGGCACACACATATACACACACTCATTGGGAAACCTAATCTGCATGTTTTTGGACTGTGGGAGGAAACCCACGAAGCACAGGGAGAACACACAGACCTGAGGGGGGAATGGAGCCCACACCATTGAGGTGCAAGGCAGCACTACGCCACCATGCCACCCCTGAAGGTAAAGAATACTTGTATGTAAATTATTTCAATCGGTCGTATAATAAAAATGCTGTGTAGGTGCTGTATAGTTTTGAATGTAGACTTGTGTCCCTACAAAACTTTGACAAACAGGGCTTGGTCCAAAACCCTCCCAGCCCATTACTACAGTTCCGGAAGTAACCTAGTTCTCAACGCTGTTCTTTTGGCTCACTAGAATTGAGGCCAGTAATTTGGTTTATCGGACGGAGCCCAACCCGGGGAGCGGCTGCACCAGGATGGAACCAGTTCTGGGTGTGAACTCGATGCTACAACAACTTCCCTTTCCAACCTTCCCGACGGCGCCGCTGAAAACATTTCGGCTTCCGTAGCTGAAGTAGCTCATAGTGTAGACTTTTCCTTCTCCTTCCATTCCAATTATTTAATATTTTATTCATTTGTTTTGTTTTATTTTTCAACGCGAAGCGACGGGATATTTTTTTTCCTTTTAAAAAAAAGAGCGTTAAAGAGAAATGTCATGGAGTTTTAATTTTTAAGTGTCAGGACCAAGAGAAGAGCCTGTTAGCTTCGGTGTTAGCTTCACGGCTAGCGCGTCTGTGTACTTAATGCTAATTGTTTAGGTGTCAATGCTAACGCTAGCATTGATAAATGTCGTGTAAAGTGCTGAATGAATGATGATAATTTATTAATAAATTAATTAATATTATGAGAAAATAATAGAGGTTTCTGTGTGGGTGGTTCAGACATACGTTCGCTGTGTTTAACAGTTTTTTAAAGCTTAGCCGATAGCTTGAAGTAGGAAATACGGTAACTGTTCGCAAATAACCGTTTCTTTTCGGCGTCTACTTATTAAAAAAAAACAACAACGGTTTTTGGAAAACATTTAAGTCAGGAGTGATATTTTTGTTTAAATCCGCAATTTAAAATATAATACCAGTAGACATGGAAGGGTTTGTGAGTTGACGGATTTATTTGAGGGAAGAAAAAACAAAACTAAACAATCACGATGATCATTATCACACGGATTTACGCTGATGCTTGATGGTCTTAGACACTCGGTTGCGGTTGTAAATAAGCCCGGTTTATATAGATGGTTGTACACCGGAAGAGAACTCTGTCCAAATCCGTGAAGACTGAATTTGAGCAGCAACATGTCCGGAGAGAGCAGCGGCAGCAGCAGTGAAGACTCGGACAGAGAGAGCAGGAGGAAAACCTGCACCGTCAAACATGAGATCACCAACGGTGAGTGATCATCACCTCCTGTCATCTTAATCCATCTCCTGTTTCATATACTGTCAGAAAAACAAACAAGTGTTCACTTATATATCACTTTTCTATCTATTAATGCACCTTTAATGAGGAACACACACACATATATATATATATATATATATATATATATATATATATATATAGATATCATCTCCAATATCTATATCATTTTTCCAAACCTAATGACATGGTGTCCAAATAAATATACTTCAATATGGAGATGTTGCCTCCACTCTTCTTGGAAGGCTTGTCCACAAGATTTTGGATACGAGTGTGTCGGTGTGAATTCGTTCCCGTTCATTCTGTAGAGTGTTTATAGACAATCAATTCATCAAACCGTGTCTTTATAGTCGTTACTGGGACACGGTCATGTTGGAATAGAAAAGGACCTTCGCTGAAACTGTTGCCACAAAGTTATAGAAGTGCATAATGCCTTGATGTGCCTGATTGAAACACCTGGATTGTAATAATTAACAGGTTTGACCACATACTTTTGTTCATATAGTGTATGTCTCTGGAGGACACTGGAAATCCAAAGTTTATTATTATTTTCAGCCTTTTTTCCAGGTCAGCTGGTTACATCAGATCATTGCTGGCTCAAACGTTTAAGGTTCTGTGTTATATATTAGAAGGGCCAGGGGTAGCTCAGTGGTTAAGGCATTGGACTACGGTTCGGAAGATCCCAGGTTCAAATCCCACAACCACCAAGTTGCCACTGTTGGGCCCTTGAGCAAGGCCCTTAACCCTCAATTGCTCAGATGTGTAATGAGATAAGAATGTAAGTCGCTCTGGATAAGAGCGTCTGCCAAATGCCTAAATGTAAATGTAAATGTAGAAGGTCAGTGGTTTTAAGCCCCCAGCACCGCCAAGCTGCCAGTGTAAAGCCTTTAAGCAAGGCCCCCCCTAACCCTATCAGCTCCAGGGGTGAGGTACTGTATCCTGCACTCTGACCCCATGTTTCTAACTAGATATGCTGGGAAAAAAAAACATTTCACTGTGCTGACAAATAATTGATCCTAATATTAATTCATATAAATATGAATCGATGTTAATATGTCAGATTGTCATTGATGGCTCAATTGTAGGCCCGGGTTCACTTCCCACCCAATGAAAAAAAAAAAAAACCCAGGTTGCATCAGAAAGGCATCCAGTGTAAAACCTGTCCCAAGTTGTGTGCGGATCAGATGGCCACCCCGCGATGGGAGCAGACGAAAGTCCAGAAATAGTCTTAACCTGTCGGATGTGATGCAGGTCATGCGCAAACCTCGCCAGATTATTTGGGCTTGGGACTGGTACTAAAAGTGCCCTAACTTGTGGAACCATCCTCAGTGTCTGGGGGTCGGTTTTCCGACCAGGAATCGAACCTGGACTGAGAGAGAGATAGAGGAAAATGCTAGACCGTAATCCACCAAATAATTTATTTAATGGTGCACCATATCCACAAGTAAAATGAATAAAGAAGGAAAAAATAATATAATATAAATAATATAAAGTAATATATTACCATATAAGGAATATGAAAGTGCAGCAAGTGGGCAAAGAGAGGTGTAAGAGGTAAGAGATATGCGGAAAGTTGTCAGCGCACTGTCAGCAAACCCTACAAAAACCCTTGAGGGCATTTTCTGATAGTGTAGCACCCAAACCACAGTCATGATGATTTACATCCATGCACAATCTGTACTGGGTGTCCGAAAAGATGAAATTAATATTTGAGACTGCTTTCAGATACAGTCCTGAGATTTGCCTGACACCTCTTGCTAAACAATAAGCAAAATCAGACTATTAGTGACATCGAGGAATGTGCGGCATGAGCCATTGGAGGTCCCTGAACACTGGACACATACTATTTAATGCCTGGGGTTACGAATGGGGTGTGGTTTGCCTTGACACAGATGTTGCACATGAGCATCGGACAAGACTCAAAGCAGGCCGGCGTCATTCCTGTGATGTTTTGCATAATTTGGCAACTCTGTTAGCTCAGTAGCTGATGGACGTCAGGATCAGATTTGTATCCTGTTGCTGTGTCAAATGAAACAAAATGTGATGACTTTTGTATTCATAGTGAAATGTTTTGTCCTATAGCATTTGGGTTTGTATTTATTGTTGCCAGCCGGAATTAAATTATTTTCGTATAACAACTAATCCTAAAATATTTCAAGCCTCGAGCACAACAGTGTCTGTCGGTCTTATCTGTCTGTCGGTCTTATCTGTCTGTCGGTCTTATCTGTCTATCTATCTACAGATTATGTCTTGAAGACTTTCTCATAGTGAAAAGCTTAACAATACATCTATAATATATTTATTATAAGGCTAAGATTGTCATTCAAGTCCTTGTAAGTTGCCATAAAAACCAATCCACTACTATAAACCCTCTTCCTGCCAAGTTTCATCAATTGTGCATTAATTTTTGTATGTAATTACATAAGCAGTACAAGTATCTCAGGAATTAACAATGAACCCAAATGGCATTTAGGTTTTTAGTAAGAAATCTGCCGCTGGTTTCCAAATGCCGGCTGTTCATTTAGTCAAAATGGTGGAAAACAGTGTGTGATTTGGTTTCCTTTTGTTTATGTGTTCTTTATGGTTAATTTGGCAGCATTTTAATTTGAGTTCAAGCCTTGATTAATGTGGAACAAGCAAACCAATCTGGCAACCCTTCTCCGTCCCTGACCCTGATACTATCAGTGTCAAGATGACAGACCGAGAAAGACTATGTGTTTATGTTTGTGTGTGAATGAGAAACTGATAATCCCTCTCACAGTTATCTGTTGCTCTCCACAGCGAACCTCACAGGACACACGGAGAAAGTTGGCATGGAGAACTTTGAACTTCTCAAAGTGCTCGGCACCGGAGGTGAGAAACCCGGCCAGATTGCCGCTCAAACATTCCTCCGCTAGTGATTATTTCCTCTTGCTCGCCTGCAGTCTTTCTGTTTTGGCTGGCGAGGTCATTATAACGCTTTGTGCTGAGAAATGAAACCGCGTCTGTGTCGAGCCGGTGGCCTTCTGGAGCTCTGTAGCGGCTCGTGACTAAATGAGATGCTAATCGCAGAACACAGATAGTGTTAATAACTGATAAGGAAATAATTTTTATAGCAATTTGCATCACTGTAGTTTTTTAATGAATATGGGTTTAAATCATATTAAGCCAATTATGAATTTTTTCGGATTACATGTTTGTTTTATGTAAATATATGCAGCATGGTCACTGATATAAAAATATCACTATGTATTTTAGTATGTTCAGTGACCCATTGTGTTTTAATTATTTTAGTAATAGGCTTCACATATTAAAATGATTTAAATGTTTAACATAGAGTATAATCTGTGTAAAGGCAGCAGAAATGTACAGTACTTTAATTAGATTTGCTAAAATGCTTTATATGATAAATAATAACACTATTTTCAATACACAAGTTAGTGATGAAATATAACAGAAAAGACAAATAGTTAATAATTTATCCTTCTCTTCCTTTCTATTTCTCTCCTTCTCTCTCTGTCTGTAATCCTCTGTCCTTTTCCCCCCCCCCTTCTGTCTTTCTTGTCAGATTGTGTCTTGGCGTCTCTCTCCCTCTATCACTGTTATCTCTGCTTCTTCTGCTTCTTGCTCTAATTCTCCCTCTTCCTCTGTTGTTATATCCATCCATCCATCTATTCTCTCTCTCTCTCCCTGACTACAACATGTCAGTCTGTCCTCAGCTCTTATCTTGTATCTAATTATTCACAAATACACTGAAACCACATCTCTCTCTTATTCTCCTTTTTACCAGCCTATGGAAAAGTCTTCCTGGTCCGGAAGATCAGTGGTCACGATGAAGGCAAACTTTATGCCATGAAGGTTTGTTTAATATTGCTCTTTCTGTCATTATACAAATATATATATATACACCTGTCCTGGACAAAACAAACTTGCTGTTTGGATTTAAATAAGTAAATACTTTGGATATTAAATCTGTAGTGATTAATATGCTTCTGTTGTCAACAAGTCTTTTAACCCCAACTCATTTCTTAAGCAATAATTTCGGGATCAAGACGTGTCACATAGTCATGGAGATGTTGTTACTAAAGATCAGAAAAGTCTATTGTCCTGCAACAAGCAAATGAAATAAGTAATGGGATATTACTGGTACTAGGTTAAGAACTGTCCAGTACATCTTTAAAACCTGTCAACTTCACATAAGAAAATACGTCAGAAAAATGAAAGAATGACCGTCGCTCGATGATTATTTAAGCTCTTGGTGAAGTTGGGTCATAATAAAAGGACAATAGAAATGAAAGCTAGGTTTACTAGTGGAAAAAGAGCATTTTCACACTTACTGCAATGAGAACTAAACAGCTGAGTGTTCATAAGAAAACAACTTGTTACCAAGACTAATCAGTTTGCTCGGGAGCATAGCGACTGGACTTTGGAGCGATGGAAACAGGTCCTGAGTCCAGATTGACTCTAGTCCAGAGTCACAGTTTGTTAAGAGATGCACCCCTCATGCATACTGTCTACTGTCCAAGCCTCTGAAGGCAGTGTTATAATCTGGTTATATGGATCAGGCCGTAAAATGATTGTGGCAAAAAAATTCGTCAGCTGACAACCTGAATGACCAGTTTATCACATGTACAGAGTTTTACTTCCCTGATGGGTTAGGAGAGGGGAAGAAGAGTTTTAACGGAGTGGTCCGACTGTCCCATCATCAATACAAGAACTCAACCAAAAAAATAAACTCAAATCAAGGTGGAAGAGAGCGGTTGTGATGTTGCATAAGGTTGTTGAAACAATTCTGAAAAAAAAAAGTGGCAGCGTGTGAAGCAGTGTGTATGTAGTGAATAAAGATTGCTACAGTTCTTTGTTTACTTCACTTCTGGTGATTGAGCCATGTCAGGAAGGATGTTGAATTATGTAACAACAGGACTGTTGCTGACTGTAAGCACTGAAGACTTGGAAATGACACACAAGTACAGCGGATTGTGCTCAGAGATTGAACAGAGAAACAAGTCTGACCCGAGGCTTCTCTGAGATTGTGAGAGAGTTTCTCAAAAAATAAATAAAAAAAATGAATAAAAATAAGCACAAGCAGAACAAGATGGATAAGAAAATGAAATTTCCAGTTTCAAGTTTATTTATCATGTGAAAAAAAGTGCCAGTGACCGCTGTACATCGCAATGCTTCCCTCTCTATATTATGCGGAAATCCTTCGAGTTGGAAAATACTAAATGATATGAATTGGCAGATTCATTGGGTTCTGGTTTAACCTCCACAGTCAGTTCAGTATGGCAACCCTGCATTGTGTCTGAAACTCAAACCATTCTTTATCACTTTGTGCTGCAAAACGAATCATTTTTTATCCTTCATTCGTGCATTATGGTGCTACATGGTGCTAAACTTTTTTTTAAATCATTAATCACAACTGATTATAAATTATTAATTAATATATAAAATTTATAATTAAAATGTTATACAATACAGTTTATTTTATACACTGATCATACTTTGTAAAAGCATAAGGTGAGTCGGAAGTTAGAAAAATTTAACATGGCCTTGAAGTGAAAAATGTAATTGTTAAATGTAAAAAACAATTTAAATTCAGGGGATTTAATTCGACACTTATTATGTAAAGTATAGTATGGGGCAAATTCCTCACCAACGCCTAAAATCCATAAAATGTTTCTTAAAGGAATTTTAAAAAATAGTAAAGTACTTATCACACACGAGGTCGTGCTGTTGCTCTGGTTATTAGCACGTCCAATCATCTACCAATCGTGTTCAGTTAATGTGGTGAAAGTTGTTTTATGTTTTGACCAAGACTATATAGCCAAAAGCCACTGCACAGACCCACTTTCACCCACGCTGCAACCAACAGTTAATAAGTGTAATTAGTGTAACCGTGTAGGATGCGGAGTGATGTATATTGTTAAACGTTCCCGTGCTGTTACTGTCCATTATCATCACTCTGGTGGGATGCTTCTCGTCCAGTCATAACCAACTGTTGTATAATGATTTGTGACATGTTAATGAGGTCAGTTTTGAGACTATTGGAATAAACTTCACAGCTTTGTACCAGTCACGTCCATGATTAGAGGATGACGTGGTATTTGAAATGTCCTGCGAGGATCAATCTTGTTCTGTATATAAATAGAAAGTTTTTTTTTTTTCCCATCCAGGTTCTGAAGAAGGCAGCGATCGTTCAGAAAGCAAAGACGGCAGAGCACACACGGACAGAGAGGCAGGTTCTTGAACACATCCGGCAGTCGCCTTTCTTGGTCACTCTACACTACGCCTTCCAGACCCAGACCAAACTCCACCTTATCCTGGGTGAGAACTAATCCAGTTTAATGAAGGCTTATCAAAGACATTAAATATAGATTTAATTTATTTTGGTATTAAGCTTCTAATGAAATGTTTTTGAATACTTTATTCACATTTATATACCTCAGTGCTTTTTAATTTCCTAAATCTGATTGTTTTGATGGTGTTAAACTTAGACGGGATATCTCTGTGTATTTATATAATTCGTACACTTTACCCTTACCGTACATACTTTTAAAGGGCAGAGATTGTTTAAGTAATGAGTAAGTAACGCAAAAGAGGACAAAGGTTAAGTCAGTAAGAGAAAACTGAGTCATCCGTGAAAACTGCTGTTGTACCATACGTTGTTGGTGTTTTTATACAGATTATGTGAGCGGAGGAGAGATGTTCACTCACCTTTACCAGCACGATCACTTTTCTGAGGATGAGGTGCGAATCTACATAGGAGAAATCGTGCTCGCGCTGGAGCACTTGCACAAGGTGAGACATCCAGGATCTACTGGCATTTAAATTTGCTTCCCTTAGCAGTCGGAGAGCCGCGGCATTTCACAAAGCCAGCTGTTTCACTTCCTCTTAACGTATTTATGGGCGCGAATCTAATAACGCAGAAACCAGAAGCATGTTTTTACACTCCTCTGTTCTATTATAATCACTTTGTGTTATGTCTTATGCTCTATTCTAACCATTATATTTCTGATTGTACGTCTAATGTATGACACGCTGTACATTTGACGATTAGCGTAAACTGGATTAATGTGTCTGCTGGCGCTGTAACAGCTCCACTCTGAGTCTCTGATGTATTTCACATGCAGCTTGGCATCGTGTATCGGGACATTAAGCTGGAGAACATTTTGTTGGATAGCGACGGTCATGTGGTGCTCACGGATTTTGGCCTGAGTAAGGAGTTTTTGGAGGAGGAGGTGAGTATCTGTAATGTTCAGGAGAACTTCTGGTGTGTTGCGCTTGGGTGAGGATAGAGTAGGTAGGATTTCAACAGCTAGGAAAACTAATGGTCTGGCCTTAAATGGGAATTTCAGCTAGGGAACTATCTCAGCCTCAGGCTGGAATTTAGTTGCTCATTTCTCCCTCTTTTCTTGAAAGGCATTTTGTGAGGCGTAAGAGGTTTTAATAGAGGGGTAGATTTAATTTTAATTTGGGGGAAACCAAAAGCTTCGTGTTTTTTTTTTTTTTTTTTTAATTAAAAAACAATTTTTTATTGCACTTTTTGCATTGTTATTGCAATTTTATCTGACAGCAGAGGGCTCTAAAATGACAAACTGCTCCTTTAAGTTATTTCTAGTATCAAAACTATTAAGCACAGCATAATAAGCACAAAAATTGCGTGTTTTATGAATTTTTGGATCTTTTTTTTTTCTTCCCCCAATTCAAAAATTCTCTTATAATTACTCAACTCGTGCTCTCCTGCGCTAACAGAAAGAGAGGACGTACTCATTCTGTGGCACCATTGAGTACATGGCCCCGGAAATCATCAGAGGAAAGACCGGCCATGGCAAGGTTAGAGCTCCTGATAATGTCTGTTTTTTTTTTGTTTTTTTTTTTCTTCCACTTTTCATTCATTCTTTCCAGCCCAATTGTGTGTGTATATACATCTTTCTTCCTTCCATCTATTTGCTTGTCTCTGTTTCCGTCTGTCCGCCTTCCTTTCCTCACTTCCTACTTTCCTTCTTTTATTCACTTCCCTCATCGCTTCCTTCCTACCTTGATTCTTTTCTTATATCCTTCTTTTTGCTTCCTTTATTCCATCCTTCCTTATTTACTTACTTCCTTTGTTCCTTCCTTCGTTCAGTCCTTTCTTTACTAATTCAATTCCGTCTGACTTTTACATTAATTAGTTCCTTTCCTTTTCTTTCCTTCCTACCTTCTTTTACTCTTTCTTCATTCCTTTTTTTTTTTAAATTATATTTATTAATTTTACATTATTAACAAAAACATAACTACACATTTACTACACATAGCACCTGAAAAATAACAAAGGAAAAAGAAAGAAAAAACAAAAAAAACACCAAAACTAACAATTAAATGATTGCGCACATACACTTAAAAAATAAATAAATAAATAAAACTTAAAAAATAAATAACTAAGCTACCAGGTGGGTACAGTAAATATACAACATGCATCAGTAAATTATAAATTGTTAAATATGAACAATATTCCTGTCTTTGTCCTTATCCAAATAGGCAAGAAAAGGACCCCAAATATCTAAAAACTTATCCAAGGATTTGGATCGCGTGTACCTTAATTTTTCCGTCCGGATAATAGACGGCATTTCCAAAATCCACCTTTGAAAAGATGGCGGAGAGTGAGATTTCCTGTCTGTTAAAATTAGCCTTTTAGCGGTGTTCATACCAAGCATCAAAGATTTCTGTAAGGCTTTAGGTAGATGCAGCGTTGATTCTGAACAACCAAAGATTGCTAGTTCAGCATGAGGGCTAATATCTTTGCCATATGCTTTGGAAAACCAAGAAAAAATGTCTGACCAATATCCTGTAAGTGCATGACAATGCCAGAAAGTGTGTGACAAGGTACCCTCTGAAATTTTACACCTGTCACATTGAGCTGAAACAGATTGATAAATCTTGTGCAGTTTAGACTTTGAGTAGTGAAGACGGTGTACGACTTTAAACTGAATTAAATGGTGTCTACTGTTAATGGAACAAGAAGGTATTCTGGCCATGATTTCAATCCACAAGGATTCAGACAGGTTGATGCCCAACTCGCTACTCCACGCCTTTCGTAGATGATCAGTAGGTGTTTTAATTTGACTGATGAAAACAGACAAACAATGAGACCAACTGTGTGGAGTCAGGAGGCCGCACCAAGACGTCAATGAAAGGATGTTGGATTGGTATATTTTCAAAGTTTTTTTATTTTATCTCTGACATAATGCCTTACTTGTAAATAGCGGAAAAAATGTGAATTAGGAAGCTGGAATTTCTCCCTTATCTGATCAAAGGAGGCAAATTTACCATTAACATAAAGATCTTGGATGGTAGTTAGTCCACTCCTACTCCAGGCATTGTAGCATTTGTCTGACCATGGTGGCAGGAAAGAATGATTAAAACAGATAGGGGTTCTTACTGACGTATCTGGGATATTGAGCACCTTCTTCATCTGGTTGAGAATTCTGATAGAGTTTCTTGTTGTATAATTTAGATTAGCAAGAGTGTTAGGTTTACCCAGCTTAGAAAACAGCAAGGCCTGTAAGGAAGAGTCACCAACTGAGTTAGCTTCCATTTTTACCCATAAAGGGGACTCAGGGGCATGATCCATTGTGCTGCAGGTGTTCCAATACATTAATGCTCTTGAATTAGCAGCCCAATAATACTGTCTAAACACTGGAAGGCCAAGCCCACCCTGAGATTTGGGCTTTTGCAGGTGAGCTTTGGATATCCTGGGAGGTTTATAATTCCAGATATAAGAAAGAATAACTGAGTCCAAGGTTTTGAAAAATGCAGATGTGAGAAAGATAGGTAAATTTTGACAAAAATAAAGAAATCTGGGGAGGGACACCATTTTAATGGAGTTAATACGGCCAATCATAGACAAAGGGAGAATTTTCCAGCTATCTATATTCTGCTTTAACCTAGATGTGAACTCTAAAAAATTTAGTTTAAATATTAATTTAGGATTTTTGGGAATTCTTAAGCCCAGGTAAGTGATCTGGTCGCTTACTATCTTAAAAGATATATTTTCAAGGAAACCTGGGCTATAGATACCCGACAGTGGCATGAGATCACTTTTTGTCCAGTTGATGGTATAACCTGACAATCCACCGAATGAATGAATTAATTCCAAGAAATTAGGAACTGATTTTTCTACATTTTGCATAAATAACAGTATGTCGTCAGCATATAAACTAATCAGTGTTTCAGCGCCACCCACTGTTAGGCCTTCAATATCAGGGTGACCTCTGATTTTTAAGGCAAGCGGCTCCAGTGCAATAGCAAAAAGAGCAGGTGAAAGAGGGCAACCTTGTTGAACTGAACGATGTAGAGGAAATGAAACTGACTTATCACCGTTGGTTATAATTGAGCATACTGGACTTTTATAAATTATTTTTACCCAAGAGATGAATAATTCACCAATGCCAAAACGACTCAAGCATATATGGCCATTCTATCTGGTCGAAAGCCTTCTGTGCATCTAGGGATACAATAGCTGTTTGATTAGTCATGCCATGATCTGCGTATATTGTATTAAGTAGTCGTCTGACATTAAAGAAGGAAAACCTTCCTGGAATAAACCCAGTCTGATCAGGATGAATAATAGATGTAAGATATTTACTCAATCTGTTTGCTAGCACCTTTGTGATAACTTTTCTGTCAACGTTTTGAAGAGCAATTGGCCTATAATTGGCGGGGTCACTGTCTTCTTTTCCTTTTTTCAGTAAGAGACAGACATTAGCCTCGTACAAGGTTTTGGGTAATTTCTTCTCTTTTGCGGAATGACAAATCATTCTGAGTAATAATGGAGTTAGTAAGTCTGAAAATGCTTTATAATATTCGCTAGAAAATCCATCAGGCCCCGCAGCCTTCCCGGAAGGAAATGATTTAATCACCGAAAGTAGTTCTTCCTTGGTAAAATCAGAGTCCAATTCTTCCCTAGCCAAATCGCTGAGCCTTGGATTATCCAGAGAGTCAAAAAAGACATCTAGGTCAGATTGTGTGACATTACATTTAGAGGAATAGAGGTCACTATAGAACTCTCTAAACCTGTTGTTGATGTCCTTAGGGTTGGTAAGCAAAACTCCTTGAGTAGCTTGAGAGCCTTTAAGTTGCTGAGCTAACAGTTTCTGCGGCTTGTCTCCTAATTCAAATTGCTTTTGTTTCAGTTTAAGAAGTGATTTATTAACCTGACATCCTAGAATGCAGTTATATTCGTATTTAAACTTCACAATTTCGTTAAACTCTAATGGGGATTTTGAAATTTGGTATGCTGATTCAAGCATGGGAAGGATGCTTTCAATTTCTATTAGACGCTTGTCCCTTTCCTTTCTAACAGAAGATTCATAAGAAATTATATGACCACGCATTACCACCTTAAGTGTTTCCCAGAGAGTTGAATCTGAGACCTCCCCCGTGTCGTTTGTTTCAGTAAACTCACTTATCTTCACTGCCATGTTTTCACGAAATTTATTGTCAGCTAATAACAAGGGGTTGAAACGCCATGAGTAGTGTTGTTTGGGAAGGTTAAAATCAACGGTCATTAGAAGGGGACTATGATCAGAGATAAGTATGCTGTGATATTTGGTGTTATTCACACTTTTAATTAAATTAGAATCCACCAGGAAGTAGTCGATTCTACTGTAGGATCTATGAACGTGAGAATAGTAGGAGTAATCTTTATCTGTGGGATGTTGAAGTCTCCAGATGTCAACGAGATTCCTAGATTTGATTAAATTATTTAAAGTTTGAAGTGAAGCAATATTGGGTGGGGGACAAGAGGAGCCCTGTTCATTGTTTTATTGTCATCTGAAAGCAGATTAAAAACCTTTTTAAAAAATAATGGGTCATCAAAATTTGGACCGTATATGTTGAGGAAAGTAACAGGGATTGAGTTGATACTGCCAGAAATAATAATATATCTTCCATTTGGGTCTGTGCGCAAATTAGTAAGCTGAAAGGGAACATTTTTACGAAAGAGAATGGCAACGCCTCGGGCTTTGGAAGTAAAGGGTGATTGGTAAACCTGTGAAATCCAGTTACATCTTAATCTTCGTTGTTCTGTGGTTTTAATATGGGTTCTTGTAGAAAAATTATATCTGCTGAAAGGGACTTAAGGTGTTTAAAAACCTTGCCCCTCTTAATAACATGACCCAATCCCCTGACGTTCCAGGAAACCAAAGTGAGATGATGACTACCCACCCTAACACCCTGTTGAAACCTGTGCATTTAGGGATAGACAGGACATTACATTAATTGCATGCTTACAATAAGAATGATGGTGAATACCTGGCAGCATCATGCAACTAAAGAAAGAAGGTAAATGAAAAAAAAATAAAAATAAAAACTCTAGGACAAAGACAACATATATCCACAATAACAAAAGCCTACATCATCAGAACAGAAGGAGCTGCTGGGCGATTGGCTACTAGCTACTTAAGAACAATAACTGCAAAAACTACCTTAAACACCTATAGAAACAGAACCTCTCGATGACGATGAAAAGAAACTATATACATACCAGTATAAAATAACTGAACATAATGGGAGTGTAGTATAAGTTACTGGCTGAAAGAAAACAATTATATTGATATAAAACATTATGACAAAAACAATACACATATTTACATATACATATATTGATGCTTCTTCAGTGATGTACACAAATTATGAAGCTAAAGATTGTGAAACATCAGTGTAAAGCCTATAATTATTACGTTGGCCTCAACTTAAGACCCCCATCTTTAACATTCAATTCAATTCAATTTTATTTATATAGCGCTTTTAACAATGGTCATTGTCTCAAAGCAGCTTCACAAAAATTAAAGAAATTTAACCAAAAAAAAAAAAAAAAAAAAAAAAAAAAAAAATATATATATATATATATATATATATATATATATATAGAATAATTATATATAAAGTAATAAATAAATAAATAAATAAAATTATAATAGAAAATAAATAAATAAAAACAAATAATAATAATAATTATAGAAAAGAAAATCATTGGAAGTGTGGATGTGTGAGAAAAATGTGCAGATAATAATGAGACGAATGAATGAAATTTCTCTGTTGAGCAGCCAAGGGTGACGGCGACGGTGGCAAGGAAAAACTCCCTGAGATGGCATTAGGAAGAAACCTTGAGAGGAACCAGACTCAACAGGGAACCCATCCTCATTTGGGCGATAACAGATAGAAATGATACAACATCTTGTGTGTTGTGCAGGTGAAAATTCAATATGACAGAAATTATTTAAATTTGTCATGAAGACCAGTTCAGCATAGGGACGAGTCAGTAGGTGCAGAGGGCAGATGAGGTCTGGATCACTGGAAGCACAGGAGCAGCATGTGTAGCTCCAACCATCATAAAGCTGAATCCAGTTGGAGCTGGTCCTTCTCTGAATGCCTCAGGAACCTCGCAGGGTCGGCCTTTGTCTACTGAAGCTGGCAAAATCTCCCATGAAGATTTTCCCATGAAGGTTGAACATGAATTGGACCAGTTCAACCAGTTCAAAAATTCACTTGGCACAACCAGTTACTTGCCACGAATAAAAAAAAAAAAAAACTTATTTGACAACCTCTGAACGAGAATAATTCTCTTCCACAAACCGTGTTGCCTCTTTTGGATCTGAAAAGATGGTGGGTGCTCCGTTTGGATGATGGATGTGAAGCTTGGCCGGGTAACGTAGGCTGTGTTTGACACCTGTGTCTCGAAGGACTCGCAGCACATCACGAAAAGCGCGGCGCTGCGTCAATACCTCGTTTGTGTAGTCCGGGAAGATGAAGATTCTCTTCCCGTTATATTCCAGAGGTTGTTGTCTACCAAGGCGAATGATCAGTTCCCTCTGTTGATAATGATGAACACGCGCCATGATAGTGCGCGGATTGGCGCCCGGTGCCGGCTTTGGCTGGAGCGAGCGGTGGGCACGGTCAATAGACACAGGCTTTGGGAAATGTTCCGCTGAGAACAGTTTGGAAATCAACTTGGAGACAAATTCTGTGGGTTTGCCGCTTTCTTCTCCTTCCGGAATGCCCACAATTTTAATGTTGTTTCTGCGGGAACGTGCTTCCAAGTCAAAAACTTTAGTTTGCAGTTGCTTGTTAGCGCTGGTCAGTTCGGAACATTTCTTTTCCAGAAGTTGAATCCAGGTTTCATGGTCACTGACAGCTTGCTCCTGAGTGACTACCCGAGACTCCAGGTCGGCTTGAGAGGTCAAAAGAGGCTGAAATTTTACCTCAAACGCGTCGAAACGTTCGTTAATGCCGCGAAGAATGGCCTCTGACATCTCTTTACAAAGCTCTCTGCACATGGCCAGTGACATCTCCGCTGAGTGAGAAGACTCCGAGCGGGTTAGCTTGCTAGCCACAGACGGAGAGCTAACATTAGCCTCTTTAGTTTTATGGCTAGCAGTAAGTTTAGACTGAATTGCCTTCGACATGACTAACCTCGCGAATTATTTATGTCAATCAGAGATTCAGAGAGGTAAAACTGGTTGACTGGCCTCAAATTTTTTAAATATCTGGTATGTAATACTAAATTATTAATATCATTAAGAGGAGCTGTGTTAACACACGTCTACTCCATACACTCGCACACTAGCGCCCCCCCCCCCCCCTTTCTTCATTCCTTCATTCAGTCACATTTTTTCTCCATTCTTTATTTTTCTTGCTTCATTAATTCTTTGCATGTTTCCATCTTCCTGTTCATAATTATCCGTGGCCGTTTCTGTAATCTTTTGTCCGTAGTCAGTAGATTGGTGGAGTTTGGGGATCCTCATGTTCGAGTTGTTGACTGGTGCATCCCCTTTCACCTTGGAGGGCGAGAGGAACTCGCAGAGCGAGGTGTCCAAGTGAGTCTCTCTCACACTCATTCACTCACTCACTCACACACACGCACACGCACTTTCGCTCTACTATTTTCCTCACGTCCACTTCATCCATGCTCTGTAGTTCCACTCAGACTCCCCAGTGTTATTACACACTCCCTACTTTTCTCCCACACACGCACACATACACTCACTCATTTATTCTGCCTTATTTTCCCTGTTCTTTTATAACATTATCCTTCATCCTCTGTATCCCATTCCATAATGCAGTAAAACCTCTAATGAATTTCTTTAGGAAGCACTTAGCTTAGCTTGTGGGGGAAGTTTGATCCGTTTAGGGTTGCTGCCTCTCTCTCGCGTCTGCCTCTCTTGTTCCTTCTCTTCATCCTTCCCATTCGTCTCTCTCTCTCGCTCTGACTTAATCTCTCTAATTTCTCTAATTTAATCTCTGGATCTCTGATCGCTCTTCCAGGCGAATTCTACGCTGCGAGCCTCCTTTCCCGTCTATAATCGGGCCGGTGGCTCAGGACCTCATCAGGAAGCTCCTGGTTAAAGACCCACATAAGAGACTGGGGTCTGGACCCAGAGGAGCCGAGGATATTAAAAGTCATCCTTTCTTCAAGGTAATGCACATCCCTCATTTCTTTAGTGTATTACGGTTGTGGTATTGTGGAGGTTTCAAACAGGTTCAGTTTGAGATTATCTGCGGTTCTCACTGTAGAGTTTGAATTGGGCCGACCTGGCGGCGAAGAAGGTCGCGAGCCCGTTCAAGCCAGAGCTGCGTAATGAGCTGGACGTGGGGAATTTTGCTGAGGAATTCACAGGCATGGAGCCGGTCTACTCCCCTGCTAGCACCCCGCCCAGCACTGACCGTCTCTTCCAGGTACACGTACATCTTCATCTTCATTTTTTTTCTTCTCATTAATGATATCTTTTTATCTGGTAGTTATTTATAATCCTTTTTTTTTTTTTGTTTTTTTTTGTTTTATTGTTTTATTTATAATAATTATATACTTTTATACAAATCGGTAAATAAAAAAATAAACAAGTAAACAAGCAGAAATTGGCGCAGTGGTCAAGTGCTCGTCCTATCATCCGGAGATCGCTGGTTCGATCCCCGAGTGATGCTGTTCCCTCTCACAGCCGGAGGTCTAGAGAGAGCTGATTGGCCGAGCTCTCTCAGGGGGGAGGGAGGGTACTTTGCGCTCCCACATTAATCACGGCTCTACAGCCAATCAGAGGCGTCTGTGAGCTCGCGCACGCGGAAGAGCGGCTAGCGCTTTCCTCCAAGTGTGTTACGGTGCATGAGCAAGCAGTTCGAAAAGATGCTGCAGTCGGCTGACGTCACGCTGTTCAGAGGAAACACATGATAGACTTCGGCCCTCCCAACTGAGTGGTAGTAGCCTTAATGTGGGAGCCCCCTAATGACGGGGAGGAATTGGACACGACTAAATTAGGGAGAAAATCGGGAAAAAATCCAAAAAAAAAAAACAAGTAAACAAGCAGAAAGAGAAAACATTAACTGAGATTTTAACTTTTAAATATCTGTTATAAAATACACTGTTGTTTAAGCATGTTTGAGCTTATCACAGTTGCTGTTGATTATTTCGTAAAAAAAAAAAAAAAAAAAAAAGGAGTATAATTATGATTAAATGGGGCAGCACAGATTTTGGTAAACTTTTAAAAGGTTTTAATTTTGACTTGTTTTAGTAAAAAAAAAAAACCTGCACTACTATTTTTTTTTTCCCTCACAAACCTACAACCAAATCTAAATCTTACCGTAGCAAACAAAATTAGAATTAGCATTTACAAATGTATTTCTGTTTGATAAAAAAAAATGAATATTGACATATTTAATACTTTCTGTCTGCAGCAAAATAAATAAATAAATGAAAACACCCCAATATACTCCCCAGTGAACCCTTTCCAGAACAGACTGTTACTCCTAAGCCCTGTTCATTCACATCGCTGAAATATCTTCTTTTATTTTTTTCTTCTCTCCTTCTACCATCTTTGCTGATTGCAGGGCTACTCATTTGTAGCTCCATCCATCTTGTTCAACAAGAACGCAGTGATGGGAGATTTCTTAGACGCTCCAGTGAGCGTGGAGCGACCCGGCTCTGCTACGGTTCAGCGCAGCGCCATGTTAAAGGTACTGCATCATGTTAACACCCGTATTCTTAAAGGCAATGTAGGAATATGTGGAACATGTCATCTGTACCATTCCCTTCTTAATGGTTGTTTTATTTTGAATTGTACAAGTCAAACCGGGACTTGTGATTGAATAACAGAAGACAGTTATGAGAGTAAAAACTCTGTTTATTTCTCTATATAATCCCCGGCTTTTATCGCAGTGTTTCACTAGTGCTTGGATGTTATCAAGATTTCTTATAACGTCAGAGCCATTGGTTGAAACGCTGGCCCCCCAGGAACTCCTTCAATGGCCCAAACATGTGGAAATAGCATGTAGCGAGGCCAGGACTACTTGGGGACGTGGCAGTAATCGCCAGCCGACTTCTGTAAATGCAAGTGAATGATGGTGTGTACACAGACAGACGCTCCTGTTCCACACGACAAGTTTATCCCACTATTTTCAAGGATACGGATGATTCCACTCACTGAATGTGAGGCTCCGAGACACTTCAGCCTGGATCGTTATTCACTGATGTGCGGCCTTCTTTAAAAAAAACGCTTGCACCACTTGAATGTTTCACTACGGCTAAGAGTCTCATCATCGTACCGTGTCTCGAAGTCTCCTGTGAATGTCAATCGGTTTTACGCCTTCATTCATGAGTTTTTTCACTATTCCTAGCTTGTGTTAAAGCACCCTCATACGGTACATAAAGGGCAAGATGAGGATTCATGCAATAAATGTGCTTTAAAACTTTTAAATTACTTTTGAAATGAGTACAAAACTTTGGGACCCTTTATCTTAAAAGTTTATAAGTAATGCGTGTTCTCTACAACAGCAGAATAGTAAAACTTGGTCATTTCCTTGTAATTTTTATTATTTTTTTTTTTTCCCCTCACCATACTGACTACAAAAATGGACAGAAAGTCTCATGTGCCCATGATTCAAGTTGTAGTTTCGATTAGGGCTGTAGCTATCAAATAGTTTAGTGATCGAGTATTCTACCAAAAATGTAATCGATTAATCGAGTAATCGTATAAAATGTACTTTTGCTTAATTAAACAGCAATGTAAAATATATAAAAGAAACAAAGGGTAATTGGTTTTCTTTTTAGAAAAATCAACTTTTATTTTTTAAGTGCATACAGCATTTTATCAAAAAATAAACATTGTCATTATTCACAATATAAGGAACAGCTTAAAGTTGGCTCAGATGAATTAAGTGCATTACAGTGCCATACATTCTTATTTTAAAGCCTTTTCTCAATTGTAAAAACTAAAAAAACAAATCAAAACGGTATTTCAAATGACTTTAAGTATCAAAATAAAGTAAGGCACACATTAAAATAAATTATTTAGGACATATAATTTCATCGCTCCCTTCCATTTTGCAGCCTGCAACAAAACGATCCCTCAAATCACAGCTAACTCTTTCCGCTTTGTGAGTGACGTGATCGCTGCTTCTTCTTCTGCCGGCATCTTGCATCCGGAAGCACGCTGTGTCACGCCAAACAAACGAACAAATGATTGCGCAAAAAAGTGCAACGCAAGCTTGGAGGCAGAAGATTTTGCCTCGATCATTTTTGAGGAATCGTTTCAGTCCTAGTTTCAATGATGCTTGTAAGTTTCGTTCATTCAATCTTGTTTTTTTTTTTCTTTCTCACTCTGGGTGAAGGAGGTGTCATATAGAGCGCCACTAATTCTGGAGTCCTCGGGTAATTCTAATCCTCTTAATATCTGTTCAAGCTTTTTTGAACTATTTTTTTTTTCCCCCCCCTCCTTTCTTAGGAGTCTCAGTTTTTCCTGCATTACGAGCTGTGTCTTCAGGAGCCACCACTGGGCGAGGGCAGCTTCTCCATCTGCAGGAGGTGCAGACACAAGCAGACTGGCCAGGAGTATGCGGTTAAAATCATCAGCCGCAGGTGTGCAGAGCAACGACTAAGTTTAGTGGGCAGAAAAAATATTCAAATGCAGCATAGACATAGTTAGTACGTTTTCAGATGGGAGTCTTAGTCTTTACTTCAGTGTTCTTGGCTCTAGGCAGTTTCTGGGATTCTGAGTGGAAGCTTTTCTGCCCATGCATAAATAATAAACAGATATCTGTATCTGTGGTCTTGCTGTAGGATGGAGGCCATGACTCAGCGGGAGATCGCTGCACTTCGACAGTGCGAATCTCATCCCAACATAGTCACCCTCCACGAGGTCTACACCGATCAGGTAATCGACACTCGCGTCGTCGCTTCATCCCGTGTCTCTTGAGGTCATTATTTACTCCTCATTGTCTACCCATCACTCCGTTCTCAGTTCCACACGTATATGGTCATGGAGCTGCTGCGTGGGGGTGAGCTGCTGGAGCGACTGAAGAAAAAGAAGCTGTTCGCCGAAGGGGAGGCCAGTCAGCTGATGAAGAGCCTGGTGTCGGCCGTCAGCTTCATGCACGAGGCCGGAGTCGTGCACCGAGACCTCAAGCCAGAGGTAAATATATGAAAGAATAAATAAATGGATAAGTGAAAGATGATGAGAGTCCTGATGTAACTTTAATACAGTGATGGGTGGAGAGGTAATGCACTTATAAAGGTAATGTAATAGACTCCGAGTTGTAGCGGTTATGAACTCATCCATTGTACACCACAAACGAGATCCTAATTGCTTTCTTTGCAGGAGAGAACAGTGCATTTGCATCTGATTTGCATGTAAATGCAGGAATTTGGTCTGTGTGTGTGCAGCGTTCAGCCCGAGTTAAACACGTGTGGTCAGCAGTACAACAAATGGCTTAAGTAGGGGCAAATAAGTGTTTAAAATAACACAAATTAAGAAATACAAGCATTTTACTCGACGACTTAAATGATCCATTATGGTGTTACGGTATTCTTGTTTTATTTCTGCCTTCCTGCATAGGTCAATTCAATTCTATTCATAGGGTGCTTTTAACAGAACCAAAAGAATATTAGGGAAATGTGTGACACGTGTGAGGAAATACAAAATCGAACAGATTGTCCCTGATGAGCTGGCAGAGAGAGAGAGAGAGAGAGACGGTGGCTCTCAGGGAAAAACTTCCCAAGATGGCAATAGGAAGAAACCTTGAATGCAGAGGTGTTTAAGTTTTAAGTATTAAGTCCACTCGGGTACAGAAGTGTTTATAGGCATTTCAGGCCTGAACTTTTGAGCAACTGCAGTCACAAGTCATCAGAGAATAGCTGTCTGCATCAGCCGAGTCCAAGACCATCTTCATGGTCAAGTGGAACAACGTGCGTCCCAAGCAGAGCGCCATGCCACGAGATCTTCTCCTCCTGGTGCGCCGCTTCTGGTTGGAGGAGAGGTCCAGAGGGGTACAGGGCTTCTGGAGTACTGGCAGCTCAGGAGCGCCTTGTGTAACTCAACAGACAGAGAGAGACAGAAGAGTTGGGTATAAGGTGAATGTATATTTAGTGCAGGGTGCAAGCAGGGACTCAGGCAACGACAGCATAACTAGAAGGGAGAGCGAAAAAAGAAACACAGAGACATGAGGGCCGCCTGGGAAGAAAAGCAACCAGTCACCACACTGTCAAAACTGAAGATCTTGGACGTTGAGCTAAATTCTTCTCAATGAAGAAGTGAAACTTTTTGATTTATTTATTTATTTATTAATAAATACAACACAAAAGATCATAAAGGGATTTCACGGACTAAATTTAACAGACTGACATTATAAGTAAATTTTGAGTCGCCTGATTTTCTATTGCTTTCTCACACACACACACTGTACAGACCTTAAGGGTGAACATGCGTCAGTTCTCCTTTAGAGCTGCTGAAGTTTGTGGTATCAAGTCCCGGGACTCGTTCTTCATTCTGATTTATGTCACATTTACTAATATATTCCAAACAGGCCACTTTGGTTGTTTTGGATGACACCTGACCTGACCTGATGAAAAAGGTTTTATTGATTGCAATCACCGCATTGCTCAATAATGCTAAATATGTTGTTCCTCCTCACCCCCCACCCCCCCAATCTTTCCTCCTGCCGCCTCTCTTTCTCCATCCCTCTCTCAGAACGTCCTTTTTGCAGGCGAAGCCGAAGACTCGTTGCTGAAAGTGATCGATTTCGGGTTTGCGCGCCTGTTTCCCGCAGGTAGCGCTCCTCTGCAGACGCCGTGCTTCACCCTGCAGTACGCTGCACCCGAACTCTTTCACAAATCCGGATACGACAAGGCATGCGACCTTTGGAGCCTTGGAGTCATCCTGGTGTGTTTTTTATTTATTTATTTATAAAAAAAAATTTTTTGGGTGTGTGCATGATATATTTATGAGTAGATGAGAGATTTGTAATTTTTATTTTTGGTTTGTTTAAGTCTTTGTTTTTTTTTCGACTGAAGTATTGCATTTTATCCTTACATGTGAGAATTTTCGCTGTAATGTATTTCTATAATTTTTTTTTTGGTCAGTACACCATGCTGTCCGGACAAGTCCCATTCCAAAGTGAAAAGAAAGGAATGACCTCATCGCATGCTGCTGACATCATGCACAAGATTAAAGAAGGAGACTTCTCACTGGATGGCGAGGGTTGGAAAGGCGTGTCCGAGGAGGCCAAAGATCTAGTCAGAGGTAGATCCTCCAGCTAGTACGGGATGACCTTATATTTTGCATTTATCTATAATGTACAAGTCAAAAATGATCCACACTCTGGCTCTAGAATTAATTTTAATTAACTTAGAGGGGACAAATATATAATTTTCCCACATAATTTCCTTACTTTTCAATACATTTTGTCCATCTGTCAACAAGCTTTCATTTTCCCCTCATTAAAAATGTTTTCGGCTGAGCTGTGAGACACGAATGCACTGCTGTCAATCTTTCTCAACATAGGCCTGCTTTCAGATGGTGCGAGATCAGGACTAGTGAGGATGCTTTAAAACCTCAAAATGAAGTTTTTGCAGAGCGTCGACAGTGTGGGCGGAAGTTTGTTAGACGTGCATCGCCATACAAGATCACGACGGCCTTGAATAGCAGCTTTCTGCATTTAATCCAAAGTTTAGGCTTTTCAATAAGTGTCTCATTGTAGCGAGTACTGTTTATTGTTGAACCTTTTTCCTGATAATGGCGCTTGAAATCTCAGAAAACCTGTAAGCAATGATGAATTTTCCAGCGGATGGTTGACTTTTAAACTTTTTCTTCATCTGCGATTGAGGATGTTTCTGTTCCATACTCTGTTGTTTACTCTCAGGCTCATCGCGATGAATCCGTGTGATTCTCTTTAAGAAACTTTCACGTTCCTTAGAGGATCAGTTCGAATTTTGTTGCCAGATATTCAAACACCTCTGTTTCTGCTCTTTCGTACTAGTTACACCCTCAGACCACAAAAAAAACGAACCACTTTAATTTCGTGCAAATCACAAGTGGGGCATTAATTTTTGCTCGCACCGCGGTTACAAATGAACCGATGAAACGCGTTCACACCTGCACAGCAGTGACTGGGGAAACAGTAGCTCGAACGGAAAGCGCTGATAGAACAGAGCGGCCAACAGACGTTTTTAAATGTTTGACTCACCCTCGTACAATTTATATAATCAGAATTAGCAGCCCATCAGTTTCCCATTAAAAAAAAAAAAAAGATTTTAAATGCAGTGCTGCCTTATTTTCAATATGCACAGACCTGCGTTCATGCCCAGTGTGTCGAACTACAGTTATAAATGAGTCATCATGATTGTGACTAATGTTATTAGTCATAAGGTGTAGGTGGAATAGTAACATGTTGAAGAACCGGTAGCTCAGGAACCAGTATTCATACTAATGTACATACAAATATGACCTAATTCTTAGCTTTAAAACGTTCCCTTAAAGAACTTGGAGAGAATTTGTTCTGTGTCGTGTCTTTCCTAATGCTTTCTTTGTTACGCCTTAATAACACAGTGAGATGAGAGACTTTGTCTGACAGGATTCAAGTTCCTATATGTTGTAGCTTACTTCTACACTGACTCAGTTCAGCTACAGTTAGTTGCCTGTTTTTGTTTTTTTTCACCTCGATAATCCTGTATGATTAAGTATGACTAATCTGGTGTCAGAGCAGAGGGTCAGCCTGGATACAGCGCCCCTGGAGCGGACAGGGTTAAGAGCCTTTGCTCAGGGGTTCAACAGTGGCACCATGGCAATGCGGAGGCTTGAGCCCCGAGCCGTACTGTTTTAGCCACCACTGCCCAAAAAAATTGAGATCCAGTCAGTGTTTCAAAGTGTTTAATCCTGCTTATTAAAACTGATTTGTCCCCCTATAGACTATAGTCACCGTCCTGGAATGTGGGGATGTAATCAATGTTTCAATGACATTTTCTGTGTCTGTTTAAAATAATGACTATCAAGAAACTAAGAATATATATAACAATATGATTGCTTTACAATAATGAATATTTAGTTTAAAGTCCTTTATTCTTCAAAACCTGCGTAAAGTCAAAAAGAAGTCTGGTATCACTCGATCAATCCATGCCTGCTTGATTGTTTCCTGGAGATCATCTACAGAAGACGGTTTCTTGACTGCTTCTGCTTTCCTCCCCATTGTCCTATAGTTGTCTTTTAGGTTGATGGCTTATTGTCACCTAGACCGTTTTCCAGTTAGCAATTAGCACAACTCATCAGTCAGATTGTCTAGAACAAATTAGAGAGCTGTAATACATGCCTATGCTGTCTTAATATTTTTGGACACCGCTGTAAATGCACCAAACTGACAATCCACTTTGTCTCAGGATAGCCTATTCATAATGTCCATTTCTGTCTTTAAGGTTTGCTAACAGTGGACCCAGAGCGGCGACTCAAGCTTTCAGATCTGAAAGAGAACGCGTGGCTGCAGGGCGGGGGCGTGTCCTCCACTCCCCTGTGCACGCCTGACGTCCTGGAGTCCAGCGGCCCCACCGTCCGCACCTACGTCAATGCCACGTTCAAGGTTAACCAGCAGCATCATCTTTTAATCATTAGACATAAACTGGCTTTTCCATGATAGATTTTTCAGCCCAGAGATGATGATAAGAATAACATGACATGCTTAAAAAGAGGATGATTTAGTCCCAACACTAAAAGCCTCTTGATGGCAAGTTTCTGTCCGTGTCAGAATGTTTTTTTTTGGTTGTTGTTTTTTTTAATCAGGTTTAAGAGTGTGACTGATGCTATAAGCCTATATCTCTAGAGAATATACAGTAAATGCTGTCCCCTGAATAGTGCGCAAGGTTCTGAGGACATTTGATGATGACAGTTTGAGCTGTTCGAGTATAACAGGCATAAGGGGAGGGCATTTGGCAGCTTTATGTAACACTCAGAGGTGTTTCTGAGAGTTTGCAGTTATTCAGGGTGTGATAAAAGAGCTCTCCTGTCACACTGCCCTTTCCTATAAGGACACTTCAGTTAGAAAAGCCACAGATCTGAAAGAAAATCTGTTCTCAGAAAGCAGGAAGTGAATCATTGCTGGATTTATTAGGTTTAAATAATGCTGGATTATTATCATCATTATTATTATTATTATTTTTCCCTCTGTCTCCATCAGGCGTTTAACAGAGGTAAGCGAGAGGGTTTCTTCCTGAAGAGCGTGGACAACGCACCACTGGCCAAACGCCGCAAGCTGAAGATGACCAGCACGGGCGTGGAGACGCGGCGCAGCTCTTCGTCCTCATCTTCCTCATCTTCCTCGTCAGCTTCTCACGCTAAGGCCCAGAACCCGGACGACCCGAAACTGTGACTTTAACCTGTTTGTTGTTCATCACCTCAACTTTACTCAGACAGTCTTGACGTCTAAATCCAGAAAGTGAGGTCACTGAGGAGAGAGAGAGAGAGAGAGAGAGAGACTGACACGAAAGATATGAAAAAGAAATAAGCCTGGTTGAGACTGATCACTGGACAGTCGTTTAACTAAATACGACGGTAAAGTTCATCATGTATGAATCTATAGCAGGATCAAGTGGCGGATTTGATAAAGCTCATTGTTTTTAAGTGGATGTTTTAATACGACGCGAGCGTATCGATCTGATTGAATGTACACACTTTTAATGAAAATGTTACCTTGTGCAACGGTGCGCAAAAAGGTTTTTTTTTTAAGTGAGATGTTATTTTTCAAAAGGGAAATGGAGATATAACAAGACTAGGATGCCGAGTCAGAAAAGCCATATGGGATTGAAGGGAATTTTCATCTTTTTTTTTTTTTTTTTTAAATAACTATATTTAAAAAAGAAATGCATATTTGTCACTGTACAGATTGACATCTACAGAGAACAGCTTTATATGAATCGTATACTGTATACATTAGGATGAATAGTGAATGTCGGCGTTTGTCCCGAGAACGTGCTCAATGGCAATATATGCATGAGGTTATTTATTTTTTAAAAGCTGAATCACATGACCGAAAAAAATAAGTGACTTGAAAAATCGTCTGCAATTTTTTAGCAAAAGTCTTTAGTTCTAAACCTCAGATGCTTAATCGCTTGACTGGTGCTACTTCATGTACGAGGAGGATGATTTGAGCATTAGGATGTCGCTGTAATATTAAAGGTGCAATAGGTAGGAAAAAAACCTGAACAATACTTTTTGCTTCCTTTTTTTTTTTTTTGTGCCTTTTTTTTTCGTGCTTGATTTGTGTATGGTCTGTAGTTTTCGTTACACTGTTGTAGCATTTTTATCAGTCTCTTTAACCAAAAGGGAGCATTTCGTTTCGTGATACCTTTAGATTTAAAAGCATAACTCCTACTTATTGCATCTTTACGGTCTGTCTGTTAGTTTGCGCATCTTATAGTAAGTGACTCGTGTGTGTGAACTTGCATGCCAGCTCTGTAAAATCCTCAAAACAAAAACAGAGGATTGCTGTTTTTTTTTTTTTTTTTTTTTTTTGGTTTTGTTTTTGTTTTTAGACACACTCTACTTGAACAACAACAAAAATTCCACCACCTCTTCGGGGCTCACCTGCCTTCTTTTGAAATGTTTAAAGGGCTTCAGCACACTTGCGTCTGAAGTGTGTGTTCTCTAACACTGTGAGAGACAGAAAGCATCAAGAAGCGAAGCTGTCTTTCACTCTTCATTTTTTTCTTTTTTTTTTTTTTCCCTCCCTCTCTCTCATCCCAAGTCCCATCTCTTCAGGAGCTGCTGGAAAGGATGAATCTCATCTTTTTTTTTTCTGGAGTCTGGTGATCTCATAACAGCGACTGGAAGAATGCAGACTGAGAGACCAGAATGGACAGATTGAACAAAGAGCGTGAAGTCACTGAGGACACTCATTAACCATTCATGAGGTTTGAGATACCGTGATGCCGCTGTCTGTCTGTGCCGTGTGTGTCGCGAAATGCAGCATTTTTCTCATTTTCAATGCCAAAAATAATCCTCCAGCAAGGACACGCTGGTCATCGTCATGACGCGATGACAACTCTGTCAGATGCACTTGGCTTTGAAGGGCCCAAAGCGGCGTTCAAAGCACTAGCACACTCTGGGGTGTTCACTTTTTGTTTTTTTCATTTAGCCTCCGTGTCAACATCTGGAAAATAATGTGAACAAACAAACCACGGTTTGAGTTTTGAATTGCTCTTCTGATCTATTCGATCTTCAGTGTTTCAAATGTGACGATGCCAAACGAATTCCAGTCCGCCGCATTTAAGGACACTTTTCATAATCCTGACTGATAAACACACTGATAATAATAATACACTTTATCATGTCCTTTTTTTTTTCTTCTCCTTCTTTTTTTATTTTTTATTATTAAATCCTTTAATGTTTCTACTTTGATGATGTCGCACAAGTTGAGGTTGAGTGTGATGACGTGTTTCCAGCTTTAAAAGGAAGTGCGTCTCACATCTTCGATATTTATTACGTTTTATTCTGCTGTGTTATTTTGAGTAATGGCTACGGCTTCCCGCTTGCTTTATTTGGGATCTGTGCGATTTCGTGCGTCTATTTTTAGTGATGTACTTTTTCGCCATAAGGAACATCCTATTCTTTGCTCCGACGAGTCCTGCACACTGCACTAAAAAAAACAAAATCAAAAATAGTATTCGTGGAAATAATCATGGAAAATGTTCATGGTTTCGATCACAAAGCATTTATTTGTTGTAATGATGATTTTGATTGTCTTTGGTTTCTCTTGTTGGTGTTTTGAGTCCTTTATATGTATCTTACGTTTTAAGTTCTGAATTTGCATGTTTTACTATTTTACATTTTTATATAACGATTGGTGTTCCGTCTTCTGATCATACGGTTGTTTTTTTTTTTTTTATAAGAAAAGAGCATTATGAAACTGATATCCAATGCACTGTCTGAAGGCAACATGAGACTCCTTTTTCCCCCAAAAAATTGAAAACACTGTTAAATATTTAACATAAAATATAAATCACTTCACTATTCTTAAATATCCTCTAGCCTCTTATTTGACTGATATTACACCTGTAATATTTTGAAACATTTCATTTTATTATTTTTATTTTAAAAGTTGAATAGGGTTCAGGACTTTCATACCACTTCATTCCCATTTCAGATTAAATATCTTCATAAACGAATTGTCACTTTCTTTTTCATCCATTTAAAAATTAAAACGCACGTTTCCGAACAGCTTCCCCGAGGATTCCGAACAGTGCGAGCTTTCTAAACTGACTCAACCTGGAAGCTCTTCTGCAAGGAAAGCTCTCTCTCATCAGGCTCTCTGTTTAACAATTACATTCGAATTAAACAAGCTGAAACACCATTAAAGGTGGTAGATAACATCTGTGTTTAAAGAAAAGAAGCATCAATATATCACCACTGTAACACTGTTATAGTATCAAATGTACGACAGATATTATACAGAACTTTTTTTTTTTTTTTAGCAGCATAGATTCAAATATTAGGAAAGTTACATATGTACATACAGTATGTACAATATTATTTATTCAATAAAGGCTGTTTATTTAATTCATGATCCTTCCATGCACACTATTTAACCAAGTTAGATGTGTTAGAAGTGAACAGCATTTTTACCTCATCATACAGTATTGTTTTATATATATATATATTCGCATGTTCTCCGTGTGACTCTGCATACAGTATAAAGTGGTATAGACGATGAGTGATAGTGTTTTAGTTATTAAGCTGTAGTTAAAGAACTGAATTTCTGCCTGCCGTCAGTTTAAATTGACGCGTCTTAGGCGATGTTATAAATAGAATAAATAAATGGTAAGTATAGCAATAAGAGGTAAAAAAAAAAAAAAAAAAAAAGAATTGTATTGTACTGTATGGCAGCACCATGGCCTCGCACCTCCAGGGTCAGGATTTGATTCCTACTTCAGTCCTTTGTGTGTGTGGAGTTTGCACATGCTTGGTGGTTTCTTACAGGTACTCTGTTTTTTTTTTTTTTTTTCTCCCATAGACATGCAGGTTAGGCAGATTGATTGATTATAACAGTTAAAAACACCACGGCTACTGCTTCTGTTGGTGCTTGTATTTGGGCTGCTTCCGTCAAGGCATCACCACAGGTGACCATCCAATCCACACAGAACTTGGCACAGGTTTTATACCCATTCTGACCCAACCCTCCTATTTTATCCGGGCTTGTGATCGGCACCAGGGTCCAGAGACTGGGGTTCGAACCTGGCCCTTCTGCATGACCGGCCAGACACCTACTATTACTGCTAATGATAATAATAGATATCCTACTATTCAAACTTTGGACAGTTATTAATAATATCTATCTATATATTTTTGCATGTATTTATATATATTTATATTTATGCATTTTGTATGACTAGACTATATGTCTATATGTCAGAATTAGTGTATAATTACTATCCTCTCTGTTTGATAATCTAGGGCTAAATCAAAGTGTTCCCTACGTAGTGCATTATATAAATAATGTATTTTACCCCCTTGTTTTAATGCACATTTCCTACAGGGGATTCATTTCAGCTCTTCTTAATGACGTCATTCCTGAGCCTGGCGGAGCTGCAGTACACGATTTCGGCCAGCAGGTGTCAGTAAAAGCTTCGAAACAGAGCGCGGTGGTCTCGACAAACGCTCGCGCGATAGTAACGCAAACGTCACGGCGTCATTAATCAGCGTGATCGAGGATCGCAATCATTTGCATAGGAAATTGTGATATATAGAGCATGACACAGATGAATATGAACGGACGGTAAATCAAAACAGTGCCATCAATTACAATCTGCAGTCCTGGACCTGATCCAGGCCTTGGCTTTGGACATGGCATTATAGTGCGCTGAGGTGTTAATACTCAAACTATGAGCTTCCAGAAAATCATTTTCACACAGCTACTTTTGCACGCCAGTTTCTCTCACTGGTACTATTCCTTCAGGTGGACTTGAGATATGAAATCCGAATATTCCTCATTTATTTGCCAATTTTCTATCCATCCATCCATGTAGGAACCTCTTTGGTCCCCCTAGGGACCCTGGGGGCCAATGGTGACCATTTTATTTATTCATGTTAATCATGATAGGACTTCCAATCAATTAACTCTAATCTGCATGACTTTGGACTGTACCCGGAGGAAACCTACTGTACCAAGCCCAAGAAGAACATGCACACAGACCCCGAGGGGGGAATCGACCCCAGTCCCTGAAGGTGCAAGGCGACCACTGAACCTACCGTACCAACTTAGTCAAGCAATAATACAGGGATTTTTTTTCTAAGACTAATTCTAGGTGTCAGACTTGGTTCCATGGTTCATCTTTTATCCAATCAGCACCTTCCACACCTTTGTACCAGCTCAACCAGCTTGGCCTGTGCTATGGCAGCTGGTATCCGGGGCAGACCAAGCTGTTTTTTTTCAGCAGGGGTCAACTAGGCTAATCACTGACAGCGACACCAAAAAAAGGACAAGCAATAACAGCATAATTGTATACGCAATATACCATCTGCAACATTGTCACAAAGCGACCAAACATATGTAGATCTAATTTGTACAACACGGTCACTATGGACCATATTGTAATAATTTATAGAATCTCCTTCAAAAGTATTACAGACATTTTGGTTTGAGATCCAACGATGAATGTGAGACAATAGATCAAAATGCTTTTCAGCTTTCCTTTTCCTCACATTTACATGTAGGGGTGAGGAACAACTTTTGCACCTTTGGTGGCGGACCAGACAATTTTAAGATGACAGAAACAGATATTCTATATGGACAAAAAGTGATTCTTGGAAGGCTGCGTACATGATTTTGGAGTGTTTCTCTGGGAATTCGTGTTCATTCATATTATAGAGTATGTGTGAGGACAGGTACTGATGTTGGACGAGAAAGGTGCTCGATCGGGTAGAGGTCAGGGCTGTGTGTTAGGGCCAGTCAAGTTCTTCCACAACAAACTCATCAAACCATGTCTTTATAGTCGTTGCTTTGTGCTCTGAGGCACAGTCATGTTGGAATAGAAAAGGACCTTCCCCAAACTGTTGCCACAGAGTTGGAAGCAAAGCCATTATCCAAGATGCCTTGGTATACTGAAGCACTAAGATTGCTCTTCACTGGGGATAAGGGACCTGATTAAAACACCTGAATTCAATAATTAACAGGTTTGGACAAATACTTTTGTCCATATGGTGTAGTTTCATAGTAAATCAAGGTCAATAACAATAATTGGTTGCACACACCTTGCAAGCTGCATTAAGCTGGTGAGCCAGTGACATTACCAAACTATTGTTTTCTTCTATTATGATATGTTTCCATGTTTGTACTAAAGCCTCTTTCAGTTTAATATTTTTCTTTGATGCTATTCCTTATTCATATCACATTGGTCAGAATTTAAACTTCAGTGGCAGTCATATACAGTCGATTAACTTTGTATAACAGCAGTTCTGACAGTATTTCTAGCTACAAATGGAAATCCAAAGGTTTGTTTTAGTAAGCTATAGTAGATAATAGCTAATATGTTATCATTTGTATCATACCAATTAATTTCATTCTTTGATAAACAGAACATTGAAATTGTTGGCACATTGCTGTTGTATGAGAGGAGATGAGCGACATTCTTATTTCAGCAATATCACACAAGAGCGAGTGCTGTTGTGCTGGATATCATCACAGAAGGCATCACAGCTGTGATAATAACCAGCACAACAACACTATCTCTAGTGTGATATTCATTTCGGACAACAATTCCACATGCAACGTTTATTATTAACAGATTATGATTTGCTTGTGTATTTAATCAGTTATTTCTGTTCTGCCAACACATATCCTACCGCGACTGGTAACTTTAGGTGACTTTAACTTATGGGTTATGTGGTTAAACCAAATGGAAAATGGAAAGCTAGTGCACTAAGGTTCCAGGGCTTTCAGAACGACCATTATTAAGGAGACAAAGTGTTGTTTAACCCATAAGAGCCCAGGGGCCGGTTTCTCGATAACGCACACTATTCGCGCGCTAAGAAGACTCTTAAGATATATCTTATGTTAAGTTGATAACTTTTCTAAGTATATTTCTTGAACCGTCTCTTAGGAGTCTTCTTAAGTCGCTGCCTCTTACGTCCGACGTTACGCGGCGCTGTCTACAGTGAAGGTCCTGAATTAGCGGACATCGGTGGCTCAGGAATCGATTTTTCACTCCTTTTGCATGACAGCGTTAAGAAAGACGGCACTTTCTATGCAAATTAAACATTGCACTAAATTCTTTTAATAGCGTTTATTTCCACATGAGTTAATTTATCAATAACATGCCATAATAGACAAATATATAAATTAAATCACCGAACTGTCGCTAATATTTTCATGTAACCTGTAATGGCGGTGAAACGAACTGGGTATACAATCATAGTTGATTGACAAACAGCTGACATAGTGAAGAGCTCTTCACCAGCTTCAGAAACACTGTGAAACATGTCAGTTGTTGGGGTTGTATAGCGCACTTATGGAATGTATACGATGAGATGACAGAGTGGACGTTTAATACCCCTATCTCACCTACGCGGTTTTGCCCAGGGGCCGTAAGTGCGGTTCATCATGATTCAGTGCGAGTTTTGGTGCCGTGATTATGTTTCCATTTTACCACGCAAAAAAATGTATGTTTAACATGCGGAAGCTCGCGGACCTTGCAGATCTTTGTGGACCGTTGGGCGGTCACTCGAGGCGGATCACGGTGCCTAATACCCCTCTCTCACCTGTGTGGCCTGACTCATCTCCGTGATCTGCCGCTATTGCCCGCGACGTTCCTTTAACATTCCGCGAAGGTCTGCAAGCTTCCGCGAGGACCAGCAAAAAAATTTAACGTTTAATTTTTCACATGGAAAGATGGAAATGTAAAAAACTTGGGTGAATCATGATGAACCCTACTTACGGCGACAGCGCGAGACCGCGCATACAGGTGAGATAGGGGTATAACACCGCATCTCACAGCGAGTCAAACCGCATAAGTGAATAGGGGTATTACACATTACAATCACCCAGAAAAATTAATGGATGTGGGGTTTGAAACTCAGAAGGTTATTTTCTCATTTACCTAAATCAAATTTCATAAAAATAAAACGTGTCAAAAGAAAAGCCCATAGTTATGGATAATGGCTAATGAGCAATGAAACATATTTTAAACAAAAAGCAGCGAGCAGCTGGACATCGGGACATAGAGCGTACAGTAAGTATGACGCAAAGGGCTGAAGTTTTGTCTAAAGGAAAAATGTACATGACCCACACGGCTCCACGGACGGCGCTGTCTTCAGTTTAACACAACACCACGCTGTATCGCTCCATAATTGTTCGCCACCTGTTTAATATTAATAGTGATTGCCAATTTAATGTATTAGTCACATTATGAAATAGGCTTAAAAGTCACTCTATTAGTTTTGATATCAAATAAAATAATATTCTTAAACAGGTCTACAGTATATTCCATCATTAATACGACTTTGATAACGTGCCATAATGTGTTTACATACACCGCTGATTTATAAAGACTGCTGCTCAGTGGCGGCGACTAGTGTCTAGAGCTGAAACTACGCTAAGAATGAGTTAAGGTTGGTCCAGACCAGCCTTACGAACGTGTGACTTAGCTAAGAGATACTTAGCGTAAGAACGTTTCGGGAAATGCGCCATAACGTTAAGAGAGAGGTTAAGGTACAACTTAAGAACTACTTAGCGATAAGAAGCTTTCGAGAAACCGGGCCCTGATCAGCTTCTCCTTTAAGAGTCCTTATGGAGGATATAATACAGGCCAAACATATTTTTAAAAACGTCTCATGACAGTTTCTCTTTAAGTGACAGTGATATTTTTCTTCATTTATTTTAGATCAATTTGTTCATGAAATGTGGCCAGAAAAGGTTAAATATTAAATAATTGGCTATTAAACCATTAGAATTGTTAAAAAGGAGGAAACTTACATTCACTAATAAAAAAACAAGCTTTTTAAAGTTAGCTAGCCTTGTCACATGTGCTACCCAGACAGACCACCATTTTGAAACGATGTCATGATTGTCACATGACTGTAACAGGATGTTTATTAGATCTCACTCCGTGACTTTGGGAGTTAAAGTCACGAATAAAGCTGAAAAGGGTTTGTGACACCTGTGTCACCGTTGGTACTTGGGGAATACGAGGACGACACCAACATCAAATCAGATGTGTTTTCTTGCTGAAAGTGATACAGTGACTGGTCTTGAATCTGGGTTTTGGAATGTAGGTGATCTCTCTCTCTCTCTCTCTCTCTCTCCCCCCTCAGTACTGCAGACCATTCCGACCTACTTTTACCCCTGCTGCGACCAAGTAAGTGTATTTAGTGATTATTAGAACACCTGGGATGTGGAGTGATCGATATAGATAGGCATCCCAGTGCTGTTACTGTCTATTATCACCACTCATGGAATGCCTCTCGTCCGAGCAAATTACTCAGTCAGAACTAACTCTAATGCGATATTGCTTAAATATACAGCAGCAGGTTGGTGAAATAATCACACCATATCACTGGTGATTATTTTTAACCAGCCCCTACTGTAAGTGTTTTAGTTCTTGTTGAACTATAATATATTGTATTTCTATGCAACAAAATGCTTTACTGTATAACTTAATGTTATTTATTCATGTATGAATGAATGACTTTAATCTTTTATACATGGTTGAAATACATTGTCGAAGCACAAACAAACAACAAAAACCCATTTTATTCCCCAGTTTTTAAATATTTTTATAAACCTTGTTCATTTAAAATGTGCTCCTTTTTAAATAAAATAAAACAAAAACAAGTATGGGAAACGAATGACAAAACTGAAGTAGACATACTTTACGGGTAGTCAGAGTAATTTTCACCACTGGGTAATTTCATCCAGCATAATCTGAAAAGCTGTCTATAATAAGTTATTTGCTGCAATCTTGCTGCATATCTACAAATATGTTTAGATTTTGCTGATTGTTATCTTAATCATAAACTCTAAAATTCTTTTTGTTGGATAAAGCAAGATTTCTTTGTAAAGGTTTATACACATAATACATGAAGTTACTAAGACTATTATTATTTTTATATTAGAGGTTGATATTTTTCATAAAGATGTGGACAAGTGGACAAATTCACCCCACAGACATTTTTTTCTGTACTATGTTTGAATCACTTTCTTAGCATTTTACCTATTTCAGTATTATTATTATTATTATTATTATTATTATTATTATTATTAATAATAATAATAATAATAATTGTGTACATGCCTTATTATAGTTGATTTGGTATAATTGAAATAATATAATAAAAGTTTGGGTATTTGTATGTAACAACATAGAAACCTTGTTTTGTCAATTGTCACGCCATCTATTTTTGTGTAATAGTCAATTTTAATTCAATACATTTGTTTACTGTGTTTAAAACAAAATAGAAACCTACAAAATAAAAATTAAAAACAATTAGCAGTAATATGGGTTGGCACGCTGTCCAGGGTGTACACTGCCTTGTGCCCAGAGTCTCCTGGGATAGGCTCCAGGTCCCCGCGATCCTAAATACAGGATAAAGCGGTATAGAAGATGAATGAATGAATTAGCAGTAATGGTAGTTTAAATCTAATCCAAAAGTTTAACCACCAAAACAAACACATTGAAATTGTTAATATTTCGAATACTTTAGCTGGTTATAACAAATGGACAATAAATTTTATGGCAAGAAAATATGAACTGACTTCCCCGATATCATTCATATACAGTATAGGGGAATCGCTTTCTACTGTACTGTAGATACATTTGTGCAACTCCACTTCTCTGTACCGCTATATTTTGCCTCTTTTGCCAATCTCATGAACTCTTTTATATATTTAGAAGACTAGCTCTGGTCATGCATTTGTCATGTACTCTATCTGAAATAAAGAGCACCGTGCAATATCCTTTGTCTTTTAGAGCAAGGTTTTTGTGGCTAGAGACCATTTTCACTGTAAAAATAAATATAAAAATATTTATTGGAGTCATAGCGCTCTTTATACCTGAACTTTCCTCTTAAAGAGCGTACTCGTTTAAAAATTATTAAGGCTTGGATGAAGTCTAATGACCTGTCAAATAGCCTCTAATAACTAGAAATAGTCGAAGGGCTTTCTGACCACTGTAGCAAAATCACTAGGTATCACAGACCCTCGCCCTCCCATAGCCCAGTTTGAGAACCATAGCTTTAGAGCAGGGATTCTCAAACGTTTTGCACACAGGGATCATTTTACCTGTAAAATCAATTACACAGCAACAGAATGCTTTACTGTATAACTTAAATGTTGTTCATCCATGAATGAATGACTATTATACATGGTTAAAGGCATGGTCTAAGACCAACTATGTTTTTTTTTTTGGTTGGGTTTCAAGTATTAACCCAACCAAACAAAAACAAAAAAAACACAGTTGGTTTTATTCTCCAGTTTAAATTTTTTTTTTTTAATAAATCTTGTTCATTTAAAATGTGATGATCCTTTTGAAACAAAAAAAATTACAAAAACAAGTATACAGGAAACAGATTGCAAAACTGAAATAGACATTCAGTACTTTCGGGGAAGTATTTTCATAAGGGAGCGATTTCAGCCACCAGAATCTGCAATCTTGTGAATGATGTTGAATTATGTATATGTTTAGATTTTGCTTAATTAAAATCAATTACACTGAAAGTCCCTAGTGTTGCATTACCATGCTGAGTGTGAAACCGACTCTTCCAGAGTTCATTTCTGCCCAATAGGACATACTGTACATACTGTAAGGTGTTAATTTAAACATGGTGTATTTACAGATTCACAGGTTTTTTTTTTTTAAATATACACACTAATCATTGAGCTAGTGAAGTCATACAGCTCTTTATTCCTTTTCACAGACACAACAGAGTAGCATTAAGTTAATTATGCATTAATTATTGGCTACCAAGTTTTTGAATTATTGAGGTTTGGATTTCGTTCAAGTGGTCTGGCAAATTGACTAATGACCACAAGAACTCAGAATAATGAAATATAATAACTTTGAGATAGATTGCCATTTCTCATGCCATATCTCATGACAAGTGCATTGTGGGAATTAGATTTCTTTTTTCCACTGAGTTTTTAGATGAAACAGTGAAATTTACAAAGCAGTGCAGAATGAAGCGAATAGGATGCAGTTTAAGACCCACAAGTGTTCTTCTCTTATTGAACAGCTTGATTTATTCTTTTTCACATATATATTCATATATATAAAAAGAACTTAAAATCATTCGGAGACAAAACACAGCATGACGGTTTGTAGAATATTGATTACAGGTTCACAAGCCCAGACCAGGAAACCCACCTACACCGTTTCACATTTTTCACTCTTGCAAATCTGGATCAAGTAAGTGGGAACAGAAACCCTGAAACTGTGAAAGGTTGTTGGTCTCCAGAACTGGAGCTGCGGATATAAACCATGTGCTATATCAAATATTTCGTCCTCCCTCCCACATACTGACCCTGGTACTTGGCCTCATTGAAACAAGCACGGAAGTTAGTTGACTTTTCCTGTGCGTGGACTTTACACTATGCTCGCTCTCCACACTGCTGAATAATTTAAGCAGGAGCGGTTGAATGTTGCTGCTATCCTGGTGTCAGTAAGTGCGGTGAGGTTGATTTCATGGCAGATCTTCCACTTTCTTGTCTTTCATTCATCAAAGTTTCATCCTGGCTTTCCAAAAGCGTTCTCCATTATTAAGCAGCTAGGCATGACTAGTGTCCCATGCAAAGTGTGTGTGTGTGTGTGTGTGTGTGTGTAAAAGAAAGAGAGCAAGAAAGCCTGAGTAAGAGAGAGTGATAATACAAGCAATCTGACTCACTCTGACTAGGATCACACTCTCGATTAGTGTCCTTTGGGAAGTATAAGTCTTTGATGCTTTCAGGTAGATTCTTCCAAGGAGACACTGCAATTATAGCATGGTTGGAAGGACAAGGTACGGTTTAAACCAATATCTCGGTCAAAAAAGAATTTATACTATGATGTAAAGTACTGTGCAGAGTAGGTAATTCTGAACTTGGCCAATGTGTTAAAATATTATGTCCTCTTCCAAGATCTGTACTGTGCCAGTGCTATACATAGTCTTCTCATTTCTTCATATTTTGCTTACAAAGAGCCAGACTTTCTGTGTTTTTTTTTATGCTGTTTCAAGGAATAGTTCTCAAGGCCTCTTGAAGGACTTTTCCGGCAAGTTTTTGTCTCTCTTTTTCAGTCCAGTCCCTGTACCTGAGCAGTTTCTGTGGATTGTTTTCCGCTTGTAAACCCACACAGTGACCTATGAATCATTCAAGAATAAAAATGCATCTACAGTAACGTTAGGCATGAATTAGAGAGAAACAGGTGCAGATGATGACAGATGATCACGCCGGTGATTGGTATACTGGTGAGGCTGAATGCTGAGTGGTTGGAACAGACGAGAGAGGAAATGAGGTTGCTGCGGAAGTTGTTTTATATTGTATCTTTTTATATTGTATCTTTAGGCACTTAAAACAGTTGTTCCAATTTCTTCAACTGAATCTCCATCATTTTATGAAATTTAATATAACTATTATTTTGCACAGTACTGTATAGCTTAGTATGGATTATACTGTACAAGGTATCGCAAAAGTATGCATGCATAATAAAAATCAACACTTTTAAGCAAAATGTCACCAAAAACTTTTACGCTTAGTTGATAGTATTCACATGGCTGGTTCGCAAAGCTGTCGCAAGTGTTGATTTGTGGAGTAAATTTTGGAGATATTTAATAGCATATATACTGTATGTATACGTATGTACTCTATAGCATATGTATAGTAGAAGTTGGGATGCAACCAAATAAAGTAGGTTAGCTAACTTTTTCACAACACAGTAAAATGATTTAGACATTTTTAGAATTTAAACAATCACTATTTGTGGCTTAGATTTGGGGCCTGTTAGTGGTTGATTGGGTCAATAAAAAAAAAATAGTGAAAGATCTCAGTAATGATGTTTGCTTTTGCATTCCCAAGGGTTCTCGATATGACATGGGTGGCTGACAGCATCATCGTCTTCATGATGGGTCGAGGGCTTGCTGAATACTGTATTAGCCAACTGCCATGTTCACGCACATACTGTAGCGTCTCCCACTCATTCTTACGTTGTCTCACTCCTCTACTCCTCTCTCTCCTTCACGCTGAGCTCATTTTGTGACATTTACACAAGGCACTTTAATATTGCAACAGTCAACATCTGGGAGTGGATCTGAGACATCCAACTCTGGCTCTGAGTACACAGCAAGACCCAATCACCAACCCGCACACACACACACACACACACACACACACACACACACACACACACACACACACACACACACACACACACACACACACACATTTCTCACCCAGTGATGTTGTACTGTGTCACTGATCTGACAGTCATATAGTAATAAAAATTGCTAAAGTGAAACATAAGAACACTTCATTTATTTATATCTCTATTGAGGAGCTTGAAAGATTAACACAGCCTTTGCATTTTAATAGGACAGTTTATCATTACAGACAGGAATACTGTGCTTGGGCTCTTTTGGGAGATTTTTTTAACGGTGGTTGCTTGGCCAATTGTGACCTTTCCAGCTTGTTGCAGCTTTGCTTGGGTAGTTCATGGAGACAATACCATTATGATTTGTAGCAACCTGTACATCTCACGACTGACAATTTGAAGGAATACCTAAGTCATCTTGGGGTCACAGGTTGCTGGGTTGAAGTGAAATAATACACTATTCCTTGTAGCCAAAATGTAAACTGGAGCAACATGATTGAAATAATTATAATCTCATGTTACTGATATACATACATACATACATACATACATACATACATACATACATACATACATATATATTCATTCATTCATTCATTTTCTATACCGCTTAACACAGGATTAAGCAGTATAGAAGAAGAAGAAGATTATTATTTTTTTTTATAGAATTCAATCCAGCACATAACTGTTAATAATATTGCTTTTACTCAACATTTTGATTTTACTTATAGTGCAGGTTAAACTTCAGGCAGATATGCAAGTATGCAAGTTTCATTAAGTTCTGTCCAGTGGTTGATAGAATTTGTCAAAATTTGCTGTTTCTAATCTGGCACATAACCACCCCTAAATTCACTTCTACTAAACATTTTGATTTAATTTATGGGACAGATTTATCTGCAAGCAAATACCAAAGTACTGCAAAGTTTCATTAAATTCTGTCCAGCCAGTTTTGCGTTATGCTGTGACCAAATCTGGCTGGACAGACAGACATACAGACAAATAGACAGACAGAAAACTTTCTGTGGTTGGTTTCTGGTCTTCCAATGTGTGAAACGTCAAAATATCATTGTTCTCGAGTTCTGACCAATGCACAGACAATGCCTTTATTTTATTTATATAGACACCATTATCAAGCAAGAAGCCTAATGTTGTGTGTCCATTTGCCAGTTAGCAAATTAAATCTACCCTGTATAATTATTTTATAACAAGACAAATTAAAAAGGATTTTCAGTGACGTTCTATGAAGAATGACGTAAGAGCTAACAACAAATAACAAATCTAGACAAATATCCTGCTTTCATTCTATTGTAGTGTCCATGAAGTATGGCTTGAGGCCATGTTTTATTGCAGTTTTGTTGACTATTATTGTCAGCATTTATGAACAGGACCTCAGAAATACAGTTAGGCTAGTTCATGCATGTTTGCTAGCTGACAAGTTTTAGCAGTAAGTAATTCATGCTCGCTAACAGTTAGCAGTAAATTTAGCAGTGGTGCTTAAAGCTCTGGAGGGCTCCTAGGTTTCATGTAAGCTAGCTAACTATTATTAGCAATGAAAAATATCAACATTTAAAAAGCACTTATATATGTATATTATATATATATATATATATATATATATATATATATATATATATATATATATATATATATATATATATATATATATATTAAATAAATGGAATTAAAAAAAAACATTCCCTCAGAAATCCTGTCAGGTTAGCTCATGTTATCTAGTTGACTAAGAGTAGCAGTAAATATTAAAATTTACAAACAAAACTTAACTAACAATATAAACTATCTAAGTAGTTTTATTGATTAGGACTTTAAACATTTATAACTGGGATTTAAACATATTTGTAGAAATTCTGTCAGATTAGCTTGTTAGCTAGCTGACTGGCAAAATGTTTAGATATGGACATCTACTGTATGAATGAGACTTAAAAATTCCCCCATAAATCCTGTCAGGATTGTTAATTTTAGCTGTCTGACTAGCTTTAGTAGTAGCAGTAAAGACTATGACCATTTAATTAACAGGACTTAAAAAAAATCCTGTTAGTTTTCCTGTCAGGTTTATGTCATACAGAATAAAAATATACTACAGTACAGTATGTGCATACACTACACTAATTAGCCGTAACATGTGACCAGTGACAGGTAAACTGACACTAAACGGGTAACAGGATCATGAGCACCTAAGGCTCGCCAATGCCTGTGGGAACCAAAGTCCAGCTTGTCTGGTCTGATCCCACAGAAAAGCCAATGCAGCACAAATCATCAAAAAAAAGTAAATGATAGATTCACTGCACCAGTTCACCACAGCCCTCCGCACATGCGGCTCAGCAAGCAAAGAGCCCAAAGCCGCTGACCTGGCCTCCAAACTATCCAGATCCCAATCCGATTGAGTAACCATGGGATTCCACAGACAAACAAGTCTGATCCATGGAGGAACCACCCCTCAACTCACAGCACCCAACGGATCTGCTGCCAGCGGTTTGGGACCAGACACCTACAGCACAACCCCAGGAGCCTCAGTGGCCCAAGAGAGTCTTAAAATCTAGGTAGTTTTAATACTATGACTAATCGCTGTATATCCACTTATTGTAATACAGTATGGTGTCTAAGATATCAATGTTACCATCAAATCCTCAGAGTTTACCACATGTGGGCTTCAAGATTTGAACTTTGCACTCTGATAGCTGCCAAATGGTCAAAAATGTCAAAGTTGAATTAATGCCTAGCACCACTTCTCTCATAGGAATTGCCTGATTCAAATGAATTGTTTTTGTGTGTTAAAGTACCTCCTGTAGTGCATCAAAGGTTCAATGTGCAAGTCTAGAAATGTATTAATAATATAAGGTTAAGGCAATTCTAAAGGTGTAAAGCGAACGAACATGCCCGCTATATTTCAATGAATTCCAGTAATCTTGTTCCTCTATTTGAGCATGATTAGTTTTACACACAGGGGGTTGTTGTAATTCCATCTTTTTACAGGTGCTTTTCTGTGATTTTCCCCCCCTCTGTCTAGTTTGGCATTGTCACTGTTTTCCTCCATGCTCAAACTGGGGGGGAAAAAATCCTACCCAAATTAACTTATGTTTCATGTTTCTCAGTGAACACAGCAGAGGTCTGATAATTGTAGTTCTATTTGGTTTGAAATCACTGTGATTTTACAGGCAGTTGTTGCCTTGAGGAAAGAGAAAAGAAAGAGTGCAATCATGTAAGCTGATTAAAAATGACAATTATACTGACAGCTATGGTGGATAAAAAGCCAAGATAGACAGACAGGCAGACAGATAGACATGCTGTGTATGTGTCTAGAGGTGATTGAATTTACTGGGTCAAATATACAGTAGGTTATTGTACTGTAATTATTTAAATGGCAAGTAGTGTTTATTTTGCTAGTTATCTTCAGGATTAGCTAGGATATAGCAATTGAACAAACTTTTAAAAGTGAAATTTCTCATCTATTCATTTCACAAATAAATAATAATTACAGTACATACAGAATATTACCCTGCAATATGTTGTGTGTTATATGAATCAGTCAAAGGAAATTGCTTCGAATTTTCCCAAGCTGTATTGCTTGCATTTACTGTACATTGAAGTTCCCCCTGAAAAGGAGACATGATGGAATTAGATTCTGGGATAAACAAAACGCATTAAAAATGTATCTACAGAATTAACTACACATGTCTCTAAATATGCTCACAAAACACATCAGTAATTGGTGAGCCAAATTAATCAGTGTCAGCCCGATCAGACAAGATTGAAAGTCGTGTCTGAAATCAGAATTTAGTGCAAAACAATACAGTATATAAAAAATAAACCAACCAAAAAACAATAGGCACAAGGTAGATGCATGGTGTATTTGGCCTTTAGGAGTAATGTTCTTGCCTAACACAGGAGATAAACCACACCACAGAGATACTCCATTATGATTTAATGTCTTTACACTGCTCCAAATGTACAGTATAACTGCTCCTGGCATTTGCATTCTGCTGAAATGCCAAAAATGGATTATTGATGTTTGTACTTTTCATTTTCTGTGCATTTGCCGTATAAAGTGTCATGTTAGAAAGTACAATAAATACATTTTACCATCAAATCCAGTTTTCAGTTACAATAAACCCAGAATTAGTGAGTTTACTCAAGGTAGTATTGGCACCAGCAGATTGGAAAAGGTACCTGTCAATTTACCATTGTAGGTATAATTACAAGGGGCGTTCAGGTCAAACTGGGACTTGTGATGAAATTTTTTGTTAATGAAGCTATAAAACCACAATTGTGCAAATGTTTAAAGAAGGCCAAACGTTAACGGGCTCAGAACCCACTGCAGTTGTTCCTGTAAACATTCAAAGAGTGAAATGCCTAATCCTTGAACATTGATGGATAACTGTGGAAGAGGCGCATCTGTCTGTGGAAACAGACGGTCATTCATGAGTCATGAGTCATTCACTTGCACATTACAGGATCTTGGTTGGGAGTTGTTGCCACGTCCCCTGTACAGTCCTGACCTCACTCTAAGTCATTTCCAACCATTAAGGGAGTTCCTGGGAGGCCAGCATTTCAGACGGGAAAGAGGCAGTCCTGCTCCATGCAGAATATGACTCTGGCATAGTGAGAAATACAGATTTTTTTTCTGGTATAAATCGATATGCATACATGATGCTTTTGGCTTTCCTTTTTGGTCTTTAGATAGCTGGCTAGCAACATGGTCAGCTCAACTAAGCTGGCTAATAAATATTTTAAGGTATCGCAAGAGCAAAAAAACCCCCAGAACTCTTTATACAGGTCCTTCTCAAAAAATTTGCATATTGTGATAAAGTTCATTATTTTCTGTAATGTACTGATAAACATTAGACTTTCATATATTTTAGATTCATTACACACAACTGAAGTAGTTCAAGCCTTTTATTGTTTTAATATTGATGATTGTGGCATACAGCTCATGAAAACCCAAAATCCCTATCTCAAAAAATTAGCATATTATGAAAAGGTTCTCTAAACGAGCTATTAACCTAATCATCTGAATCAACTAATTAACTCTAAACACCTGCAAAAGATTCCTGAGGCTTTTAAAAACTCCCAGCCTGGTTCATTACTCAAAACCGCAATCATGGGTAAGACTGCCGACCTGACTGCTGTCCAGAAGGCCATCATTGACACCCTCAAGCAAGAGGGTAAGACACAGAAAGACATTTCTGAACGAATAGGCTGTTCCCAGAGTGCTGTATCAAGGCACCTCAGTTGGAAGTCTGTGGGAAGGAAAAAGTGTGGCAGAAAACGCTGCACAACGAGAAGAGGTGACCGGGCCCTGAGGAAGATTGTGAAGATGGACTGATTCCAGACCTTGGGGGACCTGCGGAAGCAGTGGACTGAGTCTGGAGTAGAAACATCCAGAGCCACCGTGTACAGGCGTGTGCAGGAAATGGGCTACAGGTTGCAAAATTCGGAAATCAAGGTGCCAGAGTCTGGAGGAAGACTGGGGAGAGGGAAATGCCAAAATGCCTGAAGTCCAGTGTCAAGTACCCACAGTCAGTGATGGTCTGGGGTGCCATGTCAGCTGCTGGTGTTGGTCCACTGTGTTTTTTATCAAGGGCAGGGTCAATGCTTCCATCTGCTGAAAAGCTTTATGGAGATGAAGATTTCATTTTTCAGCACGACCTGGCACCTGCTCACAGTGCCAAAACCACTGGTAAATGGTTTACTGACCATGGTATTACTGTGCTCAATTGGCCTGCCAACTCTCCTGACCTGAACCCCATAGAGAATCTGTGGGATATTGTGAAGAGAAAGTTGAGAGACACAAGACACAAGAATCTGCAAAAGGATTCCCGACCAAGTATTGAGTGCATAACCTCAATTTTTGAAGGTTGCATAACCCTTATTTGAAGGTTGATTTTTTTTTTGTATTAAAAACACTTTTCTTTTATTGGTCGGATGAAATATGCTAATTTTTTGAGGTTTTCATGAGCTGTATGCCACAATCATCAATATTAAAACAATAAAAGGCTTGAACTACTTCAGTTGTGTGTAATGAATCTAAAATATATGAAAGTCTAATGTTTATCAGTACATTACAGAAAATAACGAACTTTATCACAATATGCAAATTTTTTGAGAAGGACCTGTATTTAAAAAAATTATAGACTCACTTATTTTCATTTGTCTCGTAAACTACAAAACACATTAGGAGCATCTCAGATAATCAGAATCATGCAGCCAAAGAGGACAAACATTGAAAAATCATCATCTTGGTTCGAGGGCTTATTATTGTTTATTATTATATTAACTGGACGCTGTTCGGTGGGGCATTTTAAACATCGTAAAGGGCTGCGTTTGAGACTCCGTTAAATAGGCTTTGTTTATAGCCACCTGGTTTCTTATAAATCTGTTCTCAAAGAAGTGGAGCTGAACTGTAAATGTTGCATAATGGACTTGGACTGGTATCTTTCAGTTTGTCTGTTCTCGGCTGTAGGGAATAGTGTAAAGCAGAAAACCATGGGTTTACACCACTTTTATCAGCGTCTTATGTCTCAATAGTCCCCTAACAGAACACACTACACCACTAAAGGTTTCACCTTAATCATGTGCGAGCATCGATTCCATTTTCAGCCATTGTGCCATTTTAACCCTCTGCTTACCTCCATTTCAATTATCCTTACTCTCTTCTGCGTCTGCTTGTCTTCGCTCATCTCCCCTCCATCTGTTTTTCATCCCCAGCCCCCCTACCATACTGCTCATCCCTTCATTTTCCGGTTCATTTCAGGGATCTGACCTCTGCTTCAATCTCGAGCTCAATGCCGGTCTCATTCTCTCATTGACTGGGGTAGTACAATGTCCAACCCCGGTAATCAATCCCTGTAATTTTCTGCTTTTTCACTACTTTTCTTTGCTTGACATAATCCAGAGTCCAGATAATAATAATATTTTTAAACACCATGTCCTTGACTACCCCAGAAGCAGTATGGATTAATGCCAAGTCTCTCTAGTTCTGTCTGTCTCTCTCGCTCTTTCCATCTTGATGTGTGTGTGTGTGTGTGTGTGTGTCATGGTGACAGGAGGGAGATGGCACACTGACCCAAATGGAGTCCCAAATGGAGCTGTCTGGATTTGCTCTACAAGCCACTCTAAGCACACAGGCGAATTACAATCTATGTCATCAGGATAGATTTCGGTACAGTGCTGGATCGATACATTTTTCCAGTTCCTTTAGGCGGTCTGCCATATTCATGTATAAATCTATGTAGGTTTTTCCTATTAATTTTTTCATACAGTCATCCTTGTGGATTGTTTTTTTGGCTGAGTATATGGAGTGGCAGATATGATCTAAAGCTTTAGGACTAGGAGTACCTGTACCCCCTATCAGACTTCAGGAACCACCCGTCTTGTAGAAACTTGGCTTGAAAGAGCACGCTAACCTTTTTTTCACTCAATTCCGTCATGCTAATTTGGCACCGTTGGCCACGTCAACCTTTTGGTGGTTTGCTTGTCTCTCCTTGATGTCTCTGATACGAAATATCTGTAAAGATCTCACTGTGGCAGCATTCAATCCACCTTTATCAAACACTCTTTTTCTTTCTCCCTCCGTCCCCGTAGGACTGCCGCCAACTTTAATGTGACATGAATAAACAAATCCTCCAGATCTGTAGTAGATCTTAGATCACAGACATGCCCAGAGATTTGCTGTGTCAGATCTTAGAGAGATGTAAAAGCATGAAAGGGAGAATGGATGTCAAGGAGAGTGGGAGATGAATAGGAAAGGTTACGTTTTCGTGTCAGACGTGTCAGAAGCATTTTGGATGGAAAGAAAAAGAGAGTGGGGGGAAGATGATGAAATCTACTCAGTTGTCAGCCTCAAGGAGTAATGTGTTATCTTTTCAGCTTTTATACCAAGTATCACTCCTTCCAGTTTTCTCGTTTCGTCCTTCATTTGTTCATTTTTAAGCGCTCCATACGAATCACAGGGCTGAGTGCGGTGTATTAAAAAGTCATTATAAATGTGATGATAGACTTACACTCGGTCTTTCTCCCACTGTTGGGCTCTCTGCTCCTTCCCCGTTGCACTCAAACCCCACAGGAGAGAGGCAGAGTGATGGAAGGGAGCAACTTTAAGACAAGGTTAAAGAGAGAAGGAGGGGGTTGGGCAGAAAGACTGATGGTAAAGAGAGAGAGAGAGACTCTGCCAAACAAATATTTTAAGCTCTCCATAGCTTGCACGGAACGTTCTCGAAAACATACTTGAAGGAGTTCGACGTGGCTGTATGTCAGAGGTTGTGTTTGGTCTCCCTCTGTGCCCAGCAGTCTCCTTTTTTCTTCTTCAAATGCAACCTGACACACTTCTATGCCTATAAGTGCAGGCTTAATATATTTGTGTTTTAGATCAGATATCAAACCCGGTTCAAATGGACTCTCTTAGGATCTTCCCAGGAAATGCTGCACTTAAGATAGCGGATTAGTTTATATCACAGGGCTGATGGGAAGCTTGAATAAAGCCATGGTTTTTTAACGTTTAGTTCTCGCACCCGCAGGGGACCATGAAATCATAAGGCACTATTGTAAAAAAAAAAAAATTATGAGATTTATTGTTAAGGGCTTATAGTCATTACACTCAGGTGCTTTGATTTTAAATCCAAACCTCAGGAACGTAAAAAAGACCTATGAATAATGTCAACTGAAAGCGAATGACTAAAATATTTCAGTGATTAAGAAAAAAAAAATAGCATGTGTTAAAATAACTCGCCTAGTGGTCAGCACTGGCGCCTTCTACCTATAGTGGTTTGATTCCCACCTCAGGTCTGTGTGGGCAGGTTCTTCCTGTGCTTGGTGGGTTTCCTCCGGGTATTTCGGTTTCCTCAGGTTAGGCTAATTGGCATTCCCAAATTGCCTGTAGTGTGTGTGTTTGTGTGTGTCCTACAATGGATTAGCAAGTCTCCTGGGATAGGCTCCAGGCCAAGGATAAGCGGTATAGAAGATGATAAATGAATAGATACAACAACAAGTCTGTTACAATTATTTGTTTAAGTCACTTATTATATAAAACTTGTTCCTAAAAGAAACCCGAGCTCTACTTTGTTTTTTTGCTCGAAAAGCTGGTAGAGATGTCAGTCACACTTTCTTTAAAGGGATCTACAGCGTGCATTTAAAAGACATTAATATTCATTCATTCATTTTCTATACCGCTTAATCCTGTGTTCAGGGTCGCGGGGGACCTGGAGTCTATCCCAGGAGACTTCGGGTAGGCGGGGTACACCCTGGACAGGGTGCCAATCCATCGCAGGGCACACACACATACACACACTCACACACTACGGGCAATTTAGGAACGCCAATTAGCCTAACCTGCATATCTTTGGACTGTGGGAGGAAACCGGAGTACCCGGAGGAAACCCACCAAGCACGGGGAGAACATGCAAACTCCATGCACACAGAGACGGGAATCGAGCCTGGCCGGGGAATCGAACCCAGACCCTGGAGGTGCAAGGCGACAGTGCTAACCACTACACCACCGCGCTGCATATACATTAATACGCATTACAAACATTTATTTTGCATAACTGAAGGTGCAAGGCGACACCTACATCACCATTTGTGCTTTGTTAGTGAAAATAAGCATATAACTTACAAGATAATCATTAAGGATAATTAATAGCTGATGTTTCCTGCAATATCCTCTTATGGGTCATCTTATCATGTCGGGTGTATGTGCATGAAGTTTGCTTGTTGCTCCTCTGGTTTCCTCTTACAGTCCTAAGACATGTTGATTACACTAATTGGTGTTCCCATATTGTCAATCATGAGTGAGTGAAAATGTGTGTGTGTGTGTTTGTGTGTGTGTCCAGTGATGGATTGACACCTTGTCCAAGATGTACCATGCCTGGGCTTGAAGTATCCTGGAATATGCTCCAGCAGCCCTATGAATGAATGAACAATCATGACACTGTTGCAGAAGCTACATGTTAGAGCTAAATGTAAAATTGATTGAGAGTGCCAAAATCATTCATTTGGCTGGCATGCAGGCTTCATAAATATGAAGCTGTACACTGTTGGCCAAAAATGAACAAAAAAAGTAGGTGAATTGTATTACATAACCAGTCGTTACATAACATATAATGTTATATAACTGTGGTGTGTTTTACTGTTATCATTTGTTTAAGTTTAAATTTACAATTTCATTTTATTTTTGTATTAACCATCTTCTGATTTAAGTTCTCATTGATTAACTCAGGCTAGACAAGACTAGGCCTGTTAAATGGATGATCCGAAAACAGGTGCACATTTTCAAATGTATGAGGGAAGTTCAAGTCAAATCTTTGATTGTGCAGAATAACAGAACACACAGTCATGAGAGTAAAAACTACCTTTTATACTACCTTTTTTATATAATTCCCTGCTACACAAAAGCACTTACATTATCTCAGCGTTTCACTAGTGCTCGCACACCATCAATGTAGAAAATGTTCTCAGGATGCCAGAGCCATTATCATAAAACACTGACCTCCCAGGAACTCCTTTAATAGACTGAACATGAGGAAATTGCTTGAATTAAGGTGGGCAGTATAAGGACATGCATCGTCCTGAAAACAGAACAATGCATACTTTTGGTGATCAATCCAGGCTGTTTTTGTTTTTTCATTTGCTGAATGTTCGCGGGAATGAGGTATTAAGTTCCTGTAACATTGGGCTTCGAGCCACCTTGGCCGAGATCGTTATTCAAGGACGTGTGGCCTTCTTTAAAATGTTTTACTGTGGCTAAGTGCAGTGTTGGGGGACGTTACTTTTAGTAACTAATTACATTATAAAATGATTGTCATTAAAAAGTAATCAGTTACATTACAGCGTTACTTTCTGATAAAAGTCACTAGTTCGAGTACTTTTCCATTGCAGAAAATGAAAACTCCTTTGTGATTCCTCATGCATGTTGTTTTAGTCAAGACCTTTAGAATTATCCTACCATCATCACTCAGTGAAGTTGGTAGATACTAATACCTCTATCTCACCTACGCGGTTTCACATGGTGGCCGTAAGAAGTTCATCATGATTCACTTTTGGCGCGGTCACTCGCGGCAGCTTACAGTGCCTAAAACCGCATAAGTGAGACAGGGGTATAACAGCAGGAATAACAGAGCGGGAGCGGGTTATCAGGGGCGGAGCTTGTAGGACGACTTTCACACACACAATAATGAAATGACTGCTGTCTGGCACACAGATTGTATAAATTATCTGAATAACGGATTGCATTTTTGAAAAAATAACTAAATAACTAAGTACTTAAATGGCGGACCTAACGCGTTAGATTACTCGTTACATCAAAAAAGTTATCCAAGTACTCTAACGCATTACTTTGTAACCCGTAACACCCAACAATGGGCTGAGCTGAGCTGTCACTAAGTCCCTTAAACGTATCTACTTCAGGGATGCTGTATTAAGTTCCTGTAACATAAATAGTGCAAACTACTTAAAAAGTTTTAAGTAGTTAATACTTCAGCTTAGTCCATTTTACGTACAGTATGTGCATGTACTCGCGCAATATAAAATTACAATCAACTAAAAAGAAACATTGATATGAGGCAAAGAATTTCTTCAAACACTTCAGACCACATCATATTCTAAATTGAACTCCTTAAGTATTTCATAACAAAGAAACTGAGAATTTTATTCCATGTTCCTATAAGGAAATATTGATATTTATATTGATATAGAGGTATTGTAATAAAATATTAGCCTAGCCACCTGAAATGTTACTTTCTATGAACTAAGGTGAATCTAGAATATCTGCTTCCTAAGGGAACGTGGAGAGTTTTAAAAATGTATGCCTTATGTTTTCACAGTTATGTCTCCTGAACTATGACTGGTTCCCTTGAACAACACAATGACTGGCAAGCTGACTAGGAGAGTATTTTGACTGTGCGCTGTCTTGTACAAATTTGGCATCCCTATCAGCTGCCACATGGTAAAACAGATTTCTGTGGGTTTCTCAAATCCATAGAGCAAACATTATGGAGACCTGAATAAGATAATTGGTTAGGGGTGATTCATGCATTTCATTTTATTAGGATTATTAAAAACATTAGGCATTTTGCTCTGCTGGTAGACTTGTTTGAGGCTCAGCACCTCTTCTTTATTCGGTATAATTTTTTTTTTTTTTTTTTGCTCCATGATTTGTTTTATTAAATTTCTAAGTCTTTAGTGTCATGTTTGATTTAAACTGTACTTACAGTAGGTCTAATGGAGTTTTTCAGTTGTCATTGTTAGATCGGTGTTCTATGGAAATATTCTGTATCACAATATACATTATACTACTATAATAATAATAATAATAATAATAATAATAGATTTTATTCATAAAGCGCCTTTCAGGACACCCAAGGACAGTTCACAATAAAATATAAAAATATTTTAATATACACCATGAAAACAATAAAATAAACATATTAAAATCGTAAAAAATCCATAATAAAGTGAGAGAAACAACAACTACTAGCAGTCAATATTATATAGATTCACCTGTTATGCACTTTTTCTAAAATTTCACCTACATTCTCATTCTGAACAAAGCACGCTGCTAAAAACGGCTCGGGTGGACAATGACTCATCTGGTAGAAATGTAGCTGCTGGTGAAGTTCCCAATGTTAGCTCTTCCAGAAGATGCAGTTGACAGTTCATTACCAGTCCTACAGTCTATACCATCTGGCTCATGCCGTGTCTTAGAGCCATGACACCGGAACTAGTGCCAACCTAGGCAGACTGACGATTGCTTCCTCTTGCCTCCTGTTGCCTCATCTTCTTCATGAAAACTTGTTCACCAAGACATTAAAGACGACAGCTGAAGGCTGACACGGACGACCGTTCTGCAGTGGTCTGGATAGAAATTTTTCTCCGCACCAGGAGGGGTCAGTTTTCTGTATTTGTAGTAAAAAGAAAAGGAAAAACTATGTATGGTGGGAAAATGCCTTCAATCACATATAACATCAAACTATTATATAGTACAAGGCATTGCTGATAATAATTTATATACTATAACTATTTTAACCAAGCAAACTATTCCAGATACAATTTTCTGTGAAGCTGTAAAACTATCTGCTCTGAATTTCAACACTTGTTGTGGAAAAAGGGTTTTCTGTCACTTGGAATCAATATATATATTTTTTGAAACTGAGAATACCCTTCATTCTAAAGCGTCTCCGTGTCCTGAAAAATCCTGTAGTGTTACTGAAACTGGAGACTCCTTCCAAATTAGTAAATGGCTCCACAACCATGTCAGCAATTACGAACGTTTTTATTGCGATATTGTAAATGTCAACCATACAAATGCTTGTGTAAGTTGCTACTATATAAAAATGATCGTGTATTAACTCGAACTATGGGTCAAAGTTGCCTGGTACAGTCCCATACTGAAAAGATTCAGTGGTGGTGCACAGTACTGTAAAGAGGAGAGAGCAGCTGCCTGCCAAACCCCACATTCAATCCACCAAAGCATGTTTACAATATCTGATGACCTTATGTCATCTTAAATAACACTCCGTCCCATTAGTAATTGCTCAGTAAATCATTCCGAAATGCTTCTGAAATGTCCGTGTTGTGTTTTGATTTTTCATTACTGCTAGTTAACGTGAGCGGGAGCGTCTGCCAATGCGCTGCAGCTGACTGATACCCAGTGCTGTGTTGTTTTGGCAGGCACATGTCTGGTGCAAAATCTCCCAAGTAAAATGTGTAGCAGAATAAGCTGTGATGGTTGATGATATTCTGTTTTAATCCAGCGATGTTTCGATTAAAACAAAACAAGTTATGAGACGTTTGGCTGTGACATAGCCATGCTAACATTCTGCACAGCATGACCTTGGGTGACTTTTGATATAGCAGTTCTATAAACACCATTTATTATCAACAGATTATGATTAATTTGTTTATTCAATCAGCTGTTTCACTCCGCCAACACGTATCCTCCCGCAACTGGGGGAACTAGCGTTGAGGTAGCGCCCGACAGTTAGTGTAACTAAAAGGGGTGAAAAATGAGCTGAATAAACTATAGTAGGTCCTGTAATCTTCTGTGTATCTTTGAAGTTTCTCTTTATATTTCCACTTATCAACTAACTCCACGGTTTCAAAGGTTAACCTCTAAATAGCGTTTAATGGAAAACTAGTATGTACAGTTCCACACACTCTTGAAGGATTGCCCTTGATCAGGGGTTAGAAAGGGATTTGCAATTCAGCTTTGATTTAGAAGCTAGTTAGACGTGTAGTGATACGCAGAATAAAATGTCCCAGTGCTGTTATGCTCTATATCATCACTTGTGGAATGCCTGTCATCCAATCAGATTGTCAATGTACTGTACTTTGCTTAAACACGAATATTCTGGATGCGTTCAGCATTCGTTTATAATCTAGAATGTATAAAAGAAATAAAAATGATGAAATTCTAATTTGTGTCCAACCTTTTGACTTGGTACTATATATATGGTTGAATGATTCATGTATTTACGTTTTAAACAGAAAAACAGACTCCAGGGTTCCAAAGTACCAGTGTCAATCTCTCTGTATATCACATCCTATTAACACATGCCACTCTGGCGAGGCTGAAAGGATCTATGGATGTCATGTCACATGCCACATGTCCCCTGACACAGGGCATGGCAGATTCAGGTCATGAGCACTGTCTGCATGAAGGACTGTACAGCAACCAGCCACTGAACACCGAGAACAATAGGTCCTTTTTGAGGAGGATGATGCTCTTCTGTTAGCTTGTCACATCTCTGTTGATCTGGAAGGGCAACTGGGAGGTTAAAAATGTCAGGTGGAATCTCAAAGAGCCTCCGATGCTGCAGTTAGTTAGGACATGTCAGGAGTGCTTTTATTCTTTGTGTAAGGAGGAAACTTGTGAGTTTGTTATGGAGACTATGCAATATGTGTGTGTGTTTATTTGTCCACAATGGTGTTTTAAAGGCTGTCTCATAGAAAGTGAATGTTGCCTCCTTTGTTTTGCACACGTACAATAAGTCCAAAGACATTGCTGTGTCTGGAGTGAGTCAGCAGCTCAGTCTGGCCAACATTCAGACGGTGCATCCATTTTCATCAAAAAAAAAAAAAAAAAGGCAAATGGAGAGGGAACTATGAGATGCATATTTCAGAAAAACAAACAAAAAAACACTCTTGCTGAGCTGTTTTTTTTATAGCCCCTTTTTTTCTTTTTTCTCCCCTCTACATAAAAGCACCGGGTACTGGAAAGGAATATTTGTCTAAATTGGCACCGTGTGCACGTCTGGCTTTGTAAACGCCTGAACATTATCTCATTTCTCCATAGCAGACCCCAGACCAATCCACTCCACCGTAATCATGCCTTTCCATCTCATTTACATTCCAATTCCTATCTTCAGCCATTGATTCATAAATAAAGGGAAATGGGTCTGGATGGAGGCAGCTTTGGCGACTATTATCAGACAGCAGTGTGTGGTAGGCAGATGGCTTGAACCGTTTATCATCGGTTAGGTACTGTACGAAAAGAGGAACTTAGCTGGAACACTGAATTAAATTAAAAAAGTGCACACCGATGTGCGTCTGTGTCCGGAGCTAATGCTTAACCAGTGGGTCATCTACAGTAAGCGAGAAGAAAGTGCGGTTTAATTCTCAAATCTGGCGAGGAGGAGATGATGAACTATCTAAAACAGCAGCTCTGACATTAATGCCTGCTGTAATTCAAGTTAACGGTTTGTATTAATGTGCACGCTCTAATACGTAATCATCAGTATAATTGCTGTAATTGCTGAAGATTTCTGTAAGGAGATGTTTGTTTAACATTAATGGATCTGTCCAGTGTCAGTTTTGTAGTAGTTAGTAAGATTTCCACACTAGGAAAGCCTTCAACACAAAGCACTCTGCACTTTCCTTTTTTATTTTATTTTATTTTATATTTTTTTTTATATCAGCAACTTTAAGAGAGAGACTAGAGAGGGAAGAAATCCTGTTTATAGCTGTTATAACAGGAAATTAATTGCCTTGTAGATGCACCACAATATTAAAAGTTTCTATAAATGGATAAAAATACAGTACAATGTGCCAGTTGTTAATAAATTAACACAATCTGAAAATAATTGGCTAAATGGTGTGACATCAGACAGGGATTTTTTTTTGTTATTGGAACACAGTAACAGACTTGTACTGTACCTCACCCTGGTGTAGATTATTTTCCTATAACAGCATAACTACAAGAATGTTATTCTTTGGGAATTGAATACAGTAGATCTGTCAAGAACTAACCCGATGACGACCAGAAAGACGTAGGGTAGCAGTTAGCCCTGTAGCATGAATGGTAAACCCAAACGCGGATGGACACGAGCGGGCAGGATAATCACGCGATTTGCTATAAGGACCCTCAAAGTGAATGAGTAAAGGAAACACATAATCTAACCCTCGTCCTATAAACACACACTCAGTCTGAAAGCAAACCCAATAAAGTGAGTACTCACGTGAATTGGAACAATACCAAAATAGCATGGACAAAACTCAATGACAGAGCGATGTGCGGCGCCATCTTGTTTCCTTTTATGCTTTCAGGTTCGTGACCGTCTTACTTCCGGGTCCTAGTGAGTGCGCATGACAGTACCCCCCTGTCCAGGGCCGACTCTGGACAGTCCAGGGGTGGAGGATACCCGGTGACGGTAGGCCCTAATGAGCCCGGGGTCGAGGATGAAGCGTGCTGGAACCCAGGACCGCTCCTCCCGGCCGTAGCCCTCCCAGTCGACCAGATACTGGGTGCCCCTGCCCCGAGGGCGCGAGTCGAGGATCCGTCGCACGATGTAAGCGGGACCGCTGTCAATGATACGGGGGGGAGGAGCAGTGGGGTGGGTGGAACCATGGGTGAAGTGATGAATGGTTTCAGCTGGGAGTGTGGAAGACGGGGTGGATCCGGATCGCCACAGGCAGCTGGAGCCGGTAGGTGACAGGGTTGATCCTGAGGGTGATGCGATATGGACCAATGAACCTCGGTGATAGCTTCCGTGACTCTGTGTGCAGGTGGAGGTTCTTGGTGGAAAGCCATACCTTGTCACCTACGTGGTACAACCGTCCCGGAGGGTGCCGGCGGCGGTGTTGAGTCATACAGCTGGTGTTGGTGCGTCGTATGGGTAGGTTGGCTTGGTGCCATAGCCACTGGCACCGGCGAACCAACTGTTGGGCCGATGGTACATCAACCTCCGGCTCTTGGTGGGTGAACATCGGAAGATGGAAACCATAGCATGCCTCAAATGGGCTCAGGTTGGTGGCTGAGGACATGTGGAGGTTGTGAGACAACTTAGCCCATTTGAGGTAGCGGGCCCAAGAGCGTTGACGGTCTGACACAAAACACCTCAGGTAACGCTCCAGCTGTTGGTTGGTTCGCTCCGTCTGACCATTCGTCTGGGGGTGGTAACCAGAAGACAGACTGCAGGATGAATTGATCAGACGGCAGAAGGCCTTCCAGAACCGGGTGGTGAACTGGGGACCTCTGTCCGAGACGATGTGCTTTGGGAACTGTCGTGGAACCCATTAATGTTTTAAACTGTCATATGTCCCAGCTTACATTAGGAGATGTATTGCATGAAGTCAAATGTGTTACAGAGGTCAAAGCTCGACGCAGACTTGAGAGGAAACAAAAGAGAAGCCTCGACAGACCACGCGTGCAGTATGTGCACCCAGACAATGGAACAACAGCAACAAGACTGTGGTTACCAGAAATGTTCTGCACGCCGGAAGATGAGCAGTGAAGAAGTCAAGTCTGAAAGGACAGAGCATTCTGTTCTAAGTCTGGCCGGAAGCCAGCCCCAATACCCAAATATGTATTTTGTAAAATGTGTTAGGTTAGTCCGTAGCAGTATAAGCTTATTGTGTGATTGCTAGAGGTTACCATATAAGGTCAAGGCATGCTAATTGGTTAAGATGCATAAGACTGCTAGGACATAAGTCACAGGATGAAGGTATATGAAGGGTCCTTCTTGGTTCTTCTTTGTTCTTCCTTTTGGGTTCGTGGGGCAGTGTTAGCATACATTGTTAATTTGAGTTCACAAGACTTTGTGTTCTTTTATTTTCCATTGAACTTTTTGCTTAGTATTTGCTATTTGTATTCACAATGAATCTACCTTGTTTTATTTGCTTAAGTTGTAATATCTGGCAATATAAAATAATAAAATGACTGCCTCCCATTGTGAGGCCAGTGCCCCCAGCACGGTGCTCAGAGTGTGAGTTTGTTTCCTGCATTGAGAACAGACGGTTCCGGGGACTACATTTCCAAGGCCTTCTTCTAAGGTGAGTCAAGCGCTTGTCTTTACAGAATTAGATACCGGTAATGTTTCGTCCTTTGCATATAGACATTCCGTATTCGGGTGATTCAAGTGATGTTTATTAAATGCAGCAAAACAGATCCCATGCAAATGGACTACGTGTTCCAATATCAGCTCGGCTGTGTTTTTAGCTGACGGGAGTCAGGCGAGGGCCACCAGGTGCACTGCCTTGGAGAAGCGGTCGACAATGGTTAGTATAACGTCCTTTCCTTCCTAGGCCGGCAGGCCCGTGATGAAGTCGACGGCAATGTGCGACCAGGGTCGACAGGGGACTGGAAGCGGACCCTCGTTTTTACATCCCAGTGTAGGGGTGCGATGATCTGGGTGGGTGGAAGGACAGGCACTGGGTCCGCCCGGGGCGCCTCTCGCTTGTACTGACGGGAGCCCCGGATAAAGTGACGATAAAAGTTCGCAAACCCGAGAAAGCGTTGGAGCTGTTTTAGTGTCCTGGGTAGGGGCCAGTGACGTACAACCTCCAGCTTCTGCGGGTCCATGGCCACAACCTGGGGCGAGATGACAAAACCCAGGAACGTGGTGGAGTGCTCGTGAAAAGCACACTTTTCCAGCTTACAGTACAGCTGGTGGGCGAGCAATCTCTTCAGAACAGCCCTAACGTGTCTGGTGTGTTCTTCGGTGGTGCAAGAGTGTATAAGTATATCATCTAGATATACGAACACCCATCGGCCTAGCATGTCCCTGAGAACATCATTAATAAATTGTTGGAAGGCCGAGGGTGCGTTACAGAGTCCGAACGGAATGACCAGGCTCTCATAATGTCCGGTGGGGGTGATGAAGGCCGTCTTCCACTCATCACCCTCTCTGATGCGCACCAAGTTGTAGGCGCTCCGGAGGTCCAACTTAGTGAACACGGTGGCACCAGAGAGGGCATCCAGGGCTGAGTTGGTAAGAGGCAGTGGGTGACGGTTTCTGATGGTGATCTTATTTAGCCCCCGATAGTCGACACACGGACGAAGTTCGCCCCCTTTCTTCTTCACGAAGAAGAACCCCGCAGCTGCCAGCGAGGAGGATGGCCGGATGGTGCCATGTCGTAGGGCACTGGCGACATATTCCTCCATCGCCTGGGTCTCGCTGTTGGAGAGGGAGTAGAGATGGCCGCGGGGGGGGGTTGGAACCCGGCTGGAGTTCGATGGCAAGGTCCTATGGGCGGTGAGGTGGTAGGTGGTTCGCCCGGCGTTTACAAAACACCTCAGCCAGGTCCCAATAAGGTGGAGGAATGGCGTGGATGTCGACATCGGGGGCCTCGGACTCCCTGGAACACGTCCCAGCCTGGGCCCGTAGGCATAAATCGGTGCAGGTCGGCCCCCACTGGAGGATCCGGCTTTGAGACCATGAGATGAGCGGGTCATGCTGCAGAAGCCATGGGTAGCCGAGGATGATGGGTAGAGAAGAGATGGACGTGAGGTGGAACTGAAATGATTCTTGGTTCTGACCGAGGATGAGAATGATGGGTTGGGTCTGCTGGGTGATGGGGCTGGATGAGAGGGGCCACCTGTCGACAGAGGTGATTTTCATTGGCTGCGATAATGCCTCAATCTTTACCCCCAACCCTTTGGCGTATGTGGAGTCAATGAAGTTACCCGCGGCACCAGAATCGATGAACGCGGCACTTCGGACCCGCTTGTGGCCAAGGTGGAGGGTTACCTGGACCGTGAGTCGAGAAGTGGTGGTGTTGGTGGTGGCGGGGAGGTGGATGGTGCCCGGTGAGTCTCTCCTGTCATTCACCGGGGTTGGACGTTTCCCGGACAGGATGGACAGGTCGCTCGGTAGTACGCGGCTGAGCCACAGTAGGCGCACAATCCCTCGCGGTAACGCCTCTCACGTTCCGCCACGGTCAGGGAGGCGCGCCCTAGTTGCATGGGTTCCCCGGCTCCAGTGTCAACCACGGCAGGGGGTGGAGATCCGACACGTCCGGTGAAGGCGGGGGTGATGGTGGGTGGTGGGCATGGTACAGTGTAGGTATAGGTGGGAGATGGCGGCAGGGTTCGAGGTGCTGGCTTTGGACGGGAAAGGAGGCGCTGGTTGATGCGGAGGGCTAGCTGGATCAGCCCCTCCAATGTGGCTGAGAGCTCTCGTCTTGCTAGCTCATCCTTAATACGAGTAGCCAGTCCCTCGAAGTAGGATGTCCGGAGGGCTGCGTCTCCCCACGAGGTCTGGATGGCGAGGGTGCGGAAGTCCGCAGTGTACCGGCTCATGGACAATCCTCCCTGCCGCAGATGGTAGAGTTTCGTGTCGGTCTCCACCTCGCCCGCAGGATGTTCAAATGTTAATTTGAGCTGACGGGTAAACTCGTTGTAGGAGTTACAAGTAGACACTTCACTCATAGTGGTGTCGGTGTCAGCGCGCAGGACTGCCGTGGCCCACTCTGCTGCCTGCCCTGATAGCAATGAGATGAGAAGTGCAATGCGCAGCCGGTCGGTGGAGTATTTGGTGGCATTGAACTCAAACACCAGTTCCAGCGATGTTAGAAACACACTGCATTTCCCATCCGTGCCATCCCATTTATCCGAGAGTGTTAGAAAAACATCAGAACCGGGGGAGGTTGGTGCGGGGCCGTGGCCACTGCGGCGGTAAGGGAAAGACACAATCTAACCCTCATCCTATAAACACACACTCAGTCTGAAAGCAAACCCAAGAAATGAGTACTCACGTGAATCAGAACGATACCAAAATAGCATGGGCAAAACTCAATGACAGAGCGATGTGCGGCACCATCTTGTTTCCTTTTATGCTTTCAGGTTCGCGACCGTCTTACTTCCGGGTCCTAGTGCCAGTCGCGGCTGAGTGCGCATGACAAGATGTAACCTAGCAAGCAAGTGCATCTATATACTGTATATATATATATATATATATATGGGCCTCCGAGTGGCGTAGTGGTAAACTGCTCGCCCTATCATCCGGAGATCGCTGGATCGGTTCCCTGGTGAGGCTGTAACTTCTCGCAGCCGGAGGTCTAAAGCTCCGCCATTGCTGGTTTCCTAGAGCCAGATGAGAAAGGAGACGTTGGGCTAGCAACCCGCCCTGTGAAAACCCAACCGCTACGGCAGTGGTTCTCAAACTTTTTCTGTCATTCCCCACTTAAGGGGTTGAGTGAATTTTCAAGCCCCACTTGTCAACAAAATAATAACAAAATCGGCCAAGTTTACTGTTCATTGAAATATCAATTTCTAAACAAATAAGATCAAACAACACCAAGTTCAAAATAGATAAAATACACGTGCAACTGTTATAAAAGGCTTACGTTGTAACATATCTTTGCATAATTGACCCCATGTTTATTAGCTGCTCAGCAATCGTTTGTAGTTTTTTTGCACTGGCCAATTCTGTATGCAACTTTGAATGAAGCCATTTGTGCTTTGCTGTCCACTGATTCAGATTTTACCATGTGATTATCCTGCTGTCTGTATTCTGCCAGCTTTCTTTGAAAGAAGTCGAGTGGTTTATTAACGTGACTGGTGTGTGTTGTCTCTAAGTGTCTTCCTAATTTCTTGGGTCTCATGCGGTCTGCTGCCAGCGGTTTAAGACACAAAACACACACGGGTCTCTCCTCTGCCCCCACCATCATCACCATGAATCCAAACTCAAGATAGTCTGCATTAGGGGTTGGCGATATAACCAAAATCTTCTATCACGGTAGAAGCTATTTTCTACCTCGATAACGATATATATCACAATATATATATATTTGTATCTGAAAATGCATAAATAAAAATTCAAACACAAAGAAACTGTTTTACATAATGTAATTAAATTTTTTTATGTAATTTTATTTAAACTGTGAATTGCTGAGGTTTGCCGCATTTTTTTTTTACTTTGGGCATATTCATTTGGATGCTTGGATTTCAGATGATAGAAAGGTTTGGCGTGTTTCCACCACTTGTTAAAACAATGCACTTGCGTACCTTGCAAATCACATTCATCTCATTCGTATCACTTTTCTTATACCCAAACCAATTCCACACCACAGATGATGCACCTTTTTTCTTTACAATCTCCTCGTTGTTGGTTTCGTCACATGTAAGTAAACTCACTGCTGCTGCACCGTCTTCTTCCATTGTCAAAGTGTATGTGAAGCCAAACACGTCAAAAGTGGGACGAAACCGCGGCACCCGATTGAACCAAATATCTGCGCAAATACAGCGCAGCGCAACTATCTGAATAGCGCAGTGATGATCTGGTTTATTTGCGCAGCCCGGTGGATCACGCAGCGCCGCTCGAATCACAAACCTGCGTGACTCACTGTGTTTTTATTTAAAAAAATTTATTTAAAATGTCAGGACTGTTTAATATTGTTTCCGCCTTGCCATGCCTGGTTTGTACATGCGCATCCCAGCGGGGTAAAATGTACTTGGATGGTCGGCGCGGTCTATTTCTGTCAGAGTCGCGCAGCGCTGCCCAGTGGGTCGCGCAGGTTTCAATTCAATTTTCTTGTATTAATGATCCATTTATTTGTGTGTGATTGTTTAGTTTTGAGCGTACGCTCTTCATTATCAATAAAGAAAATCATGAATTAGAATAGGTAGTTTCCTATTATTTTCCACTAATTTCCTCCCGTTCATTGCGCCCCACCTGTCATGTCTGTATTCCCCACTAGTGGGGCGCGCCCCACACTTTGAGAACCACTGCGCTACGGAAACAGTGAAAGTCCTCTTCAATGGAGAACTCTCTTTGCCCTATACACTGATCGGTGCTGGTGGCCTTAAGGATATATATATATATATATATATATATATATATATATATATATATATACACACATATATTTATATATACACACACATATATTTATATATACTGTATATATTCATGTATTTCTTTTGCACTTGCTTGCTAGGTTAGATATACAGGTCCTTCTCAAAAAATTTGCATATTGTGATAAAGTTCATTATTTTCTGTAATGTACTGATAAACATTAGACTTTCATATATTTTATATTCATTACACACGACTGAAGTAGTTCAAGCCTTTTATTGTTTTAATATTGATGATTGTGGCATACAGCTCATGAAAACCCAAAATATTTGCATATCATGAAAAGGTTCTCTAAACTGTCACATCCGAGCCACCTCAGCCCTGGGGAGTAAGATCCGGCTCACCGGACTACTGAGCCGTCACTTTGTCTCCCCCTAGTGTGTCTACGTGTGTACTAGTTCCCCATTAAGTTCATTATCAAGTTCACCTGTGTCTACCCCTGTGTGTCTCTATATATACCAGCCGAGCCCAGAGCCCTTTGTCTGTTCACTGTTGTGCACCCTTCTGTGTCGTCCCTTCACCATATGTCTCTCTCTCTCTCTCACCCAGGACTGAGTGGTGGTATCTGCAGGCGAGGCGGATTCGAGCCTCCTACGGCCAAGCTGGGACTGATTTCCCAGAAAACCTTCCTCGTGTTTCAAGTTCACGGACAAGTGTCTCTTTAGTTTTTTTGTTACTTAGTTAGCCCGCCTGCAGACCCCGGCCTGGAGTAGTATCTCATAAAGTGTGGCAAGTTTGTGTTGTTAAGGACTATAATATCATCCAACCAAAATAAACAAGATCCTTATTTCTGCCTAACTCTGCGTCTGCGTTCTCTGTACCCATGGTAGACATGACAGATGAACAGACCTTTCTGAACGCAGCAGAGACCCCTCTTCCAGAGGAAGACCCACCTTACCTCGATTATGTCCGAAGACAGCAGGGACAGATTGACGGACTGGCGAGGGCAGTTAACGATCTGGCGCGCAGCGTCCACGCCCTCTCTACCGGCCAGTCGCCCCGAACAAATCTCCGTCTGCGATCCTCCCGATCTCCACCGAGGGCAGCCCCGCCCGAGAGGTATGCGGGAGACCCCGAAGGATGCAAAACATTTCTGCTGACATGCGAGTTGTATCTGAGCGATTTTCCACAGCTTCCTGACGGCAAAAAAATCTCCATCATCCAGCATCTGACCGGGTCAGCGTTGGACTGGGCCTCAGCGGTATGGAGCGCGGGCGGGGGTGTCACTGGGTGTTATGAGCTATTCCTCGAGTCCTTTCGCGCGGTGTTCGATCACCCAGACCACGGAAAAACGGGGGAACAACAGCTCTTGAGGCTAAAACAAGGCCAGTCTTCAGTTGCGGACTACGCTGTTAAATTTCGCATCCTCGCCGCAGAGAGTGGCTGGTGCACAAAGAGCTTGCTCGCCAGGTTCCGGGATGGATTACACCCGGACCTGCAGCTTGAGTTGGCGTGCAGGGATGCCGACCTGTCTCTCAATGGCTGCATCGACCTGGCGATCAAATTGGACCAGCACCTCCGCGGACAACGCAAACACCTAGCGCAAAAGGGAACCGGAGGCCGTGCTGAAGCGTATCGGCGCGAGAGCCTTAACAAAAACCCCGTCGAACCGCGCGAAGGGAACCAGCCCGAGCCGATGGATGTAGGCACGTCTCGCTTGTCAGCGCAGAAAAGGAGGAGACGACTCTCGTCGGGACTGTGCCTGTACTGTGGGGGGGGATCGCACCTTATTAAGAACTGCCCGTTACTCCAAGTAACAGCACGCACACCTCCCCGCACCCACCATGATTTTTGTTTGAAAGCTTCTCTCACGTTTAATAACCGATCTGTCTCTGTGTTTCCCTTAATAGACTCGGGTTCGGCTGGAAACTTCATCTCGGCCGCTATCCTTTCCTCGCTGCGAGCTCCTGTGTCGAAGCTTCCACACCCGATCCATATTAAAGCTCTCGATGGCAAGACGTTAACACATTCGCCTGTTGAAAATCTCTCCGCTCCCCTACGATTAACTTTCCCCGATCACACTGAGGAATTTAAATTTTTTGTACTTCCTCAGTCGGATCATTCCGTCGTGCTGGGCCTCCCATGGCTCAGCTCCCACAATCCTGATTTTGATTGGACTAGTTCCCGCATCACAGCCTGGGCCTCAAGGTGCGCTCAATTCTGTAAACCATCGGATTTGATGGTCCAAACTACAACCATTGAAAGTCCAAGCGCCCTAGTAACGACCGTGGTGCCATCAGAGTACACTAGATTTAAAGAAGTGTTTAGCATTAGGGCTGCTGCACGACTTCCCCCTCATCGGCCGTGGGACTGCGCGATTGAGTTCCTGCCTGGGAAAGCACCGCCTTGCTCGCGTGTTTATCCATTGTCTGTGGCTGAAACACGGGTGATGGAGGAATACGTGACTGAGGCTCTCAGTCAGGGGCTCATCAGCAGGTCCATGTCACCCGCGTCGGCTGGGTTCTTTTTTATCGAAAAAAAAGGCGGGGGCTTACGTCCGTGCATTGATTATCGAGGGCTCAATGCCATCACAATTAAATATAAGCACCCACTGCCCCTGGTACCGGCCGCAATCGACCAGCTCCGCGGTGCGTCCATCTTTACCAAACACGACCTCCGCAGCGCATATAACCTCGTTCGTGTCCGCAAGGGAGATGAATGGAAGACTGCATTTAGCACGACATCGGGTCATTACCAATATAACGTAATGGCTTATGGACTGGTTAATGCACCTGCGGTGTTTCAGGGGTTCATGAACGACATGTTTCGGCATATGTTGAACCGTTTCGTTATAGTATATTTAGATGATATTCTGATATACTCGCGGTCATGTCGGTCATGTAACCGCCGTCCTTCGTCGCCTGCGCGAGCACGGGCTCTATGTGAAAGCGGAGAAATGCGCATTCCACCAAAATGAGATCGCATTTCTCGGCTACCGCATAGGGCCACAGGGGGTCGAGATGGATGTTGCCAAGGTAACGGCGGTGCAAGAATGGCCAGAACCCAAGTCAGTGAAGGCGCTACAGAGCTTTTTAGGGTTTGCAAATTTCTATAGACGCTTTATCAGGGGCTTTAGTACATTGGCAGCACCGCTCACAGGGTTGTTAAAAGGGAAGCCACAACAACTACGCGCGTTTTCGCTGGAGGAACGCGCAGCATTCCAGCGCCTAAAACAAGCTTTCACCTCTGCACCTATCTTAAAACTACCCGATTCTAATAAGCCCTTTTTAGTGGAGGTCGATGCGTCGGAGGTGGGAGTGGGAGCAGTGCTGTCACAGCGTCATGGCCACCCTGAAAAGCTTTACCCCTGCGCTTTTTTTTCGCGAAAACTGACACCTGCCGAACGCAATTATGATATCGGTAATCGCGAACTGCTGGCAGTAAAAGCGGCGTTAGAGGAGTGGAGGCATTGGTTGGAGGGAGCTAAACACCCCTTTGTGGTGCTTTGTGGATCACAGAAATCTAGAGTACCTCCAACAAGCAAAGAGACTAAACTCTCGTCAAGCCCGCTGGGCGCTGTTTTTCACGCGCTTCCACTTTATTATCACGTATCGACCCGGGTCAAAGAATAAGAAAGCGGATGCGTTATCCCGCTGTTTTCCGGCGCCGGATCTAAAGTCAGATCCCGATACCATATTGCCCACGTCACTCGTGGTGGCTCCGGTGAGGTGGGATCTCGACGCGGAGATAGCCCGGGAGGCGCGGTCCCAACCCACGCCTCCAGGGTGCCCTCCGGGCCGAACCTACGTCCTGGAGACCCTGCGCGAACGAGTGATGATTGAGGCGCATTGCAACATGTCATCAGGGCACCCCGGGGAATGGCGAACGTATAAGCTTCTAGAACCCAAGTTCTGGTGGCCTAAAATGTGGGAAGCCGTGAAAACAGTCATTTCGTCTTGTACGGTTTGCGCAACATCCAAAACCCCTCGAAAGTTGCCAGTTGGAAAATTAATGCCCCTACCAACACCGAACAGACCGTGGTCCCACATTGCCGTGGATTTTGTGACGGATCTGCCCGTGTCAAAAGGGTACACCACAGTTCTAGTAGTGGTAGACCGCTTCTCAAAGGGATGCCGTTTCCTCCCGTTTAGCTCTCTCCCAACCGCCCTCCAGGTGGCAGAAACCCTATTCGATACAGTGTTTCGCTACTACGGTATTCCGGAGGACATTGTTTCTGATCGTGGTCCCCAATTTATTTTGCGAGTCTGGAGAGCTTTCTTCCAGAAATTGGGGACCACTGTTAGCCTAACCTCGGGCTATCACCCTGAATCTAATGGGCAGGCAGAGCGGACTGTCCAAGATCTCGGGAGGTACCTCCGCGCATATTGTAGTAGTCGACAACATGAGTGGGCAGACTGTTTATTCTGGGCGGAATATGCGCGAAATTCATTGAAACACTCCTCAACAGGCTTAACGCCATTTCAAATTGTACTTGGGTACCAACCTCCGCTTTGTCCTTGGGATGCCACTCCCACCGATATCCCCCTGGTGGATCAGTGGTTCAAAAAAACGGAAACAGTATGGGAGAATGCGCATACCAAAATCTCCCAAGCAGTTCGTCGGTTCAAAAAATTCGCCGATAGACGACGAAGGGAAAGTCCTCTGCTCCAGATAGGAGATCGAGTGTGGCTCCCAAGAAAGGACCTCTCCCTCAACCTGCCCTGCTGCAAACTCTCCCCAAAATACATCGGCCCCTTTCCCATAATAGCAAAAATCAATCCCGTTTCATTTAAGTTACAGTTACCCTCTCACATGCATATTAACCCTGTTTTCCATGTCTCACTTCTCAGGCCTGTGGTCCGGGGCCCCCTGGACGGGGGCGCCGCGAACCCTTCGCTTCCCGGGGCTGTGGAAATTGAGGGCACCCCTGCATTCAGAGTCAAAGAACTACTAGACTCCCGGAGGAGGGGGGGATTTCTGCAATATTTGGTCGACTGGGAGGGATACGGACCGGAGGAGCGCAGCTGGGTTCTGGCGAGAGATGTGCTGAGTCGGGAACTCATCTCTGATTTCCATCAGAAAAGGACGGATCGCCCAGCGCCGCGCCCTCCGGGTCGCCCCCCCCCCGCCAGCCGCCCACTCCGGTAATGCAGAGAGCGCGCTCACGCCCCTCTCGGGAAGCCGGTCCTGGGAGGGGGGGTGATGTCACATCCGAGCCACCTCAGCCCTGGGGAGTAAGATCCGGCTCACCGGACTACTGAGCCGTCACTTTGTCTCCCCCTAGTGTGTCTACGTGTGTACTAGTTCCCCATTAAGTTCATTATCAAGTTCACCTGTGTCTACCCCTGTGTGTCTCTATATATACCAGCCGAACCCAGAGCCCTTTGTCTGTTCACTGTTGTGCACCCTTCTGTGTCGTCCCTTCACCATATGTCTCTCTCTCTCTCTCACCCAGGACTGAGTGGTATCTGCAGGCGAGGCGAATTCGAGCCTCCTACGGCCAAGCTGGGACTGATTTCCCAGAAAACCTTCCTCGTGTTTCAAGTTCACGGACAAGTGTCTCTTTAGTTTTTTTGTTACTTAGTTAGCCCGCCTGCAGACCCCGGCCTGGAGTAGTATCTCATAAAGTGTGGCAAGTTTGTGTTGTTAAGGACTTTGTCTCCCCCTAGTGTGTCTACGTGTGTACTAGTTCCCCATTAAGTTCATTATCAAGTTCACCTGTGTCTACCCCTGTGTGTCTCTATATATACCAGCCGAGCCCAGAGCCCTTTGTCTGTTCACTGTTGTGCACCCTTCTGTGTCGTCCCTTCACCATATGTCTCTCTCTCTCTCTCACCCAGGACTGAGTGGTATCTGCAGGCGAGGCGGATTCGAGCCTCCTACGGCCAAGCTGGGACTGATTTCCCAGAAAACCTTCCTCGTGTTTCAAGTTCACGGACAAGTGTCTCTTTAGATTTTTTGTTACTTAGTTAGCCCGCCTGCAGACCCCGGCCTGGAGTAGTATCTCATAAAGTGTGGCAAGTTTGTGTTGTTAAGGACTATAATATCATCCAACCAAAATAAACAAGATCCTTATTTCTGCCTAACTCTGCGTCTGCGTTCTCTGTACCCATGGTAGACATGACATAAACAAGCTATTAACCTAATCATCTGAATCAACTAATTAACTCTAAACACCTGCAAAAGATTCCTGAGGCTTTTAAAAACTCCCAGCCTGGTTCATTATTCAAAACCGCAATCATGGGTAAGACTGCCGACCTGACTGCTGTCCAGAAGGCCATCATTGACACCCTCAAGCAAGAGGGTAAGACACAGAAAGAAATTTCTGAACGAATAGGCTGTTAACAGAATGCTGTATCAAGGCACCTCAGTGGGAAGTCTGTGGGAAGGAAAAAGTGTGGCAGAAAACGCTGCACAACGAGAAGAGGTGACCGGGCCCTGAGGAAGATTGTGGAGAAGGACCGATTCCAGACCTTGGGGGACCTGCGGAAGCAGTGGACTGAGTCTGGAGTAAAAACATCCAGAGCCACCGTGTACAGGCGTGTGCAGGAAATGGGCTACAGGTTGCAAATTTTGCATGTCATTCGGAAATCAAGGTGCCAGAGTTTGTCGGGGATTCCCGACCAAGTATTGAGTGCATAACTGAACATAATTATTTGAAGGTTGACTTTTTTTGTATTAAAAACACTTTTCTTTCATTGGTCGGATGAAATATGCTAATTTTTTGAGATAGGGATTTTGGGTTTCATGAGATGTATGCCACAATCATCAATATTAAAACAATAAAAGGCTTGAACTATATATATATATATATATATATATATATATATATATATATATATATATATTCAGTTTATGAATATTTTTTGGGTTGTGGAATGAAACATCTGAGTTTCCATTCTTTCTTATGGCCTTTGATATACGAGCGTTTTGATATACAAGCACGTTTCCGGAATGAATTATGCTCACCATCCAGGGTTAAAATAAAAATGCTCCTCAACAAGCTGAGAGACTGGTTTCAGTCAGGGAATTCTACAATTTTAAGTTTCTTGGGAGCTGAGGATTCATAAAAGTCCCTTTTCTTCCAAAGTGTTTTTTTTTTGTTGCATTTTTTAAATAAACGTATATAGGGCTCAGGATTGTGCAGAAGAAATATACCATTATTTTTTTTTGCACAACCTAGGCAATATGATAAACTGAATTCATTCTTTTTTTAACCAACTACACAAACATGAAATTTGTAAATGAGTCATATAGGCAAAGAAATAGCACAGATACAGTATACATGATCACATGTTTTTCTGGTTGTTCTTATGACCAAAAAAACATCTTGCGACATCATTCCCATATTCCACTAGTAGAAAAAATTTACATGGCATTTAAATAATTATAAATTTCATTCTACCTGATATACTTGTATCTGAAAAACCCAAACGCACAGTTTGAAGTCTGAAGTCTCCACGTTAACACACACATGCACACACACCGGCAAGGCTTCCGTCTATCTGTATTGACCTATGCCGTGTTGCCGGCACAAATCTGTGCCGCTTGAGATTTAAGGGTTTCAAGGGTGTTAGGGATTTTTTCATCATGGCAAAATTAATTTCACCTAATTGGTTCTCATTATGGTTGCCTAGTTTTAAGATTTCTGGCAGCAGACTAAACCACACAGGAGTCCAGTCCTGCTCTACATGCCGCATAATTAATTAACGACTTTAATAAGCGTACTCTGCAGTTATACAAGTCTTATAAACTATACTTACCTGAGAGGTTAAATTACACACCCAGGCACACACACACACACAATGTTCGTAATGTAAAAGGGTCGACATCAAGGTGGAATTTTAAAGCTGGGGAGAATTTAAAAGCTGTAAAGTGTATTCAGCCAGGTTAATCTCATGTTAGGCTAATTGTGCCTGGTTCATTTGTACCACCCACAACGTTTTAAATAATAAAAGATGAAATTATTTCTTGCTAACCCATATGGCGTAAGGCCTGCAGGTAGGATTAAGTGCTTGATAATAGAGTTTCCATTGGCTGTTAAAACTACAGGCCTGCACAATGGGGTGTTTTAGGCTCCAACAGGTCCACTGAAGCTTTTTTGGCTGTATAGGACTTTTTTTTAAAATATGTATTTAGATTGGTATGGAAAGTTTGCAATAAGATGGTGTAGTGGTTAGAACTGTCCTTACACTAGGGACCGGGTTCGATTCCCTGGCTAGGCTCGATTCCCGTCTCGGTGTGCATGGAGCTTGCATGTTCTCCCCGTGCTTGGTGGGTTTCCTCCGGGCAGTCCGTTTTCCTCCCAAAAGTATTGAGAGAAACAATGCTATTTTATAATTTTCTATTCTATGCAATGCAATTTCTATGCATCCACCAGTATTTAGTATGAAGTCTAAAAAGACGTCTGCAGTACTCTGGTATCACTCGCTCAATCCATGCCTGCTTGATTGCTTCCTGATTTACAAAACATTTTCACAGAAATTCACAATTTCCTTGGAAATTCCCTAGTTTTAGGCCTTTTTGCGGAGAGATGGACACCCTGGCTTTACAAAGTAAACGTCCTGCCATGTGTCCTGTATTTGTTCCATCCATGAACTAAAGCAGCTGATCCTAATTAGCACAACTCTTCAGCCAGACAGGCTCGAACTAATTAGTGCCATCAGCTGTTCCGTATATATACGTATCACAAGAGTGACTTTTTAATCTCACAATTCTGAATCATTGTCACTCAATTTCAACTTCTTTTCCTTGCATTCACTCCATTATCTGCCTCAATTGTGATTTCATACAATATCTTGCAAGTACTTGTTAATATTCATGGCTATACCTGTAATGTATGAAATTCAACTACACAAGCATTGTGTGTAAACAAGGAATATAATCTGTGTGAAGTATACTTTTCATCTCGAAGTATCCTGCAGTGCTTGTGTGGCTTGGGTAGTGGCAGGGACAGTGTAATAAACAGGGAAACCAAATCGCACTGCCTCTCAAGTGTGAGAGAAAAGGTTGCATCTTCATCTGTAGGATATTACTGATATTATCTTTCAACTGCTAGGAAAAATGTCACAATGTTATAATGTAAACTTGCAATTGCAAGAAAAATCTATATCATGTCTTTTTTCGTGCTCATGCATACTGAGTGAACCAGTCAGCTACCAGGATCATCATTACCAGGGTTAAAGGTGTTAAAGGTGAATGTGCATACAGTAATACCAGAGCATCGTTATTTCTCTATATACAACACTACGCACTTATACCAGCACTTCACTAGTTTTCTCAGTAGAAAGCCTGAACCATGACTGCCTGCTTCATGTCTGAAATGCTGGCCTCCCAGGAACACCTTTAAAAACAGCCTGGTTTGATCACCAAAGGCATTCAGTTTTTGCAGGACAATGCACATTATGTGTATGTGACAAATAAATTTGAATTTGAACATACTCATACTGTCCACTGTACCACTTGCACATTACAGGGGTGTGACTGGGCACTATTGCCTCCTCCCGCATATATTCCTGATCATGCTCTAAATGATTTCCACATGTTTGGGGTTTTAAAGGAGATCCTGGGAGGCTAGCGTTGCAGATACTGTATGAATCAGCTATGGTGTGATGAGAAAACGTTCTACCTTGATGATATCCAAGTGGTGAAACACTGCTGGAATAAGTGCATTAGTGTAGAGATAGAGAAATAGAGCGAGTTTTTACTCTCATAAGTGTGGAATCAAAATGTCCCGGTTTGATTTGAACACCCATCATATATATCTTATGGAATATAAAAGTAAAATTTGGCATCCAGCCCAATATCCTTTTATTCCTACCTGCATCCATGCTAATGATCTAATTATCTGTCCTTTCCTGAGTTAAACTAGTCAGGCACATTAAACTAAACAAGGCTCTTAAACATAATGTGCTTTGAAATCCAGATGTTTTCCCTTTCAGGCTACACTATATAGTTTATACTAGGTCCTTTCATTATTATACATATATTTATAACCAATAATAACCAATCAGAATGAGGTCTGGGTGAAGGCCTGGCATAATGACTGAACTGGGATTTGATGGCATGGCCACTGGAACTGGACTGGCACTTGCATAAAGTCACAGTTGCACACCGCTCTCAGAGCCAGGGTGCTGAGCAAGCAAGACATCTGTGCTGCTGCAGGCTTAATACTCGTAAAGCCAGGCAGTAAAAGATGCACACAATTCTCAAAATCAGAAATCTCAAACATCCTTGGTGCCAGTGGACACTGCTGGGGTAGAATGCGATGGTGGAACACTTGGTTGAGAAGGTAAAGTGCCTGTCTGAGACTGTAGAGTATATAATAATGGCAGTACAGGGCTAAGCATATGTGGTTTGGGGCGCAGTTCATATGGTGAAGGGCATGGCATGATGGTACAGGGCATAATTCAGGCAAAAAATGGTATGATTCATGCATAGCTTGATATGAAACAGAACTGACATGCCATAATCAATTCTATATAACACAGCTTCATTCTGAGAATAGAAACAAGACTTTGGCTGGGATTTGGCTTTTGGCTTTTTCTCATGCTGGACTCTTTCATGTTCTGTGCCATAGTATCTTGCTTGAAACACGGTACGGTGAGCCTCTTTGCCCCGGACACTTTTGTGCTCTGTTGCCATGCAGTACTTGGAATCATCTCACCCTGGACACCTTTGCACTCTTTGTTGCCGGTTTCTATCCAGAGCACATTGTGGGATCTCGTGCTAGCTATCTTTCCACTTGTTACAGGCTTGATGCCAGATTGTGATATCTGCCCAGTCGTTTCACCGAACAAACTCTGTAATCTTAGCCCCCCCTAAAAATAATTAAGGGGAGCTCATGGAATAAACCAAAAAAAGTACATCTTACAGTACATTCTGTTATGAATCACAGGTGGGATTCGCGTAAATACAGACGTAATTTTAACTTCATTTAGCGTATATGAAACCGAAACAAATGAAAATGATGGATAAAGTACGACCCCAACAACTGGAAATAAATATGAATAACAGAAGTTTAAACAAAACAGATACAAGACAAGATAAGAAATAAGAGATAAATCAAATCTAGTCCAACTAGGGACCATGGAGAGCAATGGTGACCAACGTATTTAACCGTGTCAATATTCACAAGTTATGGGTAATTCGGGAACGCCAGTTAGTCTGGACTGTGGGGGGAGACTGGAGTACCTGGAGGAAACCCACCAAGCATGAGGAGAACATGCAAAGTCCATGCACACAGACCCTGAGCTGGGAATCAAACCTGATCCTGTAGGTGCAAGGCGACAGTGCTAACTCCTAGGCCACCGTGCTGCCAAATATTGAACATAATCTAGACTAAAACTGAAAAAAACCTGTTCGGCAAGAAATGATCATATATTCAGTCAACTTTAGACATAAAATAACATAAAAGGTCTGTCCAAAGTGGCCACAGCCAAGGATCGGCATAAACAACATGAGCAGGAAAAAGAAAAATTCATCCGTCTTTGGTCTGTGCGTGAGTGATTCCGATTTAAATTGCTAACTCGACCTTTACCACATGCAGCCTCATGCGTCCGTTGCTTAGAATACGGGTGTGTGTTTTCATGAATGCAGCGAGTCGTGTTGTGAATCCAGTTGTGGTTAACAGGCTTCCTGAGTGAGAGAGAGACATACAGATAAAGTGCTAGAGAGAGGAGGAGGGACACAGAGAGGCTGTGAAAAGATGTCGGCTTATGTATTATTGTGTGGCGGTTTCATTACAAGCACACTGTTTATTACGGGCGAAGCCACAAGGGTTCAGTGAGTCATCCTGCAAAGGCCCTCGCTCTCTCTAATATATTCCACCCAGATGATGCAGTATACCTCCAACCATACGTATCTATGGCAACTCCTGGATCCTCCTCTGCCTGCTCCTCCTCAGCTCGGGAGATAGAAGAGATGAGGAAAGGGAGGACTGGGACCAAGAGCCAGTCAGGGGGAAAATGAGCTATGCGATTGGGAGTTTTAAAGACAGATTGTGAGATTAGTAATTGCACTCAGCTTTGGAGGCTGTGGAGGAGAAAGAAAAGAGTCTGTATTAGATTTAGGAATAATTGCTTTAGGCTTGAGGTATGGACGCTAACTTATGATAACTGCTTAAAGATAAGGAGCAGCCAGGCCTTCTCCTTCTTTCACTCATCCGCCCTTCTTCTTCTTTCATCCAGATCGTTCATCCTCCACATTTAACAACATCAATCTCTCTCTTCTTCTTTCTCTTCCTCTCTCTCTCTCTTTCTCGGCTCGTGTTGATATATGAGCTACGCGACAGGTAAAACAAACAGAGAGCCAATCAATGCTGTAAACAGCAGTGAAACGAGGCAGTAAATAACCACAAGACAGAGCAAAGAGGGGCGGAGAACAAGAGGAGGGGAAAAGAAGAGCTCTTCCTTTCATCTTCCAGCGCTAATAACTCATTTACCTGTCAGCAGCTCCCATAAAGCGGCGCCACTCATAGCTGCACCGTGTTTATGCTGAGCATGGAAAGAAAATAATTCATATTTGGAAAATTATATCTCTGATCTCTAAGTGATGAGAACGCCCTTCGTCATTATTATCTGCGAATGAACGTTTAGCTATGTCGAGTTTCCCGAACAACGTTGGTCACATATCTGTCCCGGGCTACTAAATCGAGTTGTTTCTTATCCTAGCAGATTCAATGATGTATTCAAATATTGAACCGTTACCTGAAGAATTGAAAGAATATTATATCTCGTGGAATCGATCTGACATTTTGTCATCATCTCCCATAGATTGTCATTCGAGTATGAAGGCTGCTATTTGGGAAAAAGAAAGCCCTGACTAGCAGGAATATTGTGACTTTTTTTTTCTTATAGAATATTGTTAATTGTGCTAAACATTAATTCAAAAGGTTTAATATATATATTAATATATATATTAATATATAGTGGTTTCTTTTCTACATTCTACAACAATACTGTGGATTTCAAAACTATAAAATAACACATCTGGAATTCGATAATTACGTAACAACAAGGAAAAACAACAGTTAGTTGTTATTTTAAGACACAGAGGTCAGCCGTTCTGTAATAGTTCTTGCAAGAACAGTATTGTCAAGTGCATTTGCAAAATCCGTCAAGCACCATAATGAAACTGGCTCTCATGAAGGCCGTCCCAGGAGGACGAGACCAAAACCTACCTCTGCTGCAGACGAGAAGTTCATTTAGAGTTATCAGCCTGAAAAATGACCAATTAACAGCAGCTCAGATTAGAGGCGTTATGAAGTCTTTACAGAGCAGAAGTAGCAGAAACATCTCAATATCAACTGTTCAAAGGAGATTCATGCATTTTTTGGACGCCTTCAGCATTCCTTTACAATGTAGAAAGAAATAACAATCAGGAACCATCATGGAGTTAGAAAGTGATCTAAAACTTTTGAACGGTAGTGTGTATATATAGTATCTTTGTACTTGACGGAATAATGATTTTTGGCTAGTTTCTGCACTTTGTCTTGTTCTTTACCATTACGTTTTTTAGAACAAGGGGGCCATGGGTCCATCCTTGTGCCTTCCTGGAGAGCTATCTGTCATGTCAGGGGCAGTTTCTCATGGGATCTGGTCGCCAGATTGATGTGCAATTGTATCTAAGGAATTGAGTGTGAACAACCTTGCTCAAGTGCTGAACAGCAGCAGCTCTGGGGTTCAAACTGGGGACCTTCTCATCAGCAGTCCAACACTTTAACCACCAAGCGACCTCTGACCCTTTTAGAACATTGGAGGATTTTTCACTTTTATTTCTTGGAGGACGTAAAAATGGGAATAAATACAATGCTCATGTCTGACTTGGGTGGTACCACAGACATGAGCCGAGGTCTTATGGGAATAAGGGGGAAAGGAAAGGGGTTTACAGAGGGAGGAAGGAAAGAAAGGGGATCAAATAGTGAGGCAGTGTATGTGGGCATGAGGCTGGCTCATGAGGCCGTACTCCTTTCCCTCACTGTTTTGGCCAACTGGCTCTGCCCAGCTCTCCTATAGTGTGGAGAAAGCCTGAGATCCATTAACAATGATCTTCTACCAGCCGTGCCCAATCTAGCACCTGCAGAAGGGAAGGACGCCTACCCAGTGAGCTTTAGATTTAGGCACAGGCCCTTCACTGGAACATGCTGTGACAGGTCACCACTGGCCTCCATGTTCCCTAGTTGGACTACAAAGATTCCTAGATACAGTAGATGGATGGCACAATATGTGCAACAGCATCACCATCAAACATTTTCTTTATTTTTATGACGTTTTATGTATCGGCAACCTTACTGTACTACATCCCTCATTACAACTGCGACTAGTCACACAAACGTACTGTAATTAAACTAGTTTGTCGGACTAGATATTAGTTTCCTGCCACAACTACCCACAGAACGTCTTGTAATTACTGTATACTGATAGGAACTTGGAAAGATGTAGGGATTCTAGTTTCAGATACATAAGGCTCAAATAAAGTGCTAATTGTGTGCTCTAGACATTTCTTCATGACTAAGGCTATATTGACATTACAAGCCATATTTTTGGTCAGATCAGATTAGCATGTCATGATGGTTCACATTTATAATTCTAAGTTACTTTTCTCTGGCTCCAATGTGGACGCATCGGGGATCTGAAATGGCATGTGTGTGAACATCGACACATCTTTGCTCACATTATCTGAGTTAAAAGCATTAATAAATAATGGATTCTATTTTAGCAAAAAATATATATGTGCTTAAGATTTTGCTTTGGAGGACGGCAAGCAATTAGTCGGCTGTATTCATTGAGGTCAGAAGAAAGAAGAAATCCAGATGTTGCTACAGTAGCACTGTTGTGAAATTTTCATGCTGTCTTACAGTATGAGCAGAGGCAAAAAAAAAGTCCCATGTATTCTGATCTGCCCCTTCTCGTTCAAGTTGCGATGAGTCCAAAATGCAAATACTGTATGTAGGACCACATGCGAAAGTGATTGAGGTTTTGAGGTTCTCTTTGGGAGTGACAAGGATGGATAGGATCAAAAATGAGTTCATCAGAGGGACAACCCATGTGAGATGTTTTGGAGATGAAGTCAGAGAGGCCAGATTGAGGTGGTTTGGACATGTTCAGAGGAGAGAGTGTGAATATATCGGTAGGAGGATGCTGAGGTTGGAACTGCCAGGCAGGAGGTCTAGAGGAAGACCAAAGAGGAGATTTATGGATGCAGTGAGAGAGGACATGAAGTTAGTTGGTGTGAGAGAAGAGGATGCAGAGGATAGGGTTAGATGGAGGCAGATGATTCGCTGTGGCGACCCCTGAAAGGGAACAGCCGAAAGACAAAGAAGAAGACATGCGAAAGTGACTGATTTAAAAAATATCAGATTTGTGCATTAGAACAGACTTTAAAAAAAAAAGGAATTGAGACACTTCAGAGTGGTAACGTGAACATAACTTTTTTTTTTTTACCGACACTTTGCCCTTTTTTCGCTCCTCACTTGCCCTCCAACTTGCAAACTGATTATTCTGGAGGTTAAATTCAACTTTTTCCAACCAAAACCACCAGTTGCGAAAGTACTCCATTAAAGCTATTCTGGGTGTGAAATGGGATTCATGCAAAAGATCAATACTTTATTTTTATACACCTTGGTCTCTCCGTAAGCCGCAAGATTGCCACGATCTTGTTTACTGTCCCAGCTTAAGCTGCGTCTTCACTGTTCGGCCGGGTTTGCTAGTATCCTTCAGAATCCAAGCCCAAGGTAGTAAAGTTCCTTAAGGATTTATGGGTTGGAAATGAGAACAAACAGTAGGTATTATTTTAGCGCACCACAGGTGATAACATACTCTCATGATTGCCTTCCCGTCTCTCCCTCTTTTTCCCTGTCTTCTTCTCCCTGTCTAGGTCCCTTATCACAGCAGTAACTGTTGCCAGGGGGAGTGGAATAGGCATCACACAGGGAGCGTAGCGATGCACAGGGGTGACTTCGCACCAGAGCACACGCCTCTCGCGGTTCAGAAATACCAAGCAAGAGGGAAAATCATGCCAAGAGAGAACATGAGAGAGGAGAGAGAGAGAGAGAAAGGAAAGAAGGATGCGAGCATGTTATTTAGTCAGGCATTTGATTAATTTGATTCTTTATTCACAGTAACTACTCTGGCCCCCAAGGCATTTACCTGCTCTAATTTTAATCAAAGATTCTCAAAGGCAAATTAGTTTGTCTAGCAAGCGCGAGCGAGTCTGCTGGTGCATTTGTGATTAAATATTTTGGCATTGAATCTTTGAATATGGATACCCTTACGGGAATGTGTGTTTGTATGAATATTGTGCCGTCGATGCCCTACTGAATGTTCATCCTTGGCGAATAGCTGTACAGTCTATTTCGCTGGAACAGTGAAGGTGAAGGTTTGTCTGGAAAGAGAACTGGAAAAGGGCAAGTCGTCTCCACCCTCTTTCCTCACAGTCATGCTTACTGAGGCAGAAACGCATTCACACACGCACATGTGCACAAACACACACACTCACAAACACATACTGTACACAGCACCATCTTTCGCCCTCAGGCTAGAACTCTGCAGGCTGTAGATGCCTCTTGTTTCTTCTGCATTTCCGCTTTTCATATCTTCCCCCGACTTCTTTCAGTTTAGCTGCTGAAAAGACACATGTGATGAAGGAGTGAAAAGAAGGACAGCATTTGAAAAGATTAAAGTTTGGCTGTTTTTTTTTTTTCTACGTCTGTCTGAGAACCGCATTCTTTTTTATCTGTGTCTGAAAGAACGCCGGCCAAGACGCTTTTGTGATTGTGAGGGTTTAATGCATCTACATAGAGGCTTTAGCTCTAAGGCATTAGCGTGACAAAAGAGCATGCTGTAATGGAGAAAAATTCAATATCATAATGCATCTTTGCAAAAATGAGGGGCCTTTTTTATCTATGTCAGAATGCACTAAGTGCGCTAAAAATATCAATAGTTGTGCCTTTCAGCAGCTGTCATATATTCAATAAACAAAGCGGAATGAATTGCAATCGCAAGCTGGGCACAGGCTTCGAGAAATTACAAATTATAGGACTCTTAGTGCAGGTTCTCAGGGCTATGTATCTGTATATAAGTCTGATTCTTTTCCCCGGAAATGCAGACACTTAGGCTTAATCACGTTTGCTGTTGCCAGACATTCAGCGTCCGAGCAGACTGCGCAAAATCTGATTCGACTTTTCTCCTGTCTTTTACATTCTGCCTAATAACAACCTGCACTAAATTGAACCTACCGCAGAGGTCCATATGTGTGGAATTATGGGGATTCTGTGGGGTTTACTGATGGCCAGAGTGTCGGCGGGTATTTGTTACAAACCTGCACAAAACCTCCAGTTTCCACTAATGAGCCTTTCCACCTGTATCAAAGAAAGGATGCCAATTAGCTGGGGTTTGTGCAGAGCTGATATGAATACCTGCAGGACACCGAGATCAAGTTCAATAACTAAGATCTAACAGTTTGTACATTTATATGTGTTTATTTGCCAGATGCATTTTGAAAGTCAATGAGTCTTTTGCTTTAAGGCAGAACTCATGGGGGTAAATGGAGGGTTGCCAGGGTCACAGTGTTTATGCAACATCAGGCTATATATATATATAAATAAAAATACAAGGTGTAATTTTTAGTAGTGATGGTGGGGAAATTAATGAATTCAATCTTGAAAAAACAAATCTATGACAAACAAAGTGCAGACAGTGGGTCTGATATACAGTAGAACCATATTGTATAGTTTGGGACAGAGAAAGCAGGATTGTCCAGCGGATTATGCTCATGTTACATTTTCAAAAATGAAATTAAATAAAATTATAATGATGTAGATTCAATTAAACAAATGGAAGCAAATGTTTTACTGTGACATTTAAGTGCCTGAAAATACAATAAAAAAAATAGCTTGTTTATTTAACTACCTCCGCAGCAACCTCATTTCCCCTTTCGTCTGTTCCAACCACTCAGCATACATCATCACCAGTATACTAATCACCGCTGTGACGGTTAACCCCTAGGTGGCGCCAGAACACCGTTTGTCTGTTTAGTTTGAGTTATAGTTTGATGAAGACTTCATTTCCCAGTTTGCACCTCGGTCAGGTGACGTAGAAGCTCACCTGAACCGAGGGAAGTTAATGAGTTGATTATGTTTTATGTTTAGTATAAATAGCCTGGCTGAAGTTCAGTCAGGCGTCTAGCTTCCGTTATATTTATGCCTTAGTTTGTGTTTGGATGTTTGTTTGCCTTTTTATGTTAATAAAAGGATTTTGTGAAACCGTCAGCTTGCCTCCGCAGTCACACAGACAGAATAGAAGAAGGAGACATGACAGAAAGCTAGACCTTCCAAGTGGCATGGCGGAGGATTTCCCCCTAAGCAATTTTTGGGGGGGGCGCTGGAACGATCTCGCCCGAGCTGGTGGAGTGGCTGCGGGACAGCAAGGAGAGGTACTGCGGCTGGAATTACAGCGGGCTGGATGACGAAGAGGAAGATATGTATCGCGGCTGGGAATATAGCTTGCTGGTGGAGCAGGAGGGGCTGCTAGAGGACAGCGAGGAGCACGGCGAGGCGGAGTTCTGGCAGGGCTGGGAAAACTCCAGGTACGCCGAGGAGGCAGAGATGCAGGGGGAGAACGTGACGGGAGAGTGCTACAGGCAGTGGGCGGAGCACAACGAGGAGCGCATCCGAGACCTGCGGGAGCAGGTGTTGCGGCTCCAACAGTTGCTCGTCCAGGTTCGGGAGAGCCAGGCTGTAGTCCCGGAGGTCCTCCCTCTCTCGGACCCGGACGACATGCTCCCCAGTCCGACACTGCCTGGGATCTACGCGACTACGCGACTACGACTACTTCTGGAAAGCGTCACCCTTCCGCCTCCTCCAGACTTCGAGGACAGTGCGCTAGCGTGTCAGCAGCCGCTGTGCCACGCCCCCGCTCTACCGCCGCCTTCCGGCTTTGAGGACAGCGAGCTAGAGTGTCAGCAGCCGCTGACCGACGCACCCGTTCTGCCGCCGCCTTCCGGCTTTGAGGACAGCGAGCTAGAGTGTCAGCAGCCGCTGACCGACGCACCCGTTCTGCCGCCGCCTTCCGGCTTTGAGGACAGCGAGCTAGCGTGTCAGCAGCCGCTGTCCCACGCACCCGTTCTTCCGTCGCCTCCCGGCTTTGAGGACGACGCTGAGCCAACGAAGCCGTCGAGCTCTGAGTCAGCGTCGCCGCCGCCATCGAGCTCAGAGCCAGCTCCAGCGCCGCCGTCGAGCTCCGAGTCAGCGCCGCCGTCGAGCTCCGAGTCAGCGCTGCCGTCGAGCTCCGAGTCAGCGCCGCCGTCGAGCTCCGAGCCAGCTCCAGCGCCGCCATCGAGCTCCGAGCCAGCTCCAGCGCCGCCGTCGAGCTCCGAGCCAGCTCCAGCGCCGCCGTCGAGCTCCGAGCCAGCTCCACCGCCGCCGTCGAGCTCCGAGCCAGCTCCACCGCCGCCGTCGAGCTCCGAGCCAGCTCCAGCGCCGCCGTCGAGCTCCGAGCCAGCTCCACCGCCGCCGTCGAGCTCCGAGCCAGCTCCACCGCCGCCGTCGAGCTCCGAGCCAGCTCCGTCGTCGCCGTCGAGCTCCCAGTCGGCTTCAACGCAGCCGCTGTCGAACTCAATCTCGTCTCCAGCGCGTCGGCAGCCGCCGAGCATGTCTCCAGCGCGTCGGCAGCCGCCGAGCACGTCTCCAGCGCGTCGGCAGCCGCCGAGCACGTCTCCAGCGCGTCGGCAGCCGCCGAGCACGTCTCCAGCGCGTCGGCAGCCGCCGAGCACGCCTCCAGCCCCGAAACCCAGCCTCCTGGTAAGGGGTGGGTGTCCGGGGCCTCCGGTGATGCTCCGGAGGAGCATTTTTTTTGGGGTGGGGATGATGTGACGGTTAACCCCTAGGTAGCGCCAGAACGCCGTTTGTCTGTTTAGTTTGAGTTATAGTTTGATGAAGACTTCATTTCCCAGTTTGCACCTCGGCCAGGTGACGTAGAAGCTCACCTGAACCGAGGGAAGTTAATGAGTTGATTATGTTTTATGTTTAGTATAAATAGCCTGGCTGAAGTTCAGTCAGGCGTCTAGCTTCCGTTATATTTATGCCTTAGTTTGTGTTTGGATGTTTGTTTGCCTTTTTATGTTAATAAAAGGATTTTGTGAAACCGTCAGCTCGCCTTCGCAGTCATGCCACGCACACATGCCAGACACAGACAGAATAGAAGAAGGAGACATGACAACCGCCTGATCATCTGTCTTCATCTGCCCCTGTTTCTCACTGGTTCATACCTTAAGTTAGATGATTTTTCACTCTTGAATGATTCATAGGTCACTGTGTGGCTTAACAAACAAAAACATGCTCATTTACAGGGACTGGACTGAAAATGAGAGCCAAAAAAAATTATAGCCAGAAAAGCCCTTCAGGAAGCCTGGAGAACTTTTTCGCAAGACTACATTAAAAAACGTAAGAAAGTTTGGCTCTTTGGAAGTAAAATATAAAGAAATGTGAGAGGGCTCAAAACTTTTGCACAGTACTGTAGATATACACTACAAACAGTCAATGTAAAAAATCTGCCTATTTTATTTTAATATATAAATCATTAATCAATCAGCTGTAAACCATTTAGCTGCCATTTTACTTTGTTAATGTTGCTCACACAGCGATAAACATCCAGGATTTTTATAAAAAAAAAAAAAAAGATTGTATATCCTGTATACAGGGGAGTGGGGGTCATGGAGCCTATCACAGGAAACCTAGGGCACAAGGTGGGGTACACCATGGAAAGGGTGCCAATCCAGCGGAAAGCACACATAGACACTGTGGGCAATTTGGGAGGAAACCAAAGTACCCAGAGGAAACCTACCAAGCACGGGGAGAACACACAAACTCTACACACACAGAGGCTGGAATCAAACCTGGCCGGGAATTGAACTCAGACCCTGGAGGTGCAAGGTGATAGTGCTAACCACTAAGCCACTCAAAAAGCCCGTCAAATCATATGCGTTTAAGAAATTAGAATATTTATAAAAATGGATGATTTTCAAGTTAAAAAAAAGATATTTAATGCAAATCTTTGGATCAATGCACACATAATTGTATATCATTATAAAATGATGTCTTCTTAATGGAAGCAATTCATTTGCATATTGCCCTGACTCTATCCATTGTTCAATTGCAGCACTCTATACCAATTTACCACCTGCACCGATCCCTCTGAAGATCAGCAAAAATATATAGAACGCCATTTTCAAATGCCCTATTTTGTGCCTGTTGCATTATCGGGAAAAAAACAGTAAGGTCCTATTTTCGCCTCTTATAGTAGTCAGTAAATATATTATAGTGTGTGATTTCAGAGCAACACCTGGAGCGACAGGAAGAGTAAATCACAAAGAAACTGAAATTCAGACGGGATGATTGAAAAAGACTAGTAGACACACAGGGGAAAGGGGATAAAGGACAAAGCTTGTGGGATTGATGTTTTTTCATCAACAGTGTGTGTTTAAGTCATATTAATTAGACACAGAGGGCGCCGTGTCTGGCTGATAACGACCAGAGAGATGAGGTGAATAGGGTATAAGATTAATAATTTCTCCCACTAGGTTGTTTTAGTTCTTCAATGACTGGATGTGTTTGTGCCTTTGTGTCTAACAGTCGGGTCAAGCTTGTGTTTTAGCCAAATGTTTAACAGCCTCTCGGTCTTAAATAGAAATAATGTATTACGGTCACACAGGTTGGGTGAATGTATCCAGTATGTCTTGAGCCTCTTTTGTATTTACTGTAGAATATACTAGAGTTGGCGGCACGGTGGTGATCACTTTAGCGCTGTTATTTCAGCAGGGAAAAAATTAACTAATCTCGGTAAAAATATTCAGTTTAGTTTTTCTAATTAATATCTACTGTATTGGTGCAGGTGTTTGTTTACATTGAGCAAGTAGCTTATTTTAAAGTAAATTATCTTTAAAAAAAATCTGGCACTAACTGTTCATACTGTAACACTCAACATTTTGATTTCACTTACTGTATGGTGCAGGTTTAACTTCAGGTAGATATCTAAGTACTGCAAATGTTCCATTAAATTCTGTTCAGTAGTCGATTTAAGACGCGCCCACAGATTGACGAATGCGTAGTATACTGCCGAAACATGCGGTTTATAATCTGGCTCATAATGCTATAACATTTTGATTTCATTTATGGCACAGGTTCAACATCAGGTAGAAATCTAAGTACTGCCAAAGTTTCATTAAATTCAGTCCAGCCAGTTTTGTGTGATGCTGTGACAAATTCTGGCTGGACAGACATACAGACATACAGACATACAGTACATACATACAGAAGATTTTCTGGCAGAAAACGTTTCAGGTACATGTCATTGAAAGAGCGAGTTCTGACCAATATGCAGACAAAACCTTTCTTTTATGTATAAAGATAGCAAAGCAGAGCTTCAGTCTCATCTCTTGGCACAATCTACTTTTATTCGTTTGGCAGAGGTTTTTATCCAGTGAGACAGAAAATCATTTCAAGCATCTGTCTATCAAAGGCGAATGATACAAGTGGGCAGAATTAACTAGCCAGAAGATTGTTGAACAGAGTGAGCACATCATAATTGGTTTGATTTGGCATCAAACAGCTAACAAGTGCTACAAAAGAAAAGTGTTTGTGGCATTTGGCAGATTAAATCTGATCAAGGCCACAGCCATTCTAGGCCAGGAGTCTAAGAGGGGAGGGGTGGGTTAATCCTACTGTCAATCACAGCAACACTAGCCAGTCATGGGTGGATGTGAGCTCATACTGTAAATGTACTGTAAAAGGGAAGAGATTGGATTTTTGGTTATGTGTCTTGGAGGAAGCTTGAGCAAAAAGGCTCAGATAAAAACTATGAATCAGAATCTGAGGGTCGAACCTGTTCTACATGATAGTACTGTACATAGACTGGGAACAACGCAATCAAACTAGGTACAGTACATCAGTATATATGCTAAAAAAAAAAGTTACTCATATTCTAGACTGAGCTGTGGTTTGAATGTTCAATGCTGAGATTGTTTGGTTCTGTTATGTTTTTTATTTTCCTCATGGGAAATTTAGCTTGCAATAAAGCTAAAAAAAAAAGAAAAAAAAAAGAAAAAAGATATCGTACCATACTGTACAGTATGTAGCAAAAGAGGCAGCCAGCAAAATCAGCTCTACAAACAATGAAATAATTGCCCCCGAAAAAAGTTTACAATAAGAAATACACACAATAAAATTATAACAATAAACAAGTTTCACTGACTGCAATTAAAAAAAAAGTATGCTGAAGTAAACAATACAGTAGTGCTGTGGATGTTCGGCTTTGATTGGTCAGAAGGTGTTCATTATTTTTTCTTTAACACTAGGTCTGATTATTGCTGGCTGTAAGGTTTCATTTAATCCATTCAGTGTATTCTGTGATTGTTTCTATGGGAACTAATTAGCCGGCACGTTGGAAAGTCACACAGACTGATTTCGTGACGTTTTCTCAAAGAACAATTAAAAAAGAATTATTAGTGGAAAAGGAGTTCTGTAAAGAGTCACGGACGAAGCTGTACAGTACCTAGGATTTTTGTCTTTATTAACCCTTAACCCTTAAGCGGCACAGATCTGTGATAGCAACACAGCATAGGTAAATGACGAAGGGAAAATAAATAAATAAATATATATATATATATATATATATATATATATATATATATATATATATATATATATATACTACCGTTAAAAAATTTGTTGTCACTTTCTAACTCCATGATTGTTCCTGATTTTTCTTTCTTTCTACATTGTAAAGGAATGCTGAAGGCGTCCAATAAATGCATTAATTATACTGTATACAGTACTGTATGTTTATTAAAAATCAACAAAACAAAATAGAGATCAAAAAGACTGACCGGAAAGGTGATGAGTGCAGCTCAAAAAATAATGGATAAATGCAGACACTAAACTCTAACATAATGATAAATTTTCATTTAAAATAATCGGTGATTATTGGCACAATAATTGCTGACTTACTGCATAAGAAGAGCAAAACACTCGAGGTTGTACAGTTATTGGAAAATAAGAGTTTAGGGATAGGTAGCTATCGCTTGAATTTCACCTTGGCTTGTGACAGCTCCAGGCTGTAAAAAAAAAAAAAAAAAGTAGAAAAGGTGAGTTTTGCTAGCTTCCTTTCTCACATCACATTTCTCAATTGATTTTCCATCTTTGACTCCTTGGGTATCATAGCGGGATATAAAACCAAAGGTTAAACCTGTTATTGATCCACAGATACAACTGTCAACAGTTCTTTACACCTTTAATCGCCTTTAAAGTAGGAAAAAGACAAAACTTCAGGGTGACACTGGACATCTGTGGTGTTTCTGTCTAGGTATTTGGACGTCTGAGTTTTTCATGTGTTTCTCAAAGATTGTAAAAGAAAACTGCGGAGTAAACAAAGCTGCAGGGGTCATTCCATCATCACAGAAACCCCAAGGAGAAGGGGACCTGGTTTAAGATGGGCACCATAAGATTTTGCAGATCATAAAAATTAGGCTGGAACATTCACTCCTATTTATAAAGCTATCATATTGTAGCTATATACGGCCAAAAGGCAAGGAAGAAAAATTGTCCATGCTGTCTGAGTGGGAGAATTGGCATTACCGTATCTTCTCTGTCAATCAGAGGGACACCGGTCAATCTTGGGCATTTGTCAGCTCACGCATGCGGAAGAGGGCAGATAGTGCTTTCCTGTGAGCGCGGTAGTCTGAAAAGATACGACTGAAGGGCTTTGCATGTCTTGAAGGAAGCATGTGTTTATTTAGTGTTTATATATTGGCTGTCTTGTGACACAGTAGGGGATTGTTGGCTGTGAATGGCAATTAGCGGGTGACCAAACTGGAAAGCAAACCTGGAAGAAATTCATTGCTTAGACAGACTCCTTTCATACATACAGTACAGGGGTCTGACGAGAAATCTCATAGGGAGCAATTTTGGCGAGAAAATTGGCATACTCCTAGAGATGTCCTGGAACTCTTGGGCTCCTGTAGCACTCATTTCAAACTCTCCAATCCTCTCTTCAATCTCGGCAAAAAGCTGCAGAATTATCAGACATGGCATTTCTATCTGTAGACTATTCATGAGAAAAAACAAATATCTCTCTGCTTGCAATAGTAGTCTCACTCCTGGGCACTCCTCAAAGTCGCAGGGCTCACCTGGTTTTTGACGATTTTGTGGACGCAGGGAAATTCGAAATGAAGAAATTTCGTAATTTCCTAACTGTGAGATGCTTGTGACGCTTTCGCTCAGCACTACTGGTAGTCGCGTACGGTAGTCCATACAACCACTGGATCGCCGGATATTCCTTGTTTTTTCGCCGAGAGCTCCACAAATCCATACCTCTTCTAGTTCATGGTATGACAATCGTCTAGACAAAATCGATCTCTTTAAGATTTCTCTTTGTAATGCTGTATGTACAAAAGAGACTTTAGCAAGACCAATTTTCACTGCCACTTTGACTTCCATGCTTGTTTTGCACGACTCTTTTACTTTTCGACTAGTCAGGAGATTCTGTTTTTTTTTTTTTTCCGGAATATTTCATCTCAAGATCTCGACATTTGAAACCTGAAAAAACCTGGTTTTCAGTTGTTTCCAAACATTTTCGACTGCTATTCAGGCCATACACATGAATTGGAGTTTTTTCGGTGCGAGCTTACTGTGGATTTCTAAAACAGCTTGAAAGCTTTCTGTGTTTGTAGAACCTGAGCCCACTTCATTCCTTTTGTATGGTCTGAGGCTCTGTAGACTGGTATGTTCGTGCTTTCTAGTTTAGGTCAGATATACGGAATTCGATTGTATATGATACAGAGAGATTTAGATATACAATATGATCATGACAGAAAAACACATGCATGCATAGTGCATACTGTATGGATATACAGGATATTTGAATGGGAGTGGAGTCTGTGAAAGCTGTGACTTCTTGAATGGGACTTGATGATGATGATGATGATGATGATGATGATGATGATGGGACAGGATAGCAGGGTTGGGTGAAGGTCAATTTCTTTCTTTTTTTTTTATTTGTTTGTTTTTACTGTTCATGCAACAGACATACATGTAAACTTGGTCCTACACACACACACACACACACACACACACACACTGTGTACGTGCTCCTCACCATGATCCATCTTTAATGGAGAACCACTTAAAGAGTAGTGGTAGGCTTGCACAAACATGCTTTTCACTCTAAGTGAGAATCAGAGAACTTGCTAAAAAGCATGTGCATGTCGTGCTCCACTTCACTTTGAATACCTGTCTTAGGAAAACATGTACACCTCATGTAAATGTGATTATTTTTTTTTACATCACCCAAAATGTGTTAAATGACCACCCTGGATACTGTCATTAACATCATTCCTGAAGATTGCACCATTTACTATTAGACTATGCTTTGTGATTGGACTAAATTATATGACTGCGAACACAAAAACTGCAGTATTATGCTGACAGACTGTGTGTGTGTGAGAGAGAGAGAGAGTGGCATTGGAGTGCCATTTTGTAAACGTATCAGTATAATGGAGGTAAACTAGTCTTCCATTTCCTCAGGCATTATACCGCTCCTGGCTCCGGGAGCAGTCATTATCAACATCAAAACTGGTCTGTCCTAAAGCATAGTTTTGGTTTGAACTAGGTATTGGAAAATCCAAGCAATATCAGGTTCTTTGGTATAATCAATGCATCATGTTACGCTATCTTCTTTCTCGAGTTAGTTCAAATATTTATTTATTTTACAAAGTGGTGGATATCAGTTAGCTGTCTGGAGTGCTATTGGTTGGTATGTACTGTACAGTAGATTATAGCATAATGCACCTACTGTACATTATAGCTTCTGTGATACCAATTACAGTACTATTCTTTCTCTCAACACATATGGGTATTTTTAATTCTAATACAATTACATCCAAAAGCTATAAAAACATCGATAGGAGACCTGTATTTGGCAGCACGGTGGATTAGTGGTTAGCACTGTAGCCTTGCGCCTCCAGGGTCCTGAAGGGGGTCTATATGCATGGAGTCTGCATGTTCTCTCCGTGCTTGAGGGGTTTCCTCCCTGTACTCTGGTTTTCTCCAACAGTCCAAAGACATGCAGATTAGGCTGATTGCGGTTCCAAATTTGCCTGAATGTTGACCAGAGGTCTTGCCATGGTTGTAAGAATATGAATAAATACAATGGTCACCATTGGCCTCCACAGTCGCTGGTTGGACTACATACTGTAGGTTCCCAGATGGATGTATGGAGACCTGTATGGAGACGACATACATAGAAGTTTTAAGAAGAGTGCCTTCTTCCTCCCATTACCTCGTTGATTAAGATCTCTTTGATAGATCCTTTCTAGTGCTGGAAAAGCGGTGCTGAATTTCTTAGCAGTTTTATTTTAAAATGTCACTGGCAACAATTTTTTACCCACACATTTAACTATGATGCTGATTGCACAGCAGGTATCAGGCTTGCCAGGTAGCAAGTAAGAATATTCCCTGAGATTAAATCTTCAGTTTATTAAATACCTGTCCACGTGTATAGCTTCAGCTATATTTGTTGTTCTAGGCTGACTGAAGTGGATCCCAATCATGTCTCCTCAAATTGTACTGTAAGCCCATCCATGTCAAGATTCCACCTTTTGCTTTTTTAAAGATGCTTTTCAACTCACCACAGTTGCAAATAGTTGTTGAGTTGTTTTAGTCTTTCTGCAGGTTCAAACCTGTCTGGTAATTCTCGTCTGAAGTCTTCCACCAACAAGTCACTTTCTTCTACAGAACTCCCACTCACTGGCATTTCTGTTTCTTCTCCCATTCTGTATCAATTTGTTAACCCTCCTGATTATCCTAGGAGATCAGCAGCTTCTAAAATACTCAAATCAGCCAGGCTGGTACCAGCAACTACCCCGGTCCCCATTCTGATGTTTTTTCATTTACATTACACTTTAGCATTTATGCAAGGGCAGACACTCTTATCCAGAGCGACTTACAAAAGTGCTTTGAAGTTCCCATCATTGGATAGATCCTTGTGAGTTACTGGGTTACTAAGTAAGTACCATCAGTCAGAACTGTTGGAAAGGGCTTTTTTTGGTGGGGTTGGGGCGTTTGGCTTCTTAAGTCATCGTTTAAATATTGCCAGAGACTCGGCTGTGCGGACATCTAGAGGAAGGTCATTCCACCACCTAGGTGCCAGGCCGTTTGGAGCTTTGTAGGCAAGCATCAGTGTTTTGGAGCCAGTGCAGGGAGCGGAGAAGTTGGGTGGTGTGGGAGAACTTGGGGAGATTAAAAACGAGACGTGCAGCTGCATTTCCACTGCAGACCTGCGGGAGTGAGTTGCAGTAGCCCAGTCTTGAAATAACAAGGGACTGAAGAAGCACCTGAGTAGTATGTGAAGAAATAATGTGTAGGGAAAATGACAGTTGATTGTCCAATTGTACATTCATCTTCTATACCACTTAACTTGTTACACGGTCACAAGTATCTTATCCCAGGAGACATCATGCAGGAGGTGCCAATCCATCTCAGGGCGCACACACATTCATTCACTATGGGCAATTTAGAATGGTCAATCAACCTAAAATGCATATCTTTGAGTGTGGAAGGAAACCTGGAGGAAACCCACCATGCATGGGGAAAACTTGTGGACTCTATGCACACAGACCCGAGGCGGAATCAAACCCCCCATCTCTGAAGGTGCAAGTCCATAGTGCTAACCATCACACCACCGTGCCACCTGATTATTCATTCATTCATTCATTCATTTTCTATACCGCTTAATCCTGTGTTCAGGGACCTGGAGCCTATCCCAGGAGACTTCGGGCACTAGGCGGGGTACACCCTGGACAGGCTGCCAATCCATCGCAGGGCACACACACATACACACACTCACACACCCAATCACACACTACGGGCAATTTGGGAACGCCAATTAGCCTAACCTGCATATCTTTGGACTGTGGGAGGAAACCGGAGTACCCGGAGGAAACCCACCAAGCACGGGGAGAACATGCAAACTCCATGCACACAGAGACGGGAATCGAGCCTGGCCGGGGAATCGAACCCAGACCCTGGAGGTGCAAGGCGACAGTGCTAACCACTACACCACCGTGCCGCCACCCACCTGATTATAATAATAATATTTGCTATGAATACTAACTGAAACCTTTAATTTGTATTTGCATGAATTTGCTGAACATGGTATGTTTGTTCCTACCAACTCACCTCTTGAGTGAATATCGTACCCTGAACCAGTTACAGTGTGTTTTAAAAAGTCTTTATACTAACTTGCTTAAGATAGTAATCGCCAACTCTATAGGAATGTTGCCAATAGAACAGACCAAGCAGATCAGTGGCATGTTTCCAAAAGGTAAAAACAGGACAGCAGAAAAGAGCAGAGTGCATGAGGGCTTAGTGCGTTCGATTTGTGTTTCCCTTGGTTGATAGTGCAGCCTTCCTCCCTTATTTCTTGCTGTCTTTCTTCTTCAGAACCACACACACACACACACACACACACATGCTCCGGCTGTGTTTCTCTGCTTCCTTCATTGCCTTGCTCCCTTGCAGTGGGTGGGAGAGCTATAAATTAAAGTGGGGAATTACTGCTAACTGTTGGAATAAATTAGAGCGCTTTTGCATCTGTAAACACAGTCTGACTGCCTAATTACTGCACACTCCCACTGTGAGTCGGAGAGAGAGAGAGAGAGAGAGAGAGATGGGTAGGCTATAAACATGAGGAAGAGGACAGATAGTCAGAGTAGACTGAGGAAGTGAGGTGTTAAAAGAATAGTAAGAGTGATTAAGAGATGAGGTAAAGGAGGCAGAGAGTGAATTAGAGCTGTAAAACCTATAAAGACGGCTTGAAGTGTGCTTTAGTTTATGGCTCCAGACCAGCTGTCTTGGAAATGCCATGTGTGTATTTTAGAATGCAAATGGTTTGTTGACAGCTGTATTAGCATATACTGTAGCTACAATAACATGCGCTGTATGGCTGGGAGTCGGTGCATGATATAGCTGACGCTTTTTAAGTCATCAAGCTGTTAGTAAAGCTGTAGAAATTTCATTAAGGAAAAGAGAAAATTTACAAAAGCTTTACTTGTGTAAAGTCACATACAAAAGGTACTGTAGTACACCCCCTCTTTAAATTCTATGTGTTTTTGTGTAAAAACAAAATTTAAATAATCTGATCATAATATGTCTTAGTGTTAAGCAAATACAACTTCAGACAAACAAAAATATATAATTGTTTCTACCTTATTTATTTAAGAAAAATGAAACAGGAAAAAAAAAAACAAGTAGACTATAGGAATACTTTCTGCTTCCACAGGATTTAAAAAAGTAATTTGTAGACAAATGCTGTAAAACATCTGCCCTTGCTAAATTATTCCTCAGCAGGTGTGCAGACCTCTATAAAAGCAGAAGTTTTGACAGTTTGCTGGTCTGGAGCATTCAGGTACTGTATTGGCGCTTTTCCACTGCATAGTACGACACGACACGGTTCAGTTCTACTCACTTTTGGGGGGTTTTTCACTGGGAACAGTACCTGGTACCTGGTCCTTTTTTCAGTACCACCTCAGCCGAGGTTCCAAGCGCGCCGAACCGTTACCAAAACGTGACGTGTAAACACGGCTGGTCACTGATTAGCCGGAGAAAATCGTCATTACTGCGTCAGTGGAAGCGCAAACCGAGCCAAACTGAGCAGAACCGAAGTGAGTTGAACTGAACCGTGTCGTGCCGTACTATGTAGTTGAAAAGAGGCATAAGTGTTAGCACAATGCCAAGAGGGAAAGACATAAGTCTTTCTTTCGTATTAGAGAAACAATTGTTGCTGCGCATTTATCTGGAAAGTGTTTTAAAACCTATTACAAACAATTTGGATTTCAGTGGTATACAGTGAGAAAGATTATTCACAATGGGAAAGCATTCAAAAGAGTTGCATCCCAGCACATTCACCCCAAGATAAGGCTGTGAAATGATCAGAGAAATATATATATATATATATATATATATATATATATATATATATATATATATATATATATATATATTTTTTAAAAAGTGCTTCATCATCTCTGACCTTACAGACCTCACTGAGCATGTTAAATGTCCGTGGCAGCACAATTAGAAGAAGACTGAACAAGTAAATTTTTTTGGGGGGGAAAGGTTTTCCAGGAGAAAGCCTCTTCTATCTAAAAAGAACATGAAAGCACAAATGAGGTTCGGAAAACAACAAACCACTGGACAGATGAGACCTGAAGTGGAGTTGTTTGATCATTTGAGCAGAAATAGCTCATAACCACTGTCAAGCACGGCTGGGGAGGGGTGAGGTGATTTAGGCTTGTTTTGCAGCAACAGGACCTGGGTACCTTGCAGTCAATAAGCCAACCATGATCTCCTCTGGTTAATTTGAGGCCATCTGTCAGTGAGATGTGAGGCTAAAGCTTGGTCGAAATTGAGTCATGCAACAGGACAATGTTCTCAAGCATACAAGTAATTCTACATCAGAATGGCTGAAGAAAAAGAATGTTTTGTAACGGTCTAGTCCAAACCTCAACGCAATTGAAATGCTGTGGTGGGACCTTAACAGAGCTGTGCAGAAGCAAATGTCCAAAAACCTCAATGAACTGAAGAAATGTTCTAGAGAAGAATGGGCCAAAATTCCTCCACAATTATGCCAAAGACTGATAAAGTCATAAAGGTAACAATTACTCCAAGTTATTGCTGTTAAAGGTGGATCTACAAGCTATTGAATCATATTGGTACTTAGTATTGCTCTCATGTTATTTTGGTGAAGAAAGTTATATGTTGTTTGTCTGAGGTTGTTTTCGTAGGTACTGTACATAGAATACCTGCTATGATCAGATGATTTTTTTATTGTGTTTACACAAAAACACATAGAATTAAAAGAGAATGAGACTAAATTATGACTGTACATATGTTAATACATGCCTATCACCAATAAATTGGCATTAAATAACACTGATTATCAATCATATACCAGTAAACTGGTAACATGAGTATGGGTACCCAAGGCTTACGTATGCCCCACCTCGCAACCCACAGCACCAAAAAGAACAGCTGCAACAGTTGCCCCACTAATGTCCCAGTGCCAGACACAACAGCACACCCCCAGGGGTCTAGCTCAGTCATAACCCTAGAGAGCAGTGCTGCCCCCAAAGGCACAAAGGGAAACTGACACAGTATTGAGCTTAATATTTTGTGTTTCAATGGTATGGCTGATCTATGTACTTTACTTGATGCCAACAAAACTCTATAATACTCAAAAAGCTTACAGAGCTTTAATAAATGTATCTTACTAAAGAAAGAAAAGTTTGTTTTACAAATGTGCTTTGGAATATAGAATGGTTTAATTGTTAAGTTAAGCCTTTATTTGTCACATATACATTACTGCACAGTGAACTTCTTTTTTATATCCCAGCGCAACTGGGGTCAGAGCGCAGGGTCAGCCATGATACAGTGCCCCTAGATCAGGGGCCCAACAATGGCAACCTGGTGGAGCTGGGGCTAATTATAATCTGGGGCTAATTATAATCCATTGTATGGATTGTTGCAAACCAATTAACTCTATACCGGAAGTATTCAGATGGTGAACTGAAGGAATTGTGTGGGCCATGGGGGTAAGTTTTGGGGAAACAATCAGCATTTGCACATTTTAACTCCCTAATACCAACTGACACTCTCTGGAACTCCTGCTTGAAACTTGAAATCTTAAACCCCCACCCCGTTGCTTGATAGATGAACCGATGTCAAAGTAAATTCTAATCAAATTCTAATCAAATTCTAATCAAATTAGTTCTCATGGGGAAAAATATAGTGTTACCGTATCAGACATGATTTCAAGTAGAATCATTTTACAACCAATAAAAAAACACGTCTTTCTAAGAGAGCAGCTAACCATTCAAAGAATCCTCGGGCACCCGAAAGGTTTCTTCATCTGTCCTTATGCGGGAAACCTTAAGAGGTTCTTTGTAACCCCTCTTTGTACTGTAGGTTCTTTTTTATTTTCCAGGTAGAACTTCTTTAGAAAAGATCAAACCATAAACCATCTAAGGAATTCTTGAACAGGCAATGTAGAGCTGCAATTCCAGAGACAGTATTGTAGCAAAACTTTGATTCATGAATTCTGTGCAGATTAACTATGATGTGTTGAAGCAATGAATCCAAATTATTGGCTCCAGTGAACCTATTACTATCACAGGATTAGTTCCTACCTTTGTTGAGCCCAAAATGAAAAAAGTCACAGTCTTATACAGTAGTAGACTGTGTAGTCTTGAGTATATATCTTAGCTGCCATGATGTCATCCTTATTGCAAATGCAGGGTGCGATTATTGTGATTTGCTTCAGATGCGTTTTCTAGCTGGAAGTGCTTTCGTGACTGGTTTTGAATGTGAATTTTGGTAGGCAGTTGCTCTCCCCTCAGTACTGCAGACTGTACCGACCAGAGGTGGAAAGTAACGAATTACATTTACTCGCGTTACTGTAATTGAGTAGCTTTTTTGTGTATTTCTACTTTTTAAAGTAGTTTTTAAAATCTGTAATTTTACTTTTACTTAAGTACGTTTTGTTTGAAGTATTGTAATTCGCTACATTTTAAATCATATTCGCTACTGAGTAAAAAAAATAAATGAATGAAAATGCTAAAATAATACAAATATTATGCTTTTGTGCTCGCGTGTGTGTATCATGTCCTGGTCGCGCGCCGCTCCAGACTCCACTCCAGGTTTTCTGACTGTCCCGACATCTTCCTGACCTTCCACACGGTCGCTTCCGCCCTGAGAGTGACGTCATCGACTAGCGCGACCATATATAAACCGGAGAGAGGCGCGGGAAAAAGATTTTGGCGTTTTGATATTTGGTTGTGTATTCCGGTTTTGACTTTTTGCCTCCCATTGACTTTGATTATTGCTTTGTCCCTTTGGTTTGGTTGGTCTTTGTATATATTTGTAGATAATTTCACTGTTTTTGGTTTAGGGAGTCCGGGAAGGTACCTGTACTTTTGTTTGTGTGTTTTTTTTATTTTTGCAGGTAATCTAGCTACTAAATATAAATACCATTTTGTTTATTATTTTGGCCTGGGGCCATCCTGAATCTGATCCTCCTCCTCCTCCTGTTGTGTGTGTATTGTTTTGTATATACAAACCTCATTATTTCATCAGTTAATGATTGGATCTAGTTCTTTCTGCCATATACCACCATTTCCATACTGTTTAAAATAGAACCCTGAACCATTCTTTTGCTGTATGGCCCTAGACTGGGACGTAACACCATATTTAAGTGACCACTTTGATTTTCAAGCACAAGAAAGACAACAGCTTTGTTATGCAAAGGTGTTCCTTCAGTTAAAAACAACTAGTTTGAGATTTATATCTGCTCATCTTTTTTTGAACTACGCTAGAACGCCTCATCCCACCCCCGCTGTTAAAAAAAAACTCGGTAACTTTTACTCTGAGTAAATTTTTTAATGAGCTACTTTTTACTTTTACTTGAGTAGATTTTTATAATGGTAACTTTACTTGTACTTAAGTAAAAATTCACTGAAGTAACAGTACTTGTACTTGAGTACAAAATTTTATTACTCTTTCCACCTCTGGTACCGACCTACTTTCACCCATGCTGGCAACCAAGAGTTAGTGTAATAAACACTTGACAGTGAGTGACACATATAGTTAAATGCCCCAGTGCTGTTACGATTTATTATTACCACTCATGGAGTTCCTCTTGTCCAATCAGATTTCTCGGTTGGAATGAACTGTTGCATAGTAATGACTAAATGATGAGTTAAAAATTAGTGTATCGTGTAGGTTTCAAAGAAAAACAAATCAAATACGACACCATGGTTTTATGACTGTACATGAATATGGATTAGCAGCCGCTCCAACTTAGCATTCTAGCTTTCGTCTTGATTTCCCTTGTTTCTAATCAAACAAAGTCACCTTAGAAAGATAAAAAGGTTTTTGCAATCAACATACACAGTTTATTTGTCCGTATACCATGTCAGCTAAGTTACATCCACGCAGGCTAATAAGTGACGAAACAATTGAAGCTGTAGTTACGGCGGTTATTCTGGGTCAACATGATGACCTCTCAAGGCTGAAGAGCATCAAGGCAATCAGAGAAGGAACACTACAGTATCATTCTCAGAACGCCCAATCAGCAATCAGCTCAAGCAGAGAATTCAAATTGAGACAATAAATCAGTGAGGAGAGCGTGAGAGAGAGAGAGAGAGAGAGAGAGAGAGAGAGGTCTCAGTGAATCAGTCTATGGATTGTGGAAGTCGAATTTACTCAAGTGATTGTAGGATGAAAACCTTGACTGAAGACCTGATGAGAGAGGAATGAGTAAGCAGAAGGAGAAGGAGGCAGCAGATGGAGGACAAGAGAAAGAAAAGAGGCCGATTAAAGGTGTTGGGTAGATATATTAGTGCTCTTATCAGAGACTTCTTGATTTAGAGGCTAAACAGTGAACAGAATGAGGTAGAGCACAGAGAGATGACGCCAGGGAGGGGGCACTGTGGCTATTGGGAACACAATCCTTCTGGTGTCATGGCCCATACCTTCTGTTTTTTCCTCTCGTTCTCTCTTTCACACACACACACACACACACACACACACTGCTCATTAACACATGCAAACAGCCCTAACGCTAACTCGACAACACACTAACAAGACTCAGAGGTCTGCACAACAAGTTTGTGATAAGACACATTTGCATCACATACCCCAAGATGGAGGAAGACATATGGCAGGGTGAACACACACTTTCACATCTCAGTTCATTTAGTCCTGCCAGGAAGTTACATATGGTGTGATACTCAGACAGTTTAGGTTTAAACTGATCAAGCTTATAGGTGCAACAGTTTCTCAAACAAATAGCCTGGTTAATATGTGTAGCATGAAAAAAAACCTGAAAGGATAAGCTGTGTTTAGGTAGGTTTGAGGTTCGACTGCTTTACGCTCATGTTAATAAAGTTCAACCCCATTGACCTTCCATTGCCTGTAGAGTGTCTATAAAATGACTGATGTTAATGTTAAAATGATTAATCTTACCGTATGCACCTTTTGCTTAACTGAAAAAGTCTGAAAGGAAATTCCGGTTCATCAATCCATCCATCCATCCATCCATCCATCATTTTTTCTTCCATTGGTACTCTATGATTGCTTCTTTCAAATAGCTCCCATGGAATTCCATCCATCCATCCATCCATCCATCCATCCATCCATCCATCCATCTCTTCTTCCAATGGTTTTCTTTCAAATACATCCCATTGAATTCTTTCTTTCTTTTGTCTTTCTTTCTTACACTTTTACAGACATTCATCAGTTCACTACACTAAAACTATGTTCCCAGAAGTAGACAATGTATACTTAGTTCAGGGTAAAATGTATGAATTAACAGTGAGTCCCCATTATTATCTGACCTACTTAACCCGACTAAACTGCTTCTCTGATTGCTTGCTTTGTGCAAATTCTGGCTTGTGATTGGAGCAGAAAACGGAGCCCCTGTGTTCTGTTCAATCAGTCAACACAATTATGGCACATCTGTTTGGGTAGGTAGGAAGTCCCTGGACAGGAGCCACACTCATTAATATCAATCTCATTATTGCGAGAAATGGCTCCATTTTGCGCAGGCCCAAGTGCAGAGACTCAAATAATTTATAAAATGCACTGTTTAGTCTCACTGTGAAAGCTGAAAAATTATTCTCGTAGGTAAATGGTTAATGTCGGTGCTCCAGGGACCAAATCAGTTCTAGGCTTTTAATGACAGGTCAATTTTTCTAACAGCTATGAGTATTTGCCTATAAATGCTGAATGCATTAGTTATCTTGGCACTAGTGGTATAAATAAATGGAGCTGTATTATTTGGGAAATATGTTATTTAAATATTTTAAAAACAAATATATCCTTAAATATGACATGTTTTTTCAACAATTCTGATTATATATATATATATATATATATATATATATATATATATATATATATATATATATATATATATATATATATATTTATTATTATTATTATTATTTTTTTTAAAGATAAATGGATAAAATTAAATTTTCAGTATTATGATTTGTCAGATTGGAGCTCCACTTTCTTTTTAGTGTCTCAGTTACTGAAATATTATCACCAAGCACTTCCCTTTTCTCTTTTCTGACAGAAGGAAACACACTGCAGTAGAGGGGGAAATGGTAAAAGGAACCATTGAAGGGGATATGACCTGAATATGCACCTGAATCTACTTGACTAATAAGCCTTTCATTCAATGAAATGTGAAGACTAGGATTGGATAACGTCTACTTCAAGATACCCAGATGATTTGATTGAGATGATCTAATCCACATCTCATTTTATATTAAATGAAATAAAAATTTAATGTAGTTGCAAAGCAACAATGATTGGGCCCAAGCATGTGTTCCATCGCACAGGTGCCCAGGAGCACCACAAAACCGGTTTGACCTCCAAAAAGCCCCAGATGCTGGAAAAAAAAACATCATACCATGATCAATGTGATGTCACTCAATATGATTGGCATAAGTTTCAGCATACAGGAATTGCCACAGCTGAAGCATTTGAGATGGCAAAAATCCCTTCACAATTTTGTATCTTTACTGTCTCAAGATTGGCCTGATTTGGTGGCGATCACATGAATCCCCAGGTGAAGTATATCAAATTATTTTGGGTGCGTTTTTCATGATTGGAAACAACTCAAAATAATCAAGTTGGAGCCATGACGCGTGTTGCGAAATATAATGTTCAGCTCAATGAGATCTAAATGTGTACTGGGTTTTGCTTGTATACTTGTGTATACTTGCACTACAGTATGTACAAAATCTGGTATGAAGGCCCCGTACCGCATCCAGGGCCCAGCCACCCCGGTGCACTAATGGGAGCATATTACAACCTGTATGCTGATTTTCATGACTTTTTAATCATGTTAAGACTTTAAAATAAACTCCTTAGAACAACAAGAGGGCCCTTCAAACACTGATTACAGTATGTTGTAGAATAAACTAAAGAACAACTGGAACAATTGTTTTACTGATTATACCATCAGTCAATTGTTTGGACACACCTTCTAATTTCATGGTCTTTCCTGATTTTATATGTATGCCTTATACTTAAGGTACGTGAGTTTTGCGAATGCACTTGACAATCCTGTTCTTGCAAGAACTGTTCCAGAACAGCTGAACCTCATGTCTTAAAATAACATCTGACTGTTGTTGTTATTGTTAATGAACTACCAAAAGTCATATGTCTTATTTCATAGTTTTGAAATCAGTGTTGTTATAGCCTAAATTTTGGCAGTGCCATCTTGGAATATTCCCATGCCATCAGGGGAGAAATATATCTCGAACTCATAACACTGCCTTCACTGGGGTGTACAGTAGGCACTAGGCATGATGGGTGAATCACTTCATCCACCTCTATTGGTGCGCCCATCACTCTGGAACAGGGCAAATCTACAGTAGACTCATCAGACCACATGACCTTTATCCAATGCTCCTCACGCCATTCTTTATGCTCTCTAGGAAATTGAAGCCCTCTTTTCTGATTAGCCTCACTAATAAGTGGTTTTCCTAAGCCTACACAGCTGTTTAGTCCCAATCCCTTGTTTAGTTCTTATCGCATTGTGGATGCTGGAATGCTCTTAGTTTCACTTTTAAACATAGCTGTGAGTTTTTTTTTGTTATGATTTGTTTCACCGATCATTTTTAGTTAGGATTAGGATCCTTCTAATTTTTTTTTATTCAACCACATTGTTTTCCTTGGAGATAATGATTCACCGCTATCCTTCCAGTTTTTTTTTTTTGTTGCATTTTACAGTTCGTAACACAAATTTAGTAGGTTCAGCAATCTCCTTTGTTGTTTTTATTGCTTGATGCTCAAGAAATGAGAAGCTCCTCATTGCAACAGTTAGGGCTAACTTACTTGTTGCCAGATGAACCATATTAATCACTGCAGTAATTAACGACTGGAAGGCTCTTAACTATTAGCTTAGTTAAATGCGAATGGGGATTTATTTGGTTAGGTAGTGTATATTGGTATAATCTTACAATAACACAGCTCAGACTACACAAGTGAATGGCTTAACAAATAAGTGGCAAAACCAAAGCTCATTTGATCAAGAAATGATTCATTCTATTAAAAAGAAAAAAAAATCAGGTGCTGAATGCTAATGGACTGGTGCAAAGGTAGCTCTGGTCAGACAAGCAAATTGAGCTTTCATGTTATTAAATGAAATTACTCTCAAATACTTGATCATTAAATGAATCTACTTCATACAGGTGCCTTACCACTTATGTCACTTGAATGTCAATGTTTTGGCACCCACTTGTTAGCTCTTCTTCAAAGACCTTTTCAAAACAGAAATCAGAACACTTGAACCGCTTGGCATTCACTCGGGCTGGTGAAGAAGAAAGAGCATTTCTGTTACACATTAAGATAATGTCAAGCTCTAGTACTTGCCTGAATGGTCGATTTACAAGAGCCGCAATATAAATACCAAAAAATTCTCATGATATAAAGAGTTATCTTGACAATATATGTGGTCTAAGGATAGATTGATGGCTAGATGGTGTGTCAGATAAGCGGACTGATGGGTGGGTGAAGGATTGGATGGATGGATTGTCATGTAAAACGATGAGCTTTCAGTTGAATTCATGAGATTTTTGGGTAAATTCTGATGGACAAGTAGATAAATGGGATAACTAAAGGAATAGAAGGATGGCCTGTTGAGAATAGCAAAGGAATAATATGTAGGTAAATTAATTAATTGTTGGATGAATGGGTGAAAAGACGGATGTATGGATCAGCTGATGGGTGAATAATCAATAGCCTGTCAGATGCAAAGGATTGAATATGTAGAGCTGAGGCACAAATCGTTGGGTAGATGGAGGGTCAGAGGTTCTCAATCACTGATTGAAAAATGGATGAATTGGAACCTGGATGGATGGAAAAATAAAATGGACCGTCAGATTAAAGAATGAATAATTCATAATTTTGTGACTGGATGAATGGATGAATGAACCATTGGATGAATAATGGATGGATGGATGGATCAATGTATGAATAATGTATGAACTGGTGACTGAGTAGATGAGTGGATGGATAGATGGATGAATGAATGCATGCAGAGTCTGCCAGATCACAGATTGAATAGATGCAGTTTTAACAATGGCAACAGTGATGGAAAGATGGATGGATAAATGAACTGTCCATCGACTATAAAGACAAATGGATGACTGATGATAATAGAAGGACAGATATGTAAATGAAAACCAGTGGATTAAATTTATGTAACTAATATGCAACAAACTACATAAAAAAAATCAAATTTGCCAAATTCAAGTAGGCTGAAAACAGAGACGAGATTATCACATTATCTGAAATAAATGATGCCTGTTAGATCATCATACATTCTAGACTTTCCATGTATGAAAGCACTGAATTAAAATCGTCTTAATCTTATGGTGATGTTTGAAACCAACAACAAAATTTTTTTTTTTCCAGTTTGATGTAGCGTGAATGAGGTCGAGCAGACCCGCTGCAGCTCTCAGCACATCTGTTAAATTTGGTGTGACAAGCCATGTGTCTGTATTGGCAAACAAGGCACTGCTAAGGAATACAAATGTGCTTTTGTAACAAGCCAGGAAAGAGAAATAAAGAAAGAGCAGAGGAAAACAGAATGTTGGAAATACCCAGAAAGCTTGATGGCTGGTTATGAGTTATCACACGGCGAAGCGCTGTGCTCCGAGTCAGCATGGAAAATACAATGAATATTTTTCGCGCAAACACTATGCATGTTGTAGAATTTGCTGATGCATGACTCTGGAATCCACGTTCATACATTCAAATTCATCTACACAAGCACCTATGCACACACACACACACACAGATAGAGAAAAGTCCATTTTGTGTGTATATATAAAATATGATGCCATGGCACCTTCTGGCTCTTTCCAATTGCTCCGTGCCACATGGTCCATCTTCACAGTCAGCATATGCAGATGCACACACACACACAGGAGTGTGATTATTCTAACTCCAAGAGCCAAAACACCCCCATGCTGACAGCTGATCTGCATAAAGCCCTCTCGGGGTCAACGTGAAAGCGAGCGACTCCCCGCGAGAAGGAGACACAGAGCGAGAGACGAGCTTTCCTGACAGAATCTATTACTGTGAGCGTCGTCGCCCTCCGTTTGGTGCCCGAGCCTAATTATGTCTCTTTCTCTCCCACGGGAAGAGGTGTGAGAGTCCCCTTGAGATTTGCTTCAGGGTTCAGCTGCTTTTGCACTCTGCATAGTGAGCCATTTTTATAAGGATTGCAATGACCCAATGACAAGAGCGAGAGCAAAATCTGTTTGCAATGTCTTGTGTCATTTTTTTTTTTATCCCCCTCACGACTTTCTTAATGTCGCCATTGGCCAGATTTCACCTCCTTTTATTAACAGAGCAACAGACCATGATATGTTGGCATAACATTTCTGGAGGAATTAAAGTAGACGATGCTTAGCTTGGTATTACCATTCTAAAAAGCAACAACAGGCATTGTACTCTATATGGGTTTGCAGTTTTCTTCCGGCATTGCCGCCAGTGCGAGTACTTTGCAGAGAGATCTGCTGTGCTTTTCTGATGGATTGTGGGTCTGGTAACAAGTCGATAACAAGATGAAGAACCATCAATAATACTTGCGAAATGTAAAAGCAACAGCAGTGGCTCCGCTCAGAGATTTTTTTTTTCTTCGTGTCTATTGGCTAAAATTCAAACTGTGCAAAACAGATTGAATTGCAGGATGGTTTTTGGAGGCTTGGCATTTTTAGATGTTGGTGTTGATTGCGGGATGGGGATAGAAATAGGGTTAGGGGATAGAGGCGCGTAGACAAAAAGCAATACGGTGACCTCTCACTTAATTTAACCAGACAAAATAACCTCCATCTGCTACGTATCTGCTAGCCCTCAGGCCTAGTCTGCCCTTAGCTTGGGTCACCGGTACAGTAATCATCTGGCTAATAGGTATTGACTCTCAACTCATTTCTAGGCGGCCGTAGACTATACAAGAACCGCGGCTCCGCATTGCATCCCTTCCCTCCATAATAACCGGCTCTGCTCTTTGCTTTGACTATTTCTGTGAGCGAATGATAACGGTGGGTATGGTAATTTGAAGCTGTAGTCATGTATGCTTGAATAAACTCATGTCGAAGAGTATGTGTGTTAAAAAAAAAAAAAAAAAAAAACAGAGAGGGGGAGAGAGAGTTCTTCATGCACACTGACACTGCTTTGGAGAAATAACAGAAAATGCTGCCACAGGCCCAAACTTAGTCCCAACTCCCAAATCTGATATGCCTAGCAGTGTTCTGAAAATTCTCAGAGGACATCCAGGTAGACTAATATCCAGAAACTGGGTTGTCTGACATTTTTTTTTTTAATCCGTTTTTTTTCTTTCTTTCTGGGAAACACAAATCCAGATGTAGATTTAGATCTCTAATGAAGAGGTCAGAGATGACAATGAAAAGGAGAAAGAAACTGTGAGAGGAACCAGACTCCTCTGAAAGTGGAGGTTATAAATCAGTGCTCTTCGTCTGTTGTATATACTACAAAGACAAACAGTACTAAGTGTATTGAAAAGATGCTCAATATGAGTAGATTGCGAATAAGGGTCCTGGTCTGGCTCTTATGTTCTGTAGGAGTCTAAAATACCTCATCCACTGAGGCTTGGACATATTGCAGATCTCATTACTCAGTATGTTTATTCTTACATTGTAATACTGACAACACTGCACAAGACTCCGGTAACCATGGTGAAATCACATGGGTACCATTGTGAACCATTTTAAAATAAGGGCATAAATAAACAAGTTCTCTCTTTCTCTCTATCTGTATGCACACTCCTGATTCCTGATGTGATGCCTATCCCTGACACACTTCTACTGCTGTGGCTTCTTTAGCCCTCAGGACCTGCCTGATTCATCCCGTTGCTCTACTTCTGCTTGAAGAAGTAGTTCTGTACTTTTCACTCACCTTCTGCTGTTGTGGAAGGTCCTACACGACTACCATGAATTTCACAAATAAAAATAACACTGGACACGTTCACCTGGATATTGTAGGTTTATAGTAAGAAATACTGCCATGCTCATTCCAAAAGCTGCATTTATACAGTAATATTCTCGTATTGAACTTCCAATATTTTGAGTGCAGTCTGTCTTTACGCTTCCATCCCTGTATATAGAGTACATCCATCCATTAATCCATCCATTAATCCATCCATTAATCCATCCATCCATTAATCCATCCATCCATCCATTAATCCATCCATCCATTAATCCATCCATCCATCCATTAATCCATCCATCCATCCATCAATCCATCCATCCATCTAGGAACCTCCGTAGTCCAACTAGGGCCCAGTGGTGGCCATTGAATTTATGCCCATTTTTACAACTGTGACATTACCTCGAGTCAACTCGTTCACACACTACAGGTCATTTGGGAATGCCAGTTAGCCTAATCTGCATGTCTTTGGACTTTGAGTGTGGAGACTGGAGGAAACCTACCAAGCACAGAGAGAACATTGAGAGAATGTAAACTCCATATACACAGGCCCTGAGGCGGGAATCGAACCCTGACCAGGAGGTGCAAGGCAACAGTGCTAACCACTAATATACAGGGTGGGCCATTTATATGGATACACCTTCATAAAATGGGAATGGTTGGTGATATTAACTACCTGTTTGTGGCACACTAGTATATGTGAGGGGGAAAACTTTTCAAGATGGGTGGTGACCATGTTGGCCATTTTGAAGTCGGCCATTTTGAATCCAACTTTTTTCAATAGGAAGAGGGTCATGTGACACATGTGATTCACAAGAAAACCAATGGTGTGCTTGGTTTTAATGTAACTTTATTCTTTCATGAGTTCTTTACAAGTTTATTAATTCGGTTATAAAATGTTATAAATTAGTTATAGAATGTGTTCAATGTGCTGCCCATTGTGTTGGATTGTCAACGCAACCCTCTTCTCCCACTCTTCACACACTGGGAGAACAGGGTTGCATTGACAATCCAACACCTCTCAGGGCTCTAAATGTATTAATACCAGATTTCTATAAATGCCCCTTCAATTCAATTGTATTTCAATTAAATTGTAATAACACTTAGTCATAATGAATTAAGGACTCACTGTCGTCGTTGTCCATGCCGCTTTATCTTACTGAATATACAGGGTCGCCTGTTCCAGGAGACTTAGGGTATGAGGCAGGTTACAACCTGGAGGCCAATCCATCGCAGGGCTAATCTGCATGTCTTTGGACTGTAGGAGGAAACCAGAGCTCCCAGAAGAAACCCCCAGAGCACAGGGAGAACATGCAAACTCCATGCTTACAGACCCCAAGATGGGAATCAAACCCTTGACCCTGGAGGTACTGTATAAGGAGACTGTGCTAACCACAAAGCCACCATGTGAATTACGGACTGTAAAACGTAATTGTTAACACTTATGGCTGGTGAAATGGAAAGTAGTTAAGCAAAGACAAGAGGGACAGAAGCAGAATAAGGGAGAATACGTGGCCTGAAAGAGGAAAAGGAATCACTGCGCCACTCCAAACAAAGGATAGATTTGTCACAGCAGGGGGTTCCTCCTACTCTGTCTTGTCTGGGATGTTCTAGTATGTGATTTGAATGAAGTTTTTTGACCTGCTCCAGCAACAATATATCCACATGTCTGAGGTGCTTTTTTTTTTTTTAATGCTCCAATGACTGTGCATTGTGCTGTTGTGAACCCATGGTGTCCCATACTTTTAGATGAATTTCACAAACATGCATAAGCTACATACTACTGTAGTAGTTTAGTGTATGATTGGTGGTAGTGCTCGCATGTAAATAAATGCAATGTTAACTCATTTTGTAGTCTGTTTTGACAGACCGAAACACAATTTTGGATTTGTATTTTGTTAATGTTAGAAAGAAAGCAAACAAACAAACAAACAAACAAACAAAATATATATATATATACAGTGGTGTGAAAAACTATTTGCCCCCTTCCTGATTTCGTATTCTTTTGCATGTTTGTCACACTTAAATGTTTCTGCTCATCAAAAACCGTTAACTATTAGTCAAAGATAACATAATTGAACACTAAATGCAGTTTTTAAATGAAGGTTTACGTTATTAAGGGAGAAAAAAAACTCCAACTCTACATGGCCCTGTGTGAAAAAGTGATTGCCCCCCCTTGTTAAAAATTAACTTAACTGTGGTTTATCACACCTGAGTTCAATTTCTGTAGTCACCCCCAGGCCTGATTACTGCCACACCTGTTTCAATCAAGAAATCACTTAAATAGGAGCTACCTGACACAGAGAAGTAGACCAAAAGCACCTCAAAAGCTAGACATCATGCCAAGATCCAAAGAAATTCAGGAACAAATGAGAACAAAAGTAATTGAGATCTATCAGTCTGGTAAAGGTTATAAAGCCCTTTCTAAAGCTTTGGGACTCCAGCGAACCGCAGTGAGAGCCATTATCCACAAATGGCAAAAACATGGAACAGTGGTGAACCTTCCCAGGAGTGGCCGGCCGACCAAAATTACCCCAAGAGCGCAGAGACAACTCATCCGAGAGGCCACAAAAGACCCCAGGACAACATCTAAAGAACTGCAGGCCTCACTTGCCTCAATTACGGCCAGTGTTCACGACTCCCCCATAAGAAAGAGACTGGGCAAAAACGGCCTGCATGGCAGATTTCCAAGGCGCAAACCACTTTTAAGTAAAAAGAACATTAAGGCTCGTCTCAATTTTACTAAAAAACATCTCAATGATTGCCAAGACTTTTGGGAAAATACCTTGTGGACCGACGAGACAAAAGTTTAACTTTTTGGAAGGTGCATGTCCCGTTACATCTGGCGTAAAAGTAACACAGCATTTCAGAAAAAGAACATCATACCAACAGTAAAATATGGTGGTGGTAGTGTGATGGTCTGGGGTTGTTTTGCTGCTTCAGGACCTGGAAGGCTTGCTGTGATAGATGGAACCATGAATTCTACTGTCTACCAAAAAATCCTGAAGGAGAATGTCCGGTCATCTGTTCGTCAACTCAAGCTGAAGCGATCTTGGGTGCTGCAGCAGGACAATGACCCAAAACACTCCAGCAAATCCACCTCTGAATGGCTGAAGAAAAACAAAATGAAGACTTTGGAGTGGCCTAGTCAAAGTCCTGACCTGAATCCTATTGAGATGTTGTGGCATGACCTTAAAAAGGCGGTTCATGCTAGAAAACCCTCAAATGAAGCTGAATTACAACAATTCTGCAAAGATGAGTGGGCCAAAATTCCTCCAGAGCGCTGTAAAAGACTCGTTGCAAGTAATCGCAAACGCTTGATTGCAGTTATTGCTGCTAAGGGTGGCCCAACCAGTTATTAGGTTCAGGGGGCAATTACTTTTTCACACAGGGCCAGTAGGTTTGGATTTTTTTTCTCCCTAAATAATAAAACCCCTCATTTAAAAACTGCATTTTGTGTTTACTTGTGTTATCTTTGACTAATAGTTAAATGTGTTTGATGATCAGAAACATTTTGTGTGACAAACATGCAAAAGAACAAGAAATCAGGAGGAGAATTCACACCACTGTATATATATATATATATATATATATATACTGTATATATATATACACACTACCGTTCAAAAGTTTGGGGTCACTTTCTAACTCATTTCTAACATGATAGTTCCTGATTTTTATTTCTTTCTACATTGTAAAGTTTTGCTGAAGGCGTCCAAAAAATGCATGAATCTCCTCTGAACTGTTGATATTGAGATGTTTCTGCTACTTCTGCTCTGTAAAGACTTCATAACGCCTCTAATCTGTGGTGCTGTTAATTGGTCATTTTTCAGGCTGATAACTCTAAATGAACTTCTCGTCTGCAGCAGAGGGAGGTTTTGGTCTCGTCCTCCTGGGACGGCCTTCATGAGAGCCAGTTTCATTATGGTGCTTGACGGATTTTGCAAATGCACTTGACAATACTGTTCTTGCAAGAACTATTACAGAAAGGCTGATCTCTGTGTCTTAAAATAACAACTTTTTTTGTGTTTTTGTTGGTGTTACGTAATTACCTAATTCCATATGTGTTATTTTATAGTTTTGAAATCCCCAGTATTGTTGTAGAATGTAGAAAATAAATCACTAAACAAAAACAAAGAAATTTGCAAGTGACCCTAAACTTTTGAACGGTAGTGTATATATACATTTAGCATTTGTAAAATAAATAAATAAAATTAGCAAATAAATATACTCAACTCTACCTACCATTTCCAAATATATAATTATTAGTCCAGAGATAGCTCAGAGATTAACACATCGAACTACTGATCAGGGCTGCGTTTCCCAAAAGCATCGTAAGCCTACAGTAAGTAGTTCGTAAAAATGATCGTACGAATGATCTTAATATTACGGTCTGTTTCCCAAAACCATCGTAACTTAAGTAGCACTTGAAAATCTTCGTAGATCTACGAGTGCTCTGGAGTAATCGTAAAGCCTTACGTGCATCGTAAGGAGACAGATTTATGAGGGCCCCTGCTGGACAACTGGCAAATTGCATCTGAAATTTACTTCTCTTCAAAGTAATTTTTCATTTTATTTGTACGTATATTTTTATTCATTTCTATTTTCTACTCATTACACAATTCAATATAGAAATAAAAATGAATAAATTAAATGTGCTTTAAAGATGACACAAATAAAGGATGACTTGCTGGTGTGCATGAAACCCAGCCATGTTGAACATGTCTTGGTTGAGCAACAGGAAGAACATCTCGATTACATTCTCTTCCTCCACCTATCATCTTCCTCCCTGATGTCCAAGGGCATTCTTGCCCTCACTGCAATGTTGTGCAACATAGCTGTTACTGTTATTATAGCACAACACTTCCTCTAAAATCTTCCTTTTTTGTTTTTTGATTTCTGCCATTTTGCTAATTTCTCCACCCCTAGGTATGTGCTTATTTAAAATTTTCTCCTATTAGCAAATGCACTTCAGGTGAAGATAATTATCTTCAAGGCTAAACTTTTCCAAAATTAATGTAAGAGCTTATTTATTTATGTACTTATTTATTTATTTTGATGTGAGATAAGCAATTGTTGATAAAGAAATTGATAAATAATTCTACTTAAATAATGAAGGTTTCATATAAATATCGAAAATTATGCTGTTAGAACAGTAAGAATTTGTTTTATGCGAGATTGGAGTAAGACAGTGTTTTTACAGAATGACATTTCCAGTTAATTTATGTTTTTAAACTTGCGCAAGAAGAAATTTGTCACGTTTGCGCTGTCGTGTGTGTGTGTGTGTGTGTGTGGCATGATTGCAGGAGGCGAGCTGACGGTTCACTAAAGCCTTTTATTTTCACTTGAAATACAAACAAAAAGAATATAAACTCTTTCTGAGCACCTACGAGTCTCTTAATCAAACAAAACAAAACCAACAACACAAACATAATCATTGTAACAAAAGCTAGACACTGTTTTAGCTTAACGCATGCTATTTATAATGGCTTTAATTACCTATCTCGGTTCAGGTGCACGCTTGCGTCACCTGACCGAGGTGCAGCCTGGGAAACGAAGTTTAAACTTAAACAAAAGACAAACTACAGATTGGCACACTGTCCAGGGTGTACCCCGCCTAGTGCCCGAAGTCTCCTGGGATAGGCTCCAGGTCCCCCGCGACCCTGAACACAGGATTAAGCGGTATAGAAAATGAATGAATGAACAAACTACAAACAAAAACTCAAACCAAACGCCCTTTAGGCGCCCTCTAGGGGTTAACCCTTACAGTACCCCCCCTCAAAAAATGCTCCTCTGGAGCATCACCGGAGGTCCTGGACTCCCTCCCCAATGTTCCCACATTTTCCCCCGATCCCATTACTCCCTCACCCCTGTCACGCCAGACCTCCTCGGTCCGCAACTCCTCTGGGCTTGGGATCCTGTCTCCCCTAGCTGCCACACCTCTAAACGGCGTGCGCTGGATGGCGAGCCTACAGCCTTCCCAGCTTTGCCGCGCCACTCTCTCTCGGTGCTCCCCGCTGTCCTCCTGCAAGTCCGCCGGCTCGGCGAGCCTGCAGCCTTCCCAGCACTGTCAAACTTCTGTCTCGCCATGCTCCTCGCTGTCCTCCAGCAGTTCCGCCAGCTCCGGCGAGATAGTAACCGCGCCCCCCCAAAAATCGTCCAGGGGGAAGCCCTCCGCCATGCCATGTTTAAGGTCTAGCTTTCTGTCACGTTTGCGCTGTCGTGTTTGTGTGTGTGTGGCATGATTGCAGGAACCGAGCTGACGGTTCACTAAAGCCTTTTATTTTCACTTCAAACAAAAAGAATATAAACTCTTTCTGAGCACCTACGAGTCTCTTAATCAAACACAAAACAAAACCAACAACACAAACATAATCACTGTAACAAAAGCTAGACACTGTTTTAGCTTAACGCATGCTATTTATAATGGCTTTAATTACCTACCTCGGTTCAGGTGCACGCTTGTGTCACCTGACCGAGGTGCAGCCTGTTTAAACTTAAACAAAAGACAAACTACAAACAAAAACTCAAACCAAACGGGCGTTTAGGCGCCCTCTAGGGGTTAACCTTTACAAAATTACAGAACTTTTTATGTTATTCGAGTTGAATATAAATTCAAACAAGTAGAAAAATCAGAAATCAAAGCTTAGATCGATTGCTAAAACAGCATGTGCAACAATGACGAGCCATTCTACAGCGTGACAATTTAGCACGTGACATACAGTATATACATATAGATATAGATATATATACTGATATATCTCTAACCCTAACCCTAGCGACTCCTAAGTAGTACTTAAAGCAGGGCTACGTGCAACTTTGTTAAGTGCATGTTTGGGAAACGCACGTGAAACAATAACGAACGTTCGCAAAATGACTCGTAGAAAACGCTCTTAAGCGCTAAGATCAATCGATATCGGGAAACGCAGCCCAGATCATCCCAGGTTCAAACCCCAGCACCACTAAGGTGTGCAAGGCCCTTAACCCTCTACTGCTTACTGCTTAGATGGATAATGAACTCTGAATAAGGGTGTCTGCCAAATGCTGTAAGTGCAATTTCTAGAAACTATATAATCATTTCAAGCTGCATACTTTGATCTATTTTTGAGCATTTCAAGAAAGTAACAAAATGCTCATAAAATAAGTAAATTTTTAAAAACGTGTAAAAGCATCTATTATGGGTGAATAATCTTATATTTTCTATAAAATAATTCGAAAAATAATGATTCTTTTATGGAATTCTAGCAAGCCAGAACATTAAATAATAATAATGTATAATATGATTGCTAGAAGCACACAGTAATTGGTAAATTGTGTGTAAAATGTCTTCATTTACAGAAGTTTTCTACTGATTACTGCAGCGTCACCGAGCATTCTGAATACGAAACCGAACGGACCGATATCGCATGTTTGTTTTAAGTTTTAAACAAGGTTTAGTGGATTTTAAACCCATTCAGCTACAGGAACATTTGTCTGGTTAAGGCTGATACTGGGCAATTAGGTGTGACTCATTCAGTGGGTTTGAAATCAGGGGCTTTCATGCTGCTCTCTGTGCACCACATTTGTAAGAACCTTATTCAGTAAGACGAAGTAGAAAACAAACTACACTGCCACTGAATGCTGTAGTGTTATGCTTTCACACCGATTCAATTTTATTTCGATAGACATGGTGTGTAATATCTAGTGGCTATAACTGTCAATGCTACAAATCGGCTTTGTAGAAATTCAGGTCTGATCTACTGTAGATCCCTATGGAGCAATCAGTGTAAGCAAGTAAAGGTTCCTGAGATGGCATGAGGAAAAAACATTATAATTCAAAAAGAAAAAAATGTCAGCAAAATCCCAGTATGTGTTGAAAAACACATACTGGGATTTTGCTAATCTTACTCATTAGCATAAGATTTGTGTGGCTGAATCTTCCCTGGACCAAATGTGTCAAAATTATACTGGATATTACACCACTGGAACTAGGGGGTGGCTTCCTCTAAACCATGAAAAACTGTCCCAGACAGTCATGTGCACAGATATGTAGACCCAAGGGAGGCCTTGAGCTCCTGCCCTTTAGCCCTCAGACTGTACAAGGACCTCTTAGCTGGCTCATGTGATAATTGTATTTTATATAGCTGGTTCAAAGAGCAGGGATGAGCACCTGGAGTGCAGCCGTGAGCCATGCAGCTGAAATCTCACCCCCATGGTGCTTGTACACAATCCACTTTGGCAAAGCATAATTGGCTTAGCCTCGGTGTAGACATCCTGGACTTTAGGTTTCCAATAGCTTCATAAGTCTTAAGCAATCTGTCTGGAATAAAATATAATAAAATTATGTGTGTATGGATATTTCGACTCAGTTCACACTTTCCTAATTAGATTAATTACAAAATCAGATTCAAGGACTTGTTTTATTGTTGCTATATTAAAAGACATATTCATTTAACCTAAATGAATACGATTGACTATAAGTGCATCGACGGTATAGTAGTGTAATCACTAAGAGCAGACTAATTAACATTATACTCTTTGCCATGCATGGTGATGTAACATATTGGCTCATATGACAGTATAATTAAGTAATGAATGTAATATTTTCCTTCTTTTTGAACCCTATTATATTGCATTAAAAAAATACCATCATCCCATACAGTAGATTAGAGATTTTTCTTGGATTAGTGTAACATTCAAACCATTTCTCCTTGATGGAACCACTGGCAGATGTTTAAAATATTTTCCTCAAGGTTTAATTCCACTCTGAAATTAGCTCACATTATGAGAATGTGTCATAATTATGAATGCTCCGTGTGTTGGTAGGAAGGAAGTTAGCACTTACTTAAGCTTAACCTTGAACCTTTGCCCACTAAGATATCTGTCCGCACGCAGGGCCCTCGATCATTAATTCCTTCCCTACCGCCGCGCATCACAGACTGAGTCAGGTAATGCTCTCAAAACCCACACTTGTCTGTCTGTCTGCCAAAACAGTAAAATGTGACTCATCATTTTCAGCAAATGTATTTTACATTTTACATTACAGTCAGTCTGACGGTTATTCGGCCATCATTTTAAATCAATCTTAGCTAACATAGGCCTTTGAAGATTTTTTACATGTCACGATGAATGAAATGATCACAATCAAAGTTCTATAACGATCTGTGACGATGTGTATCCTCTATGTTAAATTAGACAATGAAGATCCTTAAATTATACATCTGAAAATGTATTAGTGTAAACTTCAAAGTACAGTAGCTCAAGGTAATAAGTGTGCATTTTATATATATATATATAATACAGGTCCTTCTCAAAAAATTAGCATATTGTGATAAAGTTCATTATTTTCTGTAATGTACTGATAAACATTAGACTTTCATATATTTTAGATTCATTACACACAACTGAAGTAGTTCAAGCCTTTTATTGTTTTAATATTGATGATTGTGGCATACAGCTCATGAAAACCCAAAATCCCTATCTCAAAAAATTTGCATGTTTCATCCGACCAATAAATGAATAAATTTTTTTTAAGAAGGACCTGTGTGTGTGTGTATATATATATATATATATATATATATATATATATATATATATATGGTATGTGTGTGTGTGTTTTTTTGTTTTACATTTACTTTATTTTGCTCATTAGCAATTAAGTTGCCTCTATGGTACTGAAGTTAATTAGATTGGCATTGTAGCAGAGGTTTCACTCAGATTGCTCAGTCCAAAAAATTTGGATAATGCAGTAAGAACTTTTAGGCGACTTTTTGTGGCTTAAGTTTAAAATAAAAAGCCTTGTAAGGATGTGATAGAAGGACGTACTGTAGGATGTAGGATGAGCTTAATAAGGACACATCAACAACTTGTCGTTCACCAGATAACAACATAACTAACTTCTCTTGGTGGCTTCATTAGCGTACTACAAACATGTGCAGATGAGAAAGATTGGATGGTGTTCTGACTGAGCTGTCATTGTCAATCTCTGGTACATTTCCTATGATTGCAATTCTCTTGTATCGTCCACCCAAATCAATGTCAAATTTTTTCACTGAACTGCATGAGCTATTAACCCTTACATGTGCAATGTCTTCTTCTATAATCTTACTTGGTGATTTCAACATACATGTTAACAAAGATTGTGCAGACTCCCGTGAACTCATGTCAGTTTTTGAATGTTTTAATCTCGTACAGCACATAAATTTTCCTACACATATAAAAGGTCACACACTGGATTTAATTTGTACAACTGGTTTACGCAATGTCTCTGTGAATGGGTCGCAGATTGGACTTTCTGATCACCTTCTCATTGAACTTAATTGTGAAATGCCTCTCCCCTGCCTCAGGGTAAAATCAACCATTACTTTTCGTAAAATTACTTCTGTTGATCATTCACTGTTTACTGATTCTGTACAGACACATCTTTCAGATATTACTGAACACAGCTCAGCTCTTGATATTCTTGCCAAATATAATAACGCTCTTTCTACCGCCCTTAATATTCACGCCCCACTCAAATGCAGAATCGTACCTTCTACACATACATCACCCTGGTTTACCCCCTCACTTCGCAAATTGAAAACCACTGGTCGTCGCCTGGAACGCCTTTATAGGAAAACTGGCTTGACCGTGCATCTTCTTGCATACAAGGATCACATTCAGCTATATAAATTAGCTTTAAATAATGCACGATCCAGCTATTATTCTACTCTGATCACAAATGCATCCTCCCGTCCTAAAACACTGTTTTCTGTAGTTAACAAACTCACTAGCCCTCCTGTCCCTCCTATGACCAACTCTGTAGATCTCTGTGAGTCATTCTTACTTTACTTCCAAAATAAAATAACTCGTATACATTCTCTCTTTTCAACAGTATACTCCCCTATTCACTCAAACGACTTCCCCATGGACTTTGCAACTGGTATTTTTACTGATTTTGATCCTCCAACTCCTGCTTTTATTTCCGAATTACTCAGTAAAGTCAATCCTTCTTTCTGTCACCTTGATCCTGCCCCTACGTCCCTGCTTAAATACTCTGCACCTGTTATTTCACGGCCTATTTCACTTCTCATTTCTAAAATCTTGAACACTGGTGTTGTTCCTCTCGAATTAAAAACTGCAGCTGTCACACCAGTCTTAAAGAAACCTGGCCTTGACCCGGCTGATATGGCCAACTACCGACCAATTTCAAATCTTCCGCTACTTTCCAAAATACTTGAAAAAGTTGTTGCTGTTCAACTACAGTCCTATTTGTCATCTCATAATCTGTATGAATGTTTCCAATCCGGTTTTCGCCCTCACCACAGTACAGAGACAGCGCTTCTTAAGGTTGTCAATGACCTTCTTATGGCTTCTGATGCTGGCTCTGCTAGCATTTTGATTCTGTTAGACCTCTCTTCTGCATTTGATACTATCTCTCACAATATTCTCATCTCACGACTCTCTGCTCTTGGTATTTCTGGAACTGCCTTATCCTGGTTCGCTTCTTATCTGTCTGACCGACAACACTATATTACTATCCACCAATCTAAATCTTCTACCGCTCCTGTTTCTCATGGTGTTCCGCAGGGTTCTGTTCTTGGCCCACTACTGTTCATCATCTACATGCTTCCTCTAGGTAAAATCATCCGCCGCCATGGTTTCAATTTCCACTGTTATGCAGACGATACTCAACTCTATATCAGCTTTCGACACTACCATCCCTTTCCCACTAACACCGTTTCTGATTGTATTGATGACATAAATGCTTGGATGACTAGTAACCTTCTCAAGCTCAATACTGACAAAACAGATTTTTTACTTGTTGGTTCACCTAAAACCATTGCAGCTCTCTGTACTGATACTGTTAACATTTCCGGGACCTTGGTTAGATCTTCCACCACCGTTAAAAATCTGGGTATAACTTTTGACTCCCATCTTTCCTTTCTACCTCACATTTCTTCACTTACTAAATCTGCCTTCTATCACCTCCGTAATATAGCTCGTCTACGACCCTTCTTAGACATCAAGGATGCTGAGACACTGGTCCACGCTTTCATTACTTCTCGACTCGACTACTGTAATTCTCTTTTCTATGGTCTACCAAATACAACATTAAATAAGCTCCAATACATTCAGAACTCTGCTGCTAGAGTCCTCACTTATACAAAGAAATCCTCACACATCACTCCCATCCTACACAAACTTCATTGGCTACCCATTCGCTCCCGCATCCAATACAAGATTCTCCTTATCACCTTCAAAGCACTCCATGGTCTTGCCCCTCCATATATCTCAGATCTTATTCATACTTACTCCCCTGCTCGCACACTCCGATCTGCAGATGATGGTCTACTGGTAATTTCTCGTCATAGATTAGCATCATTTGGAGGACGAGCATTTAGCATTTCTGCCCCCACACTCTGGAATTCTATTCCCAAACACATCCGTGATCTTTCTTCATTACAGAATTTCAAAACCCACCTTAAAACATATCTTTTCTCGTCCTGTTTTTCCACTCTTTTGAATATGTGTTAGATAAACACTACCAGTTTTCATGTTTATCTATATTTTGTTTTGTCATTTTTCAAATGTCTCTTTCTATGTGTAAGCATTTTTGTTATTGTAAAGCGACCTTGAGTCTCTTGAAAGGCGCTATATAAAATAAACTTATTATTATTATTATTATTGTGACATCACTTCGTTGTTGATATGTCAATGGAGCTATGACTATGGTAGGTCAATTCCACATGGCAGAAGACCGCATTGCATTTACATTTACCACATTATTAATCAGAGTAATTGACCCTTGCTCAAAGGTCCAACAGTGGCAAATTGATGGTGCTGGGGTTTAAACCAGGGACCACCTGATTTCGTAATCCAATGCCTTAACCACTGAGCACCCCCTGCCTTTAAGTTCCTATTATGTTTCTCTGGGGTCATGACCTTGAGTCATCTTTTTGGTGGGTTTCTGCCAGGTACACTAGACATGCAGATTAGGCTAATGGGCATTCCAAATTTGCCTCTAATGCGTGTACAGTATGCGCAAGGCGGCACGGTGGTGTAGTTGTTAGCACTGTCGCCTTGCACCTCCAGGGTCCGTGTTCGATTCCCGGCCAGGCTCGATTCCCGTCTCTGTGTGCATGGAGTTTGCATGTTCTCCCCGTGCTTGGTGGGTTTCCTTCGGGTACTCCGGTTTCCTCCCACAGTCCAAAGACATGCAGGTTAGGCTAATTGGCGTTCACAAATTGACCATAGTGTGTGAATGAGTGTGTGTGTGTGTGTGTGTGTGTGTGTGTGTGTGTGATGTGTGCTCTGCGATGGATTGGCACGCTGTCCAGGGTGTACCCTGCCTCGTGCCCTGAGTCTCCTGGGATAGGCTCCAGGTCCCCGCGACCCTAATACAGGATAAAGCGGTATAGAAGGTGAATGAATGAATGCGTGTATGCGCACATGTGTATGTGCCCTGTGATGGATTGGCACCCAGGATGTACCCCGCCTTGTGCCTGAAGTCTCTTGGATAAGAACCAGCCCCCCACGACCCTGAATTCATCTGGTGCATGCAGGTTATCAGCATATCTATATCACATTCAGAGAATTTAGTATACATACTAAATCAAATTCCTCTTAGCATCACTTTATGAACGAAAAGCACTGCATGTGTGGTATTTATCCTAACCGTACAGACACACCAAACGTGATAATCGCCTTGTAATCGATCTGATCTGACTTAGTAATACCTTCAATCTCATTGGGTCTGGTGAGCACATCTTCATGTGTGTGATCATGAAATTAGAGCCAACCGCGTTCTCCAATGTTTTTAGAACCAAGTAGAAGCTTAATCGCAGTGTGACAGGGGCCTAAATTAGCCTGCTGTGCCCATGTGCCATTATAGTATGTCTAAACCCACCAAATTCAAATCACAACACAAGTATTCATTTATGCATATTTATTTCTAAAGTAACAAACTCAGTTTAAAATCATACATCCTACAGCTTTAGCCCTGGAAACCCCTGTTGTGCAAATGTTGCCTTTCAAAGGCAGTGAGTGCTGCACAAGAGCCAGATGGTTTTTTCATGCTACACACTTCAGAACTCTGTGGTCTTCTTCTATGAGTTTGGTATTTAAAAATCTCTACTACTATTATGACTTTAGCTCAATTAAAATGATGTAACCATGAGAGTATGTTTCTTTTGTGCAGTGACACACTCCAAACTAATAGCTAAAAAGCAATTAAACATAGACTCAGACTTCAGAATGGGGCAAAGATATGATCTCTGTGACTTTGACTTTGTCAGGGTTGTTAGTACCAGATGGATCTGTTTGAGTATTTCAAAAAATGCTGAGCTGCTGGGATTTTCACACACGACTGAAGAAAAAAAGCCCAGAAAATTATAGGCAGTTCTGCGGGTGGGATGAGAGAGAGAGAGGTTAGAACAGAATAACCAGATGGTTTCAACATACAGAAAGGCTACAGGGACTCAAATAATGACTTTTTACCGCCATCCTAAAGAGAAAAATAGTTCTCAAAATATTCAATATGTTAAAGAGCAAAAGAGCGCATCAGGTCCAATTGGATTTGGATTGGATTGGTCCATTTGATGGGAAGTTTGAATCATTTTAGTGACTCGGTTCTTTGAATCTCATTCATCAAAATGAACGAATCTTTTTTTTGCGTCATTTAATTCATTTCGTTCTTTTGATCAGAAATAAAATAAAATGTTGCGTTTTCAATAAAAAGACCCCCAACACGAAAAAATTCTGGCTATAGTTCCAGTAATGAAAATATTACAATGCAGCTAAGGACATATTATAATAAAAAGAATGAGCAGCTCATCTCTCATATCTTCTAGTCAGAGTCGTTCATTCTTATGGATCTGTTGCACTGCATAGCACCTACAGTGGTGTGAAAAACTATTTGCCCCCCTCCTGATTTCTTATTCTTTTGCATGTTTGTCACACAAAATGTTTCTGATCATCAAACACATTTAACTATTAGTCAAAGAGAACACAAGTAAACACAAAATGCAGTTTTTAAATGAGGTGTTTTATTATTTAGGGAGAAAAAAAAATCCAATCCTACATGTCCCTGTGTGAAAAAGTAATTGCCCCCTGAACCTAATAACTGGTTGGGCCACCCTTAGCAGCAATAACTGCAATCAAGCGTTTGCGATAACTTGCAACGAGTCGTTTACAGCGCTCTGGAGGAATTTTGGCCCACTCATCTTTGCAGAATTGTTGTAATTCAGCTTTATTTGAGGGTTTTCTAGCATGAACTGCCTTTTTAAGGTCATGCCACAACATCTCAATAGGATTCAGGTCAGGACTTTGACTAGGCCACTCCAAAGTCTTCATTTTGTTTTTCTTCAGCCATTCAGAGGTGGATTTGCTGGTGTGTTTTGGGTCATTGTCCTGCTGCAGCACCCAAGATCGCTTCAGCTTGAGTTGACGAACAGATGGCCGGACATTCTCCTTCAGGATTTTTTGGTAGACAGTAGAATTCATGGTTCCATCTATCACAGCAAGCCTTCCAGGTCCTGAAGCAGCAAAACAACCCCAGACCATCACACTACCACCACCATATTTTACTGTTGGTATGATGTTCTGTTTCTGAAATGCTGTGTTACTTTTACGCCAGATGTAACGGGACACGCACCTTCCAAAAACTTCAACTTTTGTCTCGTCGGTCCACAAGGTATTTTCCCAAAAGTCTTGGCAATCATTGAGATGTTTTTTAGCAAAATTGAGACGAGCCTTAATGTTCTTTTTGCTTAAAAGTGGTTTGCGCTTTGGAAATCTGCCATGCAGGCCGTTTTTGCCCAGTCTCTTTCTTATGGTGGAGTCGTGAACACTGACCTTAATTGAGGCAAGTGAGGCCTGCAGTTCTTTAGATGTTGTCCTGGGGTCTTTTGTGGCCTCTCGGATGAGTTGTCTCTGCGCTCTTGGGGTAATTTTGGTCGGCCGGCCACTCCTGGGAAGATTCACCACTGTTCCATGTTTTTGCCATTTGTGGATAATGGCTCTCACTGTGGTTCGCTGGAGTCCCAAAGCTTTAGAAATGGCTTTATAACCTTTACCAGACTGATAGATCTCAATTACTTTTGTTTTCATTTGTTCCTGAATTTCTTTGGATCTTGGCATGATGTCTAGCTTTTGAGGTGCTTTTGGTCTACTTCTCTGTGTCAGGTAGCTCCTATTTAAGTGATTTCTTGATTGAAACAGGTGTGGCAGTAATCAGGCCTGGGGGTGACTACAGAAATTGAACTCAGGTGTGATAGACCACAGTTAAGTTATTTTGTAACAAGGGGGGCAATCACTTTTTCACACAGGGCCATGTAGATTTGGAGTTTTTTTTCTCCCTTAATAACGTAAACCTTCATTTAAAAACTGCATTTTGTGTTCAATTATGTTATCTTTGACTAATAGTTAACGGTTTTTGATGAGCAGAAACATTTAAGTGTGACAAACATGCAAAAGAATAAGAAATCAGGAAGGGGGCAAATAGTTTTTCACACCACTGTATATGAGTCACGTGACAAAAGTATGAATAATTCTGACCAAATACTCAAAAGTAAACTACTCATATCTGTTTCCTGTACATAACCTATGGAGGTTGCGCATGCGTGCCCCATAGAAAATGAATCACTCTCCGAGACTACTTGTACTTCTGGGTCACATTAAAGACTGGTTCAAAAAGATCAAATCGTTTATGTACGACTCATCGCTAATAGTTATATTAACCTCCATCCATTTATCTAGGAAAATCTGTAGTCCAACTAGGGCCGGTGGAGGCCCAATGGTGACTACTGTATTTATTCCTATTTGTACAACTGTCGTAGGTCAACATTCATTCATCATTTCTATCTGTTATCGCCCAAATGAGGATGGGTTCCCTGTTGAGTCTGGTTCCTCTCAAGGTTTCTTCCTAATGCCATCTCAGGGAGTTTTTCCTTGCCACCGTGGCCGTCACCCTTGGCTTGCTCATCAGAGAAATTTCATTCATTCGTCTCATTATTATCTGCACATTTTTCCCACACATCCACACTTCGAATTATTTTCTTTTCTATAATTATTATTATTATTTGTTTTTATTTATTTATTTTCTATTATAATTTTATTTATTTATTTATTATTTTATATATAATTATTCTATATATATATAATTTTTTTTTTTTTTTTTTTGTTAAATTTCTTTAATTTTTGTGAAGCTGCTTTGAGACAATGACCATTGTTAAAAGCGCTATATAAATAAAATTGAATTGAATTGAACATTCACACACAACGGGCAATTTGGAAACGGCACGTAGCATAATATGCATGTTTTTGGACTGTGGGAGGAAAGCGGAGAACCAGGAGGAAACCCACCCAGAGAACATACAGTAAGAACTCCACACACAGACCCAATGCGGGAATCGAACCCAGAACCTGGAGGTGCAACGCGACAGTGCTAACCACTAAGCCACCGTGCCACCTAAATTAGCCTAAATTAACTTTCCTAATTAAGTGATCAATGAGAAAATTAAAGGGGTTTGTGATGCTTTGGTGTGTACAGTAGATTCTGACTGAGGCGTCAAATCACACATGTATTTGCTGTCTTCGGTGTGAATAAGTCTAAATGGTAATAGTCACAGATTTGACTTGGAATAAAATACAGTATGGTATTTAATTAGAGATCTAATTTTTTACACCATGCGCTAGGAAACCTTGCCAAAATTTAACAACAGAAGAGTTTGGCTCTTAAACTGGCTAAAAACGTGGGCTCATTCTTTAAAAATGTCACCATGAGACATCAGCGGAAAAGGAGAAATTCGAAATTAGCCGAGATCACCATTGTGCTTTTCTATAGAGATTACATGACTGTCTGGGCAATTTAACACCTGTGTCATCAAAGGATGGGCATGAAATAGCCGGATCCTCCGATTAGAACGGGTATCTTGTCCTTTTGGACGTGTCTATATTGGCTGCGAATGTGTCTGTGACTGAGAGCGTGACAGCATGAGATGAAGAGAAAAGCAGAGACGACAAACCAAAGACGGAAAGAGAAAGAAGGAGAGTGGCAGACGGAGGGAAAGCTAAAATCAAACGGACGAGACAGGGCGACAGGGAGAGCATCCAAGCGTGCGCACTGTCACCGACTCGGTGAAGGGAACTTGTGGACGAGAGGTAGCCATGGCAACGGCAAGCCCAAAGGCTAGTTACTGAAACTGAGTTAATTATGAGGAGGTGGGCGATGGCTTTGTCCTTGTTTTGTGGCATCCCTTTTTGTCTCCTTCACTTTACTGTCATTGCCTGTACAGATCACGTTAATATAAACTATAGCAACAAGCGGCAGAGAAAAAGAATGAGAGAGAGAGAGGGAGCAAAGCAAAGGGGGCAAAAGTACAAATATTCTGATGGTTGAAGGAAAAGGACAAGTCAAATGGGGAAGTGTGGGTGCATGTGTGTTTATGTGTGTGTGTGTGTGTGTGTGTGTGTGTGTGTGTGTGTGTGTGTGTGCCTTAATGTTGGCACCTCAGGCAATGAAATTCAATCTGCCCTGCACTATGGGGGGAACAGGATTCATTGGAAGAAACAGGTAATATATTTGCTCTGAATAAAGTCCCGAGCCACACGGTGAAGTGTGTACGGGCGGGGTCACTGGGCGCCGTTTGATTGATGACTGCTCTTCCAAACAAGCAACAAATCTTCAAAGTTCTTCCACTATGTGCTGGTGAATTTGCAAATTTGACTCGCTGATAGCTTGACACTTTATTAGGAACACTCGTACACCTGTGGATTCTTGCACTCAGGTCTTTTGCTGTTTTTGTACATGCTGAGATGCTTTTCTGATCACCATGGTTGTAATGAATGATTATTTGAGTTACTACTGTATTTCCTTCCTGGAAGCTTGATCCGATCTGGCTATTTACTTCTGACTTTTACTATTTACTTGTGCCGTTGCCGCATGATTGGCTGAATAGACATCTGCATGAATATACTGTACAGGTGCTGCTAATAAAGAGGACAATTAGTGAATGTTGAAAGTCACCTGGTCTGACATTTTAAGTACAGTATAAGGAATGAGTAAAATATTTAGTGTTTCATTTGGTTTTTCTTTCTATACTTTGCTAAAATAAGCTTCCAGAATCTTCATCAATGTATTTCCCATTTGATGGATTTATTCATAACGTGTTTTTGATTCATGAGAATTTTGTCATTATAGTGATACAGTACAGTTGCCTAGAAGATGGTGTAAATCTCATTTAAAAAATTTTTTATAAAAAATTAACATTTTAAAATTGATTTAGAAGCGTCTGTCTAGCACTATCCCCTTGCACCTTGAGGGTCTGGGTTCGATTCCCATCTGGGTTTGAATCCCACCTTTGTGGCATAAGGTTTGCATGTTCTCTGGTTTCCTCCCACAATCCAAAGTTCCCCAAGTTGCCCATTGTGCATGTGTGAATGAGTGTGACTAGCGATGAATTGGGATCCCGTCCATGGTGGACCCCACGTCTCCTGGGACGGGCTCCAGGCCCCCCACCTGCAACCCTGTATGCGTACAGGATAAAGTGGAATAGACGAGCGAATGAGCTACATTTAATGTTGTGCGTCATTCACAAAATGCTCACACTTACACCCTCCAGACTCATAACTATGCACCTTTTCTGTTAGTTGTATTGTAATTAATGAATAATTTGTAGTAGTTTCTATGCAATATGTCTACAATATGCACTATTTTTTAATATACAATCATGTTCTGTTATACTGTTCTTAATAAACGATAAGTATTTCCTTTTAATAAGTTTCCAATTACTTCTTAAAAAAAGCTTTTATTTTCTATTAACTAGGCATATGTGGATTTAAGAAAAAAAAAATTCAGTCTTTTGTGTTTTATTCCATAAATATAACTCTACTGAGAATTGCTCCAACACCTCTCACTTCACGCAGCTTTCTCTTTCCCTCGCGCTTGTCCCTACAGAATACTGTTCCTTTCGAGTAAATGCAATCTTTAAAAAATCCAAGCCTTCTTTTTCCTCTCTGCAACTCACAACCTCTCATTTTTACATTATTTTGTGTTTACATTCATTTTCAAATATAATTACAAATTTTCACTGATTATTTTTTTTTATGGTTTCTGATTAGCTGGCAAGTATTAATTTATTTATTTTTTGTTACTGTATATTGCTATGCCACTAAACACTAAACCTATTGGTCTGGAATTGCAATTGCAAGAGAGTTTATTCGGTAACCATGGTAATGTGTATATATTTAGGTAAAGCCTGTAATTTGACTATAGTATCACTCCTGTGTGAAATGACAAATTTAATGTAACAGCAGGGGTTTTACTTTAATTGTAACAAGAACTGGAGCTACGATCCAGGTGCAAAAAAAGGTTTATTTGGCAGACAGAGTGAAAAAAAAACTCTCAAAAATAAACTAATATACAATAAATACAGCAAGGGTCAAAGCATGACGGGCAGTTAAATGTAACAAAGTCCAAAAGATCCGGTGAGAACATTCTTCACCATGACTGGTTGGTACTGTAACTGTCACCTTAATGGGAGAGTGTTCGTACATAAAAAGAGTGAGTATTGACTATGACTAAATTAGGGAGAAAACAGCGTGAAATATACCCTCAATATACCCATCACACAAATGAGGATGGGTCCCCTGCTGAGTCTGGTTCCCCACAAGGTTTCTTCCTATTCCCACCACAGGGAGGATTTTGATCATTTTTGATTCATACACATTTTCTCACATTTCATCCACATTTTCATAATTTGCTTTGCGACAATGACCATTGTTAAACGCGCTATACAAATAAAATTTTATTTAATTGATATTTGATGGGCGGCACGGTGGTGTAGTGGTTAGCACTGTCGCCTTGCACCTCCAGGGTCCGGGTTCAATTCCCGGCCAGGCTCGATTCCTGTCTCTGTGTGCATGGAGTTTGCATGTTCTCCCCGTGCTTGGTGGGTTTCCTCTGGGTACTCCGTTTTACTCCCACAGTCCAAAAGACATGTAGGTTAGGCTAATTGGCGTTCCCAAATTGCTCGTAGTGTGGGAGGCACTCTGTCCAGGGTGTGCCCTAAGCCTCCTGGGATAGGCTCCAGGTCCCCACGACCCTGAATACAGGATAAAGCGGTATAAAAGACGAGTGAGTGAGTGATATTTGATGCAAATCCACGCACACATTGATCAGACACAACATTCCAATACTAAACATTATGCCCAATATTGTGTTGGTTGAGCAACCAAAACAGCTCTGACCCTTCAAGGCATAACTCCACCAGACCTCTGAAGGTGTGCTGAGATTTTGGGATGCGTCTGGTGTCTGGGGATGATTCTATCTACTTAGAAGATGGTTCTGGCCTCGACTGGTGTTGTCAGCTGTTTCTCTGAGGACTTGACAATTCGATAGTTCAGGACTTTCTACAAGTCTACCTGAGTCTCCAATAACTACTGGACTCCATTTTACATCAACTATTATAACAACAATTAACATCAACTATTATAGCTGAACCTAACACTTAACACTGTATAAATGCAGATCATTTCCTGCTATCTGTTTTACCCAGATGAGGATGGGTTCCCTGTTGAGTTCAATTCAATTTCAATTCAATTCAGTTTTATTTCTATAGCGCTTTTAACAATTGACATTGTCTCAAAACAGCTTTACACAATCAAAAGAATTATTTAAGTTTGTATGGAATGTGAATGTGTATGAATCAAAATGGTCAGATTGTCCCTGGTGAGCAAGCCCGAGGGCGACAGTGGCAAGGAAAAACTCCCTGAGATGGTAATAGGAAGAAACCTTGAGAGGAACCAGACTCGACAGGGAACCCATCCTCATCTGGGTGAAACAGATAGCAGGAAATGATCTGCATTTATACAGTGTTAAGTGTTAGGTTCAGCTATAATTGTTGATGTTAATTGATGTTATAATAGTTGATGTAAAATGGAGTCCAGTAATTATTCGAGACTCAGATAGACTTGTAGAAAGTTCCAGTCCTGAACTATCGAATTGTCAAGTCCTCAGAGAAACAGCTGACAACACCAGTCGAGGCCAGAACCATCTTCTAAGTAGATAGAATCATCCCCAGACACCAGACGCATCCTAAAGAGACACACGGGGCATCCATGCGATGAGACCTCCAACCAGAAACCGGGCACCAGGATGGATCAGACAGGTCCGGAGGGCAGAGGGAGTCTGGATCACTGGCAGCTCAGGAACCACATGTGTAGCTCGACAGAGAGAGAGAGAGAAAGAGTGAAAGGGGGAGACAGGGGGAGAGAGGAAAGAGAAAGAGGGGGAGGAAGAGAAGAGGAGGAGAGATTGCAATTAGGTATGGTCACAGTCACAATGTATAATGTGAATGTATATTTACTGTAGAGTGCATGCAGGGACTCCGGCAGGACTAACTATGACAGCATAACTAAAAGGGAGAGCCAGAAGGAAACACAAACATGAGTCTGGTTCCTCTCAAGGTTTCTTCCTATTACCATCTCAGGGAGTTTTTCCTTGCCACTGTCGCCCTCGGGCTTGCTCACCAGGGACTATCTGAACATTTGATTCATACACATTCACATTCCATACAAACTTAAACAATTCTCTGGATTGTGTAAAGCTGTTTTGAGACAATGTCAATTGTTAAAAGCGCCATACAAATAAAACTGATTTGAATTGAATTGAATTGAATTGCTGAGGTACAGTATGTGGAACAGGACATTAGCAGCAATTCATTTAAGTGCTTTAAATCGCAACGTGGTGTCTGCATGGATCGGACTTGTTTGTCCAAAACATCTCATGGATTATTGATCAAATTGAAATTTGTAGACTGTCAAGGACGGATCAACAACCTTGACTCTTTGTCTGCTAAGCCTCATACACAGCACGTTGTGATGCCTTCCTATCATGGTCAGCATGAACTATTTTCAGCAATTTGATCTACTGTGGGATCGGACCATGCAGGATGGCCTTTTCTCCGCAGTTCAGCCTTAGGTGCTGATGATCCTGTCACCAATTTACTGGCATAAAATTGATAATCAAGGTTAACATTAACATTGTGGTTTTCAGGACTTTATGAGTGGTAGGGTAATGCTGGCTTATGGCAGGACTTCTTCAGTAAAGCTAGGAAGTTGAATTACTTAAGTAAATGAAAACAAGGAATTGAATAGAAAGTAGTTAAAGGTTGTGCTAAAGCTTTGTTGTCAGTGACCTTTGCTGTTGCAAAGTAGGTCCCAAATGCTTGATAATTTATCATTGTTTCGCAGAGTACAATACTAGCAAAGATATTATCCAACATTAGCCTGTGGGCATGGGCAACCTGAACATTAGCTAAGTACCATAATAAATCATTCTTTCATTCATCTTAGGTACCAGCTTTATCCTGGTCAGGCTCACTGTGTATCCGAAGCCCATCAGCAACCGCTGTGACCATGGTACGAACCATTCTGAATTGTCTGCATATCAGAAAGTAACAGTGGTAGGATGGTGTTCTTTGTGTCACCCATGTTGCTTTGTCATCTTGAGGCATTTGCTCTGTTATCTATTACAAAGCTGAAATGCCTCATTCTGAAATACTTACTTAAAGAAGAAGAATGCCTTTGTGAATTTAAGGAGAGTGGTTGCCATATTGGAAATCCTAGCTATTCAATAGTGGAGCACAATGCGGAAAATATTACTTAATGATTTAAGACCAGTTAATGGGTAACAATAAGTATTTTGAAGCAAACAAGGAAGTGACCTCAGCAAAAAGGGCAACTTCCTCTAATATCCAATACAACGCAGGCTTCTCCTCAACATTTAGCAATATATCACTGACAGCCGCACTGGACTAGCGTAATGGAAATGCACTAATGGTGAAAATGACAAGGCATTTATCATTCTCAAATGTGAATGCCGTCTCACACACACAAACACACACACTTTCCAAACATAACACTTTTTTTTCCTCCAAAAAAGCATACCATGAAAAGGTCACCGAATGTAAAGATATTTCATTATGTAAATAATGAATCTAAAAGGGTAATGCTCCTTTGTCCTAAATAAAATAACCCCATATGTTTATCCTATTTGCTTACGCTATTAGATTTATGTGTTGCATGTCTAGCAAATACTACTGCACATGTTTCTATACAGTATGTAACCAGTTAAGAGGTCAAATCAGCAACCAATAGCTGCACCATTATTCTGAAAAGGGTCGCGGATAATACAGTGCGAATTAGGAGCACTGTTATCTGTGTTTTGAAAATGATTTAACACTAGCTTTCGGCTCCGCACCCATCACACCAGTGCCAAATGGAAAAGAGTCTCTTCACAGCTATTACTGTCAGCAGACAGCCCATGCCCTTGGGTCAATGTACTCCTCCTACTGTCAATAAGACAGTAATTATAAAGCAACGTTTAGCTTTCAGAGTGGCGTTTTTGAGGCTGGATGTTAAACCCACATAAATCACATTATATGATTTTTGTCATCAGTATGCAAACGACATTCCGGGGGAGGAAGCGAAGCACACATTCAAGTGGGCTGGTGTTTGAGATTCAAAGGAGGCTCCATTACTGTAAAGTTGCAGTCTGTGATCTAGTTATATCCATCAGAATACTGTTTGAGATCAATATTTTTTTTAAGATTAAGGTTGAGAGTGTTTTAAGTTCTAGATCCTCTCATGTGCTGGGTAAATGTTAGGCCAAGCTAGTGATGATGATCTCAACCCGTTTCCTAGCAGATGTGTAATGGAGCTCCATGAACATTTTAAGTGTATAACACTTTGGGAGGATACGATTTCCCGACGTATGTCTGTTCAAGTAATGTTGCAAGGGGGATGACCTTAATGATTCACGTATTGATATAAATGATTCGCATAGGATAAGTGATCTCTGTAGAAATCATTGTAGATGGGAATTTCCTCATGCTGTACACATGGTTGCACATGAGGAGATCAATACATACACCTTATGTTAATACAATATAATTTCAAATTCAAACCCCATCACCACCAAGCTGCCACTGTTGGGCCCTTAAGCAAGGCCCTTAACCCTCAAGTGCTCAGATAATGAGCTGTATAATGAGACTGATGTAAGTTGCTCTGAATAAGGGCATCTGCAAAGGCTATAAATGTCAATGATTCTTTTGTTTTTTTATGTTGTCGGGTGGGCAGCGCGAATTGCTCAAGATCATCAATCAAACACGTGACCATAGGATGTAGCATAAGAACTAATGTGACCATAAGGACATCCCTAAATCCTGTGTTCAGGTTCGCAGGGGGCCTGGAGCCTAAGGGCACACGGCGGGGTACATCCTAGACAGGGTGCCAATCCATCACAGGGCACACACATACACATTCATTCGCACACTACAGGGAGTTTGGGAACGCCAATTAGTCTAATCTGAACCCGGACCTTGGAGATGCAAGGCGACAGTTCTAACCACTACATCACCATGTCACCCCTAAATCATCTCTTTTTTTTTTTTTTTTTGGCAAATCCTTTTAATGTCATTTTTAATGTCATATTTTATATTATTGTCAAGCATTACAATATTTCATTTAGGTTTGACTGACATGATAGATTCAGATGGGACTAAAACTGCAGAGGTAATAATTACATTACCACAACTCTATACATAAAACTAATTTAATCTGAGTAGACCTTTAGTTGAGCTTTCTTTAAAAGTAACATTTACACATGGTGTAAGATACCAAGCTGATCTGAGCTCTGGGTGAACATTCAAGCATTGGTTTTCACCTCATTATGTGTTCGTGTTTGTGCAAATTCTCACATAAATACCCTGGGGTATTCTTGATTCTACCAAAATATCCGCAATGCATTAGTTATTGGGTAGGCGGCATGGTGGCTTAGTGGTCGCCTTGCACCTGCAGGGTCCGGGTTTAATTCCCATCTTGGGTCTGGTTGCACCAGTTTCCTCCCACAGTCCAAAGACATACTGATTAGGCTAATTGGCATTCCCAAATTGCCTGTAGTGTGTGAATGTCATGGTACACCCTGCCTCGTGCCCCAAGTCTCCTGGGATAGGCTCCAGGCTTCCAGCAACCCTGTACACAGGATAAAGTGGTATAGGTTATGAGTGGGTGGGTGATAGTTATTGTGCTTAATGAGAATACATTGAGGGCTATAATAAATTGGGACATAGCAATAGAAAGCCAGGAGATTTACATGAGTGAAGCTTTGTTCTATCGAATAGTTGCTTCTTTGGAACAAACCACAAAGCATATTTTAAATAAACCAACTTATTTAGCTGATTTAAATAATTTACCATGCTTGTAAAGCCTGAAGCTGTTAGCTCTACATCTACTCGTAAGTGCATGTTGTCTGCTCTTTTCACCTTCTGAATTTATTTTAGCAAGGTGACCTGGAAAACAAAACAAAACAAAAAATCCTTCCTGGGAAAGAAAACAAGTCTCTGCTCTTTGCATCATAATGTCCTGTACTTGAGCCCACCCGAATGTCTTTGACTTAGTTGCATGAAGATATATCACATTCTGCATTAACAAAGTTAATGAGATAGCTGTTAGATTTAATGATTGCAGATGAGTTTATGATCTGTGCTGTTCATTTGTCTGTAGTTGGGCTAATGGCAAGCAGGGCTGATATTGGCTGTGAGCAGCATGTGGATGGCTGGGAATAGAATTAACACAGAAAAAAAAACTGAACAGCGAGTGTCTGAGCACAAGAAGTGCTATATTTTGATAGATACTATACAACTGTATTTTCCCATTTGTGTATGACTTCAGAGGAAGCGGTAGAGAGAGACTGATGATGGTGTGATGAACGCTAGTTTTTGTTTTAGAATACAGATTTCCATACAGTAACATAAAAATGTGATTCGACTTTAGATAGTAGTTGCAACAAGATTGTATACATCATGCATCCGCCTCCTCCAGGTTCTGTGATTTACTTCCTTAAATGCATTCCAGTGGGTGGATTGGCTAAGATAAATTGTCCCTAGATGTAAATTGTGTGTGTGCCTGGTGTTCTGTAATGATCCAGGGTGTACTCCCACCCAAATCTCAGTGCTCATGACATAGGCGGCATATCCAACATGACCTTGACTAGGACGCAGCGGTTGTTGAAAGTGAGTGACCTTTTCAGGCTTCTGTATAAAACAGGCCTAGAGGGTTTTAAGTCTTGAACTCAGGTTTATGGCTTTGGATAGTAAATGTACACAGGTCACAATTTGGTCTTCTACTGCCTGTCTGCCTCAAGGTTTGATGTGCTACATACTGGGGAATTCATTCATGTGCATTTCCAAATATGGGTAAGGATGTGTACGGATCACAGATCAACAACGGTCTGTTACACCACTAACTGTACTGTATATGTGACAGAAAAAGGCTTCTTCTTCATTACACTGCTGCAGTGATTGGCAAACCGGGTTTTTGCAAGAATGAGCAGGTGTTCCTAATAAAGTCTTTAGCAAGCATATAAAATATTGTTTTGCTGATTAATTTTTAAATAATAAACCATGAGAAATGCTGTCATGGTAATAATTAATGTTTGGTATTTTTACTTTATTGTTTTGTATTGTAGTATCTGGAAACAGATGCAAACAATAATATTTACTTTCTGTTATCCATTAGGTCTGAATCTGAGCTCATGTAAATACTGTATGTCCATATGTGTATACAAAATTCAGTCTTACATAAATTATGTTAAGATTGCTTACAGTATGAATGCTTAATAAACCTAGCATATGCTTGTAAATAACCTATATTTTGCTCTATTTAAATTGTATATTCTTGTATTCATATTTAATTCAAAATATTAAGTTAATATATTTAATATATAATACATTTAATACAAATATCTGGTAATGCCTTATAGATGAACACATGCATTCATGCAATAAACAATACAAACAATAACCTGCTGTTTAAAAGAAACCAAAATATTCATTAGTGTGTTTATATTCATTTTCATTCTTTTTCAATTTTTCTATTTATCATCTAAGCAGAATTTCTTCAGTTATAGCTTTCAAGGGGTATTTTGTGGTTTCACAATATAAAATGGGAATTTATATAATTTCATACTCCTAAAATGACAGGAACATTTGAACAATAAATGGTTCATGCTGTATTTTTTTATATTGCTAAATAACTATAATAATGCAATTTTCCACTCCCTGTCAGACATGCATTATGCACTATTTCTGTAAAATATGTGCCAATTTAGCTATTTATGTGGTTAAGGTAAAACAAGTCCTTTTTAAAAATACAAATATTACATGTTGTAACTGTGAAGAAGGCTATGGTAAATTTATATGGGCAACATAAAAGCCAGAATTCAGCCACAGGAAATCGAAACCAAAGGAAATGTTATTGTCCAGGAACCCTGTCTACCTGTGACATTAGTTAATGTTTAAAGATGGGCCACTAGCCTCGATAATGTACATGATGCAGAAATATTTGATGATATGGACATGTTGGGTAATGTTGGATAAATTATTTAGTGAGAAAATAACAATGCAAATGGCACCATTATGGCACAGTGGGGAGTTTTCCCCTTATACAGCTTCAAGGGCGTTAGTCTTAAGTTTGAGTTACGGGTTTGTGCTGAGTTTTGCATTTTCTCTCTATGTTCATGTGGGTTTCCTCTGGTTTACTCCAACCCTTTTGGCTATTCTAAACTGTGAAAATCTGTGTAGGGTGATCTAGAGTGTATTACTGCTTTGTGCCCAGTGTTCCAGTTTCAACCTTGAGGAGGATAAAAGTGGTAACTGAAAATGTGTGTGTGTGTGTGTGTGTGTGTGTGTCTACATATTGCATATTAATATTGGCAATGTTCCCCTTTCACACCTGCAGGTTCCCTTACTCAATCCTTGAGATTAGTGAAAATGTAGAGTAGATTCCCCCATGTGTCTAATTGGGTGTCCTCCCACCTAGGAAAAATAAATGCTAGTACTGTACAGTAGGTAGCCGGCATGGTGGGTTAGTGGTTAGCACTGTCGCCTTACACCTCCGGGGTCCGGCTTCAATTCCCACCTTAGGTCCGTGAGCATGGAGTTCTCCCTGTTCAGGTATTCTGATTTCCTCCCACAGTTCAAAGACATGCAGATTAGACTAATTGGCATTCCTAAATTGCCTGTAGTGTGTAAATGAGTGTGTGGTGTGTGCACCCTGTATAGGATGCACCCCACTTCGAGCCCTAAACCTCCTGCAATGACTGCATGTAGATGGATTGGCTAGTGTATGGAGCAGTGGTGCATGGGTTCAGGCTCGGGGTTACTGCTCAGAACGTTGGGGGTTCAAGCCTCAGCACCATCAAGCTACCATTGTTGAGTTAAGGTTGGTGCTCTAGGGGTGGCATATCATGTGCTCTTACCCCAGTGTCCTAACAATCTGGGATATGTGAAGAAATGAATTTCAGTGGGCTTAGTGGTTAGCAGAGTGGCTGTTCTCCCAGTGCTTAGTGGGTTTTCTTCCACAGTCTGAAGACATGTACAGTCCAGGGCCAGTACAGGGCCAGGGGTAGCTCAGTGGTTAAGGCATTGGACTACGGTTCGGAAGATCCCAGGTTCAAGCCCCACAACCACCAAGTTGCCACTGTTGGGCCCTTGAGCAAGGCCCTTAACCCTCAACTGCTCAGATGTATAATGAGATAAAAAAAAAAAAATGTAAGTCGCTCTGGATAAGAGCGTCTGCCAAATGCCTAAATGTAAATGTAAATGTAAATGTACAGTAGATTAGACTAATAGGCATGTAGACTACTGCTTGTAGTGTTTGTAATGAGTTGGCACCCTGTCCAGGGGGTACCCCACCTCACGCCCTAAGTCTCCTGGGATAGGAAACCTGGGATAGGCAACCCTGTATACAGGATAAACCAGTATAGACGATGAATGAGTGAGTGAGGTAATGTATATGTGTCAGATAAAGGTGTGTGTGGGACTGGAAACCCACCCATTATTCCTGGGATAGACTTTGGACCTCAGTCAGCCTGAGAAGCATAAATGCATAAATTAACAAATAAATATATATACAAATAAACATATACTGTATTCATACTCTCTTTCTCTTTAAAGAAGGGTGAAGACATTCAGAGTATTGTTTTATGTTTTTTAACTATTCTTTCCACATGCGTTTTAAACCTCTCTACCCAAACAACAAAGGTCTTGCGAGTTAAACGCGTGTGTGTATATATATACTGTATATATATGTGTGATAGAGAGAGAGACACAGAGAGAGAGAGAGAGAGAGAGAGAGAGTGTGTGTGTGTGTGTCAGCTCCTCAGCATAACCCGGGTTTAATTTCGCCTTCTCGCGCCTTAATGGTTTTTTTTTTTTTTTGCCTCACGCGAATTACGGCGAGACGTTCGCGCGTGACATTTTGCGCTCGAGCACACGAGGAAAGGCGGGAAAAAAAACAGGGGGTCTGACAGGAAATAATAAATAAGAGAGGAACGAGAAGAAAAAGAAAATGCGTGAACGTGAGTCACGGTGTTAATCACACACCTATTTGCTATTTTTAAAGGAGAACGCCAGCGTGGTGAGTGAGGTAGGGTATCGGATGAGAGAGAGGGAGAGAAGGAGAGAGAGAGGGAGAGAAGGAGAGAGATAGAGAGTGAGTGAGAGAGAGAGGGGCTGGAACATGATGGTGATGCTGACGACTGACTGACTGACTGACTGACCTGCTACACCGGACTTCATTTTGTGTTTCAAGTGCCCTCTTTTTTTTTTTTCGTCTTTTTGTTTTTCATTGAACAGCCCTGAACGGTGGAACTTACACTCGTTTTTGAGGGGAGAGCAAAAAAAAAAAAAAAATTTGACCAATATTGCGTTTCTTACTGCGCGGTTTTTCCCCTCAGGAGGAAAGAAGGAAGGAAGGAAGACGCTCATTAGCTAATTTTTTGTTAGTTTGTTTGTTTTTAAGGTAAGTCACACAGGTACTCGTTTATTCTCGGTGTGCTGCTTACTCATTTTGAACACCACAAGCTAAACGAGCTAATTTCTCCATTTATTAATGAATGTATTGCAAAATGCTCTGGTTATTACAAAAAAATCAAGTTCTCTGGTTTATTTTAATATATTTTTATATATATTTGCTGACACATGAACTAACCTTATCATTAAAATTGCAGCCCAACCCATAATGCAGAGACTGGACTCAATGTAAATGCGCATAAGTTAAAGCCTGTCTCTTTCTGTGTGTGTGTGTGTGTGAAATAGAGAGTGTGTGTGTGAATGCATTACTTTCTCATTGTGTTAATGCGGTTTGCAATGCCAGCATTTGAGCTCATTAGCACCCAGAACACTGCTTTTCTGTTATTATTATTATTATTATTATTATTATTATTATTATTGCTTGTTATACTTGGCTTTAAAAGACGTAAACTGTGTGATACGGTTTTCCTGAGTTGGAGGTCCGTCGTTGATGTCCAGGAGCACTGGGATTCGTTTTTATGTCTGTTAAGTACTCATGATGCTGTAGTAATTATGATCACTTCCGACAGACTAAGTGATATCGCAGAGAAGGGGGAATCTTCAAGATGTTGTTGTTTTTCTTCATTTAGATTATTCGATCCACGTATTTGGTTTGGCACATGTCTACCGCCAGGTGCCCTTCCTGAAGCAATCGTCCCCCCGTTTCGATTCGGGCTTACAACCAGCACAGATGTGTGTACCCCCGTGTCTGGGGTTCCCCGTCAGGAAAAATCGGACCCCGGTCTTTTTGTGAGACGGGTGGAGATGCTCCCACTGTACTTAAAAGGGTGAATCCGCATAATGGTACAAATTTTATAATTTGACATTGTATTTACATCTCAGCATAATAGAAATTGATCATTTTGTCCTGTAATGCCATAAACAGGGCGATACAGTATAGTGGTTAGCACGGTGGCCTCACACAGTGGAGGTCGAGGATTCGATTCCAGCGTCGGCTCTGTGTGCTTGGAGCTTGTGTGGTACTTCAGTTTCCTTCCATAATCCAAAGACATGCGGATTAGGTTAATTGGTGTTCCTGAATTGTGTGTGTGTGTGTGTGTGTGTGTGCGCGCCTTATGATAGATTGGCAACTTGTCCAGGGTGTACTCTGCCTGGTGCATAAAGTCTCCTGGGATAAGCTCCAGGCCCCCGTGACCCTGTACTGGATAAGCAGTATAGAAGATGAATGAATGAACTGAACGAATGCCATAAACAGTAAATGTTGCACTTAATCATTTGATGTCTGGACGGAATGTTCATGTAAATTATCTGTAATAATAATAATAATAATAATAACAATAATAATACCATCATTAACTGTAATTGCTGCTTACAGTAGTCTACTGTTACCTCACTGTCAGTACACACCATTTTACCCCACTGACGTTAAGTATTTAACCAGTAACTTACTGTAAATTTATAATGTACAACTGTATTTTTCATACAGTATTATTTACGGGAATTAATATATACAGTACACTACTGCTAGTTAGTGCTACAGTATGTGCTAGGACAAAATCATGAGGCTGGATTCACACGGTGGGTGAGCCCAATGTACGGGTGTGTGTTCAAAAAAACTAATGTTACGTTATTACGTTGAATTTCTCTACTGTCATCTGAGAAGTTCCAAGGCACAAGCAACAAGAGCAATAATTCAGTTGGGGTCGCTCCATGCAATAATCGAATGGTATAAGCGCGTTTAACCATGTGAGTGCAGCTGAAAGATGGCAGACTGGAATTAACTTTGTGCAAACCTGCTAATTTTAGGCAGTAAAATCGAGAGGAATCATTTACCAGCAAGATGTAAGATGCTGATGAAATGCTCGGGTGATGATGATAATAGCTCTTCAAAGTGTTAGCATCGATAATGTCATTCTTGATAGTTTAAGAGCGAACGAGCACCATGACATATCTCTCTCTCCGCCCAGTCCGCCTTGATTGACAGACAAAGCCATTATGTTGAAAAGTGGCATTATGGAATAAAAGCAGCCTTTTGGGGAGAAAAAAAACAGAATTGTTAAATTAAAGCTGACTTTGGACCTTTCCAAATACAACCAAATGGAATCCAGTAATTTCTGCTGTTGTGAAAAATAATCAGGATGAAATAATATTTCAGAATAATATTTAAGCGGATTTTAATGCTGAATGAGAAACATTTCATAATAATGAACAAAAATTTTCAAGTGTGTTTGAGTATATTCGGGTTTTGTGCTCATATTATATATTTATCAGTATGTTTATGTAATTATATATTTTACCTACAGTATGACTAATTTGTTCATTTAGTTTTTAAACACTTGTGTTTTACAGTAGCAGCTTAATACAGTATAAGATCCCACTGACTTATCTTTTTTTTTTTTTTTTAACAGTATGGTCACATGATCATCACATCACATAGGGTAAACTTTTGCTAGGAATTACTCAAACCACAAGGACTTGTCGTTTTTCTGACAAACCGTTTTGTCTGTATGTTCGACTCAACCGGCGCTTGCTTTTGTTTTGGAGCTGATAGACAACAGTGAGCGCTTCCTGGAGTGTCTTTATACTGAAGGAAAAGAAAACATGCCTTTTTTTCACCACAGGATATTACACAATCATGTCACTACAGCTGGGACATAGAGTACTATATTTCCTGGGGTTGTTTCTCCTGGTCATTTCATAGAAGGTTAAATACAGTCATCTTTCCCAGACCTAGTCTGTTAAAAATGACTGACATGACACATCCGGACAAGACTGAAATCCCAGAGTTGCTCCAGTAATAATTACATTTCCCCACCTCCCCAAGGGAAACCAGTTCAGTCCAGATAGGCCTCAAGGCTGAGTAACGTTGATTTGCTGTCTGCGCGCCCTCGCTAGATGTTCTGACCTACAAGGTTTCTTAAGTGTTTAGTTCCTCAAAAAAAGCCCAAGTGACATGTTCAGTCATGCCATCTTTGTTTTTTTTTTTTTTTTTTTTTTTTCAAAGAATTGCTGCCTGTTTAAAAATAGTGCAGGCAAAGAAAAAAGAAGCTCAAGATTAGAAAAGAAATTGTGATAACAGAGAAATTGAGAAGTTTGTTCATAAACTTGAAATAACCAGGTTTTGTATGTAAGCTCAAAGGTTACTTAAGGATTTTTCTCCTAGTTTTAAGGAACTTGGGATCCTCACAGTAAAAATAACTCTCTCTTGTAGAACTATACATAGACCTACAATATTGTTCTTTTTTCATCATTAGTTTTAACTTTACATCTCTGTTCATGGGTGTAAAGCTTTTCCAATCAATGATGTCGCGTTGCATCTGAAATAATTTTGTTATAATCTCCATCCATTATAATGAGAGCTGTGTTCTGTGGTAGCGTAGACGGGTAATGTAAATGTAAATGTAGCTTTAAAGTTATTAGGTAATTCCATTAAAGTAATAAGTATATTCGTTTTGATTTGCGATTCTAACACGAACATTTATAACGTTGTAAATTTGAATTCCAAGCTGTAATATGAACATGAACGTTTTACAAATCTTGTTGTTGATTTACGATGAATAAAATTCCAATCTCATCATTTTGTTTATATAAATTAATTTTGACCGCAAAGGAACGGCTACATCCAGGGTTACTGTAGGATTTTCATCCAGGATGAGATTTGTGTGAAATCTTAACCCCATCACATTCATGCTCAGAGAGAGATACCTGCAGATTTTTTTTTCTGTGAGATGAGTTTGGCTGTATAAAGTACACATTGTTAGTGACAATTATCTGGTAACGTATTCAAGTGTGTCCGTGAAATCTGTGTGACAGTATGGTATGTTGCGTGGAGAATAGCAAGTTTCAGTCCATTGAATTGTGAGGCAGGAAATACACCACCACAGGGCATCTCTCTCTCTTTCTCTCTCTCTCTCTCTCTCTCTCTTTCTCTCACCCACTCGCTTAGGTCTCGTTCTATTTATATATTCATTTATGTTTATTTTCAAGAAGAGTGACATGAATTCACAAGGCGACCATAAATGTTCATAATTTCACTCCAGTGAAAGAGCTCCTTAGCTCCAATGGTGCAAAAGTAAACTATAATTTCTGTGGAACGACAACACAAGAACAACATCAATGGTAATAACAGGTTGAAACTTGTAATACAGCATGTGCGAACAGCGGGATCTTTTACCTGTCAATTTTACATGTTTACGCGCGAAAGATTCTTTTTCACTTCAGAATAACAGGACCCGGTGCCAGCTTATGAATTTTCTGGCATGTTTTAATTATGAATTTTTTATTCAAATGGCGTCTTTGAACAGCAGCGCTGGAAGGGCATCTGCACCAGCTTCTGCTGGACCTTAATTGCACGCCACCGAGCGTGTGAGAATTTATGAGGTGCAGGTTGATGGTTTTGGTTTTCATAATGCCATGTTTTATATAACTCTCTCTCTCTCACTCTCTCTTTGTCGCTCTCAGTCTGACTTATGGTTAATACTTTCTTCTCTGATGGAACTCCAGCTTGTCCCCCCCACCCCACACACACACACACACATACTCTTCTCTTTCGCTGTACCTCATGGTTACTGATATACAGTCTGCCTTAATCATTTAGGTCATCTTGAAATAAAACAATATCCGGTGTCTTTTTTTTTTTTTTTTCATTTATCAGCACCAAGGCGCTGTCCAGTGAATCTGAGCTTAACTGATTTTTTCTGCCTTTATCTTTCCTCGTCAATATTAACGGCAAATAAAGAATGTTTAAATAGTCCATCAATGGCCTTCTCTAATCGGAGCTAAAGATTCGGGGCTCAATTAGCTGCTATCGTAGTGCGTCCGTGGATGTTAAACATTAAAACATGTTTCCGAACGTACTGTATAAGACATGTCCTAATTCCCTGAGAATTCTATTCCTCCACTCATCTCGGTTCTTGTTCGTTTATCTCTGTCCCTATCATTTCAGCATCAGATTCAATCTAACCATAATTTCTCTGGTTGTTTGTCATTCTTTGTCAAGTTAATAACAGTGAAGGTTTACTGGAATGCACAACATAATAAAGCTATCAAGAGGAATTCAAATAAATGAAATGACAAAATAATAATACAGAATGAAACAAGCTATGTGGGAAAATAATGAGAAAATAAAAAGAACTACAGACAAACCAGCGCACGGATATATTTTTCGCATACACAGAAATTTCAGTAAGGAGTTGGAGAGAAAATCCTCGAAGTTTTTCAGTTTTGGGGGTATAAAAAAAAAGAAAGGGAAAAAAAACCCCTCTCTCCTGTGGGTTTATATCGAGGACAGTAGGACAGGAAATAAAATCTCCCTCTCAATCTTGTACATGTCACACCAACCCCCCCCCCCCCCTCAGCCCACACCCTTCCCTTTCTGTCGTTCTCAAACCCCCGTTTTTTTTCCGTTGCCAGTTTCTCCTGGGTGGCCATGTTGCTAGCATCATTAGAGAAAAACGGTCAAGAGGAGAGAAGGTGTGTGTCCTCAAATTCACACCCCTCCTTTTTTTTCTTCTCCTGTCCACATCCTTCCTTTCCTACCTCTCTGTGACAGCCGGCAGCCAGTATGGCACAGTGGCCATGCCAGCGCAGGAAAGACCCATGTCAGCGATTAAATAGGCACCCGGGATGTGTGCACACTGACCTTAAACACACACACACACACATGTACACGCTGCTTGTGTAATGTGTAGTGAAGGTTTCAGCATGATCTTGGCCATTAATGTTGGAATTATAATGATGTAAATGTGCGTTGGGGTCACTTTTAATCAACAGATCCGAGGGCTTCATTAAGATTACGGTGCGTGTATTATTCATACTGTAAGTTATGTGTTATTACGTTGACACTACAGTATGTTTGTATTATATGGATATTTAAAAATTGCGGTACTTTGTGAAGCAGTGCCAAGATCATGCAGAGGCTTTCAGACCAGTTCTCTCTCTCTCTCTCTCTCTCTCTCTCTCTCTCTCTCTCACACACACACATACATACACATCTCACACTTTTTCCTTGGCAAATGGAGCATAGCGGATCATAGCAGCAGTGGGCAAAGCTTTGGCATATTGAGAAACCGGATTGTAACATTGGATTTGGATGTAAAACTGTGAAATGCTACAGATGTTGGAACTCAGAAAATCATTAAGCATGCATGAACATATCACACACACACACACATACACACACACTTACTTAATTAGGACTACCTGCTATTATCTCCGTTACGATCATGGACATGCCTTGACTTTGATGATTTAGTGTCTATTATATGATCCTATTATGTTATATTCATTTATATCAGTCCCTTAATTCAAGTAAGAACACAGTTTGTAATGTGCAGATTGATGAGATGATTGAAGGTCATGAGTGCATAAAATTAGCGTGGCATTTATTAGGGGCAAGTGAGGCATCGTGATCATAGTTCAAAGCAGATGTCAGAGGTAATCATAGGCTTATTGGTAATCATTAAAAGGGTAGCAGAGGACAGGATCCATAGATGGCACAGGACACAAAGCTGAGGGACGCACCGAAGACAAACTAATCAAGGGTAAGGCACAGAATAAGTAACACACCAATGAGAGGTTGAACATGACATACAGTGGTGTGAAAAACTATTTGCCCCCCTCCTGATTTCTTATTCTTTTGCATGTTTGTCACACAAAATGTTTCTGATCATCAAACACATTTAACTATTAGTCAAAGATAACACAAGTAAATACAAAATGCAGTTTTTAAATGAGGGGTTTTATTATTTAGGGAGAAAAAAAATCCAAACCTACATGGCCCTGTGTGAAAAAGTAATTGCCCCCTGAACCTAATAACCGGTTGGGCCACCCTTAGCAGCAATAACTGCAATCAAGCGTTTGCGATAACTTGCAACGAGTCTTTTACAGCGCTCTGGAGGAATTTTGGCCCACTCATCTTTGCAGAATTATTGTAATTCAGCTTTATTTGAGGGTTTTCTAGCATGAACCGCCTTTTTAAGGTCATGCCACAACATCTCAATAGGATTCAGGTCAGGACTTTGACTAGGCCACTCCAAAGTCTTCATTTTGTTTTTCTTCAGCCATTCAGAGGTGGATTTGCTGGTGTGTTTTGGGTCATTGTCCTGCTGCAGCACCCAAGATCGCTTCAGCTTGAGTTGACGAACAGATGGCCGGACATTCTCCTTCAGGATTTTTTGGTAGACAGTAGAATTCATGGTTCCATCTATCACAGCAAGCCTTCCAGGTCCTGAAGCAGCAAAACAACCCCAGACCATCACACTACCACCACCATATTTTACTGTTGGTATGATGTTCTTTTTCTGAAATGCTGTGTTACTTTTACGCCAGATGTAACGGGACACGCACCTTCCAAAAAGTTCAACTTTGGTCTCGTCGGTCCACAAGGTATTTTCCCAAAAGTCTTGGCAATCATTGAGATGTTTTTTAGCAAAATTGAGACGAGCCTTAATGTTCTTTTTGCTTAAAAGTGGTTTGCACCTTGGAAATCTGCCATGCAGGCCGTTTTTGCCCAGTCTCTTTCTTATGGTGGAGTCATGAACACTGACCTTAATTGAGGCAAGTGAGGCCTGCAGTTCTTTAGATGTTGTCCTGGGGTCTTTTGTGGCCTCTCGGATGAGTTGTCTCTGCGCTCTTGGGGTAATTTTGGTCGGCCGGCCACTCCTGGGAAGGTTCACCACTGTTCCATGTTTTTGCCATTTGTGGATAATGGCTCTCACTGTGGTTCGCTGGAGTCCCAAAGCTTTAGAAATGGCTTTATAACCTTTACCAGACTGATAGATCTCAATTACTTTTATTCTCATTTGTTCCTGAATTTCTTTGGATCTTGGCATGATGTCTAGCTTTTGAGGTGCTTTTGGTCTACTTCTCTGTGTCAGGTAGCTCCTATTTAAGTGATTTCTTGATTGAAACAGGTGTGGCAGTAATCAGGCCTGGGGGTGACTACAGAAATTGAACTCAGGTGTGATAAACCACAGTTAAGTTATTTTTTAACAAGGGGGGCAATCACTTTTTCACACAGGGCCATGTAGATTTGGAGGTTTTTTTCTCCCTTCATTTATAAACCTTCATTTAAAAACTGCATTTTGTGTTCAATTATGTTATCTTTGACTAATAGTTAACGGTTTTTGATGAGCAGAAACAGTTAAGTGTGACAAACATGCAAAAGAATAAGAAATCAGGAAGGGGGCAAATAGTTTTTCACACCACTGTATGCTATAGGCCCTTTAAACCTTAAAAAACTAGAGCTAAAAAATGCAGACTGTTATACAGCAGAAAAGCAAGATTTATTTTTTACATTGGTAGTTTAAAATACAAAAAAAAAAAAAAAAACATTCAAATAAACATCTAATCCCGGTGTAGTATGCAGAACATATGTTAAAGTTGATGTGATGAATAGTTCTTGTCATGATAATCAAACCAAATTGCCATCTTTGAAAATGTGCCTCAATTAATTCTATTCACAGGCTGCCAGGCTATAAATGATCACTTTCATGCCACGAAAAACATGTGCAGCGTATCCTAATGTCTAACTACAAAAAAGACGGATGAAAATGGTGCAATGTAACCAAACTTCAAAATTATATCCTTTGATTGAGGTTTTTTCTTTTTTTTCCTCCCCTTTTACATTCAGTAATGTGTCTCAAGCAAAAAAATTAAAATAAATAAATAAAAAGCATAGTCCTTCTGGCATTTGCTTGCCATGATTAGTTGACCTTTTATCATGAGTAAAACAGTACAAGCTCATTTCCCAACTAGTCTAATTATTAAAATGAGTAGGCATTCAGAGGTGGATAAATGATCATTTTATTACCTAGCCCATGGGGCAAGAGGACATTCCAATGTGCTGCTCAGTCCCATGTTTTTGTTTCCCAGGGCCAAAAAGATGTAAAATAATAACATAAATAAAGCCAGTTAGATAATTAAGTGTATTAATATAAAGGGATTTGAACGCCTTATACAGTATGAATTCCCAGGAAGCAACTGTGTAGCAATATGTCGAGCCCAAATTTATTTATTTATTTAATACTAGATGTGCCCACGACTTAGTTTGTGTGGAATTTAATTGCCCACTCATAAGCTCGTTTTAAAAAAAAAAAAAATTTTATGTACAGCGTCATCTGTTGTATTTTGGAATCAACAAAAATTTCTGTTACCGTGAAGTGTGTGGAATGAAGGCGTGAGATCGTGTTTATTAAGTACAGTATCTTTCAGTTGTACACTCATAGGCAATTATGTATTTAAAAATGTACAGCACCATCTGTTGAATTCTAAGATGAACTAATGATTTCTTCCAAGGTCGATTTTTGTTACAATATAAATGCATATCTTCTCTTCCCGTGGGCTGATTGCGGTGTACAGACTAATGACACGCCAACGACAACTAGATGTTTTAGATGTTTTTTTTTTTTTTCCATCCACACAATATCATTTCAAGTCACTGAAAATAGACTTTTTGGAAAACTCCTTTCAGGCTGAAGATGATCAGAAACTCGACTCTGAGTGATAATTTATAGCTTGGGGAAACCGTTGCCTTGCAAGGGTGTGCATTGTATTTCCTTTGTTTGATGTCAGAGTATTTTCAGGCTTCTGATTGGACAAGATGACTTTACAGTTAGGGTATGTGGATGAAGGTTTTTTTTTTTAACTCTGTTTTAAAAACTATCCATACTGAAAATGTGAACTGGAACATTATTCTTATCCTTTCCTGATAAAGTTTTTATTTTATTTTGTAATTAATTCATTTTTACTTTACCTTTGCTTTTGAGACAAGAGGCACAACATTTCACATCACATGTTTTTGCGTATTGTTTGATTTGGACTAGGATTTATATTTTTTCTCCATTTTTAATCTTGAGTTGACTTTACTGTATGTTGTGCTTGCAGGAGATTTTCGAAGCTTTACTCTGTGCTTAATTATGCTTAGCTCCATAACTGTGCATGTTCCTTTATTCGGGAAAATCATTGCTTATGCATACCTGCTGATTTATCTGCCCAGTACAAATTGTTATAATGGCAGTTAGATCACGTGTAGGGCGGCGGGTGGTGACATTCAGACGTCATCAAGGCATCAACACTATTGTAATGCACATTAGATCTTAAAGTATATACACCTAACTAATGACTGTAGAATGTGTTTTCCTTCTTTCTTTCTCTGTTTATTGAAGCAATTTGTCCACTGGGCAACTGGGAATTAAAAAAATAAAAGTAGCCATGAAATCTGTTTGTGGCTGAACCCCTGGATACTGTAACAAGCAAAATCAATTTGGTTGAATTACATATACAGTTAAAAAATAAAAAGACAAGCACTAACCTCAGTATTTACACTAACCTTAGCTATTCACAGATATTCATCATGAGTTGACTTCTTGTGATTTGTCAGCTGAGAGACTGTTTTTGTCTGATGAAGGAATCCTATTTGAAACATGTTCACCACAGGGTTAGCCTTGAGCTCTTGCTGTTTGTATATATATTTTTTTTTTTCGTTAAATGCATCGAAAAGCGATTTGTCTGCATTGCCCTTTGGGGCCAATAAAAAAAAGAGAGAGAGATAGAACCTGCACTGGCAGTTCAGATTTTCTTTACCTCTTTAGACATGAGGATGGCTAAGCTTTAGTACCTCATTTGTTTGTGGTGCTTCTTTCTTCAGGCAGCAAAATATCGCTCTTTCCAAACACTTGATGAATCTTCAGCTTGTTCAGTTCAGCCCTGACGTGAATCACACATAAAAATCTGTTGTGCATTTTGATGTGAAATTGATTTTATAATTGTCTATTGGCAGGCGGAAATAACTCAGCATTCTGCAAGTCTGTGATGTTTGAAGTGTACCCGCTTCACTGTTTTTCTGAAAAGCTGCGTCTTTGCAATTGAAGTCAACTCCTTTATAGACTAGATCTGGCACAAGGCTGTAATTCCTAATTTCTTATAATTGGTGAGCAACTGCAGAGAGAAATAATTTGTCATAAATTGTGTTACATAAAAATAGAAAAAAAACAACAACACAAATATTTTCTGAAATAAAGCCAAATAGAAAATGTGCATGACAGTTAAATCCAGCAGTTCCCTTAGGTATGCAGATATTGTTTTATTTTATGATTTTTATAGACTTTATTCAAGAAAACTCATGAGCAGAACTAAAACCTAATGCTGAAGCCCATGTGGTCCTTACACAAACATTTATTAAATCTGCAGTGGTCCAGCTTAGCTGTAACATACTGCCTCCATTCGTCAGGCTGGTCTCAGGAGGAACAAAAATGGAAATGAGACAAAACAGTGATCTGCATGTCAAATGTGTAAAAAAAATAATAAAATAAAATTTGAAGCAAGTCTCTATGGGACTAATGCCTTTTTAAACAAGACAAGGAAATGAGCTTGGGAAAAAGAAATGCCTCAACACTGAGCTAATAATATTAAATTAAAACCATCATAGGTTGTCATTTAAAATGGTGCAATTTCAAGCAATAAACCAGGGGTCCTTTGGGTCACGTAAAGCAGTAAGTCCACTGACATATGGTACTGCAAAACAATTATATTGTTTTCTGGAAAATATCCTGTGTATAATTAGTTTTAAAAAAAATGTGACTTCAATAAGGACACAGATTTGTTTTGAAATCATCAAAAAGAAATTAAATAAACAAACAAACCCCCTAATTATATAACCTTCCTAACATCATAATTTCAACATCATCAGAATTGTTTTTGTATGTTCAAAAGTAAGACAATTCAGTAAACTTTGCATGGTTTTCAACCACAGCTCTATCTCCAACTCTTAATAATTAGTTTCTCTATTATTTGCATAAAATGTTTAGGCTTTTTGATATTGGTTGGGGAAATGAAATTATTAGATCATGTCACAAATGTAAAGTCCTGAGGCATAACGTCAGATATGCTTCACTGTCTCTGTCCTGTTTTTGTTTTGTTTGACTGATTTCATTTAATATCAACGTATGTGTGAGAAAGAGAAAAAAGCTTCAGGCGAGACTCTGGCGTTGCAGTTATGCAAAATATTATACACACATACACACAAGAGCACACACATTTACACACAAAAACCCAACAGACAATTTTCTTTCATATGTTGTACAAGGCCCCTTATATCCACCTATAACATTAAGGTCATGAGATTCTGGAATTCCTCTTTTTCTTCTTCTTATTACTTCTTTTGGATGGCACGGTGGCTTAGTGGTTAGCACTGTCGCCTCGCACCTCTAGGGTCTGGGGTCAATTCCAGCGATGGGACTGTGTGCATGGAGTTCAAAAACAATGCCATGGCATTCCCAGATTGCCCGTAGTGTGTGAATGTGTATGTGCCCTGCGATGCATTGGCCCTAAGTTGTATGTATTGTGCCCTAAGTTAGAGACTTGCACTCACGGAGTGCGGCGCGGGACAAGATTTGATGGGTGAATGCGGGTGCGGGCGTTAAGGTCCTCATGTATGTGCGGGTTGCGGGAGAATAAAATTAATCGCCGGACTCCCGCAAAATGGAATTATTTTAACATTTATTTATTGAAAACAGATACGATATTATTTATCTACTGCACAAAAGCAACAAGAACGACTAAATTAAAATAAAAACAATTTACAGGCGCAAGGTCAGAACGTATTTTTATTTATTGAGAAATAAGGATAACTTATGTTCAATGTTTGGACATTGCTGAAGGCAAAAAAGCCTAACGTTCTGAAGCAGTATTAGGCCAAATGCTTTTCTGTTTGACCACGTGAGAAATCAACGTTTATTATTATTTTGTTTCATTGCAAAATTATTAGCCTATTTCTAACAGTTCTGAGTGTATTTCTATGTTCTGAAAAGCTCCTCGTTTTTTTTTTTACTCAAATAAAACGAAACATATTTATTTTCTGTTTCTTTTTTATATAAACTCAAAAGGGAAGCAATTGAAACAAATAACAGAGTAGCAGGAAGAAGCAGTAAAAATTTAATTATTTATATATTTACCTGTGGGATTTTGCGGGCGGGAGCGGGACAAAACTAGAATACTGCGGTTGGGAGCGGGAGAAAAGAATATATATTTTTGCCGGAGCGGGACAGAATCTTGCGGGAGCGGGCAGGAGCAGGACTGAGAAATCTGTCCCACACAGGTCTCTACCCTAAGTCTCCTAGGATTGGCTCCAGGCCCCTCGTGACCCTGTATAGCGGTATAGAAGATGAGTGAGTAAGGGAGTAATTACTTCCTTTGGAGTTACCATGCCTGTCAAAGTGGAGAAACAGTTAGCTGGTTACTGAAAGGCCAACCCATTTGTACCTCTCAAAGACACACCCATTTGTAAATCTCAAAGACACACCCATCTGTACCACTCAAATGCACACTCAGTACCATTTAAAGAGACAAACATCTTTAACACTCAAAAAAAAAAAAATCCCAAAATTCCATGATCTACAGAGTGACCCTTTACTTGAGGATTTTAACATTTAAAAACATTCATATTTACACCACTGTAAGATACACCCATTTGCCCTGCTCCAAGGTACAGTATGCCTATTTGCACAACTCAAAACCATGTCCATTTGGCCCACTCAAAGACACCCCACCATTTCACAGTCTACAGATTAACCCTTTGCAAACATTCAAATATCATCAGAAAATGTTGTCAGAATAAGTGTTCTGGTTAAAGTAAGTTATCAGTTATAAATTAAAAATGCATGAAAACATATATCTCATTTTCAGTGAGGACAGCTTTAGAAATTCTTGGCAGAAGATGAAGGGCTCCAGTAAAACTTTAATTCTTAAGTCTTATGCAACTCTGAGCAACTAAAGAGCACAGTAACAAGCAGGAGCAATCAGCTAAACCTTTATTTCACTTACCAATGTCTGACTATTTTCAGATAAATTTTTCTCAATAAAAAAACATTTATTTATTAAAAAAAAATAATATATATATATATATATATATATATATACATATACACAGTTCTTATAACATTTATTTTATGTCCAATCTTTATTTCCCGGCCTATTTCCCAACAAACCAAATAATTTTCTCAAATTTGTAACTTTTGCAAATAATAATCACACTAGGAACTAATCAAACTGAGATTATTGTGTATACAGTATATAGGACATATTCATTCCAGCAGCCTACTGGATGGACCATCAAACTTGTTTCCAGTGTGTGAGAGCTCACTAAATGTAAAACAATTTAAAACTTTAATGAGAAATGCCATTGCATAAGCAAGTTAAAAACTTGTGTAAAACGGTTAACCACTACACCTACAGTACAGTAATAAATTGGAGCAATGTGTTCGATATCACCTTTAACAGTTTACCACCAGTTGACAGATTTTTTTTTTTTTTTTTTGGAAAAATGGTTCTTCTCTCCACTACAGTTCTGGAGACTTGTAGAATTTTTGCCACAGTGCAGTGAGGCTGTTCTGGCAGCTCATAATGGCCCAACACCTTACTAAGGTACTAAGGCACCTTATGCGTTAATCTCTCTTCTTCCTGTTTACTAAAGGATGGGCAGTATTGGTTTTGGAATGTTTCCAAATGTAGTATATTTAATAGATGGGTCACACAGTGAAAACTGCAGCCATTTCACCATTCAATAAATAACATTAACAGAAGTGTGAAACTAATAAGCAGTTTTGGATCTTCAAATCCTTTAACTCGAATATTTCAAGATAACTATTCAGTTTACTTACAGTAAGTGAAGATTTTCTTGGGTATTGAGCTCACCGCTAGGATGTTGCTAACTAAAGGATTCGAGTGTACCAAAACAAGAAACGATGGATGAACAGCAATCCCTCCGCCCACGGCTCCGTCTGGGCAAACTTCAAGAGAGTCATCAGGTTGGCAAAACACAACTACAAACATCAGCTAGAAGAAGGCTTTAGCAGTGCTGTAGCTCAAATCCATGACGGATGTGGCAAGGCATACTGTAGAGTCCATCACAGATTACAAAAGAAAAAAAATAATAATCACGCACACCCTGCACCAACTAACAACACTGGAAGCGTAGCGAAGAAACTAAACAATTTGCTCACTTTGACAAAGACAGGAATCAACCTTACTCAGTTTTGAACTGTCTAATATTCCACAGACTCTGCATGTACTTCAGACCTGTGCAGATCAGCTAGCAGCAGTATTTACACACATTTTCAATACAACCACTCTGTCCTCATGTACATTCCCTGTATTCCTCAAATCAAAAACTGTGCTAATCCCTAAGAAACCCACAGTAAGATGCCTCAATGACTACCAACCAATTGCTTTTACCACTGTCATTTCAAAATGCTTATAATGTCTGGTACCCGCCATATCAAAGACACTGTCCCAGCTGATTTCAATCTACACAGCAAATAAGACTGAGGATTCTACCTGTGTGGCTCTCATCACATTCCTCACACACCTGAAAAAAGACAAAAGGATACTCTTTGCTGATCACAGTTTGGCGTTTAAAAGCATCATTTCAAACAAGCTCCACACCCTAGGACTAGAACCCTTCATATACCGTACCAATGGATACAAGATTTCCTCATCACCCGTCCTAGACTGTCAGATTGGGCCAACACACATCCTCCATTCTACAGGAAGGAGGTTTAGAAACTGGAACCGCTTGAAATATCCTTGTAATTACCACCAAAAAGACCAAGGAGATCATTGTGGACTTTAGGACTAGGGGTACCTCAGTGGTTTAAAGCATTGTACTATGGTTCGGAGGGTCACAGGTTCCAACTCCACAACCACCAAGGTCCTTAACCCTCAACTGCGTAGATGTATAATAAGATAATGTAAGTCGCTCTGGATAAGAGCATCGCCGAAATGCCTAAATGTAAATGTAGTCCCATTAAGAAAACTATGAACAGTCCTATTCACATGAACACAAACTACAGTAGAGAGAGTCTCCAGCTTCAGGTTCCTGGGAGTCACAATCACAGTGGACATTAACACACAAGCAGTAATGAGTAAGGCACGATAGTGCCTTTATTTTGCAAGAACTCTAAGGAGAGCCAAACCCCCTCAAATATTTCTGGTGAACTTCTACAGATGCATTGCAGTACATCTATTATACAACATTTTTTTTGTATAATAGTTGTCACACAGTCCAGGGTGTAGCTCATCTCCCACCATACTCCCCACCCCCCGTGCTCCTGGGGATAGGATACAGGTCCTTCTTACCCTCCATAGGATAAGTGGTATAAATGGATAAACATATTTTAGCATTGGAATCACCAGTTATCTGATAAGATATCACCATACCTTTATCACCATATCACCATACCTTTCCAAACAAACGTAGCAATTTATTCACTACTACAACATGGGATGCCGGTCTAGGAATAGTTTAGAGTGCACCACCTGTAGGATCATAAGTGACCAGGATTATAAAAGAACCAGTGACGTTTTTGTTTTACCGCCGCAAATCCCTCCTGAGCGCACACGGAGTTGTTTTGAACACGCAGCATTGTTCAGCTTGTAACACAAGCATGTGCGTCTTTCAAGACTAATTAGCACGCATGGTGTTTTGAGACAGGTGTGAGCGTTTGTAATGAGTGGGTTTGAGATTAATTAACTCGCAGAGTTTGGAGAAAAAGGCCTAATTGATGGGAGTAACTTTTGATAATAATATTGTATAATAATTTTCTGTTTCACCATCCGGTAAAAGAATTGGTGTCCAGAGTGATCACGTAGCTATCGTAGTCGTAGCTAATCAAGCTAAAAAAAAAAAAGGCAATTCCGGTCACTGGCTGATTGATCGGTGCATCTCTATTGTACATGTAATAAATCACTCAAAAATCTATTTTGGATTCAATGTAGCGATTTATAACTGATTCCTCATAATTTTTCTCCCCAACTATTTTTGCTATTCCCTGGATAAAACGTGTTGCCACACGAAAAACACAATGGGTCAATTTATATTTGCTGTTTGAGCTGTAAATAAAATATATATATTAAATATACTGAATACCAACCTATCTTCTGTTTCATTGGAGTCAGGGGATCAACAACCATTAAGAGCAGACCTCTGGTCATGTACAGTATATTGTAAATGGATATTGTAGATGTTTTCTCTTTGGCAGTCGAACATTGGTTGGCAAACATGGGACACTAATATCTGTAATAAACACAAACCACTTAATTGATAATGTTTCAATAACTGTTGGCATACCTCCATCCAATATATTCCATGGTCGTTTTAAAGTGTGAATATTTCATTTAAATCAATGTGTTGCTATATGTTTATCATGCCTAAAAAATGACCCTTCTGCAAAATCAAAATATAATTGACATCAATATGAATATAAATGACAGTACTGTACATGTAATTCTGGAGAAGCACAAGCAGTCTAGATAGGCCCATAACCTCAATCAGCCCTGATAAATTATTTTTGCCTGAATGTATTGATTTCCATAACCGAAAGTAACAGAAGACACGACGCAGGTTCATGTTTCCCAGCATTCAAAATGAACAACAAGCAACATTTATATAAAATAAAGGGAGGCTTTTGTTTCTGCTCAGACATAACCGAGCGATGAGGTTAACTGACCTGGACAAGATCATCAAAGATTCTGAAAAATGCTTGTGATCTGCTGTTTTGGATGATTATTGTAGGAGATCATTGCCTGAATGTGGGGTCTGGTGCTTGTGAATAAGGCTGTGGCTTTCTCAAACAAAAATGATCTATACCATATTATCTGATATGGAGGGGGGGAGCACACACACACACTCACATACATAATCCTAGATTATGAGTATTTTGTCATTTCAACACCTACATGCATGTACAGTAGGAACAAGATGACATTAATTACAAACTGGATTCCAAAAAAGTTGGGACACTAAACAAATTGTGAATAAAAACTGAATGCAATGATGTGGAGATGGCAAATGTCAATATTTTATTCATAGAACATAAATCACAGAACAAAAGTTTAAACTGAGAAAATGTATCATTTTAAGGGAAAAATATAGTGAATCAAAATGTCATGGTGTCAACAAATCCCAAAAAAGTTGGGACAAGGCCATTTTCACCACTGTGTGGCATCTCCCCTTCTTCTTACAACACTCGACAGACGTCTGGGGACCGAGGAAACCAGTTTCTCAAGTTTAGAAATAGGAATGCTCTCCCATTCTTGTCTAATACAGGCCTCTAACTGTTCACTCGTCTTGGGCCTTCTTTGTCGCACCTTCCTCTTTATGGTGCGCCAAATGTTCTCTATAGGGGAAAGATCTGGACTGCAGACTGGCCATTTCAGTACCTGGATCCTTCTCCTACTGTACGCAGCCATGATGTTGTGATTGATGCAGAATGTGGTCTGGCATTATCTTGTTGAAAAATGCAGGGTCTTCCCTGAAAGAGATGACGTCTGGATGGGAGCATATGTTGTTCTAGAACCTGAATATATTTTTCTGCATTGATGGTGCCTTTCCAGACATGCAAGCTGCCCATGCCACACGCACTCATGCAACCCCATACCATCAGAGATGCAGGCTTCTGAACTGAGCATTGATAACAACTTGGGTTGCCCTTGTCCTCTTTGGTCCGGATGACATGGCGTCCCACATTTCCAACAAGAACTTCGAATCGTGACATTTAATAATCGGGCATCCAGAATGGTTTTATGCCCTTGACCCTTACGCACAGAGATTGTTCCAGATTCTCTGAATCTTCGGATGATATTATGCACAGTTGATGATAACTGCAAAGTCTTTGCAATTTTTCGCTGCGTAACACCTTTCTGATATTGCTCCACTATCTTTCTGCGCAACATTGTGGGAATTGGTGATCCTCTAACCATCTTGGCTTCTGAGAGACACTGCCACTCTGAGAAGCTCTTTTTATACCCAATCATGTTGCCAATTAACCTAATTACTGTTAATTGGTCTTCCAGCTCTTCGTTATGCTCAAATTTACTTTTTCCAGCCTCTTATTGCTACTTGTCCCAACTTTTTTGGGATTTGTTGACACCGTGAAATTTGGAATCAACATATTTTTCCTTTAAAATGATACATTTTCTCGGATTAAACTTTTGATCTGTCATCTATGTTCTATTCTGAATAAAATATTGACATTTGCCATCTCCACATCATTGCATTCAGTTTTTATTCACAATTTGTTTAGTGTCCCAACTTTTTTGGAATCCGGTTTGTAAATGTTTCTATGTATTTGATTGGTTTAACTATATTCAATGCACTGTTACATTTTCCTGTTTCACTTCTCATGGAGTGACCCAGATATGCTCTTTTTATGAGAATAAACATTGTTGAACTATCTGTTCATTTTTTTTTTTTTGCAGTGATTAGTGACATTTTTGTAAATTAGTGACTGCAGGGGAGGCTGATGGCCCTGGAACAAGAAGGCCAAGTGATATAAGCTAATCAAAAGCTGACAGTTTTGCAAGTAATAATAATAATAATAATAATAATTCAATCCCAGGTCTGTGCTTTAGTTGTTTTAGCACGAATTTGATATATATAGCATTGGTCCGTGTTCAGCAGCATTCTCTTAAATTTCTGCTAAGAGATAAAAGAACAGAATTCAACAGCAGATGCAAATGAACGCTCTTAACCTATCCCAGTCTGCTCTTACCCACGTCAGGTGAATGATGAATCCTATTTGATCTTACATTCAAGGCGCATAGGATTATCATAGGATTACCGCCACATAAGAGCAGGTGCATGCTGTGCCATATGCGAATCGGGAGCTAGGACTGGAGAGATGCCACTGAGGAAAAGCTGGTAAGGAGAAGACATACAGTACATGAATATCAAAATCAAAGTACGTTTGTAATCAACTTAAACAAACTAAACGTGATCTTCCAGAGTGTGAGCACTGGCATTACAGACACATCAAAAATGCAGAAATGGCAAGCGATCTGTGGTGGTTCGCTGGCACATGGAGTGAGGGCATGATCTCCATTTTATTTACTTTTTTTTTAAATAACAGTTGAACTACATAGTGATTTTAAAAATTATGTGTTTCAGAATACTTGGGCAATCCGAAAAGGCTTAGCATCCATTCATCGAATCTGTTGGAGTAAACCCCGGATGGCAAAGTATCTAACAAGAGTGTGTAAGCCATTCAAAAGCAAATCATATGCAAGCAGAAGGGTTTTTCTAGTCTTAACTCGGATCAGATGACCAATAGTATCTCTTTATCCCACAAATTAAATAATCCAATCATTATAATTCCTTGAAAAATATATAATAATTTTAATTTGATTATATGATGCATTTTATGTTTTTCAATTTAAAACTATGCTTCAGTGTATCAGATAAACAATTTGCAAACTGTGAAAACATTTACATTTACATTTAGGCATTTGGCAGACACTCTTATCCAGTAAGAGTGCTCGTAAAATTAGACAGCAAAAATAAGAAAACATTGGTGAATCTCAGAAATTAATAGAATCAAAGATAAGATAAATTTTGTTTGTATACTATATCACTTCGTACATGAGGTCCAATTCTGATATAATGCTGCTCTATCCATAAGGGATAGGAATCATCAGTCACCATCTGACATCATGTTATCATAAAACCTTGGGGCATACATTTAAATAATTTTTATTTATTTCATTAAATTAAATTCAAACATCCCACTTCTATATCGCATTCTTTCCGGTTTTGTTACAATTTTAAGATCTTAAACTTAAAAAAAAAAAAAGTTTTCTAACTCGAATATTTCATACCTTAGCCTTACTCAAAAGCTTCACATCTGAATTGAACGAGTGATTAAATGTAACCCATTTGGTGTGTGTGGAAAGGAGATGAAGAGGTGTGTGCAGGCAGGTTGGAACGGGTGGAGAAAAGTGTCAGGTGTGTTGTGTGATAAAAGAGTATCAGCGAGAATGAAAGGAAAGGTGTACAGGACAGTGGTGAGACCAGCGATGCTCTACGGCTTAGAGACAGTGGCACTTAAGAGGTGACAGAAGGCAGAGCTGAAGATGTTGAGGTTCTCCTTGGGAGTGACAAAGATGGATAGGATCGAGAATAAGTTCATCAGAGGGACAACCCATGTTAGATGTTTTGGAGATAAAGTCAGACATGGTTGGACATGTTCAGAGGAGAGATTGTGAATATACAGTATGGATAGAAGTAGGAGTGGGCGGTATACACGGTTAACCGGTAGAAATTTTGGTCTATCGTCTTAATCGCGATTGAGATCACGTGACGTTGCACGTTACGTAACCAGGCAATACACATTCACTTCTATGGGAAGCCAAACACATCTAAAGTGGGACGAAACTGTGACACCCGATTGAGCCGGCGTGGGCAGACCAAATATCCAGACCCCGTGGATCGCGCAGCGTGGACCAACTTGAGCAGCGCTGCTCGAATCACAAACCTGCGCAACGCTGATAGAAATAGACTGAGCCGACCATCAAAATACATTTTACCCCACTGGGATGCGCACGTACAAACCTGGCATGGCAAGGCGGAAACAATATTAAACAGTCCTGACATTTTAAATAAATTGTTTTTAAATAAAAAACAGTGAGTTGTTATTCGAGTCGCGCTGCGCGATCCACCGGGCTGCGCGAATAAACCAGATCATCTCTACGCTATTCAGATAGTCGCGCTGCGCTGTCCACTGGGCCGCGCAGATATTTGGTTCAATCGGGTGTAAAAACAATAAAAACGAGAGCACATAAAATCCTTATCAACTGTTTTTTCTCCTTTATTCACAAACTGAAACTCCAACACACGCGACACTCTAGAGGAGGATGTGCGCATGCGCCTTTTGCCCTTCTACGGCAAGCCCCGAGGGGATAAAAACCCTCACACACACATACTGTATGCACCTCACGAACGCCTGTGCATCTAACATTAGCACAATATAACAAAATCAAATTAGGTCTGTTACACATCCAATCGAAGTAAAAAATGCGGCAAACCTCAGCAATTCCCAGTTTAGATAAAATGACATTATGTAAAACAGTTTCTTTGTGTTTGAATTTTTATTTATGCATTTTCAGATACAAATTGCTATATTGTGATATATATCGTTATCGAGGTAGAAAATTGCTTCTACCGTGATGGAAGATTTTGGTTATATCGCCCACCCCTAGATAGAAGGATGCTGGGATTGGAACTGTCAGGCAGGAGGTCTAAAGGAAGACCAAAGAGGAGATTTATGGATGTAATGAGAGAGGACATGAAGTTAGTTGGTGTGAAAGAAAAAGATGCAGAGGACAGGGATAGATGGAGGCAGATGAAAATACCCCTGAAAGGGAACAGCTGAAAGACAAAGAAGAAGATTAAATGTAACCCATTTCTTAAAATGGTATTTTCTTACTTACTTAAACAATACAAACTAACTTCAGTAACAAGATCTTACCTTAAAAAACTCAAAATTTAATTAAACACAGAGCAAAATTTTTACTGATCATTGTCATCTGCCATAATTATTATTTCTAAACAACCATAGCAAATAATTCAATCCTACACTACCACACGGGATGCCAGTGTGGGAATAGTTCAGCGTGCGCCACCTGTAGGATTATAAAGAAACAACAACGCCTCAAATGCCGTAAAGTCTTGAGCACATATTGAGCAGTTGTGACTTCTAACAGATGTGTTTGCAGAGACACAGAGTTTGCAGAAAACGCGGCACAACTTTTGATATCATAATTTCCGTTGAAGAAGCTCTTGCACCCGGCATAGAATCGGGTACGTCCTGCGTGATCGGTCATGACTGATCAAATTGAGAAACAGTCGAGCCACTGACTGATAAACCGGTGCATTTCTATCATAAATGTTGTAAATATTTGAAATTAATGAAATTAATTAATAACAATTACTGTACAACAGAGATGCACACACACACACTTTATGGCAGTGTACTGTATAATCCTTGATCACTGTGCAGATGAAGTGGTTGTCCTCTCAAGTCTGCCTTACAGCACAAGGCATCCACACACCCTCACAACACACAGATTAAAGCACGAGAGCAGCCGTTGGAACACAAGATAAAGCCAGAACTGACAAAGCTGATGGATTTTGAGGGTGCTAGTAGATTCTTTATTGTGATCTGAAAGCAGTTTATTGAAGGTAATTCTAAGATTTGGCTGTAGCTAAACAAACCTTCGTGCTGGAGGAGGACAGCTGAGGACAGTAGAATGCAACAGCAACAAAAAAAAACTAAAAAAAATATTTTTTTTAAAGGTACTGCACTGAGCTTGTTTTTTGCTGCAGGCTGTGGAGGTTTTTGAGTCATGAGATGCTGTGCATCCGTCTAAACCTGCTCCGCTTATCAGACCATGATCACTGCCTCTGCTATTTTTAGTCATCACCACTAATTAATGATAAACAATCTTGATTGGATTAGCATACGCCAGGGTATCAGGGCTCCACTTGAGGAAGTGACAGGCTTCATATTAACAAAGTGTGTATACACACACACATGCCACACATGCACACACAGTTCCACGTAATCACTCAACTGCCAAGAGACCTAACCATGTTATGGTTAGTTGATAAATGACATACCTGTAGTATAACTTTTCTTCTAAATGAATTAACAATCAAGAAAATCAAGATATCTTTTTTCCATACCAGACGCATCCACCCTGCGATATAGCGTTTATAGCGGAATAAATAACTGTATTAGCTAGTTCATGTCTTATATAGACAAAGTACTTGGATGATGCAATCTATTTCAGTCATATGGAAATTCAGGCTGTTACGCTTTAGCGCTTTCATGGTACGATAACCAAGTTATGAAAAATAACACTGCAGCCAAGCAAGCAAGCACGAGGTAGAAAAAGGACTGCAGGGAATAAAACACGACCGGTTGCTGCATGCTGTAGGAAACTAATCAATGCTGGATCGATGTCAGAAATCGGAGTTACCCCTAACATGGCGAGGTGGATTATTTCTAAGATCAGCACGTCATCAACAGATCATTACTTTCTTTTCTTTAACAGCAATATTGCAACGATGTATATTTTTATTGATGAAATAACATCACATCATTTATCCACTTATTGTTACATTTAAACAACTTAGTTGATGTTACCGGCGGTACGGTGGTGTAGTGGTTAGCACGGTTGCCTTGCACCGCCAGGGTCTGGGTTCGATTCCCGGCCAGGCTCGATTCCTGTCACTGTGTGCATGGAGTTTGCATGTTCTCCCTGTGCTTGGTGGATTTCCTCCGGACACTCTGGTTTCCTCCCACAGTCCAAAGACATGCAGATTAGGCTAATTAACGTTCCCAAATTGCCTGTAGTGTTTGATTGAGTTATGTCATGCATTCACCTCCTGTCTTGTATTTACTCCTTATCCAGCTTGTTTTGTGATTTAAACTACACAATTCTAAGTACTGTATAAGGCTTTGGCATTGGACTACGGTTCAGAACATCCTAGGCTCAAAACCCACAACCACCAAGTTGCCACTGTTGGGCCCTTGAGCAAGACCTTTAGCCCTCAATTGCTCAGATATATAATGAGATAAAAAAGTACAGTAAGTCGCTCTGGATAAGGGTGTCTGCCAAATGCCTAGATGTACAGTAGATGTAGATGTAACAACATCGTGTCCTAAGTTTCCTTGGATAGGCTCCAGGCTGCACTGTATACAGGATAAAGCAGTAGAGACGATAAGTGAGTAAGTGAAGTTAAAATGCCCATCTGAGACATTTCTAAGTGCATCGGCAAATAAGGATTTTGGTTTGCATGACCTTAATAAAAACAGCTAGTAACTATCTAGTAAGGAAAAATAATAGGTTCAATTATGTATTGAAAATTTGTAGGCTACTGTGTTGTTTAAGGAGCTTTAACGGAATGGAAAAGTTAATGGGTTTAATGGAAATGCGTTTTAATTCTTCAAGGGTCGATGGTCAAATCACACACCGTGGCACAACATCACACCTACTGTACTGTAATGTTTATTATTCACATCAGTGGATAATTTAAAATATACCTTAGCTGATTAATACAGAGAGCAGGGGACTGTTTTTTTTTTTTTTTTGTACAAATCTCAAACATGACCTGTCGTACTACGCAGGCTGAAATCAATCAATGATTCGATCAATCAGCCACGCCAATCAATCTGTTTTTATCGAATGAGGCGCATTAAGAGGCACACACACAGCCATGGAGGCTCAATGTAATGCGATAAGGTACAAGGGCTGGACATAATGGGATTACATTAGGAGATCGCACTGACAACAACAAAGGCAGAGAGAGGGAGAGATGAACTGAGAGAGAGAGAGAGAGAGGTGGCAAAGGAAGATTTATCAAGACAAAGCCCACAGCCATGGAGATTGGATCAGAGGCAGAGAGAAGTGAGAGGTACAGTAGGATTTGCGCACACACACGAACACACACACACATACTTTTCAGAGCAAGTAGGGTCTGTGATTTATGTGAAATGATCAGCGAGTCAGGGTTTTACTCCAGAGTTCACATGCAGTGGAAATATGTGGACATGTGCACACGCGAACACACATAAGATAAAAAAAACATGTCGCAGTAAAGGTGATGTAGCAAATCTTGCACTTTTGGGGATTATAAAAATATATTTTATTTACTGACATGACTTGGGAAAACCGCAGAAGTACTGTACCTCATAATATTTTTATCCATTCCAGTTTCATCGTCATGAGTGAGTAGATGCACAACAAAACAACTGAATAATGAAATGAGACCTTTATAATATGAAATTGCCGGTAACCCAAGCGTGTTGTCAAGGTTCCTGTTAAGGATGAGACGAAATGAAACCAATTTAGAGTGCTCAAAAACTTGCTTTGGGAGGAAAGTAGCTAAAGCAAAGTTAGTTGCTAGAACAGAACAGATTCATATATACAGTACATGGATTCATCAGGACCATTTGTATATCATGGTACAAATTAACCTAGTTTGAAGAAAAGCAATGTTCTGAAGACACTAGGAAGGGAAAAGAACAAGAAACATAATAGAATGTTGTGTCTTAGTGGTTAGCACTGTCGCCTTGCATCTCCAGGGTGTGGGTTCGATTCCCGCCTCGCCGTCTGTGTGCATGGATGTTGCATGTTCTCCTCGTGCTTGGTGAGTTTCCTCCGGGTCCTCTGGTTTCCACCCACAGATAAGGATGAATTATTCATTAATTTTCTATACCTATACATATTTCTATAATACTGTGTTCAGGGTCGCGGGGGACCTGGAGCCTATCCCAGGAGACTTCGGGCACTAGGCAGGGTACACCCTGGACAGGGTGCCAATCGATCTCAGGATACACACACACATACACACACTCACGGCAATTTAGGAACGCCAATTAGCCTAACCTGCATATCTTTGGACTGTGGGAGGAAACCCACCAAGCACGGGGAGAACATGCAAACTCCATGCACACAGAGACGGGAATCGAGCCTGGCCGGGGAATCGAACCCAGACCCTGGAGGTGCAAGGCGACAGTGCTAACCACTACACCACCGTGCTGCAAGGATGAATTAGCATTCCTAAATTACCCGTAGTGTGTGAATGTTTGAGGTCCAACCACGGACATAAAAATGGGAATCAGGAAACCTACTTAGACCACAGTGGTTCCTAGAGTAGATGGAAATGGATGAATCAACAGCACAGTAGAGATAAAGCGATGGTAGTAAATAAGTGATATAGACATAAAGTAACGTTTACACATGGAACATCTTGCTTCGTTTACTTGTAAATAAATCCAGGAAAAAGTTTAACATAAAGAACAAACAGGAAGAAAGGGTGGCACAGGTGCTGGCAGGATTTCATATTACACACAAGAACCAAATTTAGTCCATAATTCTGTAATGTTTAGGTGCAATGTATACTTATATAACTAGTCAGCAAGAGCGAAAGAGGATTGATTCAAGTTGTTAACATCTGCTTCAAAGCATTGCTAGATTTGTTGCTATTTTATTATTATAAACGTGTTAAAATGTTCCAAAAATTATAATCTAAGCACAAAATATTTTTTAAAGCACTAAAGACATTATAAACACTACATACTATACAGCTGTATTTTATAATAATGTTTTAAACAATATTTTAGCCATTTTATTAAAATTATTTAATTGATATTAAGTGATATTATACCACACTCAGGCGGCACGGTGGTGTAGTGGTTAGCACTGTCGCCTTGCACCTCCAGGGTCTGGGTTCGATTCCCCGGCCAGGCTCGATTCCCGTCTCTGTGTGCTTGGAGTTTGCATGTTCTCCCCGTGCTTGGTGGGTTTCCTCCGGGTACTCCGGTTTCCTCCCACAGTCCAAAGACATGCAGGTTAGGCTAATTGGCGTTCCTAAATTGCCCGTAGTGTGTGAATGGGTGTGTGAGTGTGTGTATGTGTGTGTGCCCTGCGATGGATTGGCACCCTGTCCAGGGTGTACCCCGCCTAGTGCCCGAAGTCTCCTGGGATAGGCTCCAGGTCCCCCGCGACCCTGAACACAGGATTAAGCGGTATAGAAAATGAATGAATACCACACTCTGGTTAAATACTTGAATGTGTTTGGTCAGAACCTGTGCATTATTTTTTGTTATGTGATGTTATGTTATACATATAATACAGAAAATGTGTGTGCCAAAGGTGTTACTTCTAAGGTTTATGCAACATGGAAGTGACCAATCTTGCTTCCCTAAAAACTTCAAGTTGCTAACTTCAACCATTTATGATTTTAGAGTATGTGTGACCGGAAAATGCAAATTATTAATATTTCAATGTGAGTATTGATTCTAAAATTGGTGCTTCTAGAAGCATATGATCTGTGAAAATTGTTGCTTAATTTGTTTTGCTTAATGTCAAATTCATGTTTGAAAATCTTAAAAATTTTGCATTTTAGAATAATGCGCCTTTTTCATGTGAAATCTAAATTGGCCAAGTTTTATCCGAATGACAATTAAGATCATTTTAAAAGATTTTAATTCAAAATTTTAAAGTTACGGACACTTCTGTACATAAAAGGGCATGAAATTATATTTAGCATATGTGTTACTTTTTATTGTTTCTTTTAAAATTTTTATAAATTCATAAAAAATGAATTGTGTATTCATATTTACAGTACAAAAAAAAGGCATGGATTGGTAGATAAGAATCATTAAGTATTATAAAAAATAGTGATTCAAAACTATATGATCCTATCTAAAAATACCACGGTTTGGCCGAATAGCAAGAGGAATTTAAAAACGTCTTGAAAGGCATTCAATTGAATCCCTGTAGATAGACAGTATGAATGAAATTGAAATTGGAAAGTACCTGCTGTCTGTTAACGTCTCCTCCCCTATAGCCAGTGCAAACAAGATAATAACAGTAATAACAATGCAGATGGCAAACTGCCTCCACTGACATAATACATGTATGTGATAGGAATAGTAACGGCATGGAGACCAAATGCAGTTATTTTCTCATATAATTACTTAGATTGTCATACGTAAGCAGACCCTTTCCTTTCCTCATTGATTTGCTCAGGACACTAATCAGCACCTTAGCACAAGGTGCAGTGTTAAAGTATTTGCTTCTCAACACTAGCTGTTTAAATGAAGAGCCTTTCAAAGCCAAACTGCACATTAATGTGAGCTGACAGTATTTTTTTTAATTCGCACTCACTTTGTCAGTTTGAAAATGTTTTATCACTCCTCTAATCTAAGGCATATGGCAATGACGACATATCCAATATTCCAAGTTGTTGTTTTTTTTTCCCTCACTTTGCTTTAACAACTTCCCACAAACTGCATCTATTAAACATGAAATTCAATTTTGTTAAGTGTAAAAGACAAAGGGTCTTTTTCAGTAGATCTACACAAGTCAAAGGCTGCCATATGGAGATGGACACAGTCCAGTTGGTCCTGCTGTTTGGGGATAAAAAGAGCAAATTGGATCAGCTCTGTCCAGATGTTGTTTAGATGCTGGGGGGAAAGTTACAGGCACATTGTGCAGACCTTGCACAGGACGTTTAGGGAGTGTTATTGGAGACTTTGGGGTAAATGTTGCAGGGCCACTGGGGAAATGTGCTGTAGAGTTTCAGAGGTACCGCATGGCTGACATTGGAATGGAAGGTTTTATTTATTTTTTTATTCTTGGATATTTGGTTGCACAAATGTATGAGGCTGAGGAGTCCAGCCCAGGTCTTACTTTCATGATTTTTGCTATGAAATTCCTACGAATTTTATACTAGCTATGGTGTAGTAACGAAGTGCTATTGTGCTATGAATAGGCAAGAGAAAACAGCCGATTTGGTACACTGGGGTGACAGATAACAATGATTAATTACGACTAGCTTTATGGTGCACTTCAAGAGTTTATGGATCCCTATGGAGAAACCTGCAATAACTAGAGCTGAAACGGATCACAGAGCTCATGGTTCGGATTGTGTCACGTTTTTTTTGGTCATGGATTGGATCATTTCTCAGATCAGCAAAAAAGGGAGACAAATACAGTATTGTCTTGTTTGCCTTTTATTACTAATTAAACTATTTAAAACGAGGAACGTTTGCCCATAGACGTAAAATGAAAATAACATTGAAGGTATGTATTGAGTAAAGAGAATCATGGGTCTTATTTCCCGCATTTTTAACTATTGTTTTAAGGTAAAAAGGTACTGACATGTTTTTGAACAAAAGTGAATGAAAGAATGAACCTATTTTTGGACTACGTTATCATCATCAGGTTTTCATCACTGTCTAGGGGAGATCTGACACTCCTGGCAAACACTAACCAAATATAATGCCATGCAGCGGCTGTTGTTTTGTACTATTACTTTTTGTACTATTATATAGTAACATGTGGCATTCTATATTTTTAAAGGAATGCTCACTCACTATACCGCTTTATCCTGTGTTAAGGGTCACGGGGCCTGAAGGCTATCCTAGGAGACTTAGGGTTCGAGGCGTGCTACACCCTGAATAGGCTGCCAATCCATCACAAGGCACAAACACACATATACGGACACGCTCATTCACACACTACAGACAATTTTGGGAATGACAATTAGCCTAATCTGTGTATCTTTGGACTGTGGGAGGAAACCGGAGTACCCGGAGCAAACACACCAATCACAGGGAGAACATGCAAATTCCATGCACACAGCTACCGAGGCGAGAATCGAACTCAGTCACTTCAAGGAATGCTCTGACTTGAAATCATTAATCCCACTGATCACTGGGAAAGTGCGGGAATGCTGCCAGGAGGTCGATTTGTGGCTGTTATAAAGATATTGCAATGGTCCTGGGGAAAGTTTTTTGGGATATATGTAGGGGCATGGTGTTGTTAGGACAGTTTTAATACATTGGGTTCTTATTTTGGTGGACACTAGAAAGACATTTTCAGAACGTTGGGATAATGTTGGATAAATATAGTGAAGAAATGGAGACCATATGGTAATATTTTTGGGGATATTAAAGGATGTCGCAGGGAGGTTAGGGATGTTATTGGGGAATGGTAGTGAGAATATTTAAGAAACTTTTGTGCAGTGGTGCTGGAGCCAAGATACTATCTTGCAGAAATACTGTATTAAGGAAATTAAATTCTAGATGTTATACTGTATATCCATATTATGGTAAAGGTCAGAGAATTTTTGAGTTTACAAAGGGTTGGTGTTGATTATTTTGTAGACTGAATGGAAATAATTCAGTAGACAGTGGACATGTCCAAAGCTATTGAGACTGGCTTTTGGAGATCCTAAAGGATGTTTAGAAATGTAGTTGGGGTATTCATGGTAACTGGGAGGAGAATGTTAAAAGGTAATTGAGAGTTTGTGGGAAATGGGTGGCAGAGACTTGGAGAATGGTTTTAGGGACATTGTGAGATGGTATGGACATGCTTTTGCACAGTTTAAGGAAATGCTTTTGCAAGATATTTGGGTTGGGTTCCAGATATAGTGAAGGTTTTGTTGGAGGAACATGCATGTGCATTGGAGCAATTTAGTTAGAGAAGGTTCTTGTGTGGTGGTGCATAAATGAACAGAATACAGAGTGGGGAAAAGCAAATAACACATGCAAGAAAAGATACTAGAGAGATAAGCCTGTGCACTAGAATGAGATTTGAAGCATTTCTATCTTCATGGAAGGAGAAACAGTGGCTCAAGTGGTACAAAGCCTGCTCAATCTGCCAACATGCATGCGTATTAAAGTCATTAGACTCTATTTATTATTCACTCCAACACACACTTACACACCCACACACACAGGGTCTGCAACTATCCCCTATTCATCTCTTGTGACAGTAAACAGAACTGACTAAGGGACTGATCTGAGAGGATCGCCTGCACACACATTCTAACTAGTTGGCCTATTTTTGTCGCTGTTATGAAGAGGTCAAAGTAGGAGTTAATCTGGAACTCTTCCACACTTTTTCACCATGAATGAGTAAAATCAATTTTGGTTCCGGCATCAAAATGCTGCTGATCCGGAACCGACAGCCGTTGATGCTCAAGGGCTTTGGTGTGTCATAATTTTTTCACCATGACAACCACTCTTGCAATTATTGCTATGTTTTCATGACCAACTCTAAATAAGACTTGAACGTGGTTAAAGACGATCGACGTTTGCAAAATTTGCAAGATTACATATTGTCTATTTAAATCATTTTTCCACATATTTTGGCACTCATCCACACCTAAGCTTTTGACATATTGTCACTGCTCCAGCTCCAACTTGGTCTATAATGGTCAGGGATACATCCTGTTGTTTTTTGGTTATTCGCACCACCAGGGTCGAGGTTTATAATGTCGCCTTCGGTCAGTGTGTGTACAGTTTGCATGTTCTCCTCACGCTTAATGGGTGTCCTCCAGGTACTCTGTTTCCCTTCCATTGTCCAAAGACATACGGTACATTGTAGGTTTATTGCCATTTCCAGATTACCCATAGTGTGTGATTGGGTGTGTGAGGCTCGACCCCTGCCTTATGCACTTAGTATCTTGGCATAGCATCCAAGCCCTCCGCAAATCCAACACAGGATAAGTGGTATAGATGATGAATGGATAGTTTTTCAGTTCAAAAAACGTTATTCGCTTTGCCAGTCAGTAGACCAATGGTAGCAAATGGTAGTGTGCTTTCATTTTTGGTTATCTCTAAGCCTTAGCTGAGAGATTACACTGTACAGTTCAATACTCTACTGTATTTTTATTTTAACCATGCCATTCAGTTCACATATCTTGCTGTTATCAGATATTCTTATATGTCACATACCGTAATACTACATGTGATACTTCTATGCAGGTGAGCTCGGTTCAATTCCCATCCAAAGCAAGATTCTGGTTAAGAACTCATAATGTTACAAAATAAAGTTGACATTGAAAGTAGATAATTTTGCAACTTCCACAATTCCCATTCTATCCATCTTTTTTTTTTTTTCTTCTAAAAGAAATGAGTCACAAAATACAGTATATTTTGTGCTTTCTGGTGGCACAGTGTTTATTACAAGCAGCGAAAATAACATGAGATTGCAGTTTAAGCGGACTTGATTTCTGCTTTGCCATTTCCAGCTGCTTTAAATAGCTACTCTGATTAGAATGGCACTGTATCGAAAGCACGTTGGGTTTAAAATGAGCTTTACCATCCTCGCATTTTACCGCTCCTGTCGGCACAGTGGTAGTTGCAGGCTAATTAACCAGAGGCCTACCTTTCACAGCGATAGTTCTAGGAGTTTAGGGTGACTGCGGAGGATTACTATTATCTCTTCAAATTTCAGCCGTTCCACCCGTTCATGTTCGTTTAGCTGCGTTTTGTAAGCAAATGCTCACAGTTAGGGAATGTAAATGAAAATTTACATGTTGAACAGAAATAGGAATTGTACAATTTGCTTTGTCTTTTGTCTGGGAAGATGGTCAGAAGGGGGTACAGGGCTGTATTCTAAGAATAAAGAAGTGCATCAGGATGCACAGATACTGTAGAGCACTAGCAAGAGCTTTTTATATTCATGCAGGTACAGTACGAGTAAAGAGGCTGGATAAATGCTTTACTATTTGGCATGAAGCTGTGGTGGCCCTTAGTATCTGCCTGGTCACGATTGCACTAGTTTTAAATTAAGCTTCTAGTTTCTATTTCAAGAAACAGAAGACATTCAATTTGTTAGAATAAATTGGAAGTATGCACAAACTAGAATAATAGGCATGTGAGTGGGACTAAAATCAGTTTCACGTAGTGCATTACACAAGGGATACAGCTCAGGATGAGGAACCAGATATGGATACAAATTGGGGCATCATGTAAAACTAAATATACTCATTTTGAATAAGCTACTGCTCTTTGATTTGTTTTTCGATCCTTTTGAAGACGCGGATCAACAGGGGATGGCGGAAGCACCGTTAAGGCTAGTACAGTATGTATTTTTGTTAATAATTACGTACGAGGTGTGTTTTGAAGCCAAAAATAAATAAATAACTAAAAACAGAATGATCACCTGATAATTACCTGATTATCTACTGGATTATCTGATGATACTTGATCACACAGATAAAAGAGTAACCTAGCAACTGATAGCTTCTGTTCTGCTGATTATTTCCACATGCTGCATGGTGTGGTGGACTTCATCACTTATTCAAAAGAGAAACACACATTTAAAAATGTATGAAGAAATTAATAAGGGAATTAATTTGCAGAAGTTTAATTTGTTATCATGACGTGATTGCCTCAGACATTGTACAAATATGTGATTTCTCCCGGATTTGGTATATTTGGTGTTCAGTGTTAGCATTAGAGATGGGGGGAAAATTGATTTCACAATTCTTTTGTGTGTGTTATGAGGGGGTGCACCAATATGGTGCCACTGAATATGTTGTTACAGTAAGTGTGGGAGCCCCAACGCAGGAATTGTGATTGTGTGTGTTATGGCAAGCACTAGGTTAATGGCGTTTCTACTGTGACAAGGGGCGCGCGTATGTCTGCATGTACCACCTCACTTCTGGTTTATTCCTCTAACTAAAATCCTCCAAAGCTCGTGCTTGCATTCCCCTCCTTCTCTAGTGAAATGAAAATATTTATCTCAGTTTTCTCAATCTTTTCACTTATCTTTTTTCAGTTTTCTTTTTCTACCTATACCAGAGCGCCACTCCCAGTCCTGGTGCTATATGCTAAGTGTTCACACATAATCTACTGGTTTCTGGGGGTTTAAATAACCTACCGGACAGGTGTAGCACTTTTGCTCTGATTGGCAACCGTGCCCGTCTGCCGCTCTGCCTGTCTATAAATCCATGTTATCGTCCGCAGAATTGCCCTTCGCATGGGTGGCCTGTGTGCAGATTGTCAAGAGCACCAATTTTTATTAATTTTTTTATATTGTTTAAATGTTGAGCTTGGTTTTTAAGAGAGAAAACTAATTTTATAGGAACAGGCTACATTTAATTAATTTTTTCACTAATTTTTCTTTAAAGGTTTAAAATTGTAACAAAATCGAGGAGAAAGGAGAAGGATTTGGGATTCCATCTTGTGTTGGAAGCTAATTGAAACACAATATGGACCGTTCATAGGCTATTCAGAATGACTTAGAAGCAGTCACTAAGGAGACAAAGTGTTGTTTAAGATGTCATCAGATGTGCTTTCTTGTTGAAGGTGCTTCCGTCACTAGTTTTGAATGTGGATTTTTGCACTGGCATCCAATAAGGAACATCCCTTTCACCATCCAGAAATGCGCAGGCCCAGGGTGAACAGATGTTGTGATTTCACTTGCAAAAGGTCAATAGAAATGCTAAAAAAGCTAGCTAGATACAGTTTCTATAATGAGTGTGTGGAAGTCACGTTAGCTTCAGTGACTGAGGTAAAGTACTGTATAGAGCTAAGGTAAACATGGCGCCAATTATGATCCAAGCGTTCGGCTATCTGATGTTAAAAACTCCTAAAATAGTAAAATAGTGTTTAGAAGAAGAAGAAACAAAATAGAAAATAAAAAATGTTTGAGAGATAAAACTGAGGAGACCAAAATTTCTAATAAATACTCTAATAAATACTGTGTCTACAAATGCTAAAAATGCTAGATACAGTTTCTATAATGAGCGAGTGGAGGTCACTTTACAGTAGCTTCAGTGGCTGAGGTAAAGTATGGAGCTAAGATAAACATGATGCTACTCATACATAGCAAGGAGACTGATTTGAGCTTTCGCATTACAAGCTCGACTTTGTCTTTTCTATTTCTCCTCAACCCCACTTAGGAGAAACAAAGAGATTTACTGAAACTGAGACACAAAGTGAGACATACTTTTGAGAAACATTTGAAGACTGCATTTGAAGGAGAAGCAAATGAGCCATATACTGTATAAGACCATAATGAGAATAAAGTCAGATATAAATGAGATGCATGAAACTAATTAGAAATATTATAGTTTTATTAAACATATCAAAAATCCTGTTAACATCGTACAGTGTAAAAATAAAAGAAATTATAATTCACACAATATAACAGACACTAGCAAAATCTGACAAATCAATACACTAAATGATACAAAATGTCACCCAATGTGACAAAGATATTACAGTAAGTGTCACACTGCTCAACTCAAAGTATGATTTATACAGGAGTTACAGAAAGGCCAGAGCATGGAGACAATCTTCCAGTGGAAAGAATCAGTCAAAAAGGAGATTAAAAAAATTATTTAAGGAGAAATTGGTTGCTTGCTGTATGGGCTACAGGATTGGGCCAATGTCAGTAAACGTTTTCTCAATAGCTACATCAGTCTTGTGGTGGATGTCCAACAAGTTTGTCCAAAGTCTGCAACTCCTGGAGTCGATTAGTATCTAATGGAACAATATATACCCAGATAGCAAACACACGTCGCAGAGACGTCTATGCGACGTCGTCTTTTTCATCTGGCAGATGTCCGTGCCCGATGTTAGAACGACGCTTAGCCTACATATTTAAGACATAAATGAATTAAAACGACCTTGATCCGCTCTTTAGACGATGTTAATCAGATGTTTATACATCTGCCAAAGGTCTGATTCATGTCGGATAGACGTCGTTTTATTAAAACACCCCCTCACATTATTTTAATTAAATACCCTCGGTTAATTATAATTAACCATGATCAACAGAATTCTGTGAAGGTAGGAAGCATAAGACAAATGGGATAAAATGGAGATTTTTATTTTATATGTAATGTTTTACACCAGCAGCAACGTACAAATGAGGTGTCAATTTGAAAAGATGTACAAAACATAAAAAACTACAAATAAGTATTAATCATAGAAAAAAAATTAAACACCAACAGAAACGTTTTGTACTTCGTTATGACTTTTAAATATGACTGTTAGATATGGTTGGTCAGGAAACTCTTGAAGTCAGATGCAGACTCACTTTCAGTCACAAACTTCTTCTTCTATTCATTCATCTTCTATATCGCTTAATCCTGTGTTCAGGGTCGTGGGGGACCTGGAGCCTATCCCAGGAGACTTCAGGCACTAGGCGGGGTACACCCTGGACAGGGTGCCAATCCGTTGCAGGGCCTACACACATACACAATCACACACTACGGGCAATTTAGGAACGCCAATTAGCCTAATCTGCATATCTTTGCACTGTGGGAGGAAACCGGAGTACCCGGAGGAAACCCACCAAGCACGGGGAGAACATGCAAACTCCATGCACACAGAGACGGGAATCGAGCCTGGCCGGGGAATCGAACCCAGACCCTGGAGGTGCAAGGCGACAGTGCTAACCACTACACCACCGCGCCGCCTCAGTCACAAACTGCTGTGAAAAAATATAGAGATAGATATTCAATTAAAATTCATGATACTTAATTTAGCAAATGAACAATATTTATACTTTGTTCCTCTCGCTTCACAACTCATGTGAACAGACCGAAACCAGAACCGAACCGCAGATTAAGCACGCGCATATAACCATCGGTATTTTAAGTGTGATTAAAAATACAAGAAATAATTTAAACCAAAATAACGTGACTAAACATCGCTAAACAACAGGTGACATTTATGTTCAGTATTTCGTTTCTATTTAGAAAGATATGTGACTGCTAACGCTAGCAACCTAACTAAATGCCTGCGTCATGCTAGCACTACAGTTAACAGTTTAGCATTCATTCATCACTTCACCATCTTCGTAAACCCTGAAAACATTTTACAGATAAAGCTAAAAAGCTTAGACATCTTAGCCGTTTCTTTCATACACAGGTTTGGCTAACTGTAGCAGCTATTCTCAGCTAAATTATCATACCTCAGACCAGCCTGAAAGTTTGTGTGTAACCTTAACATGGTAACAGTAATAAATGTTACATATAATAATAATTTTTCAGTCATATGTGACTTAGGTGAGTGAACATGTGTACAGTATACAGACCTTGTATTTAACGTCATTTTCCCTTAAATGCCTGAGAAGGATGAACTTTCATCAGCGGTGTGGGAGCTCAAGAGAGACATGAAGCTGACTGACAGCCGCTGAATACACCGGTGAACTTTGGGGGAGGGGCCAAGCAAACTTTAACCCAGCAGCTGGGTTCCACAAAAACTATCTCTGTAAATAATCCAGAAAAATGACCCAACAGCGGCAACTCAACGTTTGGGTAGAAAAAACAACCCAGCATTTTTTAGTGTCTACATGCATAACAAATAACAAAAAATATCATCCCCGCTGGGGCCAAGCAAAGGGAATCTTTGATGAATTTTTCAGCATCCGATTCTGTAGGAGACTGAAGGATTGGATTCTTCATAACTGAAGCCGTAAGTTAAAAGAAACAATTACAATAATTTAATAAATATAAACCAGTCTTTTCCCAATTACACTTAATTAACGTCAGATATTTTTTCTCCATGTAGTTCTTCTGAATAAACCTATGGAAGCCTGTTTCCACCACAAAAAAAAAAAAATTCACATATTTCCCCTTAAATCATTCAAGTCATAGCTGATGCTGCAGCTTCCCGTCCACATACCAGCAAATTTCGTATGATAAAGATACGTTGTATAGACGTCGTATAGATGTACAGACGATCAAAATACGACTATAAAAAAACAAACGAGATGTTTACCAGATGATACGCTCTTTAGCAGACGTCTCCGCGACGTACCTGTGCTATCTGCGTATTTAAACATTTGAGATTTACCTAAACATCATTCAGCTACTCCATTCCCAACTTTCTGAAAGTTTAGAGGTGAGCTTGAGCTTGCTCATGGGCTGGTGCTTACCTGACTGATGATGTGCTGAGACTCTGGAACATTCTGCTGCATTCTTAGTCTCCTGAGGTGGGATACTTCTGAAAAGAGCCCATTTAAAGTAAAATGTATATAATTACCAAGATAACCTTTCCACAAACAAACATACAGTATTGGTCTTAATTTATAGAATATAATTAACTGATGATATGCTAATCCACATGCTAAACCACTCACATTTGAATTCCTTTTGCAATTTAAGGACAAACGTAAGCTGTGTAAAGTTCAGCTAAGTATACCACATTTTTACCACATACCCAGTTTTTATTTTTTTTTACCACAAACTCTGTGGTTTTAACTTACAATTTGACTCATTGTCAACAATAATTCATTTTAAATTCATTCAACTCATTCAAGTCTCAAAGATGACTCATTTCTGTCTAGGAGACAAAGAGGAGATTAATTTGAGATCTCATCTTGGAGTTTCTTTGCTATAGGTAATTCTGATCCAAGCGTTCGGCTAAGTCAATAACTTATAAAATAGTCATGTTTAGGGGGGGGGGGACATAAAATAAATGTTTGAGATATGTATAACTAACCAACATTTAGGACTCTAATAAATGCTAAGACTGTGTATACAAATGCTAAACATGCTAGGTAGATACAGTTTCTGTAATGAGTGTGTGGTAAGTATCTTTAGCTTCAGTGGCTGAGGTAAAGTATAGCGCTAAGGTAAACATGGTGCTAATTATGGTCCAAGCATTCAGCTATCTGATGTTAATAACTCTTAAAATAGTCATGTTTAGAAAAAGAAGAAGAAAAAACAGAAAATAGCAAATGTTTGAGAGATGGAACTGAGGAGACCAGGACTCTAATAAATACTGTGTATACAAATGCTAAAAATGCTAACTAGATTCAGTTTCTGTAATGAGTGTGTGGTAAATCACTTTAGCTTCAGTGGCTGAGATAAATTACAGTATAGAGCTGAGGTAAACATGGCACTTATTATGGCCCACAGATTCAGCTCCCTGATTCACAAAACTGTCCTGTTTGAAAAAATGTAAGTATGAAATGTGTAAGAGAAAGTAAAGAAAACTGAGGAGACTGAGTTGTTTAATTAGCATCCTGTAGTAAATTTAGTACAGATACTATAGATAATAACAAGAAGCTAATCACCAAAAATGGTGTGGGTGTTTAAACTGACTCTTACCCTCTCTCTCTCTCTCTCTCTCTCTCTCACACACACACACACACACACACACTATCACACAGAGCTCTCCTGTCATTTCATTCTCAGCTTTCCAAATCAGAGAGTGACTGCACACACCTGTCTTACTGTATTGATCACAAAGTGTGTGTGATTGTGTAACCGCTGCAGCGCCACACAGAGTGTATCTTCAGCTGTGCTTAAGCTCAACCCAGTGAGAACACAGTGTGCTAGCAGGACATTGACCTTGCTCCCTCTCTCAACCTGTGTGTGAGGGAGTGTGACAGAAGCAGCAGGGAGAGGAGAGTGTGTGATGGTGCGCATTGCGTGTGTGTTTGTGTGTGAAGAGAGGAAGAGAAAGCAGTGAGGTGTCCAGCACTTAAATTGCCTGTTTATTTCCAGTCACCGCATCATTTACAGAGAGGAGGTAGACGCAGTAGTGTGTGCGAGAGTGTGAGTGTGTGTGAGTGTGCGTTAGAGTAAAAGGGAGATTTGGGAAATTCAGATAATGATGTGTTGGTGTAGCTGTGGGGGTGCAAACTGGATTTTATACAGTGAGTAAGAAGGAGGAATCGAGGGGATTTGGGATGAGAATGGGGATTGGAGCGTGTGTGTGTGTGTGTGTGTGTGTAAGGCTAGTGATTAGTGGAGCTCAGCTGGCTGAATGGATCAGTCTGGGAAGACCAGCAGCTTCTCTGAATTGCCTTGGTCAGCTCTCTGCCAACAGCAACAAGGGGTTAAGTACACTTGCTTCACACTTAGACAGGTCATTTATTGCAGATGTAAGCCCTCCCACCTCCCATTTCCTTCTCTCATGCCCACTTACCTTCACCACCAAATTGGAAACGAATCACAGTATATTAAAAATAAAACTTAGTGTGTCAGATGTCATTTTTGCGGTAAGCTCAAGCTTCACATATGTTTAAAAAACAGAAATGTGATGGTCAAACTGGTAAAAAAAAAAAAAAAAGATATAGAAATCCAACACAATGTCATAGACAAATCAAAATTTAAATTTTATTTGTCACAGTACGATATGCAGTGAAATGCTTAAACGAACGCCCGTGACCGTAAAAATTAACAATTTAACAGTTAACAAGTTAACAGTTAACAAGAAATAAATAGAACACAATATTAAAAAATATGAAAAATATATATAAGAAATATTAAAAAATATATATAAAAAAATAATTTTATATATATATATATATATATATATATATATATATATATATTTTTTTTTTTTTTATTACAGCGCATACTATTAGTCACAAGTTTGGATACACCGTGCATTATCTTTCCGGACTTTTATTGCTAACTACATTGTAAAACATCCAAAGGCATCCAACTGACTGCTACTACAGAACCTGTAAAAGTCTGGATGTATTTTCTACCTACTAGAACAATACTGGAGAAATAACACATATATAAAAAACTGTGAAATAACGCATATACAGTAGCATTAGGTAATTAAGCAACAACAACATCAACAGTCAGTAGTTATTTTAAGACGTGAAGGTCAGCTGTTCTGGAGCACTTCTTGCAAGAACAGAATTGTCAAGTGCATTTGCAAAACCCATCAAGCGCCAGGATTAAAACAGAAATTACTTACAATGTAGAAAGAAAGAAAGATTAAAAATAAAATGAATATTCACTATTATGTTATTTACAGTATATTGACAAAAATATATATTATTATTATTAGTGGTAGTAGAAGCAATATTTTAAGCAAAGAGGCCTTGTGAGATAATGTATTGGTTAAATCTACATTTTAGCCCTAATATCACCACTAAGCGGCAAATGTTGTGGTCCATTACAGAGTGACAAATGTGACACGAATGAATGAAAAATATTTCATTTAATTAAACAAAACGATATTTTTTAAACCAGTCTGCCAAAATGATGTCAACTTGTTTTCCAATTTAGCAGTGGAATGTTTAAAGCTCTGGGTCAAGGTGAGTGGCAGCATGGAAGGATGGGGTAGAGGGGGGTAAGAGCAAGCTGGGCCTTGAGACACCACAATCGTTCACACTTTTAATTACATACAGTATGTCATGGTTGCCACTTGACATGCTGGGGGGGTGGCTAATTTATTTATACATGAGTTTAGTAAATTTAATGCTCGGTTTTATATTCTGACTGACAGCTTATTATAAGCATTCGTTACCATTGAAAATTATAAAATAAAAATGGGTTTTGTTATTTCTGTGGGAATTTCACTCCTAACTTTTGACAGATCTACCACTTTTGCAGTACAAGCACAAAAGTACTTCTCCATGATTATAAGACACAGTGGAATGAAGAACTCATGCTCGGCATTTCAAGTGGTAGAAATCGATATTTAATGTTGCATGGTGCCCTGCGATTGACGTCCCATCCATGGTGTAGTTCTGTCTCCCCGAGAGGCATCAGATACGGTATGACTCTGATCAGGATAAAGTACTTAGCAATGATGAAGGAATTTATACGTGGATATCGGTTAGTGCATTGAAAACTTTTCACACTGTGTCAGTCCATCTGAAATCAAAAATATATAAACTTATATGCTTAGTTGATTTTACAATGTATTGTAGACCTTTGCTTTATAATCATATCATATTGTCCTTTAGTTTCCAAATTGCTAGTCATTGTTCCTTCAATGGTAAAAAAAAATGTCTCGAAGAACAAAATGAGACAGTGCGTTAACAGTGCATCACTTACTGTACGTGCTATGTAGATTAGTCATTAAAAGCATAGAATATGGTGTAGTTTACTGTATAGTATGGCTCAAATTTGGAAGCACACAATCGTGTAAAATGTCTTTGAATAGTTGTAGAATTATACTGTAAGTACAAGCTTCATAATTATGTGTTTGGAATTGAAGAACTTGAGTGTAGTGCTGAGAGCCTTGAACTGAGCCCCTCTGAACACTTCTGGAATGAATTACAAACTACAATATACAATATATGGATCATATACCGCCCAGTCCAAAAAAAATTTTTTTTTCAGAAGGCTCCAATTATAGGGTCAAATTACTTTACATGCAAAGAAAACAACTAAGGAATAAAAAATTACATGGGTTACATATTTTTTTACTTTTGACATGAGAATTATCCAACACAATGTGCAGAGTCGTCAACTTCACAGGACAAATATATAAATGTAGATCACTTAAATGCTTATGAAGTTAAAAAATGGACTTTAGAAATCACAGCTTGGGACTACAGTAAACAGTGGTGTGTCTATACAAAAAAAACAAAAAAAAACATTAAGCTAATCAGGGGAAAAGGCTTCAATTTGCTAGAGAGCATAAAGATTGGACTTTAGAGCAATGGAAAAAGGGTCATGATTTCAAATTGACCCTATTCATCTATCCAGAGTGATTGGCACGTCAGGGTAAGAAGGGAAGCACATGAAGTAATGCCCCCTCCGTGCATACTGTAGTGGCCACTGTACTAACCTCTGGAGGTAGTGTTATGATCTGGGGTTGCTTCAGTTGCTCAGGTCGGGGCTCAGCAATGTTATGTGGCAATAAAATAAAATCAGCTGACGACCTGAATGTACTGAATGACCAGGGTATCACATCTATGGAGTTTTTCTTACCTGATATGCACAGACATATTCCAAGACTCATATTATAAAAGAGTGTTTCTGGGAGCCGGAGGAATCATTTCATACACCTCAACATTGCATGCTGTAATCAAAGCTAAAGGCGGTCAACTGATTTTCTTTTGAAGTTTAAGGTTTAGAAATGTAAATGACTCTGACAACGGCCTCCACTTCAAGTGGCAGCACAAGTATGAACACAGGTTAATTGTGTAACAATATTTTAATAAAGGAATAAAACAGGAGGGAGTGTGATGAAATAGAAAGGACTGTAAAGTAAGGGAGTGAAGACTTTCTCAAGGTAGAAAACATACTATTTGAAGACACTTCCATAAATTTACCTTTAGAGAAATCTTTGATTATAAAACAATGATTATGTATTATTTAAAAGGAAGAACAACACATTTAAACCAAATTTTATTAGCTTTATTAGATTATGTCAACTTTATGCCATACATGATGGGTTATTAATAGTCACCTTATTATAAGCCTGTGATTTAATTACAATCATGCTACTGTAAGAGCTATGCTACAGGAAAAGAATCGCCACATTCTTGAAGAATTCTGCAGAATTGTGGCAAAAAGACTGTGAAAATCAACATTTCTTTGGGGAAAAAAATCTGGAACATACTAGTTTATTTCTCATGTTTTGACTCATTAGATTTTTAACAGTTAAGAGGCAAAATTTAAAGAAATATGTAGCATTACCGTTTATCCTCGCTGTGTCTGTGTAATATACTATTATTGAGATTGGCAAATATTAAATATATTATATTTTTCAATTTAATAAGAACATTTATGTATAAGCCTAATAATGAAAAAAAAAATCTGTTTTGTGCAACAATGCAATCTAAGAGAACTGCAGTACATCTAAGAATCAATTATTTTCCTCATCTCTAACAGCCATCTCAGCATCCAGTGAAAACATTTGCAGTGAAAAAGAAGCTGTACTGTATGCATTTGTATGCGTGATATATTTCTATGTGTATCATGTTTGTGATGTATACATCTATAATTCATGCCTTATTTAATCCTGTTTTCTCATAACTCTCGAGTCAGACAAACTCCATCCTTCAAAGATTCTCAGAGCTCTCGTCTTTCCGTTCTCCGTCAATTTCTTTTGTTCTCGGCTCACCCTCCACCGATACCATGCCATTATGAAAAAACAGCACCTCATCTCGTCCTCGGGCTTTTCATTCTCCCCACGCTGTCCTTGAACTGGCTTTTCCACTCTTCTCGTCGCCGCTGAATACGACACGTCAGCGCTCATCTCATCCCGCACTTCTAAACAGCTGTGAATGGTGGGGGGGATGAGTGTGTGAGAGAGGAAGAGAGAGAGAGAGAGAGGGAGTAATAACAGACAGGGACAAGGAGGAAGAGAGATGCCTAGAGAGAGAGAGAGAGCGGGGAGAAGGTGAGAACAAGAGTGAAGGAGAGAGATAAGGAATGAGTTGGAGAATAAGAGAAGAGGACAATGAAAAGAGGGAACAGGAGGGAGAGATAGAATGAGTGAGAGACAAGTCAAGAGAGAGACAGATGAAAAAAACAGTTCAACAAAGGAAAGAGAGAAAAGATAAAAAAAAATGGAACAAGACTATAGATGGGAAATAAAAGGGGGCGAGAGAAGAGAGAGGGACAGAATGAGCCAGAAAAGGAGGAGGTGGAGAGAAAGAGAGAGAGAGAGAGAAAACGACTGCAACTGTATGAATGGTGCAAAAAATGGCACCGTTTCAAAGGGCAGAGCCGAAAAAGACGAGGGATGGAGCGAGGGATTTATCCAGCAGGGAGGAGAGAAAGAGTCACGGTGAATGATTCAGAATCAGATTAGGAAGAAATGGGGGAGGTAGAGGGAGGGAGGGAAGTAGAGGGGGAATGAAGAGAGAGAGAGAGAATGAGCAGTGGTAAATCGAGCATCGAGCTCTGCATATGGGTGACTCTTAATTATCCGAGCTAAAAGCTTTATTAGGATCGCTCAGTCGCCGAGAGAACAGAGCGCGAGCGAGCATTCTGTCCATATTTTTCACTCCTCTTTACCCTTTTCTCTTCATATATATCTCTCGCTTACTGTACAGTACATTCAGAGGAAATGAGGTGGAGGTGCGTCTGCTTAAGTCGCCCGAACTACTTTATATCATGTTATAAGCCTCTCTCTCTCTCTCTCTCTCTCTCTGTGTCACTCTCACACTCACACGCACACACACACTGGCTATTATACTGGCTCTGTTAGGAGTCTTGTCACATCATACTGTGTTGAGTGTCCTGGTTTGTGTGTCTAATCATTTGCAGACATCCTAGGCTATTTAAAACCTAATGATATTAGCTAATAAAAATTCCCCCATGCATACATACATACAGTACATACAGAAATACATACTTTAGACAAGTAAATGCATGCAGTAGGTACAAAGAAGAATGCAAATCTAGAACTTGGGTTACTAAGCACAGACCAGCACGGATTAAGTGCAACAAAATCATTAGTAGGGGAAAAAAATGTATCAGCTTGCAGCGAAAGAATAAAAGATTTCCTTATGATGAGATCATGCTGAAAATCAAAGTGATTTTAATTTCCATTTTCTTTTGTTATTGAAAAGAATGACATCATATTCTCTAAGGTTCTGTTTAATCTTGAGGAATGGTCTTGACTTATACTGTAGTTCTCCTGATCCCAATCTGATCATGCACCCATGGAATGCTCCATTCATTCATTCATTTTCTATACCTCTTAATCCTGTGTTCAGGGTCACGGGGGACCTGGAGCCTATCCCAGGAGACTTCGGGCACTAGGCGTGGTACACCCTGGACAGGGTGCCAATCCATCGCAGGGCACACACACATACACACACTCACACACCCAATCACACACTACGGGCAATTTAGGAATGCCAATTAGCCTAACCTGCATGTCTTTGGACTGTGGGAGGAAACCGGAGTACCCGGAGGAAACCCACCAAGCACGGGGAGAACATGCAAACTCCATGCACACAGAGACGGGAATCGAGCCTGGCCAGGGAATCGAACCCAGACCCTGAAAGTGCAAGGCGACAGTGCTAACTGGAATGCTCCAGACAAACAAATTTGATCCACAGAGACCCCATCCCGCAACCCACACACCTGCCAACATCCTGGTGCCAGACACCACAGCACACCCCAATACACACCACAATAACCTTCACAATACTGAACTTAATGTTTTTTTGTATTGTAATGTTATGGCTGATCGATGTGTATAGTCAATTCCTCACCCACTGTCAGTTCTTCACTTAATTAATAACAGAAAAAATAATGTCATATTGTTCTCAAGACAAAACTAGGTTAATAATAGCTGTTACCATAGAAACAATAAGTATTAGAACAAATGCATTGATACAAACCTTGGATTACTTTCATATCTGCTGTTATAGAAAAAGAGAAAAAAGCTCATGACCAATTCAATTAAGGAGCTATGATATAAACAACATGGACTCAAAGGGGGGAAACATTGCTTTTAAATAGTAAATATTGAGGTTCAGGTACAAGCATACGTATGTTGCATTGAAACGAATTAAACATTCCCTTCCTCGGTTTTGTTACAATTTTAAATCTTTACTATAGTTTAACTTTTTATTTAAAATTTAATTAAATATAAAGCAATTTTTTTTACTGAGCAGCACGTATCTCTGCATTGTTTATTGCGTTATTATTTAACTTAGCAAATCATTCACTTCTACCACTTCTATGGTGACATTTTACAGCCTCAAGTGCCTCCAAAGTCTCAAAACTCGACTTGACAGAGAGCATGTGGGTTGAGCACCTGCAGGTACTCGGGCACATGCGGCTTCTAACGCGGGAACACCAGGCTTCTAACTACGAGATGTTCTGACGCACCGTGTTTTGAGACCTGTGTAAATGTGTGTAGGTTTGAAACTAATTAAACTCACAGAGTTTGGAGAGAATGGCAGACTGGATGTTTTTAAAAATGCATGGTTTTTTATAATGTACCGCCATAAAAATGAGTTTCTGTTGCGTCACTCAGAAGCTTCTGCGTTCAGTACAAAATTGTTTATATGGGAGGCAAACTGAAACGATCAAACTGAAAACCAGACAATTCTAGTCACTGGCTGATTGGCTGGCTCATCTTTATTATAAATGTAAAAATAGTTTATTAAAAAAATCGATTTTGGAGTCTGTGTGGTGATACATGAATCACCACACGAAAGAATCACGATTCATAACTGAATTCATAACTCAAACTCCCTTTAATTCACTCATTCTCCAAACTCGCCATTTCAGTGTCGATGTAACTGACCTATTGCTGAGCCACGCCCCTCAAGAGAACAGTAAAGTTGAGCACCAAGCTAGTGGAGGGGCTCTTCTTATATGAGCTCACATTAAGCAAAACATCTAATGGGCTTGTTTAAGCTCTGACTAATACAAAAATTTTTTTTTGGTTCATGAGAGTTGTTTGACTGTCTAAACATGAATAAAAAGTGAATTTTGCGTAATAGATCCCCTTTTAAAGTTATGTTTTTTACAAAATATATGTAGAATTATCAGACTCATAAAACTTCTATGTCTCTGTATTCTCAGAAGCCTAAAGGATTTACAGCCTGAACGCTATGTATCCGTATTTAGAAAATACCCGCATTACCAAACCATCTTATGCTGTGACTTGCAAGCCTGATTGTGTTTGAAGAGAAGAGGAGAAGGTTTATGAGCTCAGTCTGATCATAACTTTTACACATAAAGTGAGTCATACTCACTAAGCATACTGAAATAATTATTTCATATCAATCTTATACAAATAGCGAAGTGGTAAATGTTAAAATACATCCAAGCAGAAGGTCTCATGCAGAGCATTCAAGTGAATCTTTGATATGTTGCAATGCAGAGCATATGCTCGTGTCAGAATGTTGATACTCGGCACGCAGAAGGTGCTACCGATAAGTTGCATGCAATTTTTTTTTCTGTGAGACTGCATTAGATATCAAGCCAAAATTACTCTGTAAAGACTTTATCCGAATCTATAAATATTGGCACTTTCATTTTTGCGTCTTGTGTTTTAGTTTTGTGGAAGTAGGAGTTGTCAGAAGATTTTTAAATGGTTACATCATTTCCCACATGATGCTTTGTTCACTAAGCACCAATAGAGGAGCTTCAAGGTCTGATTTATCTTTCACTTGGCAGTGAAGTGCATGTGAAGTGACATAAATGAGTCTCAGAGTCTCCCAGAGACTAAACAGAACATTGTCTTGTATTCACTGAATATGTTATCCATCCATCCATCTATACCACTTACCTTTTGGGGGTCATGGGGGCTTGGAGCCTGTCCTAGGAGACTTGGGGCACAAGGTAGGTTCACCCTTGAGGGCACAAGCACACGCAAACCTCTTTTCCACCAGCATGAACCAGGTGCTATTTCATGCTAATGCCTGTTCAGAGTCGGTTCAATAGCAAACCGTCTAAGAACTGTCTTTGTTTATCCAAGGCCTAGAGAGTCACATCATTACATCATTTTATATATCTGTGTATGTCTTCACTTTCCCAGCAATGCTATCGGCAAGAACAACAACAACAAGGGCGAAATACAATACAGAGCTTCAGCAGTCCTTCAGGCTTTGCAAGTCTACTTTGGAATCTACAGTAAGCACCAGTTGTAGAAATCACTTGTTCTGCCCGGTGTGATTACTGTGGACAGTAATTACGTTCAAGAAGAATGTTAATTGCATAAAACTTCCTGAGATTCCTGAAAAAATCTAAGATGTTACTCTTTGTTAGTGTTTAGATACCTACCTGGGCATTGGTGGCTCAGTGGTAGGTTTCTCTCCTGTCTTGCAGAAGGCCTGGGTTCAATTCCTGCCCAAAACCCAGCCACTGGATGAAGTGCCAGTCCCTGGTATAAAACCTTTGCCAACCTTGTTGTTGGTCTGCTGTGGCGGTCCCTTTCATGGAAGCACCCGAAATACAAACAACAAGAAGTCTTTGGCTTTAGCGTCTACAAAGCTTGAGTAAACCGCTGATATTGATCACATTGCCATAATATAAACAGATAAATAAATATACACACCTGGGTTCATACATTTGATAATTTAGAAATGGCAATCAACCTTTGTAGAGAGGGAGGAAACCGAATTATCCAGAGGAAACACACAAAGCATGTGGACAGCATGCAACTCCACACATAAAGAACAAAGAGAAAAGTTCAAACCCCTAACCCCTGGAGGTGTAAGGCAAGTGGCTCAAGGCTGCATCCTAAATTCCTAAATATTCTTTCAAGAAAGCTGTGGCATTGTTGGAGGTGATTTGATCTTTTCTACGGTGGTACACAGTTTTTTTTACTTTCTTTCTTTTTCCTTTCTTTTCCAAAATAATGGGCCTCATGAGGAATTTCTGTCAATTGTATTTGACCAATCAGTGGTGTGTACTATTTATTATTTTCCCTTATGTACGAGTCTTCCGGGTTTGAAAATGGAAAAATGGAAAGAGCATAAAATGTTGGATTTGTTACTGCACCACATTTTATTTTTATATATATATATATATATATATATATATATATATATATATATATATATATATATATATGTGTGTGTATATATATATATATATATATATATATATATATATATATATATATAGTAATTATGAACGTTAACTCCGCTCGCAGAGCCTCATCTGTGATGAAGCTGGGAAATGAGATCTGCTAATGCTGCTTGCGCGAGAGAGATTATTTTAATAATGGAGTAAGCTAATAAACACAAAGCCATAAAACTGATGCATCTTCACATTTGTAGAGCTCGTTGTGTCTACTCTAAGAGCAGCTGTTCGGCATACACACATGTTCACTAGCAAACATTAACACACAGCCATTAATGTTAAAGCTACGCTCACGGAAGAACATTCATCATCGTGACACTCTGTTTGCATTTCTCCCCAAAACACGCACACACCCGCACACGCATACACGGCCATTTTTGCTTCGCCCTCACCAGAGAATTGGCTCAACGTCAAATTAATGGAAGCTTTCCTCATCCTGACAGTAATGCTAGCCTCCAACTTATTCTCCAATGAGTTCACGACCTCCCCTCCCCCCCTCTCCCTGTCAAATGATGAATTGTGGGGGAGAAAATAAGGTGCTGCTGTGTGCTGAATAGTTAAGCAGAACCCCCCCAACCCCCCCCCCCCCCAATACATACACTCGCGCACACACACGCGCGCACGCTAAGCACTTTGACATGCACAGATTAAGCAAATAAGGTGCATAAATACACAATCATTTTCCAAACACTCACACATGGCGCGCCTTGAAGTTCAGTGGATTTGTACATCAGATCAGAATTGGATGGAAGCGTGCAGTCTTAAAGAGTTGGCCTGTTATTATTATTTTTTTCTTTTTTTTCCTTGACTCCACTCTTCAGACACGGCAGTCTGCGAAAGACATGTTGTGTTTTGTACGAATCGAAAAGCTAATCTGTAAATTCGGCCCTTCTGAGTAAACACAATTCATATTCCATTAGTACTCGGAGACAGACGGCTGGATCGCAGGATTTATTATGAAAGATGCAGAAGCAATGAATGTGACGAGTTGGGACAGATTTTCAAAAGCAGAAGTGATGGATTTACGGATACATTGCATTTCCTATAGAGTGCCGTGATGTCTAAATCCAGAACAGGTGTTATAGTAGAGTATGGCTTGGTTAAATCTCTTGCTCTCTGTCTTTCAGACAATCTAAATGCATTTTTCTGTCATTTTAAATCTTCAAGTTCTCCGACTTAGAAACGCAGTCTGTTCCAGCTTAACTTACGTACCTGAGGTTTATATATTCTCCATTAACACAGTTAGAATGTTGCTACTTTGTACAGTAGCATCCATGCCTCAAGCGATTTTCATAGTGAAGATCTGAGCCTTTATACTTCATATTCCATGTATATATACTGTATACTGTATTTCAAGCCATATCAATGTATACTTTGGCAGCTATATGCAGTGTTTCCTACAGGTCTGAAATATACTTGCGGTGGTGGTAGCCAGCGGAACGGGCCAGTATACAGTACAAGTAAATACTTATGACCTTTAACACAATATATTGATTTATTTGATATTGTGCGAAACTGTATTTCTCTGCAGAGCATATGCGATCGTCAGTACGCCCTTCTTATTCTGAAGCTGGCATCCGTTACATTTACTCCCTCTTAGTACGCCGCTCGTCCGGTTGAATAATAAACAGGTACCGGAGAGATAGCGCGAGAGGGAACTGTCCGCTACATGTTAATCAGTCGCAGGTAGTGCCGTTCTCCCGTCCAGTTTTTTTTTAAAAGGGTGCACAAATATACTTGGATGGCCGTCAATATACTTTGGCCGACCGCCCAAGTATACTCTGTGTGTGAGAAACTGTGGTATAAATAGCGTGTAAATCTCGGTCTAGTTCAGTATGCGCATGGACAGGATTGCTGACTTGACAATTGTCCAGAAGATAATCATCAACATCCTCAGAAAGGAGAATATGCCACAGAAGGTCTTTGCTGAAATGACTGGCTGTTCGCAGAGTCCAATAGCGAAGTATATTAATGGAAAGTTGACTAGAAGTGAAATGTGCGGTAGGAAAAGATACAAGAGCAACAGGGAAGACTGTAGACTTAAAAAATATTTGTCAAACAAAGCCGTTTAAGACGTTGGGAGAGCTTCACATCGAATCGAGTGAGGCTGGAGTCAGTGCCTCAAGAGCAGTCATGCACAGACATCTTCAGGAATCTGGCTACAATCGTTGCATCCTTAGTATCAAGCCACTGAACCTCAGAGGCATCCTCTTTTCAGATGAAAGCAAATATTTTTGCATTTCATTTAGAAATCAAGGTCCCAGAGTCTGTAGGAAGAGTGGAGAGGCACAAGTACAGTATCTTAGAGTCTAGTTTGAAGTTTCCAGTTGGTGATGATTGGGGGTGCCAAGCCCAACGTCAAAACAGCCATCTACCAGGAGATTGTAGAGCACTTCATGCTTTCACCAGCTGACGATCTTTGTGGAGATGCAGATTGTCGTTTCCATTACAACTTAGCACCTGGCCAAGGCCCATTTAAATTAGCAAATTACTACTAACTGGTTTGGTGACTATGATATTACTGTGCGTGATTGGCCAGCCAACTCACTTGACTCTCCATGGTGTATTGTCAACAGAAAAATGATAAACACCTAGCCCAACAATCAGACAAGCTAAGGGCTTCTATTCAAGCAACATGGTTTTCAGTAATGTCTCAGCAGTGCAACAGGCTGATCACCCTCATGCCATGCTGCACCAATTCACTAATTTGGGCTAAAGGAGCCCTGGCCAAGTATTGAGTGCAGACATTTTTTTTTATTTCTGTTTCGCAAATATAATATACATGTCCAAATGTTAATATACTGTATCTTTAAACTGACTAAAATTTTATTTGATAATTTGAATGAATGTAAATACATTGGATCCCTCATTCTACAGACTAAAACGAAATATCATTAAGGGGGAAAAAAAGTCATTCTGGTTTTCAAAATAGTGATTTTGATGTTTCAGTGTAAGATAAATCTATTTTATCACTATGAACTATTGTTTCTGTTTAACTCACCTTTAAAATGATACTTATTTATTTATGTGAAAGTAAAGTCCAAAACCACTGTATTGATAGTGCTTCACTTTATTATTATATTTTACCTGTGATTCTGTGTAATTATCCTTACTTATCAGCTACATTAGCATCATATTTCCATTGCAAAACTATTGCAACACCTCAGAGAGCAAAACATGTTTTGGTTGATTGACTACATTCTGAGTAGAGGGGATAATGTCGAAATCTGATTTATTGCCAAACCGTCCATTTAACGCTGTCAGAATTTGGCAGCACATTTGGTACATTTTTGCAGTGTTTGTACCGAGAACTAGCTGACCAACTGCTTTAGCTGCTACGCTCAGGCATTAACCTTTGCAATGCGTGTGTGGGTGTGTGCGAATCGGAGGACATCTCGACCTGTTATTTGCTTTCATTCGTGCTGTCAGCACAGGCAGTAATTTATTTGTCCTAAATCTCCTTCACGTTCTCAGTATCGTGTTATCAACCACACACATACAGTACATTCACACGCATTTGTCTGACAGTCCTTGCGAAGACCTTTCATTGGCATCATTATTAATGCAACAAATTAATGCTTGGCCTACATTTTAATGATATGCCTACATCTAATTCATGGCACCTCATGGAAGCCTTTGTGGTTTTAGTTGTCCATCTATTTATTGTCCATAGTGATTATCCTGTGTAGGGGCCTAGAGCCTATCCCAGGGAATTTACAGTACATGACAGGGTACACCCAGGATGGGGTGCCAACCCATTGCAGGTCACAAGCACAACCAATCACAATTTACAGGCAAATTAAATAACGCCACTCAGCCTACACCATGGGCAGTGGTGGCTCATTGGTTTGTTACTCTACTGCCATGCGGAAGGCCTGGGTTCAATTCCCAGCCAATGACAAACCTCCGAGACTGGTTGCAGTCCAGGTCTTAAGCCCGAATACAATGGGAGGGTTGCGTCAGGAAGGACATCCTGTGTAAAACCTGTGCCAGGTTGTGTGAGCATCGGCCTTGATGGTAGCATCCAGAAGACCAACCCAACCTACACAATGTCTTTAGATTGTGAGAGGAAACTGAAAACGAGAATGAAATCCAAAAACCCTGGAGGTGCAAGGACGATATATCTTCAATCCAATTGAAATCATTCCAATTACTGTTCACATTCCAGTGTAATTGTTTAATAAGATCAAAGCATTGATCTGAATAAAACTTTCTGACAAGTGCAAAGTGGTTCTGCCTACTGTGAAATGTTTAATCTGAAATTTTCTCCAACTCTGAGGTTAGGTTATGCTACAGTAGGCCTTCTGTCTTTTCAGACAAATTCCATCTTGTGCATTATGATTGGTTAAAAGGTTATCAGTCTCATCTATAATTGGTTAGAAATTATAAAACAAAAACAAGTTGGTGATTCTAAAAACCTTGAGAAATCTTTTAAAATGGGATCTAATCATACCAAAATAAATACAGCTCCAGCATGACATACCCAATTCCCTGACCTTATTTAAAGGATTTAGATGGGGAAATTGAGCATGCATTTGAACCTTTAACTCTGTTTTGGCATTACAGCCTAGAATCAGGAATTAACACTGCATGTATAACTGATGAGTAGTTAATGCAAACCATAAGTTGGTACTTTTCTAAAAAGGTTAGGAGCTCTTTAAACCCATTCATGGATGAAATGAATTCATCAAGTTTAAAAAGCCTGGAACTGTGCTCAACTCTCAGATCCATCACGCACATTTATGAGCAATCCCAAGCTCAGTGCCGTCTTTCGTGTTTCATAAAGCATTCAACTGCGCTGCAACAACCAACAAAAACAGCTGGATTATAGGAAATATTTCTGCACATGTTTATATGCTTGGTAGAGTTTAAAAGATCTCAGTCAAATCTCAGAAGTAATTAGATGACAGGGTTCCGTTTATTTTGCCTTGTTTAAATAGGAGCTGTTTGATTTTGCTTAAAATGTGCATTTAAAAAGAAAAAAAACAGCAGCATTTCAGGACTGTTTAAACACGCTCTTTTTCACACACCCTCTTTTTCACACGCTCTTTATTTCCGTTTGGGATTGGATAGACGCTGTCAACTTCTCCAGTTAGTGTTCCGATGAAAAGCTCAAATGACATTTGCGAGATATTCGGGGGAAGGGGATCAGTGCGTCAGTGTTCTCTTAGTCGATATTACGGTTTAACATTCAGATTCACACACCCTCTTTAGCTCAACTGCAGTGTGAGCACCAGCCAGTCAACAGCCCTAACATTTTGTGTGGGAGACCTTTTTCTTCGGTGACAAAGAGAAAATATAAACATTGTTATAAACAGATTGTCTCGCAAATAGAAACACAATTGAAACTGCGAGATGACTAAATATATAAATGTCCCGCTTTTGCACTTGCGAAATTCACTACAACACGATAGCACCTTTTTGAAACGTTGTTTAAGACGTGAAGAACAAAACACATTTTGATTAAAATTATTTATTTTATTTCTTTTTAGATTTATGATACATTACTACATCTAGTTTAAAAACTAACTTTATTTCTCGATATAATCCCCTGCTACACTAATGCATTTATCCCAGCGGTTCAGTTTCTACCTTAATACCATCAAGGTACAGTAGAAAGTGTTCTCACGTATGAAACGCCGGCCTCCCAGGAACTCCTTTAATGACCCAAACATGCTTTTTTGCACAGACCGAGGTCAGGACTGTACACAAGAACGATGTGGCAATAACTCCCAGCTGAAGTTACAGTCCAAATAAAACCAAAGCTTAGAACTCTCAGGTCCTTTTCCAGGTCAAGCCATTAATTTCAACTAATTGGCTTCAGCTATTTGGACTTGAACAATATAACGTTTTTTTCCCCCACAAACTCTTAGTCAAGTCTAAATACACATTTAGCAAGAACAATGGGCCTCATGGAGCAAATGTGCACCATTCAAAATGTTTTACTGTAGCTAGAAGAGTCTCATCACTGTACTGTTCTTGAAGCCTCAGGTAAATGTAACTCAGTTTTATGCCTTCATTCATGAGAAATTTCATCAATTTCCTTTTCATCAGTCCTTGTTTGACTTGAACTCCACTCATATATTTATATGATGGTCTTAGTCATATCTTTGTCATTTTGTTATTATTGCCTTTAGTCAAGATACACCGATTTTCTTAATGACTTTTTCTTTTCAATTTTCCTCAATGCATTTTTTTTTTTTAGCATGCAAACGTCATCATTTCAATTCATTTTTCTGAAGCAAGGCCATGCTACAAATGTGGATTCAAATTACAGGTGTATTAAAGCCCAGTCCTGCTGCTTCATACTGTAGGATCACATTGAATATTGTAATTAATCTCATAATCACATTTATTTATGATTATAAGTGTTTACGTTTGTCTCTTTGACACTTTTATTTTACCCCCTTTAGACATTTAATTCTGTCAAATATGTGGAGCAATTTAGTAGTTATTGTTGACTAAAGAAAATGACAATAGAAATGTCACTGATGAACATTTTTGAAATAAAGTCTAGACCACAATTGTTAAGTCCAAAACCAGGTCTAACTGAGATCAAGTCAAGATGGCATCTTACTGTAATTGGTCAAGTCCAAGACAAGTTCCAGTCCAATTAAAAGTAAGACTAAGAAACATCCTGACCTTTTCCATGGTAACCAATTACTTCACCTAGGAGGCTTCATTTAAACAAAAACACCTCAACTTTTTTCCCCTCACAAACTCTTGGATTAGGTTTCTCGCCTGCCATGTGGAAGGTCCCCAACCACTGGATGCAGGGTCGGTCCCGGATAAAATGGGAGGGTTTGTTATGTAGGGCATCTGGTGTAAAAGCTGTGCCAAGTTGTACTGTATGCAGATCGCTCATGGTTCGACTCCTTGATGGGAGCAGCCAAAAGACTAACAAGAAGTGATATACAAATGATTGCTTATTTTTTATCATGTCCACATTTTTTTTTCGTACCCATTCATTTCTGGGCCAGTGTTTCTAAAAGAAAATTGGTGGTGATGAACACTCTTACCAATGAGCGGGGAAAAAAACAACTACCATTTTCACAGCCTGCAAATTTTCTATCCAATACACAGAAACATAGGTTTAAAATTGAGAAACATAAAAAAAAAAGTTTTTTTTATAATAAAAGTATATTATTATATGTTTTTAAAGGAATTATAATGATTGGGCATCATAACATTTAATTCAAGGGATAAAAAGATACTATTGGTCAGTTGATCCCAGTTGATACCAGTGGTGTCAAAAGTATTCACATTCATTGCTTAAGTAGAAATATAGATACTAGGGTTTAAAAAGACTTCTTTAGAAGTTGAAGTATCAACTCAAGCTTTTTACTCAAGTAAAAGTGTAAAAGTACTGGTTTCAAAACTACTTAAAGTATAAAAGTAAAAGTAATTTGAGGGGGTAAAAAACCATTAAGGATAAAAGCTTAGGCTGTGCCACGGGCCTGTATACTACTGTACACTAACACCTCATAGTGTGAAAAAAAAAAAAAGTGTGTTTTTTTTTTTGTTGTATTTTTTAACAGCCATAGTGATTTGGGATACTGTATATGACAATTGAAAAAGAATGCATTTTAGTACAATGCAAATACATTAAAGAACCATATATGTGTACTACTGAGCATTAACATGTTTTATGGAGAAGAAGATATGATAACTAGTTGCCTATAAGTATTTAAATGGTGCAAAAAGTCAAACTTCAGAGGCATGTCATCAGTAACCTTTATTGGAATTTAAATGTACATCCAAGCTCAGCTGCAGGAATCTGTGAGGGCAACATACAAGAAAATTAGTGTACCCAGGGCAGGCTTGCGTCTGTATATATATATATATATATATATATATATATATATATATATATATATATATATATACAGTATACTTGGTTGTGACATTTCGCTCGAATCTTGAGTCTCTATCACGGACATCTTCGTCTACTTATCACAACCTTATCAACCGAAAATGCTAATTTATTCAAACGTCCTTGCTGGAGTGTGTGATGTAACGTCACGTGTAGGTGCGATGGATCACATACCAACCAATAGGGTGTCGGACTGGTATGTTTATACTTCTCATCTGTAATGTCCTTCGGTATAGAAGAAAATAAAGATCACATAGACAAATGGAGTTGTTAGCGAATGTGCCGTTCACTTTTTTTTTGTTTTCTCATGCGCATGCCCAGTGACAGTTTACACACAGTTACCTCGTCCCACTCGACGTGCTTACGTCAGAGTCAGGATGCGGAACAGAAAACTTGGAACAGAACTACATGCAAACATTACATCATCCAACCACAATCAAATTCGCTCCATCCGGATGGCGCGATTTATCCGGATGTTTTTTTTTGTTTGTTTTTTGAATGACAAGCAGAAATAAAACAGGAGTAACGAGGCTATTTTTAAAATATAAGGAGTAGAAAGTACAGATAATTGCGTGAAAATGTAAGGAGTAGAAAGTACAGATAATTGCGTGAAAATGTAAGGAGTAGAAGTAAAAAGTCGGTTGAAAAATAATTACTCCAGTAAAGTATAGATACCCAAAATTTCTACTTAAGTAAGGTAACGAAGTTAAAGTACTTCGTTACTTGACACCTCTGGTTGATACTATAAAAATCTGAATCAGGTTACAGTATGTTGACACACACAAGGCCAGCCTAACAGCACTGTACAGTGCATTTGTTATAGACAAGACCCAAAACACAGTAAGTACACAACATTCAATAACTGAATTTTTTTTTTTAAATAAAGACAAGGGAGGGGTGAAAAAAAAACCCTATGATGCTTGAGTGTGTTCTGCTTCTGAATGGCGAACAGATTGCTGTTAGATTCTTTGGTCATCCAGGGCTTATTCGGAGAGTGCGTTTTTAGAGATCACACATATTTTAGGGGATGGATGAATACATGCTGACCTGTTTCGGATTGCCACAAGTACTCTGAGACACATAATTATGAAAAACTAGTTCAACTGTTAGAATTTTGTTTAGTTGACAGAGGTTATGCCCTCCATGGTACCACTCCATGTACAAGCAAACCAATTTTATAAAATACATTTATTTAACTGTAATGTTCCTCGACTGACACGGCATTCACAACGTCACAGATCTTTTGCCCTTGTGTGTTTTTTCTTGTGTGTTGTTTCAATCTTATGCTAAACCTATACACCTGCAATGTTACATCAAGTTGATTCAGCACTCACCTGACCTGAATGTCTGGTACATCTGCTGTTAACTTCTCTTGGTTTTTTTTTTCTTAACATAAAATTAGGAGAAGAGAAATTTAAGAGACTCTTGCTGTATGAGGCACAATATCTCGGACCAGGTATAAAAACAAATAATTCTTAAAAAAAAAAAAAGGAATAGTAAATAATCTTAGAATCGAGTCCAAGACCAGAATTGAGTACTGCACTAAACCCAAAAGTAAAAGAAGGTTCTGAAATCCTAATAAGCTGGCTTGTCTTTATCTTTTTTGATGTCATAAGAAAATTCGGGATCGGATCATTTACTCTTTGGGTTTTATATATAAATGTAATATTTTCATTTATTCACTTCTCCAAAATTCACATGGCACGTTCTTGATGGTTCAAATTCGCTTCACAGTTACCTTGAAACATAAAGCTTTTTGCATGAGCTTGACCTACATAAAAATTTAATTGGGTTTCATGGAAACAACCAAAAAAATCTAAAAACGTATTAGCAAAATTAGAAAGTAAGGACTAAGCAAAAATCAATCCAAGGTTCTAGCCCAAGTCTAATCTTATTATTATCCACTCTACACGATTCTTCTGAAAGAGTTTAACCTCAACCATTATGGCTTGGGGAAAAAAAAAACAAGAAACAAGAGAAATCACAGTTAAAAAAGTCTTATATAACTATATTTCTAATAAAAGCCTGTATTTGTTTTCTCAGCAGAACAAGGACGCTTCTGGTGTGAACCAAGATCAATGGTTCCTCCTTCTCTCTGACCATCACTGGCAGGCACAAGGGATTTCAATTGAATTACCTGTGACGTCCAAGAGCATTTTCTTTACTCAATGCGAAAACAAACGCCAGCATAAAGTAAAGTTACAGCACGCCAGGGGTTGTGGGAAAAGACAAAAAAAAAACACAAGAAGCATTTAGTCCATGATGCAGGACAATCGTGAGTGAGACAGACCATCTGGGTTATGACCAACAAGGCCGTGCTCGGAAAGAAAGATCCGAAACAAAGGTGATGCTTTGATCACCTAAAGGATTATCTTACTTTTGTAAATGAACCAGAACACCATTATGTTCATCCCATGTGGTCTTTCTTCAGTTTGGGATTTCCTGGTGATGTCCCACACCGATGAACTCGAGTCTGATGGTTTTTAGGAATAAATCCACGGATAGCTCTAAAAAACCTTCCGTTAAACCTGTGACGGTGTGGAAAACCTCTAAGACATACATGGAGAAAGACACAAACACTTCAGGTTGGATGCTGATCTTTTAAGGCAGTAAAGAGGTACTCAGACTTTACCCAGACGGAATCAAGCAGTCTTACAATCCACCCAATCAAAGGTAATGTATTTTTTCCCATCACTTCAAATATACAGTACAGTGCCAAAGTCTTGAGCCGCCCATCATTTCTTCATATTTTGCTCCCAAAGAGCCAGACTTTCTTGTATTTTCTTTTTTATATATATATATATATAGTCTTGAGGAATAGTTCTCGCTCTAATATTTAGTCCAGGCCCTGTACCTGACTAGATTCAGAGGAATGTTTTTTGTTTGTTAAGCCACACAGTGACCTATGAATCAGTCAAGATTAAAAAAACAACTAACTTAAGGCATGAACCAGTGAGAAACAGGTGCAGATGGTGACAGATGATCAGGCCAGTGATTATAATACAGCGGAACCTCAGCATACAAATTAAATTCACTGTGGAGTTTTTAAGAGCGAAAATCCGTATTTCAATATGAATTTACCCATAAGAAATAATGCATATGTAGATAATCCACCCAAAAATATGACCAATATTCCCCCCCCAAAAAAAAGACAGACAGCTTTTGCTGATTGGAGAGAAAAAAAATTCAAATTTGTAAAACTCTTGATTGACTTTGGTTGGCTTTTCACTGACACAAAGACGTTTTGAACTGCTCCCGGTTGTATGTGCAACTTTTGGTTTGGTTCGTTTGCCGAAAATGCTTCGATTCTCGCAAAATTCTTAAGGCGAAAAATTAATATGGGAGGTCATTCGTATGCTGAGGTTCCACTGTACTGGTTGTTCTGAATGCTGAGTGGTTGGAACAGACGAAAGGGGAAATGAGGTTGCTGCTAAAGTTGTGCGCTTTGTGGCCTGTCTCAATAAAACATTTGTACCAGTTTAATCGGCATAATTGAATGTACTGTAATCTAACACGAAGAAACGAGGTGGTGTTTCACCTGGTCTTTTTTTGTTTCACCTGGTTTGCAAAGATTATACAGTAGGGTGATTGCATATTCATTAACTGCTTATATTAAATTAACAACGTGATTAATACAGAGCCGTGTGTCTTTAAGATTCTAGAGTCGTGATCCCCACTGAGACCCAGAATATTTTTTATTAGACAGTTCAGCTTGGCTCAGCAAAAAAACAGTGGTGTGATGAGTACAAAGCACACCGACACTGCGACTGTAGGAATAATTCACTTGAGTAACAGTAAAAGGAACGAACGATCAAGGAAGTTGTTCATTCAGTTTTAAAAAAATAAAAAGAAATAAAAAAAGAAATAAAAATCAATTGGGAATGTATTTGCATTTTTGAGAAACTACTGACTATTAACTAACCGAGTGAACTATGCTGAAGTGAGCACCATCTTAGTTCTCAGCAGTACAGTATGTAAAATGAGGTAACCTTACAGTAGATGGCTTGATAATAACTCAATTAATTATTATTATAATTATATCCATTCCCATTTTCACAACTGTGGTAGACCTCCTGTCAACATTCACAAAAGCCAATTAGCCCAACCAAGCACAGGGAGAACATGTAAACTCCATGCACACAGACCCAGAGGTGGGAATCGAACCTGGACCCTGGAGGTACAAGGCGACAGTTAAGCTAGCAATTTTAACCTATGAAATTATGATAGCCATAATGTTTTTTTTTTGCATAACATATATAAGTAAATAAATTCTCTTGCAGTTTTCTTTTAATTATTTTAAACTATAAATGCTTGAAAAATGGGGCTCATTTTTATCAGCTCATCTTTATTCCGCGGCTGTTGGTTAAGTCTAGACCTTTCGACAAGAAACTGCTTTGTTTTAATCGTGTCTTAAAGTTACATTATGAAAAAAAATTTGCACATACTACAGTATATCTTTTAATACAGTGATGTTATTATGGTGGTAAATGCATTATTGTTTTTATTCTGTAATGGTGATTAAAAAAAATAAATAACGCTACATTAAAATGTGAAAGAACTACTATTTAATTATGCTAAAAAATAAAAGTAGTGGCACAGTGAACCATGTACTCAAATCCTAAAACAAGAGTACACACAGTTTGTTACCATCCATCCTTGCAAATTACTCATAATCCAGAATGTTGGCTCTCTACAGTACCACCAAGCAAGCTGTACAATAATTACTCACCGATGCTGAATTTGGAGACCATTCTTGCCAAGGTACTGTACTGTACTAGCCATGACAGGACGTAAAGTTGGGAGCTGGGAATAGTGCAGATATGTCTGATAGATGTGTCTGAGTGGGACACACACATTTACAGTAGTGTCTGCCAAAGATTGTCACTCATTTTTTAATCTCTAGAATATGAGAGGTCAGAAATTGAAATGCACAATTCAAGGTGTCAGGTTTATTTATACAGTTTATATATTCACCTACAGTAATGCTTTCTTATCACATTTTCTTCTTTGTGAGGCTTCTTGATCGCCCATGTGGGGCAAATCTCTAACGGCTTCCTGTTTACTTTGTTAGACCTCTGTGTTGGATATAGCTTAAGGGGGATAAGCACACTATTCTAGCAGCCTAGTGCATAGGAGGGAATTTGAGTTTCAGACCAGAATACAGTATGTATGACCGCTTGTAAATATTTAAAGTCATTTGGGTCAATAAAAAAAAGAGTATAGTATACACATTAATATCCCCAGTGTTGATTTAACGCTTAGTGTTTAACTGGACCTATATAAACACGGTAGTTTGTTAATTCAGCACTCTGGGTCAACACTGGGGATTTGGCAGTGTACTTGGCTGTATTTGGCCATCCACTGAATTAAGCTTCGCTCCTCCTTTATTTTCTCGAAGCAGTAAAGCATCGTCAAATTTGCACACAGACATTAAAAATAAGTTTGCTCTAGCTTGTGCTAACTTTTAATCTATGAGAGAGTAATGTGACAACACCACATAGATCTTATAATCAAGAGAGATCCAGAGAAGCTACTGGTTACACTACACTACACTACACTAAGTATCCTGCATACGGGCATTCGAGTTATGAACTATCTAATATATGGACATGCGTTCACGCCTGTTCAATAACGGAAGCTAGATCACCTGCCCAGCGTACATCCTCTGCAAGTGCAGTACAAACCCAGGATGTCTGGAAAGCAAGGATAAAAGCAGCAGCGATGAAGCTGGGAAATTATTCAAGGGAATGGAGTGAGGTGAAAAGATGGACGACATTGTTCGTTCTTTTAACATGAATCGTTCAACCATCGGCATGATTCTAAAGAACACTGTACTGTAATATGGTGTGTATAGCTAATTGTGTTAGTAACCTACGTACTTAGTAACTCTACGTACCTAGACAATGTTTTTTGGACTTACGAACAAATTGTACTTACAAACATGCTCTCAGAATGGAACTTGTTTGTATCTAGGGGACTTACTGTAGTTAATGGACAAACACTGTTTGGCTGAAACCTTCAAACCCAGACAAACCATTCCTAGATTTTCCTAACTTTTCGTCGAATCACCAGGGACCACCTGATACAGTCCCACGATACGTAGGTGCAGATTCAATTTGTATTGCGATTCTATTAGCATCACGATTATTATTTATTCATTTTTTTTTACATTTCTAAACAAACTTAGCAAATAATTACCTCCTACCACACAGGATCCTGTATTTCCTGGCAAAGTGTGAACAGTGTAGAGCACCACCTGTAGGATTATAAAGGAATGGCAACAATTTACACCTCTAATGCAAAAATATATAAATAAAATACATCGATACGTGCCACACAGAAGAATCACTATACCTAACTGAACTTTTTTTTCCACCCATCTCTATTGGATTGTGTGGAACTTTACTATAAATTAAAAAAAAGACAGAACGAAAAGAAGAACCTATTGAAACCTATTGAAAGAGTCACTACCATGGATATTATAGCCACTTAGCTTGCTATGACTTTCTATTTAAAAAAAAAACAAAAAAAAAACAGGTGTTGCATAATTGCCTAGCTGTCATTATCTATCTGTTCACTGATAATTAACCATAAATATTCAGTGAAACTAGGCTGTAATTTATGTAAATTACCTACACATAGTCGGACTACTGCCCGATGTAGTATGAAAATCACATGGGTTATGGATTTTTTCAAATGATTTAATGTTAGTGTACAGCAAGTGTTACCAAGTAAAAAAAAATATATATATATATTATTCTCAGCATAAATTTAAAGTAAAGTCTGTTTATCTACTAATTTCTTATTATTACTTAAAACCTTGTGCTCTTCTGTTATAATGCTATACAGTATGTAGGAGAGTTATTGTGGTCACACAGTGTCCTGCTGAGCACTTAATGAATCTACTGCAGCCTAATATCCTGGGAATTGTTAGAATATTATGCAATCTGTATAGAAGATTGAATGCTTTCAACACATGCTATATGATTAACATCATCTACTGTATTTGCAACAATTGTGACTCTTCAGACATCATCATGTCTTACAGTAGCTTTCAGATTCGGCGCTACCTAGTTAGTATTGGGTCTGTACAGTACAAGAGAAAAGTGAGATGAGTTTTTTTATTACTTCATCAAATCTTGTAAAACAAATCTATGGTACAAATAAATAACATAATAACAAAAGTGCTGTTTAACTATACAGCATTTAGACTACACCAGAACCACTCTTTCACAGTTTGCATCCTGGAATAAGGCCTGTGCTGTCAGAAAAAGAAAAAAATCATTAATGTGATAACAGGGTCATTCAGGTCACTTCATTCAGCAACATAACGTGGCTGAACCTAGACCTGGACAAATGAAGCAACCTCATATCATAACACTGCCTCCAGAGGCTTGTACGGTGGCCACTATGCATGATGGGTGCATCTCTTTATCTTTTTTACTTCCTTTCTTACCCTGAGATGCATTCATCACTCTGGAATGGGGTCAATCCGGACTCATCAGACCACACAGTCCAATCATATTCGTCTTACTAACAAATGTTCTTCTTATGGCTACACAGCTGTTTAGTCCCAATCCCTGGTGGAAATGCTCTTACTTTCGCTGTTAAACATACAATAGCTACAGTATGGTTTCTACTGTCAAGTTTTTTTTTCTGAATGCGCAACACCAAGTGATTTCTTTCTCTGATCAAAGTCCCATATGATTTTTTTTTCCCCAACTACATTTATTTCACAAAGTTTCAGACGCTTCAGCACTACCCTTGCAGGTTTAGTTTTTAACTCAGTTTCAGTAGTTTCAGTTTATATATTTTCAGTATAAAATTGTAATCCATGCACTAGCCAAAGATCATCAGCTATTAATCTATATAGCACTAGAACATACTCCAACAGCCCACACACAGTACACAGTGAAAGTAATTAACGTTTCCTTAATTTCACAAAGCAGGACAGATTAACATTTGTCACTTTTTTAAAGGAGACATACAGTCTCAATTTTGCATAGGTTAATATGATTCTTTAGGGTCCTAATGAAAAGTTTGTAATATACTTTAATTAAAAATTCTCAATTGTTGTGTAAAAAAAACATTACTTTTACCTGGTAAAAAGTAGCTCTGTTCTCAGCAACCTGTTTCTGTACATGCTCCTTTAAATGTTAATGACCTCTACTGAACCCGCCCCCCAGTTCTGTGGGGCGTGTCTTCACAATACAAGTGGGGTATAGCTTTGACAACAGTTAAAAATATTTAAAAAACAGTTAAAAATAATTTTACATGATGTTAGAATTATTTTATATATAAAGGAGTTATTTCTACTCTCTTCCCCATAGATCTGATATTAACGTGTTAAATCTTCCCTGCTGCTATCTTCCTGTCTCCTCTTGCATCTGTTCATTCCCATACCCACCTTCCCATACTCTGTCTCTCTCTCTCCCTCTCTCTCTCCCCCTCTGTCTCCTTCCACCTATCTTCCTCTCCTTTGATTCAAATTCAAATTTTATTTGTCACATACACAGTCATACACAGTATGATATGCAGTGAAATGCAGTGAAATCTTTTTATGCAGAAAAAGAAAATAAAAGCTTATGCATAAGGAATAAATATCAATAAAAAGAAATACTAAAGAAAATAAATGTAACTAGTAAAATAGTTGTACAAATATCCAATGTACAAATGAGGGCATAATAAAAATCTTACAAAATATAGGGGAAATATGTATAATAAAAAAAAAAAATAAATAAAAAAAAAATATATATATATGTATATATATATATATATATATATATATATATATATATATATATATATATATATATATATATATTGTGGCGTGGGCGGGGCCGCGGCTGACGACCGTCATGCTTTGCGGGGGTTTTCTCTGTCTCTACCATGAGAGAGAAGGATGTTTGGGTTAGTGGCTTCGGCCAAGTTGGGGGCGGGTTATGTGTGTGTGCTTGACCTGTGTATGTGTGCTTGTGCTGTGGTAATAAACTATTCCCCAGCCATTTGCATTGGGGAGCAAGTAAGCTCACTCGTACTCCAAGATCCCTGCTAGCGTCGAAAAACGCTACATTGGTGTCAGAAGTGGGATGGAGAATTTTGAGTTTGAGCGAACGGCGGAGGACCTGCGAAAGATTCAGGAGGACCGCCGAGTTGCAGCACGACGAAAATGGAGCGGCGAGATGAGGATCCCGGCACTGGATCTCGGAACGGATCCCAACGGTGACGCTGTGCAAGTGTCGGAGCAAGCTACAGCTCCGTGCCAGCGATGTGCGCTGCAGCTGCGCCTTCCTTCCTACAACGGCGCTGTCGAGCCCTACGCGTTCTTCGCCCAAGTGGAGCTAGCCGCCGAATTCGCAGGCTGGTCTCCGGCGGAAACGGCCGTAAGGGTTGCTCTCTCGCTGAAGGGCGCCGCGCTCCGGGCACTGGAAGACCTCCGGGCCGATGAGCGGAAGGACTGGGCAAAGCTCCGGGAGTCACTTCACCTCCGGTTCGGCGCCGGTGACCGTCAAGAAGCAGCGTGCGAGGAGCTGGCAGTCCGCGAGCGGCGCGCATCTGAGCCACTGGGCGCTATCCAGAGTGCGAGCCCAATAAGCAGGAAGAGCTAGCGTATCGCGCTTTTCTTCGAGGACTCCGACCGCCGCGGCTCCGTGAGCACACCAGGTTAGCAGCACCAGCTTCCCTCACCGAGGCGCTACGCGCAGCACAGCGCGCTGAACCCACAACTGTGGTGCATCACGGCGAAAGAGCCGAGCGACCGCCCGCAGCTCGGGGGCACTCGGTAGGTGAATCTAGCCGGGGACAGGGCTACCCGTCACGGCTAGACAACGGAATAGTCTCTGGGGTTTCGCGGCGATGCCGAGGCAACGTTCTTAGGTCTGAGGAACAGCGTACCCCAGCAGCCGTCGGACGAGCGCCAGTGGTCGTGCCAGGTGAACATCCGGGCAGCAAAGCGCGTCGTCGGTACTGCGAGCGAGGTAAAGAGCGCGTGTGCCGAGTTACTCCCTCGCCGAGAGCATCGTCCGCAGTCGTTTCACCTGCGCCGCCGCTGGTAAAGAAGGGCCCCACCCAGCGCTCGCGGGCACCGCTGCAGGACTTTCGGGTGGGGGCACCTGTGGAGCGTGTGGGCGTGGACACTCACAGCCAGGAGCGAGGCTTTGCTGCTGGTGAGCCGGTGTGGGTGTGTTCCGGAAGGAAGAGAGGGCGTTCACCCAAGCTCTTGTCTCACTGGGTGGGCCCCTGTACGGTAATCGCTCAGCTCGCCGAGTTCATTTACCGGGTGCGGTTGGCGGGGCGGGCGCAAGTGTTGCTCCACCGAGACCGTCTTGCGCCTTACCAGCCGCACGCCGGCGAGACATCGAAATCTGCGGAGGCCGGACCGCCTCCGGGACAATGTGCTTCTCCACAAAAGAACCACGCCGACCGCCTTCACGCCTGCAAGACTGAGAGTCATGGTGACCGGGGACGGTCACAGCTCGGGTGGGGGCAGTGTGGCGTGGGCGGGGCCGCGGCTGACGACCGTCATGCTTTGCGGGGGTTTTCTCTGTCTCTACCATGAGAGAGAAGGGTGTTTGCGTTAGTGGCTTCGGCCAAGTTGGGGGCAGGTTATGTGTGTGTGCTTGACCTGTGTATGTGTGCTTGTGCTGTGGTAATAAACTACTCCCCAGCCATTTGCATTGGGGAGCAAGTAAGCTCACTCGTACTCCAAGATCCCTGCTAGCGTCGAAAAACGCTACAATATATATATATATTTCCCCTATATTTTGTAAGATTTTTATTATGCCCTCATATTTATATATATATATATATATATATATATATATAGTTATATAGTTATATATGTATATAAAATTTTACATCTGAATCTGGTTGTAAAACTTTTTTGACTTCCCAGACCGGGAATCGAACTCAAGTTGCTGCACTGAGAGCGCCGTATCCTTACCACTAGACCACGAAGGATTAATAGTTACAATGTTGGAAATGCCGGCTATTCAACCCGCGACGTTATACACGCGAAGCATTGTTTTTTTAGGGATCTCACCAGGACATTTACAATGGTTCATTTGTAGTAACATATGTCTATAGCACAGGCGTTTAGTCAAACATATTTATACCGATCTTTTGCTGTTAATAAACAGAGACCTTTCTGACAGTCAATGTGTGTGTGTGTGTGTGTGTGTGTGTGTGTGTGACTGAGTCATATAGATGCCGGGAATAGGACATCATACACGCGAAGCATTGTGTGTGTGTGTGTGTTTGACTGAGTCCTGGGGGGTGTTCTTCGTACGTCGCTAACTCAGTTAGCTGGATTTGATTGTTGTGGATTTGTCCTTATCTTGGATTGTTTCGTTCTTCGATGCTCATCTCGCATTTGCTGTCATAGCAACATGTCCGTAAGCTTGAACCTGCTCGGTAGCAGGTTTATTTCATGTAAACAGGATTAAGACTGCGCTCCCGCCGGGTTATGATTGGTTGAAATGGTGAGGTCACATCTGATTGGTTAAAGAGCGCTGACGTGGACTGACTCACGTGGGGAAAGAAAAGTATCTTGCATATATATATATATGGCTTGCCATAATATATATAAAATTTATATCAAATATTATATTAGGACATAAATTCATAGGTTTTTTATTATTATAATAAACTCTAGGCACGAGACAGCCCTCAAGACCATCAATTCAAATTCTTGTATAATGTTTATTTTGTAACATTTATTTTTCAGGGGTTCGTTATGTGTGTATATATATATATATATATATATATATATATATATATATATATATATATATATATATATATATATATATATATATATATATGTGTATAAATTATTTTTTTATAATTAAAAATTGGACAAAACTAATTTTATTATAAAGTAAACAATATAAAAGTATACATGTTTTTGAAAAAAAAAATCATATTTCTATTTTCCATATACAACATATTTATTTTCATATTTCTTATTTTATTTTGTTGTCTCATGTAATTTGTAAACCATACAGTATGCTCATATTATGTTCTAATATAATATTTGATAGCGATTATGTGTGTGTGGTGGTGCGGGGGGGATCCATGGCAGGGAAGCATTTCGCTTTTTAAACCAACACATGAACGCGCAATAATCCTAGACAACTCAATCCGGCCATACTAATCATCAACAACAGGTGTGCTCGAAGAACCAACTTAGCCAGGTCTTAATTAGCACGATGATCTCATCTTAGATGTGTCAATTCATCCCGGATCTTTCAAGCGACGTACGAAGAACACCCCCCTGGTGTCAGAAAAGCTTACCGAAGCATAGCGCACTCGCCTCGTTACTAAACAAACTTTAGAAAAACTTTATAGATATGTAGTGCAAAAAAAAGCATGTATTTTGAGCAGGAATCGAACCCGGGTCTCCCACATGAAAGCGCCGAATCCTAACCACTAGACCGCCGCACTACAGCAACAAACTGCACGCCACACTCATGTAGGCGCCATTTTGCTCCAGTGTAGAAAAACAATGGCCGACGGCCCTTTTTTCACTCGGGGCGGGTCTTTGCTAAAACACCAGTGTCAATCAACTATAGTAGGAGCGGCCTCTGTCGGTGTGACTTCACACAGACAGGCTTTTGAAAACGGCCTGATTTCAGAAGGGGCATCTTATATTATTAAATTAAAAGAAAATCGCTGGGCGGCTCTTTATCACTGTAGAGTGGTTGTGTACACCCTCTCCTAACACACAATGCAGTCCAAACAGCTTGAAAAAGTCCATGTAGCACCGTAGGTCCCCTTTAAGGAAAATTATCCAGTCAGTCTAACTCTGTATCTCTTTTCTAAAGATTCTCAATATAATTTAACATTTAAGCAGAAATATACGCTGATTAGCCATAACATTAAAACACAAAACCTTATAGCTAATATTGTGAAGACTTCTGGAGGTGTTGTGTGGTGTGGACATTAGCGGTAGATCTTTGAGGTAATGGAGTCTCCCTGGTTCAGAATTGTTTGTCCGATACATTGCATTGATGCTTGATCGGATTGACATTTGAATTCAGGGGCGGGAATCAACAACCTTGAACTCTTTGCCCGCTAAGCCCCATAAACGTCAGTCTGTGCTACATTGACTTTTCTGTGGGATCAGACTGGACGGGCTAACCGTTGGTCCCAAATGAGCCATGATCCTGTCACCAGTTTACTGGTATATAATCAATAATCAATGTTATTTTATTTACCTTCCAGTGGTTTAAATGTTATGGCTGATCTGTGTATATCTACAGTTAAACATGTACAGTATGCTCAAATAAAATCAAAATATATTTATATACCGATTGGCCACAATGACCTTTATAAATCTAGCAGGAGAAATTTCTTGATGATCATCCCAATTATCAGGAAACAAACCTGCAGATATAACAGCAACACTGTAAAGACAAAAGACTCAACATAAAGTCAATAAAATGCGAATCAGGGCCAGTGATGATAATCCAGCAACCGAAATAATTTTCCGTCCAGCAGAGCACTAGAATACAGCTTCCCCCATCATGACATGATGAGATCGATCATGGTAGAGCAGGAACACGCATGTTAGAGGAATAGAGGCCGAATGAGACTGCAATCCGATTAGGGACGTATGTGGGAAGAGGGGCGTCGCTGGATTGTTTTTTGTGTGGGTGAGGATTTTCATCAGCTGTAAGAAAAAAAGGGGCAGAACAAGAAAGGATTAAAGGAGTGGAGTGGAAGAAGACAGAGGAGAAGAAATGAGAAAAGGATTTTTTTTTTGGCTCATCAAATAGAAAAAAGATAGAGAGAGAGAGAGGGAGACAGATGAAATGAAAGAATCAAAGGCAAACGAATATAGAGGAGGGGGAAATGAAAGAGACTTATGGACAGGAGGAAGAGCTAGATTATGTGTGTGTGTGTTTGTGCATGTGTGTATCAGACAGAGAGAGAGAGAGAGAGAAGGGGAAAAGGGGGCATGATGAAACAGAAGGGTTTGCATGAAAGCAGCAGAGAGAAATTGCGACTCAATCAGCCGCCTTGTTTCTTATTCAGAGCACGTTCAGATATGGACTATAACGGACGAGAAAAAGAGAGAGCGCAAGGGAGAGAGCGAGAGGCAGACCGAGATGAAGGAAGAGATAGGGGTTGTTCAATTTAAATTTAAACACACTGCCATCTTTTTTGCTAACCAAAGATGATGGATTGCATACAAATGCAATACTCAAGACATACTAAGCACCCACATAGCCTAAGCACGCACACACACACACACACACACACACAGAAAGAGAGAGAAGCAGCCTGATTTTTTCTCCATACATAATGGAATAAATATATACATGCACTCACAAAGTTGACAATTTGACAGGAGCGGGGGGGGGGGGGGGGGGGGGGGGGGGGGGGTAACGAAGTCGTCATAAATCGAATACAAGTTGTTCGCAAGTGACTGAGGCTTGCATCCTTGCATCTATTTCAGAAAATCCAACACAGCCAGTCAATAAAAAAAAGATTAGCGGATCACAATAATACATTTTAACACACTGGTACAAATAAAGCCGTCACCCTTTCACTGCGCTGCACTGCATAAAGAACAGTAGCTCGTTAAATCCCCTAGCACACTATAAAATTCATGCGAACGCTTCCGCCTCTAAAGGTAGCACGATACCGGCACTCCAAAGCGCGTTATAGCACTACAGCTCTAAAGCACCAAAACACACTAGCTAGGATGCTAGTAAGAGACTAAAGTAAGAGAGAGCTAGTAAGAGACTAAAGCATATACCATACTCTCTGGCTTTAGTTAAAACACATAGCAGCATACAGTACAGCAACTAGCCCTAGTTGCTGATGTTACAAGGACAATATTCCTTCAATCTGATTGAAATTATTGTGATCAGAGATTCCAGAAGCGATAAGGTATGTTGATGTACACAAAGCGTTTAATCATTCATTCATTTTCTATACCGCTTAATCCTGTGTTCAGGGTCGCGGGGGACCTGGAGCCTATCCCAGGAGACTTCGGGCACTAGGCGGGGTACACCCTGGACAGGGTGCCAATCCATCGCAGGGCACACACACATACACACACTCACACACCCAATCACACACTACGGGCAATTTAGGAACGCCAATTAGCCTAACCTGCATATCTTTGGACTGTGGGATGAAACTGGAGTACCCGGAGGAAACCCACCAAGCACGGGGAGAACATGCAAACTCCATGCACACAGAGACGGGAATCGAACCTGGCCGGGAATCGAACCCTGGACCCTGGAGGTGCAAGGCGACAGTGCTAACCACTACACCACCGTGCCGCGTTTAATCAGGATATACATATTTTGACATTGCGAAATGGTAAAGCGTTCAATCTGCAGGAAAATAATGGAGAAGAAGGAAAAGAAATGTTTTTTTTTTTTTTTTCCATCAATTCATTCTGTAGAACAAGATGACCAAGAAGGACCCACGTTGTGTCATGGGAACAATATTTGCATTTCTGCTGTTCTAATTAAGCAGCATGCTTAGAAGTAAAGACTGCTCCTGCGGATTTTAAACAGGAGGAGAGCATAAGAGAACATTTACAGCTCTTCAAGAACAATAAACTTTCCTCCTGGAAACTTGTCATCTCAATTACAGTCATGTGCCAAAATGTATACCCACTCTTGTAATTCTAACTGTTTTTGTGTAAAAGCGTAATAAAAATAAAAGGCTTGGTTAATTGATCATCTGCAGGTGTGCAGACAAGATTCAAAGAACTTTATTAATCCCAAAGGGAATTACAAACACCTTATGCCTACTGTCAAGCACGGGAGGGGTGTTGATTTGGGTTTACAGTACTTTGCAGCCAAAGGACCTGGGCACCTTGCAATCATTGAGTTGACCATGAACTCCCCTGTATACCAGCCCATTCTAGAGGCGAATATGAGGCCAGCTGTCCAACAGCTATGCCTTGGTCGAAAAGTCACATGTGTTTGTTTTCTTTTTTGCTTCATTTCTGTTAAATAAATAACGGCATGATGAAACAAGTTATATGTTGCCTTATACTAAGACACGATATGATCAGTTGATGTTCTACACAAAAACAGACTGAATTAAAAGAGGTGGTGCTACTTTCGAGCATGACAGTATTGTTACCCGCGTATGCACAGAAAAAAATATATATCTTTATACCAACGGAAGAGAAACGATCGGATTAAGAGTTGACATGGTTAATATTTTCCTATCAAATGGATTATGAAAGGTTTACGCCACCCGTCATTATGATTGAAAATTCATTCCAGTCAGGGCGGATCAGGTCAAGCTGTTCAGACCCAGGTGGTTACATGATGCATGTTTTTTCTGATCGGATTTGATAGAGTTTTCTTATATTTTCCTTTGACTGTATTGACTTTCACATGCTTCTCCTTCTCTTTGTGCCCTTAAGTTCTTTTTCACTCCTTATATGGCAGTACTTCCTGCTGGATGTCTATAAAACCTCCCCCTCATTGTTTCTCCAGATTTCTTTAGAACCTATAGATGGCTCATGCTCTTTGATGTAGTAGCGGATGTACAGTACATGATGCGTGTGTACTACTTTGTGTTATCTCAGGATGTTTGGCTTACGACTTATACTGTGTACTTCACTGATCTGTGAAAAACAGCGAACATTCCAACACTGCATTGTGTGTGTGTGTGTGTGTGTGTGTGTGTGTGTGTGTGTGTGTGTGTGTGTGTGTGTGTGTGTGTGTGTGTGATCTCGCCTCTGTTGAAGGACAGAGGAGAGAGCTAGCGGTTCATTCATCCACTTTATACTTAACAGGACTGTTCTTCTGATTACTAGTGCAATATTAGAGCCCATTTAAACGCACCTACTATGCAGAATAGGTGACTAGCACAATAGAATGCTAGCACATATTAAACATTGTACAGCAGTTATTTCCAACTGAGCAATCTGGTTGAACGACAGGCATTCCACAAGTGGTGATAATGGATGGTAAAACCATATGTACCACTCTGTGTCCCAGGGGTTCTACAATCATTAATTACTCTAAGTGTCTGCCGCAACATGGATGAAAGTAGGTCGGTGTGGAACGTAGTTCTGAGGGGAGGGCAGCTACCTGCCAAAATGTACATTTAGACCCTGTCAGGGTCACGTTTTAGCAAGAAAGCCTAACCAAGAATCCTAAATCCTAACCAATTCCATTTAATTCTATTGAGGATTTAACTCCGGAACCCAGAATAAAGAGGAAGGTCCCCTACTTATGAACAAGTGCCTTTCCTGGAGCATGTTCATAAGTCTGATTTGTTCTTAAGTCAGACAAAGTGAGTCTTATACCCCTTTGACACAAATGTACAATGTAAAACATACCATTCCACTTGACTAAATGTGTTCATTTTCTCCACACTGCCATCATGTGTCCAAAAACCTTGAACGCACCAAAGGAAATGAATCTGACACAAACGTGACAGTGTTGTCTCTGCGCCTTGTCATCGTGAGGGGAATTCCAGGAGCCATTTTGTCTCAGAGCTGTTTTCCACTTTATTGGACTGTTGGGATTTCCCAAAATTAGGATTCTTAACCATCAGGATAGATTACATGACAGCCATTTTCTATCTTATTTTATTAATTCACTTACATCCTGAAAATTTTGTATACAATTGTAAATATTGGTATCTGGTGCACTGCATTGTATTTTTTCATACAATACACTTTGAGCTACTTGATTGAACCAGAAATAAAATCCACAGTCCGTTCGTATCTGTTGAAATTCTGTAACTTGAATGTTCGTAAGTCTGGACTACCTGTATAAAAGGATGTGATATCATGTGATATTGCTTAATCATACCACATCGCACATGGATTCTCACATCTCATTCATCAGAAGGTGTTGATTAATACGTATACGTGCCACAGCAACTTTTTCACTGAGACGTGCATGCTGGATGGCTAATAATAAAATCATTACAGTATTCTGGGATCTCACGAAGGAATACATATACTAGCTGATATTTTTCTATAACATCATACATTATTGTGTTTTATTTCTTTCTTATAACACAACAACCCCAAGACGCTTGCAATGATGTGTAACATACATAAGCAACGTTGCACAGCCATAATAAACAAGAAACATTAAAAGTTAAAGCAACATGTTCAGAAAACTACTCGAGTAAAGGTTTTAAAGTGCCTGATATTATAGGGCTCTAGTTTTATAATCACAATGCTAACACAAATGCGGAGCATAAAATCCAAGCGTAGAAGAGTGTGGGTGTAATAACATTGTAATGAGCTAGATTGATTGACAGCCTGTCTGAGATTCCCAGCCTGCTACGGCACTTAAGAACCTAATATGAGAATGCAAGTGGAGAGAATCTGGATTTCTTTAGCTTTACATTCAGTACACTATATTTGTTAGGTTAGCTTTTGCTAATGCATTTTGTCTTATGTCTAATGTTACACTAATGTGAAATTAATCCTTTGTTAGATGTTCTTGTAGAAAAAAAAATTATATATAATTTTATAAACATATGAATAATAAATATTCATATTGAATAAATGAATAATGAAAAAAAAAATCACCATTTGCTAGTGTATGATAGGGATGAGAATCACCAGGGACATACCGATACGATATTATCATGATACCCAGGTGTTGATTCAATTTGTATTGTGATTCTATAAGGATCACTATTTTATAAATATATATTTTTTTTTGTTCGTTTAATATTTCTTACTTTTTAAAAAACTTAAAAGAATATTCACTCCTACCACACAGGATGCTGTGCTGCCTGACAGTGTGTGAGTAGTTAAGAGTGTGCCACCTGTAGGATCAGAGAGGAACTGCTAAATTTTACAACCTCAAATGCAATCACATATATTGAAATGAATAAAAAAAATTGATTGTGGAGTCAGTGTGGCGGTACATGAATTACGACACAAAAGAATCGCAATACATCACTGAATCCATCACTGAACTCTAGTGTATGATACATGATATATCTGGAGAGTCTAGATAGCATCAAGTGACTTGTAGTAAAATCTAAATTAGTCTTACACTTTACACAATAAAAAAAAAGGTCTGGTGGACTTACATGGGGGAAAATATGTACATCAGTTGCACATGTTAAAATTATGTTGTTTGTTTTACTCAAAATGATTTATATATTTATTTTTACATTTAACATAAATAACCCAGGTCAGTTGAGTATTTGTTGGATGCAGAAAAAACAAGGTTACCAAAGCTGAAATAATAATTGTCTTTAAAATGAAATAGCATGTGAATTTACAGTAAATTGACATAATATTAAAACCATTAACATTAAATCCACCTTGGTTTTGGGTTCCCCTTGTGTGCACTGTAACAAATTGCTGTATTTTGTACAGCAAAATTATACAGAAACTTACCGTTTTGCCATTTTACAATTTATTGCTGTAATTTGCAATGCATTATGGGTTATACAGGGTTTTACAAGCGTTAACTGTATAGTTCACTGTTAGCTGTAATTAATTTACAGGTAGGAGGTGTTTTCACTGTATCTTTAATATTTTTACAAGAATTTACTGTGCTGTAGGCGGCGCGGTGGTGTAGTGGTTAGCACTGTCGCCTTGCACCTCCAGGGTCTGGGTTCGATTCCCCGGCCAGGCTCGATTCCCGTCTCTGTGTGCATGGAGTTTGCATGTTCTCCCCGTGCTTGGTGGGTTTCCTCCGGGTACTCCGGTTTCCTCCCACAGTCCAAAGACATGCAGGTTAGGCTAATTGGGGTTCCTAAATTGCCCGTAGTGTGTGATTGGGTGTGTGAGTGTGTGTATGTGTGTGTGCCCTGCGATGGATTGGCACCCTGTCCAGGGTGTACCCCGCCTAGTGCCCGAAGTCTCCTGGGATAGGCTCCAGGCCCCCCGCGACCCTGAACACAGGATTAAGCGGTATAGAAGATGAATGAATGAATGAATGAATATTTGTAGTTTGGCAGAAACAGCATTGCTATGGAAGTGCGTGTGAGACAAAATTAACGTTACATGAAGTGCTCAGTTGTCTTTGCTGTTGAAAAATGTAAATATTAACATCGTTGGGTGAGTTTCTCTGAAACCTGGAGTATATTTTGTAAAGGAACATGTCGTTCATTTCTTTTTTTTTCATTAATTGTTTTGTCAGGCAAGCTGAAACATAACCGAGCTAAAAGGTAAAAACGTAATGTCATGCCGATGAATGCTGCTTTTCGTTACCGATTTATTCACCTAGCTCTCGATAGAGTATTTTTTAAATAATTCCATATAAACAGACACAACAGACTGAAATGCTGACCATTTTTATTTTTAGGCAAACAGTCCCTTTAACTTTTATTTAACTATTGCTTTATGCTTTAATCTTGAGTTGTTTGTAGTTGTTTTGTAACAACTGAAGTTTTTCTGTAGTTCATTCATTCATTCATCTTCTATACCGCTTAATCCTGTGTTCAGGGTCGCGGGGGACCTGGAGCCTATCCCAGGAGACTTCGGGCACTAGGCAGGGTACACCCTGAACAGGGTGCCAATCCATCGCAGGGCACACACACATACACACACTCACACACCCAATCACACACTACAGGCAAATTAGGAACGCCAATTAGCCTAACCTGCATATCTTTGGACTGTGGGAGGAAACCGGAGTACCCGGAGGAAACCCACCAAGCACGGGGAGAACATGCAAACTCCATGCACACAGAGACGGGAATCGAGCTTGGCCGGGGAATCGAACCCAGACCCTGGAGGTGCAAGGCGACAGTGCTTTTTTCTGTAGTTGTAAAAGTAAAATGATGTTACCAGTGACAGTGCTGAAGTGTTGTCAGATGTCAGCGTTAATAAACAGTTTACTTGCAACAGCTTTGAATTTGAGTGATTATTTTTCAAAATCTTTGTTTTAATGCATTTACATCAGTAAAGTACAGTTACAGGTTACAGCACAGTACAGTTCACAGTTCAAATAGTTATTTACAGGAATTTCATAGTAAAAATGTTACAGCTACATCTTGGCTTTTGTTGAATTCACAGGATTTTATTGGCAACTTCTGTTGCCAGGTAAGTACTGTAATTTAGCGTAATTACAAAAAAAAACCTGTAATGCCTTTTTACAAGTTTAATTTTATAATCCTGTAAAAAATATTATAAAATACTGTATTCTGCAAACATCAATTTATTGTAAATTGCTAAGCAGTATTATACTGTAATCCATTTTACAGCAATTAACGGCTATTTACAGGATTTTATTGGCAACTTTTTTGCCAGTAAATTATTGTAAATTCTACAGTATGTTCTTTACAGTGTGGCTCTGGCCCCTCAGGGTGTGGCTTCTGCTTGGACCTGTGTGCAACAGGCTGTGGTGCACTGGGTGTTCTAGTGCCTTTCTATCATGACTTTTGTTTGGTGCTTTGTGCAGCATTCGCTTTTCTAAGGTCAGATCAGACAGGCTGGTCTTTGGTCTTGGGCGCTCATGGTCCTGTCACCAGTTTACTGGTGTATAGTTGGTGATCAGTATTGTTCAGTTCACCTGATGGGGTGTTAATGTTACAGCTGAGCCATGTTAATAATATGAATATTTTCTATGGTCAACTCTGGCAGCAGGGCAGCTTAGTGGTTAGCACTGTTGCCTTGCAGCTCCAGGGTCCAGGTTCATGGAGTTTGAGTGTTCTTCTTGTGTTCCTCTGGTTTCCTACCACAGTCCAAAGACATGGAGACTAGGCTAATTGGCGTTCCCGAATGAACTGTAGTGTGTGAGTGTGTCAATATCTTTTTGTTCCCTGCAATTGATTGGTACCCTGTGCAGGGTGTACCCCGCCTCATGTTTTAAGTCTCCTGGCATAGGCTCCAGGCCCCCCGCAACCCAGAAGTTGCTTAGATGAGGGCACATCATAATTTGCCTTTACTGTTGTGTGATTTTTCACCCAACATTTCCCCAATTATGAACTAATACAAACATTTAGAAATGAAGTCCATCAACAAATGCAAATGTCTAATTTAGGTTTTCTAAATAAAGATTACGACATTAATTACATCCTAATATGTGGTCTATGGGCACAGAGCCCGAATAACTTTGTGGATTCGCACTTTGCAGGTTCAGTAGTATAGAAAATGTTATGTGCGTGCATTATATCATTAACTGGGTCATGCAAAAGTCAAACCGTAAGAAGCCCAAGGAGATTTGCTCTTTTTATGAGGAGCGCCCATGAAGAGTTCCCTGCCATTACCAAATTTCACCCTCATTTGCAGAGTGGTATTTTTCAGCCTTGAAGATCATTTTTATGATCGGTGAGTGGGTGAAGTTTCAATGAGCTTAAGGTGCCTAAAAGGCAGAAAGTTCTGTTAAATGATATGTAGATGAAGAAAAGTCACCCCTGTGCTACAGATTGTGACCGACATCGCCGCCATTAGACAGAAATCACAGATTTTACTTCCCTGGGACTTTAAAATGTAGCCTGTAAATGAGTAACCAATCAGAGCCGTCTCGAAAATGGCCGGCCGATCAAAGCCCTGACCTGACTATCAGCGAAGATTATAGCAGGGAATAGATGTTGAAATATTTCTGCAATCAGCAAAGCAGCTACAGAGAACTCGAACTAAATGTTTTTTTTATGTCACTGTAAATCACAAAGTAATGTTACTCAGAGTGTACTTTGTCATATGACTAATTAAAGAACATCACTCAGTTAGCCAGCGGGAAGTTCTGACAGGTTGCGAGAGAGGCATGTTTATCTTAATTGTGGATGGAAATATATTTTGCCAATGGCAGAAAGCAGTGACTAAAACCACCACGACTGAGCTGTGAGAAATTTTAATATTATTGATCACAGAGCATGAGTTTATGCTGGAAAGAAATATTCAATAATCACCTGCTGGCTGTTGTGCTGTGTTTGAAGTGGATTCTATCTGCATTCAACCATTTAGAAATATTGACATGAAGCAATGTGGAAAGTCAAGTCCTCAAGTATATAAAAATTGCCTAATTTCCGATGCTGTCATCCGTAGTCTGGGTTTGTTCTATAGTTTATTTGTATGCAAACACAATACACAAGTCACATTTAATCAGTCTACGACAAAAATACCGCCTTGGGCCCTGCACACCACTGGAAGTGTGTGCTTATGTGACTTTGTTCATTTGCACTGACTTAAATTTGAAGCAAGTAATGAGCCTAGAGAAAATGAACGGAATAAGTTGGCCTCAATTGATTTGCTTAGCTTGCAAAAAAAATAAAAAATCCTATTAAAAAAAAGAAAAATCTTATCACAAAACTGTATAAGTCTAAAGAACCATGACTCCCAAATTAAATTCGTAGCCATCTCTCAGCTTTGAACCCAAAGTTGTTTGAAAGAAAGGCTAAAGCGGTGTGATTAAGAGATGCAGAGGGAATGGAGAGCCGAGGAAAGATGAGCAGAGATGTGTGTAATTTGCTTGAATGTGAAATTTGCTTGGGTGCTGCATGACTGTCGGAGTCGCCCCACTTAATGACAGTGACAGATTAATCACAATCGAGACTGATGCAGAATTTGAGGACATTGCAGTTGGATCCTTGGAGCAGAAATTATACAGTGTATTAAAGTATAGTATCCACATTGTGAGTGAATATGTATCGTACTTTGCTGAATAAAGAAAAAGTACTATTCCAAAATGAAAACGACTTTTGTTCCTAGTGCTCCTAGAGATGTGAATTAATCCTGTCGTTAGAGAGTTCTACATAGAACATTTGTGTTGTCATTATGTACTGTGACAAACCAAAATAATTTTATACCTTAGCTTGATTCACCAGCTCAACAACTTAATTGAGCAGCACGTATGTCTGTCATTATGTACTGTATCAGCCATTATTCAATCAAAGTTTCTAAACAAACGTTGCAAATAATTCACTCCTACTACGTGGGCTGCCAGTGTGCGAATAGTTCAGAGGGTACATCCTGTAGGATTATAAAGAAACAGCAACGTTTATCTCCTCAAATGCCTCTCGAGAGCATGTTGACTCATTGTGCGCAGCCTCTAACGCGGGTGTTTCGAGACAAATTAGCGCACATGGTGTTAGAACGAGTAATGAGTGGATTTCGATCATAATACAAAAGGCCAGTCCGGATTTTTTAAACACAGACAATTTTTTAAATTGTGTGCCATTAAAAGTGCGTTTCTGTTGAATCAACCAGAAGCTAAGTCAGCCAATTCCAGTCACTGGCTGATCGACCAGTGCATCTCTATTATAAATGTAATAAATCATTTAAAAATCGATTTTGGAGTCAATGTGGTGGTACATGAATCGGCACACAAAAGAATTGTGATTAATTACTAAATTGATTTTTCCATATCTGTAATATACAACATATTTTTTGTTTCATTTTTTATTTAGATGGTGAATGTCACAGACTTTGTTGAAACAAATCTGATGATTCTGTGACTGTTATTAAATCTGTTATTTGCATTATTAGATTTGTTTAGGGTACTTTAAGTAACTAAGCAGAGGTAACCAAAATTCAGTTCTAGCAGTTAGTTATGGTATACATGGCCTTCATATACACAACTTAGCATTGGTGATTTTGTCACCATCCATTTCCATTGCTGGACTGAGTAAAGTAACAGATGATCTACAGTCTGTAATTATACAAGAGTAGATGAAATAGCCATTGATGAAAAACACCTTTTGAGGGTTAAAGGTGATACATGGGAATTGTACATACTGTACACAGGGGCATATTCAAAGCTGGAAGCTTAATGCTTAAGCCTAGTTAGGCCTATGACTAACCCTAACCCCTTTGTATTTGGAAAACTTGGAAGGAACTTGGAGAAAATCTCTGGCATGGGAAGCTGGAATGGCAGGCATTTAATACAAACCATATCCACCAAACCGGAGTTCTCTGATGTACGAACGGTATGACAACAAAAAGTTATCGCATCATAAGGGTAAAAATATTGGCCTGCATCAGCCAAAGAAAACAACTAAAGATGGTTTGAAATTCCTAACTGCCCAATGAATTATTAAAACTTGGAGGGATAGAGCTGAACCTTCAACTTCATATAATTTTGTTTTTTAGTAAATTCTACAGAAGAAGGCCAACAGTGGGTTAAGGTACCCCCCCCCCCCCCCCCGCCCCACTTCTCTGCACAACGTAGAGCTGACCGTGGTCCTGAATATATGCTCCGTTTCCCTCAGCTTGGTTGAGCTTGGTGCAAGGGGGGCAGATAGCTCTAGGCCCTCCATCATACAGGTCTAGACTCTGGACTAGCTAATAACGTTATGTGTCAATAAAATGAGGTCAAGTGACTCCCTGAATGTACTAAAAGACCAGGTTATCACATCAATTGGATTTATGGATTTATTTTTTAACTTTATGGCAATGACACGACTATCCCCTGAAGAATGCTATTGGCTAGGTGTTGTGAAAGGGTTCTTCTTCACCATGGCCAGAATTCTGTGGTAATACACGTTAGATGTCTTTTGTGGTCTTCCAGGCCTTTTGCTGTTGCTGACCTTGACAGTTCTAATATTGCATTGGCCACATGGCTTCACAGGGCCTCTGTGGTGTGTGCAGTGGTATCTGGCACAAGGGCATTAGCAGTAGATTCTTTAAGGTATGGGGTAGGGACGCCATGGATGAGATGAGACTGTTTTGTTCAGCAAATTCCATGGATGCTTAATCGGATTGAGATCTGGGGAATTTGGAGGCTGGATCAACAATCTTTTACTCTTTGCCTGCTAAGAGGCATACATGGCAAGATGTGATGTCGTAGGTGTTCTGATACCTTTCTTCCATAGCCAGCAGAAGCTGTTTTCAGCAAATTTGTGCTACATTGGCTTTTTTGTTGGGGACGGGCTGGCGTTTGGTCCCCACAGGCATTGATGAGCTTTGGGCGCCCATGATTCTGTCACCAGTTTATTGGTATATAATTGATAATTTTATTAATTTCACCTAGCGGTGGTGTTAATGTTGTGGGCGATCGGTGTATACATCTGGCAGCTGCTCATGCACGCAAGTTAATGAAGCCACAAGATATTAAATCAAGGTCATGAAATCGTAATGCGTGTGCAGGATGCGAGCTACTTTATTATGCCTTTAATTCCCTTTGTCCATTTACAGGTCAGTAGTGCAACAGAATCGGAGCTGAGAAGGTTTCAATTCCAGAACAGAAAACGACTTCACGAATTTCATCACATTGCACAAAGTGTGTCTTCCTTGTCTCATCCATTTTAGTACATTTCTAGTTTGTTTGTTTCTCTGAGGCAGCCTGTAATTTTGAGGTAGGTTGGGGATCCGGAGTCGGCTCTGTCTGGCTGTTCATGCTTTAAAGATTAATATTTAATCTTCAGTTTAGTGAGGAGGGACATTGATTCAAATGAATTCCATGGCAACAAGTTCTGATGCACAGAACAGACTTCTTCAGGGATTTATTTAGGACATTCTGGACAGGGAGAGGGAGGAAGGAAAGCAGGAACAAGAGAGCAATAGAGAGTCAGTAACTTTTAGTATTGTTTACTGCTAAAAAGCTCTTTTGCTGAATCTTGGTGGGATAAGGCATATTGGGAAAAACTTTTTGGGTGGTTAATAGCTGTACATTTCTAAAGAGCTTTCACTAGGAAATGTCCAGGAAAAGCCCCTGTAGTAGGGTTCCATAGAGGATCTTTTGGGTTCCCCCATTGGAAAAACATGTATTTAACATTTATCTCCATTGTTAGTTTGAAAGTTTTCTGCCAAAGGGAGGAACTTTGCATCTTTCAGTGTCTCAATAATATACCAAACTGAGTTTTGTCGCCCGGAATGGGGGAAAAAAAGAGGCAGTTGATGGAATAGTTGTTTATAGCTGCTATAATATCAGTGATAACAGGAACTAACTTGATTAACAGAAATAAAACACCGTTGCTGTTATTAAAAAATGATATGATCATCTTCGAGGTAGTAAGAGTAACGCTGCTTCATACTCGACCACCCTTATGATTTTCCTGCAACAGCATACCCCATTGTGTTTTATTTCACAGATATTAAACAGTTTAATATTCTACATATATTGTATTTAACGGCTTCAAATGACATATTCAGGGGAATTTTAAGACGCTTTTTATTCTGACAAATATAAACTTCTTGCAGTCATGCATCTCAGTCAAGCTTCATTAATTTGAATTACACAATGCCTGGATAAGAACCAAATAACCTTATTAGGCAGAAAATGAAAAGGAATGAAGAGACGGACAGACGGATAGGCAGATGGACAGATAGATGATTCATCCAAGAATGACCATTAACCATTCTCCCCTATGCTCATACTTCCTTTTTTTTCCTACCCACCATCTATCTCTTATTCGCATTGTATTTTTTTTTTCTGTCATCCATCTCTTCTGTACATCACCCCCTCATGTGCTTTGATCAGCCTGCATCTCTCAATTCCCCACTGCAATTCGCATATATGAAAAGTTATTTATGGACGTGCATCAGCAGATAGCAGCTTACTTGGCTTTATCTTCTGCTCACCATCAAATATGGCCATATCTTCCCATGCGCCACTGTTCCCCTTCTGATAAACCGTTATTTTTATTTCATACACTCACGCGTGACACCTGGCAGCACCAGATATGATTTTATTGTAATGTGGTGAATTTTATGAGGGAGTGATAACGGAGCTGGGGATATGCCCTGTCTCTTCTGCTCAGGCCTGTCCCAGGGTCCCTAGATGTAAATTGATATAGTCCTGAGTTGCCCTCGCACTAACTGGAATATTGGAGGAGTGAGGCATGGTGGGGGTGCTCAGGCGACAGGCCGTCTGGACAGCTCCATTTCAGCCTGTCCCCTAGCGATTTATGCGTATATATCTCACACACATACACACGTAAATGTCAAGGGACCACACAAACATGCACTTACACGGCCAATACCTCATGCATCCACACACATTTTTGTATTTACGTTCAGTATATGAGGTTCCTCAGTGAACAAGACCAGATCCTGTGGTATACGCATGCATTTTCTACCAACATCTGTAAATGGAATCGGCACAGTAAACAAAACTATATTGCATTGCAAACATGACTAAATGCCAGACCACGACTCGGAAAGACCCTGAAGCTTTTCTGAAAATTAATATTCCAATAATCCAGCGCTTTTCCTTTCAAGGTGGGCGTGGCTATACATGCCACTCAACAGAGCCAATTAACACAATAGTTTACCGAGTATCAAATTCAAATGTTATTTGTCACATACACAGTCATACACAGTACAATATGCAGTGAAATGTTTATACGACCACCAGTGACCTTAAAAAGAAAATCAAAACATATACATAAGGAATAAATATGAATAAAAAGAAATACTAAAGAAAATAAATGTAACTAGTAAAATAAACTGTACGAATAAGGGCATAATAAAAATATTACAAAATATAGAAATATAGAAGAAAAAAAGTATATATATAAAATTTGAAAGTGACAATGGTTGTGCAAATATGCATAAAACGTGGCTTATTAACGTGTCTCGTGCAATGGTCCAGATATATAAATATGTAGTGCAAGTGTGTATGAATGTGTCCATGATTGTCCAGTCAATGATGCAAGTTTAAAAAGATGTTATTACTCCTGTGTGGAGGTGTGATTGTGATTGAGATACCTTATCGCCTGCGGGAAGAAGCTCCTCCTCAGTCTCTCTGTGTTGGCCTTCAGGGAGCGGAATCGCATCCCAGACCGCAACAGAGAGAACAGTCCATTGTTGGGATGGCTGAGGTTCTTCACCATCTTCCTGGCCTTGGTCCAGCACCGCTTGCTGTAGATCGAGTGCAGGTCAGAGAGCTCGGTGCAGATGGTGCGCTCAGCTGATCGCACCACCCTCTTTAGAGCTCGTCTGTCCTGCATGGTGCTGTTTCCAAACCAGGTCTAGACAGAGAGTGTGGAAGAAATGCGACTATGAAAGCGAACTTTCAAAGATGAATGGACTGATCAATATATGTTTATTCTTCATGCAGGAAGTTTAAAACCATTATGACTCATATGTTTCGAAACGATGGCACTAATAAACGTAGTAATTACCAGTAGGATGTGTAACCTACCCAAACTGAGAGCCCAGTATGACTGAGTCCTTTCACATTCATTTACAGCCCAAATGTAGATTTAGTAAATATTGATTAAAGATTGTTGTTTGTATTCCAGACAAATACAAGGAAATATACAAGTTCGATCTGTCCACATGTTTAACATTGTTACTGAAAATTGATAATAAATATTATTGAAATGCTTTGGGAGATTTAAATTGCTTATTTTATTATAGACGTACAGTGACTCCATATATACAGCAGCGATCTGAATCCTAAATCAATCATAAAATTCGAACCAGAATGTCAACAATTCTTTAAATGTTTATGCTTTGTTTGTGGGAATAACCTTTTTCCCTTTTCCCATACAACCAACAGGGAAACAATCAGCCGCATCTGTTTTATACAGTATGATGTAATATTGGAATGAAATTACAACAATTACACGAGACAACCTTTTTTCTCATGTCCTGCTGTAGTGACATTATAGTTCGAGTGTAACTGTCAGTGAAAGCAGGTCGTGTTATTGAATCAGAGAAATAGATTGCCTCTCACTATCTCAGCTTTAATATCATGAATCTGTTATGACTGTGCCTATAGCACAAGGTCTCCCAGGCGTACAGTATAACTACTACACCTACTACATCCGCATAGAAACACACACATTGAATGACATGCAGTGTTTTCAAGTCCGTAATTATGCCATATGTCTTCGGAATAGCAAGGATGGTAAATTGAGAAGCTGTCGCTTGACATTAGACAGCTCTTACACTCTCATACCACACACAAAAAATATAGTGGACTGAGCTCTGAAAATGATTTGTTTGCATAGTTTCATGCCTGTAGTTCCCTTAAAAATAGGCTGCATGCTGTACATGTAGCAGTCTAAGCTAGAATGAAATTAGCGTCAGCCTCTACTCTAACCTCTAACCCAACTTCCATGGTTGGAGGTTCAAATCTCAACTCCATTCTGTGTACGGTATGTGTGTGGCATGTCTATGTTCTCCCAATGCACGATGGGGTCCCTTTGGGTGCTCCAGTTTCCTCCCATAGTCCAAGCATGCACTGTAGGATAATTAGTGTTTCCAGATTGCACTTAGTATGTGACTGCAACTGCATTTGTCCCTTATGATGGGTTGGCACTCCATCTAGGGTGTAATATAGATAATTAATGGATTTTCCTTACAGACCTAGTCATAATAAATCCACTTTTTATCTACTTGTTTACACTAAATAAAATGATGTCAAGGGATGTCAAACATCAAAGCTTATTCTTATGTATAGTACGTTTCCTCAAAAATATAGGGAAAGCTTAGCAATGCAAACTCATTTATACAAGAATGTACAGTATAGCACGTCAAAGTAAACATAGTTTATAGTTTTATGACAATGTATGTCTGTATATAATAATCTACAATAATATGTCTGTGTATCTCCAAATGTTACAGTATATTATCTGATATTTAATTGCATTGAGCGTGTAAGCAAGAGTGTGGGAACAAGTTTGGAATCATTTAACTGTATTCTCTTTTCTCCAACACCTGCTTAATCATTACACTCACAACTCCATATGGTCTATAATCCTACACACGTTTATTTGTCAATTACTCTGTCTTTACCTTTCTCTCTATAGAATTGTGTATCAGAGACGTGACCCAAATACCTCATGCATGTCAATGGATTTATTTGACCAGCTGTTTAGTCTCAAATACAGCCTTATCACCTACCGTAAACCAGCTTTCCCCGACAAACAAATAGGTTCTCAAACACACACACAGGCACATGCAGTACAGTACAAACAAACACAGGTGCAAAACCGCACGTGCACACATGAGCTGACTCGAAAGTATTGTCAACAAACTGAGGTTGTACCAGGAAGGAAGTGAAGGATGATCGTGTTTGAAAATATTTGTGATGCTTAGGCAGAAGTCACTGTGTGCACACTCTTCAGAATGAAAGGGATGCAAACACACTGCAGAGACATTTAGAATGTGTGGTTCATGCACTGTCATTTGTTGTTGTACAAAGATGATATCACTGAAATTCACTGGAAATATGTCCCAATGTTTTTCACATTGTCTTTATGTACTGTAGCATGATAACTGGTGTGAGATCTGGAGAATCTAAAGTACTTTATATTAATTCAAGGGTTTTTTTTCTCTCTTTCCGCAGGCTTGGATGCCTTAGCCTTACCGTGGCTAAACACAAAACTGCTCTGCAGCTTAACAGGAGACCTGCATTCTGGGCATCTGTGAAGTAGCTACACAGAAAAAGAGGGGACCAACATCAAGAGAACAAAAAGAGGAAAGGTCGGCTATTAGAATCATGGCACCTGAAGTCATGGCTGAGCTTCGTGATTGGTTCTTTCTTCTCCTGCTGTGCCTCACACTGTTGGCCGAAGTGCTACAGTGTTCTGCGACTGCCTCACAGGGAATGGGTGCAGAGAGGGATGTAGTGTGTCCCTCCGTGTGCCGCTGTGACGAAGATTTTATTTACTGCAATGACCGTGGCCTGAGTGCTATCCCGCCACTCCCCCCATCTGCCTCCATTCTTTATCTACAAAACAATCAAATAGATAATGCAGGACTTCCCACATCCTTGGAGTACCTCACTACGGTGGAGGTTATATATCTCTATGATAATGAACTGGATGACTTTCCCATGCACCTACCACCATCATTAAGGGAGCTTCATCTTCAAGACAACAACATCCGGGTGTTACCACGGGCTGCTTTAGCCAGGTTGCCTCTCCTGGAGAAGTTGCATTTGGATGACAACTCAGTGTCCACAGTTAGCATAGAAGACCAGGCTTTTGCCGACAATCCTCGTCTCCGTCTGCTCTTCCTTTCCAGAAACCATCTGTCCAGCATTCCCTCAGGGCTTCCTGCCTCGCTAGAGGAGCTCCGCTTAGATGATAATCGCATCTCAACAATTCCAACACATGCCTTCCGAGGTTTGTCTTCTCTGCGCCGTCTTGTCTTGGACGGTAACCTTCTAGCCAATCAGCGAATTGCAGACGACACCTTCTCACGCCTCGCAAACCTCACTGAACTGTCTTTAGTACGGAACTCCCTTCAGACTCCTCCTCTAAATTTACCGAGTGCACACCTGGAAAGACTCTCTCTTCAGGACAATGCCCTGATCCATATGCCACGGGGTTCCCTTGATGGAATGCGTAGTCTTCAGAGGCTGGACCTTTCCGGGAACAACCTGACCACACTTCCCAGAGGTCTGTTCCGGGACTTGGAGAGCCTGGGACAGTTACTTGTGCGTGGTAACCCTTGGCACTGTGGATGCAACCTGCGATGGCTTTACGACTGGCTGGAAGCCAAAGGAAACACTATTACAGTCCGAGGACTAACTTGCCAATCTCCAGAGCGAGTGCGTGACATGCCACTAAGGGATCTCACCAGCCAAATGGATGACTGTGAATTGGCAACTGCTGGAGGTGGAGGGATAGGTGGAGTGGGTTCAACAGGTGGAGGAGGTACTACTGGTAATAAAATGATTGTAGGAGGAGTCAGTTCCACAACTCTGTCCCCTCCACAAGGCTCCCTGTTCACTCTGCGATCTAAGCGACCAGGTCTGGGGCTTCCAGACAAAGGCATAGACTACACACTTGGCAGCAGTGGTGTGGGCAAAAACCTGGCTCTGAATGTTAAGCCACTATCCCATGATAGCATCAGGGTCACGTGGAGTGTGGCTCAAACATCTTCTTCTTTCAGACTTAGTTGGCTGCGACTGGGGACTAGTGCTGCAATGGGCTCCATTACTGAGACTCTAGTGAGGGGCGACCGAAGAGAGTATCTCCTTACTGCCCTCCAACCGGCATCCAGCTACATCATCTGCATGGTTCCCTTAGTCTCTAGCAATGGAAACAAAGGAAGCATGTCTGGAGGAAACACAGACACAGATGAGGCTCCAGTGTGTGCCAAGACTGAGACATCTGATCCCAACCTGTCTGATGTTGACCAAGGGGAGGATCGGGGCTCAGACCAGATCACCTCACTTCCACTTGCTGGGATTATCGGTGGAGCCACAGCGATAGTCTCTTTAACACTTATTCTTGGAATATTCTGTTGGTATGGACATCGCGCCAGACGATTTTCCTCAAGAGAACACTACAGCCGCAGTAGCTCACGCAAAAGTAAGCATTATGATGACTACATTGAATCTGGCACTAAAAAAGATACCACCATCCTGGAGATCCGAGGACCTGGATTCCAGATGACACCAATGGCTGCCAGAGAAACAATGCAGCCCAAGCCAGTACAGGAAGACTACATAATACACACAATCTTCCCTTCCAATGGCACAGGTCTATACAAACCACCCCATCCCACAACCAATGCAAGCTACGGTACAAACCGTGGCTATAGAGAAGGAGGTATTCCAGATTTAGATTACTCTTACACGTGATAAGCCTGATTTAGTGAACACTATTTAAAAAAAATATGGTACTGGATAGATGCACATTTTTTATCTGCATGGGGTCTACAGGACCCCGATGTGCCTTCTGTCTTCATTCCAACCTAGCCTGCTGTTAACGGCACCAAGGAAGCTCTAAATTGGCCCAAATGCCTACTAAGAAACAGTTTTCTTTGTTTGGCACCAGAAAGAGCCTATATCATTTTAGGCAGTGATTCCAACTGGCATTTTCACTCCCCCCAGTGTAACATGGTGCGTCCTCAGCACCACTGCTTTATCCCTGACTCCCTCAGTGAGTTGGATTCAAGGGCAGTTCAAACTGTATTTTACACAGAAATTCTGTCTATTTAGAGCTCAAATCATATGTGATATGGATAAATGGTACGTACTGAAAAAAGAACAAATTTGTATGTAAACCTTCATCTCCTGTGACTGTAATTGTAAGCTGCTCAACTGCTTCATAGTGTTGCTCCTGACATGATGTGGAGGAGGGCAGTAATGGCAAGAGTGGCTAGAAAGAAAGAGAACACCACGGTGGATAAAGATTGCTCAAAATCCACTGTTGTACAGGGAATCAAAAGTTTGCCTTGGCAGTGCAGCTCTTCTGGGACAAAAAAAAAAAAAACCAACGTGCTGGAGAATACACGGGGCTAACAGTTTGGTTCTGGAAACAAACTGTTCATGAGTGACTTTGGACTTGGACATCTTGGTGTAGGATTTTATGCGGAGTGTTCATGCACACTAGTTTTAAACACTTGAAAATGATCTTGATATGGTAGCAAGGTTCTTGCTGTCTAGTTCCTCGTCACATGGAGCTGCTGGGAATCCAATGTGATCTGTAAGGTTCAATTAGAGTGACAATTCTCTTTTCTTTTTTTCTTTTTCTTTTTTTTTTTTTAAGAAAATTGCAACACTTATAAATGTTGAAAACAGGCAAGGTGTGTAGATATGTGACTCCAACACAAAGACTTTTGGAATTGAAAGTGTGAAAACATATTGTGTTTCAGACTTGTTATGTATTTTTTCTGTAAGTTTATTTATCCCATACTGCTGTCTTTTTGGTTTAGATCTGTTCTATGGTTTAAATAATCTTTTAGAAAGAACTCAGTCAGTCCTGCTGCTGGTGACATTAAAAACACTGTGGTTTTGCCTAGCCCTGTAGCTCATGTAATGATTAAGGATCATTTTGTGTCAATCATTTTTTTTTTTTTTATCACTATAAACTCAATTATATTCCACACTATTGTTCTAGTCAGATCCTTCCCAAAATCTACCAGTGTGACTCCCCTCACTCAACCCCTAAAACAACTTAGTATTGATATACAGTATCCCTATTAATATTCCCATTAATGAATGAGAAATATGATACCCCAAACTATTAACTATTCTTCTGATCTGATGTCAATCCTAATGCGTTTAATATTGGCGGAGGAAAGCAGATTCTGTCACAGCACAAAAGATCCACCTCCAACCCGAAAACCGTTCTCTTGGAAATGGAGTCTATACAATGTCTTGGGAGTATGTGGGCAGGACATCGAGCTGACACGTTCCTGTGTGATTACTCACTATAATTCATTTGGCTCCCCAAAGCCAGCTGTAGTAGATAAGGCTGCTATCTTCTCCAAATAGATATAGCTGTAAATTAGAGGTAGTGTTGAATGAGATGAAAGATAGCAAAGAGAAGGCATACAAACCGTAACACTGTGGACCTACACTGTGGGAGAAAAGGGCACTTGTTGCTGCATTGCATGAATCTGAGAGACAGATGTATTTATTATTTATTTGGGTTTGTTTACTTTGTTGTTGTTGTTGTTGTTGTTTTTTTACACATTTTTCATGGGAGCAAGGGAAGTACTGTAGGATATGCATGATATAGGATATAATTTTTTGGGGGGGGATATTTTAAACAGGTTGTGTTCAGACCTGCATAGAACTGTTCTTTTTTTGTCTCCTATGTGTTTACATTGATACACCCTTTTTTTTCTTTCCCGTAGTTTTCTTTCATTTTGTTTTATTTCGGTATCTCGTTGTTCTGTCCCTGTTTCATCCCTTTACATTTTTTTTGTTGTTGATATTTTGGTATTTAGGATTTCAGACATGCCGAGAGCTGTTTCTTTTTTTAATCTCATATGTGTCTACATCATTACATATATTTTAATTTACATTACATTACATTTTAATTTCTCTCATTCTCATTTAATTTCCTTTCCTTTGTTTTCTGATTTCCCTTCCCTTCCATTGGAATTGATTCCTTAAAATCTCCTTGTCCTTACTTTTCCTGTCCTGTCACCTTCCCTTCCATTTTCCCATTTTACCTTTCCTTTGGTATTTATTTTCATTTCTCCTTGTCTTTTCCCTTTTTCTTTCCTTTTATGCGCTGCCCTGTCCTCTCTTGTCCTTTTCTTTAATTTCTTATCCCATTCTTTCTTTTCCCTTTCAGTTCAACTTTCCAGTTCTGTCCTTTTCTTTCCTTTATGTCCTGTTCTTTCCTTTCCTTCTAATTCTTTTTCCTCTTCCTCTTCCTTTTCCCTTTCCTACCTTCCCTTTGTAATTTATTTTCATATTTCTTCCTCCTGTCCCATTTCATTTCCTTTCCTTTCCGCTCTGACCCTTCTCTAGCCCCCTCCATTGTGCTTCTCTTTTTTTCCCTTTCTTTTCCATTCCTTCGGTTTCCTCCTGTATTCCCCCTCAAGTAAAGGATTTTACTCCTCTATTTAAAAGATGAAAGCAAATTAAATTCACCTGTCAAGTATATCTGGCTTGTCTGTGATTGTATTTGACATTACAACATAGTAAATAGCTGGTCTTTTTTTCCCCCCTTTCACTCCAAGAGAAAAATTGAACCTGGGCCTTAGAAATTACAGGCATGATCTCACTATTTACAAGTCGTTATTCATGTTCTTTACTAACACATTTATTCAACAGAAGACTACACGAGACGATTAATGATTACTTTTATAGAAATCTACTTGGCAGTTACGTACGTGGAGCATAAAATAAAGCGATTCGACTGCTTTCATTGCAATCCCAGCGGTGAGAGCAGTACAACAAGCTTCGGTTCTGACTGAAACCCTTATCGCAGAGAACCTGCCTCGCTCATGAAAAAGATTCCGGCGAAATATCTCACCTTTTCTTCCTCACACACTTTCTTATATTAGAATTTCCCTTTGATGTGTTATCTCTCCATCCTTTTGAATTTCCAGAACGTGGGTTTGGGCATGTTTCCATATGTTTGTTTGTTGAATATGTGACAACACATGCTGTACTGTATGTTGTGTCTACGTGGGGTCGAGGTGTTCGAAACATACAGGGTCTCTTTTCTTTTGTCTTTTCTTTCCCTCTCTCTCTCTTTTTTTTTTTAACCATCTGCAGATTCTGCACCTCCTGCCGACACGGACCAGCAGTTGTTCCACCTGCAGCCCGTTTGCACAGATGTCTCCCTACACACACACATACACACGCGGTGCCAAACTCAGCTGTAGCCACGCACACTCATACTGCTCCTGTCTCACTCCTGAGACGAAGCCCTCACCTCCATACTCGCTAAAAATAACCCTGTTTCCCTTGTTTACGTTCACGATATAATGTCACGGTTACACTGCATTGCATGGGGGTTTAGTTGAGGTCTCTATTTTCCTCCTGTCTCTTCATGCCCTTTATATACAGTATATATTTTTCTTTGTTTTGTTGTTTTTCTTCATATCTGGATGTCCTTATTTATCTCTATCACTCGGTCTCCATTTCTAGAAACGTACCCTCAGGTGCTGCCATCAGCCCGTTCTGATTATCATCTCTTCAGAGCTGTAATCATCACACTCTCTCAGCCTTGCGGATGAAGAGTTATGGCTTTTTCAATCCGTCTAAGTGATGTAGTCCTGCTGTATTGACTTCATACCGACGGAGGCTACAGCACTTAGGCAGAGCTTGACGGCCCGTCATAAGGACGTCATATCACATGCTTCAAGGTCTGGTTTAATTCACACCGGTACAGAACCGTTTTACGGCCACTAGAGTCAATCTGGCTGTAAAAACGACCATGCAACATGGTTCTCAGACTATATTACCCAGCATCAGCAGTGATTTCAAAGTGTGCTCGCATCACCGTTCTATCAAGCCTGCGGAGCAGCTGTTTAGTCAAAATAGCTACCCTGAAATACAACGCCGTTTCGCGCAAAGAATGCAGTCCATCACAGGGACAGAAGGACTGAAGATACAATGGTAGTATAACAGAACCATAATCGTTAAAGGCAATGAAATGAAACCCATCATTTGGGAAACAACATGAGGCAAGATTGCTTTTTGCTGGACCGTAGACTACCACTGGATATTTAGCACATCATTCACTGTAGCAAACACTGTAGCAACATGGAGCTTAAGACGTGACAGAGCTACATACTGTATGTGACTTCTTTTTTTTTTCCTGTATATTCAATGGCGGCACGGTGGCTTGGTGGTTAGTACTGTTGCTTTGCACCTCCAGGGTCCGGGTTAGATTCCCGCCTCAGGTCTGTGTGCATGTTCTCCCCCTGCTTGGTGGGTTTCCTTCGATTTCATCCCAAAGACATGCAGATCAGGCTAACTGGCGTACCCAAATTGCCCAGTGTGTGTGTGTGCCCTGTGATGGATTGGTATCCCGTACAGGGTGTACCCTACCTTGTGCCCTATGTCTCCTGGAATAGAGCCCCATGACGCTGAATGCAGTTTAAAGTGTTATAGCTGATGAGCGAGTGTGTGATCTACAGTACTTTATATTCTGACTCATTTATTTTACTGAGTATCTATCTCAATCTGTTTTCGAAGTTTATGCATGGATTGCTTGTCCATATCCTAGATACAGTATATATGCGAATGCGTAGTCAACATTTCAACAATACAATAGAAGCAGAAAGAAACATATTTGTTCGTGCTACAGTATGAATTATAACTCACCGGGTGACACATTACTGTACATACTGTATGCTGACCTACAATTGAATCCAAGTCTAAAAATCCTCATAACTGGAGATGTGAATGGTGGCTTAGCGCTTAATGCTCTAGGCTACTCATTGTAAGGTTATGACTTCAAATCCTGCACTGCACTGCCAAGCTACCACTGCTACCATCGAGCGAAGTGCTTAACCCTCAGCTGCTCCACACAAATCTAAGTCGTGTTGGATGAAAGCAGAAGTCCGGTGTCCATTATTGTAGTCCTATGATTTGAACTCGAACCCATCTAATACAAATGCATATTTGGAAAGAGCAGATACACATATGAATATTTTTTTTTCTATTGGGATCTCGCAGGATGCAACAAAGCTTTTAGGAGGATCTTATGTTCCTAATCTTGCAATACAAAGACAAATGAATACAACTTTGCTAATGTGGATGTGCGCGGCTACGCTATACTGCATTCATCCTTAGTTGCTCCCTGGTCATGATGGTTTATTTCATTTAGTTGAATCTAATCTGATTAATATGTTGCGGATACAGAACCGGCTTCATTATAAACCAGATTCCAAATATCTTACTGGAATGAATGATGAACTAGAATGATGTAACGGAGGCTACGTTCACAATAGAAGCCATGTTGATCAATTCATATTTTGTTGCTCAGGTTGGATTTGTGTGTCATGACCGTTCGCATTCATAATTACAACTGTCACGTAGATTTTGCCTGACTCTGTCCCCTGGAACGGCACGCATGCACACATCTTTGGTCACGACATCTTGGTTGCAGCATGCCAACAATTATTCATTTCAAATAATGGATGCAATTTTAGCAGAAATATTGGGATTTTGGGCGGCGCGGTGGTGTAGTGGTTAGCACTGTCGCCTTGCACCTCCAGGGTCTGGGTTCGATTCCCCGGCCAGGCTCGATTCCCGTCTCTGTGTGCATGGAGTTTGCATGTTCTCCCTGTGCTTAGTGGGTTTCCTCCGGGTACTCCGGTTTCCTCCCACAGTCCAAAGACATGCAGATTAGGCTAATTGGCGTTGCTAAATTGCCTGTAGAGTGTGATTGGGTGTGTGAGTGTGTATATGTGTGTGTGCCCTGCGATGGATTGGCATCCTGTCCAGGGTGTACCCCGCCTAGTGCCCGAAGTCTCCTGGGATAGGCTCCAGGTCCCCCGCGACCCTGAACACAGGATTAAGCGGTATAGAAAATGAATGAATGAATGAATGAATATTGGGATTTTGCTCTGGAGGATGGCAAGGGATTAATCTGCCATATTTGTTGAGGTCCGGAAGATGAAAAAAAAGTCAGATGTTTTAGCAGCTTCTGTATCGCTCAAATGTAATTTAGAGACAAAAATATAAAGGGTGAAACCCCTCCCCCATACTCAATTCCCACATCTCCTTGGTTAGATAAATGAATAAATCTGAGGTTTTTACACGTCCAATATGTTGAGTCTTGATGAGCCGGCCCTCTTCTGCTGTCAGTATGTTTCCTATACATGGCATGTCCTGTGGGAGGCTTTAAGAACTACCGTCTCATCACTGTCTTCGCAAAATGGCTAGACACAGCGAAATGCATACTGCTACTACAAGTCCTGAAACAAAATTGAAAAATTCCTGCAGGATATGATGTACCAGTTATTTTAGGTTTTTGCCCCATTACTCAAGATACAATGCAACTCAGACTGTTATGTGTAATGGGATTTTTTTTTCTGTCCACCTTGCCAAAAAGAATGAGATAAGTAGTATACACACACACACACACACACACACACACATATATATATATATATATATATATATATATATATATATATATATATATATATATATATATATATATAATTCCGATCTACCATTTTTGTGTACATTGCTGCTTTTTTAAAAACAGGGCTCTCTTCTTTTTCCTCTGTTGGACTGGCTGATTTATGACTCAAGGCGAAGAGAAAAAAAGACTATTTTGTATAAAGTACGTTTTTTTTTCTATGTGATTAAAAAAGAGATGTACTGAAAATGCCTCTGTTTTTTATTTTGTGCCTTTGAAAATATAACTGTGCGTGGGGCGGGGGGGGGGGGGGGCGGGGGGGGGGGTTCATACAGTATGCACTCTTTTCTTTCTTTTTGGTTCCTTTCATATTCTTCTGGCTCTTGATTCGCATATATTTATGCATTCTCTGTTCTCTCTCACACTGTCTCCAACACACACGATATACAGTGTGATGACTGAGATACAGAGAATAAAAGATTTAAACTTGTTTTTAAATTATTTATCACAGCCATGTCACTGACCTCAGTGAAACAATATCTGAAATATGAAATTAGAAAAATGAGCTAAATGGATCTATAATAACCTGCACGTCGGGACACGTTTGGAATTCATCTTTCATCATGTATACAGTAATGTTCATCCTCATCTATCTCACGCTATATCTCATGCACACAGGTTTGTTTTACTATCCTCGTACAGACCTCACATTGACATTGACACATTATTAAAATCTGGAAGGATACAGTAGTGCTGAGGCATCGACTTTGCAGTGGGAAAACAACTTGAATGCCGATCACTTAAACACTTTGCGAAAGTGGCATCATAAATAGTTGCAGCTATGTTTAATAGTGAAAGCAAGAGAAGTAAGTCACAAGATTGGGACTAAACAGATGTGCAGCCATAACAAATCCATTTATTAGTAAGAATAATTTTAAAAATGCTTCAATTTGCTAGGAAACATAAAGATTGGAGTTTGGAACAACGAAAAAAAAAAAAAGGTCATGTGGTCCAGATGTGCACGTGAGGGTAAGAAGGGAAGCACATGAAGTGATGCCCCCTCCGTGCATAGTGTGGTCTCTGTACACGTCTCTGGAGGTAGTGTTATGATCTGGGGTTACTTCAGTCGGTCAGGTCGAGGCTCAGCGCAGTTATGTGGCAATAAAATAAAGTCAGCTGACGACCTGAATGTAGTGAATGACCAGGTTATCACATCTATGGAGTTTTTCTTCCCTGATGGCACAGGTGTAGTCCAGGACTCAAATTATGAAAAAGTACATGAGGAATCATTTTTTTCACACATTGTGCACCGTAACCAAAGCTAAAGGTGGTCCAAAGAAATATTATACAATATGATGCAACTTTTTTTTCACGTCCAGCCAGTATGTGTGTATATATAAATATATACAGTATATATTATTGGATAGCCCTGTTGCATTGTACCTCCAGGGTCCGGGTTCGATTCCCGGCCAGGCTCGATTCCCATCTCTGTGTGCATGGAGTTTGCATGTTCTCCCCGTGCTTGGTGGGTTTCCTCCAGGGATTCCGGTTTCCTCCCACAGTCCAAAGATATGCAGGTGAGGCTAATTGCCCATGGTGTGTGAATGAGTGTGTGAGTGGAGTGCGTGTACCCCACCTCGTGCCCTAAGCTTCCTGGGATAGGCTCCAGGCCCCCTGGTATAGACGATGAGTGAGTGAGTGAGTATATATTAGTGCTTAGCACTGTTGCATTGCAGCACCAAGGTTTGGGTTCGATTCCCACCCAGGTCTGGGTTGCATGTTCTTCTCATGTTGGTTTCCTGCCACAGTTCAAAGACATGCAGAAATTTGATAATTGGCATTCCCAAATTGCCCCACGTACTGTATGTAAATATGTGTGTGAATGTGCCCTGTGATGGATTAGTACCCCGTCCAGGGTTTACCCTGCCGCATGCACTGGGAGAGTCTCCAGGCATATATGTATTTCTTTTTATATGGATGGTCTAAACATTCCCACAAATTTATGATTTAATTCAAGATACGCTCAATACGAATTCATGAAACATAAATACATGCCCCCACACATACAGATTTAGTCTCTCTCGAACTGCTTCATTCCCATATCGCACACTGCCCTCACCATGTACTCCCATTCCAATTTCTGCTCTTATATGTAGCTCCCTATGCCGAGTGCAGAATGTAGGAATGTAGAGAGAGAGAGAGAGAGAGAGAGAGGGGGGGGTGAGAGTTGCTGTGGACCATGGCTAAAAACCAACACAGAACAAAAAAAAAAAAAAAGGTTTCGAATTACATCAAGCATCACTTTAGGCTGGTAAGAGCGATGTTTCTGTCTATCCGTGCACCTGGGCTCTCTCTGAACAGAAGGACGGAGAGAGAGAAAAAGAGAGCGAGAGAATTATTATTCTGAGTCAACAGCCTCCCGGTCCATAGGGAAATAATCTGCTGAAAAATAATTCTTTTAGTCGACACATTTGGCTGTTCAGAAATGTGTTTCTCACCTCAGCAGAGGAAAAGCTCGCTCACTCATTGTTTCCACACAATCTCTCATGTTTTAATGGCAGACTGCTTCATTCTCTGTCTCTAGTTCAAGCCCGATACGGTATTCCTACCTGAACGCATCCACTCAGGTGTGTAAATAGCAAAAATGACTGATTAAAATGCGTCTTTTGAGTATAAATGCAAATGCAAACCAATCATTCTCGCCTGATTTGCATCACCAAAACACATACACACGCACATCTGGAACATGTTTACTGACTTCTCTCTGGCTTTGTGGAGTCAGGTGTAAGCGCGAGGTGATGTGTCTGATGTTAAAGAGATTATCTGTGTAGTACGTGTCCTGTAGTATATATGGATCAACAAGACAAAGGAAATCCAATAAATAAATAATTTAAAAATATATATTGTGGAACAGCACTGTCGCCTTGCACCTCCAGGGTCTGGGTTCGATTCCCCGGCCAGGCTCGATTCCCGTCTCTGTGTGCATGGAGTTTGCATGTTCTCCCCGTGCTTGGTGGGTTTCCTCCGGGTACTCCGGTTTCCTCCCACAGTCCAAAGATATGCAGGTTAGGCTAATTGGCGTTCCTAAATTGACCGTAGTGTGTGATTGGGTGTGTGAGTGTGTGTATGTGTGTGTGTGCCCTGCGATGGATTGGCACCCTGTCCAGGGTGTACCCCGCCTAGTGCCCGAAGTCTCCTGGGATAGGCTCCAGGTCCCCCGCGACCCTGAACACAGGATTAAGCGGTATAGAAAATGAATGAATGAATGAGTGAATATTGTGGAACTGTATGAACTTGGGTTGTGCAGTGTGTATAGGGTCATGGTGGGCCTGGAACCCATAGCCTAGCTCTAGGGTACAACCTGGATGGGGTGGCAATCCATCAAACACATAAAACTAATCATACACTACGGGGGAATTTGGAAACACCAATTAGGCTACAGCGCAAGTCTTTGGACTATGAGGGGAAACCTGAATACCCGGAGGAAATCCACCGAGCAAGAGGAAAACTGCACACACACAGACCCGGAGACGAGATTCGAGCCTGAGGGGTTGAGGTTATTAGCGTTAACCACTAAGCAATCATATAAAAAAACTCATTCGATGATCCATTTATGATGTTGCAACTATGTTCGTTTTTAAGCAAAAATGGTCCATGTTAATAATTCCATCAGATTAGAATCGATTAGCAAGAAATGAGGTAATATTGGAACAGATTATGTCATGACAAATGGTCGATTAGCCAGATGTCCATAAAACTGAAACAGTTCCATCTCAACATAGATGTTTTATTTAGCAAAAGTTTAAAATCCGATTACCGAAACGCTAGCTCCGTCCGCTGCATTTGAGACGCTTACCGATATCGGGACAGACACAATCACACGGACATAATGATGGGCTAAAACATTCTCTGCTTTATTCACGGAACAAAAGCTCATATCGGTCCCTAGCTAGCGCCCAGAGCTAACACAGACTGCTTTTATCACTGACCACCATGCAGGCTACATGAGGGGTGCATGAGATGTGCGTGTGTCCCTACATCATCAAGCATGAGCTATTCGCAGGATGTACACACATTCTACAGGGAGTATTGTCGTATAAGGAATGAAGAAGACCAAAAAAGAATTCAAAGAGATGGAGACTAAGAAGTGGAGCATACTATACGCCACTACAGGCAATTTTGGGAACTTAATCTGTATGTCATGGCGGCGCGGTGGTGTAGTGGTTAGCACTGTCGCCTTGCACCTCCAGGGTCTGGGTTCGATTCCCCGGCCAGGCTCGATTCTCGTCTCTGTGTGCATGGAGTTTGCATGTTCTCCCCGTGCTTGGTGGGTTTCCTCCGGGTACTCCGGTTTCCTCCCACAGTCCAAAGATATGCAGGTTAGGCTAAGTGGCGTTCCTAAATTGCCCGTAGTGTGTGATTGGGTGTGTGAGTGTGTGTATGTGTGTATGCCCTGCGATGGATTGTCACCCTGTCCAGGGTGTACCCCGTCTAGTGCCCGAAGTCTCCTGGGATAGGCTCCAGGCCCCCCGCGACCCTGAACACAGGATTAAGCGGTATAGAAGATGAATGAATGAATCTGTATGTCTTTGGACTGTGGGAGGAAACCCACCAAGGACGGGGAGAACATGCACACAAACCCGAAGTGGGATTCGAACCCGGACCCTGGAGGTGCGTGGCAACAGTGCTAATCACTACATCCCTGGCAAAGAAAATATATTTAAAAATTAAAAAAATTAAAAAAAAAGAACGCATTAACAATATCCTTGTGATTTACTGGAAGAAACACATACTCTCTACTGGTGTGGTTTATAAGAGGAGGATGTTTGGAGGATAGCAATATCATGGCTGGAGTGAGAAAACATCACAGAAGATGACTGGCAGAATAGGATAAGGAGAAAAGGTTTTGGCTTCTAGTTATTCTTAGTTTAAGCCAGAGAGTTTGGGAATCTCATAAACAATGTCTTGTACATTGGGAATTTGTTGGCAGTCTACTTTACTCTTAAGTTGCCTGTAATGGTTGCTGTAAAGTGAGCGAGCGGAAACAGTAAAAAATCAAGATATTGGTAACTACAGTATTCAAGCCTCATCACTGACTGTGTATCATTTTGCCTTATTGAATCATTTCTAGTGAAAGGACGTGAAATATGAAATAACAACACCTTAATAATGTGAAAATGATCACCTTTTCAATAATAATAATAATAATAATAATAATAATAATAAGCACTGTACTGTGATATACAATCTTTTAGACTCTGGATATAACAATTGAACATCTCCATGGAAAAAAAAATATCTGTACAGAATAATAATCAACTATAGCTGTTACTGTACGAATTCCCAATAGTAATCCAGTGGTTCAAGATTTCCAAGGTGGCTTTGTTGGCGTATGTCAAACTTGAACCAAAGGTCATATGTAACATTTTATGATCCTCATTAATGATATTGGATGACTGAAATATAAATATATTCATTCATTCATTTTCTACACTGCTTATCCTGTACAGGATTGTTGCGGGAGGCCTGGAGCCTATCCCCGGAGAATTTAGGAACAGGACAGGGTACTCCCTGGACTGGCTTACACCAGTAAGTCTGATCTGCATGTCTTTGGACTGTGGGAGGAAACCCACCAAGAAACATGGAGAACATCCAAACTGGGAATCGAACCCGGCCCCTGGAGGTACAAGTATATTTAAATGATATGAACTTTATAATAATCATTATTATTATTATCATTATTACTGTATTTCATTGTATTGTATTGTATTTTTATACTAGTGCTAACTTGTGTGTTTGAACTCGTACCATAAAACCCACACATGGGTCCCACACTTATTTCCTACAGCACTATTCATTACCATGCTTTATTATGCATTTTGAGTGTACCTGAGATGTAGAGAAGAGAGGATCGGTGAAAAAAAGTAGACAAGAAGGTGGTGGGGGAAAAAGGCAAGAAGGAAGGAAAGTTAGCAGTTGACTGTGTATAGCCCAGGTTTTTTTCATATATAGGGTTTTACTCAACCTGCCCATTAAAACCCCCACCATACAGGTATTGATTAGCCTAATGTGCAGCTGAGGTCACTAGTCATGAGTCTGACTTTTTTCTCCCCGTTGTTCATTGGCCCTCCATTTGTCTCTGTCTCCATTGCCCATCCCCCATCCCCAATCCCTCCATCTCCTCTCTCCCTGTCTGCCCGCATGTCCTTCATTCGACACTCGTAAATCAATCAATCAATCCAATTTTTTGTGCCGGTGTGAGCATGGCTGCCTGAAGCGACGCCCTGCAAAATGCAGAGAGTGATAAGGAGAGGGAGGAGGGAAAGGCAGACAGACAGACGGAGACCGAGAGAGAAAGACAAGGGAACATTGTGCTTAATCTCCATTCAAATCTTATTAAGATAAAGGATTGAATAATGAGACGTCGTATTATTTGATTAGCGCGTTTCAAAGTCACTGATTAGGTGTGGAGAACCAGAGTTAGGGCCAGCAAAATAAGGTGCAAGTTCCTAAGCATAGCAAATAGGGTTCTCTCTCTCTCTCTCTCTCTCTCTCTCTCCATCTCTGTATGTGCTTAGCTGCATGATGAGGTCAGTAGCATTTTGCTGTGCTGTTTAGAGAGAAAATTAGAAAATCGAAGTGACCAATGCAGCACCCTACATTGGGCCAAAAAAGGACAAGACAGCGAGATGCACAGGAGGCAAAGAAAAATCTAAATGAATCCGTCATCAAACTACACCTGCGCAGATACACACACCTACAGACTCACACACACACACACACACATTATACAGTTTGACAGTATGACCTGTAGAAAATTGGTATCAAAGCAAGCTGGCTAGTTGTGCTTTGACAAGCTCACCAGTGGCCAATTTATTTCCATTGTGACAACAACAAAGTTCTGGCAGGGTCCGAAATTTTAGATTAAAATCTCAGCGTGACCATTGCAACAACACACACCTACCAGTAGGAGGGTGGCATAAGATGAAGCAATGCTTACTGGTAACTACAAATATGATATCAGCAATGCCTCATGACATGGAGAACATAAAGTATTACACATTATAACAATCATCATACAGGCTGTTATGGATTCGGACAATATATAATCTGATCCAGTGTGATAAATAATAATCTGTGCTGTAACTGTATAATGTATGAGCAGCGTTCGAGTCAAACCGGGATTTTTGATTGTGCGGAATAACAGGATACATTTGCAAGCGCTATGATTTGATGACAAAAACAGCCTGGTTTGATCGCCAAAGGCATTCTTTTTTTCACATTACAGGAGCCATTTCCACATGTTTGGCCCATTAAAGGAGTTCCTGGGGGGCCAGTGATTCAGACGTGAAGTGAAGCAGGCAGTTCCGATCTTGGCTTTGGCGCACTGAGAAAACTTTCTACCTCGATGGTATACAAGTGCTAGTGAAACGCTGGGATAAGTGCATTAGTGTACAGTAGCAGGGGATTATATAAAGAAATAAAAGAAGTTTTCTTTTTCTCTCTCATAACTTTGTCCTGTTATTCTGCGCAATCAAAAGTCCCGTTTTGACTTGAACACACTTATAAAACCAGCTTCACTTGTTAATGATAAAGGTACATTATCTCATCTTTAAAACGAAAGTAATCAAGGCAATGGAAAAATGGCCTAGGCTTAAGCAATAAACCCTGAAATCATTACTCTCTGCAGCACGTCAAAATCTGTTTGTGTATTTTCATTTGTTCATAGTTCCATTAATGTAGCATGCTCATTATACTGTGCTCTCTCTCTCTCTCTCTCTCTCTCTTTCGGCTAATGTCATTACATCGCTAATCATATTTACATAGTCTAACAAGGTGATGAAACCTTTAATGGTTTAGCTAAAATCTTTGCTAGGAATTAGTTCTGTGTTTGCAAAGAGTTTCCGGAAGGGCAGAGGAAATGTATAAATTACTGCAGTATCTGCTCGAAAGCTCAGCTCCTTTTTATAACTGAGTTTATTATTAAATGTCCTTTACGCTTTGAGATTATGACACGACTGAAAGGAGTGAGATAAACATACCTACAAAGCAAAACAATGCAACTAGCAAGTTTAAATGTCATGAATTAGCGAAGTGAGTTATGGGTCCACTGATACCTGAATTTATTCCCTCCTCCAGTTATGTACAGCGGTAGCGCAGCATACGAGTTTAATCCGTTCCGGAGGCGAGTTCTTAAGGTGGAAATTCGATACGAAATAACTAAATGCAGCTACAGTGGAACCTCGGATTGTGAGTAACACGGTTTGCAATTTTAAATACATTTGTACTTGAAAAATGAACAAGTCTTGGTTTACGAGTACCGAGTATCATATGTGCTTCTTGTTTTGACGTCGAGCGTCACGTGATCACAACTATGTCAATGTTTTTTCTCTCTTGCGTGCTATGGAATTGTGGGTAATCGTCTCCCCTGCTTGGTCTCAGTGCGCGTCTCTTACTGGTATAATCAACGCCGGTGCTTGTGTGTACTGTTTACTATAACATTGTGACCACGTGTGTGCTTGTAAAACATCTTTTACTTTGTGTTTGCATGCATGTGTTCGTATGCTTGTTAATTTTCCCGATAAAACAGTGTTTCCGTTAATGTGTGTGTGTGTGTGTGCGTGTGCATGTGTGTGTGTGTGTATAAAACTCAGATAACAGAGGAAGAGGAAGGGTTACTGTGTAAGATGAAAAGAGGGAGAGGGGAGGGTCTCCATCCTCCTCTCCTCTTACTTTAGCTTCACACACACACACACACACATACACAGCGCATGCATGCACAAACACTAACGGAAATCCTTATCTGTCGGGATATATTTTAAAAAATTTAAGGTAAACTGCACGTTAATTTGTTTTATTTTTACTTTATATTTTTCATTAAATCTTTTACATTTTTATGTATATATATTTTTTGGCTTGTGGAATGAATAATTATTTCTTATGGGAAAATTCACTTTGATTTACAAGTGTTTTGATATACGAGCCAGCTTCCGGGACGAATTATGCTCGCAATCCAAGATTTCATTGTAATCCGTTTCAGCCATTCAAAAATATTACCAATTTCAGACACTATAATCATATTTTTGCATATAAAAACAATCAAAACATTTATAAAAAACATGAAAATGAAGTAAAATATTAAATGAATAGATATTTAACCTCACTTAACCTTAATTTATGACTCCCCTTGGCACTGGCTGCTTTAAAAGCGAAACTAAAAGCCTCCGTTTTCTTTTGCTACCGTCCCTGAGAACATTCTTGGGACCCATGGTGCTATGGCTTCACTAAATCTTGCACAAAATGCAAAAAAAAAACCCGCAAATAAATATGTAAACTCGCTTAGCTTTGTTTCTCACTCGCTCTGTTTGTTTGTTCGAATGCTGAAAATGCTTTGTATGAAGATGCAATTTTCTTTCAAAATTTCAATTCTTAAGGGGAAAATCTGTGCGGCGGGTGCGTTCGTATGCTGAGCTACCGCTGTATACTGTATATCTGTGCGGTTCGAGTTGAACTTTTAGCAACACCACAGAATAAATAGCTAAAGAGACCAAGTGTATGTTTATTTGTTTGTTTGTTTATATTGATTATTGCTGTTAATTAAAATCACAAACTCATGTAAAGCTATCTAAATGTGTAATTTGAAACCATTTAGATGGTTAAATGGAAACATACTATACTAAATTTGTATTCTACAGAGATTTGTTTTAACTAGCCCTCAAAGCTAGTTGGCTAGGTAAATGCTAATCTGTTATGTTACATTTGTCACATGTTGACACTAAAGGGATTTCAGTGCATCATTATATTCTCAGTGTTAAATCTAATAGTAGCTAAATTTGACAGAAGACAATTTATCTACCTAAAATTAGCTAGGATAGCTAGCTAGTCGGTTTAGCATGCAAGCTCTGTGGGTCAAAGTCACTGATAGTACTACAGTACTATACAGTATATATATATATATATATATATATATATATATATATATATATATATATATATATATATATATAGTACCAGTATGGTACATAAACATGTGTTTCAGTGTCCTGAGACATGTTCTGTTCCATGGTACCATACTACAGTACATAGTATGACCTTGTACCATACTATAGTACATTGTACTATATCAGCAAATACTTCCCATCAAAAATACCATGGTACTATATACAGTACCACGGTACAGATACCATTGAACTACCATAGTAATCATTTCTAATAGGGATCAGTTTCATACGAATGTACTGAGAACGTTGCCATTTTTAATACTGTCTTAGCAACATACAGTATGCAGTGTGGTGATGTAAATTCCCAAGTCCTATTATCCTACACACATCTCTCTCTCTCTCTCTCTCTCTCTCTCACTCACTCACACACCTGCCTGTCTCCGTTTTGTGAAAGCTATCAGTTTTCCATATAGCTGTGATCTAACACAAATGTTCACTCTTTCTGACACACATGCAAACACACACACACACACCTTTCTATCTCTGTTTTGTGAACGCCATCTGAGTTTCCGTATAGCTGTGATCTCCCACAAATGCTTTCCAGTTTTCCACCTCTCTCTCGCTCTTTCTCTCTCTAACACACTCACACACACATACACACATTGCTGTGATTTACTGTTCACTCTTTCCCTGGTGCACATGGACTATTCATTACACAAGCCACTGGTTTAGTTCTCACACACACTCCCCACACAGCCAGCACTGTCCTCTGATCAATGCAGCCAGAATAAATCAATCGATGGCTCTGCCACACCAATACACACACTCTCGTCTTGCTTCCCTATTTCTAGCTTTCATTTTTCACCCTGTGGCTCGCTCACATTCTTCCCTTTTCTCTCCTTTTGTGTTCCAAATCACTTCTGCTGCCCATCTGACCTCTTACCTCTGAATAAGAGCCATTAAATCTGGTATTAACACAAACAAGTTTTTTCACATAAATGTGTTTTTTTTTCCTTGATTATGCATTACTTTTACTTGTCACTTAAATAAAAAAATAAAACCCTAACAATGTGAATGCGAGGACGATAAATATAAAACGATAAATATTCAATATGTTCATGTGTTAACTTATGCAGTCATTTTACTGTATGCTGATGTGACAGCATAAAATGGATTGTGCAAAAGCATGTGAGATGTAAAATGGTGCAAGTAAGACCTTAATAACTTTTCAAGAAAGAGGAATAATGGCAAATATGGTCACATTTTTTTTTTGGCGTGAAAGTTAAAATAGACAAAGTAGGAGCATTTTGATTTCATGTGAGATGCAGAATGGTGAATATAAGAGTTTTTTATGCAAAATGGAAAAAAATGAGAAATGGTAATTGTAAAAGCATTATATTTACAGTAAATGTAAGCGAATTTTAGTTTTATGAAAGTGGTGAATGTCAATCTAAGACCATCGTAATTTTTGCGAGTGGCAAATAGTGCATGTAAGAGCATTTCATTTGCATGTTATAGGTGCAATTTGACCATGCTAGAGGTCAAATCATGAATGCAAACACATTTTATTTACACAAAAGATTTTATATTCATATGAATGTTAAAATTGGTGAAATGAAAGAATTTACATAATCTGTTAGGTCAAGGTTACTTTATTGTCCATTATTATAGAGGAACTTTGTCCCAGATCAAGGAAAATTGGTGTATACATTTACCACTGTATAAACCTGCATTAAATATGTAGAAAAAAGTTTATAGAAACGAGGGGTGTTTAATTCAAACTGGGACTTTTAATTGTTCAAAATAACAAAACATAGTTATCAGAGTAAAAATGTCCTTAATTTCCCTACAGAGTATATAATACCTTCTACACTGATGCACGTATCCCAGGGTTTCACTAGTGCATAGATTCCATCAAGGTAGAAAGTTTTTTCAGTATGCTGGAGCCATGATCCGACTGTCTGCTTCATGACTAAAACGCTGGCCTCCCAGGAACAGCAAACCCAATGGCTTGGGGTGAGCTCAGGACTATACCGGGGTTGTGGCAATAACTCCCACCTGAATTCCTGTAATGTGCAAGTGGTGCGGGTGAATGATTCTGTGTACAGTTCCATGTTGGTGGTAGGTTATCTGCCAATTTTCAAAGATCAGGCATTCCACTTGCTGAATGTGCATAGGATCAATTACAGCGGAGTCCCAGCCACCTCGAATGGGATTGTCTAATCTTTGAAGTCCCAGTTTGACTTGAACGGCCCACGTTGTATCCAATTGGGAACAATTCATAATCACAACTATTTGTTTCTGTTAAAACCAGATTAAAATAATAGGATAAAAAAAAAAAAAACACACTTAAAGCAGCACAGGATACGCATCAGACATTTCTCTCTTACTGTACCTTCCGAGACATGATCAATAAAACATCAGTTATCTGTTAATAGGTGTTTCCTTTTTCTTTTGTCTGTAATCGTATAGATGCTCATTAAGCCGTTTTACTGATACTGTATATAAAATGTTTTATATGATATCAACTGATCCGAACTCTTTCTAAAATATTCCTCTTGTACTGTATAATGATAGAGTTCTCGATACAATGGTCATGTTTATTTCCTCACACGCTATAAATGATGGTAAATTTAAAGTAATTTTGTGTCTCTGGAAGGAATAAGCTAGCAAATAGGAGATGGTTTTAGGATTTTATCCTCAAGGGAGTCATAAATTTGTGTGAATAAATCCGTTTGAAGCTTTCGCGGGAGGTGAACTGGGGAATATGAGGGGATTTTGTGCTTATGTGCGAGGCTAAAGTGCTGATTGTGTGAAAGCATTTTGCATGTATATAAGAGATTAAGTTTGAATAATGGCCTAAATGGCACCTCATAATCGTCTTCATTCCTCTCTTTTCATTTTGAAATTCCTCATTCTCTCTCCCCTCCGTGGCTGCGCTCACTCCCGCTCTTTATCTCATTTGCCAGTTTCATTTCTTCCTCTTCATCCCTCCTGTGTGGCTTCCTCGCGTTCCCTGTGGGGGGGGGGGGACTCATCGTCCATCGTCCGGCCCTCTCCGTTTCTATTTTACAATTGTTCCAGTGCCACCCCACCTCCCTCCCCCTTCCTCAGCCTTTACTCGTTTATCGCTCACCTGCTCCACCCTTCCTTCCTTTCCCCTTGCCCTCTTCTGCGTGTGGCTCTCGCTCTCTTTTTGGCACTCCTTCCCTCATTTTTCTCCTCATGCTGTCGCTTCTTCTGCAGGCAATCTAGCTGTGCACTGGGCTGTGAAAGACTCCCTCTTTCTCTCACGCTCACACACACATACATACACACACACACACACACACACTGTATCTAACACTGTGAATTAGCACAGAAGTCATACACATTATCAAACTGTCTTTCTCTTTCTCACATACTTTAAGAACAGATGCCACTTTGCAGACATAAGTATAGACTCGCTGATAAAATATCACTTGATTCCCTACAGATTTATCGTCTCTACAGCCGATATTACACAAACCAAAGCTGAGAAAGAATGGAAGCTGAACACCGCTTTTTTTTTTTTTAGCAGTGCAGCAGCTTGTCGCACAGCATTACAACCATTCATAAATCCACACCGGCACCTACCCATGCCTTAAAGAGCTTTTTACATAACCGTCAGTGTGTTTGTCAAAACAGTTGGTGGACTCATTAGGTTTACACTGGCATGCCAGTGTTGATTTTAATGACTGGTGATGGGACAGGCAGATCGGAGCTTCCTGCACTCCTTGTTTTCCCTCAACGCTGCTCGGGTTCCCAGTGCTGCGATCCTGGAACTGTCAGTTTGAAGCAAAGCATAGTGGAGAGGTGGCAGCGCAAACACTCAGACTGTGTTTTCTACTGCACTTTCGAAAATAAGGACCGGTCTCAACAGGAACCAATGATGCTTAGAGTTCTGGCTTATTTTAAGTCTCCTGGAGAATTGAATGGAAAGGTCACCAGGGGGGCAGTTCAAACTTTTAATTACCCAGCACACTCAGACATGCAAGAAATAAATAGACATCTATGGTTTTATTATTATTATTATTTTAAGCATGTACCCAAATGTGTCACATTTTTGAGTAAGGTTTAACTTTATTTACTCTCTCACTGGCGGCGGCGCGGTGGTGTAGTGGTTAGCACTGTCGCCTTGCACCTCCAGGGTCTGGGTTCGATTCCCCGGTCAGGTTCGATTCCCATCTCTGTGTGCATGGAGTTTGCATGTTCTCCCCGTGCTTGGTGGTTTTCCTCCGGGTTCTCCGGTTTCCTCCCACAGTCCAAAGATATGCAGGTTAGGCTAATTGGCGTTCCTAAATTGCCCGTAGTGTGTGATTGGGTGTGTGAGTGTGTGTATGTGTGTGTGCCCTGCGATGGATTGGCACCCTGTTCAGGGTGTACCCCGCCTAGTGCCCGAAGTCTCCTGGGATAGGCTCCAGGTCCCCCGTGACCCTGAACACAGGATTAAGCGGTATAGAAAATGAATGAATGAATGAATGAATACTCTCTCACTGAATCAGTCTTTATATTAAGTGTCAAGTACACAATAAACAATAAATGAATTATTCACAAAAATGATGCATGATAATGTCATTGTCTTTGGCCTTGCACATCTATCTATCATTAAAAAAAACTGTTTTGTGCAACCTGTATTTTTACTATGCTAATTAGGCCCAACCTCCTTTCCATGGCACTGAGATCACGTGACTTATTTATCATTTTCTTCAAAACAACCATCATGACATCATTAAAAAAAAAAAAAAACGCAAGCATTTTACATAATCTGGCAAGAAAAATCTTTACTTGTTTGGGTTTCCGACATTTTTAGATTGACACCTTGTCACATGATCATTAAATTTGCATACTCATTAATATTCATTAGTGCCAAAGATGCGCATGTCCACAGGTCAGCTCAGTTATTTCAATGTTTATACAACACATTGCTATATTTGTATTTTTATTTTATTTTAGTCTTCATTTTAACATGGATTCTTACACATGTAATATCATATTACATATGTTGAGAACCATGTACTGTATGTGTCAATCTTTAATACACCTATTCTAATATGTTATCAATTCTTGATATGGTGAAGAACTTGAATGGTGGACATGTGACATAATCAAAGGTAAATAAATATCAGATTCAAATACATATTGTTCTTTCAAAATAGCAAAAAAATTGTTCATATGGAGAAGCTTTCTGTAAAGAGACATTTATGGAACATTTATGGAAGGAGTCTCCATCATCAGTACTTCATAACGAAATGGTTTCTGATATGAGTCCTCTATCTACTGTAGGATGACAACAGGACACGCTGCATTTTTATTTACTTTTTTTCTTTTAACTTCAAGAGACAAAAAGAGAAACTGGGATGTGAATGAGAGCTTATAGCTACTTATAGTTATAAGTCATTTCAAGAACTGTCTCGTAAGCTTTCCACAACATTAAACAGAACTAAAAGTGGTATAAAAGTGATAAAACAAAAATAAAGTGAAGATACAGGAGTGTGTAAGTCTCAAGTCTTGAGCCAACACTCATTTTTCCGTATTACATTAACATTGCTTGTTTATATAACAACTTCAGCAGCAACCTCATTTCCCCTCTCGTCTGTTCCAACCACTCAGCATACATCACCACCTGATCATCTGTCATCATCTGCCCCTGTTTCTCACTGGTTCATGTCTTTAAATGGTTAGAAGTTAGATGTTTTTGTTTATGCTTGAATGATTCATAGATCACTGTATGCTCTGAAACTGCTTAGGTACAGAGACTAGACTGAAAAAGTCCTTCAGGAAGCCTGGAGAACTATTCCTCCAGAACAAAAACGGTATTAAAATACAATAAAGTCTGACTCGTTTGGAAGGTGGACTTCCAAGACTTCCGCAAATTACTGTAAAAAAATTTAATCCATTAAATTTCAACATCTCTCTTATTGGAAAATAACTTTTTTTTTTCTTTTTTCTTTTAATAAACCTTAAAATCTAAAGGTATAAGCTTTATATATAGCCACATTACACAACCCCATAAAAATGTTAGCTGATGAATGTTTTTGTAAAAGATGTGTGAAAGAAACAATATGAAAGAAATTCAGTATGAATTCAGTATTTATCATGAAGTTATCAGAATGTTGGACTTTTGCAACATAACAATCAGTGCATCTGCTGCTATGGTGCGACTAAAACTTCATGCCATTTCTTTTCACAGAGCAAATGAAGCAGATTGTTCTGTAATTTCTTTTCATTTATTGTGTGTTAACTTACGGCAACACGGAGGACGAGTGATTAGCACTGTCGCCTTGCATCTCCAGGGTCCTGGGTTCGATTCGTGCTTGAGTGCGTTGAGTTTGCATGTTCTCCCCATGCTTGGTCCAAATACATACTTCAGTCCCCCTGCAACCCTGTATACAGGATAAAGCAGTATAGACAATGAGTGAGTGTCTGGGTTGTCATGTCTGTTGTTTATCTTTGTTTATGCATGCTTTTCCAATTCAATCCAACAATTTTTTATATTGCAAATGATATAACTGACAACATTATATGTTGACGTCGATTCTTTTAAATAGTTTTTTAGTATTTAGTGCCCCTCCCTTTTGGTTTGTGCTTTAATGACAGTGTGCACTCGAGCTGGCACGGACTCGACAAGTTTGTGCAAAACCATTTGATGGATTTTAGATCAAATCTGTTGGTGTGTCCTCTGAACACCTGCTTCATTAGAGGAGATTAGGCATGAGAAAAATCTGACCTTTTGTACAAAGCAATTAACACGGTCAATATCACGAATTTACGTTTATATAGGGATGTAGAAATAGTGCAGAATGTTGAATGTTAAATATGAAATATTCAAAATATTGAACATTTACTTACTTAAATATTTCAAATTCTAATATCTAATATCATAAAAAAGACATTCTGAATGACGTTTTCGACTTTTAGACCCCAGTGTACTGTATATACCTACAGTATGGGCAAAAAAAAAACAGAACTACTGTCCATGCCTTCATATACAAGCACTGATCTGGAACAGGTACAAAAAAAAAAAAAAAACGTACACCTGGACTCTTTCCTATGGGAATGGGACAAAAATGAAAAACGCACAGGTGCTAAAAATTCCAGAATTCAATGGAGCAAGCAGAAATATAATTACAGTACGGGAGAAAATCACACTCATCCGACTGTCTGCGTCTGTAGAGCTTCCTTTCTTAAAGCGTTCTCATCGGTGCTTAAGGTTTAGTAGCATCGTATGACAAATTGATGGCACCAGTGCACAATTTACAAAGACCAGGTCTTAACCCAAGTTATGGATAGTTCATGATTCAGATTAGTAAATGTTCCATGCCTTACTGCAATAACCTGGAAGTGCTCTCATTATACACCTTTAACCTTATCCCAAGAATGTAAATTGATAATCAAGCAAATTGCGAATGGTTACTGAAACGGTCGCAATATCTCATTACCAGATTTGATTTTGATTCAGTATCCCATTCACTGGGATTTAGTTTTTTTTTTTTTTTTTAATTGCACATAAAATGGCTGAAGCATGACAGGCTATGAATATACACAGCTACACATTACACACACTGCAGAGGTATACATCATGATGAAAGACGTCGAGCCGAGTGACTCACGCACACAGGAGAAATGCTCCTTGACATTGATTCTACAAGGCTGTCAAGAACTGTACCGGAGTGATGAACACTGTTCTTTCAAAAGATATTCCCTCAACTGGTATGTTGTTGATGGTGGTGCAGACTGCTCTCTAGCACACCACCTCCCATAGGTGTTCACCTAAAGGCCGTAGCGTATCGTTTTCATCCTCATCATCGCGTCCAATGGGGCTCGTGTCCTGTGGATGGGAGAAGGAAGAGGGTAGAAGTGTTTCATCACAGAATAAAGGTGATCGGTCAGAAGGGATATGTATTGATTCGCAGTGGTGCGTCTCTCTGAGGAGACGAATGGACTCAAAACATGATGGCGGAATGTCTCCAGAACCATTGTTTTCTTTATTTATTGGTCACCTGCTTTGTGTTACTGCAGCACTAACCCCAATACACCAGATACCATAACCGGATGGCATCATGGAGCAATGTAGCCATTAAAAACATGAATACGTGAATCAAAAGCACACTCGTATACATAAATCCAACGACAGACAAAAGAAATCGAATGGATGTTGGGAATTACTGTAAAGGGGCACAACATCTAGTATGCAGGCAAGCACTGCCCTCTTCTGTATGAGGAAGGAAACTACAATAGATGAATGAATGGATGAATGAATTGATGAAGGGATCAATGAGATCAAAGGCATGTGAATGAATGTAAGAATGTGTAAATGAATAGATGCTCATTTTAAATGGATTTACAGAATACGTGGCCATTTATAGACATCAGGGACACTTTTTTTAAATAGAAAAAGCAGATATTATAAACTATTTATTACAATAAGGTCTCCAATAGTGATGTGTCTTAGGCGTGGTCATGATGTTCAATCATATTAATTTCATATATTTGATCCCGTCTTTTACATAATGACAATCTCAGGCAGAACAGATTGAGAGAGAGAGAGAGAGAGAGAGAGAGAGAGAGATGGCAGAGATTTTAGCAAGTGAGTGTGATATTGATTGCAGTAGGCACTGTTTCGTGAAGTGTGAGAGCTTTTGAGTGAGAGCTGCTTCTCAATCAGAGCGACTTAACAACTACAGCGCAGTGTGTGCGTGTGTGTATTTGAAAGAGAGAGAGAGAGAGAGAGAGAGAGAGGCTTAGTAATTGTAATCAGCGAGACCACAGACACAGCAGTATGAAAATGTGAGAAGAATAAAAAACCAACAATCTGCACTTTTTAGCTGAAGCTATGCGCTCAGACCCACTGCAAAGGTTTAGCAGAAATAAAATGGCTCTTTGAGACAGAATTTGAAGAACGTGTGAATTGCATATGAAGTTCATATACCAGTCTGTGACTTATGGATTGATTTGGGATTGCAAATGCCACAAATACCTCACTGTCCACTTTATTAGAAACACCTGAACACTTCAGGTGTTTCAGCTTCACTAATGTTTAAATGTTCACATTAAAAATCAGAATGGGAAACAAGTGTGTTTCCTGTGGTATTGTCTTTGGTGGCAGAAGGGCTAGTTGGAATTCTAGGTACAGTACTGCTGATTTCTCACACATAACAGTCTCTAGAGTTTATACGTAATAATAGGCAGCATGGTGGCATAGCGCTTAGCACTGAAGCCTCATACCATGTTCAATTCCTATCTTGGGTCTATGTGCATGGAGTATGTTCTTCCCATGCTTGGGTTTGTATGTTCTTCCCATGCCCTAAATCTCCTGGGACAAGCTTCAGGCCCCCGTGACCGTGTACAGGATAAAGCGATATAGTAAACAAATGACTGTGGCTATTATAGAATGGAAGCGCCTCACTGATATGAAAGGTCAGAGGAAAATGGCAAGATTGGTTCGAGTTGCCAGGAAGGATATAATGACTTATATAATCAGTCTTCACAACAGTGGCCAACAGAAAAGCATTTCACAATTCTCTTTGCTCATTTTTGTACATATTCAACTCAGTTAAGAGACGATTATCTGTAAAAATTTACTTGAAATCAACAGTTTGTGAAATCAAACAACCCCATATTGTACCAACAACCATGTGATGATCAATGTCACATAGATCACACGTTCTTCAAATTATTTTATAGTGACTATATGGCCAACACTTAATACACACTAGGGCTGGGTGATAAAACGATAACGATATGTATCACGATAGACACATGATCGATATGAGTAAAAAATGTGTTCGATAGAACGTTCGATATTTTTTATTCTTTGTCGGAAGAAAACAGAGGTCGCAAACCTAGTTTGGTTGCTGTCATGCACTCCGCGAGTGGCCGGCACTAGCTCCCAGAAGTAGTATGGTCGCGACTCAGGAAGCATAAACGGAGACAAGATGGCGCTTCACATCCCTCAGTCATTGAGTCTGCCCATGCTGTTTCCGGCACTTTGCCGGATCTTATGTTAGTACTGATTGAGTGTGTGTTGCTAGAACGCGGGTTTAATTGTGCAAACTCTTGCTCTCGGCATGAGAGAGTTCTATTAATAACTCGCGTGGTTATCCTTCCTGTTCGCGCTACTTCCGCGTTTGGGTTTACCGTCCACGCTACAAGGGCTAACTGCTAGTCTTCTGGTCCGCCTCTGGTTGCCCGTGACAGTTGCATTAACAAAAGCACTCGCTCTCTGGTAACCTAGCAACGTAGGGAGTGACACGCTAACAGCCTTCCATGTAACAGTATCACGTTTGGTTGCGCCATATCGTTGTCTCGTGCTGGTCTGCTGGATTCCTCTTCATAAGTAGAAAGTGAACACTTTGCACTATTTTATTATACTTTATTAAGCATTTCTTACATTTTCTTTTAATTTTGCACCTTAAATGTTAAGAGATAATTGCTAATTGTTCATTGTGATTTAGACTTATGTTTACATTTTAATTATTTGATTTTTCCATGGTTGTTGACATTTCTGTCTTAATAACTGATGGGACTATGCTCAGAGGAAGATTAAGTTTAAAATAAAAATGTTTAAATGTAATATATTCTTCTCCTGGTCCTTATTTTAAATGGGTCATAAAAATATAAATAATTATCGATATCGACTGATATGAAACACTGATATTGTGATACAGTTTTCAGCCATATCGCCCAGCCCTAATACACACAATATAAACATCACACCCATGTGTACTGTAGTCCTTCTCCAAACTGTTGTCTTTTTATGCTGTAGCATTGCCATTTCCATCACTGAAACTAAGGAACCCAATACTCCATGAAGACATGTTTCAAGTGGAAGAACTCAAGTGTCCTGCACAGATCCCTGAACTCAGTCCCTCTGGACATTTTTGGGATAAATTGTGTTGCTGAGGAACCCTGCACCTCAGTTTAGAAATCATGGTCCTAAACATTCTAATGTAAACCACTGTTTGTACTCTGTTTACATATGTGGCTACTTTGATGATGATGATGATGATGATGATGATGATTATGGTGATTAAAATGATTAATGTTAATTTAACTCCTGTAATTTACAAACAGTAAAAGATACCATGATCACCCTCATTAATGAGTTTATCCATTTCCTGAAGCATGTTAAGCCTTAGAGCATTGTTTCTGAAATTGCAGTATGTTTTCCTCAAGTTACAAAGTCAAACCAATACTTTTGATTAAGCAGAATAACAGAACACAACCTTTATCTCTTTACAATACAAAATCCCTTGATACACTAATGCACTTATCCCAGTGTTTCACTAATGCTTGAATTCTATCAAAGTAGAAAGTTTTCTCAATGAACCAGAGCCAGACTCTCAGGAGCTCCTTTAATGACACAAACATGTGGAAATTGCTTGGAGCCCATGCGGCAGTAACTCCCAGCTTTTGTATACAGTTCCTACAGACAGATGCGTCTCTTCCTCCAGTCGGTGACAAGTTATCATTCCGTTTTCAAGGACCAGGCTTCCCACTCTCTGAATGTTCATGAGAGTGACTGCAGTGGGCACAGAGCCATCTTAGCTGGGATTGTCATTCATGGATGTATGGCCTACTTTAAAATGTTTGCACCATTCAAATGTTTTACTGTGGCTAAGAGTCTCATCACGGTACTGTGGTTGTATATGTATATAGTTTTAATAAATCTAGTATTTCTCAAGAACTTGTAAACTTGTTTCCAAACTTTTGACTGGTATTATACATTTAAATTATTATAGACAAAATTTCGTTCATTACATTGTCTTCATAAATGTTTTTGTTTCTTTGTGATGATGATGATGATGATGATGATAGTAGTTATTATAATTATTACTGTTGTTGTTTTGTAATTTAATGAAGGGGGCCCCTTCCTAAGAGAACTCTCAATGTTTCTGGAGCTTTCTTTCACAGTTCTTTGCTCACTGTCAGCGTACTGACTTGTGATTCGTCAAAACATCACCACGTGAGGAGGAATGACCAATCACACAAAAGTGCGCGTCATGGACGACGAGAAATGGGAACATTTTCCGGCGAGGCAGTTGACGTTTCCTGTATAAGGTGAGTGGGTTGCCGTGATGTTGCAGAAGAAAATCAGAACATTGATTTTACATTGATAACTCCGATTTCAGACTGCGGTTTTATTATATTGTACCTGTAGTATGTATTATTTCTCTAAAAACATTTAAAAAACGGACTATATGTTTTTTTCCCCTTCTTTAAATAAGTCGACAGGCATTGAGTGACAGATGTCAAGATGAAGAGAGGGGTTTTTAGATGAACATGGCAACCCGTATTTTCAGACAGGCTGAATTATTATAAGAGGGCGGGACTTCAGCACTGTCGTCTCACAGTAGTTTCTGGAACCTCATGGTTGCAGTATGGAGAAAGTAAGTATTCGGAATTAGCATTGGATTCTTTTTTTTTCTTAAATAAAACACGCATCATTAATATCCAGCTGCCCAGCTTATATTCATATGCGTAACTATTTCCATTCTTTTTTTTTTTTCATTATTTGCGCATCGTGTTGACCCATTAGCTTGTAAAAACACCGGGTACTGCAGTAATGCTTATTGTTAGCAACGAAGCTAGGTTGTCAGTTAGCTATAAGTCAATCTTAAAAGAGAAAGAAAAATGGTTTAATTTGCTTCCTAGTTTTTGCAATTTTGCATAGTCATCGTAAATTATAATGCGTAACTGACCTGGTGTGTAACAGTACTTGGTATCACTTACTACAGTTAAACACGTAAAGGTCTTGGTTAGCTAGCGAGCTAGTGAGACCACTCAGTGTCACTGCATGCTTAGCTGTCCCTCTGACAGTATGTATATTTGCGCAACATAAAAACGAGCGTTTAAATCAACGCAAGCATTCACTGACACGACAGGCTAGCTAATAGCTCCTCGTGTCACCTGGAACTTTCTAGAAGGTTCAGTTAACACAGGCAGGTTCTGAACTTGGTCTCGAGCGTCAACGTCACGTTCGGTCATATTTTTGTAATACTTAAATAGGTGTTTGTGGAACTTTTGTTAACTCGGTAGATATTTTGCCAAAGTTAAAAATCATTAATAGCCTCGGTAAACTACTACATGATTTTTATTTAAATCTGAACATTGCCGTTTTAAGGGAAGAAGAAAAAAATCAATGATTATATGAGGGTTAAAGTGGGATTAACTTAAACTTTCTTTGGTGTACCAAGGTAGCACTGTTTTATCAGATTATGTAACCCTTTAAAAAAAACGCATTTTTTTTTCTATGTGTATAAATACACTGATCAGCCATAACATTATGACTACTACCACCTAATATTGAGTACCCTAACCTCCCATTTCCCTCCAAGACAGTAATGACCTGTGTGTTCTGTCAGGTGGTTCTAATGTTATGGCAAACAACAGAACTTGACACCGGTTTTGCACCGGCTGCCATTCCTGATGCAACCCTCACATCTTTTCCCCAACTGCATCCAATGGTTGGATTTTGAGCACTGGATGAGAATTGAATCTTATGGCAGCCAAGAAACGTACCACTGAGCCACCAATGGCCTTAAATATATATGTACACGGGTGTGAAAAAATATATATAATCCTCTCTCCGGTTATATTCAAACTTCTCAGAACAGTACCAAAACAACAAATTATTCGAAATAAACCCGGTGGTGGGAGAAAGATCCTTCGAATCAAGATACGACCAAGTCGTGCGTATTTATTAAATGGTGAAGAATATCCAAAATGTCAGCACTGTAGCACTACTCTAACTTAAACCATATACTTTTGACATGCCCAAGTTTTAATACCATAAGAAAAGAATTTCTACCAGAACAAGATTTTTAAAAACTTGATCTGACGTGAAATAACATGAGGCTGATATGTCAATAAATCCTAATACAATCAAACTTCTCAGAGCTTTCCATCCAAGACTGCTGTCTCCCCAGTCACTGCTGTGCAGGTGTGGACAAGTTACATCAATTCATTTAGAACTGTGATGTGAGCAAAAATGGATGCACCACATGTGGTTTTGCATGAAAGAGCAGCGGCATTGATTAGTTTTTGGTGTCGTGAGAGTGTGCTGAAACAATTTATGGAAGAGCGTTCAAACAGAAGCATTTGAGTAGATGAAAACAAAATTAGAAGTATTATTAGAATTATTATTGGTGATGAGACATAGATTCATCACTACAAGCCCGGGTGTGGAACTCTATCGCCAAACAGGAAAAAGGTCAAAAGTCAACCATCAGCAACAGCCATACAAGGATGAAGATTTACTTCTAATGAAGAAGTGAAGACAACGGTGCATTGATGGCTTGCAGCTCAGTTGAAAACATTTTTAATGAGGGAACATAAAAGCTTGATCAAATTCAAATTTTATTATTAAAATTGATGAGGTGGATTGAAAGCAATGCGGATGTAGCAATAATTAAAAGATATTCTATGACCAGAGTGCGGATAATTTGATGGAAACTTTTGCACTACTTTCAGCACAGTGCTTGTATTAGATCTAGCTTGCTTGCTAGAATGTGTGTGCTTGCTTTTAGTTATCAGCTGTCCATGGCATTTTGGAGACGCACATGGAAGAACAGGTGTAGTCCCGCATCTAACGCACAGTAAAGAGAGAGCTTATTGCAGCTTTTTGTTATAGTATATGTATGATCAAATGTTGTAGAATACTAATGTTCTTTTTTCCTTCAAAAACATGAATGTTTCCTGACTTACCAGGTTGTGAAGCATTGACCGGAATTAAATGTAAAAAAAAAAAAAAAAAATTCTTGACTCTGTGACATGTACATGTACAATTTCTTTCAAATTGCATACAGTACAACTTAAGTCTCAGTGTGGTTTTCGGTCATTGACCCTATAAAAGGTGATCGATTTTCATTTATCAGGCTTTAACACCGACGTGAATTCCCCTGTTTTAAATCCCTTCTTTTAAACATTTTCCTTATTAACATTTAAACAAACCTAGCTCCCATATTTTCTGTATGCTGTCCTAGAGGAAATTATCTCTATGGTGGTAGCAGTAACACTGCTTCATGCTGGCCTGCACTATTCCAACTCACAGCTGATTACCTTCCTATAACAGCATGTCTTTACGCATTTCATTCAGTACTTATTATTTTTATGTACAGATTTATTTCCAGGCTATGATGACTATTTTCCAACTTTAACACAAGTGAACCACCCCTTATGATGGCGTAGTCCAATTTTGCCCCCACAGAAGGCATATTTATAAATCACCCACAGAGTGCAGTGTGCTTGTAGTTAATCTTCACTTGTTTCGGAAATGTGATACCATATTTGTGCTTTTTCTTTTCCCCAGGTATCTCAGCTGAAAGACCAGGGTAATAAGGCGCTGAGCGCAGGGAAGATCGATGAAGCAGTGCACTGCTACACCGAGGCTGTTGCGTTGGACCCGAACAACCATGTCCTCTTCAGCAACCGATCTGCTGCGTACGCCAAGAAGGGCGACTATGAGAACGCCCTGAAGGACGCGTGCCAGACCATTAAAATCAAGCCAGACTGGGGCAAGGTAAATGATGCCATTAGTGCTTGTGATACTGTTTAGCAGCTCTCAGACCCTAGCTATTGGAAAAGCACAGTGGCTTTATCATTCCCCCAAGCCCCCCCCTCCCCTCTCTTTTAGCAAGAAAACCCATGCACCTTAATGGCTTATGCCTTGGTCTCTTAAACGACTCTTAATGGTATTTGATATAAAAATAATTTGGATGCCTGCAATGGGGGTTTTTCATGGCAGTAGAACGTAAGTTATGTCCATAAGTATGGATCTATGAGACCGAACGATGACCGTCACGGTCTCATTCTGAATGATGCCATTCTTCCGCCTGTCCTCGAGACCTAATTCCAACAACGTCAGGTGACTGACCTTAGGGGTCGGCAGTTGTATAAACATCCGGTTAGACCGACTACTTACTCTTGCCTGGAACGCCTCAGCTCGTCCGGAGTGACAAGACATGGTGACGGTTATCGTTCAGTCTCATAGATCCATAGTTATGGACATAACTTAAGATCTATTTCGACCTCACTCAGACCGTCACCACGGTCTCATTCTGGATGACTAGTATCAACCGAGTCATGAGGGACGCGTAGTGGCTCATTTTAACAGGCTAGGCTGTGCTAGTGCTCAGCAAAAACTCAAACGCATGTAATCAATAAATACACAACCCGTGACGAATCACTGTTCATTAAGTGCTCAGTATCTGCGAACCGTACTTCTATAATCAATATTTAATAATCGTTAGCCGAATTAAGTCTGCGGACAGAGCTTTTCAACGGCAAAAAAAAATGTAAACAAACGAGTATAGAAATATCCGTCACCCCACGTGCGCGGATGTAGTAATCGGGATAAAAATATCACGTCTACTGCGAGCAGTAGACTCAAAACAAAGATACCTGAAAGAAATAAGAAAGTAAGAAAAGTTCTACTTGCCGGCATGCGACGCGTCGCGTCGGAAATATCGGGAAGAAATCCAATGCAACCCGCAGGGACTTAAAGCGCCTGCACGAAAGGCGTGGTGGATTGAACTTGTAATCTCTCCCAATTAAGTTTTTATAAAAAAATTTTTATATATCTCATTTTAAATAAATCAACCGTTCCGGGCTCTGATGAGGCAAGAAAGGCAAAGAGGAAGTAGTCGGTCTAACCGGATGTTTATATAACAGCCAACCCCTAAGGTCAGTCACCTGACGTTGTTGGTATTAGGTCTCGGGAATAGGCGGAAGAATGGCGTCATTCAGAATGAGACCGTGGTGACAGTCTGAGTGAGGTCGAAATGTATCTTTTGGTACAAGCAATCTGATCTTTGAAATTGGTTGCCACTTCAGTACATTGCTGTTTTAACAATGTGCAACACCACAAAACAAAGTACAGTGGAACCTCGGATTATGAGCATAATTCGTTCCGGAAGTGGGCTCGTATTCCAAAAAACTCGTAAACCAAATAAAATTTTCCCATAGGAAATAATGGGAAACTCAAATTATTCCTTCTACAGCCCAAAAAACTAAAAGCATAAAAATAACACAAAATATAAAATAAAACAAATTAACCTGCACTTTACCTTAAAAAAAAAGTACAAATAAATACAGACAGATAAGTGTTTCCATTTGTGCACGCAGGCGCTGTGTAATGTGCGTGCACACACACAGTAACCGAGAGACCGTTTTTAAAACCGTTTAAAAATTAGCAAGGAACTGAATCACTGCTGTTATGTAAAACAACAACAAATTAAACAGCACCTTGCCTTTGAATCGCGGCGAGAGAGCTGAGTTTCTGTGTGGGGGCTGTAAAGCTGAGAGAGAGAATGTGTGTGTGTGTTGTAAGTGATTGAGCTCACCCGCCCCCACCCGGCTTCAAACACACAAACTCGGCTATCTTGCCGTGATTCAAAGGTAAGGTGCTGTTTCATTTGTTGTTTTACTTTACTGCAGTGATTCCGTTAGCATGCGCTCACGCGAGTGTGACTAACGATGGTCCTTGCTAATTTTTAAACGGTTTTAAAAACGGTCTCTCCGTTAATGTGTGTGCGCTCATTAGGGCTGTATATCTCTATACTTCATTCTGTCGCGAACTAAGCCCGGATGATCAGAAGACTTGGCGATTAGCCGTTAGCCCTTTGTAGCGTGGACTTTAAACCCAAACGCGGAAGCAAGCGAGTAGGCAGGATAACCACGCGAATTAGTTTAAGGACTCTTACAGAAGGGGAGCAAGGGAAAAACACACATTTAACCCGCGTCCTATAAACACGCACACGAATCAGAAAGTAAACAATCTGCACCGACATGCGCGAACTCAGTGACTAAGCTGTATGCAATGGTTTGTTTACTCCTCTTATACTTCTGGGTTCGCGCCCGCATTACTTCCGGGTCCTAGTGCCGGTCGCGGAGCGGGTGCGCGCGTGCGTGTGTGTGAGACAAATAGTATGTATTTATTATTTTTTTATTTTATTTAATTTGTTTAATATTTATTTATTTAAAAAAAAAAAAAACAGGCAAGCCAAAGAGAATATTTAGTTTAAAAGATGCTCTTGTTTTAAGACACTACTTTTTATTTACGTGTAACCATACACTCATCAATAATGTTTGAACGTAATTCATATTGTGTTGGCAGGTTTATAGTAACAGCAAACCAGAAGTCAGAATATCTGCTGAGGGTTTTAAGTCATTCATAGTGTTTTGAAGTCTAAATATTTGCAACTTCCTTGACATGTAGTTTCTTTTTAGCCTGAATTAGATTTAATTACATCAGACGAATATCTATTACCTGTTTATTTTAGTATGATCATTACATATAAATAAATAATAAAAAAATAGGCAATAATGATGATTAAAAAAATGCATTTCTCTAGGGAAATGTTGTATCGCAAGAAATATCGTTATCGCAGTATTCAACAATATCGCATATTTTCCTAATATCGTGCAGCCTTAGCGTTCATTCACTTACACACGCGCGCGCGCTCTCTCTCTCGGTTTTATAGCCCCCTCCTCTCAGGTTCCCAAACAAACACATGAGTGCGCTCATTCTCACACACGCACATTACCTATCGTCTCCCCTGCTGGGTCCTAGTGCTTGCAGAGGTTTTGTTTGTGTGCATGTGTGTGTGTGTTCACCCAGCAAGGGAGACGATTATCTACAATTCCGCAGCGCAAGAGAAAAAAAAACGTTGCCTCAGTTGTGATGACATGGCGCTCGGTGTCAAAACAAGAAGCGCATGCGTGATACATGATACTCGGTGCTCGTAAACCAAGACAATGCTCTTTTTTTTTTTTTTTTTTTGTCAAAATGTATTAAAAATCTTTGCTCGTCTTGCGGAACACACGCAAACCGCGTTACTCGTAATCTGAGGTTCCACTGTAGTCCCAAACAAAAATAAGACAATGGGTAGAATGGTGGTGTAGAGTGGTTAGCATTGTGGCCTCCCTCCTCCAGGGTTCAATTCCTGCCTCGGGTGCGTGGAGTAGGGCTAGTAGCTATCGAATATTTTAGTAATCAAGTATTCTACCAAAAATGTATCGAGTAATCGGATAAAATGTACTTTTGCTTAATTAAACAGCAATGTAAAATATATGAGAAACGAAGATTGATTTTCTTTTTAGAAAAATAATTTATTTTTTAAATGCATACAGCATCTTATAAAAAATAAATGGTGTCATTGTTCACAATACAAGGAATAGCTAATACCTCTCTCACCTATACATTCTTATTTTAAAGCCTTCTCTCAGATGCAAAAACTAAAAAAAAAAAAAGGTATTTCAAATGACTTTAAGGATCAAAAGAACTAAAGCACACATGGAGATAAATTTAGTGCAACTAAACTTTCAAAAATTTATTAATTAAAAGCTTGGAGTCAGAAGATTTTGCCACGATCATTTTTTGTAATGGAGTTCCTCGATGAATCGTTTCAGCCCTAGCGTGGAGTTTGCATGCTTGGTTGGTTTCCTCCGGGTTGGTTTTACTACAGTTTCCTTCCACATTCCATGGACATGTACATTAGGCTAATTGCCATTCCCAAATTTCTTGTGTGCATGTGCCTCTGCCCGCCCTGTAATTTATTGGCACCACTGTCCATGGTGTACCATGCCTTAAAAGATGAACGAATGGGTTAATTTATTTTTTTTATTTTCCCCCCCATTCATTTAATCATTCGTTTCACTGGTTTCTGTTTTGTAAAAAAACTAACGTTTTGAATCTCTCTGCATTACCATATTTGGTTAAACTTCATGAATTGGTTTCTAATTTTATAAAAACAAAGTGCCTTTGGTAATGCATCTGGAAAAATCTGGTCTGGGTAACTTTTTAATTAGACACAGCATGTACACCATTAACGAAGAACTATCGTCCCATTAAAGTCTGAGATTGAGCAGTGATTTAAAGTAAAAGGTTTATGCATGTGTACTCCTGGAGGTTTTACGCATCCCAGGCCAAAGTTTAATTTTTACTGCAGAAGCAAGTAATCTGCTTATGCCTTTGAAATTCATTGAAACCACATCACGAAAGGATTACCAAATAACAGACTCAAAATCCAAGCATTAGTCTCCAAGCATTAGAAAATATAAAAATGGATAATACAACAATCAAGGAAATCTTACCCAAGTTATAATTTTTAGAAGCCAATAATTTTAACATAATTTTCTGTTGGAAACCTGGGTACTCAAGAATCCCTTGTAATGAGAACGCAGACAAAACTGCCAAAGAAGCATTATCCAAAAAAAAAAAAAAATCTCTACCCTTCACAGATTTAAAACCAATTTTGAAAGCATACATCAAAAATAAATAGAAATCAGAATGGGGACCAATGCTTAAATAATAAACTAGATGAAATCCCGGGGTTTGATCGAGACATGCATTTCCTTTTAATAATTGTTGATATCAAGTTACTTATACAGAACAGGACACTTGGAAGCTACACACACACTTTTACTGTCAAGAGAAAATCCACCACAATGTTCAATTCAATTCAGTTTTATTTGTATAGCGCTTTTAACAATTGACATTGTCTCAAAACAGCTTTACACAATCAAAAGAATTATTTAAGTTTGTATGGAATGTGAATATGTATGAATCAAAATGTTCAGATATTCCCTGGCGAGCAAGCCCGAGGGCGACAGTGGCAAGGAAAAACTCCCTGAGACGGTAATAGGAAGAAACCTTGAGAGGAACCAGACTCGACAGGGAACCCATCCTCATCTGGGTGAAACAGATAGCAGGAAATGATCTGCATTTATACAGTGTTAAGTGTTAGGTTCAGCTATAATAGTTGATGTTAATTGATGTTATAATACTTGATGTAAAATGGAGTCCAGTAGTTATTCGAGACTCAGATAGACTTGTAGAAAGTTCCAGTCCTGAACTATCGAATTGTCAAGTCCTCAGAGAAACAGCTGACAACACCAGTCGAGGCCAGAACCATCTTCTAAGTATAGAGAATCATCCCCAGACACCAGACGCATCCTAAAGAGACACACGGGGCATCCATGCGATGAGACCTCCAACCAGAAACCGGGCACCAGGATGGATCAGACAGGTCCGGAGGGCAGTGGGAGTCTGGATCACTGGCAGCTCAGGAACCACATGTGTAGCTCGACAGAGAGAGAGAGAGAAAGAGTGAAAGGGGGAGACAGGGGGAGAGAGGAAAGAGAAAGAGGGGGAGGAAGAGAAGAGGAGGAGAGATTGCAATTAGGTATGGTCACAGTCACAATGTCTAATGTGAATGTATATTTACTGTAGAGTGCAAGCAGGGACTCCGGCAGGACTAACTATGACAGCATAACTAAAAGGGAGAGCCAGAAGGAAACACAAACATGAGGGCTCCCTGAGATGTAAAGCAAACAATCACCTCACCGTCAACAAACCTGAGTGATCAAATGAGACTGAGGAAGACAGCATCTAAAACATACCAGTTCACCATAATACTCTACGTCCATGAGTCCCCCAGATCTGCTCCTTTACCTTATGGCAAATCTATTTATAAAAATGCTTGGCTAAATAAATAGGTTTTTAGCCTAGACTTAAACACTGAGACTGTGTCTGAGTCCCGAACACTATTTGGAAGACTATTCCATAATTTTGGGGCTTTGTAAGAAAAAGCTCTGCCCCCAGCTGTAGTTTTCATAATACGCGGTACTGATAAGCAGCCTGCATCCTTTGACCGAAGTAGGCGTGGCGGATCGTAAGACACTAGCAGTTCGCTCAGATACTGCGGCGCGAGACCATTTAATGCCTTATATGTCAAGAGTAGTATTTTAAAATCAATGCGAAATTTCACAGGGAGCCAATGCAGTGAAGATAGGATAGGGGTGATGTGCTCATATCTTCTGGTTCTAGTGAGGACTCTCGCTGCTGCATTTTGGACTAGCTGAAGCTTGTTTATGCACCTAACTGAACAACCAGACAGTAAGGCATTACAATAGTCCAACCTAGAAGTGATAAAAGCATGAACTAGTTTTTCTGCATCATTTAGCGACAATATATTTCTTATTTTGGCGATATTTCTAAGGTGAAAGAATGCTATCCTGGTGATATTATCTACATGAGCTTCAAATGAAAGGCTGGAATCTATAATCACGCCGAGGTCTTTTACTGTTGCACTTGACGGAACAGAAAGGCCATCTAAAGTTACGGTGTGATCTAAGATTTTACTTCTAGCTGTATGCGGTCCTATGACTAGAACTTCTGTCTTATCCGGATTAAGCAGAAGGAAGTTAATTAGCATCCAATTTCTTATGTCCTGAACACATTGCTCAACTTTAGTAAGATGGTTTTTCTCATCAGGTTTTGTTGAGACATATAACTGTGTGTCGTCAGCATAACAATGAAAACTAATACCATGCTTACGGATTATGTTGCCCAGAGGAAGAATGTAAAGGGAAAAAAGCAGTGGGCCTAAAACTGAACCCTGCGGAACGCCAAACTCCACTAGAGAACATGCAGAATAATCACCATTTAAGTCTACATACTGATAACGATCGGTCAAATAGGATCTGAGCCAGGAGAGGGTTGTACCCTTAATTCCTACTAAATTTTCTAATCTGTGAAGAAGAATAGCATGATCAATAGTGTCAAAAGCTGCACTGAGGTCGAGTAATACAAGCATAGTTACACAACCCTGATCAGAGGCCAATAGGAGGTCATTTACTACTTTAACGAGTGCTGTTTCTGTGCTGTGATGAGGCCTAAATCCTGACTGATACAGTTCATGTATGCCATTTCTATGTAGATATGAGCATAGCTGCTCCGCTACTATCTTTTCCAGAATCTTAGAGATAAAGGGGAGGTTTGATATTGGCCTGTAATTGGACAGCTGACAGGGGTCGAGGTCAGGTTTCTTAATTATTGGTTTAATAACTGCTACTTTAAAAGATTTTGGAACATAACCAATGCTGAGTGAGGAATTAATTATTCTCAACATCGGTTCTGTTATTACTGGTGCTATCTGTTTAAGAAAATGTGTCGGTATAGGATCTAATATACAGGTTGATGAATTTGCAGAAGAGATGAGTGAAATTAGTTCATTCTCTTCATCATGCAGAACCCATCTGTTCATCAAATATATTTTGACTCTTCTACTCCTTTAAGGAACTTTGTTTTATTCTGTTGACCTTATAAAAATAAAAATAAATTCCACACGTTAATCCAAATATAGTATTAAAGTTCTTAGGGGAAAGAATACGTTTAAACATCGTATCTAGTTTTAATATTGAATAACAAAACTGTCTCTCGCTGTGAATTAGGGCTGGGCGATATGGCTGAAAACTGTATCACGATATCAGTGTTTTCATATCAGTCGATATCGATAATTATTTATATTTATGACCCATTTAAAATAAGGACCAGGAGAAGAATATATTATATTTAAACATTTTTTTTATTTTAAACTTAATCTTCCTATGATCATAGTCCCATCAGTTATTAAGACAAATGTCAACAACCATGGAAAAATAAAATAATTAAAATGTAAACATAAGTCTAAAGTCACAATGAACAATTATCTCTTAACATTTAAGGTGCAAAATTAAAAGAAAATGTAAGAAATGCTTAAAGTGTAATAGTGCAATGCGTTTATATCACATGCCTTTAGAGAAAACTATAACAAATATATTGTTGTAATATATTTGAGTTTGTTAATTCACTGGCGGGCCACCAGGGGGCAATACCGCACTGTATACTATGTGTCCTGCGCACTGAATGCAGTAAAAGAAGAGAACCGTTTTTCTCCATGCCTCCGTTTCTCACACAAAAAGCAAGTAATGTAGATGTTAGTTGTGCATATTGATGCAAACATAACAATTGACGTACCAAAGATTAAACTACCCGCCAGTGTGGCCAATGCCATCTTGTCTCCGTTTATGCTTCCTGAATCGCGACCGTACTACTTCTGGATCCTAGAGCGGGTCGTGCGCATGACGGCAACCAAACTAGCTTCGCGACCTGTTTTCTTCCGACTAAGAATAAAAAATATTGAACGTTTTATCGAACACGTGTCTATCGCGAAACATATCGTTATCGTTTTATCGCCCAGGCCTACTGTGAATATAGTCATAGAAGCTGGCATGGCATTAAAAATTAAATAAAAATACAATCACATGTCAACTTTAATTTTTATTTTTTTCTAAATCAATCTTTATTGATTTTGCTGGTAGAGAGGAAAGTATAATAAAAAAAAATTCATACATTCATACATCCACTTGGGCAAGGAATGCAGCTAGGATATAGTCCTTTTGTGTTTTCGTGTTTTTTTTGTTTAATTCACTGTCTGAAATTGATTTCCTAAATCTCAAACTTGTCAAGTAATATTTTATTATTATAAGCTCAAGGTTTTTTTTTTTTTTTTTTTTTTTTTGTGTTGTGAAGACATCAATTGCACTTTTACTCCGACAGAGAACCCGTTATCACTTTTGATTTGTCTGTGTGTATTTCAGGGTTACTCGAGAAAAGCTGCTGCCTTGGAGTTCCTGGGAAAGTTTGAGGATGCCAAATTAACCTATCAGGATGGTCTCCGGCAAGAGCCATCCAACCAGCAGCTCAAAGACGGCCTTCAGAACATTGAGGCACGACTAGCAGGTCCGTATGCTAACAGGATTGTAATAAGGGTGCTTTAATTACAGCCCACGTTACAGTGAATGACGGATTTAAAATCCAGTAGATTTTATGGTGTGTTCAAAGTTGTGATTTTGACACAAGGTTAGCATAGCATGGTCTGAACGAAAAAGGTCATAAGAATATTGTTGCTAGGCAACTGGGAGGTATGAAGGCTCAATAAGGCTAATCGATTTGCTGCCAGCTGTTAACTTTTATTTATTTATTTATTTATTTTTTTTTTTTGGGACAATGTCAAGGCACAGCCATGTTGGGAATGAGACAAAACTGTGAAGAATGTCATTTCCCCCTAGATGAGTTAACTTATTAAGAAAAATTAATGACCCTTCCTGTGCTACACCAGCATTGACGAGTAGCTCCACTTTACTCAACCAACAGTACTTAATCACGTTAGTTATTCAGCTACTCTTCAGACCGTTTTTAGTGTGAGACATTTACTTTATGCTGATTAAAAATAACGATATATACATTAATACATGCACTGAAACTTTAAAAAGAAAAAAAAAATGTAATGGTTTGACACATACACATTAAAGGGACACAGTACATCTAAAGGAGATGAAATAGGTGGTCAGAATATAAATGCTTGTACTCTGGCCCCTAATTGGCTAGTATTGTCCCTCCTCTAGCCTCTGCTTGGCTGGAATTGAACAAGCACAAGAAGGAAAGTTTGAGCACCGGTTGAGTAAGAGTTTGATGGTGCAAGTGAGGGAGAACAGGTTGATGGCTCATTCAGAAATCAGATGAATTGAGATTGTGAATAATCGTCAAGTTCTAATTGGGACACATCTCTTGACGTCTGATTGATTAAATTATTTTAGGAAGTTATTGCACATTTGTTTTTGATTTGTCTCTGCGTTACAGAGAAAAAGATGATGAACCCCTTTGCCATCCCTAACTTGTATGAAAAGTTGGAAGCGGACTCCCGAACCCGAGCCCTTCTGTCTGACCCCAGCTACAGAGAGCTGCTCGAACAGCTCCGCCAGAAACCGTCTGAACTTGGCACGTAAGTGTTCAAAAAAAGTGTTCAAAGGGAGAAATAAAAAATATGAAATGAGGGAGAATACTAATCTAGAAAACTTTAATATGAAGAATTTACAATATGTACAAGGTTGCTCAAATTGAATTGAAATCCAAGTGTATTTTTCTTTCTCCACGCTTTAGTTGTTTTACTTTTTTATTTGTTTTTGTCCCTCCCCTCCTTCTCTTTCCCTCATGACGCTATGATCTGTCTAGCTGTCAATCTCACAAATCTACTCTTTAATGCTATCAGATGCTATCCTTAATTTCTCTCTATGTTGCTCCACGGTCAGTTCTCATTGCTTGTCTGCTTGTTTTCTGAATGCTGTCCTTTCCAGTCTCCCTCCTTAACCCCCCCCCCCCTTATTTATTTATTTACTTTTCTCTATGTGTCAGGATCATATTTTGTGTCCTCACTTTATCTACAATTTTTTCTGTAGGAAGTTGCAGGACCCTCGGGTGATGACCACTCTTTCAGTGCTCCTTGGATTTGACCTGGCTGGCATGGATGAAGATGAGGAGCCTGCTCCGCCCCCTAAACCTAAGCCCAAAGAGACAGCTCCACCCCCTCCCAAAGAAGAAGATCTACCAGAGAATAAGAGATTGGTAAAAAAAAATTGTATATATAAAATATGTGTATATGTAATTTAATGAGTTTGTGCATGCAGATTCATTCCAGTTAACGTCAATTGGCAATGTCACTATTATACTCACTTATTTCTTTCTATTAAATACACAGGTGATATCTAAGGTTTAGCTATAGTATTTTTAAAATGATAATAAGTTCGACCCAGTGCTACCCCTAATAAACAGATTTTCTTTATGTAGCAGTTGCGTCTGCTTTGTGACCATTATCTGTGATATTTCACCTGTTAAGCAAGACCTGGTCTGATTAGTTTCTACGGGATAAACATACTGGACTATTTTGATGGAAAATTAAGTAACTGGCAAATATTGACCTCACTAGCTGTTCCCCTTAAGACTTTCCTCACTGTTGCTTGATGCACATCTGATGATCCAAATTGAAGTTAGAGATAAATGTCCAGCATAAAAAAAATGCAGGCAAACAAGTATTACAGTGCTTTTCAAGTTTGACAGCTTTTTGGTTGCTATGGAGACATTTCTTAACTGTTTGTCAGACTGTGGTCTGGCAACAACGTGCATCGTTCATCATCTGGAACTTTCCTTTGGGTGTAGCTTTCATAAAGGGAGTGTATGACTGAGCCTTGATCTCTCTCACAGGCGTTGAAGGAGAAGGAACTCGGCAATGCAGCATACAAAAAGAAGGACTTTGAGACTGCACTGAAGCACTATGAGGAGGCGTGCAAACATGACCCCACCAATATGTCCTATCTATCCAATCAGGCTGGTAAGGAAAATGCTCACACTTTTCTCTTCTCTTGTCATTAAAATTATGCATTACGAATTATTGTCTTACAACAGTAGCTTACAGTCTTGATATGTTGCATGCTACAGCCTGTCCATTAGTTCCCTGGTCCAGTTAAGCTGCTTGTTTTTTATTTAGTTATTGATGGTTCTGCTCTAATTCTAGAGTTGGTTGTTCATGGAATCTTCTAGATGTAGGCAGTCATGACCCAGTGGTTGAGGTCATGGAGTTTGCTCGAGCCCTTGAGCAAGCCTTTTTATTCCTCATTGTTCAGTGCTATTATTGGATTATTATAACTGTCATAATTCAGTCTATTCAGAGTTTTTTTTTTTTTTTTTTTTTTTTTTTTTATAAATGACTGGATGTAAATTCCATGGTCCGACTAATTTGTTAATTTTTCCTACACAGCAGGAGATGTCTGAATAAATCATTATGTGGGAGTGCTGATTGAGCTGTTTAGCAAATTACATGGGTTAAACAGTTCAACCGTGGCTCTTATTTAACCGTGTTTATATTACGAGGTCGTACACTATATGGCACTGATTACTGCTCACAAATCAGAATTGAGGAAGAGGTTGTAAGGCACCACTAAGTAATGCCATAATCATAATTTAATTCAAATGACTCGGAAGATGCATCTCATTTCTCCAAATATTTGATTTGCATTAACGTGCACGCAGAAGCACAGAATAAAATAAACATGTTCATTACGATCAGCCACAACACTGCCCGGTGAGTTAAACGTACACCAGTTCTATGCAAGTAAACTGGTAACAGGATCATGACCACACAAGGCTCATTGAGTTGTATATGGGGCTTAGCAGGCAAAGAATTCAAGGGTCATCCAGCCGGCAAACTCTTCAGATCTCAATCCAATTGAGAATCCACAGAATGCACTAGACAAATAAATCTGATCCATGGGAGGTCCCAACCCACAGCAGGCAAAAGATCCACCAGTAATGTACTGGTTTTGGACACCATGTCACACTGCCAGAGGTCTTGGAAGGCTGTGGAGTCATTCCCCAAGGGACCAGAGCTGCCCTAGTGGCACAAGGGGAACCTACACAATACTTGGCTTAATGTTTTAGGTTTTCAATCGTATTGCTGATCAAGTGTGTGTGTGTGGGGGGGGGGGGGTTCCCTCTCCACATAGGATTGCATTCAAAACGTCTAATCAGTATATTTTACTTGGAATTGTAATTGAAGGAAAACACATTTGATTTCCATATCAAAATGTCTTTTAAAAATATAGACTTTCTAATTTGTCCCAATTATCAGAAGGTTCCAAATGGGACCCAGTCAAAGAAGACATTAAAATTAAACAAAGTATAGTGGAGCCTCAGAGTGCAAGTAACATGGTTTGCAATTGTTCCACAAGGCAAGCAAAGATGTTTAATAAATTGACTTGGAAAAACAAGCCAGTCTTCGTTTGAGTATTATGGCTGCACGATATATCAAAAAAATATCGTTATCGTGATAATGGCATGCGCGACAACCATATCGCAAAGAGTTGCGATAAATACTTTATGTGCCAAGCATTTGTGTGTCCAAATTTGACCAATCAGATGGGCCCTTACTATGTTTATACCCGCTTATAATGTGTGTGTGTGTATATATATATATATATATATATATATATATATACTCTTTATACCTCCGGGTTCGCGCCTGCATTACTTCCGGGTCCTAGTGCCGGTCGCGGAGCAAGTGTGTGTGACGAATAGTATTTTTTTTTTTTTTTTTTTTTTTTTTTTTTTTAAACAAACAAACCTAAAAAACAGGCACGCCAAAGAGAATATTTAGTTTAAAAGATGCTCTTGTTTTAAGACACTATTGATGAGTGTATGGTTACATGTGAATAAAAAGTAATGTTTGAACGTAATTCATATTGTGTTGGCAGGTTTATAGTAACAGCAAACCAGAAGTCAGAATATCTGCTGAGGGTTTTAAGTCATTCATAGTGTTTTGAAGTCTAAATATTTGCAAATTCCTTGACAGTTTCTTTTTAGCCTGAATTAGATTTAATTACATCAGACGAATATCTATTACCTGTTTATTTTAGTATCATTACATATAAATAAAAAAATTTTAAAAATAGGCAGCAATAATAATAAAAAATGCATTTCTCTTGGGAAATGTTATATCGCAAGAAATATCGTTATCGCCATATTTCCTAATATCGTGCAGCCCTACCGAGCATCATGCATCACACACGCGCTTCTTGTTTTGATGCCGAGCGTCACGTGATCACAGCTGAGCCAACGTTTTTTTTTTTTTTTTTTCTCTCTCTCTCTCTCTCTCTCTCTTGCATAAACGGAAACACTTATCTATGGGGATTTATTTTTACTTTACAGTGCAGGTTAATGTTTTATTTTTACTTCATATTTTGTATTAAGTATTTTATGTATTTATTTTTTTGGGCTGTGGAACAGAGTTTCTATTGTTTCTTATGGGCAAATTTGCTTTGATTTATAAGTGTTTTGGAATAGGAACCTGCTTCTGGAGTGAGTTGTGCTCGTAATCCAAGGTTCCACTGTATTAAAATTAATAAAGGCACTAAAATGGACACTTTTAAACTCTGATGCTTTATCCTCAATATCTGCTACTTTGGTATTAACCTTTTTAATAACAAGCCTATACCCCTTTTTCCTAAGCAGTTACGATGATTTAATTTACTGCAAGTTAATTAAAAATTTTCTTGTGCTTACAAACATTAACCCAGAGCTTGTGTTCTGTTTGTCTTTTCTGTATTAGCCGTGTTTTTCGAGAAGGGAGAGTTTGACAAGTGTCGTGAGTACTGCGAGAAAGCCATTGAGGTGGGACGAGAAAATCGTGAAGACTACAGGCAAATTGCCAAGTAAATGCACTCTTGTGTTTGTCTTAAACTGCAAAGCTAAATTAAAGTAAATTGTATTGTATATTTTTTTTTTTTTTTTTGGTTCACATTCTACCCACACAGATGTGCTTCATTAACAATAGCCTACTTGTGTTTTGTATAGTTTGAATGATTTAACCAGTGGCATGTTTTTCTATTCACTATTATTGTCGTCTCTCTCTCTCTCTCTCTCTCTCTCTCTCTCTCAGGGCCTACGCTAGGATTGGGAACTCTTACTTCAAACAAGAGCGGTATAAGGAGTCCATTCAGTTTTTTAACAAAAGTCTGACAGAGCATCGAACCCCTGAGGTGCTGAAGAAGTGCCAGCAAGTAGGTTTGCACTGTGAATACACATCCAGAGACAATTTTTTTTTTTTAGATCCATCTGAGAAAGCAATGAAAGGAGTCTAAGTTAAATCAAAATAAATTGATTTGCCTCCTACCTTAACAGGCGGAAAAGATAGTAAAGGAGCAGGAGAAAATGGCATACATCAACCCGGAGCTGGCGCTGGAGGAGAAGAACAAGGGCAATGAGGCTTTTCAAAAAGGTGTGGCATAAAAGATCTTGTCGTATTTTCGTTAAAATTACAACTTGTAAATGTGCACTTTTTTTTTTTTTTTTTTTTTTTTTTTTTTTTTAAATGTCTCTGAATTTTAATCCAGATGAGTTCACTTGATTTTAGGTGACAGTATATAGTATAATATAATATCATGTATTATATTGTAAACCATTCTGCTGAATCAATATTCCTGTGCTGTCTGTATCTTTCGTATGTGTCTGCTGTGTAGGTGACTACCCCCTCGCCATGAAGCACTACACCGAGGCCATAAAGAGAAACCCTAATGATGCCAAGCTCTTCAGCAACAGAGCAGCCTGCTACACCAAATTACTGGAGTTTCAGCTGGCCTTAAAGGTACGTTACAGGATAACACTCTAACTTTCAGTCTAGTGATGCAACGGATAGTATTGGTCAGTTTTGGTAATTTATTGTGTCACATGTCCCTGGTTAAATGCATTATTGGTTATTTTTAGCCTGACTCAAACCACAGTACCCTACCCAGCTACAGTATCAGGAACGATCCAATAGGGGGTGCTAAAATACCTCCCCTACATTGATGTGCACGTTATTTTATTTAAGTAAAAGACAATGTCGGCCATGTGGGAGTGTTTTCTGGCTCAGGAAAAGACCATCGATTTATGCAGTTTGTAAGAGGTGTTTCAGTGAAATTTCAGGAGGACATACCAAAAGTACTAATTGCTTTTAATTGAATGCATTTAATTTATGGCTTGCAAAAAGATTTTTGTGCGATGTAAGTGGTAAATTAATCTTAAGTGTGGATCTGTATAGAAGGCTAAAAAGCTTTTTTTAAAGAAGTAATGTTTTCACAAACTGTCATGTGAAAATATTTCCCAAGGGGGAATAAATGGCAACAAAAAAAAAAAAAAAACCTCGGGTATCGACAATTTATTATTTTAAATATTAGTGTGGATATTGGTCCAAAATATTATAATCCCTATCGCAGAGAGTTTTCACTAATTACCGACATGTGGAACTCTAAAGCTATAAAGTTCTGGTTTGTCTTTTACAGGATTGTGAGGACTGCATCAGACTGGAGCCCACTTTCAGTAAGTCTGCAGCCTCACATTTCAGTGTTTATAGTAATGAGAGGAATGAAGTTGTTTCACAATGTTGAACGTACAGCAAGTCCCCCACATACAAACTTTCGAGTTACGTATGCATGTTCGTGCCTTCAAAAGTCTGTGTGTCTTCAGTCTCAGAAGTTAGATCACGTGTCCGGCGTACATTGTCAAGTGCGTGCAGCGTGCATCCCAGGATGTCTGGAAGCAAGCATAAAAGCAGCAGCAATGAAGCTGATGCTACTAAGAAGCCCTAAGCAATAATTATGGAGACGAAAGTGGAAATAATTGAGGGAATGGAGCAAGATTGCAGATATTGCTGGTTCTACTAACATGAATCATCGGCATGGTTTTAACAAAACAAGAACAAAATGGAACGTTAGTTTTATACTGTGTATTGCTAATTATGTTGGTCTCTTAGACAGTGTTTGTTGACTTACGAATGAGCTGTCAGAATGGAACTCTTGTCTTATGTAGAAGACTTACTGTAGATGATGGTTGATGATGCATTTATTTATTTAGTGTTAATTTCTGCTCTTGTGTAGTTAAAGGATACACGCGTAAAGCGGCAGCACTGGAGGCAATGAAAGACTTCTCCAAAGCCATGGATGCCTATCAGAAAGCTTTGGAGCTGGATGCCAACTCTAAGGTACATCATCAGGAAGAAGTTGTTTATGTAAAAGGGTGAATGGTCACTTCAGCTTGTTTAGCTGGTAACAGACTCCTTTACTTTGATCACTTTCAATATGTAATCCATTATGAGCTGCTTGAATTCTTCTTGAATGAGACTCCATTTATATTTAGAATTTTGCTTTTGATTCCATCGTTTGTTTTGTGGAAAATTTCTTTCCGTCTCTGCTTATTTGGCACAGGCTGCTGTTCTGGGTTTTAATTAGTGATTTGTTTCTGTGCATGCAGGAAGCCACTGAGGGGATGCAGCGCTGCATGGTAAGTCAGACCATGAGGAACGATAGTCCTGAGGATGTGAAGAGACGGGCCATGGCTGACCCGGAAGTGCAGCAGATAATGAGTGACCCTGCCATGCGCATGATCCTGGAACAGATGCAGAAAGACCCACAAGCTCTCAGCGAGTAAGATCCATGCATAGACATAGAACTGTATATAATTTGAACACAAATCTACGTGAAACAGAAAATAAAGCCTATGTAGTGCTTTCACAGCAGATTTAAAAAAATTTAATAAATTTTTTTTACACATTTTTAGAATTAACAATCGGGGGGGGGGAAAAGTGATATCCTGCGGTGGGTTTTTATGCAATATGACTACATAGTGCATCACTGCTTCTAATATTCAGTCTGTTAGACTCATTTCAATAGTTTAATTAAGACTCAAGCGCATCCTTGTACCAGTTTTATAGACTCTAGTCTAGTGTAACTACTCTCTATGTACTATATTAGTCTTGTATTTTGCATCCTGGCTCTTTAGGTTCTTTCATTGAGTAGTCAAATTGTCAAGCCTTAATTGTTTCTCTCCTTCATTTTAGCCACCTGAAGAACCCAGTTATCGCTCAGAAGATACAGAAACTCATAGATGTCGGACTCATAGCCATCCGGTGATTTTATCGAGAGAGCAGAGGAGTACCAGGACTACCACCATCCAGATGAACACCACCACAAGACCTCAGAGGAAAGAAGACTCCATTCCAAAAGAAAAGTTTTTTTTTTTTTGCGCTCACCAAATTGTACAATCACTCTCATTGTCAAACATTTTTAAGTGTAATGCCTTATGTTTTACATCACATTTAATGAAAAACTAACACGCTATGCTACATTTGCTTCTTAGCACTCCAGTACCTGCAATAGCTTTTAATCACCAAGTCTCATCAGTCTCAGAATGGCATATTTTAATAACCTTTATGGATTCAGTATAAAATGGTGCAACCATTCTGAGATTCATATCATCGTCATGTTATGGGTATGTTTTGATGCCTATAGATGCAGAGCCTCGCAGGAACGTGACAGCAGTTGGAATTAGCTTGGGTGTAGGCCAATGTGTGTAGTATTTCCTGTAAGAAACCAAGAACTTACAAGAACCCAAATTATACAATATTATTAATTCTGTTTCTGGACATTTTTGACCAAATGAAAGTCTTATTCTGTTGTCAGATACTTTTCCATCTTAAAAATACATTACTCATTACTATGCAAAAGTCTTGACACCCCTCATTTTTTGCTTTCAAAGAGACAGACTTATTTTATTTTTAGTTTTGCTCTTGTTTTCCAGTCCATTCCCTGTATCCGACTAGTTTCACTAGAGGAATGTGTTTAGTTTGTTGAGCCACACTATAAATCATTCATGCATATGACCTCATCTAACTTTTGAGGCATTAACTAGTCAGAAAATGATAGTCAGGCTGAGGATTAGTATACTGGTAGTGCTGAGTGGTTGGAACAGGTGAAATGGGAATTCAGGTTGCTGCTGAGGTTGTTTTATAAAAATAAAAAGCATTTTCTAAATTGTATCTTAAGGCACTTTGCTGTCTGTTGCAGTAAAACATTTCTTCATGTTTCTTTAATTTCATTTAAGGTAAAGAAATGATTGTTTGCTCAAGACTTTTGTATACACTATTGTAAATGTTTAAAATTATCTTCCCATAGAATAAGACTTTTTTGAAAATGCTATAGTATGGTTTAAAAATCTTTTACTCGGTTACTTGTATTTAAATTTAAGTGATTTTTGACTTTCTGGAACATCGTCTGGTTGCAGTGAGGTGCCAATATTTCTAAAATGGAATATTGTAGCAGGGGTTAAAAAGAAAACATGAATCTGTATAAAATGGTTACATACCAACAGCACATTCTTGCCCAACATTCTCAATAAACAAATCAGTTTTGTGAATTGCAATATTTGTAACTTGGATAAAGTCAATACAAAAGTATCGACTGAATTTTGAAGCACTTATTTTTAAATATGGGTTTTTCTGCCAGAATTTCATAACCTGCCTAAAGGGGAAGAAAGTGTTTCCCATATCACCATAGCAAGGGGTCAGAATGTTATAAATACTATATATCGTGGTTGGTACTTCTATAGATAAATAATTGACAACATACTGTAGTTCCTACTCTTCATAGAGTAAGTGGTTTCTGGATACAGTTGCATATCCATAATTAGCTCCTTATCTTTACCAGCAAATGAATGCAAGTTATGATGAACTCTGTTCTGGTTCTTGCTATAGTTATCTGGTTGGGTGTGGTTGAGCCTCACTTTGCACATGTTCTTTTCTAACGGAGAGCAGTTTGACTCCAAATTCGCTTGCAGTATATTTAGTTATTTGATGAAAAAAAGCAGGAACGCTGTCCTTTCTTAAACATTTAGCGATAAAGCATGAAGAGATTAACTTGGTTGTAAAAGCAAATCCTGATCCTTGATTGGCACTTTGTGTATCTCAGGAGTCCCAAATGTTCATATTTATCCATGAATCAGCTTTGATAGTATGTTTTTGCTCAAGTGTTTGAAGGAATTAAAATTTTTGGCACCAGTTTACACCATGCCATAGAGTCTGGTCTTGGTGCCTGCAAAATCTGTAAACCTCTTGCTGTTGTCATAAGTCATCTGCGCTTCAATACAGGGCATAAATCCGACATGTGGATGTCTTTGGCTGCTTTCATCTTTCATTCAGTGTTTTTTCTTTGTCCGCTTCAATAAACTCTGATACATACCACACCATTTTAAGTGCATCCAGTTGAGTTGCTCCTTACACTGTTGAAAGATAAAATAAAAAGGGCATAAATGGCTCCGCTCAACATGAAAACCTCTGACCAAGTCCTAGAATAGTGTTATAATGCATATGCATAAGTTAGTTTTAGGATATGTATATTGACAGCACTTAATAAAATGGAATCTTATTTAAATTATATAAACTAATCCATGGTCTTGTAGAACTGTAACTGGAAATGCTTTTGATCATAATGTGTTTGTTCTGGAAAAGACGTGACAAACTAAAATGCTGATGCGTCATAATTGTTCTGAAAAATATATCTTGATGTGTTTTTAAAACAATGTATGGTTTTTGTCTGATTTAGAAACTTTACTTACACTACATAAAAACTCGTACAGAATACACTGCTTTAGGAAACATGGCATATGAAAGTCATAATTTTGTGCTCACAACAATGAGATCATAGTGTTGTAATGGTGTAGCTTTAAATACAGTGGTGGTTAAAAGTAATCAGACTAAATATGACATGTACAGTGGTGTTCAAAATAATAGCAGTGTGTTGAAAAAAGTGAGTAAAGCTCCGTATCCATATAATAACTTTTATTTTAAATCACATAAATGCATTGGACGCCCTGCACATTCTATTCTGAATCACAACATTAAGAAAATTTGCTAAATGTATTATTAGTTTGTGCAGGGTGTCCAATGCATTTACGTGATTTTAAAATAAAAGTTATTATATGGATATGGAGCTTTACTCACTTTTTTCAACACACTGCTATTATTTTGAACACCACTGTATTAGAATTCTCCCTGTGCACAACACAGTTGATGTAATTAATTAGTTCCCATCTATCTGGATGAAGTTATGCTAATTAGAATCAGCACTTTTGGTTAATGATAAACTTTCTGAAATGCGGTTTCCACCTCTGCACAAAAATGTCTAAAACTAAGGAATTCTCAAGTGAATTGCGAACTTCTGTTCATATTTCTGTACATGAACTTCAGGAAACCATCAAGCAGGCATGGATTGAGAGAGTAGTGGCACAAACCTTTTAAATGTTCTGGAAAGTTTCCTATTCAGCTTTTTCCTTGACTTTAACTCATGAAGTCCATATGTGACATCTGATGACCATCCTTGTGCAGTCAGGTAACAATCTGTAAATTTTTGTACCCATGACCTCATTTCCTATATGGTGGTGTGCTTGAATAGGACACGTGATAGGGCTAGCTAATATTAGAAATGCTTGTTTGTTTGTTGTTTCTTGGTGAAAATACGTTTTATCCTGTTTAACAATGCTAATTATGTAACAACATCTCATTTTATTTTTAACCTGTTCTGACTCCATTTTTTGAACAAATGGATCTACAACTAATTATATATCTTCCCTAATGTCCCTTAAAGGGGACATACGGTGCTACATGGACATTTTCAAGCTGTTTGGACTGCATTGTGTGTTAGGAGAGGGTGTACACAACCACTCTACAATGATAAAGAGCCGCCCAGCGATTTTCTTTTAATTTAATAATATAAGATGCCCCTTCTGAAATCAGGCCGTTTTCAAAAGCCTGTCGGTGTGACTTCAGAGGCCGCTCCTCCTATAGTTGATTGACACTGGTGTTTTAGCAAAGACCCGCCCCGAGTGAAAAAAAAGCCGTCGGCCATTGTTTTTCTACACACAATTTTGTGATATCACATAAAACATATTCTTAGCATATACAGTGGAACCTCAGATTACGAGCATAATTCGTTTCGGAAGTGGCCTCATATTCCAAAACACTCGTAAACCAAATTTAATTTTCCCATAAGAAATAATGGAAACTTAAATTATTCGTTCTACAGCCCAAAAAAATGAATACATAAAAATAATTAATACAAAATATAAAGTAAAAATAAAACAAATTAACCTGCTCTTTACCTTTAAAAAAGTAAAAAAAAATTATCCCGACAGATAAGAGAGTGTGTGTGTGTGTGTGTGTGTGAGGCTAGAGTAAGTGGAGACTCTTGCTTTCAGCCCCTCCTGTCTCCCCCTTCTCCTTTTACACAGTAAAACTTTCTCCTCTTGTCTGAAAACACACACACACACACATTAACGGAAAGACTGTTGTTCTCTTCCAAATTATTAAAGCTTCTCTACTTTACCTTAATGTTGCTCGCGACAGCGTAACAGCCCGTTAATTCATGCTCGTGTAATGATGAGATGGACAAGCTGCTTGATGTTTGTTCTTTTATTTTCTGCATTGTCAGGTTATAGTACAAACTTTCGGGAGGATCCTGCACTCAAATCCAACATAAAAAAACTACTGAAGAACGAAACTCAGGCTCTATATCCTAGCTTACATCTCGCATTCGCGTTCACACACACTGGACTGCATTACCCACAATGCATCTCCCGCACTGGACTACACTTCCGTAAACAGCGGTCATAAATCAACATCTCTCTGCCGCTGATTTTATCTGAAAAAAAAAAAGCGATAAACAACGCTAATAACACTCGTGTGAGCGCAAACTAAGAGAATCACTGCTGTAAAGTAAAATAAACAAACAAATGAACCAGCACCTTACCTGTGTGTGTGTGTGTGCGCATGACCGGCACGGTGTCGGAACACACAGCGATGAGCTGAGGAAGAAAATGTTTTTTTAACTTCTGTATTTCTTTTGATTTACTCGCGCTTGACCACGTGTGTGTTATGAGAAATGGTACACGCGCTGTACAAACGCGCTTATGAACACAAAATAAAATATGTTTTACACACACACGTGGTCACAGTGTTATAGTAAACAGTCCAGCGTGCACGGATGTTGATTATACCATTAAGAGACGAGCACTAAGACTCAGCAGGGGAGACGATTACCCACAATTCGCTGTGCAAGAGAGAGAAAAACCGTTGGCTCAGTTGTGATGACATGACACTCGGCGTCAAAACAAGAAACGTGATACATGATACCCGGTGCTCGTAAACCAAGACAACGCTCGTTTTCCAAGTCAAAATGTATTAAAAATCTTTGCTCGTCTTGCGGAACACTTGTAAACCGTGTTACTCATAATCCGAGGTTTCACTGTATACCTGGCCAATCTGCATTAACACTAAACCCGATGACAGGCGGAAGTGAAAAACTGTAGAAATAAATGTTAATACGTGAAGTGAATAAATTGGATGCAAGGTTTAAAAAAAATTGTTTATTACAAATGTTGCAAATGTTTTTTTTATTTGTTTGCATTTAGATATAATGCTTTTTCAACTGCTTAAGGATAACTTATCTGACATTTTGCTGAAAAGAGTGTGGTCTTCATATGACATGATCAATGCAGAAATTGGGTGAAGCATGATTGGGTGAAGATCTTATCGAATCATCCATCACGACTGATTCTCAAAAATTGCATCCTACACTGCTCTTCAATAAATAAAAAGTCAGGCACTTTAATATTTCATTAGACCATCTTAAGCTTTGACTGTGGAGATTAAGGCTTATCCAGTAGAGGGCAGTGCATCGTCGATTACATTTCTTGCCTCAATTCTGATCTCACACCTTTGATTCTTCATAGATGTTAAACAACTCAAAGTGCACTTGTGTGTTACAGTAGATTAATATAGAGCTAAAATCCTGTCATTGTTTCCTCACAGCAAGGGCGTTACCATGGCTACACACGTCTTATTATTATTATTATGCATTAAATATAGATTTGCTGACTTTTTTTTTTTTCTGTATTGCCTTATGTGTAACTAAGTATTGACCATAAAAGCTGTGCACAAAACAGGAAAAGAAACTCTGAAGACTTGAGACATGAACTAAAAGAGGAACAGCCTGCGCTGTGTGAAACCTCAACTGCTGTGCATGTGTGTGTGAGTGTGTGTGTGTGCGCGCGTGCTGTGTGTCAGTCACAGAGTAGGAAAGAGAATGACAACGAGACATGAGGAAGTAGCAGAATAGTCAAACTGTGGAAGAGAGAGTGAGAAAGACCAAGGGCGTAGTCTGTTAAATACAACTGTTGAGTACCACAAACAAGGTAAGAGGAGACAATAGCGTCAAATGGGAGGGAGAGCATTTTGTGTGTGTGTGTGGAGGGTGGGGGGGTGGGGGTGGTGTTGGTTATGGGGGTGTTGTATATGTGTGTGTTAAATATTGACTGGAAAATGTGTTAGGCCTCGACTACCTCATGGCTAAGCATGCTGTTTTAGTCTGACGCAAAAATAAGGTTCGAATCAATGAAGTGAGAGAAGCAGGAGCTGCTCATGAAGCCAAATCTGTAACTGTGATGATTTTGTGGTCTTGAAGTTTATCCAGTAAAAATATAATCAATATAATTAGGTGTAGGTTCTGGAACGACTTTGCTTCTGGCTTAACACAACACTATTAAGGCGATTAAACACTTGAATCTGGAGGGAGATTACACTTAAGAGAGTATTTAGCAAATTGTACATTTAATCATTACATCTGTATCAGATGGTGAGAAGGTGTCAATTAGTATTGAGGCCAAAAGTATTGAGACGAAATTGAAATTCATTGTTTTAATGACATTTTAGTGAAATTTTTTAAAAATAAAATAAAATAATGACTAATAAGATAATAAATTTTTTTGTTTTTTATGAGTGTAGTGGTTGCACTGTTGCCTTGCACCTGCATGGTCCAGGTTCGATTCCCGCCTTGGGTCTGTGCGGAGTTTGTATGTTCTCCACATTTTTGGTGGGTTTCCTTCCATAGTGCAAAGACATCATTTAGATTAGGCTCAAAGTGTGTGTGTGTGTGTGTGTGTGTGTGTGTGTGGCTCCAGGCCCCCTGCGACCCTGTGTACACCATAAAGCGGTATAGACGATGAGTGAGTGTATTTAACGAGTGGGACAGTGGCGTGGTGGTTAGCACTGTTGCCTCGCACCTCCAGTGTCCAGGTTCGATCCCCGGGTCGAGTCAGTGTTCATGTAGTTGTACGTTCTCCCTGTTGCTTGGTGGGTTTCATCCGCCAGTCCGAAGATTAGGAAAACTGGCGTTTCCAAATTGTCCATAGTGTGTGTGTGTGTGTGTGTCCAGCAATGGATTGGCACCATGTCTAGGATGTTCCCACTCTTCATACCCAAAGTCTCCTGGGATAGGCCCCAAGCCCTGGTGACCCTGTACACACGATAAACGGTATAGAAGACGAATGAAAATGAATGATAATCAAGATAAAAGTATTGTATTTTGTTTATTTTATGATCACCATGGTGATCTTGGACCTCCAGGGTCTAATTGGTGTTCCTATATTGCCTGTGGTGTGTGTGTGTGTGTGTGTGTGTGTGTGTGTGTGTGTGTGTGTATGCGCTGTGATGGGTTATCCTCTCTTTCATGCCCAAAAGTCACCTGGAATTGGCTCCAGGCCTCCCACGACCCTGTACAGAATAAGCGCTAGAGAAAATTTATAAATGTACTGTATAATATATTATTAATTCATTCATTCATCTTCTATACCGCTTTATCCTGTATTTATGGTCGCGGGGACCTGGAGCCTATCCCAGGAGACTCAGGGCACGAGGCAGGGTACACCCTGGACAGCGTGCCAATCCATCGCAGAGCACACACACACACACACACACACACACACACACACACTCATTCACACACTATGGTCAATTTGGGAACGCCACTTAGCCTAACCTGCATATCTTTGGACTGTGGGAGGAAACCGGAGTACCCGGAGGAAACCCACCAAGCACGGGGAGAACATGCAAACTCCATGCACACAGAGACGGGAATCGAACTCAGACCCTGGAGGTGCAAGGCGACAGTGCTAACCACTACACCACCGCGCCGCCCTATAATATATTATATTATGCAATAAAATTACTTTACAATAATCAATATTTACACATATATTCTTCAAAACCTGTCAGATCTGGCTTGGCCTAGAGTCGAAACGACGTCTGCAGTACACTGGTGTCATTCGCTCAATCCATGCCTGCTTGATTGCTTCCTGAAGATCCTGTACAGAAATGTTCCACAGAAAGCTGAAACAGAAAGCGGGACACGTATTTGTTGTATCCATTAACTAAAGCAACTGATTCACTGGTTCCTCCATTCTCTTCAACCAGACATAAATACAATTAAATAATTAATACCATCAGCTCGGAGAACTAGAACACATGCCATATGTTGTCTGAATACTTTTGGTCAGCACTGTATTAATGTGCATATTTTAATAAGTGATCGTTCTAACACATTTATTCCTCACATGATCCACTTTCTGCCGTTCTTACTCTGCCTACTCTTCCTCTCAGCATGGCAGTCTGGGATCTGACCATCACTGTAGAGGAACTGGGTACAGAAGCTCCACCTCTTAAAGTCAGCGTCACCTCGGACCTCCATATCGGAGGCGTCATCCTTAAAGTCGTGGAAAAAACACGTAAGGATGTTTTTTAATAGCAATTGTCTCTATCATGAGTGTATGATAGGTATGTTCTGTGTTAAAAGCCTCATTAATTTTATCTCTTTCATGTCCTTTCAATCGCTCACCATGATACTGTAGATCTACATTTGGGTGCAGAATTATTAGCACCCCTATAAGCACATGTGCGCCGAGCGGTTTTGGTCTAAAGCTTCTAGCAGTTCCGTCATTTGTTATAAATCTAGAATGAACAGAGCGCTGAGCCTTTTAATGAAGTGACTCATAAGTCAAAGATAGAAAGTCTTGAACCACACCTCAATTAGATAAAATGATGCAGTTTAATTAAAGAAACAGGAGCATGCGTTTAACTGTGACTGTGACTGCAAAGTGCCTAAAGATAAAATATATATATATTTTAGCAGCAACCTCATTTCCCCTCTCGTCTGTTCCAACCACTCAGCATTCAGCATCACCAGTATACTGATTACTGACCTGATCATCTGTCAACATCTGCACCTGTTTCTCACTGGATGGATAAAGTGGTATAGATAATGAACGAGCGAGCAATTCATATGTCACTGTGAATATGATAACAAAATATGAAATGAGAAAATGAGGAATGGCGAAAGACTTTACAATTTTTATATTTCTGCACTTATTTTCAATATTTAATCACATTAAATGAAAAGATTTTTAAAAAGAACAGAATCATGTTTTAGACATGTACAACGTACACTTTTTCTTATTTTCATCAAATCATTTTTGTCCATTCTCTTAACAATTATATTTTATTTATTTATTTATTTGGGATTTGGCAGATGAACTCCAAGTCCAGAGCGACTTCCATTTTATTTCATTATACATCGGAGCAGTTGCGGGTTAAGAGCCTTGATCAAGCCCAACAGTGCCAGCTTGGTGGTGCTGGGGTTTGAACCTGATCAGTAGTCTAACCTCTTACCCACTGAGATACTCCTGCTACTGAAAAGGTGCCAATATTTCTGGTGTTTTAAAGTAAATGCCTAAAATACAACTCACGGTTCTCAGAATTACGGATATTCACCTGCTTAAGTACTGTATGCTGTAAATACTTCCTTGGATTGCTTGTTACCGAAAGGTTGTGTGTTCAAATCCTAGAAGCCTTAATTCACTGTATACTTGTATTAGCTTCATACTTACTGTATAACACATCTTACCTGGATGCTTTTAATAATGAACTATGGATCATGTGGTACTGTAATGTCCTGGTGCTGTGCTGCAGAGATTAAGAAGGACTGGTCGGACCATGCGCTTTGGTGGGAGCAGAAGCAGCAGTGGTTGCTGAGACCGGCATGGACCCTGGATAAGTACGGGATTCACGCTGACGCTCGTCTCTGCCTCACACCGCAACACAAACCCCTGAAATTGGGTTTACCCAATGGACTCACACTCAGGCTCCTTGCCTGCTTCTCCGGCCCCGCGTTCCGCAGCGTCATGGGTATCTGCAAGCTGCTCAGTAAGTGTGTGTGGGTGCGTAACAGTGAAAGTGATAACTGTATACAGAAACCTTTTCAGTTTTATGTCTGCCATCTCAGCTTCTTCTTCTTCCCCTTTTTTTTTTTTTTCCTTTTCCTCTATTTGCTTTTCTGCAGATATTCGTCATCCAGAGGAGCTGTCACTTCTCAGGCCTATAGAAGAAAAGAAGAAAAAGAAGCAGAAAGGTGATGAAGAGAAGGTGTATGACATCACTTCTGCACCATTGCCTACAGGTATTTATCTGTCTGTCTAGCTAAAGAGACTATTATAAAAGAATGATTAAATGGTTATTTGCACGTTGGCATAAACTATTTGACCACAACTTGATATGATACCTGACATCTGTCCATCATATACAAACTTTTGCACTCAATATGGTGTGAAATGCATCTCAGAATGCATGATACTGTATGACAAACCCTGCTCCAGATGTTCTGCAACAGTGGAAGACCACATCAGGTTGTGGTCCAGTCAACCAAGAATAGGACATTGAAACAGGTTCTGAAGGAAAAAAGACCAGACCAGTCTTCTATTGATGCACTTCTGCTCAGCATGGATGTAGAGAGTGTTCAGCTCAAAACCAATCAGAACAAGGCGTTTCTGTCCAAAGACCTGCTGCTTATTGGATGGTTTTGGTTATTCACACTATTCTGTGGAAAGTCAAGACACTGCTGTGTGTGTGAGACAAATCTCAGAAGATCAGCAGTTTCTGAAATCCTCGAACCAGCTCGGGTTGACACTAACAACCAACACCCCACATGGTCATAATCAGTGGCTGAAGCTTGAGGATGAAATGCATTTCACTGCTGTAACACTGTGCATAAATGGATGAACGGACAGATTGGTCAAAGTGGTGGGTAAGAACTGTACTGTATATGTTTGCAGAGATTAAGTTGCATTTTTATTGTGACTCTTATTGGTAACAGAAAAGACATATTTAAAAAGCAATCTACCCTGTAATAGGCTAGGATGTTACCCCTCACTGGGGGGCCTGGATTCCTGGGATAGGCTCCAGGCCCCCACGACCCTGTATATAAGGATAAAGCGGTACAGAAAAATGAATGAATGAATGAACATACTGTATGTAAATCTTGACCCTTGTGTACTATTATGTTTAAACACCAATGTATGAGGGATGTTCAAATCAAACCGATTGACATTCATGCTCAGTACAATGGTGAGACTGTAAAAACTTTGGATGGTGCAAAGTTTTAAGTAAGGCCATACATCCATGAATGACGATCCCCAGCTGAGGTGGCTGACCTGCTGTAATCGTTCCCAAAAACAGTTATCGAGTAGAACTTAAAAATCTTGACGGATAACTTCTGTCTTGCAGAAGAGAAGCATCTGTCTGTACGAATTGTACACACAATCACTCACCAACACCACTTGGGTGGAAGTTATTACCACATTCATTGTACAGTCCTGACTTCACTTCAAAGCCATTTGCACATGTCTGGACCATTAAAGGAGTTCCTGGGAGGCCATACTTGAACCATGAAGTCTGATCATAGCTTTGGAATACTGAGAAAACGCTCTACCTTGATGGTATCCAAGCACTAGTGGAAGACTGGGATAAGTGCATTAGTGTAGTACTGGAGGGGGTTATATAGAGAAGTAAAGCCAGTTTTTACTCTCATAACTGTGTTCTTTTATTCTGTACAATCAAAAGTCCTGGTATGACTTGAACACCCCTCGGATTTGTATATAGAATTCTAATACGCAAGTAATGCACAAAGTAAGCAGTCATAGATTTTCCCTTAATAGTGCATGGTCGCTGTTTTGAGCTGTGTAAAATGTTGTTGTACTTCTGCTTGTGATTTTGCAGGTTCTATTTTAAAGCTGGCCAATGGCATGCCTGCATTCTTTGCTGAATCTCCCGAGACAGAAACAGTGTATAAGATGATTTCAGTGAGTCAGCCAGCTCCAGCTCCTGAGACCATCACCAAAATGTTCAAACCCACCAGCAAGGTGGACAAAGCGCAAGTTAACAGCAGGTTAGCAAAAAAAAATCAGTTCATGACTGACTGTTATAATGATGTCTTTGTATAGAATTATTTATAATCCTATATGGTCTCCAAAATACTGCATAGATCATGCATAGTGGAAATTACCTTCGGTTTTAAATGTCTGTCATTTTACATAGCAATCAGTTACTGTTCTCCAAACCCCTTGTGGAAGTGCATTTTTATAGCCAATCAGAATGCAGGAAACATTTTTTTTGTTGTTGCATGGAATGATTTCATTCCAGGAAGAAAATTCATCCAGTGTGTTCTTTCTTGCACAAAACCGAAAAACATCACTATCATATTTAGTTTTCTATATGCACTGGAGACTCGTGCGAATGTCCATACATTATCATGACTTCATTTTGCATAATAGGCGCCCTTACGAAAAAGTAGAGAAAAAGGCAGAAAATCTCACACATTCGCCACCAACTGCACGCTCTCAAGATCAGTTACTATAGCCGCACACTGTGCATCCATGGAATCTAACTAATCTAGAGCATTCGATATTCTAAAAATGGCACAAATTATTCTGCAAACGTGATTACAGTTCTCAGTTGACTTTATCATCAGGAATTTACATCAATGTCCAGAAGCACTTCTTTAGCGCTTTGTGTAAAATGGAAAATGGAAGAAATGCCTACTTTGGTAAGGTACTATAGAATGCAATATATATTTTCTGTCTTCTGCTTTTTCGTAAGGGCGCCTATTATGGAAAATGAATTTTTTCATAATGTATGGTCATTCCCATGAGTCTCCAGTGCATACAGAAAACTAAACATGATGGTGGTGATGTTCAATTTAGTGCATGAATGTGGGTGAACACACTGGCTGAATTTCCTGCGTGGAGTGGCACCATTGGCACTTCCACAAATGGGTTTGGAGACCAGTGAACTGACTGGTATTTAAAGTTACAGACATTTGAAACGGAAGTAAATTTGGATAGACCTCTATATTAACTGGTTACAAAGGACCATAACATAGCACCTTTAAATCTAAAGGAAGGGTATCATTTGTTCATTATTATAATTCTCAGTATAAATGCCATATTGTTTTTTTTTTCTATTCTCAGGTGGCTCGATTCGTCTCGCTCTCTCCTCCAGCAGGGAATCAAGGAAGAGGATAAACTCTTCTTGCGCTTCAAATACTACAGCTTCTATGACCTAGCGCCACAGGTTGGCTTGAAAATGAAAACCTGTCACATTTTAATGAAATATCATGCTTGCTTTTTGACTGCTGACTGTGTGTGTGTGTGTGTGTGTGTGTGTGTGTGTGTTTGTGTGTGTGTGTGTGTGTGTGTGTGTGTGTGTGTGTGTGTGTGTGTGTGTGTGTGTGTGTGTATGCATGCAGCTCGATGCTGTGCGTTTGACTCAGCTGTACGAACAAGCCAAATGGGCCATTTTGCTGGAGGAGATCGACTGCACAGAGGAGGAGATGATGCTTTTTGCTGGCTTACAGGTAATAAAAAAAATATAAGGACTAAGATTAATCACACTTCTTTTGGGAACATAAAAAAAAAAATCATTTAAATTAGGAAATGTATTTTTAAATACCCAATAATCATCATATTAGCAGTGTAATCTAGGTATGGGACTCACCATGCACCACCCGATGCGATATTATCACGATACCTAGTTGCTGATTCAATTTGTATTGCGATTCAGTTAGTATCACAATTTTTTTTTACATCACAATTCAATATTTTTTTGTTTTGTATGCAATTCTAAACAAATGAAGCAAATAATTTGCTCTTAACACCAGAGGTGGAAAGTAACGAATTACATTTACTCGTGTTACTGTAATTGAGTAGTTTTTTTGTGTATTTCTACTTTTTAAAGTAGCTTTTAAAATCTGTAATTTTACTTTTACTTAAGTACATTTTGTTTGAAGTATTGTAATTCGCTACATTTTAAATCATATTCGCTACTGAGTAAAAAATAAATGAATGAAAATGCTAAAATAATAAAAATATTATGCTTTTGTGCTCGCGTGTGTGTATCATGTCCTGGTCGCTCCAGACTCCACTCCAGGTTTTCTGACATCGGCAGCTATCTGACCTTCCACACGGTCGCTTCCGCCCTGAGAGTGACGTCATTGACTAGCGCGACCATATATAAACCGGAGAGAGACGCGGGAAAGATGAAAGAGGTTGTGATTTTGGCGTTTGATATTTGGTTGTGTATTCCGGTTTTTACTTTTTGCCTCCAATTGACTTTGATTATTGCTTTGTCCCTTTGGTTTGGTTGGTCTTTGTATATATTTGTAGATAATTTCACTGTAAGTTTATGCACTTACTAGTAGTAGGGGTGTGGCTGCCATTTATTTTGGAAAGAGGGAATTTATTCACTGTTTTTGGTTTAGGGAGTCTGGTACCTGTACTTTTTGCAGGTAATCTAGCTACTTAAATATAAATACAATTTTGTTTATTATTTTGGCCTGGGTCCACCCTGAATCTGATTCTCCTCCTCCTGTTGTGTGTGTGTGTGTGTGTGTTTGTATATACAAACCTCATTATTTCATCAGTTAATGATTGGATCTAGTTCTTTCTGCCATATGCCACCATTTCCATACAGTTTAAAATAGAACCCTGAACCATTCTTTTGCTGTTTGGCCCTAGACTGGGACGGAACACCATATTTAAGTGACCACTTTGATTTTCAAGCACAAGAAAGACAACAGCTTTATTATGCAAAGGTGTTCCTTCAGTTAAATACAACTAGTTTGAGATTTATATCTGCTCATCTTTTTTGAACTACGCTAGAACGCCTCATCCCACCCCCGCTGTTAAAAAAGTAACACGGTAACTTTTACTCTGAGTAAATTTTTTAATGAGCTACTTTTTACTTTTACTTGAGTAGATTTTTATAAGGGTAACTTTACTTGTACTTAAGTAAAATTTAACTGAAGTAACAGTACTTGTACTTGAGTACAAAATTTTATTACTCTTTCCACCTCTGCCTAACACATAGGACGTAGCACTGCCTGCCAATGTGTGAACAGCTTAGAGCACACCACCTGCAGGATTATAGAGGAACTGCAACATCTTACCACCTAAAATGCAAACATATACACATAAAAAAAAACTATTTTTGAAAAGAAATTTTGAAGTCAGCATTGCGATTGAAAAGAATCACAATACATTACTGAATCGATTTTTTCCCTAATCTCTTGTGTGAACAAGAGTCAGCATAGGTGTGTATGTGCATGTATCAGTGTGTGAGAGGATTTTATATGAACAGCTGCATCTTACCTACAGCCAAAACACAGTATTTGTGCTGATTTTATACTTGAAGTTATACTGTAGAAATTGTTGCTAAAATAGTTTTTTGGTAAAAGCATAAAAAAGTAAGAAATCTTTAGTGTCCGTAACCATGTCGAATTCATGTTAATAACAATTTTATATTTTAGAATAATACACCTTTTCAGGTTTACGTCGTTTCATGTGAAATCTAAATTGGCCACATTTCATCTGCATGACAATTAAGATCATTAAAAGATTTAAATTTAATCAAGTTACAGACACTACATAAAAGGGCATGAAATTGTATAACCAAATGTGTTTCTTTTTATCTGAATAAAAAAAAAATGTGTACGCATATTCACAAAAAAAAGCATGGATTGGGAGATAAGAAGCGTTATATATATCATGAAAAATGGGGTTATATGATCCCAACAGAAAATTCACCTTTTTCCTACTGTAGGTGAGGCACTTTTTAGTACCGATACCATGTTTTGACCTTTTATTTTCTTTGCATTGTGGAATATAATAGACTACATCAAATCAGAGAGAAAGTTATCACGTGTTTTGTTTCTTTACATTGACTTTTTACTGACACTGCTTTTGCATTGTTCATACATGCTAGCAAATTTTTTAAAATATACTTATATATTTTTTTTTCAGCTTATACCGAGAAATGAAAAAGAAATTTCCATTGTTACTTAAGTAAGAAATATACACTCAATGACCAATGCATTAGAATCATCTAATCATTCCTATAATTAACTAGGGCTAGATCTATCTTATCGATGCCAAGTTAACAAGAGAGGTCAGAATAAAATGGCAAGAGTGGTTTGTGATACGATATCTTAAGTAACAAGACCTTGAACCTTGAGGGCGAGAAAAAAAAAACAGCACACTGCACAGCCTGGGCTTGCTATAGCTTCAAATAACTTGTTTTTGTATGCATGAGTGGAACCTGATGTGAACTGCTGCCGTCCATCTTAGATTTTCTTCTCATGTGTTTTATGAGTGTGCAGATCCTCCTAATAAAGTGCTAATATGAATTGTTAAATGAGTGTCACTTTTCTTAAAGAGATCCAGCCATGAACAAGTTGTGCCTTATATGTACCTGTCTATATAAGGCCTCACAGTAGATTGTATGTGTCAGAGTGAAAACAAATCCATGAGGATGAGATAAATATCTGTCGATCTGCAGAACTGTGACAGGACTGTGCCAAGACAAAGATCTGTGGAAGGATACAAGAAACATTCTGGAGCACGGAAAGCACCCAAGAGCATGACAGCCTTCATCATTCCCAAAAGGAAGAGTTTTGGAACAACCGTCAAACAAAGCATGTGTCTACAGTATCTAAGAACCTCCATGTACATTCTTTTTTACAACCTTGGTAGGGCCTCTGGTCAGCATTCTCACACTACAGGTAATTTGGGAACGCCAATTAGGATAATCTGAATGTCTTTGAACTGTGGGAGGAAGGAAACTCACAAAGCATGGAGAGAACATGCAAACTCCATGCACACAGGAGGCAGGAATCGAACCTTCAACCTTAGAACTGCAAGGCCATAATGCTGACTACAAAGCCACCATGCCACTGACCCAAAGAACGGCAAGTAACCAAAGGAGTGGCTTCAGAACAGCTCAGTGAAAGTTCTGGACTGGCCCAGACAGAGACTTGAACTCAGTAGAGTATTGATCGAGTGACCTGAAAATGGATGTGAACAATTCTCCCAAGAAGAATGGAAAAAGTTAGTTTCCAAAAGAAGGGTGTGCCAAGCTTGTAGCATCTTTCACAAGCAGACCTGAGACTGTCATTGCTGCCAAATGTGCTTTGACCAAGTACTAAGTGATGGGTTGTTCATTTTGCAGCAAAAGTGTAATCAAATTATTTTCTGTATGTGTTTCCCTCTTTAGTATCACATAGGAAAAGCTTCCCTGACCGAGCAGCTGACTGAGTCTTGTCCTGCCATGGATGACCTGGACTCAGCTCTGCAGTGCTTGGAAGTCAAGATGGAGGCAGAGAGCAGTGCGGAAGAGATGCTGGTACTGTATATATACCCTACACCACTGTTGTGGATTTGCAATTACACAACAGTTGGTAATATGATGGGACAAGAGTGCTGATATAGAGTATAACAGCACTGGGATGTTTAATTATATGCTTCACTCCACTTTATTATAATTATTAACCCCTGGACAAGGGCACTACTTGGTGTGTGGAACAAGGGAATTGTACACCCTACGAAGCCAAACTTGAAATGTGAAATTATTATTAATTTTAAAAAATGCTGTCAGTGTTAAAATAACCGTTATGTAGAAGAATTGTCAGTGCTGCAAAATTACAAGTCATTCAAGTGTTACATCAACTAAACCCAGCCTTTATGAACACTGCATTCTATAAACCGTCAGCAGGAATCCTGCATGTTCAACATTATTTAGAATACTAATATTAACACTTTTTAAGATGAGCATGAAGCATGTAACACTGGTTAGGTTGTCAAGAGTGTCACCTTGCTTATCATGGCATCACATCTTTGTTTCAATGCAGGATATTATGACAGCGCCGGAACTGCATGACTATATAAAGATTTTCAGGTGAGATAAAGCCACCACAGACATTTTCTGAACTTTGTATTAGCTTAAAAGGGTCACAGAATCATTCTTTTAAACAGCTGATTAATTACGTATGTAATGATTAATAGTTGGCGGCATGATGAGTTAGTGGTTAGCAATGTCGCCTTGCACCTCCAGGTCCATTGGGTCTGTGTGCATGGAGTTTGCATGTTCCACCCACAGTCCAAAGACATTAAGATAAGTAACTCGAATTGGAGTTCCCAAATTGCCCGTAATGAATGTTGACTGGAGGTCCTACCACGGTCATAGAAATAGGAAAATAGTTGGACTACAGAGGTTCCTAGATGGATGGATGGAAAGGTTGATGATATTATTAATAATGACAATCAACACAATTGGAAGGTTTGAGTAATTGACTAGTTGTTGCACAGATATCTACCCTAAAGCACATTTTCTGGTATTACTATCAATTATTCATTCAAAAACAAACAGGAAAGGTCTGTTCTTTCAAATAAGACAATCTAAGCCTGGACCAAGTGGCTGAATCTTTCTTTACTCCAATCAAATCAAGCCTTGCCTACGATATCATATGTCTGATCATATGTCTGTTTCGCTCTAGACCAAAGAAGCAGACGCTAAAGAAGTACAAGCAGTTCTGGTTCACCTTTAAGGACACGTCCATTTTATACTATAAGAGTAAAGAGGAGAGCTGTAAAGAGCCAATACAGCAGATGAACCTTAAAGGTAACTGTGTTTGTGTCTGCAGACGCACACTAACACACTAACACATGATACATACTGTATAGTCACAGTGCAGCATACATTCATATGTATTAGACAAACAGGATAGGAACACATTTAACTACAGGAGCAATGACAGTGGCTTTTGTAGGACTCACACACACATGGTTGTCTTGCTATAACTTGTTCTATGAAGTCAAAAGATATTCCTATCCTATTCTATAGGGTCACAAAATGTAAAAAAAAAATCTTCCTTTGATCACACACACACACACACACACACACACACACACACTAACAAATGCTTTTCCTTAGGTTGCGAGGTTGCTCCAGATGTGAGTGTGGCTGCACAAAAGTTCTGTATTAAACTGCTGATTCCTGAACCCGATGGCATGAATGAGGTTTATCTGCGCTGTGACAATGTGAGTGTAAAATCTACATTCCTATAGTGTTCTTTATTGAACAAGGGGCGTTTAAGTAAAACCGGGACATTTGATTGCGCAGAATAACAGAACACAGTTATGAAAGTAAAAAACTCTTTTTATTTCTCTATATATTCCCTCGCTACACAAATACACCAACTTGAATAGCATTATTGGCAGGACGTTTTCTCAGGTTGGCCTCCCAGGAACTTCTTTAACGTCTTTAAACATGTAGAAAAGGCTTGGAGCGAGGTCAGGACTGTACGGGGAGATGTGGCAATACCTCCCAGCCAGGTTCCTGTAAAGTGCAAGTGGTGTTGGTGAATGATTGTGCGTACACTTTCCACAAGCAGATGTGTGTCTTGTGCAAGTTATGCTTGCAAAAACAGCTGCAGCGAGCTCAGAGCCATCCTGGCTGAGGTGGCTCATCATTCATGTACGGACAACCATTGCACCATTCGAAAATTTTACTGCGGGTAGTCATCGCCAAGTTTGACCCCTGTTTGACCGGTCAACTATGCAACTGGATCCTGGACTTTCAGTGGCCGCATCGTCTCTGCACTGACTCATCAGCATATAGAGTTGAGGTCAGAGCGTTACCTGGATGGCGCAATGACACCAACCTTTGCCTTAACATCGACAAAACTAAGGAGATGTTTATGAACTTGATTAGGACACAGGAAGATGGCCAGATGACTTGGTCTCCACCTCACTGATTACCTGACCTGGTTCCTTCACACTGGTGACATGTGCTCATCTTGTGTAGTGACTCTACTTCTTACAGAGGCTTCCATCTCATTACCGAAATCAACTTGCCTACAGAGTGTTGTGAAGACAGGTAAACTCATTATTGGCACCAATCTCCAAGTCTTAAAGGACATGATTCATAGACAATGTCTGAGGAAGGCTCTTAAAATGAGCATGGACTGCAATCACCCAGTACATGTGCTGTTTATCCAGGCTGGCAATAGCACAGCATTCTAGCTAGAACCAACAGTTTCTACTATCAGAGTTCTGAAAAACCTGTAACCGAGACACTACCCACTACTCCTTCTTGCACTCATTCACCCATGTCTCCATTATTTCTCACATTCTGGACATGATAATGACACTCACAGGCTTTTCCATTAAATTCTGCTGTTACTTTTGATCTAGTGAGGCTGCAATACTTTAGTGTCCCTATAGACAAGTCTTGTCCCAGTGCTCTCACTCACCTACTTATTGTCTACATTGCTTTATCCTGTATATAGGGTCGCAGTGAGCCTTGAGCTCACATATACATAATTTGGGAACGCCAATTACTCTTAATTAACTGGATGTCTGGGAAGAAACCGGAGTACCCCGTGAAATCCAACCAAGCACATGGGGAACATGCAAACTCCACACACACAGACCTCAGGTGGGAATCGAATCCTCAACCTGGAGGTCCAAGGCAACACATATTGTACAGTACTACCCCACCTATTATACTGAATGTGTCATTTATTTGTACTTTTAAGTTTAAACACTTCTCTGGACTGCTTCTCATCCCTTACACTTACACAATACACCTACACTCACTTTGCGCTCTAGTTCATGCCGTATGATTGCACACATTCCCATGTTTACAACTAGAACCTACTGTATGAATCATTGGTCTTGCATAAAAGCATTAAAAAAACATCGAACTTAAGGCATGAACCAGTAAGAACTACTGAATTTTCACTTCACTTTTATCTTTTTATTCACTCTTAATTCTGTTTAATGTTGTGGAAAGCTTACGAAACAAATGACTTATAAATGACAATGTACTGTAGCTACTGTATGAGCTTTTATTTTCTTCTCGGAAGTTAAAAAGACAAAAATACATAAACATGTAACCATCCAAGGTAGATTGGATTTAATCTACACCATGTCATTTTATTTAATATGAAGAAATGAAAGGTGGCTGAAGACCTTTGCACAGTACTGTACCACTCAAACTAGTACACACTAATACACACAATTACTATTATATTTAGCTTATACAATATTTGGCATATTGTACTATAAAAAAAATCGCTTTTTCTAACTAATCTCTTCCCTCTATCCTCTCTCCTCGTCGTCTTTTTTAAATGTATACTTTAATACTGTACAGTAGCTGTAGCTTCAAAAAATTCATCACTGTGTTATAAGATGAACTGTGACATAATAAGATGAAACCAGACTAAAATGTCACTTGGGGGGGGAACAAACCCTGTCAGCAGAAAATGTGCTCATTTTAAATGTCTATGGGGAAATGTTAACTGAATATGGAAGCAGCCTAGAGCTTACTTCCTCATGTGCATCCTGCTAATTCTAATAACACTTCTTACAAAACCTACATTGGATAACCGATTATCATTATTTCTGTGCAGGAGCAGCAGTACAGCAAATGGATGGCTGCCTGCCGTCTGGCGTCTAAGGGAAAGACCCTGGCTGACAGCACTTTCTCTAGTGAGGTCCAGAGTATTCAGTCTTTTCTGGCCATGCAGAGGGCCACGCCAGGAAATAAGACGGCCCAGAGCGACGAGACCATCAACACACACAGCCTCGTCTCTCCGCGCTACCAAAAGAAGTACAAGCCCAAACAGGTAACACTACACTGACTTTTATCATCATTCTATCATCAAATAATGATAATTTATTATTGATGTGCTCTTTGGTTTTGCCCAGGCTACACCCACGCAAATGAGTGTTCTTACTGTACATCCTTTACGCAGCACTGTTCTGTAATCCTATCCTTCTTTAGCCACAGCAATAACACCACCACCGGTTGAAATGACTGTAGTCGCTCGATAGTTCAGGACTGGAGTTTCCTTCAGTGTGCCTGAGCCTCCAGTAACGAACTGGACTCCATATTATCTTAAGGACATCTGTTATATTAAACTTCTAGTCTCACACAGTATGACTGCAGATCAATCCCTGTAATCACCCAAATGAGGATGAGTTCCCTATTGAGTCCGGTTCCTCTCAAGGTTTCTTCCTATTAACATCTCAGGGAGTTTTTCCTTGCCACTGTCGCCGTCGTCCTTGGCTTGCTCTTCAGGGACAATCTTATCATTTTGATTCATACACATTAACATTTCATACGAACTTTGCGACAATGCCAATTGTTAAAAGCGCTATACAAATAAATAAAAATTAATTGAAATTAATAACATTGCTGATCAGGCGACACGGTGATGTCGCCTTGCACCTCCAGGGTCCGGGTTCGATTCCCAGCCAGGCTCGATTCCCGTCTCTGTGTGCATGGAGTTTGCATATTCTTCCCCGTGCTTGGTGGGATTCCTCCGGGTACTCCGGTTTCCTCCCACAGTCCAAACATATGCAAGTTAGGCTAATTGGTGTTCCCAAATTGACCATAGTGTGCGATTGAGTGTGTGTGTGTGTGTGCCCTGCGATGGATTGGCACCCTGTCCAGGGTGAACCCTGCCTTGTGCCCTAAGCCTCCTGGGATAGGCTCCAGGTCCCCCTTTGACCCTGAATACAGGATAAAGCGGTATAGACGATGAGTGAGTGAGAGTGAACATTGCTGATCAACTTTATACCAATAAATTGGTGACAGGTTCCTTGTTGGGACCAAAGACCAGCCCATGTGGTCAGAGCCTACAAAAAAGCCAATGTAACCAATGTAGCCAATGTAGCCAATGTTGGCTACGATAAAAAGGTATCAGGACACCCAGTGCATCATAGCCTGCTGCTTATTTGGCTTCGCAGGCAAAAAGTTCAAGGTTGTTGACCCGGCCTCCAAATTCCCCAGATCTCATCATGATTGAGCATCTATGGAAACAAGCCTGATCCATGGACCCACGTGTACAAATACTGATTTGTGTTTCAATTTTTGGATTCTTGTCATCTGAGTAGTTTATTTTTGCTTCCTTTTCTCACATCTCAGGCCTTTCTTGTAATGACACTTTATTTAGCATTTTTAAAAGGAATCTCCGCTGTCAGCACTTTACAAGCGAAAGAAATAAAGCTGTTACGCGACATCCTCCGCACACAATTATTTTTTTTTTTGTTAAATTAACTATACATGCAATAAAAAGCCAGGTTGGTGATGAAACAAGTATTTAGTGCAGTGATAACAGGAAGTACGTTGGTTTTGCAGACATTGCATAATATCACATCTTGCTGTTTATATGAGGGGTGTAACCCAGGACTAGTGATTTGTGGTGAATGAAGGCGTAAAACCAGTACGCTGATGAGACTGAATGATGTAATCATCATAAAGAAGACTGTACGTCTGTGAATGACGATCCCGGCCGAGGTGACTCGGAGCCCAACCCAGCCGGATCCTTGAAAATCGACTGATAAATTGTTGGCGTCTTTCAGAATAGATGCCTGATGATCTGTCTGTGGGAGCTGTACGCACAATCATTCACCTGCATAACTTGCACAGTACATGAACTCAGCTAGGAGTTATTGCTAAATCTTATACAGCCCTGACCTCACTCCAAGCCATTTCCACATGCCATGAAAGGAGTTCCTGGGAGGCCAGCGTTTCAGACGTGAAGCTGGCAGTCTGCTCATGGCTCTGGTGTACTGGTAGAACTTTCTACCTTGGTGGCATCCAGGCACTGGGATTAGTGTAGCAGTGGAAAATGTGCGTGTAAACCAAATTAACCAACTCTAGTTCGAGTGCATCACATCACTTGATTACTTTCCAAAACCAGCACATCCTACTGGATTTTATTTCTTACAGAGTGAATTTCTATAAAGACAAGCAGACTTACTTTGTCCTCTGCCATTTTCCTCTCTTGCAGCTGACTCCTCGTATTCTGGAGGCCTATCAGAACGTGGCACAGCTCTCACTAACAGATGCTATCCAAAAGTTCCTGCAGATCTGGCAAGCTTTGCCTGACTTTGGACTTTCTTACTTTGTAGTCAGGTCAGCCATCTTATGAAGCAATATCTTACTTTATTCACAATCACAAAAAGTGAGAGTCAATTTGACTTTAGTGTACTGTACCGCCTTCTCTTCTCAGGTTTAAAGGGTGCCGTAAAGATGAGGTGCTGGGTGTCGCTAATAACCGTCTGATCCGCATCGACCTTAACGTAGATGAAGTGGTGAAGACCTGGAGGTACAACACGATGAGACAGTGGAACGTCAACTGGGACATTAAACAGGTGTGCTGCTCTGTCTCTAACATCATTCTTTTTTTTTTTCGAAAGTCTGACCTGAAAGAAATGAAGATGAAATCTGAAATAAACTTTTTATGTAACTCTCCGAATCCAGGTCGCCATCGAGTTCAACGGTAACGTGAATGTGGCCTTCAGCTGCGTCACGGCCGATTGCAAGATCGTGCACGAGTACATCGGCGGCTACATCTTCATGTCCACGAGAAACCGGGAGCAAAACGACACGCTGAACGAGGAGCTCTTCCACAAACTGACAGGAGGCCATGATGCTCTGTGAACGAACAGACAGCTTAAAAATACCAGACTGCAGAGAACGTCAGGAAAGCTGTGTTCTCCCCTGTTGTGATGTCATATTGAATTGCTTTAGATTTCAAAGCGAGGAAGTGAAAACTGATCGTAAGAGAAACGATTTCTGCATCCAAAAGCTTTCTTTTTGTGTGAGACCCACTAACCCAGCAACACTATTAATGCTTGGTCGACTGAACAAGTTAGTGGTGCCGAAAGAAAAGCTATTCTCTGTCATTTCAGGGTCACTTTTCTGTCCTCCAGAATAGAGCTGTTGACGTCAGTCCTGCTTTAAATAAAAGCATAAACCACCGAATGATGTTTTTATATGTTACTCTTGAGCTCTAAGTCTAAATAATAGATCAGAAAGAGTAAGCAGGGTTGTTTCAGCTCGGAGCGAACGTGCGAAGTCACATGTTTTGTGGTGGAAATGTTGTTTGCTCAGGAAACCACAAAACTCAGCAGCACACACAGGTGCAAAAAAGAAAAGAAAAAGAACACTGCACCCCCTTGTGGATAAACAATGTTGATGCTTACTGGGCCAGGTGATTGGAAACACATCCTGTATACACCTGCTCAGTCAGCCAATCATGTAGCAGCAGCACATTGAATGAAATCCCGCTGTACAAACAAACTGTATAAAAATAACTAAATCCTGATCGATAGCGGATTGCTGATGGTGATGATGACAGATGATCAAGTTGGTGATTAGTATACTGGTGATGCTGAATGGTTGGAACACACGAGAGGGGAAATGAGGTTGCTGCTAAGCAGATAAGCAACCACTTTGTAAATTCTATCTTTATGCTCACGCACTGAATTCTTACTGTCGCAGTAAAACATTTATTCCCAATCTACATCATTTAATTAAAATATACAGTAATACGATATTTTAGGGATAGCTCATGACTTTTGTACACTACTGTATGTGTACATGAAACATTATTCCAGTTAGATCCACTTCAGAGCCATGCTGCTATTACAGATAGGAATCACCAGGCACCAGCCGATGTGATTTGTATTGCTATTTTGTATCTATTGCCACGCTGTAAATATAATATATATAGGATTTTATTACAAATATGCTCTCCTATTACACAAGATGCAGCCGATGTGATTACTTCAGAGCACACCACCTGTAGGATTATAGTGGAATGACAACATTATGCCAGGGGTAGCTCAGTGGTTAAGGCATTGGACTACGGTTCGGAAGATCACAGGTTCAAACCCCACAACCACCAAGTTGCCACTGTTGGGCCCTTGAGCAAGGCCCTTAACCCTCAATTGCTCAGATGTGTACTGGAGATAAAACTGTAAGTTGCTCTGGATAAGAGCGTCTGCCACATGCCTAAATGTAAAAAATGCCAACATATATAAATCTTAAATGCATCTAAAATTAGGATATCTTTGAAAAGTTGATTTATTTCAGTAATCCAATTCAAAAAGCGAAACCCATATTATATAGATTTATTACACACTGATATATTTCAAGGGTTTATTTCTTTTGATGTTGATGATTATGGCTCACAGCTAATGAATACCGAAAATCTCAAATATTTTATGGTACGGTGGTGTAGTGGTTAGCACTGTTGCCTTGCACCTCCAGGGTTCGGGTTCGATTCCTGTCTCTGTGTGCATGGAGTTATGTTCTCCCGGTGCTTGGTGGGTTTCCTCTAACAGTCCAAAAACATGTAGGTTAGGTTCCCTGATTGAGTCCGGTTTCTCTCAAGGTTTCTTCCTATTGCCATCTCAGGGAGTTTTTCCTTGGCACTGTCGCCGTCGCCGTCACCCTTGGCTTGCTCAACAGAGACATTTCATTCAGCATTCATTCATCCATCTCATTATCTAGACACATTTTTCTCACACATACAGACTTCCAAAAAATTTATTTTTCAAAATTTCTTAAAATTTTTTTTAAGCTGCTTTGAGACATTGACCATTGTTAAAAGCGCTATATAAATAAAATTTAATTGAGGTTAATTGATGTTCCCAAATTGCGGTGTGTGTGTGTGTGTGTGTGTGTGTGTGCCCTGCGATGGATTGGCACCCTGTTCAGGGTGTACCCTGCCTCGTGCCACAAGCCTCCTGGGATAGGCTCCAGGCTCCCTGCGACCCTGAATACAGGATAAAGCGGTATAGAAGATGAGTGAGTGTAAGAAATATTTTAATATTGTGAAGTTCAACGTTAGAGCGCAACACCATGAGTTTCAAATCAGCTAATTAACACAAAACACCTGGAATGGTTTCTGAGCCTTTAAATGGTCTCTCAGTCCGGTCCAGTAGGCTACACAATCAGGGGAAGGTCTGCTGGCTTGACAGTTGTCCTGAAGACGCTCATTGACACCCTGCACATGGAGAGACACAAAAAGTCATTGCTAAAGAAGCTGGATACAGCACTCTGTGAACAGCCAAGCACATTAATAGAAAGTTAAATATAAGTAAAAAGGTGCTAGAAAAAGGTGCACTAGTAAAAGGGATAATCACATCCATGAGAGGATTGTGAAATGAAGCCGATTTGGAGGATTGAGGAGGAGATTCACAAGGAGTGCAGCTGGAGCCAGTGCTTCAAGAGCCACCACACACAGCCATATCCAGGACACGGGCTACAACTGTCGCATTCCTTGTGTCAAGCCAGTCTTGAACCAAAGACAATGTCGGAGGAGTCTTACCCTAAGAACAAAAAGGACTGGACTGTTGCTCAGTACGTTAAATTTTGCAGACAAAAAGAATCTCAATATGTAAGAATAAAAAATTTTCACCCATCTCTAGGTGCTCCACTAAATAAATGGGGAGAAATTAATCTTACCTAATCTGGATGTAATATAACATAGATGTGATGCTGCCAGACACAAATCACAGCTACTTATAGTTGAAAATTTTCCATAACACCAAGTGTTTCATTTATCTCAGACCACAGCAATGCTAACTTACCTGTAAATGTAACTAGAATGCCTTAAACGCAATACAGACTTTTTCCGTATTGTTAATACACTTATGTACATCCAGATGGATTATACACAGAGATTCAAAATTACATATTTTTAACATCAACAGATTGTTCTACTTGGCATGAGTTATGTTTGTGTGACAAAGAACCAGTCTGCTCTCTGAAAACGCCAGAAAGTGAGTGAACCTAAATATGTTACGTTTAATAGTATAATGTCTTGAAAGAAAATGCGGGATCACTTTCAACACAGAGAAAAAGGATTTTTACCATTCTTAATTTGAGAACTATGAAAGTGCTAATTAGAGATGGCGAAATTACTGTTACATATAGCGATTCCTTAATGTGGCTATTCATGTATGGGAACAATCAAATTTGTTTAGAGGTGTGCATTTGAGGTGGTTAAATGCTGTTCCTCTGTAATCCTGCGTGTAGCGCACACTAAACTATTCACACAGCAGTTTTTTTTGCCAAGTTAAACGGTTTTGTAACTTAAAAAAAAATATTTAATCACGATATTTATAAAATCATGAAAGTTAGAAAATCGCAATATAAATCAAGTCGCCACCTAGGTACCATGATATCATATTGGGTGATCCCTGGTAATTCCTGTGCCTAGTGCTTATATTTATTAACCTGTTACTGATGGAATTTTAATTATTTCAATAATGCTGTAAAACTGATGTGTAAACATAAAATTTTTTTATTCCTGACTAGCACAAATAACTATGAAAAACAACACTTAAGGAGTTGAGAAAAATGACTTCAAAACCTGACTTCCAGTCCAGAAGGCTTGTTCATGTTTGAAACATTAATTTTACAGAGATGGGCTGCAGCAGATCAAGGAGGCGGCGCTTCATGGCAATGAGTGAATTATTCAAATATCAAACTGTCAGTCTTGAAAAAAAGGTTTGTTCTTACCTAATGCTGCAACTGTGGGCCTGTTCGAATACATGAAAAAGGGGGGGGGGGGGGGGGCACTCCTCAAAATCAATAGAGCAAAAACAGAGATTTTTACGTTTGTTACTGCAGACATAATCAAGGACGACTCGGAACTTCTCATATGATCGGCTGAAGATGTAAATATTTATAATGAATTAATGAGTCAGAGGTATTTCACATGTGATAAAATGACAGATATATTCCGTCAATGAAAAGTGGTTCCACCTTGTGGCGTTTAATGATGCGTGTAAAGGGAAATTACATGACACTTAAGTGAACGTGTGAATAGGTGAGAACAGAATATTTCACTGATGCCACTACATTTAAAAAAAAAAAAAAAAAAAAAAAAAAAAAAAATGAACTCCTCGTTATCAATATAGTTCATATTACTGGGGAAGAAACACTAATAGAAATCTTTCATGTTACAGATCTCTAACCATGAATGAGATTTTACAGAAAATAGCCTTTACGTTAAATTAAAATTCTATGCCACGAGTGTTTCACGGTTTACATTCAGTTCTTTTTACCATAAAAAGAAAGAAAGATTGACAGCTGTACATGAATCCAAATTTACATTCTTGTAACAGTTCGACATGGCTTATTGTTACGGACATCCCCATGCAGATTTGTAAGTTCCCCACACAGAGATGCAATACCAAGTTTAAAAACATCCTTTACAAAAGAAAATAACAGTATATTATGTACAAATCCTAAAGAACGAACATCATTTTCCTTTAAGTTGCTTGTGCGTAGAATCCACAGGTGGCTGTGCTGGTAGAAAAACAAAAAAGTCTGTGAGTCACTGAGTCACTTGATTATTTGACACTGTGGGGGGAAAAAAAAACTGTTCTTGTGGTGAATTAATTAAGACCCAAAGCAAGGATGAATGACAGGACCCGGTCAGGAAGATGATCAGTAGGACAAGGACATCTAAACAGAAGGTGGATGAATCTGAAGTACTTCAGAAAAGCAAATCCGCTTGCTATTTGAGAAAGAGATTTTTTTTTTAAAAGGGCACACAAGGACAAATCTGAAGACTGATGGTCACATTAGCATGATCACTAGAATAACGGGCAGTAACTTTTTTTTTTATATATATTTCTTTTAAGTCATCTCCGATTAGGACAAAAAAACAAACAAAAAAAAAAGCGACCCAGGAAAATTGTAAAATTGGCTCCTGCAAATGTAGTCTATTAAACTTTGCAGTTCTCCAAGCTTCAGTCCCAGAGGTTGCAGTGGTGTGCATTTCTACCACTTGCCCCTTTTGCTCCAGTCTTTCGGGGTAAAATGGAGGCATTTAGGGTCGATACGAAGATGTCGCTTTTGCATGGCACGTTCGTGACCATCTACGATGTCCTCCGAGAGTGTGAGAATGTATTGCCCCTGAAGAACAGTTAAAAGAGTATATTCATTTAAATTCACTTTCATTTGCATTTCTTTAAATTCCATTTTAACAAGAGTCTGGATACAGATTTAGATCACTACAAGCCAGAGGTGCGAGTGGCGAGGAGAAGCCCCGACACACCACAAGAAAGAAACCTTAGGAGTGACCACGGGACTGTATCTACGACAACAGCTCTTAGATATAATTCTAGAGTTTGCAGATATCACTATACACTTATGTAATTGTGAATAATTGAGACTTAATTGAAAGCTGATTGTGTGCTTTTCTTAAATACTATCTTCTTAAGCCATTGTATTGGCCTGTACCTTAACTAAACAGTGAACGTTTGTACATAATGATAGAATAAGGACCAGGAAACAACTAAGTGCAATACCAGTCAAAAATTTGGACACACCCTCTAATTATATGGTCTTTTCTGATTATTATTTATTTCTACATTGTAAAACAATACTGAAGGCATCCACAATATGCAATAATCTCCTTTGAACAGTTGATATTAAGACGCATCTGCTACTTATGCTCTGTAAAGTCTTCATACTGTATAACAGCTCTAATCTGAGCTGCTGTTTGTCAATTCGTGATTTTTCTAAATGAACTTCTCCCCGGCTTTGCAAATGCATGTGACAATACTGTTCTTGCAAAAAAAACTGTTCCAGAACAGTTGGCCTTCATGTCTTAAAATAACTGACTGTTGTTGTTACTTAATTACCTAATGCCATGTGTGTTATTTCATAGTTTGGTAATCTCCAGTGTTGTTCTAGTACAGTAAATAAATCACAAAAATATATATCAATCTATATCGAAGTAAAAGGTGTGTCTGAACATTTGACTGGTACTGTAGATGTTATATCTATTGTTTACTTTCTGCATGGTCACACTCTCATTGATTTCAGGAGCTGGTTTTTCCATTTAAACAGCAGGCAATTGATATGTTCTTCGAAAAATTTAAATGTAATTGAAACGACATTTCCATCAACCAGAGTGAAACTACAATAATCCAATGTTTGAAAATGAGAGAAAAATTTTAAAAGAAGGGCACACAAGGACAAATCTGAAAACTGTTGGTCACATTAGCATGACCACTAGAATAATGGGTGGTAACTTTTTAAAAAATATATATTTCTTTTGTCTTTTAAGTCGTCTCCGATTAAGACCAAAAAAAAAAAAAAAAAGTGACCCAAGAAAATTTAAAAATTGACTCCTGCAAATGTAGTCTATTAAACTTTGCAGTTATCCAAGCTTATATAATCCAGTGTTTACGGCTATAACGACCAGTAAAAGTAAATAAGAAAACAAACAAGCAGATTTTTACCCCCAGGAATAAAAGTTCTATGATCTTATACAAACAAGTATTAATGGTTACCTTGTAATAATTGATGAGGTTGAGGTACTGTAGGGTTGAGATTACATCCTCTTTCTTTACACTGGTAATCTCACTAATTTCGCTATTATAAAAAAAAAGGAAATGCAGCAATCACATAATCCGATAAACACTTCTACAATGAGAACAGGAAGTATTTAGTGTAATCTGGTTTTCAAGGGCTTACTTGATGGTGATTTGCGGTCGTTCTCCGTTATCGGATTTAAGCTCCATTAGGATCTCGAGAATAGTCTGAGACCAATAGGAACGGTAAGAGAGCAGGCCCAGATCAGACAGGGGCTTCTCTGGGGTTCCTGTCTTTCCTTCAACCTTAGAAAGTTCATAGCCTAAGAGAGAGAGAGACAGAGACTACATGCGAGCAACTTCATTTTGGCCCTTAAGAACTAAATTCTATAGAAGAAGGAACTAAAAGCAATGACTATGAATTAGCCTTTAGACTGCAAAGAAATTATTCTGAAACACTCGGGTGTGAATTTGTACTTTTAGGCACTTGGCTAGGCACTAGGATAACTTAATCACAATAAATAATTTCATTTCATTTCCATTAAGGGGTCGTTTTTTTATTTCTGAGAAAACAGATCGCACTTACTGAACTCAATCAGCAGTTTGCCGTAGCCTCTCCTCTGATATGGGGGTAAAGTCAGAATACAGGCCACATTATAATCCTCAGTCGACTCTTTTTCCTTTAAGAATTACAAATAGACAACAACATGATTAAGACTTCACCATGGAACGGTCGGAACAGTGCAGTAATTATAATTAGCTTTGTTTAACATACCTTAGAAAAGTAGCCAACTATATGGAAGCCCTTGGAATCATACTCAGTCATTACATAGAAGAGGAACGGGTCTGTGTCATAATACAGGGTCTTGTGGTCCAGAAAGCATTTTGCCAATAAACACAGGTTCTGTGAATATGTCTGTAAAGCAAGACAAAATGAAATTGCATAATTGAATAATTGTTTTATTAATTTTTTTTAATGAAACAAAATGGACATTGCAATGAGTTACATTTGTTAGTTAAGTTGACTGGTGACCAGTGTTGCCAGATGTATGACAATTATCAAATTTATACTATAATATGGGTCTCTGTATGGTGTTTACAATAATTGTAAAAATCCCAATAAAAATTTCATTTCAATTCAGTTTTACTGGTGTCATTGTTTATCAGTGTAATTTGGAACCAGTTTGGTTATTCAATCTATATGATCTCATTACAGAAAACAGACCATGAATCAATCAATCATCTCTACTGAGATCTCATCAGACAGCCACTGTCGCCTCCTAGCCTCCTTGTACAATGTAGCATATGGAGGCAAAATAATCAATACTCAAAAACATTGAACAGTTTAAGTCCACTGCAGTTTATTTGGTAGATGATGATTAGCCATCGTCATTTATGTAGAATATTGTCAGCTGATATGACTGGACAAATTTCATATTCACAGATTGCGAGTTTATGCTGACGTTGGACTGTTTTTAGCTTGGATGTCAAAATGCATCTAGTAGTAAATCAGTTGGGCATATACTACAAAGCACTGAAGAAATATAATGACCTTGTTTTTCCTGCCGTCAATTTCGAAGAAGGATATAGTCCCCTTGCGGTAGATTTCGTTTCCTGGAGGATGCCGCAAATTGCATTTTGTCTGCTCACAACAAAAAAAGATAGAAATTATCAACTGACCCTGTATGAAACTACTGACAAGTTAATAGATAAAACATTCTAACAAACTCCACAAGTTAAAAATGTTTAAACATAATATACACCATTAGATATTTTTACAGACAAGCCTGACTGGTAGTGCAGTTTATGGTGCAGTTGCTTTTTTTTCTTGCACTTTATTTAAGTTTATTCAATTTAAAATATTATAACAGACTGATGATATTTTGGCTATATTGCAGGTAGGGTGGATCACACGGACCACTCAACACCATATCACAATACCCAGGTGGCGATTCGCTTTGCATTGCAATTCAGTTTGCATCACAATTTTATAAATATTTCAGTATTAATGCTTTTTTATATTATGATAGAATTCTTTAAAAAAAATTAGCAAATAATTTGTTGGATTGTGGTGCTAAATGCAAATATGTAAATAGTTTAGAGCACCACCTGTAGGATTACAGAAGAGCAACCATAGACACATATTTAAATAGTAAAAAAAAAAAAAAATCTAATTTGGAGCCAGTATTGTGCTACATGAAATGCCACACAAAAGAACCGCGACACATCACTGAATACATTCCCCCCCACATCACTATTGTTTAACTCTCTATGAAGCCATTTTTAATTGGACAGCAGCTGTTTATTTTTTCTTCAATTATAACAGACATCAAAATGTTCCAGTTCTATAAACAATACACAGTAACTTGACAGAACAGAGCAGTTGTTGATATTTTGGTGTAAAAACATACCAAATGCCTCTGTAGACACTTTAGGCTTTTGAGGTACTTGAGGCAGAACTCGCAGAGGTAGAGGATGGGCAGTGTGGTCAGCTCCTGCGGGTACGGAGAGAAGTACCAGGGCTTGAGCCGATGACGTCCTAGCTCAATGCAGTCGATGTTCTTCATGCGCGTGATGATGTCATCGTGACTGCGGTCGGACACCAGACTCCCGGTCATGCGTGGGGCGGAGGGGATACCGTCCGAGCTGTCCTGTGAGTCCTAACATTGTACAGAGAGAGGACAGAGTACATCACAAAATAGCCACACCTTAAAAAATGGCCGAGTTAAATCAAACACCTCTGAACTGTAGCCCTAATTCTTTTACATATTCTATATATTCTTTTAATTCATTATACAATTGGAGCTGAATAACTTATCATTCTCTGGAATAAAAACTTATCACGTGCATTGCTCAAATTAATAAACTGTTCATTTACTGCTAATGCCTGATCCCTGTACCCTACCTCTAAGGTATAACTCCACACCTCATTATGAAAATCACAAGTTTAAGGCTGATCCCACTCAAATGAAACCAGCTACTGTTTTCTGATGTTAGTGGATCCATCATGTTAATAGAGAGCCCTGTTCACTACCTTGTCAAACAGCAAAACAGACAATGATAAATAAATGAGACGGACCTCTCCCGGCGGCAGAAAGCCACTGGCGCTGCGAGGGCTGTTATACTGGAATACCTTTATCATCTATCAGAAAAACACAAGGGGTTGCAAAAGGCTTTGGGGCACTTGCATTTGACACGGGAGGGAAAAAAATGTTACAGCATAACAGGTTGGAACCTTAAAAGAAATCTCCGGGCTTTTGTGTGTGTGCGTTAATAATCTCAAACGTGCGTGTACTGTATGCAAAATCACCACAGGAAGAATTTTACACATTCCCGATACTGGGAAGAGGTCTGCTGCCTTACATCTAAATTATAACATAGTTGCGTAGAAATGTGTGAGCCAAACATTTTTGAATTTGAATCTTTATGAATCTGTAGGAATCGTTGAGGACAAAAATGAAAATTAATCTCAAACCAGAATATTAGTTATTTAAATGGGACTTTTTTTTTCCACAAGAAAAAAAGAAAAGAAAACATAAATCCATTCATGTAAACAAAAACTACAGGACTGACATTGTCCTGCAGCGCTTCAGTGTTTAAAAAAAAAAAGGAAAGAAATGTCACATGCAGATTTCACTCTTATCCCACCCTCTAGGTAACTAAGACAATTGCAGAATTAAATTACTCATAGAAGCAAATGTGTGCTTTATTCTTAATTGATTTATGATGTGTTTACGAAACAGGTTTTCTAAACCATGATTATGATTTGCTTCTCCTAGAAGTAACTGCAAAACTTCAAAAATTTTATAAAATTTATTTTTAACTTATACTTGTCCATAACAAATTTAAAACCATTACATGTCGTCCAGAATTTAAACGTGATGTCGCCAGATGGATAAAAGTCTCTAATGATTTGACAATAAAATGAAAAAATAACAATAAGTCTACAAATAAAACATGAAATACGTTCATGACAAAATAAGCATGACTTGCAGACATATGGTCTTAAACAGAAAGTAAGTTATATATTTAACAATGATCTTTGATAAAGAAATAAAAGATAAAGTATGCTGAGGCTTGGGACTCCGGACTGCCGTGTTTACCTCATCAGTGCCACAGTTTTTCCTCTTCCGGCCAGGCTGAGACGGAATGAGACGGCGCGCGGTGCCATTCTAATACAAAAGAGAAAGCACACACAACACAGGCACATTTTCTTCTTTTTCTGATAAAGTGCACTTCTGTTCAGTTGAATTAAGCGAAAACTTTTTAAAAAATCACATTAAACGGTTCTAGGTAGAGATACTAGGGATCCTGTATTAATTAAAAAAATAGGGCAATTCCAGCAGTCTCAGAGAACGTTTTTTATGTCTTCATCTAAAAATAAACAAATTCTCAAAGTTCATTTACATCCTGAAAATATCTAGTACTGTTATGGACGTCACATTAAACTGACTAACTTTCATGAGAGAGTACAGGTTTACTACAAACTCAGTTAATTTTAAAGACACTTGCAAAAAAACATCACACTTGTACCATGAAAAAGACTTGAACGAACACAAAAAGATATGAAAATGTTTGTCATTTTTTAAATAAATAACTTAGTATAAACTTATGTCTGATTCAGTCCTCTACAAACTATTGTAAGAACATGCTGGAATTGTAATTTGTAATACAAATAATTTGAATTAGTAATTATAATAATATACAATATAATAATAATAATAGAATGATACAATTTTATGATTATAGTTTTATAATTATAATACTAATAACTATATATTATATAATTATTAAATCACATCAACAATTTTTCTAGCCTTTTCTCTAGTGCTTTTTGACACTCAGTATTTTAGTCTTCACCGTTTCATTTGCAAGTAAAAGTTTAGCCAATACAATCAGTGTATCAGTATGGTTTGGTAGGAACCCTATGAATTATGCCTACTTTTGTTTCCCAGGGCATGGCTGATCTTTGCATGGAATTGTCCAATAGGATGTGAGGGGATGCCAGAGTAGAGAGAGACAGAGCACTTGGGCAAGGTGTTACCGTGGTGAGGGAGGTAAGCGGCTCGTGCTCTTCTCTGGTTTTGGTACTGAAAGTTTCCCGAACTGTGGGATACACAGACGCCTGCGAGACCTCTGCTGAACTTGGGAGTGAAGGCACTGATGTCGCAGCAGAAACTTGCGATGCTAAGGAGACTGATTCTGCTTTCCTCTTCTGTAAGCCAAGCAGAAAAATATCAAAACTACTTTTCATCCTGACAGAAGAAAAACATTTTCACAATTCAAATGATAACTGATTTTTTAATAATACATATAATTGGCTAAGACAAATAAAAATGACTTCGTTATTAACATTTATGATTAATAAATATTGCCAACTTTCAACGACAAAAAAAAAAAAAAAAAAAAAAAAAAAACACTGGTTTCTGAACCATGATCACGGTCAAGAAATCTTAATTTTTCTTACCCTTCTTCCATTCCATTACTTACATCATTGTCAGCATAACAAGCATAACGGTGCTTCCTCCATTTTCTGATTAATTATTATGTCCAATACTAGTCTCAGCATAGAAACAAATAGGAAGGATGTACAGTAAGCCTTTGGCTTGATGATAATACTAGCCTCTTGAATGACCCTGAACATTTCCTCATTTTATTAAGCATTTGATTGACATGTTAGGAATCTGCACAAATTCTCTCATAACATTGATTTGGAATTTTAAAAAATTATAATATAGCTATATACTAAAATTATTTCCAAAAACGTTATAAAACATGCTCATGGAATAAAATTCTGCAATTGCAAGCACATGTAGTTCTACAGGGTATTTACCCAGATATGAATACTAATTCAATTAAATAAATATCTGCTCTTTCATCTTAATTAACTTTTGTTGTGGCATGTTGTATTAATCCCAATTAACTTTTACATTTAAGTGGAGAAGACTTGAGCATTATATATAATATTAGCATGTTAACATTTACACAACACGACCAGAAAAATGTGATATTGCGCACTATTATTTTTCCACAATTTAATAATGAACCTGACCAGGATTCAGACTTGAAACTGTAACCAGTTGCACCATGTGTGATCCCCAACTAGGGTTGGGTACCGAAAACCGGTGCTAATATGGCATCGGTACCTATATAACCGGTATGTACCAGACCGAAACAGAACGCGAATTTCGGTGCCTCATTTCGGTGCCACTTAAATGCCTGAACTGTCGATCGTTTGAAATATTTGTTCTCTAGATTCATATATTTTTGTAAATTAATAGTTTATTAGATTAAATAAAAAATTTTAAGCAAAAATCATCAGGAAATGAGACCATCCGATATGCGCGTGAATGCAGCAACTAAGTTACACTCGCTCTGACGTCAGCAGGGTGGCAACCGCTATCTTAGCTTGATAAATTAAACAACTTTCGTTAAAATGCCTAAAATTAAACAGTTGAAAGTGTGGCTGTATTTCACAAGAAAGGATTACGGCACCGCAATGTGCAGCAAATGTTTTACAGCAGTTGCGTGTAAAGGGGGAAACACATCAAATCTAATGAAACATTCGAGGGCAGACGGAATAAAGTTAAAAGCAGAGGGAGGCACCGTGTTTGACAGATTGCGGACAAAAGCTGGCACTATCAGTGTAGACGGCCCCAGTCACACCAACTGTAGCAAAAAGGAGTCCGCCGATTATGATGACGACAGTAGCCTTTTCGCAGGTTAGCAGTAATGTAATGTTAATAGCAAAATGCATATCTTGCATTCATGCTAACAAGTGGTCAAACGATTTGTAAAATACTGATGTAACATGGATTCTGTTTATAATTATGGCTTTCCAACTACAAGTACTAGTAGTACTACAATAGTGACCCATTTAACATTGCAAAGAAGGCTATGAATGTCCTGTGCAGGGCAATAAGTCAGGAAAGGTGTCGTATTTTGCCTGAAAAGGCAAATATGGTGAAATTTCTGAAAAAGAATTGCTAACATATGAAGCTTACATATTCATACACATTTTAAACTTTTAATATATTGTTCAATTTTAAGCATAAAATTTTTTGTTCAATAAATATGTATTCTTGAGTCATCCACCATAATTTTGTGGCTTTTGTAAAGTATTGGTCCAGGCACTGGTACCATTTTTAAAAGTATCGATTTGGCACCAGTATCGGAAAAAAACCCAAACGATACCCAACCCTATCCCCGACTCGATTGAATTGATGAAATTTTATGCAGCACTTTTATAAATAAAAGGCAAAAGTCACCATGTCACTTTAATTACCCCCCCACACCCCCATTCCTACTTCTGGCATTAAGTGAATGCATGTTTTAGTGTAGAATGGGCAAGGTTTGGCTGTACCGGTGTGGGAAGGGTTTTGCCTCTGGAAGGTGCCGAAGCAGTTTGAACGTTGAGATCTAAACTCTTCCTCTGAATTGGAACAAAAAGAAAGAGAACACAGTTAAAGGAATCATGTTTAGTTTACTTCACATTGTTTTTGCGAATATAATCTGACTATTTTGACCACTTCTTTTAAATGACAGAATCTAAAATTCAGTCCCAGCACTCAAGAAGTGGTAAAAATTTTGGGCAAAGTATTTTTTGATGTAGGTAGTAGGTTAACAGTGATATAATACCTCCTCTCTTACCACATCTCGTTCTGGCGAGCTGGGCCGAGAGCCAGGCAGGCCGTTCTTTGTGGGTGTCTTTGCCTCCTTTTTAGGAAACTGGAGCTTTTTCATGTCCAGCCGGTCCGGAGTGACCCACTCATCCAACCTCTTGTTAACTTAAAACAAATTAAGTGCATTAACTAAAATGTCACTGACCGGGAACACAGCTCCATAAATTAGAAGAGCTCGGTGATGCAATTGTACCTTTTCTAATAATTCAGTTGCAATACCATAACAAAAACATCTTCTGTATTGAATATGCAGAATACTCGCTTTCTTAAGATGGTTTTGGACTCTCGGATTAAAGCAAACTCTTGGTCGATTTTTCTTTTTTTATAAAAGACTATGCAAGAATGTGATCATGTCAGATTCTACAACAAGCAACCTATAATGATAGACATGCAATTTGAGGGTGCTTTCACACCTATAGTTCGATTGCTTTAGTCCGCACCAGTCAGAAAAATGTTACAATGTAGTAAACAGACGTGGGTACGGGTTGCTTTCACATATGCAGAGTTCTAAACAAACCAAAATAGACCGCGGAGCCTATCGGCACCGGAAACAGACTATTTTCAGAAAATCGCGCCACTTTCAATAATCACGGAGGAACAGCTTTGCTTTGCGCTCATGGCGCTGATCCTCGCGCACTACATTGTACGTGCAAATCTTTATTTTCAGATAATTAATTTCGAACACGATTCGCGGCTGTGACTCCAAACCAGCTACCTGGTTTATTCATCTTGCGCCACTTCAGGGAGAAGAGACGTGCCCTCCTCCTGAATGATCACTTTGTTATTAGCCGGCGATCTTCCTGCAGATCCATCAGGTAATCCGTTGGCCGATCAAAACAGCCCAACCACACATTTTTCATCTTTAATGTGAATACAGAGAGGCACTTAATTTCTTCGGCACTCTACGTTTCTCCGCGGTTTGATTTCATCGCGAGTAGATAGCTTGAAAATTTTTATGGAGTCATCAGGAAGTGAAAAGAATTTTACTCATAACCCCGTATGTCTTAGGGTGCTTTCACACCTATAGTTCGATTGCTTTAGTCCGCACCAGTCAGAAAAATGTTACAATGTAGTAAACAGACGTTGGTACGGTTTGCTTTCACATATGCAGAGTTCTAAACGAACCAAAATAGACCGCGAAGCCCATCGGCACCGGAAACAGACTATTTTCAGAAAATCGCGCCACTTTCAATAATCAAGGAGGAACAGCTTTGCGCTCATGGTGCTGATCCTCGCGCACTGCATTGTACGTGCAAATCATTATTTTCAGATAATTAATTTCGAACACGATTCGCGGCTGCGACTCCAAACCAGTTCCCTGGTTTATTCATCTCGCCGACGGCGCATCGCCGCCACTTCAGGGAGAGACGTGCCCTCCTCCTCAATGATCACTTTGTTATTAGCCGGCGATCTTCCTGCAGATCCATCAGGTAATCCGTTGGCCGATCGAAACAGCCCAGCCACACATTTTTTCATCTTTAATGTGAATACAGAGAGGCACTTAATTTCTTCGGCACTCCACGTTTCTCCGCGGTTTGATTTCATCGCGAGTCGAGCTTGAAAAATTTAATCGAGTCATCAGGAAGGGAAAATAATTTTACCCGCAACCCCAAAGTGCATTAAACTATACCATTTCATCAGATTTGGTTTGATTGCTTTCACACCAGACGAACTGTACCAAAGTAGAGCGGATAAAGCGGTCCGAGACCACCCCTTCAGGCAGGTCTCGGATCGATTGATTTGGTGCGCACCAAAGTACCGAGATTGCATTCACATCAACACAAACGAACCGAACCAAGGGACCAAACACGTTTGGTGCGCACCAAATGCTGTAGGTGTGAAAGCACCCTTATACCCAAACTGCATTAAACTATACCATTTCGTCAGATTTGGTTTGGTTGCTTTCACACCAGATGAACTGAACCAAAGTAGAGTGGATAAAGCGGTCCGAGACCACCCCTTCAGGCAGGTCTCAGATCGATTGATTTGGTGTGCACCAAAGTACCGAGATTGCATTCACATCAACACAAACGAACCGAACCAAGGGACCAAACACGTTTGGTGCGCACCAATGCTGTAGGTGTGAAAGCACCCTAAGTGAATCACCACATTTCACATCATTGCACATTTACATCCTGACAATCTCAACCCCAATAATTTTACTACAGCATGTGATTCTTGTCTCTAAGAACAAAACTGGGCTAAATACCATAAAGTGCAAGTACTTACAGTCAATGTAGTGAACATAGTAGAGCTTTTTTCCAGGGACCTCTTTGACACTGAGAATTTCAGCTAATGCTAGAAAGGAATAACAAAAATGATTACTAAGTGTATTAAAAAAAAATACAATTAAAAGCTTCCCCATTTCTTCTTTGCTTTGTTAGGGGCTTAGAATAATGAAGAAAGGAAATGGATTAATGACTGTTGTTAGTGTATGGTTTACTGCTAATATGGATCAACAGGGGTTCAATGCAATTATGAATGGTGATTCTTTTTGTGAGAGCTGAAAGAAAATCTAAGGATTTCCACAATGCTGCAATTAAATAATATTTAATTACCTTATTTTTTTAATGCATATGCTGGTATCTCATTTAAATCTAATTAAAATTAGAAACCAGCATGAAGGCTTGGTAGTGCACTGTTGCCCCGCACATTCAGGGTCTGGGTTTGATTCCCACCTTTGGGCCTGTGTACAAGGAGTTTGCATGTTTTACCCGTACTTGGTCGGCTTACGCCAGGTACTTTATTTCCTCCCACATTTTAGAGACATGCAGATTACACTAATTGGCATTCCCAAACTTGCCTGTAGTGTGTGAATGCATGTGTGAATTCCCACGGTCATAAAACGGGAATAAGTGCAATGTCCCTAATAGGACTACAGAGGTTACCAGACGGATTGATGGACACTAGACTATATGTATTCTTTAGATTAATTCTGGCTAAGATCAAATATGCTGCTAATGTTTTTGCTGCTCTTATTGAGGGGTGGCAACACCAAAACGATCCAATCCAAATTCAAATTCTAATTTTATTTGTCACATACACAGTCATACACAGTATAATATGCAGTGAAATGCTTATACGACCGCCAGTGACCTTAAAAAGAAAATAAAAGCTTGTACGTAAAATAAATAATCAATAAAAAGGAAATACTAAAGAAATAATTTTAACTAGTAAAATTAACTGTACAATAAGGGCATAATAAAATATTGCAAATAGAGTATATATGTATATAGAATTAAAGTGTCATTGGTTGTGCAAATATGCATGAAAGGTGACATGTGCAATTGTCCAGATGTATAAATATTTAGTGCGCAATCCACACAACAACTTGCCACAGGTTTTACGCCGGAACCCTCGGATTTTATCCGGGCTTGGGAACGGCACTGCGTCCACTGTCTGGGGCATTGGATGGGAATCGAACCTGTGCCTTCCTCATGGTGGGCGAGAAACCTACCAATAAGCCTGAACCTGAGCAGGCTCAAATATACTTCAACTGTTATATCTTCAGATTTGGATTCATGATTTCGTTTAATTTCTAGACGTGATGAAACAGGTAAACATTTGTTTAACATTATATTTAAAAATACCGCTTCCTGTTTTAAATGTCTAAATTCTCAAATCTAAATTAAAGGGCTATTCATTGGTCTAAGATTTAAAGTTAATGGAAATTAACTGCAACATGAACTTGACCACCTTATATTTCTAAAAGAAAACTTCGCAGCTTGTCCTTGTTCATGACAGCAGGTCTAAAAGTACACTGACACTTGACCCAGGTTGGATTTTGAGTTAAAATGCACCTGCAGACTGTAACACCAGGCTTTTGTTTACATTCCCAGGCGCCCGTGTCCGCTTCACTGTGCGCCGCCATGACAGCTGCTTTATTATGCAGCTAGCGTGTTAGCATGCAGGCTAGCAGCCAGTACTTACGCCATTCGTCTTCGTTTTCTTGATTTTTTCTCAGCACGGGAAGACGACAGCCCTCGACAAGTTCCGGCTATCAAAAAACAACACGTTAAAATGTAAACCAGCCTCGTCACAATTCGGTATTTATCTTATTAAAACCGTCAATTCGGCTAAATAAAAACAGGGATTCGTCGAGCACTCACCGTTGAGTCCGCCATTTTGGTCATCAGTGTGAACCTACGCGCGCAAAGAATTGTGGGATGTCGGACTCAGAGCCTAGAAATGGCTAAAGCTGGAGATAAACATACACTGTTTATAAAATATAAAATGGCATAAATAAGCCAAATAAAAGAACTTAATCATCATTTAAACTTATTATTTGTTATGAGAATCCAGAAAAAAATGTCAAACACTTACTGTAGGTCTTATATCTCATAGATTTGTAGGCTAGTTCTATTTTATTATCATTAAGAAAGCATGCCTTTAATTACAGGACAAAAGCCTCTCATTTTGCTTATACAATAGTAAATCCATAAAAAAAATGTAAGAATTTATTTGTAGACACACACAGATTAGCCGTAATATTATGACCACCTGCGTCGGTCCCCCCTTTTACCACCATAACAGTGAACACAATTAATATTTTCATCAATTTGACCTACACTAGCACTTCTATTGGCAGCCTTCGCTCCCCATGTGCATCAGTAAGCCTTGTCACTCAAATCCTTATGCTTGCCCATTTGTTCTCCTTCTAACACATCGACTTCAGGGAAAAAAAAAAAAAAAAAGCTTCACTTGCTGTAAGACAGGCTAAATTATGATGGTTAGAGGACTGGGTCAGAGCAAAGGCTCCCAAAGGAAGTCTGATCCAATTGAAGAGCTTGTGTAGCTCAAATTGATGAAAAACTTAATGCTGGTTGTGTTAGAAAGTTGTCAGAACACATAGGTCATTACTATTTTGATGGCAAACTGGGGACCACCTCAATATTAGGCGGGTGCTCATAATGTTATGGCTGATCAGTGTACGTACTGTATATACAGTGAGGTCAATAAGTATTTGATCACCCTGTGATTTTGCAAGTTCTCTTACTTAGAAATCATGGAGGGGTCTACAATTTTCAGCATAGGTGCATTTCTACTGTAAGAGACAGAATCTAAAAAGAAAAATCCGGAAATCACATTGTATGATTTTTTTTAAAACAATTTATTTGTGAATTACTGTGTCAAATAAGTATTTGATCACTTGAGTAAAAAAAAAATTATATTTGGTACAGAAGCCTTTGTTAACAATTACAGAGGTCAAATGGTTCCTGTAGTTCTTCACCAGGTTTGCACACTCCAGGAGGGATTTTCGCCTACTCATCCATACAGATCTTCTCTAGATCTGTCAGGTTTCGCGGCTGTCGCTGAGCAACATGGAGTTTCAGCTCCCTCCAAAGATTTTCTATTGGATTTAGGTCTGGAGACTGGCTAAGCCACTCCAGAACCTTGGTAGGCTTCTTACGGAACCACTCCCTCGTTTTCCTGGCTGTGTGCTTTGGGTCATTGTCATGTTAGAAGACCCAGCCACGACCCATCTTTGATGCTCTGACTGAGGGAAGTAGGTTTTTGCCTAATATATCACAATACATGGCCCCGTGCATCCTCTTCTTAGTACAGTGCAGTCGTCCCGTCCCCTGTGAAGAAAAACACCCCCAGAGCATGATGCTTCCAGCCCCATGTTTCACTGTAGGTATGGTATTATTGGGATGATACTCATCATTCTTCTTCCTCCAAAGTTACGACCAAAAAGTTCTACTTTGGTCTCATCCACAGGACTTTCTACCATGACTCCTCTGGATCATCCAGATGGTCCCTGTACATGGGCTGACTTAAGCAGGGGAATCTTCCGTGCGATGCAATATTTTAAACCATGACGTCTTAGTGTATTACTGATAGTAGCCGTGGAAACGATTGTCCCAGCTCTCTTCACGGCATTGACCAGCTCCTCCCTTGTAGTTCTGGGCTGATTCTTCACCATTCTTAGCATTATTGATAACCCACGAGTAGAGATCTTCCGTGGGGCCCCAGTCCGAGGGACATTGACAGTCATCATTAGCCTCTTCCATTTTCTGACAATTGCTACAACAGTTTTTTCACCAAGCTGTTTGGCAATTGCGCCGTAGCCCTTTCCAGCTTTGTGAAGGTCTTTCTGGATTTTTCTTTTTAGATTCTGTCTCTCACACCTATGAAAATTGTAGACCCATCCATGATTTCTAAGTAAGAGAACTTGCAAAATCACAGGGTGATCAAATATTTATTGACCTCATTGTAGATATACCCATAACATCCTGTGTGCTGTGGTATCTAGCACAAAGACTTTAGCAGCAGATCCTTTCAGATGTGAAGTGAGGCCTCCATGGATTGGACTTGTTTTTCCAGCACATTTACATTTACATTTAGGCATTTGGCAGACGCTCCTATCCAGGGGTGCGTTTCCCAAAAGCATCGTTAGCCAACTATGGTCGCAAGTTCCGTCGTTACCAACATAGTTCAACAACTAGGTGTTTCCCGAAACCATAGTTCAAACGAACATTCGCAAACAGCGTCGCAAACTTACGTGGTTGGAACTACAGCCTTCGACCTGTGGTTAGAAGCATAGTTCCTTGCCGCGGCTGGGTGTGTTCTATTCACAGTTAACGACCCTACGCCCTATTAGTTTCTAAAAAAATTCCCAAAACTCCGCGATTTGGAAAACTTAATGTTTTGGTGCTCAGATATTAGGTTATTTATTTTTCGGTTATTTTTATTACAAATTCACTTTAAACGATATAACAGCGGTACCATCGCAATTATTCTCCCTTCGAAGTGCCCTACAGAAGCATTATTTATGCCGGTTGGAACACAGCCTTGGTTTCGTTTGTGCGAAGAAAAGGCGAGTTTTTAACTGAGTATCTTTAAACATACCCAAAGAGAAATGTCTCATAACAATATTTGTAGTATTATGTTAGAGGTTTTCACTTATAATGAATGTTATCTGAATGTTATACAGTGCACAAAGTGTTAAGCACTAAGAAATTGTAAAATGTATGCACTACCATAGTGTAAGCCTATTTAAAATATTACTCAATATATTTAAGCCTATTTAAAATATTACTCGATACATATTCAATGAATGTACCCAAATAAATCAACAAACTGGGGTTTGAGCACTGGCTGGGAATCGAACCCGGGCCGTCCACACGGTAAGCAGAACAGCTACCGCTGAGCCACAAGTTGGTCACACCTGCAAAGTCCCTCCACTTGTTTCTGACTTCCTCTGGGCTTCTCTCATACCCATTCCCAGAAGCATACATTTTTTGTGCGATTTCATTCCAATTTTTTGTCCGAATTTGTAACTGCAAGCTCTTTTTTTTTAGTAAATTGTGGCTTTCGTGTCATTTTTTCACGTCAACTCTCATTAAACCATGGCTGTATGTAAAGGGACTTATATAGGAAATAATATTGAGCAAAATAGGTAACAGGTGTTCACAACACAATCCCAGCGTTTTCAAAGCCCATCATTTCTTTTTATTTTAATTGTACTGATGTATCAATACCAAATAAAAAATGAGTTCAAATGAAATATTGAAAAATGAAAAATGTTGCGTTTGTGACATTATTACACCACTTCTACGTTACGTCACTGCGAAAGCGCATTGAATGCAAGCCGAAGAGAGAGAGAGAGAAAAAATAAACACACTATACAGTAGGGGGCGATATGTGCCTATTGCACTACTCCGCCATTGTATCGAAGAAGAAGAAGAACTACGGTTCAAACCAACAAAGTTCTAACCATGGAAGTGCGACGCAGGTACTATGGTTTTGGGAAACACTTGTGACTAGTTAGTTATTTTCTTCAACGTTGCATCGTACTATGGTGGTTAAGCAAAGAGCTACATAGTTGTACGGGAAACGCACCCCAGAGCGACTTACATTTTTTTTTATCTCATTACACATCTGAGCAGATGAGGGTTAAGGGGCTTGCTAAAGGTCCCAACAGTGGCAACTTGGTGCACATCTCACTGATGCTTCATAACATGTAATAATAATTGCTGAATTATGTAATAATTCATGTAAATTTTTACAACTAACGGAATATGGTATGTACGTTGAGAAAATGTAGAACTCTCAGAATTATTACTTTTTTTTGTCATGGAAACAACCGATAACAATCAGAAAATCATGTGATGATGTGTATATGTACCATTTCTTATTATATTGCTGGCCAGTTAGGGCGGGACGGTGTCCATCCCACTCGGGAAGGTGCTGTCCTCATTTCCTGTAGTATAGCTCATAGTCTCAGTAGAGGTCTAGTTAATCGGTGACAATCCAGAGCCCAGGCCAGGGAGCAGACAGACAGGCTAAACCAACCGTCTGCTAGCTGCATAAAGTCGTCACTCAGGGTTCACCAGATGGAGACTGCGTCTGTTCCCCGATCTAAGCAAAAGTGTAGAATGACTCAGAAAGTCTGTTTCAATAATTTAATTAACATAAAGACCACAAACTCGGATCATACTGAATGCGCAGCCGGCACCTCTGATCTGAAGCTAGGATTGTTAAATATTAGATCTCTCGCATCAAAAGCGGTTATTGTTAATGAAATTATCACATATCAGGCGTTTGATATACTCTGTTTAACTGAAACCTGGATTAAACAGGACGAGTAAGTAGCTCTAAATGAAGCTAGTCCTCCTGGATACAGCTACATACACCAGCCTCGGTTAACTGGTAGAGGAGGAGGCGTCGCAGTTATTCATAATGATAATCTGTCTATCGTACAAAAACACGGACACAAATTTAATTCATTTGAAATTCTTTATAGTAACATAAGTGTATTTAAGTATATTAAGTCAGCTCAGTCGATTCCACTAATTATAATTTACAGACCTCCAGGGCCGTATTCTGAATTTCTTAGTGAATTTGCAGATTTCATCTCAGACCTGGTCGTTTCTGTAGACAAAGTGTTAATTGCTGGAGATTTTAATATTCATTTTGAGAATTCAGGAGACCCTCTGAGAACAGCATTTATGTCCATACTGGACTCCGTAGGCGTAAATCAGTGTGTAGTAGGACCCACTCATAAAGCAGGTCACACTTTAGACTTAATAATATTCTTCGGATTAAGTATAAGAAATGTATTCACAATTCCACTGTCTGAAATTATCTCAGATCACTATCTTCTCTCCATTCAAGTGTGTCACAGTGATAATGTACGCACAGCATCGCGCTACCGTATTAAACGTACATTCACATCAACTACCACACAGAGTTTTATCAGTAATCTCCCAGAGTTACCAACTTTGATTAGGTCACCGTCTGACCCAGTATCAGGCGACTCAATATTTAGAGTCGACATTTCGTTGTACCTTAGATAATGTAGCTCCAGCAAAAAGAAAAATTATTAGAGATGAGAAACTCGCTTCCTGGTATAACGATCACACGCGCACTTTAAAACAGACCGCTCGGAAATTAGAGTGTAAATGGCGTCAAACTAAATTGTTAGTATTTCAAATAGCATGGACGGAGAGCATCCTGACTATAGGAAAGCTCTTAGTGTAGCTAGATCAACGTATCTCTCCACTCTTATAGAAGAAAATAAAAATAATCCTAGATTTTTATTTAATACCATAGCCAAATTAACCAGAAATAAGACCACTACAGAAATCTCCACAACAACATCATGCAATAGTGAGGACTTCATGAACTTTTTTAATAATAAAATTGTAAATATCAGGCATAAAATTGAGGAGCAGCTATGCTCATATCTACATAGAAATGGCATACATGAACTGTATCAGTCAGGATTTAGGCCTCATCACAGCACAGAAACAGCACTCGTTAAAGTAGTAAATGACCTCCTATTGGCCTCTGATCAGGGTTGTGTAACTATACTTGTATTACTCGACCTCAGTGCAGCTTTTGACACTATTGATCATGCTATTCTTCTTCACAGATTAGAAAATTTAGTAGGAATTAAGGGTACAGCCCTCTCCTGGGTCAGATCCTATTTGACCGATCGTTATCAGTATGTAGACTTAAATGGTGATCTTTCTGCATGTTCTCTAGTGGAGATGGTGTTCCGCAGGGTTCAGTTTTAGGCCCACTGCTTTTTTCCCTTTACATGCTTCCTCTGGGCAACATAATCCGTAAACATGGTATTAGTTTTCATTGTTATGCTGACGACACACAGTTATATGTCTCAGCAAAACCTGATGAGAAAAACCAGCTTACTAAAGTTGAGCAATGTGTGCAGGACATAAGAAATTGGATGCTAATTAACTTCTTTCTGCTTAATCCGGATAAGACAGAAGTTCTAGTCATAGGACCGCATACAGCTAGGAGTAAAATCTTAGATCACACCGTAACTTTAGATGGCCTTTCTGTTCCATCAAGTGCAACAGTAAAAGACCTCGGCGTGATTATAGATTCCAGCCTTTCATTTGAAGCTCATGTAGATAGTATCACCAGGATAGCATTCTTTCACCTCAGAAATATTGCCAAGATAAGAAATATATTGTCGCTAAACGATGCATAAAAACTAGTTCATGCTTTTATCACCTCTAGGTTGGACTATTGTAATGCCTTACTGTCTGGTTGTTCAGCTAGGTGCATAAACAAGCTTCAGCTAGTCCAGAATGCAGCAGCGAGAGTCCTCACTAGAACCAGAAGATATGAGCACATCACACCTATCTTATCTGCACTGCATTGGCTCCCTGTGAAATTTCGCATTGATTTTAAAATACTACTCTTGACATATAAAGCATTAAATGGTCTCGCGCCGCAGTATCTGAGCGAACTGCTAGTGTTTGCATCTGAATCATGGTCGTAGTTTGATGGTGCTGAGATATCTCTGAGTATGTAGACAAAAAGTTCCTTCTTTACTGCTGACACTTAACAATGCTGTCTATTTTAGAAAGCAAATGTTATATGTTTGGTCTATGTTTGGTTAGCAACACTGTGCATGCGTGATTGTAAAAAATACATTCATCGGCTGCTCCAGTGGAATGTCTGTATCTGAAATAAAAGAGAAGGTTGTTTAATGGAACCACAGATTTGACCGTTTGCCATGTAGCATGCTTCCTTTCTGTGCACTTTTTCCTGTTGGGCAACATATTGTCAAGCTTCTCATTAAAATTAAAAGGCCCTTAACCCACAACTGCTCAGATAATAAGGGGATGTCTCCCAAATGCCATGGATATAAATGCAATACATGTAATACTGGAATTTACAACCGAGAATACCTTATTCCTGAAAAACCTCTCAGTATACAGATCTTAGGCTCATACAAAGTCCATGTCCTCTAACCAAGGTTATAAATATACAAGCCACTCCTTGTTCCCAAGAACACTCTTGGGTAAATGGATCCTTAAATCCACGTATAGCTGTACCAAGGATATGTGTTTTACACTTGTATCTAATGCGAATACTGTAATTTCAATAAGGCATTTGGACCACAAGCCAAGCACTTTAGTGTTCCTGAGAACTCTCCCAGGAAAATGGATCTCCTGCATGTCTTTGAACTGTAAAATCAAACTCACCAAGCACAGGGAGAACATGCAAACTACATACACAGACCCAAAGGTCGAAATCGAACACTTGATCTTGAAGGTGCAAGAGGACAGCTCTACCCACTGCGCCACCGTGCAAATTAAAACTTACACGGAACTTTAAAAAGCAGGAAAGCAGAATTACATTTTTAATGACACATACTGTAGTAAAGTTATTTGAAACACTCTAGGAACAAATTGCAGTGTTGTCAGATTTAGCAAGTGGTTTCCAACCCAAAAACCACCAATATTTACACAAAGCCACCCAAAATATTTGGTTAATAATCAATTCAGCATTCCAACACTCTTAATGTTTGGTTTGTAATGCTCCAACCACATGAAACTACATTGCACAAAATAAAAAGTATCCATATCAATATATTTACTATTGTTCAAAGGGGAGAATTAAAATAAACAAAAATAGCCTTTGTCCATATTATCAAACAAATCATAAGAATCATGCTTCATATACTGTATGTGATATCAAAAAGTTTTGAGACTATATTTTGTAACATGCCAGCAGATGGCAGCACAAGGCTGCAAGCACAGTAACAAGGTGGACTGACCTTCATAAGTCAGTGTGCCAAAAGTCATCAAATGTACATCAGGTGTACATCAGCCACTGTGAAACTGGTTGTATTCTGACCATGTGCGTTACCAGATCTGTTATTTTATTATGAACAGCAAGTAGGAACAAAAAGCGAATGTGAAATTTTGTGTGAAACTGAGCCACTCCGCAAAAGAGACGTTTGATATGATTCATCAAGTGTACAGTGATACTGCAGTGAGTCGTTTGTGGTATTTTGGGTGGTGTGCGCGCTTTAAGAGCAGAAGAACATCATTGAAAGATGACAAAATATCAGAAACACCTTCAACAAGCTCAACCCCTGAAAATGTCAAAAACATTTAGCAGCTTGTGCAAGATGATCGCCGAAGAACAAGCCACAACATTGCTACCATTGTCGGTGTGTCAGGCCGAACGGAACAGTTCAGGCAATCCTTAAGCGTGATTTGAACATGCACAGTGTTGTCGTCCCAAAGCTGCTGACACAGGAGCAGAAGAAAAATTGTGTAGATATCTTCCAAAAACTCCATTCATTTTATATTTACATACAATGGGTAAAAAAAAATTTTGCCATAGCAGTGTTAAAAATCCACGGTGTATTCAAATATCTGGAAACTCATTCTCCTCTTCTTTGAGCATTATCCATTTATTTATTTATTTTATCCAGTTTTATCTATGTAGATCACACACTGCATTTGACTTTGGTGGTCATGATAAATTAACCCCAGGATCTATACTCCACATCTATCACATGAATAATTTTTTTTTTACAGAATTTTTATACCTACCTGAACTGTTAGAATGCGTGGCTGATGATGATGATGATCTATCCACTAATTGTCCAAGGAGGAACAATGCAGGTCCAGCCCTGGCTCTTTGGTCTTGCTCTTTGTGAGGGGTCATGGGATTATGCAGTATACAGTATTGGCAAATTTTTGTGGACACTTGAGCTTCACACACATATGTGATTTTTGAAGATCCCATTACAGATATAATCCTTCTATTTGGCTTTGATAACATCCATCTTTTTGTCTAGGCTACATTTTGGAGCATGGCTGTATGAATTTACCTATTCAGCCAAAAGAACATTTCGGAATTGAGTTTGGTCAAATAGCATTTTTTTTTTTTTTTTTTTGCAGTTGTTATTTTTTATTATCCTGATGGTATGTCCATGTTTATCGGTACAGTTTCAAAATATATTCCTGCATCATGCCTTGCAATATTTTGACTTGAGAAGTTTTCTTCAAATAAAACACTAAACACACAGCATGACACTGCTGAATAACCTTCTCAGTAGAGTATGTTCACTTAAGTTTTATTTGTTGATGCAGTTTTTCTTTTTCACATAAGATTTGTAATAAAAGAATGAACCATTTGCATCCATACTGAGTACTGTTTCTGTTCATGGAATTTTTTTAACACTTGTATTGGTGTTTATTATTTGCATTGATTATAGGTTATAACTTGTCCATTTACTGTATATAGGCTAAGGTATGTCCAAGCTGTAAATAATTTGTCATTTTATTCTATTTCTCAAAACCATTAAAATAATTAGATAATATTATTTATTTGTATGTTTGCTCTTCAATGGTGAACAATATTACATGGGAATATAACCAGTTTTGCATTTAGACCAAAGTCAAATTTAATCCCTAAGTAAACACCAGTGAAGAAGTATAGAATGCTAATTCTATTATTTATTATAAGTAATGTATTTATCATTAATTAAATTACCAATGCCTGCTTTTAGCTAAAGTCAAGGGTTTAAAACTTGTAATACTACTACTACTACTACTACTATCACCTCTAATAATAATAATAATAATAATAATAATAATAATAATGATAATAAATCCCAAAGAAAACCAATAAAGGAATAAATTTGAAATGTTATCAGATCAGGTGTATAACAATGTAGGAAGAAATGTATGAATGAGTATAAGGTATTGTATGTGATCATTTACAGTTAGTTTTCCTTTTCACTGATATAACTACTGATATGAACACTAATGAAAGAAACATATTACTAATCTATAAATAAAAGATTGTATTATTATTATTATTATTATTATTATTATTATTATTATTAATATTATTAATATTATTATCAGTAATAATAGTACTCAGAGTAAATAATCAAGCTTAAAAACTAAGGATTTCATTTTGTGATTGTGTTGTGATCATTTTTTAAACCTAGTTTTTCTTTTGTGCTATATAAATATCCGTCAAAGGAGCACTTACTTCTTTGAATTCAAAGTCACATCAAGCGTTATTATTAGTTAAAAGACAATTATTATTATTATTATTATTATTGTTGTTGTTGTTGTTGTTGTTCTGACTGATTTTATGGTTAAACAAAAGTGTGCATGTAACTGTGGGTTTATTATTCACGGCGCCTCCTACGTCACTTCTATCATAGTATGCTATAATATTTGTACAATTATAGATTTTCGTCTTGTGCGCTGCTCTATTCTGCAGAGACAGAAGCACACGTGGCAGTTAGTGAGGTCGGGGCTAAATAACCTTTAGTTTTCGAGCGCGTTGGTGTTTTTTTTTTTAATAATCACAAGTCTTTGCAGTAATAAATTAGGAACAGTATGAATGAATTAACTCTTCAAGTTGTTGATTTAGTGTTTACTGATTGTTTCTTTTCAATGCTATGTGAGTGTCTTCAGTGTATTTTGTCGTATCAGCATATCAGCATATGGCAAGCAAGGCAGGTAAGAAAACAAAGACATGCGCTTGAGGCAAAGCATTCCAACCTTCCTTATCCTGTCACACACTGATTTAATGGCACATTCAGTAATAGAGTTATTTCCCCTCCTAAACCCCACACTGGATGTGCAAAGCTTATAATTATAAGTTAATTAACTTATAGTCAAGAGTCTCAGAAGTTTAAACGTTTCTTTTACTATTTTTTATGTTTTGTGTATGGACAATTTTGTTTAATATATAGGTATAATATATATTATAAAATATAAAAGGTAGTACACCCATTACTTTTTTCACAAGTTTTTGTTTATTTATGTTTTTATTTTCATTGTATGTATTTATGTATGTTTTTTTGTTACACAAATAAGAGTGCTGAAAATAGTCTTGAAATACTTGTTCTTTTTTTCATGATATTGATGTACTACTTATGGTTAATGCTTGATAATCAGTTTAGGGAACCAGTACCTTCAATTCTTAACAATCAGACCATAATACCGTCAGTATATCGTTGCTTTTCTTTTTAAACCCAGAATTTGGTCCGGTTTAACGCTCACGTAAAAATCGAAAGATTAGTATCTTGCAACTTTCCTTCAAAAACCCATATGCTTCATTAAATAAAACTTTCTCTATAAGTTTACACTTGCAGTTTGCTTGAATGTATTTACTATTATGTTCCAGGCTATAGCTATATACTTTCCACTGAGGGCTTATCACTCAACGACTGTTAAAGTTATTGTTAAATTAATATTTCACCAACAAACAAAACGAATGCTATGTGAATATAATTTTATTGTTTAGAAAAGTATCATTCATTTAAACTTGTTAAATGTAAAAATGTACACCAGGATAAAACATTAAAAAACTGTAACGAATTGTAACATGATATAATTACATTTAATAAATAAACCAATAAATAAATCATATATAAATAAATAATTAATTAAATACAGATTTCTTTAAAGAACAAATGTCCATAATGCCTATAAACTACATTTTATTAATTGAGGTGCCACATCATGATAAACTAAAAGAAGTTTTAAGGCACAGTCTGAGATGTGAGATCTTAGAGGTTGTGCGTGAGTAAAATCATTTGTCTGCTTTCTGTCGGATGATTTTTGTTGATGTGCCTGGTCAGCCCTGGGGATGAGAAGAAGTTCTCTCCGCAGAAGCGACACGGAAACACGTCGGGCGTTTTAGGAAGTTTCCGGGAAAATTCCGAGGGATCTTCCTTTGCCAGGACGATAGACTCGGGGAGATTTGCGAGGTTGAGATCTTGCCGTAAACCTGCAGCTTTCCGCTCGTGAAGAGCGAGGTGCTTCCTCAGGTAAGCCTGTCGCCGGAACTTTTTGGCGCACTGAGTGCAACTGAACATCGCTTCATCCTCAGAGCCCGAGTCGGAGTGCTCGGATTGGGTCGTGCTGCTCACCGGAGTCGGTTGATTTTCTTCTCCTTTGGGTTTATGCCAGCGCCTGTGAGACGCCAGGTTAGCCGGGCAGCTGAAGGTTTTGTCGCAGTCGGTGCAGCGGTACTCGACGCGCACAATGCGCGAACACTTGTGGTGCGCCAGAGTGAGCGGGTCCGAGTATCTTTCCTTACACAGCTGGCAGATGAACTCACCCAAGTTGTTGCTCGCACCTTGCTTCGAAGCTTCCACTGGATCTTCTTTAATACGTAGACCTAGAACTGGAGATATGGTGACTTCATCGCGACTGGTCGCTTTTCTCTCTTTGCGCTTTTTGGGTGGCTTGATTTTGGAGTTGCCTGGTGGTGCGGGGCGTTTTGCAGAGCTGGTTACTGAGTCGACTTTCGTGCTCGTTTCAGGGAGAGACGGTGATACCGGAGATCCGTTGACCCCAAAACCGCCGAGGATGGGCTCAAGGAAAAGCTGATCGTTGTGTTGTGTTGATGGATATTGGCTTGTATAACCCTCTCCGTCTGGGCGAGTCGGGCTGAGAGATGGAGAGCAGAATGCTTCAGGCAGGCCTCCCATAAACACCCGTGTCTTTTGAACGATGAATGAGGGAAGCGTTGTAGCGCAGAAAGAGTGATGCCCTGGACTCGGGAGAACATCCGGACTCGACACGTCCTCGTCCCGCACCCTGTAGGACACAGCTCCGGCCCTTTTCGAGCGTTTTATCAAGAAACCCTTTGGCATGGTGGCGCTTGGCGTTTGCTCTGTGTCGAAGTGTGAACGCCGCGGTACTTTTCTGAATCGATGCTCGCCGCCTCGCCCCTTTTAAAGCCACCGGGTGCGCATTGTGCGTCAGTTAGGACGCAGATGGCTGCAATCCAGACGTCAATAGCAGGACCTGGCAACATGATCCACCCTGGGGTCTCAGAGAAGAGGAGCGGCAGATGTCAGCTTCACCCCCACCCTTTTCTTCCCCTCCTTCTCTGGGCCATACACTCAGTCCCCCCCACCACAGACACACACACACACACGGCCACCACCCTACCCCCGACCACTTGCCCCGTCCTTGACGGTCCCTCACCATTATGTAGATCAGGGACTGCCACACTCCAAGATTATACAACTTTTTTATTCAACGCTCCCCTCTGGGAATCCATTCAACGTACACGTGCCGAGGCCCTGTGTCCATTTATCTTAGGAATGTGTGTGTGTGCGTGTGTGTGTGAGTGCGCGCGTTAAGGAGACAAACAAGCATAAATAACAATAAAAATTAACAATTTTACAATAAATAATACATTATAATTTATATGCATATTAACTGAAAAAGAATATACATTCGTTATATTGTGTATATAATTTAATTATGATACAAGGTCAATAAGCAAATCTTTTTTCTCTCAATTCAATATTTGCCAATTAATATTTCCCCTCCACATTTTATTGTTATATAACGATATAAAGCAATAATGGAACCATAAGCACATGTCATATTTTAGATAGAAATATATAAGTTATGTAAAATAACAGTATGCATGCATGAAATTTAAGTTTTTTTACATTAGATATTAATACCCAGTTACAGTTAGAGAAATAATAGTTCATATACAATATTAAAATAATGATTAAATAAACAGGTCTGTTTAATTGGAAAAAAAAGGGTTTACAGTGCCAGAGGTAAAGTGTAAGTTGGACAGAAATATGCTATACTAATAGTTATTGTAGGCTGTCTATTCAAATATTCTTAAAGTGAATGAGAATAAAATCACGCCCGAGGCGCAGAAACGTTAGAGAATTAATTCCTCAGCCAACACCGCTTCATCTAATCTCACACCCCCAACGCCAAACGTCTGACCCGGACAATGGCAAGGGTCTGTCATCTTATTGTCACCGAAATGAACCATTTTCATCGCACGTCCGCAATCTGGCGAAAAAGGCGGTCAGCTCGCGCATTGCGACGCTTTTCAAGTGCGCCTACAGAAATAACGGCTGAGGTCGGCGAGCCAGAGAGTTTAGTCTGACAAACGGCGTTGCTTTTTTGTAGACTCGGATCAATGACCATAAATCTAAGAAAATGTGCCCCATAAATTATTTTATTTCCAGCCATTCACATGCCTGGTAATATCTCATTATAATCTGACATAATTTAACGTTAAATAGTTACTCTGGTATTCAATAAAGGTGAAAAAGTTGTGATTAAATGTCATGGAGGGATTAAACAATTTTTATTTATAAATATATTTATTTATAAATATACTTATTTCTAAATTGTATTTTTAAATTTTTGGTCAAAATGATATGATCCTATAGAAAACTGAACTTTTTTTTGTTGATAGTGAAAAAATATTTTATTGATTGCACGGATCTTTCCATAATGTCACCCAAACATGTCCCTAAAATTTTGTGAAACAAAACGACGATTAGCTTACAAGGTGGTCCAAGAAATGTCTGGATCTATATGCAAACAAACAAATGCTTTATAATCCAGCAACAACTTTACGCCGTGACAAACTATGCCTCTCCTTGCGTATAAAAAAAGATCACCTATGGATACTTTGGATACCGTCTGGGATAAAAATGAGAAAATATTAAATTTTATATAAGGAAAAATGACAACATAATTAATAAAAAAAATAATAATTGTACATATATTGCAAACAACTTTTGATGCAGTATCATTGTCATATTAAGAATAAATAAAGATAAAAAAGTGATTTAGATTTTTTAAAAAGTCACTCTAACTGCTGGACCACACTACTTTAATTTTATATTTTATATATATATATATATATATATATATATATATATATGTGTGTGTGTGTGTGTGTCTTATATCAAGTCATTCGGAATTTATGAATTACTTTTATGTTTTATCTCTAATGCCAAATTTCTCAAAATACAAAACAAAACTAAAAATAAAACAAATAAATAAACCACAGGGAGGAAATCTGTTTAGAAGACAGTCGAGGTGGTATTTCAGGGATGAGCAGGCATATTTTCGTCTATCAGTTGCTGCCCGTTGACCCCGACACCTCCTTCCCGCATGCACCGCGAGGCCGTTCTCCTTTCCGCAGCCGTTATGTGCGGAGTTTCCCCCAAACAGTCTGTCGTCTCGAGGGAATGTTGATTGTTATTGGATTTTTTCCCCCTTCTTTTTTGGCCTCTGGGGGAATCGGGAAACAAAAAAGACGGGTAAGAGAGAGAGAGAGCAAGTGATGTGCGGACTGTGTTTGCGTGTGCGTGCGAGTGTGCGCGCGCGTGTGTCGACTCCCGCTCCCCATTCTTTCACTTTTGCGCCATTGTTGGAATTGGGGAGGCTGCGCGTGTGCCTTCGAACCCGCACGCCACGCGCGCGCCCTGACCTGCATGACCTCGGATTTGCATAAAGCTGGAAAACTGAATTGGGGGCCGGGACACACACACGCACACACACACAGTCAAGATAATGCACCCTTTTAGTATAAACTTAACGAGTAGATTTGACTCAGAATTGAATGAAACTGACAAAATGCTCTGATTTTAGGAAAAACAAAGCAGCTTTTAGATTACCCAAGTGTCCAGCAACTAAACAAGTCCCTTATATACACACATATAGCACACAAAGTTTTAAACACAATCATATAGATTATATAGAATAATGCCTGCAACTTTGAAACAGGTTTTTAATTCTAGGTTTTTCTTCTGTCCTGCTCAGTGGTTTTGGAAGAATGTGTGAATGCCTCAGGGGAAACCAGACTGCAAACAACAGATTGACACCACACACAACCCTGCCGATAAATGCCTGTGCTGGGACTGATATCTTGCAGATGGCTCAAGACTGTTCACTCCGTTTGTGTTTGTAATTTATTAAAATGTACGTGTGTGTGTGCTGCATTAAAAACACTTTCTAGAAAACACAAATCCTTGTCTAATTCTAAAGCACATTACATTAGATTACGCAAGACTCAACAGCCGCTATATTTCCTTTCCTTTGTTTCACCATTAGCTCACTATAACTCATCCATGAAGAAATGCAAGCAACAGCTCTATATAAATAGTTTTCATATTTTGGATCATATTTAGAAGCGAAAATTTCCTTTTTTTAACCTAGTTTTGTGCTGTTGCACAGCACGATCACATATAAGGGAAGTTTATAGACTGGAAACGAATTAATGTGTATGGAGTAACACACAACAAAAACCTGTAAATATTGATAATTATCTAAATGTGCTGCAATTTTTTTTGTCTTGCATTTAAAAAAATATATTTTCCCCCTTTGTATGCAGATTTTTATTTGGAGACAATCCATTTTAGCTATAACCATTTCGAATATTTCATGTTAAAGATTAAACAAAGAGAAATAAACATTTATTTCGTTTTTGCTCTTGAACTTCTATTCTTTTTTTATTTATTTATGGAGATAAATCCTATCCTATTTATGGAGAATTTTAAAGACAATACAGCTACACAATACCGCAACATAACCATTTTGAAGAACTAATGTTAAAGAAAGAAAAAAAACAGAAAAGGGGAAAATTAAAGAAATCATTGATTTAGTTTTGAATAATGCATACTTTGATATTGAAATAAAAACGGTACCAGCTTTAGTTTTGAGATCTTGAGAAGCTGGCTGTTTACATTGTTTATATGCAAAAGAAACAGCATGGCGCCAAATCTGGGGAAACTTTGTATCTTCTTTTAGAAGAAAATCAGAAGAATTTAAATATACATTCAAGTTTTGATTATAAATCTAAAGAGAGAGAGATTTACATATATCCCTTTGCATCTTTCTTTTGTTCTTTGATAGTCTTTTTAAAAATACATTGATTTGTAAAGTCAAATGATTTAATGACAAAAATCTGAAAATGAAAAAAAAAAAGACTACAGAACAGGTTTCCATATACAGCACGACATTCCATTTCCATTCATAGGATGCCGGTGTCTTGTTGCTACGGGGAACGACGCCGTGAAGGGCTCTGATTGGTCAGCAGCGCCTCGCGAGCCATGTGCGCGCCTACATTTGCATACAGCTGTACTGTAGTTACCGCGCGCGTGAATACAGCCTGCAGAGAACAAAAGCAGAAGCAGAAGCACAATGAGCCGCTCCGCAACCCGCTCTGAGCTTTATACAGGAACCTCCTGAAAGGGCTCGAGTAGCTACAGAAGGGCAGTGTGTATTGTAAAGCCGCAAATTGTGATCAATTAGGAGGGGCTGACAGCGATTACGCAAGTTGCCAAGAAGCGTGTTGTGGAATTCTTATTTGGATTCCGGTGATGAAGGGCAGGGAGGAGGGCTTAGAAACAACCACCACATAAGGTGAGATGGTATAATGTTCGAAGAGGGGTGAGGATGTTCCTCAGGGGATCTTTGGATAGTCTTTGATTCATGTTGGGTGGCATGGTGGATCAGTGTACACTATAACCACATGCCTAACATTGACTAGGTCCCCACCTTTGCCACCAAAACAGTAATGACCTGTTTGTTCTGACACCTTTCTATTGGAACCAGCATTAAACCGTTCCTCAATCTGAGCTACAGTAGCTCTTTTATTGTATCGGACTACGCTGGCCAACCTTCACTCCCCATGACCCTGTAGCCAGTTCACCAGTTTTCCTTTCTTGGATGACTTGACCACTGCAGCCTGGGAACATCCCACAATAGCTGCAGTGGAGTTGCTCTGCCCCAAATGTCTAACCATTAAAATTTGGCCCTTCTCAAAGTAATTACATTTTCAACATCTCATTAAAATCGCTAATGAAAATGGGTGGGATCAACTGTATTAGGCAGAAAGTGAACTTTTTTCCCCTGAAGTTGATGTGTTGAAAGCAGAAAAAATGGGCACGCATTTAATGGGCAAGATTTAAGTGACTTTGCCAAATTGTGATGGCAAGAGCACTTGGTCAGAGCAACTCCAAAACTGCAGCTCTTGAGGAATGTTCCTAGACTTCAATGATCAGGATATACCAAAAGTGATCCTTGGAGGGAAAACCGGTCATAGGTGGCCAAGGCATATTGATGCACATGGGGAGTGAAAGCTGGCCCGTGTAGTCTGATCCAATAGATGCCTTAGTGAAGATCAAATTGATGAAAAGGTTAATGCTGGTTGTAATACAAAAGTGTCAGAATGTCACTGTTATGGTGGCAGAAGGGGGATCCTACTTAGAGTCATGGGTTGGTGCCCTATTCAAGGTGTACTCCACTTTTACCCTTTTTCCACCAAGGCGGTTCCAAAGCTGGTTCGAAGACTGCCCGATTTTTAATTTTTAATAAAAATTGTTTATTTTCAGACAGCTAAAGCACCATCCCGCAGACAGATAAACTTACATTACATTACAAAAGCTATGAGAGCATGATTTGGTTCAGAAATTACGTTCAGGAAAATCACTGATCAAAATCACCAGCAGATCACTTTTTACCTCTATGACAAGAAGAAGTAGAATCTTCTCCGTTTGACCACTTTTTGTTAATAGTAAAATTTGTTCCTTTCTTTGGTCATCTCATTATCACAGAAATATGTTCCACAAAAACTACTCAGCAATGAATAAAACAACCTGGTGCTCTGTTATTGGAAGATAATGAACTTAGTTGATTGTTAACAGACAATGATTATGTTCCAATTTGTTTAATTTCATCATTATATTCAATGCTTTGGTTCGTTCACAAAACAAGTTAATTTCCCTTGTCCCTTGTTACTCAACACTTGGGTTTTGGATTGTGGTACCTTGTTGGATTTTGTTACTTACAGTCACTCAAAATAATTAAATAAAGCAGGATGCTCCTAAGAGCGGCGCGGTGGTGTAGTGGTTAGCACTGTCGCCTTGCACCTCCAGGGTCTGGGTTCGATTCCCCGGCCAGGCTCGATTCCCGTCTCTGTGTGCATGGAGTTTGCATGTTCTCCCCGTGCTTGGTGGGTTTCCTCCGGGTACTCCGGTTTCCTCCCACAGTCCAAAGATATGCAGGTTAGGCTAATTGGCGTTCCTAAATTGCCCGTAGTGTGTGATTGGGTGTGTGAGTGTGTGTATGTGTGTGTGTGCCCTGCGATGGATTGGCACCCTGTCCAGGGTGTACCCCGCCTAGTGCCCGAAGTCTCCTGGGATAGGCTCCAGGTCCCCCGCGACCCTGAACACAGGATTAAGCGGTATAGAAAATGAATGAATGAATGAATGAATGAAGGATGCTCCTAAGCTCTTATGGAATTTAAATGAAAGGTTTAGATTTTTTTGTATACATTTGTCAAAAAAGGTACTTAATTGTGGATTCTTGTGTGAAGATTATTGGCCAAACAATTTTGCATTACAAAGAGGGCAATGGTGGCTCAGTGGTAGGTGTTTCACCTGTCATGCGGAAGCCCCGGGTTCGATTCCCAGCCAGTGCCCAAACCCCAGCCACTGGATGCAGTGCCGGTCCCAAGCCCGGATACAATGGGAGGGTTGCGTCAGGAAGGGCAACCGGCATAAAAACTGTGCCAAGTTGTAGTGCGGACTGGATAGTCCGCTGTGGCGACCCCTTGTCGGGAGCAGCCAAAAGACCAAAAAATAAAAATACATTTTGCATTACAAAGAATATATAGTTTACCTTGAAAAATATATACAGTGGTGTGAAAAACTATTTGCCCCCCTCCTGATTTCTTATTCTTTTGCATGTTTGTCACACAAAATGTTTCTGATCATCAAACACATTTAACTATTAGTCAAAGATAACACAAGTAAACACAAAATGCAGTTTTTAAATGAGGGGTTTTATTATTTAGGATAAATAAAAAATCCAAACCTACATGGCCCTGTGTGAAAAAGTAATTGCCCCCTGAACCTAATAACTGGTTGGGCCACCCTTAGCAGCAATAACTGCAGTCAAGCATTTGCGATAACTTGCAACGAGTCTTGCAGCGCTCTGGAGGAATTTTGGTCCACTTATCTTTGCAGAATTGTTGTAATTCAGCTTTATTTGAGGGTTTTCTAGCATGAACTGCCTTTTTAAGGTCATGCCACAACATCTCAATAGGATTCAGGTCAGGACTTTGACTAGGCCACTCCAAAGTCTTCATTTTGTTTTTCTTCAGCCATTCAGAGGTGGATTTGCTGGTGTTTTGGGTCATTGTCCTGCTGCAGCACCCAAGATCGCTTCAGCTTGAGTTGACGAACAGATGGCCGGACATTCTCCTTCAGGATTTTTTGGTAGACAGTAGAATTCATGGTTCCATCTATCACAGCAAGCCTTCCAGGTCCTGAAGCAGCAAAACAACCCCAGACCATCACACTACCACCACCATATTTTACTGTTGGTATGATGTTCTTTTTCTGAAATGCTGTGTTACTTTTACGCCAGATGTAACGGGACACGCACCTTCCAAAAAGTTCAACTTTTGTCTCGTCGGTCCACAAGGTATTTTCCCAAAAGTCTTGGCAATCATTGAGATGTTTTTTAGCAAAATTGAGACGAGCCTTAATGTTCTTTTTGCTTAAAAGTGGTTTGCGCCTTGGAAATCTGCCATGCAGGCCGTTTTTGCCCAGTCTCTTTCTTATGGTGGAGTCGTGAACACTGACCTTAATTGAGGCAAGTGAGGCCTGCAGTTCTTTAGATGTTGTCCTGGGGTCTTTTGTGGCCTCTCGGATGAGTTGTCTCTGCACTCTTGGGGTAATTTTGGTCGGCGGCCACTCCTGGGAAGGTTCACCACTGTTCCATGTTTTTGCCATTTGTCGATAATGGCTCTCACTGTGGTTCGCTGGAGTCCCAAAGCTTTAGAAAAGGCTTTATAACCTTTACCAGACTGATAGATCTCAATTTTACTTTTGTTCTCATTTGTTCCTGAATTTCTTTGGATCTTGGCATGATGTCTAGCTTTTGAGGTGCTTTTGGTCTACTTCTCTGTGTCAGGTAGCTCCTATTTAAGTGATTTCTTGATTGAAACAGGTGTGGCAGTAATCAGGCCTGGGGGTGACTACAGAAATTGAACTCAGGTGTGATAAACCACAGTTAAGTTATTTTGTAACAAGGGGGGCAATCACTTTTTCACACAGGGCCATGTAGATTTGGAGGTTTTTTTCTCCCTTAATAACGTAAACCTTCATTTAAAAACTGTATTTTGTGTTCAATTATGTTATCTTTGACTAATAGTTAATGGTTTTTGATGAGCAGAAACATTTAAGTGTGACAAACATGCATAAGAATAAGAAATCAGGACGGGGGCAAATAGTTTTTCACATCACTGTATATTGTGAAAAGGTTCATTTTCTTTTGAGATTTAATTCAGACAGTGAAATTCTCATACATAAAAATAAATATTTTATTCATGGAAAATGGACTGGAAGAGGAAAGAGTAGAAGTGGTCATGTTGACTGGCTATCCAACTCTGCTGACCTCAACCCTATACAGAATCATGTTCAGTCTGGTCTTCAGTAACGCTGATGCAATCATTTGTGCTAGTTGAGCCCTGACCAAATATTGAGTACATAAATGAAATAAGTTTTCAGACTTTTTGTATTGTAATTAATTTTTGACCAATCTAAAGAATAAAATAAATTATTATAGAATAAAAAAATTATAATATTTTATCCGGTAATAACAATAAAAAGGGCTTAAAATATTTCACTTCATATGTTTTAAGTCTAGAATATAAGAGCTTCACTTTTTAAATTAAATAACAAAATATTTTTTTTCAATATATCTTAATTTTTTGAGCTGCACAGTATAATACAATAAAGTGTCCAAAGGTAAAATGTTTTTCCTTCTTGTATGTCACACTAGAACCTGTTTAATGACTAAATATTTGGACAGCACAACACAATAAAACCATTTTCAGACTTTTACTCATTTTAACAAATTATTATTCTTCATATCGGCAGTAATGAATAACAGGCATTCATTGCTTAACTTCCACCTAAGTTCCACCATACTTTCTGTGAAATAGGATTATTATGCATTTTAATTGCATAATTATTTAAATGCATTAATTATTATTATTATGCATAAAATTTTATTACAATAAATTATGTTTATTTATTAAAATTAATTATGTTTATGTACAAGGCGGCGCGGTGGTGTAGTGGTTAGCACTGTCGCCTTGCACCTCCAGGGTCTGGGTTCGATTCCCCGGCCAGGCTCGATTCCCGTCTCTGTGTGCATGGAGTTTGCATGTTCTCCCCGTGCTTGGTGGGTTTCCTCCGGGTACTCCGGTTTCCTCCCACAGTCCAAAGATATGCAGGTTAGGCTAATTGGCGTTCCTAAATTGCCCGTAGTGTGTGATTGGGTGTGTGAGTGTGTGTATGTGTGTGTGCCCTGCGATGGATTGGCACCCTGTCCAGGGTGTACCCCGCCTAGTGCCCGAAGTCTCCTGGGATAGGCTCCAGGTCCCCCGCGACCCTGAACACAGGATTAAGCGGTATAGAAAATGAATGAATGAATGTTTATGTACATATTTGTATTTGGGTTTTTTTCTGGTTCTGTCCATTATTACTGTTATGCAATACATATTCTGCTACTGATAGACACATGGTTGACTGATGCACGAAAGGACTTTAGTTATGTATTGTCTATAATGTTTCTCATGATCTTCAACATGTGCAATAAAACTCAAGTAGACACTACTTTCTGTTTATATCACTCAAAAACTACAATCAAAGAATGAATTTGCTATATTTCTATTAACCAACATATTTTTGATCCCAAATTGCACGTGTAAATGACCACAAACACACACACACACACACACACAAAATCACACTACGTGCTGATTTAGCCTGTCTGGGAGAAAAATCACACAACAGGATAAGCAGTATAGATGACTCAATGAATGTTGTAAAAAATAAATAAATAAATAAAATAAAATAAAATAAAAATAAATAATAATAATAAATAATAATTAAAAACAATCTTTGTGACTCCAAGAAAACATGCACAAAATATGCAAAAAAAAAAATCTGTTAATTACTGAATTCAGGTGTGAAGGGCAATGTTAATGCTTCAGCATACCAAGATATCTTGGACAATGCTACAGTATGTTTCCAACTTTGTGGCAGCAGTTTGGGGAAGGCTCTTTTCTATTCCAACTTGACTTGTGTCCCAGTGCACAAAGCAAGGACTATAAAGTTATGGGTCGATGTGGAAGAACTTGACTATCCCGCTCAGACTACTGACTTCGACCTCATTAATCAGCTTTGGGATGAACTGGAACGGAGATTGCAAGCCAGGCCTTCTCATCCAACATCAGTGCCTGACCTTATAAATGCTCTAGAGAATAAACGGGCACGAATTCCCACAAAACACTCCAAAATCTTGTGCAAAGCCTTCCAAAAAGAGTGGAAGCTGTTATCCTGTAGTTGCTTCATATTGAAGTATATGTATTTAATGCCATTGCAGGTTTGGCCAAATAATTATGCCTGAGTTTTAGTTACTATTGATTTAAAGTTTTGCATGGACTCCCCTTATTTTCAGGATTTTCAGTCTTCTCCAACAGTTAAAACATGTCAAGGCGCTTAGCTAAAATGCGCGATGCAAAGATACAATACCACTACTGACCACTAGAGGTCAATAGACACCAATTTAGATGCCATGATTTTCTTTAAAGTAATACACGATAATATTATCTACTGAGCACGCCTTATATAACCTTCAACAAATAAATGAACAATATAAATAACTATACAAAATGCTTTTAACAAAAAAATTTAATAATGACGTTTGATCTGTGTTAATATTCGCAAATTTCGACTTCCTTTTATACGTTTTGACCAGCAGAGGGAGACATAACGTCATCAACCACGAACCCGGAAGTACCTATATCTTAAATGAATATACAAGTAACTATAGCTTAAATTAATATACATTATCATAGAAAAATCTGTGGAGGGCAACTTCTGTAGTGCTGTTATGTGAAATTAAATCAGTACAATGTGAAAAAAAATATTTCGTACATTTGGATATTTTAATTCACCTTGACAAACAATTATAAATAACAACCAGCTAGCCAGCTTAGCTTTATTCACCCACTCAGACCCAGGAGGTGCAAAGCCACAGTGCTAACCACTAAGCCACCATACTGCCTCAGCTTGGCCTAATATTTCATATTAAGCCTACAAATTAGTAGACAATGTTTTATGAGATATTACACACTAATTCTGATGTCGCTTAATGCCAGTAACCTCCAGGGTAGAGAGTTTGATTTCCACCTCACGTCTCTGTGCAAGGAGCATGCAGTCCAAAGTCACACAGCATACTGTAGGCAAATCGGCATTTCTAAATCCCTGTAGTTTATTGAGTGAGGGTGCTTGTGCCCTGTAATGGATTGGCACCTCATACCCTGCGTAGTGCCCCAAGTGCTCTGGTATAGGCTCCATGACCCTGTACAGAAGAATGAATGAGTGAGTGAGCTCATCTTCATAGTTTACCTTAAGGGGAGATAACCGACTAAAGCTGCAGTGAAAGATTAGTCAGAGAGCTTCTTCTTTTTTTTTTACTTCCCTTATTGACATTTGTTCACTTTATTCATATATTTGTGTTCATATATTTTCCTTACTCCTGCTTATCCTGTCTATATGTACACTAACCAAAGTGTGATTAAACATGTCAGAGTAAATGATAACCAAATACTCTAAATGATCTCTTCTCACCACAAGGAAAATCACATGCACATGTGTGCTCATGTTATACACTATTGCATTGGCAGTGCATTAAAGAGAGTACAGTAAGTCTCATTTCCATTTCATGTTATGTGTCACAATTAAAATTTCAGTCACCAGACTTTCTCACTTCTCCGTTTTGAATTGACAGCTCTTATCTAGCTTATCATTCAGTGTCTAGCGGAGGAAGTAATAAGAACAGGATGTTCTTTGGTGCATAATATTAAGCCATGATGAGGTATGTTTTATCCGTGATGAAATATGACATTTCTGTGATTATAGATGAGTTTGAAAACTTCTGACAAATCCATCCTGACACTAGACATCATTGATAGCTAAGTCTATTAAATTCACACACACGGACGCACGCACACACACACACACACACACACACACACACACACACACACACACACACACACACACACACACACACACACACACACACACACACAGTGAGTCCCTGTCACACATTTCATCTTTTGTCCCCTTCATCTCTTGTTATTGATCTCTAGCTAAGGCTGCCATATAATACAATAATAACATACAAAATACATTCATTCATTCTCTATACTGCTTTATCCTGTATTTAGAGTCACAGGGACCTGGAGCCTATCCCAGGAGACTCGGGGCACGAGGCAGGGTACACCCTGGACAGCGTGCCAATCCATCGCAGAGCACACACACTCTCTCTATAGTCAATTTGGGAACGCCAATTAGCCTAATCTGCATATCTTTGGACTGTGGGAGGAAACCGGAGTACCTGGAGGAAACCCACCAAGCACGGGGAGAACATGCAAACTTCATGCACACACAGACAGGAATCGAGCCTGGCCGGGAATCGAACCCGGACCCTGGAGGTGCAAGGCGACAGTGCTAACCACTACACCACCGCGCCGCCATACAAAATACAATACAACACAATAATATATACAATAATAAGTGGACATAAAGGCAAACCTGCAAAGGACATTTACGTAAGACATACTGTCAACTCCACAACCACATGATATAAAATGTCATGGCCATGACACCAAGATGGCCACGGTGGAGGGAAAAAAACATCCTTGCAGTGTCCACCAGGTTTACCATCACCTTGGAACCAAGGAATGGCTCCAAAGCTTCAGTGATAGCCATATTGTACACTGTTTTCTTAGCTTTATATAATAACCTTTCTTTGCATTTCATTACAGTGTTGATTATTTGCTGTCAATTAACTAAAACAGTTACAGTCCTGATGAAATCAGGCACTGAAATATGTAAATTGGCATTGGAATGCATCTTTTTGACATGGTGGCTAATCACTGATTTTGAAACTTGACAAATTTATAATTGTGAAGTCTGTGGAAATCTTTGGGGGCAGTATTCCAATGCATCCAATTCGTAGAATGTCTTTAAAAATGGAAAGAGCTTGACTGTGATTACTGACAGAAAAACTGGTTCTTTATTTTTCAGATCTCACTTGCAACTTACAAGTACATAAATATGTATTGTGGCATGTCTTCAAGCAATCTCATAGTGAGGAAATTGAATGGAAAACGTGAATGTTGAATAGAAATATGAATATATTGAAAAAATATTTTGTGGTCGTGATGTAGGATGCTTGCTTGTCCACTTTTGGCACTGTTCTTTAATGGGTGAAAGACTAGATTAAACAAGCTTTCAGCAAGAGCGGCCGGCTTAAATAGTCACTTTTGGCTGTACACGCACTCACATGTGTGTTAATTATCTTGTCATTCCTTAGTATTGCTGCCACTACATTCTATGCTTACTCACTCATTCCGACATACAGTAATTGCCTGTAGCAATTAGTGCACATCATAAACACTAGATGGCACCTGCACCTTTGTACTGTATAGCCTTCCATTCTGTATTCTCAAGTTTCATTCAATATGAACTGCCTAATAAACCAAAAAAAATTTTTTTTTAAAGAGAGAGAAAAAAAGCACACTCTTCTTCTATTTCACTCGACTTCCTTTAGCCTTGATTATGGTGCACAATGTAGAAGCCAATATATCTGTAAAAATGATTCCTCATGCTCCCAGATTCATTCTTTCACCTTGGTTTCAAACCTGGAATATGCCCGTGCCACCAGAGAGGAAAAACTCCATATATCATTCAATACATTCGGGTCATCAGCTGACTTCATTTTATTGCTGCATAACGTTGCTGAGCCTAGATCTGATCAACTGAAGCAACCCCAGATCATAACACTGCCTCCATAGGCTTATACAATGGGCAGTATGCATAATGGCTGATGACTTCTTGTGTGAGTTCTCATTGCATTGTGTGTGTGGAAATGCTCTCACTTTCACTATTAAAGACAGCTGTGTTTCCCCTCTAGACTTTTTTAGAGATGCAATTTCACCAAGCGCCAGGAGCATTCATGATTTTTCTTCTGCAAAATGTTTCTTCTTCCTGGTGTTAATAATGTGTTGGATATTTCTTAACTCAAATCATTCCAGTGATTGTTTGCTTGATGCATGCCAATAAGTTGACCTTTCTGAAACAGCCACTGTATATTTTACATTCAATTTTCTTACAAGTAATTTCCGAAGTAGCATGGCAATAAATGTCCCTTTATTATACATATAAATTTATGTAGAAATAAAATGTTCTGAATATGAGTTACACTTTTTAAGTCATTGTGTATAATGCATATTAAATATTAATTACTATTCATTCTCTTAAAGGGTGTGCATCTGATTTAAACCACAATGTACAGTATGCTGTTAGGTTAGTCCTGATATTGCGTCTTTAACTTTGTCTCATTTATAATCCTGTAGATGTAATATTTTGTCTCATTGTATTTGCATGATTATAAAGGATGACCGGAAATATTCATACACGTTATGTTGGTATTGTTTGTATGCAGAAGATTCCTGCATTGAGCTATTGCATATGATAAACGCGACTGTGTTGTGTGCTGAAGTGTGCTAACACAAACTGCATCATTACACTAGGTGCAGAGAGAGAGAGAGAGAAAGAGAGAAAGCCAGGGAAATATTTTGGAGCAGGAGTCAAATTAAATGCAACATAATCCTCCGTGGCGAACTGCTGTTAATTTGCTGTTGAGAAGCAGGAGGGGTGGTGGGCGCTCACAAAAGATTGCACGCATACACACACACACACACACACACATGCACACACGGGCAATCTGCTGCTTGACTGACACCATCACTCTGGCATGGTGACACAATCAGAGCAGGGTTGTAAGATATAAATCCTGTACACCCAACACAACACTCGTCTTTACAGACAAGCAATAGATCACGATTGTGCTGATAGGATTTAAACACCCACCTATACACCTTTATCACATCTCACCAGCTTTTTACATAAACACACATATACTGTAGGCCCAGGAATGTCTTTAAACTATATCTGTACTGCACTCTGTCAAACATGAAACCTGTTTTTTAAATGTCTACATTAGGTTTAATTTAAACACATAATGTGAAATATTTTTATTTTGAGTACTGTGTAACATCCGATCTGCCTCAGCCCCGGAGGTCAAGTTCACCGGATTACTGAGCCGTAGTCTTTGTCTCCCCCTAGTGTGTCTGCGTATGTCACTGTCAGTCATCAACATCAGAGTGAATTCACCTGTCTACCCTTGTGTGTCTCACTATTTAACCCAGCCGAACCCACACCACATTGTCTGGTCACCGTTGTGCACACCCCTGGATGTTTAATTATATGTTCTCTCTCTCTCTCTCTCTCCCAGGTTTAAGACGGTATCTGCAGGCGAAGTAGCGAAAGCGAGACGGCTTTCGCGTCCGGACGGATTTCGGTTCCGTGGTAAATTCTACGTGTTTTTCAAGGTTAAGACTTCAAGTGAAGTCAAGTGTTTCATTTTGAGTTTCCGCCTGCAGACCGTCCCTGGTGAAGGACCCTTAAGTCATTATCATTTATATAAGATTTCAGTTGTTCAAGTCAAAACGAGACTTTCAAATAAAAGATATATTTCCTGCACCTGCGTTCTCACGTGTGTATGTTTCCCGAAGTCAGACATGACAGATGACCAGACCCCCTACCAGAACGCAGCAGGAACACCCGTGCGTGACACTACGGTCCCCATGATGGACTACATTCGGAGGCAGCAGGGGCAGATGGACAGCCTGGCCAGGGCAATAAATGACCTGGCCCACAGTGTTCGTGACATCGCGGCGAGACAGTCTCCTCCACCGGCAGCGTCGAGACATGCATCCCGATCTCCGCCACGGGCCGCCCCCCCCGAGAGATATGCTGGTGACCCAGAGGGGTGCCGAAGATTTCTCCTCGCCTGTGAGCTGTACCTGGCCGAATATCCTGGTCTCGACGAACGCCAGAAGATAAGCTTCGTGACTCAACAGCTCACAGGTGCAGCGATGGACTGGGCCACCGCAATGTGGAGTGCTGGAGGCCGGGACATGATCGACTTTGTTCGCTTCCTCCGCGCATTCCGCGCGGTCTTCGATCACCCGGATCAGGGCCGGACGGGGGAGCAACAGCTGCTGCGGATTAGGCAGGGGTCCACACCCGTAGCAGAGTACGCCGTGCGCTTCAAGATCCTGGCTGCGGAGAGCGAATGGTGCGAGAAGAGCCTTCTCGCCCGCTTCCGGGACGGGCTCCAGCCCGACATCCAGCTGGAGTTGGCGTGCAGAGACGCAGAGCTGGACCTGGACGAAACAATCCAGCTCGCCATTAAGCTGGATCAACACCTCCGCAGTCAGAGAAGGCAAACCCCTGTCCGATCGGCAGGAAGCAGGATGGAGTCGCACCACCGTCCTCGCCCCAGCAGAAGCCCACCAGCTCCCCGCGAGTCTCCAATGACCGAGCCGATGGATGTAGGCTCGTCCAGGCTGTCCACACAGGAGAGACGACGCCGAATTACGGCCGGACTGTGCCTGTACTGCGGCGGTGGGGGGCACCTCATCCGAGAGTGCCCATTATTAAAAGTAAAGACAAACACACTGTCACCATCCAACCGCACGAACACACACCCACGAATCACCTCAACACCCATCACACGCATGGACAACTCTACACAAACCATAAACACGGACATATCCCCACGAACTGAAGAAACACCTACACTGCCAACACCACCACGAACCCACAGGTCATTCTGTGTAAATGCGACGTTGGCATACAATAACCATGAAATTTCTGTTTCCCCCCTCATAGATTCGGGCTCGGCTGGGAATTTTATTTCATTTTCTCTACTTTCCTCGCTGCACGCTCCTGTGTCGAAGCTTCCAACCCCGATCGTGATTAACGCTCTCGATGGCAACCCATTAAATCAATCGCCGATTAAAATGATCTCCGTGCCCCTACGGTTAACTTTCCCTAATCACACTGAGGAGTTAGAATTTTATGTAATATCCCAGGTGAGTCAGCCCGTCGTGCTCGGCCTCCCATGGCTTAGCTCTCATAACCCGAATTTTGATTGGGCAAGTGCTCGCATCCTCTCATGGTCCCCCCGATGCGCGAAACTCTGTATGCCAACCTCATTGATGGCCCAAACGACTACAGTAGAAAGCCCTAGCGCCCTAGTTTCGACCCTAGTGCCATCGGAGTATGCGAAATTTAAGGACGTTTTTAGTGTTAAGGCAGCTGCACGACTTCCCCCTCACCGCCCGTGGGATTGCGCTATTGACCTCCTGCCGGGGAAAACACCGCCCTGCTCGCGGATTTATCCATTGTCCGTGCCAGAAACACGGGCGATGGAGGAATACGTGAAAGAGGCTCTCCAGCAGGGGCTCATTAGTCGCTCCACGTCACCCGCATCGGCAGGGTTCTTCTTTATCGAGAAAAAAGGCGGGGGCCTTCGGCCGTGTATTGATTTTAGAGGGCTCAATACCATCACAGTGAAATATAAGCACCCGCTGCCCCTGGTTCCGGCCGCGATCGATCTGCTCCGCGGCGCGTCCATCTTTACCAAACTTGACCTCCGCAGCGCTTATAACCTCGTTCGTGTTCGCAAGGGAGATGAGTGGAAGACAGCGTTTAGCACTACATCAGGTCATTACCAATACAATGTAATGGCTTATGGATTGGTGAACGCTCCTGCGGTGTTTCAGGGGTTCATGAATGACGTGCTCCGACATATGTTAAGCCGATTTGTCATAGTTTATTTGGATGACATCCTAATTTACTCTCGGTCATACGAAGAGCACGTTAGTCATGTAACCGCCGTTCTCCATCGACTGAGGGAACATGGGCTCTATGTGAAGGCGGAGAAGTGTGAATTTCATAAAACAGAGGTTGCATTTCTGGGCTATCGCATAGGGCCACTGGGGGTCAGGATGGACACAGCCAAGGTCAGAGCGGTGCTCCAATGGCCGGAGCCGACAACAGTGAAGGCGCTACAAAGCTTCCTCGGGTTTGCCAATTTTTACAGGCGCTTTATTAGGGGCTACAGTACACTGGCAGCACCGCTCACTAGCTTACTAAAGGGTAAACCGCGCAAGTTACACCAGTTTACGCTGGACGCGCGCGGGGCGTTTCAGCGCCTAAAACAAGCTTTTACATCCGCGCCTATATTAAAACTGCCCGACCCTAACAAGCCCTTCGTAGTAGAGGTCGATGCGTCGGAGGTAGGACTCGGAGCGGTACTGTCACAGCGCCATGGCCACCCGGAGAAGTTATTCCCCTGTGCTTTTTTCTCGCGAAAGCTGACACCTGCTGAATGCAACTATGATATCGGAAATCGCGAACTGCTTGCAATAAAGGCGGCGTTAGAGGAGTGGAGGCATTGGTTGGAAGGGTCGGAACATCCATTCACGGTACTCACAGATCATAAGAACTTGGAGTACCTCCAACAAGCAAAGAGACTAAACCCCCGACAAGCCCGCTGGGCACTGTTTTTCACTCGGTTCCGCTTTAGTATTACTTATCGCCCCGGCTCGAAGAACTTAAAGGCGGACGCGTTATCCCGCTATTTTACGACGCAGGACCGACCCCAGGTGCCGGAAACCCTATTCAACAATGTGTTTCGCTACTACGGCATACCGGAGGATATTGTTTCCGATCGTGGTCCCCAATTTATCGCAAAAGTCTGGAAAGCTTTTTTCCAGAAATTGGGGACCACTGTTAGTCTAACGTCAGGCTATCACCCGGAGTCTAATGGGCAGGCAGAGCGGACTGTCCAAGATCTCGGGACATTCCTCCGCGCATATTGTAGTAGTCGGCAACATGAATGGGCAGACTGTTTATTCTGGGCGGAATATGCGCGAAACTCACTAAAACACTCCTCAACCGGCCTAACGCCGTTCCAATGTGTGCTCGGACATCAGCCGCCGCTATGTCCCTGGGATGCCACTCCCACCAATATCCCCATGGTGGATGAGTGGTTTAAAAAAGCGGAAAAAGTATGGGAGGGGGCGCATGCCAGTATCTCCCAAGCAGTTCGCCGGTTCAAAAGTTTCGCCGATAGGCGGCGACGGGAAAGTCCTCCGCTCCAGGTAGGAGATCGGGTTTGGCTCTCGACAAAGGACCTCTCTCTCAACCTCCCCTGCCGTAAGCTTTCCCCCAGATTCATCGGTCCCTTTCCTATAATCTCCCAAATCAACCCTGTTTCTTTCAAATTGCAACTCCCTTCTCACATGCGCATTAATCCTGTCTTTCACATCTCTCTTCTCAGGCCAGTAGTGCGGGGACCACTAGACAGAGGTGTAGTAGACCCGTCACTCCCTGGGGCTGTGGAGATTGAGGGCGCCCCAGCATTTAAAGTCCAGCAACTGCTGGACTCCCGAAGGCGAGGGGGCTCCCTTCAGTATTTAGTAGAGTGGGAGGGGTATGGGCCGGAGGAGCGCAGCTGGGTCCCGGCAAAGGACATCCTAAGCCCGGAACTTATATTCGAGTTTCACCAAGCTCGACCGGATCGTCCTGCGCCACGACCTCCAGGCCGACCCGCTCGCCGGCAATTCCATCAGACCGGTGGGTCCCAGGTCCCTTCGGTACCTAGCGGGGAGCGCCCACCTCTCTTTCAGGTAGCCGGTCCTGGGAGGGGGGGTAATGTAACATCCGATCTGCCTCAGCCCCGGAGGTCAAGTTCACCGGATTACTGAGCCGTAGTCTTTGTCTCCCCCTAGTGTGTCTGCGTATGTCACTGTCAGTCATCAACATCAGAGTGAATTCACCTGTCTACCCTTGTGTGTCTCACTATTTAACCCAGCCGAACCCACACCACATTGTCTGGTCACCGTTGTGCACACCCCTGGATGTTTAATTATATGTTCTCTCTCTCTCTCTCTCCCAGGTTTAAGACGGTATCTGCAGGCGAAGTAGCGAAAGCGAGACGGCTTTCGCGTCCGGACGGATTTCGGTTCCGTGGTAAATTCTACGTGTTTTTCAAGGTTAAGACTTCAAGTGAAGTCAAGTGTTTCATTTTGAGTTTCCGCCTGCAGACCGTCCCTGGTGAAGGACCCTTAAGTCATTATCATTTATATAAGATTTCAGTTGTTCAAGTCAAAACGAGACTTTCAAATAAAAGATATATTTCCTGCACCTGCGTTCTCACGTGTGTATGTTTCCCGAAGTCAGACATGACATACTGTCATTGGGAAAACTTGTTTGGACTTTTTTGTTACAGCCTTTAATTGTGCGAGTGCATGACAGATAGCCCAGATATGTCATTTTTGGCTGAAAAAGAAAAGCAAGAGAGTTCCTGCACACTAAAGCAATTAAAAGATGCAGGCTGTTTATGAGCGGTTTAAAACAATGTTCAGGATTCTTAATAGTTTTGCCTCAATTTGTTCACTATTTCTCGCTCACTCAATGTCTATACAGTTTTATCCTGTATACAGGGTCGCAGAATGGCTTGAGGCCTATCCCAGGAGCCTTTGGGTACACCCTGGACGGGGTGCCAATCCTTTGCACGGCACATACGCACACACTCTAGGGGAAATTTGGGAACATCACTTTACCTGTCTTTGGACTGTGGGAGAAAACCTACCAAGCATGGCGAGAACATGCAAACTCCACACACACAGACCCATAGACGGGATTCGAACCCAAACCCTGAAGGTGCAAGGCAGCTGTGCTAACCACAAAGCTACTGTGCAACCTGCGCTATTTCTTTCTAGATTAAAAAAAAACACATAATTTCACTCACTCATCGTCTATACAGCTTTATTATATATATATTATATATATATATAGGCCTGGAAACCTATCCCAGGAGGCTTAGGGTACATCCTGGACAGGGTGCCAATCCATCGTAGGGCACACATACATACACTCATTCACACACTATGGGCAATTTAGGAACACCAATTAGCCTAATCTGCATGTCTTTGGAGTGTTGGAGGAAACCAGAATACGGGAATCAAGCCTGGCTGGGAATTGAACCCAGACCCTAAAGATGCAACCACTAAGGCACTTTGTCACCTGCACTATTTTTTCATTCATTCATTCATCTTCTATACCGCTTAATCCTGTGTTCAGGGTCGCGGGGGGCCTGGAGCCTATCCCAGGAGACTTCGGGCACTAGGCGGGGTACACCCTGGACAGGGTGCCAATCCATCGCAGGGCACACACACATACACACACACTCTGCACTATTTTTTTCTTTTAAAAACATACTGTAATTTCAATATGTTTTTTAATATGTAACAAATTATTTATATCACTTTGTAGCCTTTTTTAATCACTTGAATAAAACCTTTATAGTTGTTATGGTCATTCTATACAAATCTGGATTTTTTCTTTTTTTTTGCCTGAAGGGTGCCAATAATTATGCATCATGGAAATGACTGTGTACTGGCAACCAAACAGTATTAACTTTAACGAGTTGAAGATTCATTCCGAAGGAAAAAAAAAAAACCAGTCACATTAGAGCTGATGACATTAGAGATGAATCATTTCCATAACTGACTCCTTGAGTCACACCATTTTCATCTCCTTCCACGGTTTACACACGTAAGATTAATGTTCGCATCTGAAGAGGCTTAAATGCTGGTAAATACTAAACAGCATGTTTGAAATACCGAACGAGACATTTTATCATGATGAACGGAATGAATGCGGAGTCTGTCAGGATCGACTCCTGATGAATCCTTAATCGATTCATTTCTCATCAATATGAATCATCTGTGTATTCATATAGAAAGAATGAGAGAGGGAAAATAGAGATGTCGTAGGTAGTGTTCTTTTTTTTACTGGTGGCTGTTGTAATTTCTGTAAGAGAGCTGTAGCGAGAGAGAGAGAGAGAGAGAGAGAGAGAGAGACTGGGAGAAGCAGGGAGGTGGGGGAAGAGAGCAGTAGGGGATGTAATCACAGCAGCAGCAGGAGGAGGAGGAAGAGGAGGAGGGGGTTGGTCTTAGTGTGATGTGAATGGAATTGGGAGCAAGAGAGAGAGAGAGAGAGAGAGAGAGAGAGAGAGAGAGAGAGAAATCAACCTGCCTCAGTCAGAACAACGAGGACACAATAAGCCAGCGAGAAGTCTCTGAGCATGCAGGCAGGATTTTCTTGTTTGTGAGACAAACACACTCGAAAAGGAGAAAAGAAGGCAAGAGAAAGAGATAGATAAAGAGAGAGAGAGAGAAAGAGAAGGAGAGCAGATAGCAGAAAAATGCTGTCATCGAAGAAAGGGGGGGACGACAGAGCACAGCAGGATGGAATAAGGACAGGGCAAGCAGACCTGCAGAGGTAAGAGCATTTCTATTAAACATACACACACACACACACACACACACACACACACATTTGTGATCTGATCCGCCATCAGACACTTTCATCTTTCTTACTGAAACCCCAATATTTCTCTTGCCCTATGTGTGTGTGTGTGTGTGTGTGTGTGTGTGTGTGTGTGTGTGTGTGTGTGTGTGTGTGTGTGTGTGTGTGTGTGTGTGTGTGTGTGTGCATGCATTTGTGTGCGCGATAGTAAAGCGGAAACAGAAAATAAGCTACGAGAAGCGAAAAGAGGATGTGTGAAACACAGTGAGGGGAAATGCTTAGGAGGAAATGATGTCGAGGGCTTAGTACGAGCTGTGCTTGCTGCTTGCACTGACTGCTGTTGTCTCAGAGAGAGAGAGAGAGAGAGAGAGAGAAAGAGACACACACACACACACACACACACACATATTTATATATATACACACACAAAGCACTTTTATGACATTGATAGGGAGCCACTGCAGACCTTGCTGCGAGGACTGCAAAGCCGCAGGACCGGACAGAAGATGTGGAGCAGGTGAAGATAGATAGATAGATAGAGAGAGAGAGAGAGAGAGAGAGAGAGAGAGAGAGAGGGATGACGGAAAGAGAAGAGAAGCAATCTCGCAAAAGGTAAGATGCATATTCATCAGTTTTATGTGCTTGCACAAAGTCACATCCTGCAGATGGAACAAGGGATGGAGGGACGTATGATTTTTTTTATTTGTAAAAAAAAGAAAAAAAGGATGAAGGCATCTCACATACCATGCCGAAACAATAAGAACCGGAGAGATGCAGCTCTACCACTTCCGCTCTTCTGTAAGATGAGGGTGTTATTTTCAAGGTGGCACATAGAAGGAAAAAAAAACCCAGAAGGATGCAGATGTATTTTATTTCCTCCCACCTTTTTCCTCTTTTTGTCCCTGGAGTGCATTGATGAAAAAAAAAAGAAAGAAAAAAAACAGAGGAGAATAAAGAGATGGTAAAAGATGGAGAGATGAATGAAGATAAAGAGGCATCTTATGTAACCAAGAGCAATAAAGACTACAGCAAGGGTGCATGCCTTTTCATAATGGCACTTGACCCTGAGTGTGTGTGTGTGTGTGTGTGTGTGTGTGTGTGTGTGTGTGTGTGTATGGATGATGTGGTTGTAGTTCCACTGCACAATGACATGCCATTTCAGGATAAATGCATTAGCCTTTGGCGTGAGGATGCTAACAATATAACAACCCTTGGTATTCATTACTCTACATCATCTCCTGTAGTGCTCTGGCTTTGTGCGTTCTCGTTCCCTCGATCCCAGATCCAGATCCAAACATTTCCACTCACAAATGAATCATTAATCTGTGAGTAAATCAGAGCGTGTGTTAATCTGCGGCATGGCGTCAGCTCGCACAGCCGGGAGCTCTGTGGAGTCTTCCGTATTTATCGGAAGCGTCGAACATATGTCAGTCTGCGTCGGTCGCGATCCCCTGCCGCTCACAACATCTCTGTTTTGCACCGGTCTAGGATCAGCGTTTTGGCCTCATTTACGTGATGCACCGAAGCAGGGGATGCTGATTTAGGAACGGTGTTTAATATTCCATTCGTTCAGTCATCTGCATAGTGGGAAACGACTCCAAAGAGGTCATGCTTACGTGGGGAAAAATTAAAAACAACAACCCTGGAGTTAATGTTTGCTTGGATAACACTGACATTATGTATGTGCACGCATACTGTAGGGCTGTAGAATCTTAAGAGCAAACACACATGCACATAGTTCCAGTGGTTCAACTGTAAAAGATATGTAAGTATAATAGGGTTGAATGTTGGTAGTCCAACCGTCTCACCCTGACAGATTCTAGAAATGCAACCGCAGCTTGGGTAATGTTGGATAAATTGGGCCCTTTTTTTTTTCAAAGTTGTCATCGTAAGTGCGTAAGTTCAAATCCCAATGATACCAAAGCTACTTTAGGTTTGAGAGCCAAGGAAGTCCAGAAGTCAATCATGGTCATCTGTCAGCTTATGTATGTAGAAGAGGGTGGATAGCACTTTTACCAGCATTCTCACACTTTCTCACAGTTTCCAAAAGACTCTACTAGTCGAATACATGTGACTCGAAGGAAGCATGTGACCAACCCTCACCAGACACTACTGATCGGTTAGAATATTTATGGTAAGGTATATATAAGGTAATGCCACACTGTTTTGGCAACTTCCCTCCAATCCGCAACACCAATATTTGTATTTTAAATAGGATTTCCATTCTTTCTTTTCTTATTTGATCTGCCTGACAGATACTTAGAGACGTCAGCTTTATTTCTGTTTAGGCATAATGAAAGTAATTATCTCAAAATCCTTCCAATGTTTCAGCAATTTGATCTCATGAGATAAGATAAGAAACCATTATTCAAATCTGAGCAAATCCTAACCATTATAAATACTAAATAATGTAAATTATGCACATTTGCAAGTGTTTTTTTTTCTCTTGAAAACAAATTCAAGTTCACACATTTTGCTTTTTTTTTCTAGAAAATCCATCTTCTTGCACAGTATTGCCAATAAAACCTGCATTTTAACATGGCCACCTCCTCAGTAGGTGTGTGTGTGTGTGTGTGTGTGTGTCTTATCCTCGGCAGGTTTCTTGGATACAGGGGTTGTCTAATAGCTCTAATGCAATTTGGTGTCTAAATCTGAGAGAAAAGAAAAAATACATCATGAACATAATGATTTTTGTCCATTTGTTAAAAACCAGGGAGAGGACATTCGCTTGCATTCCATTGCACGTTCTCACAGGGAAGCTCACCAATCCAACAGCTCGGCGTGTATAAACTGTAAAGCCCTGCCTTTCTGCATCGTCTTTTAGTCACAGTTGTGGTCCAATAATTTCGTTACATTTTAGCATATAGATCCTTTAATTTTAATACAACATAAACTTTTCAGGACGCAAAAAAAAGAAGAAGCTTACAGCACTGTGCAAAAGTTATGATGTCATGCCCAACCGCCCGCCCCCCCCCCCTTCTCCGCCTCATTTCTTCATAATAAATTTAATTCAATGACATCGATTAAGTGAAAGAAATAGGATCGAATATTTTCCTGTGACATGCTTCAAAGTGCCAAAAGCTACATTTAAAAAAATTGGTTGTTTATGTACTGTAACAACCTCAGCAGCGACCTCATTTCCCCTCTTGTCTGTCTGTTGCAACCACTCAGCATTCAGCATCACCAGTATACTAATCACCGGCCTGACCATCTGCACCTGTCTCTTATTGGTTCAGGTCTTATTTTAGGGGTTTTATTAATGCTTGAATGATTCAGAGGTCACTGTGTGGCTTAAGAAGCAAAAACAATTCCTCTGAAACGGGTCAGGTATAGGGACCGGACTGAAAAAAACGAGAGACAAAAAAGTCATTTTTCAGACTTTATTCAGACTTTCAAGCTTTTTCTCCAAGACTTTATTAAAGTCTACAAGGTAGTCTGGAAGCAAAATATGAAGAAATGAGGGGTAGCTCAAGGCGTGTGCACTGTTCTATAGATAGATAGGTTCATGCAAATACAGACGGCAAAGTAAAATACCACTGTGGTTTTAAAGGCCCCTGTGTAAAGAAGTAAAGAAACATGAGTGAAAAATAAAATAGCCTTTCAGGAAAGCATTAAAGCAGACCCGTGTCAAAGCTGAATAAGATCTACTGGGCTTTAAAGCCTGCTTTCAATTTGCATAATAAATGGAGCCAGTGTAAAATGTCAACAGCAGCAGAGTGTTAGATAAGTGCAGAACCTGTGATGTGTGGTCAGTGGAGTGTTAGACACACCCAATGCCCCCCCCCCTCCACAACCCCCCCCCCCCACACACACACACAAAAACACACCATCAGTCCATCATTATGTCCTTAATGTCTTCTTAATGGCGTTCTGGAGCTGTAATAGTTTTTGAGTTATGCCAGATTAAAAATTGGGGCATTTTTTTTTAGCTCACCCTGTAGACTTATATTGATTTGCGTGCACACGTTGAGTATCATGATCTGAGTTTTCCAACTGGCTCCTTATGGTGCAGTTCTACAACCCACTCCGACCTTGAACAAAAGCGAAGGCACACTGCATTAACTGAAGAAGAAAAGACTCTTTCCATTAATCCAGCGTTTTCCCAGAGCACTTGTTTGCTTTGCCGATCAGGATTCTTCTACCTTGTATGAGTGAGAGTGGAGCATTATCGCAATAAGGATTACAGAGGCTCTTTGCACAACAATAAAAAAGCAATGAACCATGGAGCAAAGGGGAAAATGAAATTATTTTATTGTTGTGTATATAGATATATATATATGGTGTGCTTCTTCTGATGGGCTTACAGCGATAATAATTCATCTTGTACTGGATTTGTTAGCTCTAATGGCTGACTTTGGATGCATTTAAATATCAAATGACTTTTGTTTTCAAGCCGGGTTTTGCATTTTAAAAAAACATTGCTAAAAGTAGTTTTCCTAGTGATCACATCAGCATGAAAAACAAGTGTGTTACTGTAACTGTTCCCACAATAGCCTTTAGACAACAACTTCTGTTACATTAAAGCATTTTGCATAGTCTCCTAAACACCGGAGAGTGCACATAAAAAAGAAACACTCGTTAAACACATTGCCTGCAGAAGAGTTGGAGCTGTGTGCAAAAGTTTATACCCCCTATAGGTTTTTGAATGAGAGAATTCAGATGTATTTTGTCAATGTTAGACTTTATCTATGAAAAGTCAGTGTATCATGTACTGTAAAAAGAACCTTGTGTGAGGAGGGAAGCGTAATAAAACTGTCAGAGATACGAGAAGATACAGACAAGTGGGCATACAATACAGTATAGTCAAGGATATTTCCCTGCAAAAAAAAAAGATATCGTAGCAGGTAAAGATTTACTAATTTATCGAATATTTCTCATCATGAAATTGTTTCAATATATATAACTGTTATATATCTAAATGATTGTTTCAAGATAGATGGATTATACATGTCTAGCTCTACTTTTCTTAGAAACTCATTGTACAATTTATTGTATATGTTTTTTTTTCTTTAATTGGCAAAGAAATTAGCTTTTTGCTTTAGTAATTAATCCATACAATTAGACAAAGTATCTACCAACAGAGCAAGAATTCTTTAGGAATCTCTACAAATAAAAATAGGAATAATAAATAATAATCAAAGTGTATATTTTGTTTATTAGGATCATACCAGAGTAGCTCATTCTTACTACATTCAAGACACATGGTTTCACTTGGTGTCAATTTTTCATCCTTTTTTTTTTTTTTTGCTTAAGTCTTATTTTATCCTAAGGGGTTCACAAACTTTTACACTCAAATCATACTTAGGAATGATTGAGTGATAACAAGTTGGTGCAGTAATGGCACCACATCCCATCCATTTACCCACATACTTACCCACCCACCAGTACACACACACACACACACACACACACACACACAGAGTACTGGATTACTGAGGAGAGAAAAGAGCTTTTCACAGCTCTTTGGCTCAGATGGAGAGGATCAATAAAGTCAAATCAATGTCACTTCATCAGATGTGATTGATGAGATTCTTTGCTGCTTATCTCCAACCCTCACCCCTCTTCAAAGCCAAAATGGTTACAAGAGACCCCTGTGTCTGTGAACATTTGTGTTTAAAATGGTGTTTGTACAGCAACTTGTTTTTTTTTTTTGTTTTTTTTTTTGAGGATGAAAAGTGATAAAAAATCTTTTGGTAATTTTAGGTATCTGTAATTTACAACTTTTACAAAAAAGAAATGGTTATTTACTATGTGATTCATTACAAAACAGTTACTCTGTGTCACTTTCTACATGTTCTTTGCATAATTTCTTGCTTGCATCAGACATCTATTTGCAGTTTAATAAAATTCCTAATAAACAAATTTTAATGAATGTGACAAGAATGTGAAATATACAGTATATTAAAGTTTTACAATGTATGTTGCACAGCATCTTCGTTCGACCATCAGATTCTGCAAGTTCAGTGTTTTTAAATAATATTAATATTCAATGAATATTAATGAAAAAACATAGGTGCTAGTAATCTAGTAATACACTCCACATTGTAACCTTAACGTACCTTACAGCTTGCAAGCTACTATGGTCAACTTCATTAGCATGCTACGTACAGTGGCTTGCAAAAGTATTCGGCCCCCTTGAACTTTTCCACATTTTGTCACATTACAGCCACAAACATGAATCAATTTCATCGGGATTCCACGTGAAAGACCAATACAAAGTGGTGTACACGTGAGAAGTGGAACGGAAATCATACATGATTCCAAACATTTTTTACAAATAGATAACTGCAAAGTGGGGTGTGCGTAATTATTCAACCCCCTGAGTCAATACTTTGTAGAACCACCTTTTGCTGCAATTACAGCTGCCAGTCTTTTAGGGTATGTCTCTACCAGCTTTGCATATCTAGAGACTGAAATCCTTGACCATTCTTCTTTGCAAAACAGCTCCAGCTCAGTCAGATTAGATGGACAGCATTTGTGACAGCAGTTTTCAGATCTTGCCACAGATTCTCGATTAGATCTGGACTTTGACTGGGCCATTCTAACACATGGATATGTTTTGTTTTAAACCATTCCATTGTTGCCCTGGCTTTATGTTTAGGGTCGTTGTCCTGCTGGAAGGTGAACCTCCGCCCCAGTCTCAAGTCTTTTGCAGACTCCAAGAGGTTTTCTTCCAAGTATTTGGCTCCATCCATCTTCCCATCAACTCTGACCAGCTTCCCTGTCCGTGCTGAAGAGAAGCACCCCAGAGCATGATGCTGCCACCACCATATTTGACAGTGGGGATGGTGTGTTCAGTGCGATGTGCAGTGTTAGTTTTCCGCTTTTCTGTTAACAATGGCTTTCTTCTTGCCACTCTTCCATAAAGGCCAACTTTGTGCAGTGCACGACTAATAGTTGTCCTATGGACAGATTCCCCCACCTGAGCTGTAGATCTCTGCAGCTTGTCCAGAGTCACCATGGGCCTCTTGGCTGCATTTCTGTTCAGCGCTCTCCTTGTTCGGCCTGTGAGTTTAGATGGACGGCCTTGTCTTGGTAGGTTTATAGTTGTGCCATACTCCTTCCATTTCTGAATGATCGCTTGAACAGTGCTCCGTGGGATGTTCAAGGCTTTGGAAATCTTTTTGTAGCCTAAGCCTGCTTTAAATTTCTCAATAACTTTATCCCTGACCTGTCTGGTGTGTTCTTTGGACTTCATGGTGTTGTTGCTCCCAATATTCTCTTAGACAACCTCTGAGGCCGTCACAGAGCAGCTGTATTTGTACTGACATTAGATTACACACAGGTGCACTCTATTTAGTCATTAGCACTCATCAGGCAATGTCTATGGGCATCTGACTGCACTCAGACTAAAGGGGGCTGAATAATTACGCACACCCACTTTGCAGTTATTTATTTGTAAAAAACTGTTTGGAATCGTATGATTCGTTCCACTTCTCACATGTACACCACTTTGTATTGGTCTTTCACATGGAATTCCAATGAAATTGATTCATGTTTGTGACTGTAATGTGACAAAATGTGGAAAAGTTCAAGGGGGCCGAATACTTTTGCAAGCCACTGTATCATTTGAGAGATTAGGGATATAAATATATTTAGCTGCTGTTTGCTCTTGTTCCTTGGTTTCTTAGTAAAAAGAGCACTAATTTTATAGCTTAAATATGTGAAAATGAGAATTAAAAAATGTGTACATAAATTAATCATCAGGGGGGAAAAAACATACGTAATGTGAAAATAAATGATTTGTGTTAAGAAAAAATTGAACGGAAAGAAAAAGAATCCTAAAAATCACAAGTGGAAAATAAATTAATGGTAAGAAAAACATTTTTTATTCTATAATGAAATAAAAAAAATCACATTGTAAAATGCACATTTGAAAAAAAAAAATCATAAATCACAAAAAATATATAAAATAAAAAAAAAACACACAAGAGGAAAATACATAAAATCATGTGGGAAAAAATAATTATGTAAAAAAAATCATATGAAAAAATAAGTGAATCATGTAAAAAAATGTATGTGTAAAATAAACTAGTAATGAAAACATTACTTACTGTATGTGTGTAAAATGATACATAGAAAATAAATGAACCGAGACAGTATTAGCTACATACAAACTAAAGTGAATTGCATGTTTCGTAAAAATCACATGTAAATAAAAGAATCATATTCAGTTATTTTCAGGGGGGAAAAAACCTAACGCATATTAAAATGTTTCAATTTCACCTCTTATTTATTCATCCATTCAACCAATCAATCATTCATGTAACTCTTCTGCAAGAGTCGATTTAGGATTTAAACATTTTAAGAACTGAAAGCTGTAATTGAATTTTTAAATCAAACTACATGGCTAAAGAAATGTCAGAAAGAGGAATAATAAATTCCTCCGGTAGCAGAAGATGGAGTGGAGAACGAGGTTTCCTCTTGAGGACAGGGCTGGTGTATGAGCGAAAGCGTCAAGAGAGAGCGATGGAGGAGGTTTAAGCCTCTCCTTTGAGACCCTAATCGGCTCATGGTGACACGAATGCCTGTGTCTGCTTTTGTCACTAGTCCTCTGGTACCATGTTACTCATGAGAGCCCAATTCCCTCTCTCTCTCTCTCTCTCTCTCTCTCTCTCTCCTGTACACACCCTCAGTCTGTCTCACTCTTTATCTGCCCTCTAAATCTCCATCAAGAAAGCTGTCCCTCCTTTCTGTCTGTCTCTCTCTTCCTCTCTGCTGTGTCTGCGGAAGTCATCCAGAGATTTATGTTCATCCCTCAGCACCGGCCGAGCATGGAGCCTGCCTGCATAATGGAGGCTGAGGACAAAAAGAGCAGAAAAGAGACAGAGAAGGAAGAGGCAGCAAGATAAAACAAGAGAGAGCTGATTCTTATCATCTCTGTCATGCATTTGATTCTTCGAAATGAATGGAAAACGCAATTAAAAAAGAAAAAAGGTTAAATACAGGCATTTCCTTTCTAGATAAAGACAAAGTACAGAGTACACACCCCTATCCAAAAAAACAAACAAAACAAAAACGGCCTTGAGAGCTGTAGCTGATTGACCATGAAAACATGCATATTTGTACCAGTTATGATTTATTTTCTTTGGTGCATAATTTATTTTGTTGATAATATCATCCAACATTATCTTTACCGATGTTATTGAATTTAATATTTAAGAAAATACGAGACACATGATTGCTGTTATATATTACAAATACCAGTTATGTAAAGGTCAGAAAATGCATTCTACCCTCAATCGAAGAGTAAACATACTGTAATCAGAAATCTACAGTATTCCAGTGTACGTCAACATTTACTGTAACTCGTCACAAAGACTAAATCGACACTACGAGCTTCTTTGTATGTTATCTTATATGGTTTTCTCGACGGCTCACTTTCATGCCTGCATGTGACCTCTATTTATGTTTAATCTAAACGCAGCAGTCCGCTGAAACGCCGTACAATGGTACATTTTTATCATCAATTTGTTATCTTGTAACCTGGCACCTCCAAGGCTAGGGGTTCGACTATCTCCCTCCTCCAGGTCTGTGTGTCTGTCTGTGTGTGTGTGGAGTTTGCATGCTTTTTGGATTTCCTTTCAGTACTCCCATTTCCCCCACAATTGAAAGACCTGTAGTGTAGACTGATTGAGACCTCCGAATTGCCCATAGTGTATGATTAGGTGTATATGTGTGTCTGTGTCTGTTACCTGGGTTAGGCTTCGGATGCCCAGCAACATGGAGAATGATTCAAACAATGAATGAAAGAAACCAAAGTACAAGAAACACATGGACAGATTAGCTGTGCAAGCCCGCGGCACAATTTGTTCTGGAAATCATTGCCACATTCTTTTCAGCCCTTTCCTGTATAGTTGTTTTGTACACTACTTAATTTGGATAGCAGTCTGTTCACTTCCACAAATACACTTTATTTGGCCTGACACATGTAGACACCTGAACATATGACATTGAGCTCTATGAAGACATGATTTGAGCTTTGAACTGTGCTGAGCCTTGACCTCAAGCCTAGATCTACTGTACAGTATTATAGCATATTATAGTAAAAGTCTTGATTTCTTTATATATTGCTTTCAAGGAACCTGACTTTCTGGTGTTTTTAATGCAGTCCATAGCACAAAAAAATCATTTCACTTAAAATGATTCTGTGCGGGGGAAAAAATGCAGATGATGGACATTAATTTCTAGACAGTGTCGTATTTCATTAAAAAGCCTACTGTGAAAACCTCAGTCATTTTTTTCCCACTGGTTTACATTTTAATCTGTATTCAGGGAAGAAACCTTACTAGTTCATGGTTGAAGAAAAAAACAACACTGGTTTGATAGCTTCCGCTTGTGACAACACACTACTTTTATTTAGGCACTTCTCTGAATATGAGACAAAAACGTCCTTCATTAACGTGACCTTCTCAACAATTGGGCACATCAAGAGGTAAAAATGCGAAGTAAAAGCAAAGCATTTTTTTTTGTGTTTGTGTGTGTGTGTGTGTGTGTATCTGCGTGACAAACAGCCATTAGGTTGGTAGAGCTTCAGCGCAGTGAGTAGGAAAAGACATGATGGTTCGTGCAGCAGCATCTCACATCATCGCTGTGTCTCTCTCTGCTATCAGCATACGATGATCAAAGTCACAAAATCACACTGAGAACGTGTCTGAGAGGGAAAAACAGGGACACCGGCTTCAATTTAGAGAACCTACAGAGCGTTCAGTATTAGCTCTTGATTCCTGTACTGCCGCTAAAAGATATAAATCTGTAGTGAAGAAATGATGTCTGTAGTAATTGGCATTTTAAGGCATTTATATATATATATATATATATATATATATATATATATATATATATATATATATAGAGAGAGAGAGAGAGAGAGAGAGAGAGAGAGAGAGAGGGTAGTTTAGTTGCCAGATGTTTTATTTTTGAGCTCCATCCTCTCTATGCAGGAAATGCAGATAGGATGTGACCTCATTCGTCAGTTGTGAGCGCTTTTGGTGTGGCCTTGGCATCAACCAAGCCAGTTCAACCCTGCACACTGAGCGGAAAGCTTTTTTTGTCAGTGCTTTCTTTCTCTCCACCACATATCCTGTCCATCAGTTACTACTCCATTTCTATGTTTGATCTTCTTCTTATCTCTTCTTTTTACTTATTTATCTTTATTTTCAGCATCAGGGTATAAATACTTGTTTACTGTCTTTTATTTCCTTGACACCTTCGGATGATGATATTCTAGTATTATGTTGATTGATTTGGTTTTTTGTTTGTTTTCGGAGAGCTGATTGGATCACAACAGTTGTGCTTGCATCCGGTTAGCGTTAACAAGTCTGTCATTTTTTCCCCCATCCAAACCGGCTAATTATGTCAACAGTTTTGGGGTATTTTGGGACAAACAGAACTTTATTTGTGTAAAGAATAAAGCACTTTGGGGCATGTTATAAGAAAATTTAAAAATTCCACAGTGCGAAAGGGCTTTCCCATGCTGCCACACACATAATTGGACTCAACAATCCAATAATCAAATTTTTCAGGCTAGTGCTGGTTTAAAGACACTTAATTCATTTGGAGTTTTCTCAATTTCTGGGTTTCGTGCTTGCCTTGGCATACAGATCCGGCTCTTGAGCTTTAGATCTGGCAAGCTGTTCCTAGACCAGCACTCATACATTCCTCCATGTATCGACACAGCTGCCACTGTTAGCAGTGTCTACGCATTACATTATGATCCCATTTTCCATTGATTGAAAGTGGGATCAATGTGGTTGCATTACATTTTTACTCTTGCTGCCTAGTGACAGACACACAGATAGACTGACTGAGAACCAAGAGTGTGGGTTTTCTAACTTGGGCTTATGCTAAATACCAGAGTACACAGACACACACATACACACAGAAGGCATTTGTGAGGCGTTTCAATTTACTTCTGTCTGCGTTCTGACAATTGCTTGATTGTTTAAGTCCAGTTATGCTGCTTTGGAGTCCAGCTGTGATCTGATAAAGGTGCTTTTCAATAGAAGCCAGATGATTAGAGCGATGGGGGAAAAAACAGACAGACAACCAGACAGACACAGAGAGATGGTTCGTCTGTGTCTTGCGTGTTATGTTTCTCACCTGTGCTCACCAATTGAACATCTTATACATTCATGCACTAATTAGGCCAGATAAATAAAAACTGTCCCCAATGGTGTGTGTGTGTGTTTGTGTGTGATTGCATTATGCTTTCAATGCAGATAAGGCATTTCTTTGTATTTTTTCTACCTTTAGGAACTTCAAGTGTTTCAAATGAAAATGCGCATTGCAGTAAGCTGTAAAAAAAAAAAAACTCGAAGCATAATAAGAAAAAAAATAACAACATTATTATTCCACATCTAAGCATTATGCACGCTATTTATGCACGTACCTCGAACCTAGGTGACATAATTCAATAACCCAATTCCTGGTTGAAAAAAAGTTTTTTTTAAACAAATATGCATAGCCAAAAATATTTAGACAACATACTGTATGCCATGTGTAATAGTTCTACTTGTGCACAAAACTTGATGATGACAATGATGACGACGATGATGATGTCTCTAATTCGTTCTAGCCTATCTGGCTGTATTAACTGGAAAACTAATGATGTGACAATGGTGTTCATCTTTTGGACTAAAGATAAAAAAGGCCATACTGTAGCAGTCAAGAAACCGTTCTCTGTACATAATCTTCAGGAAGCAATCAAACAGGCGTGCACACCAGTGACACCAGATTATTGTAGATATTATAGGACTTACTAAATATTGATTGTTATATTGCAATTTCATTGCATAAAGTAAGAAAACTCTTCCTTTGATCTTAATTGTCATTGTTTAAAAAGAAATGTCATTAAAACATTGAATTTCCCTTTTGTCTGAATACTTTGGCCCACCACATCAATAATCTACAGCTAGACTGAGTGGGTGGTCTAGACAGCTAAGTATAGACCTCCTTTATTCCTTTATTAACTATGGTGTTGTTTTTTCGGCTGCTCTGAGTATTAAAAAGGTTGCCTCAGCAGACTGACCATCTGATCCGTGCATTTAACTTGGCACAGGTTTTTTTATGCCGGATGCCTGCATCCAAGGTCCCTGGGTAAACTCAGGCCTTCTGCATGGCAGATGAGAAGCCTACAGTACCACTAAGCATCAATGCTCCTTTTACCCTGCACTAAGCTTTATCTAGTACAATTTAAAGAAACTAAGATATTACATAAAATTCAATATACTAAGGTGGAAGCAAGTGTATTATAGCTTTCCACTGCATTCAAAATTCAATGAAAGCAATATAGTGTCGTTTGGTTATGATTAATTTCTGTATTAATACTCCATCCTGTCTTTCATAGTTTCCAGTAACCATGTTGTCTTCCTATTGTGTTTACTATAGAATTAGAGGAATCCACATAAATCTTTCGCTGTCAGCGTCTAACAATGCCTATATTTCATTGCCGCATGCTATCATTCATTGTTTCCAGTAACAAGTGTGTGTCATGAGAGAAATATTCTAGCTGGCTGCAGTGGCAGTAAAATGGCTCCAGTATTGAAAGCAAGCATCAGTGTTCCTATATGAAGCAGTCTATTCATCAGACGCTTCAACTCCTCTGGCATCACTGCGGTGGCATGTAGTGGCAGCTTAAAACAACCTTCTTAGAAACCATTTCTCAATCTTTCTTTACCATGCACCAGGATTGATCTGGGATTATTGTGATTATGCAAATTTTCTTTTTTTTTTCTTTGCTCATCCATTGTTTACCATCTGTTTGCATAGCGATGGATCAATAAATCAATAACTCTAGAACAGCTGCTTTATTTAATGCTTTCCCTAAGCAGGCTTCACGAGTGGTCAAGAAAATGGTGGTGAATTTTCCTCATGGCATCCATTGTTATACTCAGACTGCCAGGTGCAGGCAAATTTAAGGAAGTGAAAAGAATAAAATGATCTGAATTGTACGAAGGAAGGATATGCAAGCTAAGGGACATGCAGAGACTTTACTGTGTTTCTGGTACATGCAGAGACTTTACTGCGGGTACTCTCAATAAAGACAGAGAGCTAAAGATACAGTATGAAAGCTGTCAATATCCTGTACTATGTTTCTGGTTGTGGGTTTGTACATGAGACTGCAAGCTGGATGTCAATTTGTATGCTAGCTAACAAGCTACTTCGAAAACTAGATTGGATTTTGAATGCTAGCTAGAGAGCTGTATTTAAGTTTGTATGCTACAGTAGCTAGTGAGTAGGATGCTAGCTTTTTAGCTAGTGAGCAGGATGCTAGCTTTTTAGCTAGTGAGCAGGATGCTAGCTTTTTAGCTAATGAGCAGGATGCTAGCTTTTTAGCTAGTGGGCAGGATGCTAGCTTTTTAGCTAGTGAGCAGGATGCTATCTTTTTAGCTAGTGAGCAGGATGCTACTGTAGCTTGATTGTGCTAGCTTGCAAACTAGATGTGAATTTGTATGCTAGCTCAAAAGCTAGGTGTAACTTTCTTTGCTAACTACTAGAGAGCTGGCTGTGTTTAGGTATATGCTAGCTAGCAAGCAAGCAAAGCCTGTGATATTGTAGCTATTGGAAGCATAAGGAATATTATTCAGTAAAGTAAAACATTTTTCAGCATATGATTTTAATCCGTTCCGAAATTTCATATTGCAAAACGCGTTTTCTCATAGGGAATAACGTAAATGCAGATCCTATTTGTTCCAGCCACCCAAAAAAAGCATTTTTTTGCAAAAAAAAAAAAAAAAAAAAAAACAATAACAAAAGAAATGTAAATGAAGTAAAATATGAAATAGACACGAAACCTTAATCTATGATTCATCTTGACACTGGCTGCTTTAAAAATGAAACTGAAAGCGGCTCCGTTTTCCGTCCTTGCTAACATTTGTGGGACCCATGGTGCTATGTTTTCCCTAAATCTTGTACAAAATGCAAAACAAAACACACAAAAAATATGTAATCTCAATTAACTTTGCTTTCCACTGACACAAATGAGTTTTGAACGGCTCCCGGATGCATGAGCAAATTAGCTGGCGTTCACTGTAGCTCAATTCAGTGGCTCGTAGGCCGCAAATGCTTTGTATTCCAAGTCAAAATTTCAGTTCATAAAGCGAAAATTCATGTGGTGGGACATTCTTATGGTGGGACATTCTTATGCTGTATCTTTAGCAGGGTATATAGTATCACGACAGTATCATGGTACTTATTTGCTGACATAGTACATCATGCACAGCTTCAGATCTTTGCTGTGGATGGTATCATGCTGAGAACCAGTGGTCCATTGACTTTCACGCTTGTGTGTTGGAGGGTGTGTGTGTGTGAGTAGTGAGGCAGTGTGTTTCTTTTATTCAGTATGGTACACTATGGTACAGTTCTACATACTTTGGTACAATGTGATGTGGTTCTACTATGTGGTACTGTACATGGTACTATGGAACATGTAACAGGATACTGTCAAAAATATGCTCTGCAAATTTATGTACCATAGTGTACCATAGTGCCTTAATATTACAACAATATGATACTTTCTGTACTATAACATACCAGAAGTATGTACTAACATATCTAATATGGTACCATATGAGATATTTGCTGAATTTTGGTAGCCATGTATCATGGTATTCACCAAAGTATTATGGTACACACCATAGTACTACCTCTTTACCCACTGAAATGCCATAGTACCTGCTCTGGTACTCTACAAAGTTCTGTATTGCCGACCAGGGTAATATCTGATGTACCATTGTAATACAACTGTATATTATGGTACAGTATGTACTCTAGTTTACCATACTAAACCATATTTTAAAAAATGATGGCAAACTCTTCAAAACTAGCACGCAAGAGACAATAACAGCAATCATGTGGTACTGGAAATGTTTATAAACCAAAGATATGTTTGGCTATAGTATTGTCATTTCTTCATTTTGGTCATATTTTCTCTGGGGATTTTGAAGAACACTAGCAAAGCATCATAACAATAACATTAACTTGTCTTATGTCTCCTATGCATATTTAATATACACTACATTTTGTTTACTGTATCATTAAAGTATTTTGCCCATGCCTGTGTGAAAGAACATATTATTGATCGGCCACATTGACAGGTAGCGTATATTTGGCCGCATATCTGTACTGCATAATTGAAAGAGATATTGAGACTCAGTGTTCGCTGAAGTCATGATATTTCAGCACATGCATGCTTGCTTATCTAAATGGCTGCTGATAGAGCTGAGAGAGAAAAGTAAGATCCCAGCAGTATTTCTGTAATTTATTTTTCTGCTTGCCTTTCATGGCACAGCTTCAGATCTTTGCTGTGGACGGTATCATGCTGAGAACCAGAGGTCCGTTGACCTTCATGCTTGTGTGTTTCTGTCTGTGTGTGTGTGTGTGTGTGTGTGTGTGTGTGTGTGAATATGAGACATTGGGTTTCTTTTTACGTGTGCGGGGGTGTATTGTTTAAAAAGGTGTCGGGCTGAATACAATAGTGGTGCTGAAATTAGGGAGGTCACATTTCTTGACGCGAATAAAAGTAGATAACGAAGAAGAAGGAGGAGTAGTTCAGATGGCATCTTTCCGTAAGGCCCAGCTGCATGGATACGTTATTAGAGACACAGCGCACAGTGTGGCCTAACATAATGGTCCCAGTGATCCCAGTCTCTCTCTCTCTCTCTCTCTTTCTTTTTCTCTTTTTCTCATTTCAGTGAGACAGCTGTTCTTCCTGCTCCCATGGGCAACAGGCCGCATGTCCGCAGGGGCCTCGCGCACATGCACAGACACACTGCAGTTGCACAGGAACTTGCACACGCATGCACACGAACAGAAAGGAAGCACGCAGCCACATTCAGACACAAGAGGAAGTCAGAGAAACTCATCGAGACACACACACGCTGCCCTTGAACTGTATTATATTTAACTTGAAATCAGTTCTCACCCAATTTAACGAGATAACATGCTTTTAACTGACAAGCTTAGCTAATAGCCAATGCTGTGTGACCGCATAGGGCCGCCAGACTGACACGACTTCAGCATCATCATTCGCTTCTCTGCCTAGTGATACACTCTTAAAGAGAAAGCGTAGCCTTGGTACTGAGATCACAGGAATGACAACGAGGCACGGCTCCACAGACAACGCAGAAAAGCAAAGGTGCGAAGATAAAGTGTAAGCACATGCACAAGTGTATGCAAAGGCATACTGATACGCTTATAAAAATCTATCTTCCTGTTCCGAACACAAAACATGAGCATTATTTCATTTGTCTGATTGTTGGTTTGTTTACTGACTGTCTGACTGAATGACCAGATGATTGACTGCATTGATGGTGATGAGCATCACGCTCAAGCACTATAAAATTGCTTTAACTGTTGTTTTTATAAGCTTATTGAAGTTTTAAGTCTAATTTAGTGCTTGTGTAAATCGAGTAGGTTTAATCTAAAGTTCAAAAACGTGTATACGCAATGTCCACTTGAACTCAAGCACCAATTTTAATAACACTAAGAAAAGCACTGTTTGTGTGAAACAAAAGCATTTTAACACGCTGTAACCGGTTTGGATTCTGTGGGTGGAAAGTTCAGGAGTAAAAAGGTTTAACAGCTTCTAAAAACAAATGGTGGTGTGTACTGTACATATTTTTTTTTCCCCGGAAAAAGTGTATAATGCATAGTCAAAAACGGTCCTACTGTAGTTTGCAGTTGGTTATAGTTTGTTCACGGTAGTGTAGTGGTTAACACTGTGGTCTTGCACGTCTAGGGTCGAGGGTTTGAATTCTCTGTCAGGTCTATGTCTGTGGAGTTTGGATGTTCTCCCCATGCTTGGTGGGTTTCCTCAAAGTACTTTGTTCTCTAAAGACATGTACATTATATGTCTAATTGGTGTTACAAAATTGCCTATGAGGGATCTTCATCTGTATGGAATGATGATAAATATGATAAATAGATGCATTGGTTGCATAGGCAGTAAATAACCTTAATAGTATGCTGGATTCCATCAGCATATTCGCTAATGTGCCATAGTATACAATTAATACAATCCCTCAAGCTTCCTACTAAGCTAGAGTATAGTTTTATAGTTGGTAAAACTTGTTATTGTCCATGTTTTACTCCACATATCTTAGTGTAACTACATACCTTTCACATCGTGGTCGAAACTACTGTATAATTTGTTGGTTTGACATGACGATCTTCTCATACATACAGTGCAGCTTGGTGTAGCAATTATAAATAAAATACATATGCTTTATTAAAATCACTCACTCACTCATTGTCTACCGCTTTATCCTGTATTTGGGGTCAAGGGGGGGCCTGGAGCCGATCTCAGGAGGCTTAGGGCACGAGGTGGGGTACACCCTGGACAGGGTGCCAATCCATCGCAGGGGCCACACAAATACACTCACTCACACTCACACACTACGGGAACACCAATTAGCCCAATCTGTATGTCTTTGGACTGTGGGAGGAAACCGGAGTACCCTGAGGAAACCCACCAAGCATGGGGAGAACGTGCAAACTTCATTAAAATACATGTTTCACCAATTCTCTTTGTATTCTTAATTCCTCTTACATACTTAATAAGACTGTAAAACATTGTTCGATGTTGCTTCTGACACCTGCTGTTTATTGAAAGTCCCTATTGAAATGGCTATATTGGCTTTAATTGTAATCTTATGTTATGGTCATCTTCTTAGATAGATGTGGTTGACACAAGCAGTGAAACTTCTGCCATTGAAAAAACATACTTATGAGTTGCAGGGTTGAGCTTGAACTTTCTGGCTGGTGAAGGCACCTACAAAACAAAATGCAAGCATACATGCTAAACTTCGTCCTATAGACTTCCTGTTATAAATCACTGATAATGGAGACTCCTTCCAAAAATGTAAAATAAAGATTCCACAAAAAAACTTCCATATATCACATATTAATCTGTCTGTGTGGGACTTGTATGGGTGGTACTTGTATTATGTATGTGTCCTATGTCCTTTGATACTATACAAACAATAACATATTACAGTAAGAGATTTTATTTGACTTTTGCTTGAACTCTTGTCAGAGTAGATTTTATCATAATCCTGTCCAATCATTATGAAGAAACAAAAAAAATGCCACTTCTGTACTTTTGCAACCTTTGCACCAGATAAGACTAAGCAGTAGGTTGCTTCAACTTCCTGACCTGAGGTCGGTTCTATCCATCGTGTACGCTTTCACCTGTTCGTGTTTCCATGTACAGGAAAACATAACTTTTACAGTAAATCGATACTAAGTGTACCCTTATTGAGTTGCACCATATTAAAAGTTAGTTCACGTAAACTGATCTGACATAGGAGCATTTGTGCTGAAACAAAACCTTTACACTAGATCAAATAAATAAATACTATAATAATAATAATAATCATCATCATCATCATCATCAGTCTGAATTTCACTGCAGCATGAGGAGGACAAATCTCAGTTTTTCTGCGCTCACCAAACCTGCATCTGTTTCCCTGAATTGAGACTTGGCTAGTCTTCCCATGAATAATTGAGAAATGTCTAAACCATGCCATGCTTATTAATTATTAAACCACACCAGATGTATGTCCAGTTCTTTTACTGAAGGACAGATTGTGGGTCAGCAAAATTATCGGGGTGTATTTTTATGTGTCTGTCATCAGCAGATGTTAAAAACAGCATAGCCCAAAGGTGGGATTGACCTCGCTCTGCTGTGGGAGCCGGGCCAAATGGCTGGGTTACTGCCATGCGACACGGAAAGCTGCTTTCTCCTTGGTCGTGTCCAATTATTGCTACAATGTGGCAGACGTTTTGTAAAGGTTAATGGCAAACCGAGCCTGAGAGTGTTCGTGAGACATGCCGAAGGTATTCCGATCTCAAACATTTTAAGACCAAGTTCTTCCGTGGTGGCGGGCAGAGAGAAAAATGCATGCATGTGCACGTTCGTTCCTGACTCACCCTTGGAGAGCAGCCAGAGACTTTAGAAAACAAATTACTGCCCTTATTGCTGCTGTGCTATCTCCAGTCAATTAGCTCTGAGATGAGTTCCGTAAGAGTGTTAAAAGTTCTCATTACGGGCTTTGATTGATAACAATCTCTGCTCTGGATTCTGTGCTTTAGCATCCGTCTGCACAGCACTGACTGCTTTTAAGAGACGGAGAGGCAGAAAGCAGGATTTACAGAATGCTAAGCATATGTAGTATGTGGTTTTAAAATGTCTCTACTCCCACTAGAGTGCAAACCAGTTACACATACTGTATGCTCGACATGACTCCAGGAATGGTTGTGAAACATTCTGAGTAATGCCAATGGTCAGGACAGGAGGGCAGATCCAGAGCAAAGTCACCTCTAACTGGACGTGGACCTCTTTTTTTTCCCCGTCCAGGCAGAGAAAGAGAAACAGAGGGCACGGGAGAGCAATAAGTCAGCCAGACGGCCGCCGCTTAGAGTACAAAATAAAAAAGAGGCATATCAAATGAATGACAAAGAGAGAGAGCCAGCCAGAGCCAATTACTTAACAGTCTTTCAGCCCTGGATGTAATCCAAGAGAAAGAGAGAGTCAGAGAGACAGAGCGAGAGAGAGAGAGAGAGAGACAGAGCAGGGCCGTGCAAGCATTAACGGAAAAAATGGTGAGAATACAGATGTATTCATCGTTTTGCATAAAGTCACTCAGTGTGATATTTGGCGTCAACTTCTTTCCTACTGCAGCATTTCAGCTCTGCTTAGCTAAAACCATAGAAAGAAAAAAAAGACCGCAGTACACCTTAAGATGCAAGGAGTAGTGGAAAGAAATAAAGCAATCAATACTGGGCCTTAGGATTGGCTGTTGGGAGCAGGAAGAACCACACGTTTTTTTAAACAATTACCCCAAATCAATGCCTCATTATCCAATATGGGGTCTTAGTGAAGGAACCCTTCCCCATGCTGTTCAATCAGCGCTTACAACGCACGCAGAAGACTGGATCTAATCATGTCCCGCTTAACAGGGACGTCCGTTTCCGAAGATTGGTCTAAGGATAGCGTCATGCTTCCTACTAACGACATCGTGGCCTCTTTGATAAATTGGTAAATTGACCATCACGTGTTTGTACATGATCTTTTTTGGCTCTCAGCTGAACAATCAGCTAATATTTTTGGCTGCTGGCCCAAAAACATTCAGGTCCCTGCTCTGGTGCATTCTAAATCCTCCACTTTACATAACCTCTCATGGGTGTGGATGAGTTATGCTTGGAGTTACCATTTCTAACACTGCATTTATCACATGCCAGGAATGGAAGATCAGAAAAAAAGAGATCATTAATATCACCAAATATGCTCCTTGACAGGAATGAAATCAGATGGAACGAATAAGAAGACTCATAATGACTTAATGAGCCTTAAAGATCTCAGTCATCTCATCTCATAACTTTCACCAGATATTTGAGCAGTTACAAATCATGGTTGGATAAACTAAGATAATTATTCTCCTGCTTATCTGCTGCTGATGGACAGTCAGCTTATGAGATTATGATGTATGACGAGCATGAAGGTGGGCGCATGTTTTTTGATAATGCTTGATACCAGTTGTGAGATTGATACCAAAATTAGTAAACTTCTTAGTATAACTCATTATAGTTGACTCATTATCTTATCACAGTACATTATTGTTTTCATTGTATTGAATTGCCTTATTGTTATAGTCACTCATGCTACTGATTGAGTTTATGTTAAAGATGTTTGATCAGGTTGTTTATATGGGTGTATACGGCGTACAGTATATACAGTAGCATTTCTGCATGACATTTTCAAACTGCACTCAACTTTGATTGCTCGAGGAAAAACATCCAGATCACTGCCATGCCATGTTTGTTCAGTAATCCAGTACTGTACACTAGTTTTAGTAGCAGTAGTAGCATTAGTATCACATGACCATGCATGTTGGTATTAGAACATATTATTAGTACAAAAACAAGTGCATGCGCATGATATTGCAAGTATACAGATGCTAATGCATTCTCAATTATGATTAGAATATCACCTGAGCCATGTTATTTGAATTATTCTACACTTCTATATCCTTACTGTAAGTGAACATAAGCTTATCTCCAGACTCTATTTTAATAAGCTGAGGAATCCATGCAGAAATCTGATACCTAATCTGATAAAGATCATCTTAGAGTCAACTTCATTTTCAACTGCAATTTCATAACTGGTGTGTTGATACACGGTATAGGCCAAAAGTTTGGACAAACCTTCTATGGACACACTATCTGTCAATGTGTTTTCTTTATTTTCATGACCATTTACATTGGTAGATTCTCACTGAATTCATCAAAACTATGAATGAACACATGTGGAGTTAACATGTACTTAACAAAAAAAGGTCTCCACAGTCACCTGACCTGAACCCAATCGAGATGGTTTGGGGTGAGCTGGACCGCAGCGTGAAGGCAAAGGGGCCAACAAGTGCTAAACACCTCTGGGAACTCCTTCAAGACTGTTGGAAACCATTTCAGGTGGCGACCTCTTGAAGCTCATCGAGAGAATGCCAAGAGTGTGCAAAGCAGTAATCAGAGCAAAAGGTGGCTATTTTGAAGGAAGTAGAATATAAGACATGTTTTCAGTTATTTCACCTTTTTTTGTTAAGTACATAACTCCACATGTGTTCATTCATAGTTTTGATGCCTTCAGTGAGAATCTACCATGTAAATGGTCATGAAAATAAAGAAAACACATTGAATGAGTGAAGGTGTGTCTAAACTTTTTGCCTGTACTGTATATACCTCAGCATACAAATTTAATCCGTCCTGGTTCTTAAGGTGAAATTTCATATTGTGAATCACATTTTCCCAAAGGAAATAATGAAATAATGTAAGTGCAGATAATTTGTTCCAGCCATCCAAAACCCCAAAATATTCCCAATATTACAAGTTTCAACACTATAATTATATTTTTGCATATAAAAACAGTCAAAACATGAACATGAAATAAATAGACATCTGACTCAACCTTAATCGCTGATTCCTCTTGGCACCGGCTGCTTTAAAAATTAAACTAAAACTGGCTCCCTTTTCTTTTTGCTACCGACCTTGACACAAATCCAAAAGTTTTGAACGGCTCCTGGATGTACGTGCAATTTAGCCGCCGTTTGGTTCAGTCCGGTTTGTTTATTTATATGTTGAAAATGCCGTATGCCGAGGCAAATTTTATGCAAAATTTCAGTTCTTAAGGTGAATTTCAGTTCTTAAGGTGAATTTCAGTTCTTAAGGTGAATTTCAGTTCTTAAGGTAAAAATTCACAAGAGGTATGTGTTTGTATGGCAAAGGTACCAATTGTGTGTGTGTGTGTGTGTGTGTGTGTGTGTGTGTGTGTGTGTGTGTGTGTGAGTAATGACTGGTCATGCTGTAAATCAGACTTCACTTCTGGCGTTTGACTTTTATTACATTATAACTGTAATTAGACATACCTCTCCACTTGGTGCAATAATAATTAATGATACTCAGCATGTGTGAGTAGTGTCATACCAAATTCTACAAATGCAATGAAAATTCAAAAATGACAGGATCAAGGTCAGATTGTACAAAGCAGCTCCCACATTTGTTGTTCAAAAGAGGTGTGGGTTACACTGCCATGAGTCTTCCTTTGGTTTGTAAACGAGGACACGATGACATACTTTTCATCACACGTGTGACATCACGTCCTCGATAGGAAGCTGCTCCTACCGGAAGGAGGGGGATGTAAAGTACGAAGGAAAAAAAAAAAACGGTCCAAGAGATGAATCTTGTCTAACCATAGCAACCTGCCACTGCGCCCTCTGACCCCGTTTTTCCATTGTTCCATCCTGACAAAACAAGCGGTGGACGCTCCGGCCTTGTCCGCGGTTGCATGCCTGAACCAAACAGGAAAGATGACTGAAATCCTCCCTCGGATTCATTACGGCCAAACTTCATACCGCTGCAATCAGCGTTGGCAGGATTTGGCCCATGACAGAGCGTACTGTACTGTAGGTCAGGATAAACTGTCTAAAGGAAGGGAAGAGGAAAGAGAAACCCCTACATGTGACGTCATAGGCAGTGAGTTTGGGTCAGGTTGTACAAAAAGTTCACTTGTTTTAGTAAAAGTAGATCTGCACCAGTCTGGATGATGAAAGCTAGAAAGTGATGAATTTCATGTTTTATTCAATTTCTAAAGCAATTTTTTTTTGCCAGATTATTTATCATAGAAATTGGCAGGCAAGTTGAGTCCTGTAGAAAAATACAAAATTCTTAACAACACACAGTCCCCAGGACTCGGCATAACAACCAATTCCCTAAACAGCAGCCTTGCAAATTATAAAAATAATTATGCTTGTGCTGTAAATCTTCATTGTCATTTCTGGCATTTAACTTTTATTACATTATCACTTTAACTAGATACAAAAATTATCAGCATTTACAATCTAAAGTGAGCAAACAAGCATAATATTTATTCATTATCAACTCTCGCATTGTCCTCTACATGCTAATGTATATTACATAGGCTCCTCTTGCCCCATACGAAAAGACATCAAGGACAGTCAGCCGGGACTTTGTGGGAGCTTTTGTGTAAGAAGTACAGTCCAAAAAGTAATAACCTTCCCAATCTTCTGTGAGTCCAGTTTAAGCCGCTGCCTGCTGTCCAGTGTAATCTGTCTTCCCTTAATCTCCTGGCAGAGTCGAGAGAAACGTTGCAGTTTGGATGGCTTTTTGTCTACTTGCGGTCTAGCGCAACAGGAAGAGTTTGCACAACCTTATGTGGAATTGTCAATCAGTCAAAAACAGCAAACGGCCGTCTCGTGCACGAAACAAGACATCCTCAACATGTTGTTGGAATAAAAATAATCAAAACAGAGATTATTAGTGTAAGATGGCCAGAATTATTGTTTATTACTCTTGTTTTAGAAATTTCTTTTTTATAAAAGAACGACACATTATAATATATATACTCAGCAAAAAAAGAAACGTCCTCTGACTTTCAACTGTTTTTACTTTCAGTAAACTTAATGTGTAAATATTTGTATGAACACTAAAAGAGTCAACATCATAAGACATAAACTAAAAATGTTTCCCAATGTGTCCCTGAATGAAGGGAGGCTCAAAATCAGTCAGTACCAGTCAGTATCTGGTGGCCACCAGCTGCTTGAAGTACTGCAGTGCATCTCCTCCTCATGGACTGGACCAGATTTGTCAGTTCTTGCTGTGAGATGGAGGGATTGTGTGTTCCTGGTGTGACTCGGGCAGTTGTTGTGGCCATCCTGTACCTGTCACGCAGGTGTGATATTCGGATGTACCCATCCTGCGCAGGTGTTGTTACACGTGGTCTTCCACTGCGAGGATGATCAGTTGTCCTTCCTGTCTCCCTGTAGCGCCGTCTTAGGCGTCTCACAGTGCGGACATGGCGATTTATTGCCCTAGCCACATCAGCAGTCCTCATGCCTCCCTGCAGCATGCCTAATGCACGTTCACGTAGATGAGCAGCGACCCTGGACATCTTTCTTTGGGTGTTTTTCACAGTCGGTAGACAAGTCTCTTTAGTGTCCTGCGTTTTAACAACTGTGACTTTAAATACCTACTTTCTGTAAGCTGTTAAGGTCTTAACGACCATTCCACAGGTGCATGTTAATTAATTGATTATGGTTAATTGAACATGCATGGAAAACATTGTTTAAACCCTTAACAATGAAGATCTGTAAAGTTATTTGGATTTTTACAACATTATTGTTGAAAATAATAATGAATCACAGTTTTGATTTTAGCAATGCTGTGATGTATGTTTAAAAAAGTTGACTGTAAATGATATATTGTATAAACGGGTGAAAGTACTGTGCAAAACTATTAAGCCACTCCACATTTCTTTGTATTCTGCATGCAAATTCCCAAATTCTTGTATTTTTAATCTAGTCTTGAGTCCTGAGAAGGTCTGATTGACTCTGATCTTTTGGCTCTGATATATATATCTGATATATTAATATATTAATATATTAACTAATATATTAACCGGTGAGTGTTTACGAAGTCAAACGACTTGAGATGAATTGCAAATCTGTCACTTGAATGCAGTCATTTGTCTCATTTAATGCAGTGCTGAGGAAACGCAGTGTTGCCAACCGGCTGCCTGTTTTACACCGTGACAAAGCTGCTGAAGTCAAGCCGTAGCAAATCTTTTGCCTCTGTGTCACAGAGTTGAGGCAACAGTTGAGTTTATGCTTCGGCTTCCTGAGGCCTGTGTCAGCGCGTCTAGAGCGATTGTTCAAACGGAGACGCCTGACCTTTTGAGCTGACGGACAAATTAAGATTTGAGATCTTTGAGATGCAGTGAATACAATACAATGAGTGAGTTCAAAATACACTACTTGTTCTCTTCATTTAAATTGTGTAAGTTATTTATGCTTGTGCTGGCTTGGACTGGAGGCGGAAGGTCAGGGAAGACGTTTCTTGAAAAACCTATTGTACTTGCAAAGCTGTAAACCTTTAAAATACATAGGAGAGCAGCTATAAAAAGACTCGCTCTAGGATACACGAGTTTATTTCATGATGCATGGAAGGATACAGACCGGATCATTTTGACACCGAAAAAAACACTGTCATCACTTGAACCATTTCTGAGCCAGTTGAAAATTCCCTCTAGACTGCACCAATATGGAAAGCTATTCTGTAATCCTGCATGCTTGTTATTTTTTTTGCATTGCCCTACAGTAGCTCACTGTGTTACAAATTTAAAGTACTAAAAGTACTAAATGTGAACATTATTTGGGGGGTTTGTTCATCTTTATAAACAGAAAGCTGCACAGATGCAATGCATATCTTGTGTAAAAATCAGTGCATTTTGGTTGCGTGTGCAAAATGCTAAGAATGTGTGATTCGTCTGAAATTGTCTGAAATAAACTGCTTCAAGTATGGTCAATGGCTCAATTGAAAACAATAAGCTGTTTTGTCTTATTGCATAAATGGAAATTGAAAAAAAATATATGAGTGTGTTTTTTTTGGAGTAGGTTTTTTTCATTGAGAACATTAGGGAACATGAGAGAATTAGGACAAGAGGAGCTCAATGATGACCTATGATGGCGTGCATTCACACCTCTGTCAGAGGGCATGTTTGGCCTGGATGACTGTGGGAAATAGTCATGACAATTCAGTCAAGCCAATGTTGGTAAAAAAAAAAAGAGAAGGATTTCCAATAGATGCTGAAGGGTGCTTTCCAAGGCACAAATGAAAGTGTTAATAACCACGTCATCAAATGGTTTAACCTGAAATTAGATGAGGGAATGAGGTTCAAATGAGCCTTTAGCGTCAGTGAGATAGTGAGGGACACTGTTCAAGCTCATGAACAGCTGCCTACTGTATGATGAATAGAAGGATAGTTTAGTCAGTAAAATCACTCACTCTAACTCACTCATCTTCCATTCTGCTTTATCCTGTATTCAGGGTTACGGGGACCTGAAGCCTATCCCAGGAGCTTTAGGGCACGAGGCAGGGTACTCCCTGGACAGGGTGCCAATCCATCACACACACACACACACTACAGGCAATTTGGGAATGCCAATTAGCCTAATCTGCATGTCTTTGGACTGTGGGAGGAAACCGGAGTACCCGGAGGAAACCCACCAAGCACGGGGAGAACATGCGAACTCCGTGCACACAGAGACAGGAATCGAGCCTGGCCAGGAATCGAACCTGGACCCTGGAGGTGCAAGGCGACAGTGCCACACCACAACTACACCACCGCCTATTTAAATCATAATATTTGACAATTTTGATAATTTCATTAGTCTTCTTGTCCTTACTACACTTGGACCTGCAGCAGATTCAGGGTCAGGTTTAACAATAAACTTGGATTTGACAGCTCTTCTTCTATTTTGGCACAGATGTGTATAAAACAGTTCCTGAATTGGGCGTCTGCTATGTGAGTCATAAACAACAATACTGTATATTGTTTCAGTGTTGATTTATTGTATGCAGGAAGGCTATGCGATTGGAAACGTTTCATTATTGTGTACTGTACATTGGTGCTGATCACCACTTACAATCAGTATGTACTTCAGTGTCTCACTTTCATCAGAGACTATAAATCATATGATAGTGGACTGACTAGTAAAGGGTCTTTAACGACTGCAGCATCATGCCATTATGTGACTCAGCATGGCTAATTATACACTCACTGGCCACTTCATTGGGTATGTCTTTTTTAATGCTGGCTTGGACCCCCTTGCCTCAATTCTTCATGACATAGATGCCTACAAAATTGCCTTTTGGTTCAAATTGATCTGATACCATCAATTACTGTACTGTACTGTATATGCTGCACATCCATAATGCTGATCTTACATCTACTAGATCTCATGGGTGCTCCATAAGATTGAGATCTGGTGACCATTTGAATACAGTGAACCCATTGTCATGCTCAAGAAACCATTTTAGCTTTGTGATATGGCGTGTTATCCTGTTATCATCAAGTGATGGACATGGCCAGTTGGTAATATGGGGCCCAAAGTGTGCCAGGAAAATCTCCTCCACACTACTACTCCATAACCACCAGCCAGAACTGTTGGTCCAAGGAAGTATGGATCCATGCTTTCATGTTGTTTACAACAAATTCAGACTCGACTACCAGAATGTTGCAGCAGAAATAGAAACTCATCAGACCAGGCAATGTTTTTCCAATCTTCTATTGTTCAACTTTGGTAAGCCCATGCAAATTATAGTCTCAGTTTCCTGTTCTTAGCTGACAGGAGTGGCACCCGGTGTGGTCATCTGCTGCTGTACTGTAGGTTCGACTTCAAAGATGTTCTTCACCATACCTCAGTTGTAATGAGCCGTTATTTGAGTTACTGCTCCCATTCCCCTCTGACCTCTGGCATCAACAAGGCATTGGTTTGTTTTTTTTTTGCCCAGAGACCAGTCTGTCTGTCACCAACAACCATGTCGCATTAAGAGTCACTTAAATAACCTTCCTCCCCTATTCTGATGCTCGGTTTGAACTTCGGCCGATAGTCTTGACCATGTCTACATGCCTAAATGCATTGAGTTGCTGACGTGTGACTGGCTGATTAGATGTGAAGATAACAAACTAGCTATTGAGAGTATATACTAATTATACACAAGTGATATGAACCTCATTGTACAAAAAAGATGTGGTTCAGACCGCATATCCGAATGTAGCTACAGTAGGTGCTTATTGTGTGTAATAGCTTACATTTGTAGTATTTAGAACTTAGACATCATATCAAAGTTCAGATTTTCCATCAGGAATGTAAAGTATGGTGAATAACCTATAGAAATATTGTTAGATGTAATTGTAGTCAAACTGAGGCCTTTTTAAGGTAACTTATACACACATTTAGGGTAATCGTTGATATTCTCGGTGGTTTGGTAACATTTCCAGTTTCTTTCCGCTTATACATCAGGTAAATTAAAGGCTTAACAGCTTAGTGTCACCTAGCTAAACCTCAGCTATTACATAGCTTCCACACTTGGTTTGTGTGTCTGTGTTTTTCCCAGTTGCTTAGCAACAGTGGTCTCAAGACTATTTTATAGTTTCTTTGCTGGAACTGCTTTTTGTAGCATTTTGTAGTCAGAAAGATAGATGACACACAATATGAATGATCTTTTAATAGTATTACGTTAGTTTAAATGTTTAACTCCCTTAAGAGGACTTGGCATGGCCTTATTCTCACTCTTATGCTTTCCCAACTTGAAGTTTAAAAAAAAAGTATGTTCTCTTTTTGAAAAGTTAACCGCCACAGTATTACATAATTAGAAACTGAAAAAATAATGTGCCGCTACTCTAAGGCCCTCCTGTGAATTCTCAGGGCCATACAAATACGTTTCTAATTGCAAGCCATCAAATTAACTTTAAATTGATGTAGGCTTGTAGGCTTGCAGGCTTGCAATAAGCAGTACCATCGTTTATTTCTGCCAGAAATTACTGCTTGGGATGTTTTTTTTGTTGTTGTTTTTTTCCTGAGACTTTATTGTGTTTTATAGAGGATGCCTGGTGGGTACACTAATGGGTAGGCTATTTTAAAAACGGACTGAGACGCTCCAAGATAAACTAATTTGATCACGCAGTATAAGATCACATTATGAGAAGCAATATAAGACGGTAGAGCCGGGAATCAATATGAAGTGTGTCACGCTGGGGGACGCAAAACAGAACGGGTCGCATGTGGTGTGGTTACTGGGCCCCTTTGTGGGATGGTAGAGCTCATCTATGCCTATGTAATGTGTGTGGGCACATACACATACTGATATGGACACATACTGTACTGACAAACACATAAGCAGTTGTGGCGACACTTACTTTTTGCAAAAAGTAGTTCATCTGTTGCTCTGTGCAATGTTATAACCACTACAGAACCTAAAGTTCAAATCATTGATTGTGAGGATATTATTATTATTATTATTATTATTTTAATTTTTACTTTTTTATCCTGGGCGAAGAACCATGTGTTTTCTCCTACATGATTTCTCCTACTCATTGGGAACTAATTAAGAAACTGTGACATTACACTAATTTGTATATATTTTATGAATTCACTGATACTAAAAAGTGTTGTTTATGATTTTAAATAAGGGTGGATTGGTCAAAAATATGGAAATAAATAAATGGCCAAAATACAGCTAGTGCTCATCTGGCATTTCAAAGATGGGTTGAAACTGGCCTTGTGAAAAGCTTTGATCCATACCCATATATTACTGAGCTACAGTCTCATCAAGGTTGTGGGTGTGGGTGTGTTCTGGCATCCAGCATTAGATGACAGCAGTATGTGGGCCAGAAAAAAGTGGTAAGTGTGGGCAAGCATGATTTGTTATCAGTGTATGTTGAGTGTAACAAGCATAGCAACAATGATCAAGGATAACACAGATTGTAAATATTGGCTAAACACATACCAGCCACTTTATTAGATATCTTCTTAATTATCTTGTAGGTACATGCTCCTTGCACTACTCCACATACTGTATTTCCATGTCTCTATGATGTTATAGCATTGCTTCCTCGCAGCTCCAGTCTCCGGCCTTAATCCTGAGCCCACTTAGAAATAAAGTTAACAAACAAAACATTGCTTTGACGGTGCTAATAGCCTCATGAGACCTCTTTGTCTTTAATATGGACAACACATTTTCTCTCAGCTCGTATGTTTATACTTGTAAGATCCTCACCGAAGGACCGTTGGGTATTACTATTACTCTTTCGCAAAACTTCCTGTTTGAAGAAACTGAGCAAGTTCAATAGTTATCAGGTCAGCAGTATCAGGAAATTACAAGGTATACAACATTAGAGTTTGGATCTGAGGAGTTATTCTTTTAGTATACTGTATATATGGTGTCCCTTTAATTAAAGTAAATTTTTTAAAAAGTAACTTAAATTGACTAATTGGCGTTCCTAAAATTGCCCGTAGTGTGTGATTGGGTGTGTGAGTGTGTGTATGTGTGTGTGCCCTGCGATGGATTGGCACCCTGTCCAGGGTGTACCCTGCCTAGTGCCCGAAGTCTCCTGGGATAGGCTCCAGGTCCCCGGCAACCCTGAACACAGGATTAAGCGGTATAGAAAATGAATGAATGAATGAATGAACTTAAATTGATATTTTTAAATCAATTTAAATAGTATTAGAAATCTCCACTCAGGATTAGCACCATTGTCTAACACCTTCAGGGTTTGGGATTCAAATCTCCAGTATGGGTTTGTGCAGGTGAAGTTTGCTTGTTTTCTACGTTTGCATGGTTGGTTTCCTCCAGGTACTTCAGTTTCCTCACACAGTCCAAGTGCATGTGTTGTAGGCTGACTGGGGTTTGCAAATTTCCTTTAGTGTATGACGATTGGATATGTTCATGGAGTTCCCTGCACAGTATAAGCGATGTAGATGAGTGGATGGATGAATTGATGAATGAATGAAGAGTAAACTACAGTGTAATATGATAGAGTGATTGAGAGACATTGAGTGAGTGTGTTTGAGGCAAAGTACATCATGTATTTGAGTTCTCCAGGTTCCTTCCATTTGTCATGTGATGGATTTCCATCCAGGCTGTATCTTCAGCACCTTTAAGATGAATGAATGAATGTAAGGTTAGCACTGTTGCCATGCCTCTCCAGGGTTTGGGGTTAAAACCTCAGCTACGGCCTGAGCTGGTAGAATGTGCATGCATTTTCTGTGCATGTAGGTTTGCTCTGAGTACTCCGGTTTCCTCCCACAGTCCATGCGGTGTAGGCTGATTCTCACTCACTCTCTTTACCGCTTTATTCCTGAGGCCAGAAGCCTATCCCAGGGGACGAGGCAGGGTATACCTGGACAAGGTACCAATCCATCACACTGCACACACACACACACACACACACACACACACGCTCATTCATGCACTATGGGCCATTTTGGGAACACTGTTTAGCCTAATCTGTATGTCTTTGGACTGTGGATGGAAACCGGAGTACCTGGAGAAAACCCACCAAGCACGGGGAGAACAAGCAAACTCCACGTGGAAATCGAATCCGGACCCGGCGACAGTGCTGAACACTAAGTGTAGGCAGATTGGGATTCCCAAACTGCCCTCAGTGTACTATGATTGGCTGTGTGAGTGGGCACTTGTGCCCTGTGATGGGTTGGCACTCCATTCAGGGAGTTCCCTGCACAGGATAAGTGATGTACCTGTAGATGGATGGATGAATAAATGAATAAAAGAGTGAACTAAAGTACCAAGTGATAGAGTGATTGAGAGAGTGTGTGTGTGTGTGCGTATATATGTGCGTACTGTATATGTGTGTATGTGACATAAAGAGAGACAAGGAAGTGTCACATCCTTTCACATCCGCTGCTCTCTCTCTCACTTTTTCTAAGCCAAGCATTGCTGCACCTGTTTGTGCGCGAGATTTTTTTCATTTTTTTTGCAACCCCGACGAGAACAAACTTCACAGACGTGTGGCTTTTTCTCCCCCCCACTTCACACGTAAATACTGACGTACCTCGCGTCAGATTCATCCTAATCACCATGAACACATGAAGTGAAAGAAACGACGGAAGAGTGTGTGTGTGTGAGAGAGAGAGAGTTGCTCAGACGCGGCTGTATTGAGCTCGAAGCCGTTTCTCTCCGCGTCGCTGCTTAATTAAATACAAACCAGGTTCGATTTTCTGACACTGAACACCTGCGGAATGTTTTCCCGCTCTTTTTGTTTGTTTGTTTGTTCGGATTTATTTGATTTGTATCTTCGCCTCGTCGTTACTAAGGATGTGATTGATGAACGGTTACTTTGCCGCGCTCTGTCTAACGGTAAGTACCGTTCACTCCGCGTCGCCATTTCCGGCAAGCGCGTGACATTTATTCATTCCGGAACAGCGGCTTTCGAAGCGGAAGTCTGACGCGTTTTTATTTATCAAACAGTAACGCTGTCAGTAGGTATTTAACTGTAAACTTTAATTTACCTTAATGTTGTGGTGAAGCCGGAAATGTCACCTTGTTTATCTTTGTCGGATCTTTATGGCGTGCTTGTCAATTCAAAACAACCTCAGGGGGGCAATTTATTATTATTAATAAATGAAATTTAATAATACATTTTTTTTTTTTTTTGCAGCCAGACACCTATTACTAACTATAAAATAAATAAATAATTTTGTTTATTCAAATATGTAAACTAATATTCTGGACAGTTATTGAAGTGCATTTTAGACTTAAACCTTCCACCCCCAGTTCCAGAATGCATTTATTTATTAATTATTAATTATTATTATTATTATTATTATTATTAATTATTTTACCCATTCGTCCAGGTCCTATTTCAGTTGATCTTTTTGTGCAGCAAATTGCTGTGTATTAACAATTCCTACTGGCACCACATAATCACTATCAAAAATTATTCATTCATTCATCTTCTATACCGCTTTATCCTGTATACAGAGTCTCAGGGGCCTGAAGCCTATCTCTGGAGACTTTGGACGCACAATGCAGGATACACCCTTGATGGGGTGCCAGTCCATCAGAGGACATACACTCACACATGCACGCACGATCGTTTACACACTTTACAGGCAATTTGGGAATACCAATTAGCCAAACTTGCATGTCTTTGGACTGTGGGAAGAAACCGGAGGAAACCCACCAACCACGGGGAGAACATGCAAACATCTGAGGCAGGGATCGAACCCGATCCTGGAGGTTCAAGGCGACAGTGCTAACCACTAAGGCCCATAAATTGTTTGTTTCTTTTCCATTATCAAATATCGCATTCCTATTAGAATGAAAAGCCTCTGTGAATGTTAGTGCATAATGCCTGTGTTCTGTTTGCATATAAAGTGCACTTTTTTATGCATTTCTTTTGATCTGATCTTTCTAAACGAAAATAATGACTAAATAATAATGTATTTTTAAACAGTAGGTGTTTATGCTCTAGTTTTCATATACACCATGTATATTTTTATATTGTTCAGTTTATAATAAAATAATTTTTCTGTCATTTTTTGAAAACTTTGAAAAGTTCAAGTATAAAGATGGTGAAATGTTGTTTAGCATGTTTATTTACAATGTGTATTTTGTTTAAACAAATTTTTTAAACAATCACAAACTCATGCAAAATAAACATGTCCAAACAGACATATCATATGACAATTTTTTATTAAAGAAATGAATAATGGCTGTCACATGACTTGATGGCTGTCACATGACTAGGGCTTATTATTAGAGTAATGTAATATTTGATGAAAAAATAAAGATATACATTTATGTTGTAATGTAATGATAGCAATTATGTGGGGCCCAGGCAATCCATGGCAGGGGGCCGTTATTTTAGTGCATAATGCCTGTGTTCTGTTAATCTACGTTTCCTAAGGGTTCTACACATGCAATAATTGTGAAGCTTGGGAATTGTTCCATTCATTTTGTCGATTATGTACAGGGAGCATTATTTGATGGGTGATATTTATCTTTTAGAATATGCTACATAAAATGAATTCTCCAGTAAATACTGTATATATGTTATAATAAGTTTTCAAAACATGCTCCACTTACTTTTATTGTACATTCACTCCTTTAGCATTTACCGTTTCCCGATAGAGTAGTGACAAACTATTAATTCGTGTGATGTATCATCTTGCTAGATGCTTAAAAAAAATCATGGAGATGCTTTTAGGTCAACTTTTTAATGAGGTCAGGTTTCATTTGTGGTCCTCTATAGTCAAATATAGGCAGCCATACACAAACGCACAGAGAGCTGTTGCAGAGCTATGGGGTGATTATTGTAGCACCTATGGCATACTACTTGTATGATTAGCTGTGACAGACCAGAGCAACAGTGTTCCTATCGTTATGTTACATGACGGAAAAGCGCCAGGATTGTGACCGTCATTTTGCTGGTTATCGTAGGTCTCTCCATAGGGATCCGTAGACACTTGCAGAACTTCATAGAGCTTGAACTTACTGTGCCGGACTCCTATTCACCATGCTTTATAGCTACACTATAGATAACCTACCCATATTTTTTTTGGACATCGGAAGGAAACTGGAGAACCCAGAGGAAACCTACATGGAGAACATAGTGATCATGAGAAGCTCGAACAGACAGTGTGGAAGACTGAGAGGGGAGTCTCAATGTGTGAAGCGACTCTGATTTCCACCAGTGTAGCAATTTCTTTAATTACAGACTCCATTTTGTGAACGCGCTATGTGTGCGATACAAACCTATTCAGTGCGCTTGCTGGTGTACACAGAACCTGCAAATTATGAGGCTTTTTTTTTTTTGCGGAAGTTGCTTGACCCATCCAATTAACATATCAACCAGTCAAGGGAACCAATAAAAGGTTGCAGAGGTTTTTAATAGCGAGGAAATATGTAATAACATCTTATTCAATGGGTCATTTACTGACTTTTAGTGAGTAAGAAATGTAGAAATAACCTCAGAAATATAAACCAATCCCATGTCTGGGGCCAAAGTTTATTCACAGAATAGTGCAATAATTAACGAGTTAAGACAGTTTATATTTTATAAAACATGTCTACAAACATATAGGGTATTTAGTATAGTCCTAAATTCCACCATGTACTACAGGTGAGATCACTGTACAGTCGAGGGGATACGGAATATTCAGTACACTTTGTAGAATGTAAGGAATGGGGAGGAGATCACCCTTGGCAAAACATAATGTACTGTTGAGTACCCAAGTAACGTCAGCATAAGGCAGAGCTTGGGTGATATCAAGGTTTTCACAACTTACGGTACAGATGTCTTTCTTATGTTCTTATGTTAGTCTTAAGTTAGTTATTTTGTTCTGACAAAATGAATGAATTTAAGTCTGATGCTAGTACATTTTCGATTTTCGAAAACTTCCGTTTTTGACTTATGCTTACTATTACATGTTCTTTCTTACTTTAGTCTATGAAAGATTTTTTCCTAATCTAATACGTGCATATTTATGAAAGAAGATTAGGACCAATTATACAAATTCTGTGTTTTTTTTTTTTTTTTTTTACAGAAAAACTGTTTAAAATCAAAATCTTGAGGGAAAAAGTCAGAATTCTGAGTTGAAATTCAAAATTCTGTGTTTAAAGTTAGAATTCCTCGATTAAGAATTTAAAGTTTAAAGTCAGAAAGTCTAAAAAAAACCCTCAGAACTCAAACGTATATGTTTTTTTTTTTTGGTGGCCTGATTCTCTTCCGCACACATATGCGGTCCTGTGTGCACTGCTTATGTTATAAGAACACAAGCTTCCTCTTTTTTTTTTTTCAACTTTTTACAAGCAAGCAATCTGAGAGAGAAAGAGAGATTGGCCGCGTCTGTATCATTGTGTTGTATATTACTGTTTTTACTGCGCTGCTGCAGCCGTGCTCAGGAAGCTCCCTCCCCTGTGAGAGGAGCTGCTATTGTGCAGGCCGCCGTATGACAGTTGGCTAGCGGCAGCTATTTTTGTCAAACGGAGAAAATAATAGTAAAGAACAAAGGTAGCAAAGCGAAGTGGAACAATGCGTCAGATCGACGTGCTTGACTGCAGATGAAATTTTTGCATAACAGAATTGTGTTTGTGTGGATCTTTTGATGTGTTACCTAAGGAATAAAAAAAATCCTTAGGTATGCTTGTTATAGGGATTATGCTGTGATTCTTACTGCATTAAAAGTTATGCAGTAATTGTGGTTTAAACATAAAGGGATATTTTTGCGCAACATGGAGTGATGATCTTATATCACTTGTGCTGTGTGTCACTCGTGTTTGCACAATGTTAAGTCAGATTGAGCATGCTGACCTTATGCTCTTCTGTGTATGTGTTTGCAGGATGCTGAATGCCGTGATGGAGATTCTTTGAGTCTTTAGAGAAGCAGACTGTCAACTAGGACTTGCATTCTTCTTGGCCCTTGCTCCATTCGAATGCTCTTTTACAACCTGGGTTGGTTCTTCATTGCCAAGACATGAGATGAGACACAATCCCCCCGTTCGAGATTCCTCCAAATGATGAAAGCGAGCTGTCTTGTTCTAACATGCCAAAAATGACTTCCTGAGTCTGCTTAGTAGTGAGTGCCACGCACTGGATGAAGACGCTGATCGGGACTGTGTTCTGCAGACAAGACGTCCGCTAAGTGATTGAGTTATGACTTCTCTTTCACAGCCTGTGTGCTTACATCAATCGTTTCGATTCTTTGAAGCTATTCATCAGTCATCCCAGACCAAAAGAGGAGGATAGTGAGGAGAGGAGATTTTAAAGGAAAAGCAAAAGCCCAAAGGATACACCGGACAAGTGCACGATGCAGTCAGACGACCTCTTCATCCGCAAGTTCCGCCGACAGAGCCCGCGTCCGACCCCGGTGTTTGAGCCCAAGCGGGCGGCGGTGGCGGAATGGCCACCCAGGAGAGACGGAGAGGGGGCAGAGGGTGAGAATGTGACAACACCTAGCAGGGCAGGGCTTAGTCAGCGAGCAGTTGCTCGTGGCCACATCATGCAGCGCAGCAACAGCGATGTGACTCTGGGAGATCTGGACTCAGCGGCAAAGGCAGGAGCAAAAGCAGCCAGGTCAGCAAGTGAAAAGGCAGGGCAGGTGGGACAGGGTGAGTCTAGTATAGTCCGACACCGGGAATATGGGAGTCTCTCCTCTTTAGAAAAGCAGATTCATCCTCCAGAGCCCTGCGATGAGGAGCAGACCATTCTCAGTCCCAACGCTCTTCGTTTTAAAGATCCATTCTTGTTGCTCGGACTCCAGGAGACCCTGCCCGAGCCAGATGGCTTTTTCCGTTCCCTCGATAGCCCGAAACCAGCCAAGGCCCCCAAACCTGATGCTCAGAACAAGAAATCAAAGCCATCACCCCTTCAGGTCACTTCCATACCATGCGATCAGACATTAGGAGGTGCATGGGTGCGCAACTTTGCCCATTATGACGTTCAAAGCATCCTGTTTGATTTGTGCGAGGCGGCCACTAACCGAGACAGTGTCGGGCGCAAGAAGAATATCACCTCAGGGGCATCGGCTGCCTCACAGCTTCGGCCTCTTACACAGGTCCCTCCTGCCTCACCTTCTCAGACCCTGGGTAGTGGGACAGTTGGTACAACTTGCACAGAGGACCCAGAACCGAGCCTGCTGGACGAAGGAGATGGCAATGACAACGATTTGCTGCTCAGCTGCCCGCACTTTAGAAATGAGATGGGAGGAGAGGAGAGGGCCGGACTTGGGATAACCCAATGTTGTAGCGGGCGATGGAGGAGTCTACAGAGCCCTAACGATGCCGTGTCCGTATTAGAAGAGCCTCGAGAAAGCCATGTGCAGCAGCAGGGAAAAAGCACTTACTTCATTGAGCATGCAGACCTGGGGGCACGCTACTACCACAAGTACTTCTACATGAAAGGTGAGAAGGAAGACTGATTTATGATTGAGTTGATAAGCATGCGAGGAAGTGTCAAGTATCTGCACAGAAGATGTTGCCTTAGGGTGTGCACATTAGATAGAGAATATAGAGATATCAGTACAATGTGTGTCAACTGATACCTGATTCAATCCTGACATCCTCTTTGAAATTAATCCAACACTTTGTCGCATAAGTGATGCTTTAGGACAGTTTGTGTTCTTTGTTGCGTCAGAATCCCACCAGCCAAAATAACACACTCTTAAAGTATAAGTTCCTGCGAAGTTGATCTGCAAAAATGATAACTTCACTCCGATGTCCATATTGTTTATTATGGAATAAAGTACAACCAATGAAGTGTTTCATTCCTCTTATGGCACAGAATTCTGCTATAGATTACACTTCCCTGTTAATTAAAGAATGACACATTAGTTTAATGTTGTGGAATGTCTGCAAAACATTTTTACTAAGCTGACGCTGGAAACTCCTTTCCTTACAGAAAGCTTCACCATATCAAAGATACTGTACACTGTACTGGTCAAAAGTCTTGTCCAAAACTTTATGTCCGTACAAAACTTAACTTAAAAATGAATAAATAAATGACATTACAGGAGAATATTTGCATGCCTGTAAAGAAAGCAACTTATTACTGTACATGACCAGCTTTCAGATGGAAACAAATAAACAGTAGGCTTCTGGATTGTGGATGAAAATAGAATGGCGCAAGTGTGACAAAGTTCCCAGAAGAAATCTCTCATATTCTCCAGCACACTCAGTAAAACCTACCAGCTGTTTTACTTATACTGTAGTAATGAGCGAATATTTAAATACAGCTCGAGTAAAAAAGATGAAAGAAGTTTCCAGTATGCTTGGAAATAATAAACGTTTTTTATAATGCAGACATGAAAAAACATATATTACATTTGTACTACAGGTTATAAGGTTCCTAAGACTTTTGCACAGTACTGTATATTTGTATATCTGTCTGTCTGTCTGTCTGTCTGTCTATAGGTTACTTTGACTATATGAATGGGGGTCTATAAACACTAATATCTAAGTGGTTAACCTTAGCCAAGCTCACTAATATCTGAAGTGTGTACATGTCGTATGGTCAGATAAGGAGAGATATCTGTTTCCATATGAAAGGTGAGTTTTTATACCGGATGATATTGCATACACATGCATGTATGTGTGTTCTGCGGTTCAGTGCTCTGTGTGTGTGTGTGTGTGTGTGTGTTCATGTCATACGGTTTGATAAGGAATCAGAATATAAACGTGCGTCTTTATGTGTGCGTACCTGCCTTTATGTGGCGAATGTGTTTCCCTCTCTGTACTTCCCCTCTCAGTGTCTGTGTGTCGTCTGGCTTCAGCTCCCAGACTCAAAAAGGGGATGCTGTGAGGGCGAAAGTAGAACAGCATATGCCGAGGCGCGCGCAAAAGATCCTTGCGTCAGTTTCTGCCCTGTGATGCAGCTGTGACATGCTTTATCAGTCACGGCGCATCTACAGTGTGACTTCCTACTCTTTTATTCTTTGTATTTCTTGCTTACTGTTTACATCAGTTCCTCACTAGAAGAAGTGAACAGCTATTATTTTTACAGGTCCTCTTTTTCAGTCCTTTACTGTAAACAAATGTGGAAGCGTTGTAAACTATTGTTTAGATTACATTCATGCAAAAGATGAACCTCTAAGCCTAACCTTCTAGATGTTTGTGCATTAGTGCATGCCCAGTGAAAAGCCACAGAGAATATAACCACACTGCGCAGTTTAATTGATATTTGAATAAAATTCTAAAAATAGCAAATATAATTAAAGCTGTATTTGTACTAGTATGAATACGTTCCATTAACATTTTGCATATTTTCATAAAGGTTTATTACACTGAAATGCCACGATGCTAGGAAAGCACATACTGTACAATCACGTTAAAACAGTGGCACGAAGACAAAAGTTATATGGTTCTGTTTGTCTGAGGAACAAAACTTAGAATTAAAAGAAGGGGTACTAATTTTTGAACACGACTGTATATGCATAGCGGAGACAACTTGAAACCGGACGTTTGCAGATGAGCTGACTTGTGACATGTACTGTATCAGATAGATAGATTGACAATAAAAAAGGATGAATGCACAAAGGTCAGTCATATAGCAGTTTAATGTGTAATGATGTACTTCTTTCACTCACATGAAAGCATCCGGTGTAAAAATGTAACCGAAATGTTCCTTGGCCCACTGAAGCAACCCCAGATCATACAGTGGGCCAGCACTATGCGTGATCGCTTCACGTTCTTCCCTTTTCACCCTGGAGGTCCAATCTGAACATCAGACCACATTACTTTTTCATTCCATCGCTCCAAATTGTTATCTTTATGTTCCATCACGGTATAGAAAATGAATGAATGAATGAATGTTCCATCACAAAAACTAGAGCCCTTTTTTCCTGATTAGTCGCACTAACAAGTGGCCACACAGCTGTTTAATTGACGTCACACTGTGCATTTGGAAAGGCTCTTAGTTTTGCTATTCAGCATCGCTGTGAATTCCAATTAATTTTTATTTTTTATGATGCAGTTTCACAAAGTGCTTAAATGATCTCTGATCAGTCATCATTTCTGTGAAGTTCAACGCTGTCCATCCAGGTTTTAATAGTACGCTATTAAAACCTATTAAGTGCACTATTAAGTGTACTTTGATAGTACACTTTTTTTCGGCCAAGCAGCGTATACAGACTGCAGACGATTCAACAGGAGGGTGTTAAAGTAACACTGTGGCTGTTAATTCAGTGCTGGGGATTTTGCTGTGTATGAGTATTAGATTGTGATTTTTGTCTTGGTGTTGTTTAGAGACAGGATGTTACGTGGTCAGTGTTACCTCACAGCTTTTTTTTTTTTTTTTTTTAAGTGAAGGCATTCTGCTGACTGAGATGATTCTGTGTCTAACCTTGACTCTTCTAGCCCATCTACTTCACACCAAAATGCTTTGATGTACTGTAGCTTACTCTATGGTGTCACGGTGGCTTAGTGGTTAGCACTGTCGCCTCGCACCTCCAGGGTCGAGGGTTCGATTCCCGCCTCGGGTCTGTGTGCGTGTGTGTGTGTAACCTGCGATGGATTAGCACCCCGCCTTGTGCCCTCAATCTCCTTGGGTAGGCTCCCCGATGACACTGTATACAAGATAAAGCAGTATAGATGATGAGTGAGTGAGTGACCTCTGCTCTCTGTTTCTTTAAGCGATCTTTAAGTTAAGCCTTTATTTGTCACATATACATTGCAACGCAGTGAAATTCCTTCTTCATATATCCCAGCGTAACTGGGGTCAGAGCGCAGGGTCCGCCATGATACAGCGCCCCTGGAGCAGGTAGAGTTAAGAGCCCAAGGGCCCAACAGTCGCAACCTGGTGGAGCTGGGGATCGAACCGCCGATCGAATCTTCCGATCAGTAACTCAGTGCCTCAGCCTTCTGAGTCACACGTATCTGGGGAAAAACAACAAAAAACGTTATAGAATAAAGAGTAACGCAGCGTTTTTGTGTGTTTCGTGATGCTCCGCAGATCATCAGAATTTCTTCGGCATGGACGAGCGACTGGGGCCGGTGGCGATCAGTTTCCGCCGCGAGGAGAAAGAAGGCTCCAGCGGCGCTCAGTATACATACAGGATCATATTCAGAACCACAGAGGTGACAAAGTTATTACGAGACGCACAGACACATACACATTCATAACCATGTACATACAGTAGTTCCATTCCGTTGAGCTCAGCCTCTCTCTTTGGTGAAGTAAATACAACTGTTTATTTGTGTTTCCTTCCCTCTTGTTCACCCGGTCATGTTTTTATCTTCCCCTTTCTTTAATCTGCCAAACCGCTCACCTAACCGTGTGTAGCGCCGCATCTCCGTCTGCATCTCTCTCTCTCAACTGCCGTATTTCCCTCTTTTTTATTAACTGTCGGCCTTTTATCGTCTTCTCTTTTATCGCCGTTGACTCCTCTTATCCTGAAGTCTGTCTTTTTGCTCTACATTAGTATTATATCTTTACTTCTCTCTCTCTCCTAATATCACTCACAGTACTATCATGTCTCGTACACGTCTCTCTTCTACACTTCTTCTTTCATCTTATCTCTCTCTACCCTTCTATTAAGCAGTCAGACACATGAAGGCAGGAACCTCCCCACTGCATACACACACACACATAGCTTTAAAGTCTTCTGCTTTTGTCTTTATAACACATCGACACACTCATTCATATACAGTCACATAATCCACATATTTTCGCACTCATACTTGTGCACACCTGCCACTTGTATGAAAAAAAGGGGTCGAGAATTCATGCCGTCTCAGATTTATATACATAGAGTATGTTCAAGTTTGAGTTTAATTGAGTTGAGTTTAATTAAACATTAAAATTGTTAAACTGTATTTTTTTCCATCTTTAGCTCAAGACCCTTCGCGGCTCCATCCTGGAAGAATCGGTACCATCTGCAGCGCGACACACAACGCCGCGAGGGCTTTCTCCAAAGAGGCTCCTGGAGTTCATCCTCCCCGATCTCAACTTGCACTGTCTGAGGCTCGCCTCGACGTCTCCCAAAGTCCGCGATACACTTCTCAAGCTGGATGAGCAAGGGGTGAGGCTTCATAAGTGCTTCTAGATTTCTTGCAATCTGGCTAATGTGCCTAGGTTATAGAAGTTAATCTTATTATATGAAGTGTCTGGGGATGAATTAGCTTTATGTCGTAAAAGGAAGAGTATGTTTTCTAGCCTGAGTATGAGTATGTGATGTGATTATGATATGTTATATGATATGATGTGTGGTATATACAGTAGGTGTAGCTACAGAACAGGACAGACCCTTAATTAATTCCATACAAGAGACTTGGATGAACATCATGAAGCAAACCCGAACTTGCTTGGGTGTGTTTGGTCAAATGAACGTGTGCACGACACTGTCATAGATGGTTTATTTGTAAGGAAGTAAAAGAAGAAAAGAGGAAACAAGAAGTAGAACAGAGGAAGCAGGACAGTGGGAAGTAGTACACCAGCTTGTGCGCTGAGTTCTGTGGGATAGACTCCAAGCCAGAAGAACTCACATTCTCCAGCAAGCTCAGTAAAACCTAACAACTGTTTTACTTACAGTACTGTGCAAAAGTTGTTGGTGCATAAAAAAATATGACATAAGCAAAAGATGCTGTTGAAAACATTTCTGCATATAAGAAACTTCTATAAAGAGCAATAAAGAGCTTGCTTCATAATTGCTTAAAATAAGGAGACACAGGTTTGTGCAGTTTTATGAGTAAAACAGCTGATAGGTTTTACTGAGCCTGCTGGAGAATATGAGTTCTTCTCGTAACTCGCTGTCGCACTCGCTCCTTTCTATTTTTATGTAAATCCCTCTTGTGCTATGTTTTTTTCCTTACAGCCACACATATATTCTCCTTTAATATTATTTCTTTATTAATTTTTAAGTTATGTATGGAAATTCTGAATGATTTTGTACATAATTATGCAGACATGATAAACATATATAACAATACTGGAACATCATATAATATGGTGCCAAAGACTTTTGCACAGCACTACTGTATATATATATATATATAGAAATATATAATTTCCTATTAAGGCCCACTCTGTGACGTTTTAGTCTTTGCATAATGCTCAGGTGATTTCCCAGGCATTGTATCAATATTAAATCTGTCTAACTTGTACCAGAATAGGAGGTGGATTTTAAAATGAAGCAAAAACAATAAAAGGGCAGGTTTCCAAATGGCTCCCTGCTTTGTATTATTACACATCCCTAGGGGTAAACATATTTGCGGCCTAATGGTACCGTTATTGCTATTAATATTTAACACAGAGAGACAGTCCGGCCACTAATCCACGTTCGTGCCTGTGTGTGTTGATGTGTCTAGCTGAATTTCCAGCGTAAGGTAGGTGTGATGTACTGCCGGGCGGGACAGAGTTCAGAAGAAGACATGTATAACAACGAGAGCGCCGGACTGGCGTTCGACGGGTTCCTGGATCTGCTGGGAGAGAGAGTGAGACTGAAGGGTTGGGAGAAATACCGAGCACAGCTCGACACCAAGAGTGAGAATAACAATCGTTACTGTATATACGTCGAATATGCATCGTGTTATACTGTATAACGTGTATGACATAAAGTGCTTGTTTAAGCATTAGTTTTAGCCTAAGAAGACTAGAGATGTGTTTGGATGATCCTACATGTCTATATTGTATTTACGCTATTTTCCTTTTGTTTTCACAGCGGATTCCACTGGGACACACTCTCTATACACACGTTATCAAGATTATGAGATCATGTTCCATGTTTCCACCATGCTTCCATACACAGCTAACAACACGCAACAGGTGAACATCACATACATGTTAATTATATAAATTGACAATAAATACAACATATAATGACAACATAAAGAAATGGATTCCAACAAATAGCAGCGTTTCCAGTACCGTATGTGTCTAACATTACACTGTACAGCATGATCTCAGTTAAATCAGAGCCGAAACGGATCATTCTCTTCATGTCAGATTACACAATAAAGATCCCCTTAGTCAGACTTGTAATTAGAAAAGTTAACTAAGTTGCGTTTGCGTCATCAATTAGTGAGATCCAGAGCCAGCCAGAGTCTCATAAACAGAATTGCAGAATCACTCAGTGTAATAACAGCAGTTATTTTTAGAAGATTTGCATATAAAAGTCAATGAAGAAGCAAAGTGCGTTGTTGTGTGTGTGTGTTGAGCTTTTGAATGTAGGAAGGTACTGTATAGCACTTTTCAATGAGTGCTGGACAAACCACACAACCTCTATCCCAGGTAGACTACGACTCAAGTAAAAGTAGAAGTCCTACATTTAAATTGCTACTTGAGTAAAAGTACAAAGTGTCTTAGTGGTTAGCACTGTTGCCCTGAACCTCCAGGGTCTGGGTTCAATTCCTGCCTCGGGTTCTGTGCATGTTCTCCCAGAGCCTGGTGGGTTTCCTTCCACAGTCTAAAGACATGCAGATTAGGCTAATTGGTGGTCAGAAATTATCCATAATGTATGAATGTTGACTGTCATACCATGGTCGGACAAATGAGAATAAATACAATCAACACCATTGACCTTCACAGTCCCTAGTTGGTCTACAGAGGTACCTAGATGGATGGATCGATGGAAAATTCCAAAAGTATCAAAGGAGCCTTTGAGATCCTAATAAAAGAGTCTCTCTCTTCCTCGCTTTTGATGCTTCCAAACTGTGACCATGTTTTTTTTTTGCTGCTGTCTGTAACCAGCCTCACTTCCGATTTTCAAACACCTGCTACATAATTGAGCATTTCACAGAGGGAAGGCAAATCAAGCATTACATATAATAGTCAACAGGTGGCGATATTACTACTTAAAATACTCCACACCATTGTGATTATGTAACGCAACACCATGCTCAAATATAGTGATGCAGAAAGTACAGATACATGTTGTTGGATATACTGCATTGATATATGCATTCGAAGGTCAATTTCTGTTCTACAGTATGTTAACTGGCATCTGTTTTTTTCTTTGCAGTTACTAAGGAAGAGACATATAGGAAACGATATTGTGACGATAGTCTTCCAGGAGCCAGGGGCAATGCCGTTCACCCCCAAAGCCATCCGGTCTCACTTCCAGCATGTCTTCATAATCGTCCAAGTGCACGAGCCCTGCACGGAAAACACCTACTATCGGTAAGAACGATCAGATAGCGGCATTCAACTACAAGCCGGGGAGAGCAGAAATCAGTGAAATCCATTCACAGAAGACTGCAGTGTCACACATATCCAACCAGAACTCCGAGCGTTCTAAACATACAGTACAGAGTCGATGCATGAGAAATAATTGCCCTGAGCTAGCGCGGGTAGTCGAACGCAATTCGTTTGTATGTCTTAGGCTAATTAGTACAAGATGCACAAATTAGGCCAAGTGAAATGACCCAAAGCAGATGGTCTTATCTACAGGTATACAGTCAGTTCTAGTATTATAGAGATAAGGATTATGAGAAATGTCCATGTGGGTTAATTAACGAATGAAGTCTGGTTTGCTATCGATCATTTTGTTTGTCATACTAGTAAAGTAGCCTATATATATTAATATAAGTTGAGATCATAAGTATTGCACGTCCAAATCTGGGTTCATTTTGGACTACTGATAGCTATCCAAAGTGCATCAAAATGGAGTTAATATCTCTGCTGACAGATTTTGTTGTCACACTTCTTGTTATGTCAGTGGACATTAGCGTGGGCCCAATCATCTCTGACAACAAAACAGCATCTGGCCAAATATAGGAAAATAGTTGGATGATGCCAAAGCCGATTAGAAACGGCCTGGTGTTAGTGTACAGTGCTTGCGCCAACGTTAAGACCTCAGATTATTCTTCGCTAGTGTTAAAAAGTTAACGAGTCAACCGCTGACCCATCTGTATGTCTGTCCCTATCTGTTTTTAGAGTTGCCGTTACTCGCTCCAAGGACATCCCTCTTTTTGGCCCACTTTTCCCAAAAGGTGCACGCTTCCCACGCTCACAAGCTTTCCGCGACTTCCTGCTAGCCAAGGCCATAAATGCGGAGAATGCGGCGGAAAAATCAGAAAAGTTCCGATCGATGGCCACGCGTACGCGCCAGGAATACTTAAAGGACCTAGCGGAGAATTATGTCACCACGACACCCATCGATTCCTCCACCAAGTTTCCCCTGCTTTCCCTGGGAGGCAAACGCAAAGACAAGCTCAAGGGTGCTAAAGGCGCAGAGCTCCACAGTGCCGGCGCTCTGATATGGGCCGTCTGCGCCAGCCAGGACGACGACGGGCACAGACTGGCCTGCTTGCTGGGCGTCTCGGCCGAATCCGTGGTGCTCATCGAGCGCTGCAGTAAAAGGGTCATCTTTAACTGCTCATGCCGCGACGTGATCGGGTGGAAAGCGGTGACTGAGCCTGCCATCAGGGGTGGGCCTTGTCTGGATATTTTCTACGAGAGGGGTGAGGCCATCTCAATTACAGTGCCAGAGAGCCAGATGGAGGATATTAAAGAGGTGGTGCAGAGGCTTGAGGTGAGGATTGATACTCATTAATCATCTCCGTTGCCTTGCTGATGAATTTTTTTTTTCAGGCAACATTTACTTTCCATTATGTGTTTCTTAGGTGGCGGCTTTACATTATTAATGTATTAATGCTCGAATCAGCGAACAGCAAAAAGATTTATTTATTTCATCTGGAGTCGAGAAATATTTCTGACATCAGCGACAAATGAAATGCGACAAATGAAAATTAATTAGGTGGCGAAATGACAATCCAAATGATTGAATGAGGAATATTTCCCACTTAGTCATATGTTGCGGGTTTTCCAGTTTCTGTTCTCAGAACATTTAGTTCCTGTCTGCTTTAAGATGCACTTCATTTTCAGCAAGAAAAGAGAAGCAAAACAACTGCCATTTTGTATAATAATAATAATAATAATAATAATAATAATAATATTAATGATGATGATAATTGATGATTCTTCTTCTTCTTCTTCTTTTTCTCATTATTATTATTATTGTTATTATTATTACCAGTAGTAGTAGTAGTACTGGCTAGAACAACCCCATTACTATAATTGCACATAATTATTGCTTTTATGATGGTATACAGTAGGTACAAATCCCCTGACACTTAATGTGAGCTGAACCGATGTGGAAGAATATAACATTTTGATTGCTGCTTACCTAAGAGAATAGCTTCTCACTCACTCATCGTCTATAACACTTGGTGGGGTACGAGGGGGGGGGTACACCCTGGACAGAGTGGCAATTTATCGCAGCACACACACACACATACACTCATTTACATGCATAGTACGGGAACTCCAATTAGCCTAATCTGCATGTCTTTGGACTGTGGGAGGAAACCGGAGTCCCCGGAGGAAACCCACCAAGCACGGGGAGAACATGCAAACTCCAGAGCCACATGTGCCTCTTTCATCTCTCTACTGCGTCTCCACATGGCTTTGGAAAATGAATAATGAGTATTTCATTTAAATGTATTTTATTTACTTACACTGCGCTCCAAATTATTGCGCAAATGATATCTTTCTCTGATTTTCATAATTAGTAAATGCAAATGACAGTCAGTATAATTTTCTAGTCCTCAACTATTAGGGTATAATTTGAATTTTATTGAACAAACCTCCTAATGATAAACCTGAAAATGCACTGTTCCAAATTATTATGCACAACGGAGTTAAAACATTTTATAGGTTGTAAAGAACTGAAAATGGGCTTTTGGTGAATTTGCAGCATTATGAGGTCATATTTACTGAAATCAAAAACTATTTCAATCAAAAACATCCTATCAGGGTATGTTACATCTTACCATAGGACCCCTTCTTTGATATCACCTTCACAATTCTTCCATTTCATCCATTGAACTTGTGTGTTTTTGGACAGTTTCTGCTTGAATTTCGTTGCATGATGTCAGAATAGCCTCCCAGAGCTGCTGTTTTCAATCAAACTGCCTCCCACCCTCATAGATCTTTTGAGGATTCTCCAAAGGTTCTCATTGGGGTTGAGGTCAGGGGATGATGGTGGCCACACCATGAGTTTCTCATAATTTATTCCCATAGCAGCCAATGACACAGAGGTATTCTTTGCAGCATGTGATGGTGCATTGTGGTGCATGAAGATGATTTTTTTACGGAAGCCACGGTTCTTCTTTTTGTACCATGGAAGAAAGTGGTCAGTCAATATACTATGCAGAGGTCATTTTCACACCTACAGGGACCCTACAGGGGCCTACCAGCTCTCTCCCCCATGATTCTGGCCCAAAACATGACTCCGGCACCTCCTTCTTGACGTCACAGCCTTGTTGGGACATGGTGGCCACCCACCAACCATCCACTACTCCATCCATCTGGACCATCCAGGGTGGCACGACACTCATCAGTAAACAAGACAGTTTGAAAATTAGTCTTCATGTATGCCTTGGCCCACTGCAACCGTTTCTGCTTGTGAGCATTGGTTAAGGGTGGCCGAATAGTAGGTTTATGCACAAAAGCCTTTAAAGGATCCTACACCTTGAGGTTCGCGGGACTCCAGAGGCACCAGCAGCTTCAAATACCTGTTTGCTGCTTTGTAATGGCATTTCAACAGCTGCTCTCTTAATCCGATGAATTTGTCTTGCAGAAACCTTCTTCATTCTGCCTTCATCTGCACGAACCTGTCTGTGCGCTGAATCAGCCACAAATGTCTTCACAGTACGATGATCACAAAGTCAAAGTTTTTCGTGAAATATCTAATGTTTTCATACCTTGTCCAATTTTATGCTTTTTTCGGCAGCAGAGATCCTTTTTCTTTCCCATATTGCTTGAAACCTGTGGCCTGCTTAATAATGTGGAACAACCTTCTTCAGTACTTTTCCTTTAATTGGGCTTATCTGACAAACTAATTATCACACGTGTCTGAGATTCATTTCAGTGATCCAAAGAGCCCTGAGACACAACACCATCCATGAGTTTAATTTAAAAACCAAACATTTAATGTTTATAACACTTACATCCAGTTTGCATAATAATTTGGAACGCAGTGTAGTTTTTTAAATGTTATTTCAAATTTGAAGATTATAGTGATCTAAAATAATTAATAAACATTTTTTGCCGCTCAAAATATGCGTCACCATCGCCGATGTGCGGCATCTGTCGGTACGTGTTTTTTTCCGAGCTCTGGTTTAATTCAGGTCGACCGCTGACTGCACGCTCCAGTACACGCGAGAAAAGGATGATGTCACACAGAAGCAGACGGCATTTTTAGTCTGCTGCAGGTGGATAGTTTAAGGACGGATGTTTATAAATAAATATGTTTTCAGAAATACGATGAGGACTCAAATAGACATTTGAAAGTAACCTTCAACCCAGCGTCTTTTTTTTTTTTTTTTTTAGATTTTAATGTTTTTGTTGCATGCAGAAATAAAATGTAGTTTTCACTATAGTTTTCTTTTATACATACTGTAGCATAAAGGGAAAAAAATGAGAGGAAGAATCTACAGTAATTTATCTTCCTGAGATTCTGATTATTATTATTATTATGTTGTAGTTGGTGACACGAGGCTGCGAGGCACGCGAAGTCACCCCTCTGAGAGACGCCACGGGCCAGCCGGGCTTCCTGATGAGCGCGGAGGGCTTCGTGACAGAGCTGCAGCGCTTCGGTTACGCAGAGAGCGGAGGACTACAGCTGAGCGCCCGCGTGGTGAGACTCTGCGGCCACACGCTCGTCCATCTCAGCCAGGACGAGAGAACGAGGCTGCTGCGTACCGCATCCAAAATTCACATCACAGTCATCCCACCGGACGGGAACGGCAAACCCCGCAGGTGAGAGACAGAGACGAGGGAGCGAAAGCAAACGAGGAATAAGAAAATAAGCAAAAAATATATATATTTACAACCCAAGAGGTAACCCAAGAAAACAACATGGTGGTAAAGAGATGAGAAAACAGAAAGGATGTGGTAAAATGATAGAGCGTCTGACGTGGCGTGATGGAGATGACTGTCAAGGTGAAAAAGTACATTTCGGGGGAGACAGAGATGACAGATGAGAGGAGGGGGGACCCCGAGGTAAGAAATGAATAGTCCGAGCTTAGGAAGGAGTGTGTGTGTGTGTGTGTGTGTGAGGAAGATGAAATGAGTGATGGTGTAGATCCGATTTGGGAATAGGTGAAGAACTGCGAGACGGACAGAAGAGTAGCGATCTAGTGGAAGGGATATTCATTTTGTGCTGGAAGAGTGGGTCGGAAACGATAACGGATGAGGACGAGAGGACGAATAGTATCGTAGGAATAAGACGTGCGTGCAATGTTCTGGAGGATGAGCACGAGGTAAGAACCAGAGACAATGGAGAGGAGAGAGAAAAGGACGGATAGAGGGCGAAAACAAAAGGGAACAGATGGAGAAAGAAAGGATGACGGACAGCTAAGGGGTCAGATCTCATTTTGTTGGTAATGATGTGTTCGAATTGCCGTTCCACCAGCTGCAGAACCAACAATTAATTCTACTAATGATGCCTACCAGAGTTCACAACATACACACACACACACACACACACACACGTTGCCTAAAAGAAAAGAGGCAGAGGGAGCGAGACTGTAGAGAAGTTCTCTGGTTTTCCAGCAGACAGACAGACGTAATGTATCGAAGTCTGACAAAATGGTGACAGCCAGGATAAAAATAGCTACCCACTTCCAGCAGCGAAAGGAGCCGCTTAATATATCACCGAAAAACTGACTCATTACGGTAGGGAAATGCAGGAACAGTATATCAGGCATGTTTCCCAAAAGAATCCGCCGCTCCGTGGATGCCAGTACAGTAGATGTCACAAGCTCGCTCCATTCAAACAGCGTATCAGCGAGTTGAGCTTTTAACAGTAAGTGCCAAAATATTCTGGGTTATTTATTTGGTCTGGGCATTCTCGTAGAGATTCCCTAGATACCTTAAATTCGCCTGGTTATTTGGAAGGATTTGAACGAAGCACATCCGGAACGCGGATGGAGTATGAACACTTAAACATCAGGATATGCTGTTAAAGGAAAACAATCAGTGACATGGTGGTGGTGTGACGTGACCAAGTTTTTTTTTTCAAAAGTGAATTAGCTCTTACTAAATCTTAGGGCACGAGGAGGGGTACAACCTGGACAGGGTGCCAATCCATCATAGCGCACACACACATGCACTCACTAACCTACATGTCTTTGGACCTTGGGAGGAAACCCACTAAACACGGGGTGAGCATGCAAACTCCATGAACACAGAGACAGGAATCGAACCCAGACCGTGCAGGTGCAAGGCGACAGTGCTAACCACTACACCACCATACCGACCTTCTCTTTTTTTTTTTCTCTTGAGGTTTATGGGGTCCTGGTGGAGTAGTGGTTAAAACTGTCACCTTGTCCAGTACCTTCAGGGTCTGGGTTCGATTCCCGCCTCTGGTTTCTCCCCGCAGTCCGAAGACATACAGATTAGGTGCTCTCAAATTGCCCGTAGTGTGTGAATGAGTGTATGTGTTTTTGCCCTGCGATGGATTGGCCCCCATCCAGGGTGTACTTTGCCTCGTGCCCTAAGTCTCCTGGGATACTGTAGGCTCCCGGCCCCCCACGACCCTACAGGATAAGCGGTATAGACGATGAGTGAAGTTGATAAAAAATAGAGTAAGTGCAAAGCCCTCTGTTGTTGGAGAATCGAAAGAAATACAGTAGCTTGAGCTGACAATGCGGTATCCTTCCAGGAATGCAAAATTAACTTCTCCTTCCAGAAAATGTTAGCATTTCAGCATTTTTTTTTTTTTTTGTAGAGCACAAACGTGTGAAATACTGTGTTATAGAAACAATAACACATTGCAACAAGAGCATTAATTTAAACCTTGCAGCTGGAGCTACTGTTAAAGCTTCTGTTCTAGAAAATAGCTCAATAGTGCCTGAGCAGAGTGTTATACAAAGGGTTCGAGTCAAACCGGGACTTCTGATTCTGCACAATAACAGGACACAGTTCTCCAGCGTTTCACTAGTGTTCGGATACCCTCAAATTTGAAAGTCTCCTCAGTCCAATCAGACTGCCTGATTCACGTCTGAAACACTGGCCTCCCAGGAACTCCTTGAATGGTCCACACGTGTGGAAATGCCTTGGAGCGAAGTCAGTACTGTACGGGTTATAACTCGCAGCAGAGTTCCTGTAATGTGTAAAGTGATGTTGGTGAATGATTGTGTGTGCAGTTCCCACAGACAGATGAAGTTGGTGAAAAGTTATCCATCGTTTGTAAATGTCAATCGCTTTTAAGCCCTTATTCTTGAGGAATCTGGTCACAAGTCCTGGTTTGACGTGAACTAGTATTAGGGTTACCGTGGTACGAACATTTGGGACCAGCCGGAGGTCTAGAGAGAGCTGATTGGCCGAGCTCTGTCAGAGGGGAGGGATGAGAGGTACTTAGTGCTCCCACATTAATCACGGCTCTACAGCCAATCAGGTGCGTCTGTGAGCTCACGCATGCGGAGGGAACGGATAACGCTGTCCTCCGAGTGTGTTACGCCGCCCTCAACAGTGCGTGAACGAGCAGTTCGAAAAGGTGCGGTCGGTTGGAGGAAACACGTGATAGTCTTCGGGTGATAGTAGTAGCCTTAATGTGGAGCCCCCTAGTGACAGGGAGGAATTGGACACGACTAAATAAGGGAAAAAATCTCGGGAAGAATCCTAACAAAAACATTATTAATCCTCCACTCATTCAGATTGACTGACATTTGACTTTGTCCTCCCTGTTTTTTAGCCATTATTTAGATTGATATGTACTATTTCCTGTTCATGCACAGGAGCTTTTCTGAGCTCTATCAGAAGTCCATCCAAGATGCAGAAAGCAAGTCCGGTGAGGGCCACTTGGGCGAAGCCTGGGTCCTGGACGAGCGAGACGAAGAAGAGGAGGACGAGGATGCGGAGGAGGCGAGAGAGGAGGAGCGGGAGCAGGGCGAAGGGGAGGAGTCAGACAGTGTGTCCCAATCAGATATGAGGGAGAAAGAGGAGGGTGGAACTCCAAGTAGCCTGCTGTCTCCACCCAGCCTGCCTCTTCTCAGAGCTACATCTCTGCAGGACAATGCTCCATCCCAGGCGATGGAAATCACGCCCTCGTCTCTCACACGCAGCTACTCCCTCGAGAGAACCTTGCCCTATCAGGACATCTGTGATGGGTATATATATATATATTTATATAAACACACACTAACATTCTCATGACTGCATATCCATTTAAATACTGTTTGTTCCATTTAAACAATTTGATTATTAGCACAAATAATTAGCCCCCCCTTGTTAAACATCTGGTGTAAACTACTGTGTATCCAGTTCTTTAATAATCCTCAAACAGATGTTGTGTTGTGGTTCAGAATGTTATGCAAGAATAATTTATTGCGTAACATTTTTATGTAAACCAGCTTTCTCAGAGCATCATCAGTGCCAAGAATCACAAGTGTGAGGATCGCAATCCTCTTTCAGCCGCAATACAACAGCAGTAGCGCAGCGACCTGCAATGAAGGCATCCAGAAACAAATTACAAAGCATAAGGAAACCGTTCCCGTCCTACGCAGGATGTGCGCGCTCCGCTCTAACGCCCAGCAGATTACATGTTCATATAGCATGCTTTTATAGAGAAGTGCTTCAGGTTGAACTCTTGATGCTCATTTTAGCACCAAAAAAAAAAAAAAAGCAAGGGAAGTGGTCTTGTTGAATCATCGAGCTGTTTTCAGTATAAGTTGTGTTATGTGTCATTGTGGTGTTACACAACTCCGCCACTCAGCCCTTCTGTTCTCGTACTGTTTGATATTCAAAAGCGACCCCGCCGGGACGCATCATCAAAAGCTACTAAGAAACATATACGATTCTGCAGCGCGTTTTATTCTACATTCCATTTACAGCTTCTTAAGAGCAGCCAGTTAACCTCAATCATTAAGCAAGAGGAAACCCTTCAGGCTTGAAAGCGTTCAGGTTCGATCGAACGGCCTCCAGTGTTTATAGCAGCGTAATAATCTCCCCGTCTGTGTTTCAGCCACGTGTACGATAACGTCGGGATGAAGTTGAACAGGCATATCTACGAGAACCCCGTGGAGCTGAGGGACGTGACCCCTGATCTCATACTCGCTGTCAAACCAAAAGTTCCTCTACAGGAAGAAGGAGAGGTCAGTACGAGCTTGCACATGAATTATACAAAAATGAAACCACAAATATATGCTATTTAGGTGTTATTATTTTTTTATGCGCAGAATATTCATTATTCATTATATATTCAATATAATCTTTATTTTAAAAAGTGCAGCTTGTGTTTCCTGATTACACTTGTGAGATTGTTTGACTTACTTATATGTATATGTATCTGATCTATAATCAGATGGCCCAGATGTGTTGGTAAGATTGACAGATGTGCAGTACACAAAAAAAGCATGTTATGTATGCTTTTTAATCACTATGCAGGTGGTAAAACACACAAAGTACACATTCCTGCTTTTTGTATTTCTGGGAGGATCTCACAAAAGTGGGTAGTCAGCACAAAACATGATGGAGAAACAAGAAGTAAGATTGATTGCGTATTATGTCCAATGTAGTAAACATTGAGTAAGCAGGTGTAAATCATTGTATTACTTGGTTCTACAGAGGATTTATGGTACATGTTTTTTCCCCCACCGAATCTGTGTATAATGGAATTCTCAGCTTGTTATTTTTAATGCAAAAAATCACACACTAATATTTGATTTGCATACAGTGAGCGATGTGGAGAAGCGAAAAAAAAAAATTCCTTATGCTCCCAAAACCACAATTTTCAATCTTCATGTCCTGATCGTTCACATCATCAGCTGACTTTATTTTATTCCCTCATAACGTTGCTGAGCCTAGACCTGAGCAACTGAAGTAACCCCAGATCATAACACTGTCTCCAGAGGCTTGTACTGTAGCCACTATGCATGATGGGTACTTTGCCTCATGCACTTCCCTCCTCAACCTGACACGACCCATCACTTCGAAATAGGATGCCCAAAGTCCAATGTTTATGCATACTAGCAAAATGAAGCCTTTTTTTCCCGATCAGGCTTACTAACTTACGGTCACACGGCTATTTTGGCGAAATCCTCATTGCATTTGGTTTGTGGAAATTCCCTTACTTTCACTATTAAATATAGCGTAACTGTGATTTTTGCTGACCATTTCTTATACGATGCAACTTCGACAAGTGTTAAAATGTTGGTCATTCACGATTGTTCTCCAACTATAGTTGGCGATTCAGTACTATCCTTCCAGATTTCCAGTTTAAAACCAGTAATCAAGGGTGTCTCTGTTAATGGTTTCCACACCATTTATTTGTTCTGGACTCTTTATATACTGTAAGAAGACATTTTCAAGTCCATTTATATACCATGGGGCATTGATAGTTCAGTGGTAGGTTGGCCCGGGTTCGATTCCCAGCCAATGCTCAAACCCCAGACACCGGTTGCAGTGCCGGTCCGGATAATGTGGGAGGGGTGCCTGGATAAAATGGGAGCCCAGATAAAATGGGCGGGTTGCATCAGGAAAAGCATCTACAGTGGGTGCACTTATGTGACTTTTACCGTCGCGGCGTATGGCGATATCATTTGGGTTTGTGCATTTGCTGGCTTTTACCGCTGAGTAAAAACGTAAAACCTGTGCCATGTTGTCGTGCGGATCAATTGGTCCGCTGCGGCGACCCCTCAGTGGGAGCAGCCAAAAGATCAACAACAAGATTTTATTATTGTTATTATTATTATAAGCATTGACTTTTATTTCATTTCTTTCTTAGAAAAGCTACTGACGTTTGATCGAACCTAATTTTATGTCTTGTTTTTAGTGCCTGATGCATTACGCTACGTTTAGCGTTGCGGCTAAATGATCAAAGACATAAAGGGATGTGAGGCAAAGCCAGTGAAGCACTGTACTCCAACGTGTAATCCAACATTAAGTTCCGATTTTAACGAGGCTATATTTAGATAGTTATATTTATACCAGTGGATGGAGTGGTTCATTATGTCCGTCCTTAGATTTAATATTTAATGGATTTTCACAGAACAGCTTAAAGCGTCGAGTTACACAACACGCACAGCTGCTGTTTTATCATTAGATAATACTCTTCTACATCTCACGCAGGAGCTTCTATAAATATTTAACATTCAGGATGTGATTCATTCTACAAACTTGCTTTAAACACATTTAATACCTCTCCCATTTCCCATTCTCATATTCTCATACATTTCACCCCCTAGCTCCTACTATCTCACTCCGACTGTATCCTCTGGTTTTTTTTTTTGCTTCGGTTCATAGTCCATGAGCTATCTTTCTCATCTTTCTTAGCCTCTCTGCACCTCTTGTCTCTTTTCTCTCACTTCTCTTCGCCTCTATGTGTCATTTATCACACAGAGATCATTAGTCATCAGAAAACGTCGTCAGTATCCAGCACCTCCTTTAACGCTTTACCCCCCCCCCCCTCTCTCTCTCTCGCTCTTTCGCTAGGTCGGAATAGATGTTCTATGTGAGGAGAGAGCATCTGGAAGTGAGACACCCCTTCACTCAGAAAGTTTGGAGAGGAACTCCAGAGCAGAGAGGAACTCCAGAGCATTGAGCATCCATAACTCCATCACCAAGAGTAAGTGTCATGTACAGTATAGACATTAGAACTAAATTGCAGGACCATAGTGCAGGACACAACAATTTACCAAGCAAACATACTGCAAGTGGAAATACATTTAAGTAGAATGTGTGAAAAATTATAATAATAAATATATACGGGGGCAATAAATGCACAGCATGGTGCTTGCTAACGAGACAAGACAATAGAACCGTGTAGGGTGGATTAAATTGGTTAACAAAGGTTATCTTGGAAGGTTGTCACTTTAGCAGTGATGGACTAGATACACTATATTACTGTAGCTTAGTGGTAGCCTAGGATAGCTTAGTGGTTAAGGCATTGGACTAGGATTCGGAAGGTCCCAGGTTCAAACCCCACAACCACCAAGTTGCCACTGTTGGACCCTTGAGCAAGGTCCTTAACCCTCAACTGTTCAGATGTGTAATGAGATAAAAATGTAAGTCGCCCTGGATAAGGTCGTCTGCCTAAATGAAATATTTATTGGCAAAAGTATTTGCTCGCCTACCTTTCACATGCATACTGTATGAACTTCTTAATCCATGGGGTTTAAATGATGTTGACCCACCCTTTCCAGCTATAGCAGCTTCAACTCTTCTGGGAAGGCTTTCCACAATTTTAGGAGTGTGTTCATGGGAATTTTTGAGCATTCTTCCAGAAGAGCATTTGTGAGATCAGAAACTGATGTTGGACGAGAAGCCCTGTCTCACAGTCTCCGCTCTAGTTCATCCCAAAGGTGTTCTGTCGGGGTGAGGTCAAGACTCTGTGGAGGCCAGTCAAGTTCTTCCACACCAAATTTTGCTTTGTGCACTGGTGCGCAGTTGTGTTAGAATTGGTGTGGGGTTATTTTTCAGGAGTTATACAGTAAGTTCCCCGGCCCCTTAATTTCAGTGAAAGGAACTCTTAATGCTTCAGCATACCAAGACATTTTGGACGATTTCATGCTCCCAACTTTGAGAGAACAGTTCGGGGTCGGCCCCTTTCTGTTCTAACATGACAACGCACCAGTGCACAAAGCAAGGACGATAAAGACATGGATGTGCATGAGATTTTCATGAGCATTAGTGCAGTATGTGGAAGAGGACAGTAGACAGCATTCTTCCTTGTGTGTTCTTATGGTGTATCATGAGCACCAGCTACAAAAGATGTGGTTGGCTGGCTTCACATCATGAAGGACTTACAGTAGTTAGCTAGTGGTTTGGAATCGGCAGATATTTGAAAAAGCATTTCAGATTGGGTGTTGGGAACAGTATGAACTGTTGGAGTTTCTGGTAGTGGATGATCCTGTGCCGTCTGAGAGATAAGATGAAGCCAGATAAGGTCAAGCCAGATAAAGTTAACATACAGTAAGCCAGATAAGGTGAAGAGTCCATGAGAGTTGGTGGTCTTGTGGATGTATTGCTTGAGGTTGATGTAAAGAGATCTTGATCCTCTCAACTGTTCCCACAATCAGATCTTGTAGTCTGAGACAGATGCATTTGTTCATATATATACTGTATATATAACATTGATACAAAAAGGATGTTGGTGATGTTCACTCCAGAGATCCTTAGAGACATTGACTCTCTCTCAGAATTTTCCCACTGATGTGCAGTGAAGCGATCACTCTGGCCCCTCCTGACTCAACAATAATCTTTTTCAGTTTATTGACTTTGAGAGATAGATTTTCGTCTCTGCACCTGTCTGCAAGCTGCTTCATCTCCTCCCTGGATGCTGATTCATCATTGTTGCTGATGAGGCTGGCCCACTGTGGTGTCATCAGCAAACTTTATGATGTAGTATAAGCTTTGCTTCGAAGTGCAGTCATGAGTCAAGAGCATAAACAGCGGCAGACTCGAAGGCACCCAGGCCTTGGGAGTACGGGTGTTCGGAGTGGTGGTGTGGAGGCGGTCTTACTGAGACTGTCTCCTAGACAGAATGTGTGGAATGGCCGAAGATATGGATTTTTTTAGACTTGAGATGGGTCCAGTGTGGTAAGAACCAGCAGCAACAGCAGAACAAGTTTGTTAATTTTCTATTGGGCAAAGCATTGCAAAACCTCCGTAGGTTATGTACAGGAAACAGAAATGAGTAGACACCTCTCGAGTCTTGGTCCGAATCGTAACGTTTTTTGTCACGTGACTCCGATAGACGCTATGCAGTGCAGTACGCAGGAAAAAGAATTGAATGATTCTTCTTATGAGTCTCCTAGTTCCGGTCGTTTGTTCCTTGGTCACGTGACTCCCATAGACACATATGCAGTGCAATAGATTCAAAAGAACAAACGACTCAGACTAGAAGACTCATGAGAAGAACCGCTCAATTCTGTTTCCTGAGTAATGCACTGCATAGCGTCTATGAGAGTCACGTGACAAAAGAACGAACGATTCGGACCAGAAGATATAATGGTGAGCTGCCCATTCTATTTATCATAATATGTCTTTAGCTGCATTGTAAGATTTTCATTACTGGAACTATAGCCAAAATTCGTGTATGTAGGCGTGTTGGGGGGGGTCTGTTGATTCAAAATGTTCTGATCAAAAGAACTAAATGAATTCAATAACACAAAAAAGATTCTTTGATTTTGATTCAAAGAACCTAGTCACTAAAATGATCCAAACTTCCCATCTCTATTGGATAATTGCACGAATGAGCTAGGGTACATCTGTTCCTGTAGCTGGTGAATATCCTGTACAAGGTGGCCCAAAAGTCTGGAACAATAGGCATTCTTCCTTATATGCAAATTAATATTTTGCTTTTATTTTAGAAAAAAAAGACGGCAATAGATGATTTCTCATGTACTGAGACAAGATTATTTATGTAGAGAAATCGCTTCTTAATTTGCCAGCATTTGTGTACGGACCCAATCCAGACCCTTGGGGTGTCCCTGTATATACAGGTGCAGTGTAGGAACAAAACTGAGTGTGAATGAAACACAGTTACTTTATTCTGCAATAAGCAAGGAATACAGATTTTTCCGTGTAACTTTATTAAAAAGGCTACTATTACATGCCGCGGTTTCTCTAATAGTTTTTGTGTAGTGTGTCATGACATGATGTCCCTGCCTGAAAGCACTGAGTGCAGACATGTTGCTTGGGATAATTGTTAATTGCTGTAAATGGATCCTGCAATCTCTGCGCACTGTGCCTCTTTAAGGCCGAATTAAAAACAAAGGCAGTAACAAAAATCATTACTGGTGTTATTCCACCCCAAATTGTTTGCTTTGTTGCCTTTTGGCACTTTTCTATCTCCGCTTAAACACCCCCATATTATTCTCTCCTTACTCATACTGTACGTTCTCTCACCCCCATATTTCTCTCCCCATCCGTCCCTCTTTGTCTTCTCCTCTTTCACTTTTGCTTCATACCATCCTTCAGTTGTGGTGAGCTGGAAATGCCCCCTTTCCCCTCCTCCCTGTTTTGCTCCTTGCCACGCCAGACCCAGAGGACAGATGGGGGCTTGGTGGGGTAAAAGGAGGGGAGAGGATTTTATCCCGCCTCGAATCGAGAGACTCTGCCTTGACCATCTGCTGTGTCCCTGGGCTCTTTTCGCAGGCTGGACTCTCTTCTCCGAACTCATGCACATTTGGCCAGTTATATTTATATATTTGTGCTCAAAGCTTTTGTTAGAATAAATGTGTGAAACCGAGACACATCAGACGCTCGGCTGATGCCCTAAGCCACAGTATTCGTGTCAATTTTTTTTTCCGGGAGAGCAGCAAGACCAGCAAAGCTTAAGCGCCCCCTATTGGAGATATTTTGTCACTGGTTAGGTTTTTTTGCGTTAAATGTCACATGCTCATTCATGTGTTCGCTTGATTTGTCTGTATCGTATTAGTGATCGATGGATTTGTTGTGTTTCAGTTCTTTCAGAAACAGCAGATTCATCAGAAGAGGAATGGCAGTCTATATCAGACCTCGCCACGGCATGCAGGAATATCCTAGAAGCCTTATCACGAGAAGGTAAGGGATTATAAAGACAACAGCAAGGGTCGATCATCGTCTCGTCTGAGCCGTTATGCTCATTTTTGAGTGGGCAAAAAAAAAAAAAAAAAAAACGGCATACATTCTGAGTTTATTATAAGGTGCGGTCAGGTTCAGGGTATTTTTCCTTATATTCACAATTCACAAACCCACTGGTTGTTATCAGGACACCTTTAAAGTGAGATCCTGAAAGATTATTGAGTATTTTTATGAATAGTGGTAGTCGTAATAACCACGTTAGTTTGTTGCCACCCGACTTAATTGACTGTCAGCCCATAAACGTTCACTTGACAGCAGTCGTATACTTCAGCTCCTAATAATGATCGCGAGGCAGATTCAACTAAGAGCCTCACGGATCAACAGTGAGCACCCAGGACTGTCTGATACTGACAGTGCCAGGAAGTGTGAAAAACACTGTGACTGTTCTTGGCAGTTGCTGCTGAAGTGTGGGCAATTTATTTCATAATTTAATATTGCTCTGAGATGGCATTCAGTAGTTTGGGTGGTTTCGATGAAACAGGGTTAGTTATTATCACTGTGAGCATTGCTGGAAATACGTACTTATTGTAGATGCTGGACTTGATGTACAGTATAATTAGTAGAATGCAAATTCAAGCAACAGAGCAGATCATTATAAATGTGGATCATTATGTATCAGCAAATGTGTGCTATATTTCTATTCATGGAAAATAATCAGTAGAATGTCTGAAAATGATTCATATTAATATATATTGTACCTGCGAATTTTCTGAATGTTTCAGGATGATTAGACTCGGGTTCTTTCTTGAGCAGTTGGGTAATTAGATTGTGTTTCAGATCGAAAGGCTGGGAATGGCACTCAGGCAGGAGGAGACACAATGACAGATTCCAAGCACAAGGATATTAAAGACAGGTGAGAAGCAACTACTGTACGTATTGTTGTGAGTATTTGTTGAGTATGTATGTATTAATTAGTGCTGTCAATCGATAAAAAATTTTAATCAAGTTAATCCCAGTTATAGTTTTCCTTAATCACGATTAATCACAATTTTAAAGTACTCTATTACTTTTACTTGTATTATAAATGTGCAATGTTGGAATGAAGAAATGCATGACAAACTTGTTAGAGGAAACAGATTATGCAGTTTTATACAGTAATATCTCAAACATTAACACATGTAACTCAAGCCTACAAAAAACCCAAGCTTCCATCAAGAAGGTTTTTATTGTATAATGAATCTTGCCATTCAGCACACTTGATGATGTTTCCTCAGGCTTCTTATTATCCGTGCTAAACATTAGATTATCACACACAACCAGGTAACCACGCTGTGATTATGGGAAGCCATTAGGGTCAAACTTGATCATGTGATTTATTTACATAAAAAAATAGTAACACATTAAAATATCTAGATTAATCACATGCATTGGGTTAAATACAGAGTAATGTAACTTACAAGCAATTAAAGAAATGAAACTTGCGTCAAGCAAAGAACTAAGGAGATTGCTGAAACTACTGAAATTGGGTTAAAAACTGTAAAACGCATTAGTAAAGCCTGGAAGGATAGTGATGACCCATCCTCTCCAAGGAAGAGAAATGGTCGGAAAAACATCCTGAATGAGCGTGGGAGATCATTAAACACATCAATCCAATCTTTAAAAACAAACAAAAAACAGAAGATCTCATGGCGATGTTTATTAATGAAATTAAGAGCATTTCCACATGCACAGTGTAAAGAGAACTCAAGGTATTGGGACTTGGATCCACACTGACACCCATCATGCCTAGTGACCCCTGTACAAGCCTGTGGGGGCAGTGTTATGATCTAGGGTTGCTTCTGTTGGTCAGGTTCAGGGGGTTCAGCAACAAAATGTGCCCAAAAAAATTAGGTCAGCTGATGACCTGAATATACTGCATGATCCATTTTTTTTTTACATCAATGGATTTTTCTTCTCTGATGCCACGGCTGGGATTCATCGAGCTAAAATTGTGAAAGAGTGGTTCAGGGAGGTGCAGCTAAAAAAATTTTGGGGACGTGCTGGCACAGCGGTCCTTCTCTTCCATCATCAATACAAGATTGTAGAGAGAAATTAATGCGACTGTGGATGGAAAACAATGTTGTGATGTCGCACAAGATATTGCAACGATTTCACAATCATAATCAAAGCAAAAGGTGATCCAGTGAAATATTAGAACGATGTATATTTGGGTTGGGTTTTTTTAAGCTGAGGTCAAAGCCACATGACATTGTAATTGGGATTTCATCTATATTATGGTATTATAAGTGTAGTGTTTGTGTAGGATTCAAATTGAATTGAATTGCATGGATGTTTATTTTAGAGGAATGTTCATAGCAAAAAAATTTTTTTTTTAAATATTATTATTATTATTATTACTATTATTATTAATGTCGTTGTCTCTCTCAGTGACTCACCCGGTCACCTGGAGGAGAAGGTGTCCCAGTTGGAGGCCATGCTGAAACGACTACAGGATGACCTCCAAAAGGTACTTCCACTTCCTTTGCCAAATCCCACTGAACCCATTTGAGTGCCCCGTTCCCACCTCTACAGCCCACACAGTGACCTTTGAACTTGCCCATAAGTATCCCATCCTTATCGCTCATTCTGTCCATATAATCCCCCCCACCCATCCCTCACCCTCAGCTACCCCAGAGCTATTTCACAGAGCCAGTCAGACTGAGGGATAATAGAGGTAGGGCGGGACAAGCCAAAGAAATCTGTCTTGTCATTGGGCAGGGTGAACAGAGGAGATGAGAAGATGGCCAGAGGGACAGGCTCCCTCTCTCAACACTAAGCGACCGGTGGCAGTCGAGGCAAGTACAGCATGAAATTTTTCCTCCGTCACGCCAAAAAGCAGCTGAAAACAACCTTATAATATCATGTAACACCTTTCAATTCTTAACCTGTGGAAGCACAAATGGCTGTTTGAAAGTCAGATCTGTAAAAATGGGGATCTGTCCTAACATGCAGGGGGTGTATGTGGATAAAAATCTAAAATAATCATCAGTCCACGTCTGTAGTGAATACACTCTCAAATGGAGGTCCTGAATGCAAAGTTATACTCAGGATAAAATCAAAGCGAAATCTTATAACACACTTTGTCTGATTGGTACCTGGAGTATGAAAAGAAAATGAAAAGTCAACAAAGCAAAAATGAGAATAAGAGCTGGAGGAAAAAAAAACAACTAAAAAAAACCCTCTAACAAACCAGACACTAGTACAAGAATTCTCCAGAGATGTTCATGAAGTGTGAATGACAATCTGTGAGAACCTCCATAGAGAAACAAGACGGGGTCTGATCAGATCGGAGCCTTAACACCATAACCATGTGTGACTACAAAAGCAGTGCCGTCTTCACTTATTTTCCTCATCTGTCTCTAAAAACCCCTCTCCTCTTCTCTCTCATAGTTATCATTAACCGTGTTCGGCCGTGTTATCATCAATCTAGGGAAGTTCACACGACCTCACATGGACCACAAACTCCTCCAAAGGGTTATCCTACTGTAGCAATGTCTCAACAGTCACATATAATGATTGATTATTGCTCACCATGTGTTTAAATATGGATTCTCTATTTGATTCATCTGTCCATCAAATTATTATTTTAGATATGATCTTTAGGATTAATTGGCTTTAACGTTTTTGGTCCTTCATCCAAGAACAAAAACAATTGTTTAGTTTTTGGAATTTTTGAATGTGAAATATTACCTATTTTAAAATTCCAAATGAAATATCTGTGTAAGAAGGAAATGTGCCTCTGGGTGGCGCAGTGATAAAGCACTCGCTCTATCATCCGAGTGATCCGAGGTCTAGAGAAAGCTGATTGTCCGAGCTCACTCAGAGAGGAGGGATGAGAGGTACTTAGCGCTCCCACATTAATCACGGCTCTACAGCCAATCAGCGGCGTCTGTGAGCTCACACAAGCGGAAGGAGCGGATAGCGCTGTCCTCCGAGTGTGTTACGCCACCGCCAATGGTGCGTGAGCGAGCAGTTCGAAAAAGATGCTGTCGGCTGGCACGTGTCACGTGGTTCAGAGGAAACATGTGATAGTCTTCGGCCCTCCCGACTGAGTGGTAGTGGTAGCCTTAATGTGGGAGCCCCCTAGTGACGGGGAGGAATTGGACACGACTAAATTAGGGAGAAAATCCCCACAAATTTTTCTTTTCAGATATTAGAAAGAATTAGAACTCCAACACTATGTATTTAAAGTATTTCGTTACTGATAACAACAAATTATCGATTGATGATAATACCACAGAAACGAGTCACATCGCACGATACAGTAAGTATAACAACATGTAAATATCCATAAACGGAAAATGACAGCTTTGACAGACAAAAACTTAAATCACTTTGCTTTATTAAGTATGCGCATGTACAGCTAGTTCAGCAGGCTTTTTGTCTTTTTTTTTAGATATATATATTTTCATCATGTTGTCTTTACATACTGTATTGTGATACCCCATGAATGCTTAACTGTAGCTGTCATAAGTTGTTTATGTATGTCTCATGTTGTTGCACTTAAGCGTGCTTTATGATAAACTCTTAATTCATTTCATTTCATCTATAAATTATCGTTAACTAAAACATACAGTAACCTGATCATTTCTCCTGTGATTACTGTATAGTAGAAACCATACAAACTGCCCTCTGCACCTGAACTCATTTCTCTGTATCTCATCTCTTCATTCTCTCCTTCCAAACGGCTATGAATATCTTTTGCCCTTGGCGACTGAGTTATCTGCTCCCGCTCTCCTTCACTCACGAACAAAACCGATGGTTTAAGTAAACGGCGAACGTAAAAGCAGGATGTTTGTTAAGGGCATGGAATTCCATTTATCCTTCAGATGGAGATGGTAAGAAAAATACAGTATGAGGACCATGGGGCAGTTTAAAAAAAAAAAAGAAGCTTTTAACATTTTTTTCTTCAACAGTGACTTGGAATGAGATTTGTCAACATGTTTTCTGGTTTAACATCATCAGCAGCTGCTTTATCAAATCGTACTGTAGTCGCTTATTTTATGGGCGGGACATGTACTGTACTCCAAATCAGCACTAGGTCTCACTGTCTAAGAAAACAAAGCTCAGTGTAATTTAACCCTATAATCTTTTTTACCCATGCTCATCCCAAATGTATCTAAATCTAAAATAATTAAAATACAAGAATATATAATATAATAATAATAATAATAATAATAATAATAATAATAATATAATAATAATTACTAATGTAATAATTTAAATAGATTTTGAATATATATTTAGATTAAAATATGACACTTTGGTGTAGGCCAGGTTTTTTTTTTTTGCTGAAAATTCAATGTTCCTGCATTATCAGATTTTATAATTCAGTCTAATGTTTTTTTTATATACATCATTGCTATTTTTCATCTCACCCCAAATCCGCACTTTACAATTTCAATAATTCTAGTTTAACTTGTAAATATACATAATACCGTTGCTCACTAGTTAGCAGTGTTGGGTGTTAACGCGTTACAAAGAGTACTTGGATTACTTTTTTGATGTAAAGAGTAAAGTAACGCGTTAGGTCCGCCATTTAAGTACTTGGTTATTTACTGTAGTTATATTTTCAAAAATGTAATCCGTTATTCAGACAATTTATGTAATCCGTGAGCCAGACAGCAGTCATTCCATTAGTGTGCTGCTTTATCAAATCAGTATCAGTGTGTGTGAGTGTGTGAAAATTGTCCTACAAGCCCCGCCCACAATACCCCTCCCCCCTTTGTTATTCCTGCTTTTATACCCCTATCTCACCTATGAGGTTTGAGTAATCGCCCGACATTCCGCGAAGTTCTGCAAGGTCTGCGAGCTTCCGCCAGGACCGGCGTGCGGAAAGATGGAAACCTAATCACACCGCCAAAACTCGAGGTGAATCGTGATGAACCGTATTTACGGCCACCGCACAAAACCACGTAGGTGAGATAGGGGTATTAGTAGGTAACAGATTATGGGCCAAACTTCGCTGAGTGATGAGGTAGAATAATTACACAGGTCTTGACTAAAACAACATGCATGAGGAATCACAGAGGAGTTTTCATTTTCTGCAACGGTAAAGTACTCGAACTAGTTACTTCTAACAGAAAGTAACGCTGTAATGTAACTGATTATATTTTAATGACAGTCATTTTGTAATGTAATTAAAAAGTAACGTCCCCCAACACTGCTAGTTAGACATGACCGTATTTCCCCCCTTTACCACAGTTACAGTTTTTGCTGAGAATAATTTATACAGAGTAGTATAATACCAAAATTCGTTGCATTTCATTCTTTAAATACTGAGAATAAAATATCCTTATGTTACCACTACAAGAGCAGTGATAGATCAGAGGGTTAAGGCACTGCATTACTGATCGGAACGTCACCGGTTCAAGACCTAGTTCCATCAGGTTTTTATTGCTTGAGCAAGACCTGACCCTGTGCACCAGCTACAGTATACTGGGATACTGGAAGAAAGATTTCCACTGTGCAGTACTTTATATGTGACAAATAAAGGCGGCATGAATCATTTTTGATTTGTAATTAAATATAAATGTTCATTTGTTTACATGCTGAGATAAAGTATACAGTATACACACAAGCCTGGCCAAAAAAACATGGCCACCTCAGAGGGGAAACAGAACAACTAATGAGATTTGACAGAAATGACAGAAATTGGATTAAGAACTGTACAACACATTTATAAAACTAGGAAGCAAAGTGCTGAACCGTCAACTTTAGGAAAGAAATGTGGTCCGACCGGAGATCATTTAAACATTTGGTGAAGCACTGAAAAAAATAGATGATAGAAATCACAGCTATGTGATTTAATAGTGAAAGGAAGAGCATGTCCATACTCCATGAGAAAAACAATTGTTTGCTAGGGAGCATAAAGATTAGACTTGGGAGCAATGGAAAAAGGTCATGTGGTCTAATGAGTCTGGATTGAGCCTATTCCAGTGTGATGAGTGCATCATGGGAAGAAGGGAAGCACATGAAATGATACACCCATCCTGTATATCGCCCACTGTATAGAAACCTCTGGAGTCAGTGTTATGATCTGGAGTTACTTCAGTCGGTCAGGTCCGGACTCAGCAACGTCACGTGGCCATAAGACAAAGTCAGTTGACGACCTGAATGTACTGAATGACCAGGTTATCACACCTGTGGAGTTTCCCTTCCCTGATGGCACAGGCCGTAGTCCAGGATTCAAATTGTGAAAGAGTGGTTCTGGGAGCATGAGGAAATCATTTTCACACATGAATAGGTTTCCATAATGAGTGTGTGACATTTTTTGGCCAGGCAGTGTGCGGTACTGAGTAAACATTTATATAACTCAGTTTATGTAAATGAACATCCATAGTTGATTTTTCTGTTCTCTCTTCATATATGTGTTTGTCCATCATTGTGGGTGTGTGTCTTTCTATACAGATGTGCAAGTCATAGCAGATGTGATTTTGTCGTCTCCTGCATTAAATGTTTTGTGTTGGTTAGTTGATAAGCGACCTTGTAGTGTATGACTTTATTTATCTACAGTGCTTGAGAAGTTTCGTATAGTCTAGATTTCTGTAGTTCTACAATGTTGTTTAGTCTGTACCCATGTATAGAAGTTTTTTTTTGTTGTTTTTGGGGCTGGTGTATACTGTATGCCCTGAGTTGAACCATGCATATTTCTACAAGCACCCTGCCGTCTTTGGCATCCTCAGAATAATATTGTGGTGCAGTGAACAACATGGTGGGGGCAGCATGGCAGGATGTAATATGGCGATGACTTAAGGGGAAAACTTAAACGAACTAAAGCTGTGTCTCAAATTGCGTACTTATGTACAGTACTATCCTAGATTACGTGTTAAAAAAAGGTAAAAGCACTCAAATGCTTAAACCCAGGGATCCTTTAACTCTAAAAAACATTCCATGCCCTGCCTTCAGCACTATTTCTCAAGCTCCATATTTTAATCCGTGTAGCAATTTTTGTGTATTCATTTTAATTGTAAATTTAAAAAAAAACTTAATTTAGGTTTGGATTGGAATTGATTTGTTGCAGTTGGAAGTCGAAGACCAGGCAAAATGCTAATAATATCTGCACATTTTTAAAAACTTTAATAGTGGTAACATGTTGTTTTTGCACCTGTATGAAAAAGGTTGTAACGGGTGGAGAAAAGCATCAGGTAGCGTCAGCGTACAGTGGTGAGACCAGCGATGCTCTATGGCTTAGAGACAACGGCACTGAAGAAAATACAGGAGGCAGAGTTGGAGGTAGCGGAGAGGAAGATGTTGAGGTTCTCTTTGGGAGTGACAAGGATGGATAGGATCAAGAATGAGTTCATCAAAGGGACAACCCATGTTAGATGTTTTGGAGATGAAGTCAGAGAGGCCAGATTGATGTGGTTTGGACATGTTCAGAGGATAGATGGTGAATATATCGTTAGAAGGATGCTGAGGTTGGAACTGCCAGGCAGGAGGTCTAGAGGAAGACCAAAGAGGAGATTTATGGATGTAGTGAGAGAGGACATGAAAGTTAGCTGTGGCATCCTCTGAAAGGGAACGGCTGAAAGACATAGAAGAAGATGAAATAGTGCAGAATTCCTGGCTAGGTTTTAGGACTCTAGATCATACACTGAGAACCAGTTTTCCCATCCTTCGAAATTAGGAACCTCATGGTAAATGTTTCAGAGGTCGCGGTAGGTTTCGCCATTTGAGACACAGCTTATGACAATGCCAGGAAATTTGGAAGCTAAGTTAACAAAGGTCGTTTGGAACCCAGAATTGCGAAATCCTGCTGATCAGTGATGATTTTCATTTCTTCTGCCCTCTAGTGGACAGAGCTATGCGTGCAAACACGTCAAGCATAACATTGGCCGCAAACTGTATTCTATACGCTGCCTTCCTAAATTTACTCACCTAATATACCTAACCTGATTTTTCTCCAAATCGCCCTTCCAAACGCTTCCCCCAACATCCCTGCTTACGTACTCCTCCAAATCCATCCTGTGCTCCAAGAGAGCATCCTGTTGATTAGTTGTATTGTGTGTGATGCTGGCAGGAGAAAGAGGACAAAGCCATGCTGCAGGCAGAGGTGCAGAGCCTGAGACAGAACAACCAGCGGCTGCAGGAGGAATCGCAGAGCACCGTGGCACGTCTCATCAAAGTCACCGAGCTGCTGTGCAATGTCACCAAACCCTGCTAGTAGAACAGGCCAGCGAGATACACACAGACCAGTGAAGATCAGCAACGAATGCTAGCAAGATGCAAGCAAAGCAATCCAGAAAGACCCGCGAGACCCAGTGCCCATGCATAGACTCATATAGACTACTGAGGAACGACACAAACGTGTAAGCAAAGAAATGCAAGACCCAGACCTCAGACACTGACTCATATTAGCATATGTTACCACGCTAGCAAACTGCTAAATGAAGGATAGATGTAGATTCAAACCTTAGAACATACCAAAAGTTAGCTAGTAAAGAAAGGATTTATCTAGCTGTAAGGACAGAACTTATATATACTTTACATTAAAAAAAAAAACAATCAGAGATGAGACCTAGCATAGAGAAGCGTAGCTTTTTTCAGCTTATTTAGCCGCCTCTATGGGTGTGGTGCAGCCTATCGGCGGTGCTACTAAATAAAATGAATTATCAGCGCTAATATTACAGAAATTAGTCTAAGCTTGTTCGCTAACTTGCATCCGACACAACAAAGAGCAATATCGTGAAAGTTTATCATCTCGCGTTTTTGATCAGGACTTTTAGATCTTTCCAGTTCCAAGAAGAAAAAGTGACGAGACAGAAAGACAACGTTGTACACAAGCCACTGCAGAGCACAATCTTTACTGCATGATTCGTATTTAACAAGACCAGACCACGGAGTAGCAGTCCTCAAGGTGGTAAAATGCTGACATTTGAGGTGCTGAGTAAAAGTTAGCTGCGTCCCGTTAGCACGATGAGCCAGTAGTAGCTTTCACACACTGTTCGAAAAAGTTAGCATTTCTGGAATGTGGCTTGAACCTTTTTGTAGATTTTGACAAATCCATAGGGCATTGATGAAAAATAGACATTATAAACATTATCTTAATGTTTTATTTTTTTTTCAGCCAGGTTAATGTCCCAACACAATACAATACGCTAACATAACTTTCACTCTCAGTATTTAAAAAAAGAAACTCACTGCTTTGGAGAATCTTGGGGCCTTTTATTGCGTGTGATATTTGATTAGTGTGCGTCTGAGGTTATTGTGATTATTGATTGATTATTTTGTACGGCCCTATTTCCAAACAACAATTCAAACATTACGGACAATCTCAGAAGTGTGTAATAATGACAAAAGCTCAAGGCAGGTAGGGATCCACATGCAGTTAGATTTACACCCCATATACACTCAGACACCGCAGTGACGACGACGTGGGTGACATTTTTCAGAGCAGGAACTCAACCTGGCACCTTTTTCTACAAACTCTGGAAACCTCAAATTGAAGGACTGGCTTCTTGTTTTGTTTTTTTAAATTTAATGTAATGTGATGCCTATTTAAACTACTTGCAAAAAGAAAGGAAAAAAAAAAAAGATGCAAAGTAAGTAGGTGGAAATGCCTTCTGTAGCTGGAAGGAAATGTCTCCACCTGCTGGACATGAAGAGAACTGCATTACACTGTAACACTGGAACGTGGTGCTTGACTGCAACCTGAAACTAGGACTTGAAATAGTCTGGATTCCTGCTCTTAATTCTAAGACTGAGCCGTTTTTTTATGTTGTTGATGATGATGATGATGATCTTCGGTCATTGTACTCAAAGAACCAGTGATTGACTGATAGTTATGTTTTAATAAGTGACTCCTGGCTGAAGGAGGAAACGCCTCAACTGCTGGGAACTTGGACACGTATGTATCTCCGACTTCTTCTCATCCACCTGTTACCTCGTGAAGATCCAGTGATGGTGTGATTTGCAGAACGACGTGTGTGAAGTGTTGGTTTCAGAGAAATCAGCTCGCACCATCGTTCAAACCGTCACTCTCTCTCTCTCACACACACACACACACACACACACACACACACACACACACACACACACACACAAGTATCACCCTCTCTCTCACAGCAACCAGAACCTAGTCACTATTACTGTATGTTGTACATAGTCTTTTATCTTCTTCTTGTAATTTTTTTATTTGATTTTAGCGTCACTGTGATAAGCCGGTACCAGCAGATTCTCATATAAGAAGATTAAATTATATCTTTATGTCTATGTGATGTACAGCCAAAATGTTTCAGTGTTACTTCCTTCGGAAACATCCAGCACTTCAGCATCCTCAAGCTCAATCTGGCCAGTTTCGGTCTAACTGTGATCAGTATGATGATAAACACAACACACACACACACACACACACACACACACACACGACGGGTTTAAACGGCACTCATCTCAGTCGTGACTGAAATGGTTTTTCAGTGAATTTAAAAGGTTTTATTTGTTTCTGCCTGATCGTGGAGTTTTAACATCAACAGGCAGAGACGACGTGTGCTCAGGCGAGTTTGTTGCAAGCAGTCTCTAGTGATGCATTGTGGGATATATTTAGCCAAATGTAAATGTTTCCAGAAAAAAAAAAAAATCAATTCCTGTTCTGTTGTGTGTTGCATAGTTTTAGAGAATGTAAGGGGACGTGAAGACTGGGAATGCACCGACGTCCCCTTCTTTATGTGTGTATGTTTAAAGGAAGAAGAAGAAAAAAAAACGTTATAACTTATTAATCTTGCAAATGTGGATTTTATTGTTTGATGTCTTTGAACTAGAGGTGAGGGGAAGACAATTCTTGAACTACTGACTCTGCAGGTATAAATCTCTTCTTTTTTTTTTTTTTTTTTGTAAGAAATTTTATTTTATTTATAAGAGCTCAAGCATACAACATGGTATTTAGGTTTAAGTAAGTACCAATAAGCAAATCAGTTATTATAAACGGTGTTGGTCCTTTCAGGTTTTGTATGCCACAAGGATTTTTGTATGCCTTAACAGGAAAAGTCCAAATAATCCTGCTTGAACGCATTGAGACGCTGTGAGATAAGGGTGAGAGAAGGTATTGTGGCTTGCTATACGGAATTACATTATTTAAATGTTTGTTTTTTTTTTGACAAAATTGTCAATACACAGACCTTGCCATGTCTTCTTCCACTATTAGCACCTTTTTATTATTATGATGATGATTATTATTGTTTAATCCCCTGTATGCCATATTCATCGTTTAACATATCCTGAGTTGTATAATAAGAAACGTCCACCCTGAAGCACATGAAATATTACAGTGTTGAAATATTAGTAGTAGTGAGTCTGGTGCTACGGTAATTTGTTGATTTCCATATTTATTTATTTATATATTTATTCATTAATTATCCCTGTGAGACGTTAGCGGACCTGTATCCCACTGATTTCACAGGCTGGTTTAATAATAGAAGAAAAACTTAAACCTTCCACGTAAAAATAAAGAGCTTGATTTTTTTGTGTTAGGACGAAGATTGAAATTTTCCATCAGGGTGTAGAGACGACGACAGACGTGTTAATGAGAGCAGTTCAAACCAAATACTGTTAATTACAGTAAAACATATTGATGTGCATGTCTTTCAGGGTGGACTTTTTCTTCTTCTATCACATACAGTATCTTCTAAACTACATACAGTACAGTGCAAAAGTCTTGACACCCCTCATTTCTTTATATCTTGCTTACAAAGAGCTGGACTTTCTTATATTTTCAGTATACAGTAGTCCATGATGTAGTCGAGGAACAGTTCTCAGAGTAAGTCTACTGTATGAATCGTTCAATCATAAATAAAAACAAAAGGCTTTTAAAAGCTTAAGGTGCAGATGATCAGGCCGGTGATGCCGAGCGCTGAGTGGTTGGAACGGATGAGAGGGGAAATGAGGTTGCTGCTGAGGTTGTTACATAAACAACCGATTTAAAACTTCTATCTTTAGGCACATTGCATCCTGTCACAGTAAAACATTTTTTCTCATTTAATCTGCATCATTTAATATGAATGAGTGAGTGTTGGCTCGAGACTTTGGCACGGTACTGTATATGATCCAACTTGTGCTAATAGATTATTGAAACAGCTCTTTAAGCTGTTGAGATTATCAAGTTTTTTAAAAGCAATTATTTATTGCACTTTAAGGGTTTACATGTGCTTCTGCGTCCCTGACGTATTTAGATATAATAATAGAGTCAGATATTAGGTGTAGTTATGGGACCGCAAAAATGTGAATGCATTGATTAGATTTTTTTTTTCACTGTCAATTAATCTTATGTGGAGAAAAACTGCACTTGCTTTATTCTTTCTTTTTTTTTTACATCATTTCCTTAAGCTTTGTTTTCTAGCAGTTGGTTTGACACCATTGTAAATTGCATTGTACAGTTCCAGTAACTCACAAAACAGCAAAACATTTTAGAACCTTGATGGAAAAGGCTTAGAAACCACACGCATTTACCCGTATAAAACCTGCAAGCTAACACACTCACATACTCACTCACACCTGCACTATGCATACTGGCCTGTGGTCTACACAGGGGTTTGTTAACAGGACCAAAGGCAGTGGAATGTACAAACACACACACACACACACACACACACACACAAAGTGGAGGTTAGTGATTCAGCTGTGCAAGCCCTGTGTTTCTTTAACCCTGTTTGTGTGATGGGCTTAATGACTGAGTGTTGTTCATCTATGTGAACTGAAGGGATACTGGCAATAAAAAAAAACTAAAAAAAAAAAAAACGGAACATTTATCTGTATAAACACAGTCTGGACTATTTTTCCCCCAAGCACATGCATAAATAAATAAATAAACAGTTTCAGGATTTCGTTCTGTGAATCCAGAGTATTTGTTTTTTGGATTTACAGTATGTGCAGGATATGATGCTATGAGTTATACCTAAGGCAAGATGTTTTAAAGCTTATTTGTTCCTGATGCAGGTGTTCTCTAAGCTGGAATGCACTGCCAGAAGAAAAGGATCCACTGGAACTTCATAAAATACCAGCAAGTCACTTTCTGAGTGCAATTCTGAATTTTAAGCAGATACTGTATACAGTAGTAGAAGAAATTGGTGGCACGGTGGATTAGTGGTTACATTTACATTTAGGCATTTGGCAGACGCTCTTATCCAGAACGACTTACATTCTTCTCATTATACATCTGAGCAGTTGAGGGTTAAGGGCCTTGCTCAAGGGCCCAACAGTGGCAACTTCGTGGTTGTGGGATTTGAACCTGGGATCTTCCGAACCGTAGTCCAATGCCTTAACCACTAAGCTACCCCTGGCCCTGGTTAGCACTGTCACCCTGCACTTCAGGGTCAGCGTTCGAATCCCGCCTGAGGTCTGTGTGCATGGAGTCTGCATAGTCTCTTTGTGCTTAGTGGGTTTCCTCCAGGTATTCCGGTTTCCCAGGTAATTGGCGGTTTCAAAAATTGCCCATAGTGTGAATGAGCTGGCAACCCTACCCCTTAAGTAACTGCCACAGAAACGATAGTTATTTCATCAGGGTGATGGAGAATCCATCACCTGATGTGCTGGATAGACACCAAAAAAGTAGTAGAGTATAGTAAAAAAAAAAAAACCCTGCTGTATAAAATGTGGCAGGAATGTGTGTGGATTCTGGCTTTGCCTGTCCTATACCTTACTGTACCGTATATACATCACTTCAGTGCATAACTGCTTTTAAAATCTGTGCCATTTGTTGTTTAATCACATCAATTTTATGAAATTGTTTCACATAAGATATTACACTTTAGTACAGTATGTCCTATATTATAATATATACCATAGTACCATAATATACCACATAGATACTGCACAGTATATACATACATACAGTATAGTTGTACACACATATAGTATAGTAGGCATTGGACTACGGTTCGGAAGGTCACAGGTTCAAACCCCACGAACACCAAGTTGTCCCTGTTGGGCCCTTACACAAGGCCCTTAACCCTCAACTGCTCAAATGTATAATGAGATAAAAATGTAAGTTGCTCTGGATAAGGGCGTCTGCTAAATGTTTAACGTCTCAATTATCATGGTGGGCACCACAGGACTTACCAGGGAAGAAGGCACTATGATACCATAATAATATTATCATGATAATACTATTGTGTTCCACAGTGTCTACCAAGGTTGAGTAGGTATCTAATATACATACTATGTTTGTCCACACTGTACCATATTAGATATGATAGTACTGTACATACTGCTCATATGGTATAATGCAGGCAATACAATATTAGCTACTTTCTGAACTTCAGTAGACACTGTGGTACTTTATATGTTTCATGGTATTCACGAAAGTATTGTGTATTAACACAATTAGAATAGCAGGACAATTTGCACTGTAAATATTACCACATACATGGCGTACGTAAGCACGTACGTAAGCACGTGGTACATATAACAGTGTCCTGGTAAGAGGAGGTAGAAAAATTTCTATATGTGTTTCATTGTACCATTGTGCGAGCTTATGGGGAGCTCAAGGGTTCGTGTGGAGTACAAATGGAAATGGTGGTGGAAAAAAGTTTCCGGTTAGAGAAACTGAAGGCAAGAGAGAGGGTTCCAGCTGGGTGGTTTATTCGGACTATTTCTGCATGCGTTGGACATTTGGTAATGGTGGGTTGGTCGGATAGGTGTTGGTGGTTTTTAGTCACTCACTCACAGGAATTAACATGCAGCAGTCCAGAATGTGCACTGAGAACAAATCAGTCCAACCTAGCCTATAGGAGTTGTCTTTGGGCATGCCTGGACTTGTCTGAATTAGTAAACATTAATACATTGATATACCGCTAGGGGGTGCTGTTGGGCTTTCGTACATAGCCGCCCCCAAATGTCCAGTGGGACATTTGCACCGGGGAGAAAGCCCTTACTTAGTGGTAGGACTATTGTCGTCATCGTCAATGAATTTGGGGAGTGGGACTAAACGAACTACAGGTCTTACATATGTGCGATCTTGAACCTGCACCTCAACTGTCCGTATTTGTCCATCAGGTCCAGGGAAGGTCCGGGTCACAGTCCCAACAGGCCAGAGTGCTCGTGGAAGTTGTGGGTCAATGATGAGCACTACCTGGTTGACCCCGACGTTGCTGTTGTCCTTTAGCCATTTTTGCCTTTCCTGCAGCATTGGCAGATAATGGTGGATAAATCTTGTCCAGAATTGATCTGCAAGTATTTGGTATGTCTCCACCTCCTGGTCCCAAGAAGATTGCTGGAGTCATACATCACTTGTGGTAGAGCGGAGTCATGGCGGCCCATGAGGAGGATGCTAGGTGTGATGGGGTCTGGGTCAGCAATGTCAGATGATACATAGCCTAAGGGCTTGGCGTTCATGATTCCCTCCGCCTCGATGAGAACAGTGCGGAGGACGGTTTCTGGGACTGTACGTTCCTTCAGGATTACCTTCAGAGCTTGTTTTACGGATTTTACTTCCCTTTCCCAAAGGCCACCAAAATGTGGCGCAATAGGGGGAATAAATCGGAAGGAGATTTTCTGTTCAGCTAGTTTCTCCTTTAATTGCGGCGTCATAACTTCATAAGCCTCCCTTATTTCTCTGTTCGCTCCAACAAAGTTAGTGCCATTATCAGAGTAAAGTTCAGCAGGCTTCCCTCGTCTGGCTATAAATCTCCGAAGAGCCATCAAGAAGGCATCTGTATCTAGGCTCTCTAGTAGATCCAGGTGGAGGCATCGAGTGGTCATACACTTGAAGACAATTCCCCATCTCTTCTCGGTTCGGCGCCCTATCTTTACTGTAAATGGGCCAAAGCAGTCCATTCCCGTGGAATAGAAAGGGGATTTGTAGAGCCTCAGACGAGCTGGTGGGAGGTCTGCCATTTTGGGAATGTTGGGTTGGGCACGCCACCTTTGACAGTCAACGCAAGTAAGCTGATGTTTTTTGATGGCGGCTCTGCCTCGCAAAATCCAGTACTGACGTCTGAGCTCTGCTAGAACTCTTAGGACCTGGATGAAGGAGCTTGGTGTCATATTCCCTAATGAGGAGTTTAGTTATTTGGTTTTGGGGGTCAAGAATGATAGGATGTACGGCATCTATTTCCATATTTTCAACATGTCGTAATCTCCCCCCGACTCTGATTAGTCCAGCGTCTTTGTCATATTCAGGAGACAAGGACATTAACCTGCTGTTAGCTGGTAAGGGTCGGTCATGCGAGAGGGCCTTGACCTCCTCTGGGAATGTGTCAGGGGCGGGGGAAGGCAGGAGAGGAAAGAACCCAATAGCAGACACAGATTCTCTTAAAGGAATTTATTAGGGCACTAAAAGGGTTAAATAAACAGCGACAGGAGGAGTGTGTATGTGTGGGTGTGTGCGTGTCTGTGTGAGTGAGAGAGTCGGCCGGCAGCAGGGAGCAGCGCATGTATGTGTGTGTGTGCGTGAGTGAGAGAGAGAGAGTCAGCGCGCAGCCGCGAGGGGGGGGGGCGCGTGTATGTGTGAGCGTGTGTGTGTGTGTGTGTGTGTATGGGGCGAGAGAGAAAGTTTGTGCGTGCACAGGATGCTTCGGGGAATACCTCGTGATGACACTAGGGGACTGGGTGAAGACGTCAGAGAATCCTCCGTGAACCCGGAAGTGGAAGCGCACGAATTATCCTCGGTTGTAGCGGGAGGAACGAGCGAGAGCTATGCGGTCCGCTTGTGATCAATCAGCGTCTTTAGCCAGGTAAGGGTCGATAACCAGAAGATCCAGCCACGTGAATGAACAAATCCAAAGGGCGAGTCCAGAATCAGATTCCTAACACAGGCAGGGTCATACACGAAAATCAGTCCGAGAATCAGGCAAGGTAACAGACGGAGAAGACGAAAGGAAAATCCAAAGGGAGAGCTGGGTCGGCAACGAGTCAAAATCCAGGGAATCAATAACACACTAAGACGTAAGGCACACGAGTGAGACACTGCGGCAAAGACAGGTGCGCTCAGCTTGCTTTTAAAGCCTAGGGATGACGCTTAATCAGATCCAGGTGTGCCGTGATGAACGCTGGGCGTGCAAAAAACTCCGGAGTGGAGTTAGGGTTGCGAGGTGCTTGTATGAAGGAGCTGGCTCGTGACAGAATGATTCTCTTTGTGCCTGTTGGGTAAGGAGCCTCTCGGCGGTAATGTATCGTTCAGCTTCATCTACCTGTGAGGCAGGAGACTGGGCCGCCCCATGCAGGCCCGCTGCTGTGCCTTTCACCAGGTCTTTCCAGGTAGTGAACTGGTTGATATCTGGAAGGGGTACTTCAGGACCAGTGGATATGTGTAGGCATAGTGCTGATTTCTTTAATTCAGTGTCTGTTTCATGATCACCAACTGGCATGGCTGGCCAGGATGCTTCAGACTGGTACAGGAAGTCTGGTCCATTAGCCCAACGGCCTGATTGTGTCAAATCCATCAAGGATTTACCACGGGTTATGTCATCTGCTGGGTTACTGCCAGAATTCACATACCTCCATGAATGAGCATTCGTTAGGGACTGAATTTCAGCCACCCTGGTACCTACAAAGACCTTATATCTGCATGAGTCAGACTGTAACAAGTGCAGAACAGTGGTGGAATCCGACCAAAGAAAAATTTGCCGGATGGAGACTGTAAGTTCTGTTTCGAGAACTTTAGCTATTTGTGCCCCAGTAAGTGCTGTACTCAGTTCAAGTCGCGGCATTGACAGCTGCTTCTTTGGTGCTACATGGGAGCGGGCCAACACAAATGAGATGTGTACCTGGCCGTCTGCGCCTTCTGTGCGCATATAAGATACCGAGCCATATGCTCCTTCGGATGCATCACAGAAAATGTGCAGGTTTCGGATAAACTTGTCGTCATACACTTGAAATGGAGTGTAACATCTGGGGATTTCAATCTGCTCTATGCTAGGTAGTTCTTGTACCCAGTTTAACCATCTATTCCGTAGGTTGTCGGGTTCGATGAGGTCATCCCATTCGACATGATGCTTCCATAGATCCTGAATGAGTATCTTGGCTTGGGTCGTGAATGGATTTAAATATCCGAGAGGGTCATACTGTGATGCCAGTACCTTGTAGATGTTTCTCACGGTGGGCTGGAGACGATCAAATCGGCGTGGTCGATATCCTAGGGAATCAGTCAGACAATTCCATTTCAAGCCGAGGGTACCCTCTAAGAGGTCTTGACTCTTTTGAGATAGCCAGAGTTCACTACTCAGTGACCTTGCTTCTGATGGGAGGTGTTCAATAACCTCTGGCCTGTTGCTAGCCCATTGACGGAGTTCAAATCCTCCGGAAAGCAGCAATTGTCGTAGACCATCTACCAGAGCTTTGGCCCTTTCTGTTGAATCTAGGCTTTGGAGACAATTGTCAACATAGAATGACTGGTTGACTGAATCTACCAGGAAGGAATTAGAGTTGCCACTGTCATGGGCTATGCGTTGCAAGGCATATACAGTATAGCGCAACAAGGACTGCATGTTGTGCCAAAGGGAAGTACTTGCCACTCATAAATCTTTGGCTGCTCAGTTCTTTCCATGTTTCTCCAGAGAAAGCGTAGGATATCTTTGTCGCCTGGCAGCAGATGAACTTGGTGAAACATACCCTTCACATCTCCACTCACAGCCACGGTATGCTGTCTAAACCGGAGCAGGACTCCAAGCAAAGATGGACCAAGTATGGGACCTGGAATGAGCAGCTCATTCAGTGATTGACCCTGATACTGGAAAGAACAGTTAAAAACAATCCTGTTTTTACCATTATGATTCACTAGATGGTGTGGAATGTACCAGGATTCGGCAGATTCTTCTGCGTCTTGCGTTGAAATTTCGGCTATGTAACCAGCTTGCTCTAATTTTCTCATCTCAGTGCAGTATGCTTCAGAGAGTTTAGGGTCCTTGGCAAGTCTGCGCTTAGTGCTTCGAAGGCTTGCCAGCACTGCATGTTTTGGAGCTTTAAGGGTCGCACAGTTTGGCTGTCTGAGTAAAGGGGTGGCATATCGCAAAACGCCATCCACCTCTACCCTAGTGGTACAGGTCTGAAGTAGTGTTAGAGCATGCTGGTCCTGGCGAGATCGTACAGCTGTTGTTTCATTAATGTGGGTTAGAGTGTCAGTCTGCCAAAGGCGCTCCACATTCTTAAGAAGCTCCGCGTTCTGAGCATCTGTAGAAATCTGCAGGCATTGATAATCGTAGGGAGCAGCTTGGCTGTATCCAACAGGACCTTGGAGGGTCCATCCCAGTCTCGTGTGTACCACTATGGGCGTGTTAGGAGGTCCAATACATATTGGTTCGACTGGCACAAGCAATTGAGGCATGTCGGACCCAATTAGTAACAGGGGTTGTGCTCGCACAATCTGAGGCAAGGGTACGGAGCGGAGATGGGCATGTTTTCGTTGGAGGGTAGCAACTGGATAGGTGTGTTCAGAAAGTCTGAGGTTCGCTGATGTGAAGGCATTGTTTATCTGGAACTTTCTAGTTGGTCTGTTCACCGGTGAGACAGAAAAGGAAACAGAACCTCCGTTCAGCTCGATTACATCCTGATGGACTGTACGTAGAGTGATAATTTCTGGATCGATGGCGAGATTTAATTGTTTCACGGCTGAAGGCAGTATGATAGTGCGCTCAGAGCCATCGTCCAGTACTGCATAGGTTTCTATGACCTTATCGTTGTTATGCAGTAGGACCTTCAGTACCTTAAGCATCACTTTGGAAGATCGATTTGGACGGTCGAAATATATGTTAGCCGTGGGAACATTCACCATTAGAACACTCCTTTTATATTTTAGAGCTGTTTCATGAAGATTGGTCAGGTGCAACTCTTTACAGGTCTTGCATCCACGTTTCAGAGTGCAGTCCTTGGCGGCATGAGACCTTCCACATTTCCAGCAATGCTTTCCATCTGTTATCCATGTATTTATTTGCTCGGTGTTTAGCAGCCTAAAGGTAGGACAAGAATTCAGAAAGTGGTCTTTACTGTTGCAATACGGACAGTATGGCTGGAACTTGGGTGACCTAACTGTAGTCTGTCCTTGACCAGGTGGGGTGCTGTCCGTAGAGTAAAGGATAGAGTTTAATTTTCCCTTTGGGTGCAACGGGACATGATCCTTCCTTTTGGTCCTGGGAACCTCAGTTTGATAAAGTGCTGCTGCCCTGTTGGATATATGCTTAGCCTGAGACTTCAGCTGCAACCATGCAGAGAAATCAGGCAGAGTGTATGTACGATCAGTACCAGTCTGGAGAATGCCATGGCTGAAACAGAACTCCACAAAGCTATAACGATATGATGCTGGCATTTTGCTCAGAAGGCGGTCGACATGAGATCCACATCTCAACTCATAACCATTCGGGCCTTCTAAAGTCCTAAGCATTCCAACTAATGAATGAATGGATAAGGAAAAGCTATCAAAGGCTTCAGCATCGCCAAACTTAACGGCTAGAGCATTCAGGATGGCACCTAGTTCACACTGTACTAATTGACGGGGCTGTCCATATTTATCTTGCAGAGCTTGCAATGTCGTAGTGTAGGGCCGGGGATCGTGCATATATGCCTTTGCAAGCTGTAGAGCACTAGGTAGCTTTAGGTGCCCTAGGAGAACTTGGTACTTGTACTGTTCACTTAGGTGCTGCTGATTATTCATCAGATTGTCCAGTGCCATTTTGAGCAGTGCGAAATCGCTTTCACGTCCGGTTTCAAAAGTTGGAATGATTGGTTTTGGGACACCATAGGCAGAAGCAGCTGACATCTCTAGTCCAGGTTGGGGGATTGGAGGTGTAACGTGTTGAGGTAATGCCCTATGAGAGTTAGGATTGATAAAGCTGTATGACGCGGGGTTTACTGTGGCCGCTAAGGTCGTGGTCGCCGGAGGAGTTGGCTGAACTGAACCTGTTATTGAGAATATGGGTGAGGGAACATTGTAAGATGCTCTAGACTCCACGGTAGCTGGAGCGTGGGCTAGGGGAGGAGATGACCAGGTTACTACTTTGGAAAGATGCGCCTCGGTGGAAAAGTCTTGCACTCGCGAGGGATGTGCGGCTCCTAGGTTTGTGGTGAGCACCGCCTGTGGTGTATGAGGGGCCGAAGCTGGAGCCCGTGAACCAAACGAGGCAGGATGAGGTGTGGATTGAGCCTGCATTTCCCTGTCAGGTGAAATGAACAAGTCGCCTGTAACTGCTCTCTCATGAGGTACGCTTATATTAGGTAGTACAGCAGGGGGAGTACTGTTAATGCTAGACTGCAGTCCATGCTGATTCACCTCAGGGGTATTCTGGTTGAGTAGGGAGGTGACAAGCTTTGCCATCTCTAACTCGTTTTGTGCACGCTGGAGACGACGTCGTGTCTCGATTCTTCTAGTCAGTGCTTCTCTGGCTCTGAGAGCACCTCTGGTTTGTTCGTCAAGTCTCTGACATTCCTCATCCGCTTTAATGTCCTCCGCCAGCTGATATTGCAGCTCCTCCAACTCGAGTGCTTTCGATCTCTCCTCCAACATTGCTGCTTGGACGTCGGAGAGCGCGTGCCGCGGGGATCTACCTGATGCACTATGGCGGGATCTGGATGTAGTGTGCGAGGCGGTCCCAGATGAGAGGGATGCAGAGAAGCGTCTGGACTGTCCCGGTAAAGAGGCATCAGCGGGGGGTGAGGCTGAATGCTATTGCAGCGGGAGCTGGACTTCATAATCCGCAAGGCGGGCTGGAAGATGTCTCTCTCTTTGGAAACGGGGTCGGACCACAGGGTCAGCTGCGATGGCAGTATCAGGTTCCATCTCCATTGGCGTACTATCCGGCTCGAAGGACCATGTGCGAGCTTATGGGGAGCTCAAGGGTTCGTGTGGAGTACAAATGGAAATGGTGGTGGAAGTTTCCGGTTAGAGAAACTGAAGGCAAGAGAGAGGGTTCCAGCTGGGTGGTTTATTCGGACTATTTCTGCATGCGTTGGACATTTGGTAATGGTGGGTTGGTCGGATAGGTGTTGGTGGTTTTTAGTCACTCACTCACAGGAATTAACATGCAGCAGTCCAGAATGTGCACTGAGAACAAATCAGTCCAACCTAGCCTATAGGAGTTGTCTTTGGGCATGCCTGGACTTGTCTGAATTAGTAAACTTTAATACATTGATATACCGCTAGGGGGTGCTGTTGGGCTTTCGTACAACCATACTATAGGAAATACCATATGTAGTGTCGTACCATATCAACAAATAAGTACCGTGGTACCGTCAAAAATACCATGCAATTAGTTAGACCATGGTACAGGTATGTATCATATCTTATAGATATTTTTATTTCTACCCACCCACAATATTTTCTAGCAAAATTAATTAATTCTGTGTCCCAACAAACTGCTAGCCAATTTGAAACCGTCGCACCAATAGTTCTAATCAGAATTTTTTTTTACATCAAAGTGTGGTTAAATGTGTGGCAGGTAGGGGATGTGTGGAAAATTCATGTTGCTGTCTCTGACAACTTACAGTAAATACAACAACTACAGGGGGGAAAACATGTTTTAGATTTAATATACATTCATTTACATGAATGAGTATACATTTTAAGTTCCATCACCATTATAACCGCAATTTACTCTCATTTCCTGCAGCTCTAACAGTAAAAAGAGCATGTTGAGTAAAACAGCAATGCTACATTGGGAGACTTAAATCTGTATTTGACAGGATAAGTTTATGGAAATTATATATAACCACTTTCAATATTTAGTGACTTTCCCTGCTCCCGGCTTAGGCATGGATCTGGTAGACATATTGCACATCCATCCATCCATGCATTTATTATTTACGAGGGTGAGTCAAAAATTATCTGAAAATATCTGTCTGAAAATGGACGCCCCACTTGTGTTTGCACAAAAGAAGAGCCGTCCGCAGTGATTAGTTTTTGTGGTCTGAGGGTGTACCTGGTGCTGAAACAACTCCCTGAAGAGAATTGGAATCAGAATTGGAAATCTGCAAACCAAATTTGGACTGATACTCTAAGGAAGGTGAAAGTTTCTTAAAGAGAATCATTACTGGTGACAAGACATGAATCCATCACTACGAGTCTACGAATAAACCGCAGAGTATTATAATGGAAACATCCTCAATCGCCGACCGGGAAAAAAGTCGACCATCAGCTGGGAAAATAAAGATGCATGAGGCGGGGTACACTCTGGACAGGGTGCCAATATATTGCAGGGCACACACACACTCATTCACACACTACGAGCAATTCGGCAACGCCAATTAACCATGTCTTTGGACTGTGGGTGGAAACCCACCAAGCACGGGGAGAACATGCAAACTCCATGCACACAGAGATGGAATCGAACCTGGCCGGGAATCGAACTCAGACCATGGTGGTACAAGGACATTGCTAACCATTACACCACCGTGCCGCCCTATCATTATACGTGTTTAATTTAATTTAGATACCTAATTTAATATAAAGAAATTAGGAGCGATCAGTGGTAGGTGTTTTGCCTGTCATGCGGAAGGCCCGGGTTCGATTCCCAGCCATTGCCCAAACCCCCCAGCCACTGGATGCAGTGCCGGTCCCAAGCCCAGATAAAATGGGAGGGTTGTGTCAGGAAGGGCATCCGGCGTAAAACCTGTGCCAAGTTGTCGTGCGGACTGGACATTCCGCTGTGCCGACCCCTTGCCGGGAGCAGCCGAAAGACCAACAACAACAAGGAGCGATCAGGACTTTTGCACAGTCAGTGAGACAACTAATCTTCTGAGTAGATCCTTCACAAAGCTAGTATGACCTGACTGGCAGAGCAATTTTTGGAGCAGTCAGGAATGACAGTTAGTCTTCAAGGTGGAGAAGGCTGTTAGGGATACACACTGTGTCAGAAATCACAGAACTTACTCACTCACACTTTATTTTCTATTATCCAGTATCTACTGTATGGACAGATAAAGAGGGTGGGAGAAATTTAGACATTGCACTGATTTTCGACTACAATTACTGACTCCTTTTCTTTTATTTCTTTTTTATTATTTTTAGGGTTTTTCCAATTTTCTCCCCAATTTAGTCGTATCCAATTCCTCCCCGTCACTAGGGGGCTCCCACATTAAGGCTACCACTACCACACAGTCGGGAGGGCCGAAGACTAACCCATGTTTCCTCCGAACCGCGTGACATCAACTGACCGCATCTTTTCGAACTGCTTGCTCACGCACCATTAGGGGCGGAGTAACACTCTCAGAGGAAAGCGCTCACAGACGCCCCTGATTGGATGTAGAGCCGTGATTAATGTGGGAGCACAAGTACCTTTCATCCCTCCCCCCTGAGAGAGCTCGGCCAATCAGCTCTCTCTGTGTCTCCGGCTGTGAGAGGAAAACAGCATCAGCCGGGGTTCGAACCAGCGATCTCCGGATGATAGGGCGAGCGCTTTACTACTGCGCCACTCGGAGGCTTACTGACTCCTTTTCTATGTACAATTGGAAAAATTCTGATTGGATCAATGTAAAATCTTAGATACAGTGGTGTGAAAAACTATTTGCCCCCTCCTGATTTCTTATTCTTTTGCATGTTTGTCACACAAAATGTTTCTAATCATCAAACACATTTAACTATTAGTCAAAGATAACACAAGTAAACACAAAATGCAGTTTTTAAATGAGGGGTTTTATTATTTAGGGAGAAAAAAAATCCAAACCTACATGGCCCTGTGTGAAAAAGTAATTGCCCCCTTAACCTAATAACTGGTTGGGCCACCCTTAGCAGCAATAACTGCAATCAAGCGTTTGTGATAACTTGCAACGAGTCTTTTACAGCGCTCTGGAGGAATTTTGGCCCACTCATCTTTGCAGAATTGTTGTAATTCAGCTTTATTTGAGGGTGTTCTAGCATGATCCACCTTTTTAAGGTCAAGCCACAACATGTCAATAGGATTCAGGTCAGGACTTTGACTAGGCCACTCCAAAGTCTTCATTTTGTTTTTCTTCAGCCATTCAGAGGTGGATTTGCTGGTGTGTTTTGGGTCATTGTCCTGCTGCAGCACCCAAGATCGCTTCAGCTTGAGTTGACAAACAGATGGCCTGACATTCTCCTTCAGGATTTTTTGGTAGACAGTAGAATTCATGGTTCCATCTATCACAGCAAGCCTTCCAGGTCCTGAAGCAGCAAAACAACCCCAGAACATCACACTACCACCACCATATTTTACTGTTGGTATGATGTTCTTTTTCTGAAATGCTGTGTTACTTTTATGCCAGATGTAACGGGACACGCACCTTCCAAAAAGTTCAACTTTTGTCTCGTCGGTCCACAAGGTATTTTCCCAAAAATCTTGGCAATCATTGAGATGTTTTTTAGCAAAATTGAGACGAGCCTTAATGTTCTTTTTGCTTAAAAGTGGTTTGCGCCCTGGAAATCTGCCATCAAGGCCGTTTTTGCCCAGTCTCTTTCTTATGGTGGAGTCGTGAACACTGACCTTAATTGAGGCAAGTGAGGCCTGCAGTTCTTTAGATGTTGTCCTGGGGTCTTTTGTGGCCTCTCGGATGAGTTGTCTCTGCGCTCTTGGGGTAATTTTGGTCGGCCGGCCACTCCTGGGAAGGTTCACCACTGTTCCATGTTTTTGCCATTTGTGGATAATGGCTCTCACTGTGGTTCGCTGGAGTCCCAAAGCTTTAGAAATGGCTTTATAACCTTTACCAGACTGATAGATCTCAATTACTTTTGTTCTCATTTGTTCCTGAATTTCTTTGGATCTTGGCATGATGTCTAGCTTTTGAGGTGCTTTTGGTTTACTTCTCTGTGTCAGGTAGCTGTGTGGCAGTAATCAGGCCTGGGGGTGACTACAGAAATTGAACTCAGGTGTGATAAACCACAGTTAAGTTATTTTTTAACAAGGGGGGCAGTCACTTTTCACACAGGGCCATGTAGATTTGGAGTTTTTTTTTCTCCCTTAATAACGTAAACCTTCATTTAAAAACTGCATTTTGTGTTCAATTATGTTATCTTTGACTAATAGTTAACGGTTTTTGATGAGCAGAAACATTTAAGTGTGACAAACATGCAAAAGAATAAGAAATCAGGAAGGGGGCAAATAGTTTTTCACACTGTATATGAGGTATGTACAGAAAATAATGAAATGCAACTCTTCCTCTATAGCCGTGGTTCTCAAACATTTTCCGTCATTCCCCACTTAAAGGGGTGGGCGAATTTTCAAGCCCCACTTGTCAACAAAATGACAACGAAATCGGGCAAGTTTACTATTTATTGAAATATCAATTTCTAAACCAATAAGATCAAATAACACCAAATTCAAAACAGATCAAATACACGTGCAATTGTTTTAACAGGCTTACTTCATCACTTATCTAGGGCTATCTTTCAAAGAAGTCTAGTGGCTTACTAACGTGACTGGGGTGTGTTGTCTCTAAGTGTCTTCCTAATTTGTTGGGACTCATGCTGTCTGCTGCCAGCGGTTTAAGACACAAAACACACATGGGTCTCTCCTCTGCCCCCAAGCTTCATGTTTTCCTTTCGACTGGCTTTTTGGTTGATTAGGCTGATTTTGCTGAATCGCCTGCTTTTTTGTGGTCCATGTAACAAATGTATCCATTGACGGTATTATGCTCACTACATACAGTACGCTACTAACCTGGTTTGTGTCCACCGTAAAGTTAGTTTTATATTCACATATTTGCATCTCCGAATTCAATAGCTGCGTAAATAAACCCGCAAATAAGATACTCACATTCATTTTTACATTGTCTTTAAGCTACATCCGCCTTAAATTATACATGTTTAAAAGCATAAACACCGTTATTCTCTACGGCGCAATGAATGATTTAGGGATCCTCGCAAAATGCCGCACACCAACAAAAAGCGTAGAACGATATTGATCTTCCCTTTTGTTCAGAGCTTGAAGGATCAAAAAGCAACTTTGTTGCCACACTGGAAACTAGAAATGCCAGACTAGTACTGGCATGATATAAATTTTTAACAAAAACACAGAAACATCATACAGCATACACATTGGAATAAATTCAATTACATATATGATACCGAATGTTTCCTTATATTGTTCCTCTGCAATTAACATGCCGACGTTAAACCGTTATTGTTGCACTATGGTTCCACTTTTTCTCTGATGTTATTTTAATTTACTTGTATTAATGATCCATTTCTTTGCATGTGATAGTTTAGTTTTGAGTGTCCGATCTTTATTGTCAATAAAGAAAAGCATGAATTAGAATAGTTACTTTCCTATTATTTTCCACTAATTCCCTCCCGTTCATTGCGCCCCATTTGTCATGTCTGTATTCCCCCCTAGTGGGGCGCGCCCCACACTTTGAGAACCACGGCTCTATAGTAAATCTTCATCCTGTTCTTCCATCGCTAACGGATTTTTCTGGACTGATAAGACCGATGAGTACAGATGGATGAAACAGTTTAAAGCAGTGGAAACCAGCATTGAAGACAAACCACGCAGCATCAACTTCCACCACTGATACGACTCCTGGCACACCTGGATTTTTCAAAGAGAATACAAAGGTTGGGGTCAATGATGGTGAAAATGCACCGCTTTTGATATAGACTGTATTGAGTAGGACGTTTGTATAGAGGATCTTTACAGTTTGAACAACCTATAAAAGACTCAGTACAGCCCAAGTAATATACGCTCAGCTACGGCTGCATCCTCAAGTCTTTGTTCTGTAACCTTTGAGGTTATACTCAAGTCTGTCCATGAAACGTCTTTGTCCATGCTGTTGCTTAGCAGCCAAAGTGTATTATAATCATTTAACCAGGGTTGAGGGGGATTCATGCTTTGCTTTGTGTCAAAGATCACCATTACCTTATGATAACATTCACTGATTGTAATAAATTCCTGCTATAATAAACAGCCTTTATTCTTATTAAATATCTACTTTAATGTAGCTATGTTTTTCACATCTGCAGTATCCACACTCCTGACAAGTATATTTTGAGCTAAACGTCCAATTCATACTGATGCATTATGCATTTCTGTTTTCAAGTCATATTGCTTTAAGTTTTCTGTCTTGGCGCTTTGATGTCTTTCTTGGTCTACCAGTACGCTTCCCTTTTACAACCTTTCCATTTGATTTGTATTATGGGATTTGTATTATCATATTATGGGAAATATGCTGTACTAACCTAAAACGGTAGGAATTCAAAGAATGCTATGATACACCATGGGCACTTATTAATTCATTCATTCATTCATCTTCTATACCGCTTAATCCTGTGTTCAGGGTCGCGGGGGACCTGGAGCCTATCCCAGGAGACTTCGGGCACTAGGCGGGGTACACCCTGGACAGGGTGCCAATCCATCGCAGGGCACACACACATACACACACTCACACACCCGATCACACGCTACGGGAAATTTAGGAACGCCAATTAGCCTAACCTGCATATCTTTGGACTGTGGGAGGAAACCGGAGTACCCGGAGGAAACCCACCAAGCACGGGGAGAACATGCAAACTCCATGCACACAGAGACGGGAATCGAGCCTGGCCGGGGAATTGAACCCAGACCCTGGAGGTGCAAGGCGACAGTGCTAACCACTACACCGGCACTTATTAAATTAGTTTTAAATTTATATGATAAGTCAAACACATTTATTGATATAGTGGGCTCATGCATAGACAGAGCTCATATTGAGTGTAACAAAACAACTACAAATAAGTCATGAGTAAGTAATATTGAGTATTCAAAGTAATGCTACTCTTTGAATAATTGACAGCATATTAAGTGCGAACACACATACTTTAATGTAGACTTTTATAGGCTAGGTATTAATTACTGAAATACACAAGAGTTCATTTTTACATTTCATCTATATAGACAGGTACATTTTTTACTTTAAATGCAAAATTGCTTTCTCACTCCCTCCTTTAAGGTTTTCCCATTGTGGAATCTTAACTCTAACATCAGGCTGCTATTTGTTAGTAAATTAGTTTTTTTTTTTTTTTCAAATTAGCCAATGCAGATTATGATATTTGGAAAACCAACAAACTGATCCCAGACCAAACCAAAATTCATCTATCATATTCAAAAATAAAATGGTGCCATTGGGTGAAAATGCATCCAAACTGCTAGAGTTAGGGTTTAGGGTTAGGGTTAGGGGGTAGGGTTAAGTTTTTTTTTCTTTACCTTGCTTGAGTATTCTGATTCTCGTGCAATTTGCTCTCCTTCTCTCTTTATCTCTTTAGCAATATTAGAAATCAAATGAACAAAGCCTTTGTGACATTTAGCATCCTGCATGTTAACAACTCTTATTATTTGTAAACTGATCTGGTCAGTTCACCATTCACCAAAAAATTAGATTGTTCAGTTAATGTCTTGTTCATGCACAATATTTATATCAGCAGAGGTGTCAAGTAACGAAATACAAATACTTCGTTACCTTACTTAAGTAGAAATTTTGGGTGTCTACACTTTACTGGAGTAATTATTTTTCAGCCGACTTTTTACTTCTACTCCTTACATTATCACGCAATTATCTGTACTTTCTACTCCTTACATTTTAAAAATAGCCTCATTACTCCTATTTTATTTCAGCTTGTCATTCAAAAAACAAACAAACAAACAAAAAAAAAACGTCAGGATAAATCGCGCCATCCGGATGGAGCTAATTTGATTGTGGTTGGATGATGTAATGTTTACATGTAGTTCTGTTCCAAGTTTTCTGTTCAGCATCCTGACTCTGACTTAAGCACGTAAGCATGTCGAGCGGGACGAGGTAACTAAGCGTGTGTAATCTGTCACTGGGCATGCGCATGAGAGAACAAAAAAAAAGTAAACGGAACATTCGATAACAACTCCGTTTGTCTATGTGATCTTTATTTTCTTCTATACCGAAGGACATTACAGATGAGAAGTATAAACATACCAGTCCGACATCCTGTTGGTTGGTACATGATCCACCGCACCTGCACATGACGTTACGTCACACACTCCAGCAAGGACGTTTGAATAAATTAGCATTTTCGGTTGATAAGGTTGTGATAAGTAGACGAAGATGTCCGTGATACTCAAGATTCGAGCGAAATGTCACAACCAAGGACCAGCGAGGAAGGTAACAGCACCAGGAAGGTAACAGGAATGATATATATATATATATATATATATATATATATATATATATATATATATATATACACACAGTGGCGGTTTTAGGGTAGGGCGAACTGGGCAGCCGCCCAAGCATTTTTTCATGTTACATAGGGGGCAGCACACGAACCTGGAGGAAAAAATAATAATCTGCGCCGCTATGCGGTTTTCTATCATCTATGATACCTGCGCTGCGCCCGCGCAGCCCCTGCTGCTGAAGGAGCTGCACAGAAGCTGAACGAGCGGAGAGGAGAGGTGATTATGGGGGGGGGGGGGGGGGGTTGCGGGGTATGGGGGAGCCCAGAGGGAGTCTCGCCCAGGGAGCAATGTAGAAGTGTAGAACCGCCACTGTATACACACACACACACACACACACACACACACACACACACACACACATATTAATTAAAAATTTTATATATACAACCCCTGGCAAAAATTCTGGAACCACCCCTCTCAGAAGATGTTCATTCAAATGTTTAATTGTGTAGAAAAAAAAAACAAGCACATACATGCCACAAAACTATTTTCACTCAACAATCCAAACTTCTGGCTGTATAAAACACTTTTTTAAAAAAAACAAAGACAGATAACTATAGTCAATGACAACTGTTTTGACAACTCAAACAAAGGAAAAAAATATGGAATCACACAAATCTGAGGAAAAAAAATATGGAATCACCATGCACTTTGCATTTCTAAAACAAATACCTGTATCTGATTACAACTGCTAAGGTCCGGACTATTTGCATGTATTTCCTGTAGGAATGTTTTCACAGATTTTGCCCTATGGCACGATGCATTATCATCCTGAAAAATTATGCTACCATCACCAAACATCCTTTCAATTGATGGAATAAGAAAAGTGTCCAAAATCTCAACATAAACTTGTGCATTTATAGAAGATGTAATTCAATTCAATTCAATTCAGTTTTATTTGTATAGCGCTTTTAACAATTGACATTGTCTCAAAACAGCTTTACACAATCAAGAGAATTATTTAAGTTTGTATGGAATGTGAATGTGTATGAATCAAATGGTCAGATAGTCCCTGGTGAGCAAGCCTGAGGGCGACAGTGGCAAGGAAAAACTCCCTGAGATGGTAATAGGAAGAAACCTTGAGAGGAACCAGACTCAACAAGGAACCCATCCTCATCTGGGTGAAACAGATAGCAGGAAATGATCTGCATTTATACAGTGTTAAGTGTTAGGTTCAGCTATAATAGTTGATGTTAATTGATGTTATCATAGTTGATGTAAAATGGAGTCCAGTAGTTATTGGAGACTGAGGTAGACTTGTAGAAAGTCCTGAACTATCGAATTGTCAAGTCCTCAGAGAAACAGCTGACAACACCAGTCGAGGCCAGAACCATCTTCTAAGTAGATAGAATCATCCCCAGACACCAGACGCATCCCAAAGAGACACAAGGGGCATCCATGCGACGAGACCTCCAACCAGAAAAAGGGCACCAGGATGGATCAGACAGGTCCGGAGGGCAGAGGGAGTCTGGATCACTGGCAGCTCAGGAACCACATGTGTAGCATGAACTAGTTTTTCTGCATCGTTTAGCGACAATATATTTCTTATCTTGGCAATATTTCTGAGGTGAAAGAATGCTATCCTGGTGATATTATCTACATGAGCTTCAAATGAAAGGCTGAAATCTATAATCACGCCGAGGTCTTTTACTGTTGCACTTGATGGAACAGAAAGGCCATCTAAAGTTACGGTGTGATCTAAGATTTTACTTCTAACTGTGTGCGGTCCTATGACTAGAACTTCTGTCTTATCCGGATTAAGCAGAAAGAAGTTAATTAGCATCCAATTTCTTAAGTCCTGCACACATTGCTCAACTTTAGTAAGATGGTTTTTCTCATCAGGTTTTGTTGAGACGTATAGCTGTGTGTCGTCAGCATAACAATGAAAACTAATACCGTGCTTACGGATTATGTTGCCCAGAGGATGCATGTAAAGGGAAAAAAGCAGTGGGCCTAAAACTGAACCCTGCGGAACGCCAAACTCCACTAGAGAACATACAGAATAATCACCATTTAAGTCTACATACTGATAACGATTGGTCAAATAGGATCTGAGCCAGGAGAGGGCTGTACCCTTAATTCCTACTACATTTTCTAATCTGTGAAGAAGAATAGCATGATCAATGGTGTCAAACGCTGCACTGAGGTCGAGTAATACAAGCATAGTTACACAACCCTGATCAGAGGCCAATAGGAGGTCATTTACTACTTTAACGAGTGCTGTTTCTGTGCTGTGATGAGGCTTAAATCCTGACTGATACAGTTCATGTATGCCATTTCTATGTAGATATGAGCATGCTCTGCTACTATCTTTTCCAGAATCTTAGAGATAAAGGGGAGGTTTGATATTGGCCTGTAATTGGACAGCTGACAGGGGTCGAGGTCAGGTTTCTTAATTATTGGTTTGATAACTGCTAATTTAAAAGATTTTGGAACATAACCAATGCTGAGTGAGGAATTAATTATTCTCAACAGCGGTTCTGATATTACTGGTACTATCTGTTTAAGAAAATGTGTCGGTATAGGATCTAATATACAGGTTGATGAATTTGCAGAAGAGATGAGTGAAATTAGTTCATTCTCTTCAAGGGGAGTAAAGTATTCTAGGTTTGAATCTGACATGGCTAGATTAACATCTGTATCAATTACATTGTTCGGTTTCAAAGCCTCAATTTTATGCCTGATATTTATAATTTTATTATTAAAAAAGTTCATGAAGTCCTCACTATTGCATGATGTTGTTGTGGAGATTTTTGTAGTGATCTTATTTCTGGTTAATTTGGCTACGGTATTAAATAAAAATCTAGGATTATTTTAATTTTCTTCTATAAGAGTAGAGAGATACGTTGATCTAGCTACACTAAGAGCTTTCCTATATTTCTGGATGCTCTCTTTCCATGCTATTTGAAACACTAACAATTTAGTTTGACGCCATTTACGCTCTAATTTCCGAGCAGTCTGTTTTAAAGTGCGCGTGTGATCGTTATACCAGGAAGCGAGTTTCTTATCTCTAATAATTTTTCTTTTTGCTGGAGCTACATTATCTAAGGTACAACGAAATGTCGACTCTAAATATTCAGTCGCCTGATCGAGTTCTGTGGGGTCAGACGGTGGCCTAATCGAAGTTGGTAACTCTGGGAGATTACTGATAAAACTCTGTGTGGTAGTTGATGTGAATGTACGTTTAATATGGTAGCGCGGTGCTGTGCGTACATTATCACTGTCACGCACTTGAATGGAGACAAGATAGTGATCTGAGATAATTTCAGACAGTGGAATTGTGAATACATTTCTTATACTTAATCCGTAAAATATTATTAAGTCTAAAGTGTGACCTGCTTTATGAGTGGGTCCTACTACACACTGATTTACGCCTACGGAGTCCAGTATGGACATAAATGCTGTTCTCAGAGGGTCTTCTGGATTCTCAAAATGAATATTAAAATCTCCAGCAATTAACACTTTGTCTACAGAAACGACCAGGTCTGAGATGAAATCCGCAAATTCACTAAGAAATTCAGAATACGGCCCTGGAGGTCTGTAAATTATAATTAGTGGAATCGACTGAGCTGACTTAAGTACACTTATGTCACTATAAAGAATTTCAAATGAGTTAAATTTGTGTCCGTGTTTTTGTATGATAGACAGATTATCATTATGAATAACTGCGACGCCTCCTCCTCTACCAGTTAACCGAGGCTGGTGTATGTAGCTGTATCCAGGAGGACTAGCTTCATTTAGAGCTACATACTCGTCCTGTTTAATCCAGGTTTCAGTTAAACAGAGGATATCAAACTCCTGATCTGTGATAATTTCATTAACAATAACTGCTTTTGATGCGAGAGATCTAATATTTAACAATCCTAGCTTCAGACCAGAGGTGCCGGCTGCGCATTCAGTATGATCGGAGTTTGTGGTCTTTATGTTAATTAAATTATTAAAACAGACTTTCTGAGTCTTTCTACATTTTTGCTTAGATCGAGGAACAGACACAGTCTCAATATGGTTGTAAAGTATGTAATGACTGTCATGTCTCCCATACCTTTACCTGACATACAACCCCATATCAATAATGATTGTGGAAATTTGCATGTTTTCTTCAGGCAGTTGTCTTTATAAATTTCACTGGAACGGCACCAAACAAAAGTTCCAGCATCATCACCCTGCCCAATGCAGATTCGTGATTCATCACTGAATCTAACCCTCATCCAGTCATCCGCAGTCCAAGATTGTCTGTCTTTAGCCCACTGAACCCTTGTTTTTTTCTGTTTAGATGTTAATGATGGTTTTCTTTTGGCTTTTCTGTATGTAAATCCCATTTCTTTTAGGTGATTTCTTACTGTCCGCTCACAGACATTGACTCCACTTTCTGCCCATTTGTTCCTCATTTGTTTTGTTGTGCATTTTCTGTTTTCAAGTCATATTGCTTTAAGTTTTCTGTCTTGGCGCTTTGATGTCTTTCTTGGTCTACCAGTACGCTTCCCTTTTACAACCTTTCCATTTGATTTGTACTTGGTCCAGATTTTAGACACAGCTGACTGGGAACAACCAACATTTTTTGCAACATTCCATGAAGATTTACCTTCTTCAAGAAGTTTGATAATTCTCTCCTTTGTTTCAACTGACATCTCTCGTGTTGGAGCTATGAGTTATGTTAATCATCTTGGTTCAACACATCCCTAATGTGTGCAAGCACTCTTTTTTAACTGTAGACTAATTATCAGTTGTAATCAGATACAGATATTTGTTTTAGAAATGCAAAGTGCATGGTGATTCCATATTTTTTTCCTCAGATTTGTGTGATTCCATATTTTTTTCCTCTATTTGAGTTGTCAAAACAGTTGTCATTGACTATAGTTATCTTGCTTTGTTTTTTGTTTTTTTAATTGTTTAATACAGCCAGAAGTTTGGATTGTTGAGTGAAAATAGTTTTGTGGCATGTATGTGCTTGTTTTTTTTCTACACAATTAAACATTTGAATGAACATCTTCTGAGAGGGCTGATTCCATAATCTTAGCCAGGGGTTGTATATATATATATATAATTCTTTTTTTGATTAGCCACTTGGATGAATCATTCATTCTGACAGCACTAATGTTTATTGTAGACAACCATACAAGGGTAATTGTTACTAAGCCTGCACTGGGTGCACTAATTTTCTTGTATGTTGCCCTCACAGATTCCTGCAGCTAAGCTTAGATGTACATTTACATTCCAATAAAGGTTACTGATGACATGCCTCAGAAGTTTGACTTTTTGCACCATTAAAATACTTATAGGCAACTAGTTATCATATCTTCTTCTCCATAAAACATGTTAATGCTCAGTAGTACACATATATGGTTCTTTAATGTATTTGCATTGTACTAAAATACATTCTTTTTCAATTGCCATTTACAGTATCCCAAATCACTATGGCCTTTAAAAAATACAACAAAAAAACCAACACATTTTTCTTTTTTTTTTTATGAGGTGTTAGTGCAGTATATAGGCCCGTGGCACAGCCTAAGCTTTTATCCTTAATGCTTTTTTCCCCTCACGCTACTTTTACTTTTATACTTTAAGTAGTTTTGAAACGAGTACTTTTACACTTTTACTTGAGTAAAAAGCTTGAGTTGATACTTCAACTTCTAAAGAAGTCTTTTTAAACCCTAGTATCTATACTTCTACTCAAGTAATGAATGTGAATACTTTTGACACCACTGTATATCAGTTAGGAGTAAAGAAATGGCGGCATGGTTGCTTTGTGGTTAGCACTGTTGACTTGCACCTCCAAGGTTCGGGTTTGCATGTTCTTCCTGTGCTTGATGGGTTTCCCCCGGGTACTCTGGTTTCCTCCCACAGTCCAAAGACATGCAGATTGTGTGTGCATTGCGATGGATTGGCACCCTGTCCAGGGTGTACCACACCGTGTGCCCTAAGTCTCCTGAGATAGGCTCATGTATACAGGATAAAGCGGTATAGAAGATGAGTGAGTGAGTAAAGAAATGGCCTAATGTTTTACAGCATGTATGAGCAGTCAAATGAAAACATTAGAATCATGACATAAATTTGATCTGAATCAAAGTGTTTAGTAGAGGAATCAGGTCGCTTGTTAAACACCGTACAAATTGCATTATACCTCACTTACTCATCGTCTATACCGCTTTATCCTGTATTTAGGGTCACGGGAGGCTTACTGTAGGTCATGAGGCAGGGTACACCCAATCCACTGCAGGGCACACACACATACACTACAGGCAATTTGGGAACACCAGTTAGCCTAATCTGCAGGTCTTTGGAAGGAAACTGGAGTACCCAGAGGAAACCCACCAAGCACAGGGAGAACATGCAAACTCCATGCACACTGAGACGGGAATCGAACTCAGACCCTAGAGGTGCAAGGCCGACAGCGCTAACCACTAAACCACCATGCCGCCCTTGCATTATACTGTACCTGTTTATTCAAAACAATGCAAAATGTAATAAGAAAAAAGGTGAGGTTTTAATTGACTTAAGATAAGTTAAGACAAGATAAGATAAGATAAGATAAGATAAGGGTTCACACACATGTCATTGAGCAAACTAGGGGATGAACACACCCTTCTTCGGAGAGATATCCGTCATTTCAGTGATAGTTTCCTACAGGGTCAGGTTGCCAGCTTGACAGCTGATTGTATCTAAGCAGTTGAAGGTGAAAGACCTTACTCAAAGGTTGAATAGGGCAGCTCGGGAGCACGGGCGCTCAAACCGTGACCCTTCTTCAATTAACTTACCTTTGCCTAAATTACTACCCCCTGCTGGAGACGTGCAGAGTTGCACATCATCTTCATACTGACAACCTCAAGTTTCCATCACAAAAGTTAGTTGCTTCCCCCTGAGAAGCACTTGTATATCATATAGCTGAAATGGTTCCTAGGCTCTGTCCCCTGATGATGAGATGACTGTATGTGTTGAACCAGAGTCCTTTTCGTTTGAGGACAACATCCTGTTGCGCAGCAACCGGTTTTAAATCGAGTTATTAAATGACCTAGTTGTGCAGCTATGTAAATCCCAGCTGTGATCTGACTCGCTAAGCAGCCTGGCTTTCCTGTAAATTATGCACAGTGTTACGCTCAAGAATCTCATCAGGCTTATGATGCCTCTTGTGACTTGTAATATCAAATTAATTGGATAACATGGCGTTTTAGAAGTAAGTGAAGCATTGTTTGAGCGAAAACAGTGAGTGAGTCAGGGTTATCAGTGGACAGGAGTCTGTATTTAACACCGTTATACACAAGAAGGCCTGAAGATTATTAAACAGAGCTGACGGATTTACTGCAACGTTTCAGTCACACATACACATCAAGGCACTAAAACACACACACACACACTCTCTTTCTCTTGAATGCAAAGATGGAAAAGTCAATTAAATGCAAATTCCCTGGACATTCATGCACATTCTTGTTGAGTCCTTGAAACAAAATCCCAAACACACGTTTACACAAGGATCTGTGACTGAAATCTTCCTTTTCACATTCTCAATTCAGTGCCTAAACACACACACACACACGCATACACGCACTAATGCAGGAGAAATGCTTGTATGTACTATATGGTACAGCTTCGCTTTTTAGTCTAAAACTAGGCAGCTCAATGAATAAATTAAAACCCAAGGCACCACAGTCTTGTCCATCAAACACACTACACACACTACACACACTACACACAAACAGAGCATAACTGGTGCTCAACTATTAATTTAGGTTGAAAAAAAAAAAGCATAAAATAAGACAAAACTAAGAGGTAATGTCAATCTGTTTCAGAAATAAAAAATATGTTTTAATGTCTATTTCATTATTTCTCCACAGTATTGTTTAATTGTTGCTTATATTTGGCTTGAGCTAGACTTTCTCAGATCTTTAAAGGCTTGAATCTCGCATGTGCTCCTTGTCACTGCATATGCGCACCACTTACAGTATTACATTTTAATGTAGCAGGACCTACAGTATAGTGCATAGTGCAGTAGATGAGCACTAATGAAAGTCAAATTATGCACATTGGCTTTGTTTTGTTGCCTCCATTACTGCAACACAACACACATATACGGCACACAATGCCTTGAACTCAATAGCTTACCTCCTACCACTGCTAGGCCCAAACTATTAAATTTTTGAATCAGCATTGTAGGTGATTATAATACAAATAATCAGAGGTGAAATAAGTACGTTACTGTACTTAGTAGTTTTATTAGTGATTACGTTTTACTTTTACTTTTACTTCACTGCATACTACAAAAAATATCCGTACAAATTTGTGCATGTCATTGGGTTAAGGCTGATTTATGCTTCTGCATCAAGTCTACATGGAGCCTACAGTACTACAGTCTTAGGCTATACTTTGACGTAGGCTCCATTTGTGCGCTGGTATAGTCGTGTCATTCTACAATTACACTGCCAAACCACTAGTGGGCAGTGGGGTTTCTTGTTGGAAGTCCCGCTAATAGATGTTGAGCAAAAGTTAAGTTACTTTTATTTAATTTTCTTGCCATGGAAAAAATATTTACACACTTAATTCCGTAGTCCCGCCTCGAAGTCGTCCATGTTCATGTAGATTTCGAATGGAAGTGTAGAAGATAAACCATGAATCCTCAGAAGAAGAAGCCATAAAGATGTTGCTAGCATGCAGACCAATCGCAGTTGTCGCGATCTGCATTGCCATGATGTGCACTTACATTTCTAGGTGAGATCTTGTCACAGAAGCATAAAACAGCTTTTACATACTGTAACAGCAATCTGTAATTTAAAGTGATAATATTGCCACCTGCTGGCTATTATATGTAACGGTGTGATTTGCTTTCCCTCTGTAAAATGTTCAATCATGTAGCAGGTGTTTGAAAAAAAAATGGAGGTGGTTTCAGACTGCGATGAAAACAGTAGTGCAGAAGGAGAGAGGGAAAGATAAAGACAGAGCGAGAGAGATGACTATGACTTCAAGGCTACAGATAGCTAATACAAGCTCAGTACATTTGATACTTCCTGTATGTACATTTGAAGGTAAGTACATTTGTATTTTTTTTTCAAGTAGAATTGTACATGGAGGACTTCTACTTTTACTTGAATAATATTTTACCTTGATTATTTCATCCAAATCCATCACTTTGTTCGTGTCAATCACTAATCTGTGTATTTTAACTGTACACCTTCCTGAGTCTTGCATCAAGTGCAATTGTTTTCCATCAACAGAGCCATCCATAACTGAGAGGGTCATCAAGTCATGCTGGCTGGAGTATTTCAGAGTGAGAGCTTTGCTAAACAGTGAGTGCCCGAAGGAACAATTTAACATTCTGGGTATGACACCTGTAGACAACTGATGACAGCTAGATGCTGGTTTATGTCTTTATTTGGCTTATATCTTCAAGCGTGATGGAAGAAACATGGCAGAAAGTGGCTGTGTTCTGTAAACAGAAAGGAGAGAGCGACAGCCAGAGAGAGAGAGAATGCTTTAGTGATGCCTAGAGACATGAAGCGAGTGATTCAAATGAATCAGGTTCCCTTTCATTTTGCCCCTAGATTCGATCCGCTTGCATTTCAAAGCCTTCATTTTGATGCATAAATTCACAAACACAAGCTGCTGCTTGAAGCGAAATATTGCATGTGACTGTTTTTGTGCATATCAAGCCTCATACAAATGCTCAACAAATCCATACAGTGATGAATTAAAGACAACATGAAATCTTCTTTACTTTCTCGAGTCAGGTTCCTAATGACATTTTTACACAATTTATCGGTTACTTAAAAAATGAAATAATATATATATATATATATTTTTTTAAGTATATTTTTGTTGCAATTTCCCATTAGAGCACATTTTAACATGTTTTTTTTTCTTACCGTGCAATCAAGCCCTAATGATTAAAAAAAATTATATATATATATATATAATTTTTTTTTTTTTTTTTACCCAAATAAACGGTTCTGCAAACGGAATGAACCAGGTGCTAGTTTATGTCTGGTGCTAATACTGGTTTGGAGCCAGTTAAATAGTGAACCTCCTAAGAACAGGCTTTGATTTTCCATGGGCTAGAGAGTCATTATGTCACTGTATACATATGTGTACATCTTTACTTTCTCAGCAGTGTTTATTAAATGGAAACAAAATAGTTTGATGCATGGCCACAAGATACTACAGTATGTAGTGGCCATGACGTAAGAACGTGTGGTAATGATATCATTGATGTCCCAGATGTGACATGATGATTGTTGTTTTGGAGTTGTAAGTACTGTATGTCAATGAGTAAATAAAGATAACCATCCATCTATACTAACAGTTATAAACCAAATCAATTACACTTTTCCTGCAGTTTACAAGAGGCTAAATGCTGTGAGGTTATTAAGTTGTGGCCACGACATAATATCCCATGGCCATGCATTAAATTATTTTGTTCCCATGGCTTGAAGACCACAACATGTTTATTTTGTATCCTCATGCTTTAGTAAGTCATGGCCACAACGTAGTGTCTCATGGCCATGCCTAATACCAAATAGTTCTGTCGCCTTGCACCTCCAGGGTTGAGGGTTCAATTCCCGCGTCTGGTCTGTCTGGATGGTGTTTGCATGTTCTCCCCATGTTTGCTGAGTTTCATCCCACAATCATGCAGGTTAGCCTAATTGGTGTTCCCCAATCACCATGAGTGTGATTGATTGGCACCACCAGGTACTCCATCTCGTGCCCTAACTCTCATGGGACAGGCTCCAAGCCCCCTGCGACCCTGTACACAGGATGAAGCGGTATAGATGTTGAGTGAGTACATTTGCTTATCTTTAGCTTTAACCTTTTAACTATTCCTACAAACTCTTTTCTAAAAGAGAGGGGTTTGGCGTTACCCGTGCGATTTGTCGCCCCCTAGTGGCTCTTCCAGTGTACTGATTGCAACACTAGACCACGACCACTGGCACGAGCTCTGAGTGGGAGTGGTGAGTGCTTGCATGTGTGTGTGTAAAACAGTGTGTGTGTGTGTGTGAGAAAGAGTGAACCAGAGAGGGAGACGTTTCCCAGCCGCGAGGCATGTGAGTAAATCCTTAAAAAAAAAAAAAAACTCCTGTTCGCCGAGCGGCTCGAGCGTATTGGCGCGCGCGCTGAGGATGCATCCCAACAAGTTGGAGTCGAAGGCAGACGGAGCGTAGGAGCGCAAAAGTTTTAACAAGTCAGACGGTGAGGACGCGTCGCCACGGGACTCCGGGACGGTGAAGAATAATGTTCTGAAGCGGGAACGGAAGAGAAGAATAAAACAGGCGATGAAGCCGGTGACGCGGAGCGGGAGGCGGCGGCCCCTCGCGCGCCTCTGCTGCGGCGGCTTCGGGCTGCTCGCGCTCGCGTGCCTCGCGCGCTTCCAACACCTGGCAGGTACAGTACGCGCGAGCGCATCGTTTCGTTAACCGCAGCCGCGTGCGCACACATCTCACATTAATGATGTGTTCCAGTTGTTTTTTTTAAGCAATTGTGTGTTGCATATATGCTTATTTTATTATTCTAGTCTAGTCTGTCTCATGCATGAACAGTAGACTATAATCTTACTATGCACCAGGGATAGAAACAACACCTTTCATGATTATCAGATCTTATTTCCTTCTGTGCATTATGGGTTGTTTTAGTATATCTCCATCAGTGTTACACCTGCGTCATACCTTCAGCATCTCTGGCGCCTTCATCATCTGGTTTTCCATGCTTCATTACTCTACACTTAAAAAGAAACAGATTATATCAATCCTGTTCCTGAGCAAGAAATGGTCAGTAGTACCATGCAATTAAGTCCAGGAACCACACCCTGACTTGCTGGAATGAAGCTTGACCCCATCCATGACATGCATAAAGAGGTCATGCTTTCATGTGAACATTCATCGAAATATATGTACTTCTATGCACTCTGCTTTTTTTTGTATTTTTATTGGGTTTTTTAAGAAAGGGTTGGTACATGGCAATAAGAAAATGCTTCAGATCTTTAGAGGTAGGTAGTGCTACCACTACTGCTACTACTACTATTACACCTACTACTGTTGCATGTTGCACGTCTACATCTGATCTGGCATACCATGAATCTTTATAAAATTCCAAAGAAGAGAAAATTTCTTTGCCCAGACCAACTTTTAATCTTGTCAATTAAGACACAATTCAAGATTCATTTTCTACACTGTGACTACCATCTCTTGGAACTTTAGTTCATAGTTTATGGTTCTGGAAGCTGTAATCATGCCCAGCACGCACGCAGTCTGATTCCTGTGTAAACTTTTAAATACGCATTTTAATGTCTAACAGCGTACAAATTACACAAACTCTATATTTGTCCATGTTTAAAGATTTTGGACCTTCTCTTTCTGGTTAAAAAAAAAGCCATCTCTGGTTGAGCAATACATACAGTAAAGTTGCACTAATCTACAGTAAGTCTTTGTCTTGAACTTCATAATGCACACTGCATAACCTTTTAATCTTATATTGTGCCATTTTGGTTGCGTATTGCTGCGGAAGTGATATGAGATTAAAATAACTTTAACTAGTTTTTGTGCAAATGAAAGAGCGAAAGCTTGAGCGCAAAACTAGGTAGCATCAACTGGGCTACTATGACTGCCTAATCAAGCAGCAGTGCCCGAAGCTGTGGTGTAGCTGAACAGTCTAATCACTTAGCGACAATGTACAGTAAGCTGTTGCTGATGGATAAAGAGTTGTTCCAGTGTAATCTCACAACATGCACTGAATGAATGAAGGGGTGTTTCCTGTGGTTCTGTGCATCTCTGAGGCTAATGCATTTGTCTGTTAACTCGAGCTAGCTGGCTAAAACTCAGAGTGCATTTAGTTATCTAATCAGTGGATTTTTTTTTTCAGACTGTCAGAAAAAATCTGGTAGAAACCAGTATTAGCATGCATAGGATATAAACAAGCTGATTGCACAAGCACTCCACAATGTGGACAAGTCTGCTGACTCGCACCCATCGGTCACTGGCTTCCCATAAAAATTGGAGAACAAATCTGTCTGACCAGATTAGCAAAAAAAAAAAAAAAAACCTCCATCTTTACATCATACAGATGAAATGTTTCACTGATGTTTTTAATTTACATTTTTTCTCTCTCTCGCTTTCACTCTTGCTCGATCACTTCCCTATCTGGTTTCCAGCTCCTGCCAGTCACCACGTAGGCGAGCCTCTTTCTTTCTGAAAGTCAGTCCATCATGTAGTTTTGGTACTAACTGAAGAACTTCATATTACTGAACAACTTTTTTTTTTTTAATCTGCAGACTCAATAATGCCTTATTATGCTAGAAAATGAAACAATGAAATTATGTTTCTCCAGCTGAGTCAAGAAAAAAAAAACAATTAGAGCTTGTCTCACATCTTGTTAAAGCTGCTTCAGGCTTATATCCTTCATCACGTATTCAGTTATTGTGTACAGAACACCGTAATTATCTAAGCAAAGCGATTCTTCGGTGGATAAAGTCTTGTACATTACATTAAGCAATAAGTACAAAAATCTCGCAGCTGTCACAGCTTAATCCTCTAAAGCACATGCCTGCTTTATCGTAACTAAGGAGCCTGTAGGCTGTTATTACCTGCATGGAAAAATTACTGCAGAGAATGTCAGTGTGTAAAGTTGGGTTAGGATGTAGAATTTATCTAAAACTATGTTCACATGTGCATATTGTATATTTCATTTTTATAGATTTTAAATAAAAAGTTAAAGCTACTCTAAAAGAGCAGCTTGGAGCATTTTGAGAAAAGTAAGTTACACTAAGCCTAATGTCAGTATCCAGTAAAATCACGAGAAAGTGTGAATTCTATGTCACTAACTAATCTAATATATGCATAACATGTTTTAGGTAATAACCCCTTCATTATTGCATGGCTCAAATTAAAGAGATTGTAAAATATATAGAGTATGTACTGTATTTTACAAGCTATACACAGTACCAATGTATATAAGTTATAATGGTGTTAATAAACTGCTAAAGGTATTACTTAATGGTAGAGACAAAAGTATGAAAATCATATTTATATCCATAATTTGTTTTTACATAAGATGGAGAAGGAGCCTGAAATATAAAATGGAAAAAAAAAATCAAGTGAAAGCTATATTTTATTTCCTGTCATGCATGGCTTTAAACAGGGGTGTATGTGTTACAGGGGTAAAAAAAAAAAAAAAAGGCACCGAAATAAATTAAATTCCAAAATAAGAAAACTGTGCAGAAGGGATTAGGTTTGTGTGTGTCGACTCTGGAGAGCGGATCTGTGTTCTCCTAGCGCCGGCGTGTAGGCCTGTCCATGATCAGCACTTGTTAATTAGGGAACGTACAAAGCAAGCTCCACAATAAAGCCACAGGTGATCAGCTTATCCTTTTGATTGTAGCTGGGAATAAAAAATAAATAAATAAAAAAATCAAAGAAGAGAAGCAGGGCATGCAGGTTATGTAAGTGTTATATAATTCACATGGAGGTGTTGGGTTGTAGGTGACATGACACTAAAAATGCTAAATGCAACTTGAACTGATTGTATGATTGTTAATGATACTATAAATATATAAATATATATAGTGAAAGTACAAACCTTTTTTTTTTTTACATTAAAAAATGTTTCCTACAGAAAAAAAATGCTAGATTTTACATGCAAAAAATGAAGTAGTTGTTTTAGTTGCAACAGTCAAAGTCCTAAGAAAAGCTGTGGGTGGTTTTACAGGATGCTCAGTAAAACTTAGTAGCTAATTCAGTGTTTCCCACACATACTGTAGAGTACACTTGGGAGAGCTGCCAAGGTATACTGATGGCCGCCCAAGTATATCTGCCCACCCTTTTTAAAAATCTGTCTGGGAGAACAATGCCACCCGCGATTGATTAACTAATAGCGGACAGTTTCCTCTCACGCCGCCTGTCCCTCAGAGTGGTGTACTGTACCGAGAGGCAGGAAATGCAACAGATGTCAGCTATCGTAAAAAATAATAAGATAAAGGTACTGACGGGCGCACAGTTTTTGTGGAGAAAGACTGTTTCACATAGTGAACGGACTCTTCTTTAAAAAAAAAAAAAAAAGCCAGGAAGATTGACCCATAAAAATAAAAAAAGCGATCTTGGTTAATGACCTTTAAAAGAGAATTATTATTATTATTATTATTTATTATAATTTTTTTAAACAACCAAAAACAACAATTAAAACACTTGATCCTATAAACCTGTGCGATTCTTTTTTTTTTTTTTTTTACATTTTTTACTCAGGCATGTTTGTCTAAAAAAAAAAATTCAGTTGATCATATCACCTAGGTTGTAGTTTTACGGGGCTTCATAGTTGTGTTTTTTGAAGGCGTCGTTGCTTCATAGCATTTATTTGCATGTGCCTAAGACTAGTCTACATATATTTTACTGTATTTATGCAGTGGGCATTAAAATATTTTGCTTGCAACCATGTGATTCCGTCTGTTGAAACTCGAAATATTTATTTTGCATGGTTTTTTTTTCCTTTTTTTTTTTTTTATTCAATAAGTTTATATTTAAATTTTTCATGAAGTGTAATTCTGTATTCGAGTGTGCTTGGTTTTGGTAAATACAAAATAGTGATAGAATAGTGGTGTTCAGTACATTACTGTGTAAAGGTCGACCCCGCAGCTCATTTCTTACATAAAATTAATTAAATGGGAAAAAAAAACTTCAGCAGCAACCTCTTTTCCCCTCTCGTCTGTTCCAACCACTCAGCATTCAGCAGTATACTAATCACAGACCTGATCAAAACCGACCTGATCATCTGTCAGCACCTGCGCCTGTTTCTCACTGATTCCTACCTCAAGTTAGACGTGTTTTTCTAAGCTTGAATGGTTCATAGATCATGGTGTGGTTTAACACAAAACAAAGCAAAAATTCCTCTGAAACTGATCAGGTACAGAGACTGGACTGAAAAGGAGAACAAAATACTTGCCAAAAATTAGAGCCAAAAAACGTCCTTCAGGAAACCTGGACTACATATATATATATAAAAAAAAAAAACTCTAGCTCTTTGTAAGCAAAATATGAAAAAAATAAGAGATGGCTCAAGGTGTTTCTACAGTACTGTATGTGTATACATGCACATGGTATAGTCTACACTGTAGGCCTGGTACTGTATATAGGTGCTGTATAAATTAAGCTTCAACATTTATTTTACTCCACGCAATTAGCACCAGTGACACATAGATATCACACTAGCACCACACATTCCTCACTTTCTATAAGGAAAGAAAAAAGAAAAGGTGTTGAAGATGTTAATTCCCACCTTACTTCTTCCTCAAATCAGACTATAACCGCACAGTCTCGTTTCACTTAATTAATTTTGACGGGTCTCATGATGTCATGATATAATATAGTCTGTTATTAGAATTATCGGGTGTATGGATCTAAAATATTGCTGCACAATATAACCAACTGATTAGTGCGCATTCATGTTATTTGAACTTTCTGAATAAAAGCTCTAATGTGCTGTTTTTCGGTTGATAATTTAACAGATTAGACATAGTAGTATTTAGTATTGAGTATAATATTGATGTAATGATATAGATATTATATTCAATCTTTAGTGTTTTCATTTGAAATTTCATCTGCCATCTACGTACACTATAGGGATAAAAAAGTATTTGTTCAAGCCTGTCAATTATTGAATTCAGGTGTTTTAATCAAGCGTCGTATCCCCAGTAAAGGACAATCGTAATGTTTCAGCATACCAAGACATCTTAGACAATGCTATACTCCAACTTTGTGGGAACAGTTTGGGGAAAAAGCAAACTTTAGGACTTTAAAGACATGGTTTGATAAGTTCAGTGTGGAAGAACTTGACTGGCCCTAACACAGAGCCCTGACCTCAACCCCATCGAGCACCTTTGGGATGAACTGGAACAGAGATTGCGAGCCAGGCCTTCTCGTCTACCATCAGTGACCGACCTCATAAATGCTCTACAGAATGAATGAACACGAATTCCCACAAAAACACTCCAAAATCTTGTAGACAGCCATTCAAGAAGAGTAGAAGCTGTTATAGCAGCAAAAGGGGGACCAACTCCATAGTAAAGTAATGTGTTTGGATACAATGTCATTGCAGGTTTCACCAAATCCTCTTGTCCATGTGATGTATGGTTATTAATGCAACAAGTAAAAGAGGATGTGTGTAGTGCGGCAGGCAGTGGGATTTAAAGCAAATCTAGCGGCCTGTTCACTCAGCATTAAAATGTGTTTCACTATGAAGCGTGTATGTACATAAAGTACTAGGAATATGACAACCATAGTAATAGAACACTTCCCGTTTAGATCATATCTAGTTTGGGTTTAGATCTGAATACAGACACACTTGTGGATATTTGGATCAGTAGATATTTAGCGACAGTGACATTGCTTTACGCCATAATACTGTACAACATACCTCCAGGCTTGGGGTTTAACACAATTACCATTTCCAAATTGCCTGTAGTGTGTGACTGGTTGTGTGACTATGTGTTGCTAGAGAATAGATGGATGGATATATATATAAATCTTGTAAATCTTTTTGTCCCATGGACATAGGACATGACTCAGCCTTGAACAGCATTTTAAAGTGGAATTATCTTTCAATTATAACACTAAGGCATGTTCAGTTGGAGCTCTATCATACCCCGATGTACAGGTTTCAAATTTAAGGACCAGAGATCAATAGTGACCCGTTGCCTCACATTCATTCAGCTACATAAACTTAAAAAAAAAAACACATTGAATCAGTGTGAGAGTTCAGTGCTATTCAGCTGCAGCTGTATCGCCAAGAATTCATACCAGATGTATTGCATAAGACGCATATCACAACTGTATGGCCAATCCACAATTCATAATGCACATGCACATGTCTGTAATATTTTTACATAAACATATTATTGTATGTATGTATATTATTTATGTATGTAAAATAAAACAGTAGTAAGGATGAGTATGAAGCAGAACAAATATGCCAACCTGACTCATGAACATAATTTGATGGACAACATTGAGACAGTAATTAATGCAGTGAGACATGCGACACAGTTACTGTCCCCCTCCCAAAAGTGATTATTTTTCAATTACAGTTCATACTGTAATATTTTATTCTTGGTATATCGCACCAGTTCACCAGTAATTCCCTTACCGGATGCAGTTTTTGTCTCTTTTTATATAATTTATTTTTCAAAAAAGTTGCTTGTCATGTTACCAAAAAATTCATAAAAGTCTCCTTGCAAAAGAAGAAACAATGATTTTGCTTGTTTCTTTGTTAATACTTTTTTAATGAAAAATCAGTCTTAGTACGGCCTTAAAAGATATTTAGTTTAAAATATAGCTCTGTTTTCTGATGAAAGCTTGTAGATCAGGTTCTACAAAATCGTTAGTCGTATCTTAAGAAACCAATGGGGAATTAAAATTCAACAGGATTTCAACAGGGCTGTAGTAGAGGCTAAAACCACCTCCTTTTTTTTAAGTAGCATTTACTCACCTGTGACTAGTGTTTACGCACTTCTTACTAGCGTTTTTTTTATTTTTATCTTTGACTAGCGCTTACTCACTTCCGACTAGCATTTTCTTACATCTGACTAGTGTTTTCATGCCTCTGACTAGCGCTTACTCACCTCTGACTAGTGTTTATTCACCTCTGACTAGCGCTTACTCACCTCTGGCTAGCGTTTATTCACCTCTGACTAGCGCTTACTCACCTCTGGCTAGCGTTTATTCACCTCTGACTAGCGCTTACTCACCTCTGACTAGTGTTTATTCACCTCTGACTAGCGCTTATTCATCTCTGGCTAGCGTTTATTCACCTCTGACTAGCGCTTACTCACCTCTGACTAGTGTTTATTCACCTCTGACTAGCGCTTACTCACCTCTGACTAGTGTTTATTCACCTCTGACTAGCGCTTACTCACCTCTGACTAGTGTTTATTCACCTCTGACTAGCGCTTACTCACCTCTGACTAGTGTTTATTCACCTCTGACTAGCGCTTATTCATCTCTGGCTAGCGTTTATTCACCTCTGACTAGCGCTTACTCACCTCTGACTAGTGTTTATTCACCTCTGACTAGCGCTTACTCACCTCTGACTAGTGTTTATTCACCTCTGACTAGCGCTTTCTCACCTCTGACTAGTGTTTATTCACCTCTGACTAGCGCTTACTCACCTCTGACTAGTGTTTATTCACCTCTGACTAGCGCTTACTCACCTCTGACTAGTGTTTATTCACCTCTGACTAGCGCTTATTCATCTCTGGCTAGCGTTTATTCACCTCTGACTAGCGCTTACTCACCTCTGACTAGTGTTTATTCACCTCTGACTAGCGCTTACTCACCTCTGACTAGTGTTTATTCACCTCTGACTAGCGCTTACTCACCTCTGACTAGTGTTTATTCACCTCTGACTAGCGCTTATTCATCTCTGGCTAGCGTTTATTCACCTCTGACTAGCGCTTACTCACCTCTGACTAGTGTTTATTCACCTCTGACTAGCGCTTACTCACCTCTGACTAGTGTTTATTCACCTCTGACTAGCGCTTTCTCACCTCTGACTAGTGTTTATTCACCTCTGACTAGCGCTTACTCACCTCTGACTAGTGTTTATTCACCTCTGACTAGCGCTTACTCACCTCTGACTAGTGTTTATTCACCTCTGACTAGCGCTTATTCATCTCTGGCTAGCGTTTATTCACCTCTGACTAGCGCTTACTCACCTCTGACTAGTGTTTATTCACCTCTGACTAGCGCTTACTCACCTCTGACTAGTGTTTATTCACCTCTGACTAGCGCTTACTCACCTCTGACTAGTGTTTATTCACCTCTGACTAGCGCTTTCTCATCTCTGGCTAGCGTTTATTCACCTCTGACTAGCGCTTACTCACCTCTGGCTAGCGTTTATTCACCTTTGACTAGCCTTTGCTGACTTGTGACTGGTGTTTACTCACCTCTGATTAGCATCGATTCATCTCTGATTATCATTGACTCACTTCTGACTAATGTTTTTTTCCACCTCTGACTAACGTTTACGCACCGCTTCACCTCTGACTAGCGTTTCCACCTCTGACTGGTGTTTACTCACCGCTTCACCGCTGACTAGCATTTTTTTTACCTTTTTTTTTTTCATCTCTGACTAGTGTTTATTCATCTCTGGCTAGGGTTTAAGTACCACTGACTATCGTTTACACACTTATGACTAGCAGTTACACAGCTTTAAAATTTGCTAAAATTATTCCTGGAATGGCTTTTCAAGAACAAGTTTGACAACATGGATATACGACGATTTTCGAAGCGTGGAAATGACAAGTCTCCTCCAGCCGATGCCAATATACTGTATATATAATTGTGTTGTGAATATGCTTTTATATTTTTGCAGGGCTAGCCAGGTATTGATGTGAATGATAGTTTTTAAAGTATTCAGCATTTTTTCCTCATTGAAGTGCATGACGGATTGTGGTCTGCCTTACCTTGATCACATAATTGATAGTTTACCCACCTCTTTGTTTTTCTACTACAGCTCTGGTTCTTAACATACACATATACAGAATTGAACACACAAAAATGAAACGTTTTACAGCCACAGTGGCATTAATAGAATACAAAGGAGCGTTCTTCCAATTTGGAGTCTCACTGTTAAAGGTGTCTCGTAGAATCATTAATCATCTACAGAACCCCCCTACCCCCCCCCCCCACACCCCACCTCTCCTGAAAAACCTTTTAAAGCATGTGTTTATTATGCGTGTGATGTCTGCCGCACGCTGATGTTGATGGGGCTCATTTGACTTGCATATGGCTCTGGGCCACGTTCTCTTCACGCCTGTAGCATGAAAGACACGGCACAGCACGGCATTTGGCTGAGTGTGCCCACCACCATGCTCTCCTTAACCGTGGCTGAATAACGGAAATGTAAAAGGAAGCGAAAAAGAACGAGCGCTGGGTGCTACCTGATGATCGTTAAACAGATCTAGATAACAGAACAATCTGTTCCCGTCCCTGCCTCCTCCCTTTCTCTTTCGCTCGACATGTCTCTGTCTGCAAACCCCCCCCCACACACACACCTTTTCTGTCTTGCCATGATTATGTGTATCACATAGTGGGTAAATACGTACTGTATATACCCACCTTACAGAAAACCTGATCATCTCTGTGTGTGGCACAAGAACCATGTTTCATTTTTATTATCTGTGTGTGATGATGGAGGAACGGCAGTAAAGCACACTGTTGATTTTCTCCATATATAGCTTGGCAAAATGGAGGGTCCAAATAAAGCACGTCCATAAGAAGCTGAGGAAGAGAGAATGATAAGGGATGCTTTTTTTTTTCGGCCACTCAGAGACTCGTTTCAGCAAAGACTTTGTGTATGAGTGTTTATCGAAGGAAGTGAAAAAATGGCTTTTGTATATAGATTTCTTCTGTCTTTATCTCAATCCTGTTATGATGTATTGAGGAGGTCAACCTGTTTACACAAATATTTCAATTTCAAGGGTTCACTCAAGCATGTTTGATGATTCAATGTTGGAGAAATATTCATATTGGTTTTCATCCAAGAGATCAGTTGCTGATGAGAACAAAAATAGGGCGCTCATAAAATTGGAATCAGCGAACCTTCATTGAAGCCAGAGGCGCATTATTGGTAAGGGACTCATATCGGCTGTCTCTGTCTGGGCTTTGAAGTCTTAAAGGGCCATCAGCCTGTTCACACACCTACTGTACTGTCTTTAAAGGTGAAATCCACCCCGAATCACTTGCACAGTAATACTTATAATTAGCAATGATCTTCGGGAGTGACGAAGTTTAATGTTAAAACTGGGTTTGTGAGTTTTTATTTATTTATTTATTTTTTAACATATACATTACAGTGCAAAAGCGTTGCTCCCTCACATGTTCATACTAAATCTACAGTAATTAAATGATGTAGATTAAATGAAAGAAATGGGAACAAATGTTTTACTGTATATAACAACGTCAGCAGCAGCCTCATCTCCCTTCTCGTCTGTTCCAGTACACTAAACACTGACCTGATCATCCTCACCTGTTTCTTATTGGATCATGCCTTAAATTAAGTTGTGTTTTTTTTAATGCTTGAATGGTAGATGGCACATTGATGTAGTGGTTAGCACTGTCGCCTTGCACCTCCAGGGTCCGGGTTCGAATTCCGGCCAGGGTCGATTCCCGTCTCTGTGTGCAAGGAGTTTGCATGTTCTCCCATTTCTTGATGGGTTTCCTCCGGGGACTCCGGTTTCCTCCCACAGTCCAAAGACATGCAGATTAGGCTAAGTGGCATTCCAAAATAGCCCATAGTGTGTGAATGAGTTTGTGAGTGAGTGTATATGTGTGTGTGCCCTGTGATGGATTGGCACACTGTCCAGGGTGTATCCCGCCTCGTGCTCTAAGCCTCCTGGGATAGGCACTAGGACCCTCGCCAGGATAAAGCGATGAGAGTGATTGTTTGAATGATTCATTGGTCACTGTCTGCCTTAAACACACACACACAAAATCCATTCCTCTGAAACTGGTCAGGTACAAGGACTGGATTGAAAGTGAGACACCAAAACTTGCTGAAATGAGAGACAAAAAAGAACTTCAGAAAGCCTGGGGCGCTATTCCTCAAGTCTACTTTTACAAATACAAGAATGTCTGGCTCAATGGAGGAAGCAAAATATGAAGAAATCAGGGGTGGCTCTAGACTTTTGCATAGTACTGTACATCTGTTTCTATTCAGTTAACAGTTTACCCACAATGCCAGTTGTGGATTTACTGCTTGCTTTGCAAGTTGCCTCGTCATACAGTATGAATACTTTAGGCAAGTAGCTCTTTTTTACTTTTCTGGAATGTTTAAGCTCTGTTTAAAAACACGCTTTTGACACCTAGGCAAATCCAAATAGCCCACTATATAAAAATCTGTTGCATATTGCAATAAACTAAACATGGCTTCTTCAGAAAGTATCATTTAGTTATTTTCTTCAGAAATAGCGACTTCCCAAGAAGTGACCCATCAAATCAACTGTTCATAATGTTTAGCAGTATTCTGCATTAACGTGTCATTACTCATGGATTCTCGAGGCCAAATGTCGTGATTAATCTCGCAGTGATTCAGTGAACCGGCCTGAATCAGGGCGGAAAACAAACACCAGTGACTTGTGCCCACTGCAAGCCTCCAGTATTTGTCTTGTTCATTTCGTTACTTATAAAAATACTACTTGTAGTCAAAAGTGCTTCCAAGTGAGCCCACTCATGTTTTCCACAGAAAAAAAACATGTCCAAGATTATCTGGATGTGTTGGAAGGTGCTATAGCTGACAAGAATAATATACAATCAGGCCAATTCTGCCTGTATACACCACCACAGTGAATTTGAAATGAAACAGTGAAGGTGTGATTGAGTTCAGAACAATGAATTACCATAACCATAACCGTTGAAATCGATATATGGACCATTGCAATTTACGAGTTGCTAAATGCACTAAATGCTAAATGTCGATAGTAAAATCCACAAAAGGGCAACCAGGAATTTATGTCAAGTATGTCAAAAATGTAGGTATTTGTTTATCATCATCATCACCATCATCATCCGTACCAGTTAATTCAGGGTCTCAGGGGACCTGAAGTCTATCCTAGGGGTACACCCTGGACATCAGGGTGCCAATCCTTCGCAGGATACACACATACACAAACATTTACCAGATGCTCTTATCCTGAGTGACTTATAAAAGTGCTTACGTTTTCCTAATCAGCATGTCTTTGGACAAGTGGGAGAAAACGTGCAAACTCCATGCACACAGAGATGGGAACCGACCCTGTCCATAGCTCGAACCCTGGAGGTGTAAAGCGACAGTTTGTGCTAACCACTAAGCCACGGTGCTGCCCAGTATTGTTAAATCAATATCCAGTTGATAAATCAACATCTATTTGTGCTACATAAATATTTCAAATACAAAAAGGCAGATTTAATACTTTTTTAATACATTGCACTTTAAATTGCAATTACTATATGTAATCAAATCCAATTAGAAATAATCACATGTTCAGCCTTAAAGCCTTAAAGGGGTTACAAATATTGTATTAACTGTTTAGAAATTACAGCCATTCCATTTTTACAGACTCAAGAGTAATTGAACAACCTAACGAAATATAAAATTAAGCATTATTTTAATACTCTGGTGGCAGCACGGTGGTGTAGTGGTTAGCACTGTCGCCTTGCACCTCCAGGGTCTGGGTTCGATTCCCCGGCCAGGCTCGATTCCCGTCTCTGTGTGCATGGAGTTTGCATGTTCTCCCCGTGCTTGGTGGGTTTCCTCCGGGTACTCCGGTTTCCTCCCACAGTCCAAAGATATGCAGGTTAGGCTAATTGGCGTTCCTAAATTGCCCGTAGTGTGTGATTGGGTGTGTGTATGTGTGTGTACCCTGCGATGGATTGGCACCCTGTCCAGGGTGTACCCCGCCTAGTGCCCGAAGTCTCCTGGAATAGGCTCCAGGTCCCCCGCGACCCTGAACACAGGATTAAGCGGTACAGAAAATGAATGAATGAATGAATAATACTCTGGTGCAATGACTGAAGTTTGAAAGTTTCCTCCCTTGAGCTGCTTCTCCATTGTTATAGGGAATCCATCTTGTTTGTGAGTCTTTCTGTCTTCATGTTTGTCTTCAGTAAGTCAAAAGCAGCTCGATTGGGTTGAGCTCAGGTAACTGACTCTGCCCTTTAAGGACATTTCATTTCTTTGCCTTGGGTTATTTATGACAAGTACATTTGATGCCATTTTCCATCTGTATTGTGAAACATTGTCCTATTACATAGTTTTGCATCATTTGACTGGATGTGAGCAGAAAGTAACGCTCCGTCCACTTCAGAATTCATCCTGTGATTTATAACAGCATTCACACCATCAGTGAACACTAGTTTACCCAGTTCCAGTTCCCTTGGCAGTCATAAATGCACGTGTCATAACACTGCCTCAACCATATTTGACAGATGATGTGGCATGGTTGGGATCATGATCCCTTCCTTTCCTTTCTGAGCAGGCCAGATACGTTAAGATGTTTTCTAGCAGATCCTTCCAGATCTTGAGTGTTATCAGGGACGTGCATCTGGAGGTAGAACCTCTATAATAACATTGGTGAATGTCAATGTTTGAACATGTAAATCAATCCACTCTCTCCTCGTCTTCCAGTGACAGAAGCTTCAAGCTCCAACCCGGCTGAAGACATCAGCCATGACTGGACTGGACGCAAGCTGTTGCAGGACAGAATCGAGAACAACACTTCAGAACCTCCTCGAGCAGGTACGATCCTATTTATTTTAGACTAGTAAGACCAGCGCTGACAGTTCACCGGTAAAGAATTGGTGTTTGGAACGGTTCTGGAACTGGTTCTCGTTTATAAGAATGTAACCTAAACAAATTATTTAACTCTTGTTTGATTTACAGTCACCCTTAAAAATGTAAACTGTAAGCACAATCCATGTTTGGTTATCTGATTATCATCTTACCGTTTGTGCCGTGTCCTTGCGATAGTGTGTGGCTGGAGCTCTGTGTATACTTAGGTGTGTGTAAGTTTATGTCAGCAGGCCATGGAGGCAAACAGTAGTCGTGTGTTTCTCCAAACTTCGAACCACCAAAGGGTAAAGCTGGCTTCTCCAGAAGAGAAAATGTTCTGGAGTGGCTGCAGGAGCTTGCCAATAATCTGCAGTGAAGGAGATGAGAGAGAGAAAACAGAGAGTAAACAGAATGATGGATGAGAGTAAACAGAAGAGGTTTCCATGAATAGGAACTAAATACAAGCAATCAGTAATGCCGCCCTGATACGCGCACAAACCACATAGACAGGACATACTGTACATATATGGTGTATACACTAGATATAATTTTAGAAAGAGTGGATGTTGTAATGTTGTAAGGTTTCTTAATGGAGCACATGGCAGCTATAATCCACTCGCTAAGCTCTTTAGAGGCTCTTGGTAATTGTTAAGTGCCCATAAAATCAAAAAAAGGTGTTGTAGAGTTTTTATACTCGTCTGTTGGGATTGTGAGCTGAAATCATCTAGTGTATAATAAAAAAAAATAAGACAAAAGTATTGTCTCATTGGAATTCCTACTTTTGACAAATTGACGATTCATATTGGACTCATCCAATCTCAATCCGATCAAATGCTCTAAAATAACCTGTAGGTAGCAACTAATCTCCAGTAGCAGCAGAAGATTCTTGAATTTCTTGAATTTCCCTTCCCGAGCAACCCTCGTGTGTTGAAATGCGTGTACTTAGTCTCCGTACAAAACTTTGAGCTCAGCTTGAACATATTTGATCTCACGCCAAAAACATGACAGGCTGCGCTAGTCGTGATGTGAGGTTAATATACAGCGAATGTGTTTCTATAGCATGGTGAGGAGACAACATTTGGAGGTTTATTCGTGGGCTCTGTGTTTGTGTACATAACAATGAGAACGAGAGAGCGAGAGAGAGAGAGAGAGTTGTCCAGAAAGCTAATTTCTCAATACTTTAATTTCACTTCCTCTTGTTAGACAGCAGACTTTTCCCCCCGTGGGAAGCCTGATGCCCTGGTTGCCTCATGAGGCTCATGGCAGGAGAGGGAGAGGGAAAAATCTGCTGTAACAAACCAGTGACAAATGACCCACAGCTCACTACTAGTCCAATACATGATGATGGTTGTAAACCTCTCCTGTGGGAAAAGGAACATGACAAAGTACAAGTATTTTACGAGAAAATGATACAGTCAGGAAGTTAAAGTCACCCTTTAGATTTTCGCTTGAGTCAAAATCGTAATGTGTCTGAGATTTACTGCATCGAAAGTAGTTTTCAGATAGGCATAAGAGGCGTCTCATCTGGAGGACTGTGGGTTAAGGCAGCTGGTCTTTATTAAAACATGGTTAATCTAGCAGCACAGAGAATTCAAGGGCACGGCTTTTACATATTTAGCCTCCTATTGCATAACAACTTATCTTTCTAAGAAATAAAATTTACATTGTAGAAAGAATCTATCTATCTATCTATCTATCTATCTATCTATCTATCTATCTATCTATCTATCTATCTATCTATCTATCTATCTGTCTAATATACATGGTTGGCAAAAGACAAGCATTACGTCACCAACCTGAAGTGGTGCAGTAACGAGAAACGAGAATGATGCTTTCGTATCAAAGTACTCAATTTATTAAGGAAATATAGTGGAGCAAAAGTCAAAGTTTCCAGGAGCATTAATAATGAAGGAAAGTACAGATATGTGAAACGTCCATTAACGGATTATTTGTACTTCATTACGTTACAACACTGACTAAACTGCAGTAATAAATCCTAAAAGCTCTTCAACAAAGTTGAGGTCAACCTGACTTGCTGTTTCAAAACTGTACATTAAGACCCAGAATCGAATGGCTTTTAAATCATCTCATGGGCACTTTACACTCTTTTTAGGCTCCCACAAGAGTTATACATAAGACAAGTTTTAAAGTTATGCCTAATTGGATTTTCTCTTGAATTGGGTCTGGATAGACACGTCCAGTATAACAAAAAGAGCTTTTAAGGGAACCCCCAGTAAGATACTCAAAGAACTTTGTAGAATTAATTGTTATTTCTAAGCATAGCCTTTGATTCCGTGTTATTGTTAACACGTGCAATGAAATGCTTATACGACTGCCCGTGTCCTAAATGAGAGAGATTTCTCTACAACCAATATATTGCACTAGAGAATAAAACTCAAATATTATTTATTAGGTAGAAAACATTTTGAAGGGCTTCTTCTTGGATTTTTCATCCCAGAAAACCCTTTCATCTATTTTCTTGAGGACAAAATTAAGGACCTTTAGGAGCCAGGAATGAAATAATTTTAGTGTTCCAATTTCATAAAATTTGTTTGATACTATTAAAGTCTGGAAGAACATGAAATACACACAAGTCTGACTTATAACAACGAATCAACTTTAATGATTATGGATATAAATGAAATATAGTAGAAATACATCTTATGGCAGATTCATTTTTTATTTTAATTTTTTTTAAACATTCTCTTTATTGAGTTTTTACATTGGCACAACATTTCAATAAACCTCTTACAAATTGTATTTATCTCAAATGATACAGAATTTTTTTTTTATTAAAACAGACATTTAAAGAAAAAGGGGAAAAAAAGAGGGAAAGGTTAAACTATGACAAACTGAAAAATTAACAACAACAAAAAAAGAGGGGGGGGGGGGGTTACGGTTCCACTACTGCTTTATTATGGAAAAAGTTAATAAAAGGCTTCCATGCTGCATAAAATTTTTCAGTCTTTTTTTTTTCAGTGAGAAGGCAGATTCATCTTTGAACATAACTGTAGAACCTCTATAGACCCTTTGATGTCAGTCACAACAGTGAATATTTTTTATTTTTTATTTTTTTTGTTAAATTTCTTAAATTTTTGTGAAGCTGCTTTGAGACAATGACCATTGTTAAAAGCGCTATATAAATAAAATTTAATTGAATTGAATTGAAATATTGGAAATATCATTTACCGACATTAGGCTACTCTGTATTTTTGTTAGTAGCTGCTGTAGGTTTCAGGTGTAATTTGGAGCCAAAGAAAGAATGGTTGCAGAATGATTACCTGATTACCTACCAGGTCACCTGACGCTTTGTCACACAGACACAGTAACCTAGCAATCGATGTTCGAAACCTTTTAAAAGTGAAACAATATATGAAAATGGATGAAGAAGGGAATAATTATATTATTTTGCAGAAGTTTGATTTGGTATAGCATTAGCATTAGCATTAGCGCTGTCAGTGCGTCTGTTGAAAATGAGATGATGCTATGGAATGTACTGTGCTTTACTCTTCATGAAATGATGTGGAGGTATCCTTAACCAATGCTTGGCTGCTGACTGTTCTGGGGTTAAATCCAGGGTTGCCAGGTCCAATAAAAATCCATCCCAATGTAAATCTAAAACCATCCCAAATGGAATAAAAACTATCCCAATTTCTTCTTTTGTCCAGTCACCCTTGATAAGTGCAGGATTTCAGACATTTACTTTTATTAATAATGAAATAATAGATAGATAATTTATCTATTGCTTTAATTCACTTTATATTCATTTCATTTGGATAGTTTTGGCCTCATGCTTCATGCTTTTCTGTAGTACAGCATGCTACACATTAACAAATATTTTTGCTTCAAAAATTTGGAAACACTTTGCATTATAAATTCTTTGAAATCCGATATGTACTACAAGTATAAACAACAACTATAAAAACATGAAAATGTTGTTCCTGATCTTCTGATCCTGTACAAAGACCATTACAAATAATTATAGGTCTCCTACTCTATGTCTTTGTACAGGATCAGAAAATATCAGGGACAACATGTTGCATTTGAAACGCTACGAATCCATGTCATTAAACCTTTGTTGCCAGGTATTCCATCCCCGATATTAATGCACAAATTGGAAATTGGACATTTATCTTTATTATTCGCAACAGACAAACGTGACTGGTTTTGTATGTGGGTTTTAGCACTCGCCATCCAGACTGTTTTATCAACAACTAAGGAATTGTAGTATTATGTTCAATTATAAAAAAAAAATATTTATGATATATTTCTTTCCCGTAAAAAGGAAATTTTTTTTTTTTTTTTAAATATAAACTAGTGAAAGTATGTATTATTAAGGGTGGTATCTGCGACCCCTGAAAGGGAACAGCCGAAAGACAAAGAAGAAGAAGAAGATCTGACAGTGAGATTTGTTCTATTTCATTTTTAATTTCCCAGGAATCTCTCCCAGTTATTCTCATCTTTGCATCACTAAATAGCGTCGTATATTTTGCTAGAACCAAGACTAATTTTAATAAGCATTCATACTCCAGGACTTAAATTGTGAAAGAGAGGCTCAGGAAGTATGAGGAATCATTTCACACTTAACCTGGTGACCACACTGTGTGCGATAATCAAAGCTAAATGTGATCAAATGAAATATTAGTGTATGACACTTAAGTGCTCGGAAGTGACCTAATGGTGTTCACAGCTTGCATTACTAAAAACAGGAACAATCCTTGTGTGAAACTCGGTGGAATCGTAAGCAAACCCTAATCATTGTTCTTAATCAAGACATTTCTATTTCGATATATTCTTCCTTTTTATGTTTCCGCCTTAACGAAACACCTGCAAGGTGATTGCGGATGGATTCATGACCTAAAAGAGACTATTTGGTTTGTGACAATTTCACACCATCAAGTCAATAAACAAAGCTGATAATTTAAATACCAAGATGTAATACTGAAGGGAATAGAGGTGCTAATGACAATGGTCTTATCCTAGGTGCTTTGACACTGTCTGTATGTGTGTTCAGATTTAAATGTGGGTGTATCCCAAACCACATTTCTTTTTGTTTATTTGTTTGTTTTTTGAATATGAATTATGAAATATGAACCCTAGCTGATGGTGCAACAGAAACAGGTTCACCCTGTTGGTAGAAAGGCCATACTCTCTTCCTCCACTGTCATAGCAACACTTCTCAATCATGGGCATGTGTGAGCTCATGTATGAAGATGTGAACATGTAGCGCTTTCCCTTGGAGTGTGTTATGATGCAACACAAGCAGCATTTAAAACACATGGGTTTAGCTGGACTCACATGTCTTAGGGGAAGCACATGTTAGTCCTCACATTCCCAGGTTAGTAGTTGTCTCATGATTGGAGAGAGATGGCTGGCAGTCGACTGAATTGGGGACAGAAAAATCCCTCCAGAAGTAGAAATGACAGCATTGCCATAAATAAAAGCAAATACACACACACACACATATACACACACACAGGCTTGGTGCTTTCTATCCTGCAAATGTGAAAAATACACCAGTAAATTAAATTCATAATGACCCGCAGGTAGAAATAAATGTTACTTGTTGTTGCCTTCACCAGCCTTCAGTCGGACCATGCTTCGATTGCCAGAAAACCCCATCACCTGAAAAGAACAGAGGTCTATCCAAGCCATGTGTATACCCAACCTGTGGCCCAGCTCAATCTTGACCGGCTGAAATGCCAGATATCAACAAGTGATCAGAGTGTCTGCATCCTTGATGGGGTGAAGCCATTGGGGCAGGTGTGACAGACAGAGGATTGGAATGGATGAAAGGATTCCTCAAGAGATAGTATGTAAGAATGAGGATGTCTAGACAGTCTCTCAATGGTTCTTTCTCACAGACAGTTTGCATCTAATGTACAGCACCAGATGCTCCTCTCCGTTTACCACCCAGGACAAAATGGACCTCAGCTTTCTATCTAATGGGTCGGTTTGGAAGAGAAAAGGGAGCAAGAAATCAGCTAAACGCAACAACAGGCCCCCAAACAAAACCAGCTTTTCCCTGGTTGAAAGCCTGTTTGCATGGCTCAGTCTATTGGTGCCCCCTTTTTAGCGAGGTCAGTCAGTGGGCTGGTAACATCTATAATAGCCGGCCAGCGCAGAACTATCTCACCATTTTTTTGGTGTTTATGTCTTTTGGCCGGCCACAATGGCTACACTCTTGTCATTTTGGTGGATGCACCAGTCTGTGTCCTGAGGAGAAACCCAGATATTGTATACAACCAGCCCAACCCAACAATTGCATGCTTCTTTGGGTTTGCAATGAGCTGTGCTAATCTTAGCAATCTCAGGACAGTCCTGAGGTGTCGCATGTGCTGTTGCCAAGAATTACCATAAATGCTGTCAAGATAGGCCATGGTACGATCCTGAAACATCGCAGGAGCTCTGAACAAACCGAGCACAAGTGTCATAAATTGTTGTAATCTGCGAATATCTTTAAGCCAAATTGGATCATATGGTACAGTATACCGCTGTACTAGAATTTAAAACTAAAAATCAATTTTTTTACTGTTTGATGTCTGTTTGATCTGGCTAATAGGAATCTGTCTCATTAATCACAGGACTGAAAGCTGTGGCATTTGTGTAAATTAGCAGGAGAAAAACTGATGACGTTTGGAATCTGAGTTGCAGGAAACTTTTAATTGAATTGTGAGCAACAGTAGAGATCGCGAAGAAGCACTTTTTGTTTTGTTCAGAGGCAAATATTAAAGAGATGGCAGCAGCACTGAGAGACTGGTTAAAAAGGAAGAACGTCTAAATACAGCAGCATCGCTGTGCACGTGTTGTTTTAAAGTGCGGTAGAAAGTTTTATATTGGAGCACTGACTGCACATTCATGATTCTCTGAACCTGCTGAATCTAATCAGTCAAATGCTGATCAGGGTCACTTTATACAGTAGGAATGGAGTGAGTTAGGAAACATCTACAGTATCAAAGCCATGGGTAAGATTCTACAAAGGTGCCTACATTGCAGAATATCTAATGCATAGAAATATTTGGATACAGTATGGAAGCAGGATTTATTTACTTTTTATAGCATCTATACTTTATTAATCCTTATTAATGACATTTTTAAACGAGGGATTACAGATATAAGCTTATTGTGCCACATAAACCCAGGGGTAGTCTTAGCAACTACAGCAAGCTGCTGCGAAAAAGAAGAGTTTCTCTTTAAACAAATAGAAATTAAAGTCGACAAATTGTATCATTCCAACAATATTAGACTTGATTCATCCCATTAAAGACACAGCTTAATTTAAAAGATAATCTGACAGTATGGCATAATCAGATTCTGACATGAATGAGTTTGATAAATCTAATCAGTGTCATCAGAATGTTTTGTATGTTTTTTTTCAAAAACTAACTGAAGCTAACTATTGGTTATGTAAAAAAAAAAAAACAACAACAAAGGAAAATGTTTAAATTACTGGCCAGCAGGAACAGTGCAATCTCATAATCCATTTTCATGGCTTTTAGCTCACAGGGGTCTTTCTACCGTTGGAATTCCTCTCGTACCTTTCTAATAGGCAGCACGGCGGCTTAGTGGTTAGCACTGTCGCCTCGTACCTCCAGGGTCCAGTTTCTGTATGCATGGAGTATTCATGTTCTCCCTTTGCTTGGTTGGTTTCCTCCAGGTACTCGGTCACATAAATATAATGGTCACCATTGGTCCATGGTCCAAAGTTGGACTGCAGAGGTTCCTAGATGAATGGATGGACTTTTCTAATAAAGAGAGTTTAGGGGTAGCTCAGTGGTTCAGGCATTGGACTACAGATCGGAAGGTCCAGGGTTAAAATCCCATAACCACCGAGTTGTCCCTGTTGGGCCCTTGAGCAAGGCCCTTAACCCTCAGTTGTATAACGAGATAAAAATGTAAGTTGCTCTGGATAAGAGCGTCTCCGAAATGTAATGATGTTATCTTCATTTTTGCTCTTCTGATCTTCTCCTCTTTGGCTGTTGCTTAGCCAAGTCTTTGTCTTTACAATTAGTAAAAATTGATTGAAGCTCAATACATCACAATATCATCCGCCCCCTTCCCAATAGTGTACAATAACATTATCCCTCCCCCTAGTGCTGATTGGCTAGAGCAGTGTTTTGTCATTCAGCCATTTGCAGAGCCAGGACTAAATGCAGGAAGCGCATCATTTGGCAGCACTAGACAGCTAGTGGACCTAAATTAGAGATCCATTATTAGTGGTCCACACCCAGCTCGACTGCCCTGCCAGTGACACTGAGTGGTGACACTCGACCTACTCCCTGTCCTTCACAGTAACTACAGTTGAAGAACTGGTGAACTTTGCCAGTAGCCCACCTCCCCTCCCCCCCAAAAGCTGCTGCATGTGAGCGATTGGCACACTGGGCTTGTTAAGCATCATCACATCATCATGTCCTTCAGAGGTACGGCCCACCTGCTGCATGATGGCTTTCATCAGGGTACACCAGCTTGCTGCTGCCAAAGAGTTCCTGGGCGAGTGAGCTGCACCTCACCTGACAATGGTGGCAGAATGCAGACTCCAATAAGGTCATGGGGTCCTTGTGTTGCCCCAACTTGGCTGGCGTGATGTCAGTCATTTCCCTGGCTAGTGCACGAACTCCACAGTACCAGTTGGTTCTCGTCCTTGGAAGTGATCCTGCTACTCTGCTCACATCTGGAGGAGCTCCCAGTGTTGGCTGTGGCGGTAACCAGGGAGGTGAACCATATCAACAAAGGCTAAGGGCTCCATTACAACATATCTCATTCAGTTCCCAGGTTTCTGCATAATGTCACAGGTTCAGGGACTGAAAGACGGGAGGCTGGTTGCGAGTAGAAATATTGAAATGCATTTTCAGTCTCATTAACGTTAATTTACTTTTCAGTAAAGGGTTATGAGCAAACACACTTGCACGCGTACACACGCTGTCACCGCTCTGTGCTGTTTGGCTCAGCTCTATCTCTTGCCAACAGAAAAAGACACCAAGAAAATAAACTTCATAATGAGCCACAGTTGGACAGCATTTTGTGTTACCTGTTGTCTTTACCAGTCTCTCTCTGTCTGGCTGCAAGCGATGCTCGACTACGCCCCCGGTGCCACAAACACATCATCTGTTCAATGTGAACAACGTATTTGTGTTCCGTTACATTCATAGTCTATGGAATGGGTTCTGTGGGTTGCTTCAGTGGGGTTTGATTAGAGCTTGAATGGCAGTGATTGATCAGTGGGGGATCCGACTTTGCCCACAGCGGCAAACAAGAAGCGAGTCCAGATGCAGCCATGCGTGACTGGGACAGTTTGTACTTATAGTGCTTTAGTCACAGACTCCTGATTGCCAGATGAGTCAAGCTGCCCCTCCGTGCTGGGTTCAGGTTGAGATCAGCACCGCCCCCGAGCTTTTTTATTAAGAGACAGGCAAAACCCCTAGTTTGTTAAATGAACGAACGAACGAACGAATGAATAAATAAATAAATAAAAGCACTCCAGTCACCCTCTCTTGAGCGCAGTGTAAATGACACTCCAAATGAAGCTCTTCCCGTGTTATTACATGTCCAGAAGGTCAATTACAGCCTGACAAAAAGAACCCCCCACTAAACTCAAATGAGGTTTTTCAGCTGCAGAGCCGTATTATACAAATGAAATGAGACTCTTTCAGCTCCCTAGTGGACACGAACACTTGTGATGATTATGCAATTAGCCTGTGTTCAGACTAGCTCCTCTGCCACCGTGGAATCCAGCCTGCAAAGGCAGCATGAGGAAGAGGTCGATCCGATTTTACTCTTTTTTTTCCCCCCCGTCTTTATCTTTTCTTTTTTTTTTTTTGTGCTTCCTCTCTCTCAGTGTTCCGCCATGCCTTAAAAAGAACGAGACGGCGGCCCCAGTGTTCGGGCGAGTAGCCTTTGAGGCCGGCGTTGCCAGGCAACTGAATGCTAAAATTTGGAAGTGTGTGTATGGAGTATAGGCTGAGATGAGAGAGAGAGAGAGCGCACAGGGAAATAAATAAATAACGAGAATAAAAAGGAAGGCGCTATTTTTAGACGTGTCAATAACGATCGCTCAGCGGGGTTTTCGTGCATTCCTTTGTTTGCCTTGGCCAGCAGGAAAAGGCATTTTCTCCGCAATCGATTTATTCTTTTTTTCCAGGATATTTTAGTCTACATTTGTGGACACTGGTGAGAATGTGAAGCTGACAAAATGTCTCATGAAATGTCTGTTACGGAGGTCGCGTTGTAGCCAGGAGGCCAGTTCTGCACTCTTGTCAGATCAGATGTAAATGATTGGAGTGATGACCATAAACAGAGGGAGGCTATGAGAATTTAGACCCGGGTGATGCTGTCCAAACTAGGCTTCGTTATATTTTATTGAAATGATAAATAGAGTAGAGCTGTTTATAGCTGTAGATACACTCCTGTAGCAGAAGTGAAGGAATTTTGATGGTTTGTATACAGTAGATGTGAATCCCTAATGGGAGACTTCACCTTCCTCGTTACACGATCGGTCTTTTTTGTCTGGCTCGCTGTGGGTGTGCTCACTTCACCGCATGGTGTCATGTGACGTGTATAAAAAGAGGAGGAGACAGTCTGATGGAGTGAAAGTATTGATTAAGGTCCCCGCACTTGTCATTCGCTCTGGCTCTGTCTCTTTCTTTCTCTCCCTCATTTGCCTTCTTTGTCTATCTTTCTATGATGCATTAACCTCATTTCTTTGAGGACAAGCACGTTTTAGTCCTCACTAATCCTAAAACGAGTAGTGTACTTAGAATTAAGGTTAACCTGGATTATTTTATTGACCTCTACTTATGTTGGTTGCTGCTTGCTGTATGTTGGTGTGCACAGCATTAAAAATTGATTAGGAATAAATTGTAAAGTATAGAGTGTAAGGAAGCACTCGTGTGTCTGTGCTTAATGGTCGAATAAGTCTTGGATATGTGCAACATTTTCTCTAAATGCTGACATTGGCGTGCACACAAGTGACCATGCTCGCAAAATTGTCTAATACAGCGGTACTGAGTTAAGATTGAATATAGTCCAGTCAAATAAAAGATTCTTTGAGGGCCCCCTAGTGGCGCAGTGGCAAAGTGCTAGTTTGATTCCCGGGTGATGCTGTAGCCTCCCACAACCAGGGACCTAGGCACTCTAGCGCTGTCACATCAATCACGGCTCTACAGTCAATCAGGGCCGTCTGTGAGCTCACGCAAGCAGAAGGAGCGGATAGCGCTGTCCTCCGAGTGTGTTACGCCGCCCACAACGGTGCGGAGCGACCAGTTTGAAAAGATACTGTTGGCTGGCGTCACATGGTTCGGAGGAAACACGTGATAGTCTTCAATCCTCCCTGACTGATAGTGTTAGTAGCCTTGATGTGGGAGTCACCTAGTGACCGGTGGAATTGGATGCGACCAAATTAAGGGGAAAATCTAGGAAAAATCCCCAAATTCTTTGAGCCGAGGTCTGAATTTCATGATTGTTTTAGGATTCAGGTCTCTATACTATATATGCAGTCATTGTAAACCAAACAAATCGGATATTTTACACGCCCTCACCTCGGAACGTTTCGGATATGTTTGCTTAAACAACCTGTGTTTTATCTCAAAGTGACGCTTCACATTACTGATTTTATTAACGCTACTGGTTTAGAACATATGGCATAACCTGGTTTTCAACTTCCCGCAGGAAGAGTGAACATACAGTATATTGATCTTTCCATTCATCTTGTAAGGTTATATTTTCATAGTCGCGCTTTTGGTTCTGGAAGTAAGTCATGCTGTGTCGCGCTTTTGATTGTGTTTCTTCAGCATATTCGGTCTATACACGGTAAACTGTTGTATTGATTGGCTCTGTTGAGTCACGCGTATAGTTGCACCTACTTCATCTGAAAAGCGCTAGATTACAGGCATCAGGGTCCGGATCTAGACCGCCCGTGGTCCGCCATTTAGTGATGCTTGCGCCTGTAGCTCTTATACCACAGTCTGCTTTACTTTGTGCATTAAGTGCTCTCAATTTGTGTTTGTCAGTGTGACAATGTACACTAGGCTAACATCACAAATTTACGAGTGTTTAAACCATAAAAGTATCAGTAATGATGCTTCTACAATAACAATTCAAACCGGGACTTACAATAAAATTTCTTGTGAATGAAGGCGTAAAACCGATTGACATTTACAGAAGAGTTCATGCACGGTGTTAAGTACGGTGATAAGGCTCTCACAGTAGCTGCAGTAAAACCTTCACCAACACCACGTGAACATTACAGGAACTCAGCTGGGAGTTATCGCCACATCCCCGGTACAGTCCTGACCTCGTTCCACACGTTTGGGCCATTAAAGGAGTTCCTGGGGGGCCAGTGTTTCAGACATGACATGACAACATGAGCATATTGAGAAAATGTTCTGGTATGCAAAAGAAAGATTTTACTTTCATTACTGTGTTGTGATATTCTATACAAACAACGAACGCCTCTTGTATTTTCATATGAAAGTAATGTGGGTCTGCATTGTGGCTATGCTCAGTTTTTCGCTCGTAGTGCCATTAAATTAAAAGCTCTTTTTTTTTCTTCTTCTTTTTTTTTCCAGAATCACCATGGCAGAAATGGCCACGTAACTACATAAATAGCAACATCAAGCTGATTAGTTCCACTCTAAGCAGTTTGTGCCTGTTAGTGAGCGGTCAATAATGTTATGATGATTGAGATTAAAAGAGGTCGTTCAGCATGCGGTCATTTTAATTTGCCAAACCACAGACGTGGAAACTGGAAGCAAACAGCTGTTATTGATTTATTTTTTTGTTGTTACTTGCCCGAGTGCTTTTTCGCAGTAGTCTTCTCAGTCATTACACACATTCGCGTTTTGATTTTGAAGCCGCGGTACTGTGAAAAACACACCAGCGTCTGCTTTATGATATTGAATTTGGAAGGAGGGGGCGGGTTACCTGTAACTCCCCATTACTATTATGATTAAGCCTTGCAGCATCTATTACTAGTCTACACACAGGGCACACACTCTTTGTAAGACAAGTTCATTGGCGACATTTATGCAGAGTCTTTCAAATCTGTAAAGACATCATGTCTTTTGTGAATAGGAAAAAAGAGGTTCGCTGTTAGGACCATTTATACTGTAAGTACTTCATATTGTATAGTACCATACTGTATATGAAAAACCGCTTACCTTTTAAAAGTGCATTAGCCTCCTCGTGGTGTTGCCTGTTTGTCTAATTAAATTACTTAACATGATTTAAGATGAAAGATTCCATTGGAGGGATAGTGATTAGCACTGTGGCCTCGCACCTCCAGGTTCTCTTCCAGGTACTCCAGTTCCCTCCCACAGTCCAAAGACAGCCAGATTAATCCAATTGGTGTTTCCAAGTTCCCTGTAGTGTGTGAGTGAATGAGTGAGCGAGTGAGTGTATGTGAGCTTGTGTGCTATGCTAAGGATTGCTTCCAGTGACCCTGTATTACAGGATAAGCGGTATAGAGAAAGAGTAATTGAGTGATGTAAAATATCATAGTGATGTCCAATATTTTACTCTTTCTTTAACAAGTTAGCACAGATAACGAATGTATTTTTGTTAATGCTCCAGCTAAAATACTGCTCAGATAATTAATTAATTTCCATAACGTTATTTTACTCCTTCTACAAATGTGACTTTTCAGTGTCTATGTAAATGAGCTCCTGCTGAGACTACAAACAACAGAGCTGAGCAACAACCTGGTTGATGATGTTAAAAGGGTGACGTCATGGACCATCCATCCAGTTTTTCACACGCCACAGATCCGGACGCTTTTTTGGCAGCAACACGATGCATGTCCAATGAGTATTGCCTGGATTGTTCCATATGATGATACACCAACAATGGCAGCAATGTTGTGGATTGTTGACCACCAACAATAGTGATGGGAAGTTCGAATCATTTTAGTGACTCGGTTCTTTGAATCTCGTTCATCAAAATGAATCAATCCTTTTTTGAGTCATTTCGTTCATTTCGTTCTTTTGATCAGAAATAAAATAAAATGTAACATTTTCAATAAACAGACCCCCAACACGTCTACATAGACAAATTGTGGCTATAGTTCCAATAATGAAAATATTACAGTGCAGCTAAGGACATATTATAATAAACAGAATGAGCAGCTCACCTCTCATATCTTCTAGTCCGAGTCACTCATTCTTTTGAATCTATTGCACCACATAGCCTCTATGGGAGTCATGTGACAGAAGAACGTACGACTCGGGACTGGAAGACTCGCTGTGAGCCGTTCAATTCTGTTTCCTGTGAACTGCACTGCATAGCGTCTATGGGAGTCACGTGACAAAAGAACGAACGATTCGGACCAAAAGACTGAAAGGTAACTGAGATGCTTTGCACCCAATATAAAACGAAATAATCACTCTCCGAGACTACTTGTTCTTCTGAATCTCATTAAAGATCCGGTCAAAAAGAATGAAACATTCATGAACGGCCCATCACTAACCGGCGATCAGCGCGTACAAGTTGATTGCGATGTTTTTCGGGGGATTGAGCTCGTTGAAGGTCTTCCTGATCTCTCGTCATCTTCCAGTGATGTTCTTCTGCTCTAGAAACGAACGACTAAACTTCCCGAATCATGTCAAACGTCTCTGTGGCAGGTTTGGCCAGTTTTAAGCAGAATTTCACGTTAACTCTTTGTTCTAGCTAGCTGTCCATGATGGTGGTAACGCATGTGGTCAGAATAGCACCGGTAGCACAGCTCTCGATGTACACAGGACGATGTCTTTTGGCACACTGACTCATGAAGGTCGGTGCTCCCTGTGAGTGTGTGTGCTGCCATCTGTTGGCGCGTTACACAACTAGTCTTTTTGATAACACCACGTATATCCTTATCATCAATCAGATCTATGCAAACTAATTATGATATAAAGCAACAAATCTAATCCAAACCGTTGCCACAAAAATTTTTTGGAACCAATCCTATTGCAAATGTGGTCAATGTTCCATTAAATGCATATATTACAAAAAATAAGGAAGTACTGTAGCACGGATTGATGGTACATGTGTAAGTGAGCTAAGGTAGCCAGGATGTAAAATTAATCAAACAACCAGTTATCACAGTGCTACTAGCTACTAGTTTAACTAGCTTCTGAAAAACAGGCTTCCCAAGCTACAGTATGGCCTCGAGCTAAACACTCCCCAAAAGAGACAGAATCAAAGTGCCATAAACCACATGTTGCTTGCTTGTATGACGGTGAGCTGTGCGTGAGCATATCACACTTTTGTCACATAAAACTGAGAGTATATCTCGCATGACGGAAAGCTTTTAAAATAACTTTTAATAACGGTTATTAGAGACTAATATCAAGTTTAAACGTATGGAAATAGGCAGAGTCGCTCTTTAACATTCCTTAAGCAGCAATTTCGTTCTGCAAAGGTCAGATTTTTCCACAGTCTGGTGTCCCGAATGTGTGCGCTTAAAGGAAATGTGTCAGAGGGTTGCATGTGACCAGGATTTGTATTTGTGTGTGTGTGTGTGCCGGGGGGGACAGCATGGGGTTTTAGTGCATGTATTGGTGCTGACTCTGCTGGGGTCGGAGTGTTTTTCACTTGATAACTTAGCTGGATTCCAGGATGTCCTGCAGACTCTGCAGTCAATAACACAACATTCTATCTCTCTCTCTCTCTCTCTCTCTCTCTCTTTTACGCATACAGAATACACACACTAGTGAAATACAGATATGTACTCATTCCGTTAGTGCTTTTGCTCTCCACTCCTCCACACTCCTCTTAAATCATATATACACACACACTGCTCACACAGATTATACTATACAGCACTACATCACTGCTCTGTTTCTGACCCTCATGCATGAATGAAAGGATCAGTTGTGAAACTAGTGAGAGCGAAAAAAAACACAAGAACTAGTGTAAGCCAGACTACAAGCTGTTGTGGTTACAAGGCTGCGAAGTGCTCAGGGCTACGGAGCACGCGGCTCCCCCGGGGATCAGATCAGCATCTGATTGGAACTCGTGCTCAGTGAAAGGATCGAAAAGTTGTGGCCATGGGGTGAAAGGTTGGTGATGATGATGATGATGATGATGATGATGATGATGATGATGATGAAATAACAACACAATAAAATGACAATCGGTTGGAAGGCTAAGGTAACTTATGTAATCACTCAAAAAAAGTAGATGGTAAACACATGAAACAATGAAGTAGATGGCAAACACAAAGGGAGACCAGCTTCCAGTCCTGAAGTGAAGAACACGAATCGGAGGCCACAATGGGGAAAGAATCAGAGAAAACGAAGAGTTTCAGATCAGAGAAACTGAACAGTATTTTTAGGCAGTCCAGCTCTATCTCAAATCAAGGTCTTGGACTCGGCTGATGCAGACAGCTGTTCTCTGATGACTCGTCACTTCAGGACTGAAATCCATACGAACAGTTCTGTACCTGAGTCTCCAATAACGACAATGGACTCCATACTACAGTAACTTTAGCAGCTCTCCTCTTATATACTGAACTTCCAGCCTCCTAACACACAGTATGACTGAAGATCAATTCCTTCTGTCCGTTATCACCCAAATGAGGATGGGTTCCCTGTTGAGTGTGGTTCCTCCCAAGGTTTCTTCCTAATGCCATCCCAGGGAGTTTTTCCCTCAGCACTGTCGTACTCAGCTTGCTCATCAGGGACAATCTGGTCATTTTGATTGATACATATTTTACTTGCTCTTCCAGGTTCCAGGTTCGATTCCCGCCTCAGGTCAATTTGCATGTAGTTTGCATGTTTTCCTTGTGCTTGGTGGGTTTCTTCCAACAATCCAAAGACATGCAGATTAGGCTAATTGGCGTTCCCAAATTGTCCGTAGTGTGTGAGTATGTGTACAGTATATGTATGTGCCCTGCATTAGATTGGCATCCTGTCTAAGGTGTACCCTGTCCCATGTCCCAAGTCTCCTGGGATAGGCTCCATTTGTGTATTGGTCAACGCGTAAACAAGATAATCAGGCCTCCGAGTGGCGCAGTGACAAAGTGCTCGTCCTGTCATCCAGAGATCGCGAGTTCGATTCCCGGGTGATGCTGTAACCTCTCACAGCCGGAGGTCTAGAGAGAGATGATTGGCCGAGCTCTCTCAAAGGGGAGGGATGACACATTAATCATGCAGCCAATCAGGGGCGTCTGTGAGCTCAGGCAAGCGGAAGGAGCGTGCGGATAGTGCTGTCCTCCGAGTGTGTTACGCCGCCCCCCAACGGTGCGTGAGCGAGCAGTCCGAAAAGATGCGGTCGGCTGGCATCACATGGTTCGGAGGAAACACGTGATAGTCTCCCGACTGAGTGGTAGTAGCCTTAATGTGGGAGCCCCCTAGTGACGGGGAGGAATTGGACACGACTAAGTTAGGGAGAAAATCGAGGAAAAATCCCCCAAAGAAAAAAAAAAAAACAATACAATCAGATTTTTTTCCAGCTTTAAGACTAGTATTAACTTTTTAAAGAAATAGTATTGTATAATATGGGACCTTTAAAGGAAATAAACACCAGTTCTATACTCATTGGCAGTCTACTGTGGCCGGGGGAAACGTCCCATGTAGAATTTATGGTTAAAACAGGAGTTCAGTAATACTAGACCCACATTACTGGGGGTAGACATGCAGTTTGTTCTCCTGATCATGACAGGCACGGCCTTTCTGTTCCCTCGTACTCAGACTCTCTCCAGAGAGCTGGTGAGGAAAAATAAATATTTTTAGCGATTGCACTACTCAACTGCCCGTCATCTCGTTTTCTCTCCCTCTCCCTCTCCTTCTCTCACCCTCGATGTTCCTAGCTTTTTTTTTTTTTCTTTTTTTTTTCCATGTGCTGACTCGAGTGCATGGGAAAAGTCCATCTTTCTAACCCAGTTTCTCACTCTTCCACTTGACTTCCATAGGCTTGCCACGGCAGCCCGACGACAAACCAGCTTCCCCCCTGGGAGAGGGTTTCCATGGCAACTGCCTGTACCGAAGCCGCTCGGCGAAAAAGGCTTTCGTTCGGGCTTCCAGGGTTTCTTGCTGCCGTGTCCCTCTTTTGGCAGAAGTAACAAGAGAGCGAGAGAGAGAGAGAGAGGAGCTTATGAAAGGGGAAAGCAGAAGGAAAGAAAAATGGAGTTGGAGTGGGAGAGGGTTGTGATGGAAAAAGGAGAGGAAAAAGAAGAAAAGCAAGAAGAGAGGGAAAGTGGAGAGCGACGTGGAGGGAAGAGGAAGGAGAGATAGTGAGATTATCCCCGGGCCATGTGGCATCCCTGCTGCGCTAATGTGTGTTTAAACAGTCTGAGCTGCAAGAGTCCAGACTAAAGACACAAAACCGATCCTGTGTATGTGTGTGTATGCACCTGTGTGTGTCTATATATATATATATATATACTTCCATCTATGCATACCTACAAACTTGTGTTTCTGTAATCATGTACAAGGATTCCCATTGTGATACACGAGGAAGAAGAACGCTGTAATAGTGGATTTTACATAAGAATAAGCAAGAAAATGTTTTCATCAGATAATAACATCAGAAAATAAAAATAATAATTTCTGTAAATGTTTTTAACTACTATGATGAACAGCATTAAATAATAATAATAATAATAATAATAATAATGATGATGATGATGATGATGATGAATAAAATAATTCTACACAATAATATAATATAATAATATATTAATAGTATTTAATTATAATAAAATAATTATTAAATTAATTAGTATTTAAGTATTTAATTACATTTTATATTTATTAGTATTTATGCTGCACAATTAATTGCATGAAATCAAAAAACGCGATATGGACCTGGTAATTAAGTTACGTTTTTTGTTTTTTTCCTGGGGACTTGGGACCTGGAGCCTATCCCAGGATGCTTAGGGCACGAGGCAGGGTACACCCTGGACAGGGTGCCAATCCACACACACACTCACACACTCATTCACACTCTACTTGCAACTTGGGAACACCAATTAGCCTAATCCGCATGTCTTTGGACTGTGGGAGGAAACCGGAGTACCCGGAGGAAACCCACCGAGCACGGGGAGAACATGCAAACTCCATGCACACAGAGACGGGAATGCATATATAACTCTTTATCAAAATGATCCCACTTAATACATTATGTTTATATTATGATTTCAAATCTGAAAGTGAGACTTAAATCAGTCCATAATCGCATCAGGACACCGATCATAAAGAAATCGAATCAAATGCTGAGCATTACAGAGATTTACTCTATTTACATAACGATTTCTATTCCGTCTTAAGAAGAGAACACGGACATGCACACACACACACACACACACACACACACACAGGTTACACCGGCCGCACTACAGAATACACGCCGTCTGGTGTCAGAACTGAGGAATGGGGGAAAATATCACCTTACGTGTGCAACAGAAGACAGGATTGTTGCGTGTGTGTGTGTGTGTGTGTGTAAGGGCGGGGGGTTGTGGCGAGACAATGCAGCCTCGTTACATATGTATGCGAGCCTCCGGTGGCGTGGTGATGCTCTGCTGCTAAAAATAGACAGTTCATCATTAAAGTTCATTTCGTCCTCTGTCAGACTGCTGTTCTAACCTGCACACATGGAGTGCTTAAGGCTCCTGCTGTGCTTACAAACATGACAACACACACACACACACACACAATCTCACAGGTATACACATAACTCGGAGCACCTGAGCCAAAGATAACTCTGACCGCGCAGGTACGGTTCAGTGCTCTAACGTCATGGCGAGGCATAAAGATCCCGGTTGATTACAATGGAGCTTGTGAGAATGTATAAAAATTTTTTAAATGTGTTCTGCACTGGAAAATATCAGCTCTGTTGTGTTGGGCAGAAACTGAGTCATCTGTGTTGTCATCATGTTTCACGTCTCGTCATGCTTAATCATCATGAGTCTGGTTAAAGTGCGTGGATCAACAGCAAAAAAATATGTGCAAAGGGTCATTCTTCCTCATCTCTCTCTCTCTCTCTCTCTCTCTCTCTCTCTCTCTCTCTCTCTCTTCCCACAGCCATCCATGAGTTCCCTGAAGACATCTTTACTAAGGAACAGAGGAAAAGGGGTGCCGTGCTGCTACATGTGCTATGTGTGAGTTACACTTCTCTTCAGTGCTTCAGACTTTTTCAAAAAAATGCCAACAGTCAGCAGTGAGACCAGAAATCACGTGGGGTTTCTCCGTCATCATCATCATCATCATCATCATCCTGAACTTGCTCAGAGATGTTCAATCAATCAGGATGGGAATCACCAGGGACTGGCTGATGTGATATTATCATGATACCTCCTACCACACGGGATGATGTGTTTCCTGCTAACGTGTGAATAGTTTGGAATGCGCCACCTGTAGGACTATAGAGAAATTACAATGTTTTACTAATTAAAATGCAAACGTGTACATTTAAAATTGATTTCTATGAAAACGATTTGGGAGTCAGTGTGCCGATACGTTAATCGTTAGACAAAAGAATCGCGATACATCAGTGAATAGATTCGCCCCGTAATATACTATATATTCTAATGTTATTTATGTATATGATTGAAGAATTTACCTGGTTAAACACTATTGACCAAAAACATTTTGTTTTGCATAATACTTCTCCAAAGCTCACGTCTATATATATATATATATATATATATATATATATATATATATATATATATATGTATAGTGTAATATGTGGTGTATAGACGTGAGCATTGGAGAAGTATTATGCAAAACAAAATGTTACTATATGAATTAGTAGAACAAAATCAATGACAAAATCTGAATGATTAAAACATGAAACTATGAAATGATATATATACTGTATATATGATTAAAACATGAAATTATATATATTTTATATATAAATATATATATATATATATATATATATATATATATATATATATATATATATATATATAAGCGGCGCGGTGGTGTAGTGGTTAGCACTGTCGCCTTGCACCTCCAGGGTCTGGGTTCGATTCCCCGGCCAGGCTCGATTCCCGTCTCTGTGTGCATGGAGTTTGCATGTTCTCCCCGTGCTTGGTGGGTTTCCTCCGGGTACTCCGGTTTCCTCCCACAGTCCAAAGATATGCAGGTTAGGCTAATTGGCGTTCCTAAATTGCCCGTAGTGTGTGATTGGGTGTGTGAGTGTGTGTATGTGTGTGTGCCCTGCGATGGATTGGCACCCTGTCCAGGGTGTACCCCGCCTAGTGCACGAAGTCTCCTGGGATAGGCTCCAGGTCCCCCGCGACCCTGAACACAGGATTAAGCGGTATAGAAGATGAATGAATGAATGAATGTTTTAATTATATGCAATGCAATTATATATATATATATATACATCCATGTTTTAATCATTCAGTTTTTGTCGTTGATTTTGTTCTACTAATTCAATTAGAGAGGGGATGTGAAATGTAAAAGAATCTCGGGTGTTATGTAAGTACCGTCTCTAAACCTGTAGCTATTCTCTGGTCGGATGATCCGCCTTCAGTGAAATCTTTGTCATGTCTGTAAATGCAAATGATTGGGTAAACAGCACTGATCTTGTGATCTGATTCAGGAGCCAAGCTTTATCCAAACCCCCCCAACAGCACCTCAACCAGGTCCCTGTCCTCATCCTCCTGTCCGCTCTTAAAACCCCCAACAATACTCCGTGTCACCTCAAAATTCCTGCAGACGACCTGGCGTAAAAGTATGTGGTATACGTTGTAAAAAGAAACGGAGCCTCGTTACATATGCATGCGAGCCTCGGGTGGCACGGTGATGCTCTGCTGCTAAAAATAGACATTTCATTTGTTAAAGTTCATTTTGTCCTCTACCAGACCGCTGTTCTAACCTGCACACACGGAGTGCTTAAGGCTCCTGCTGTGCTTACAAACAACACACACACACACACACACACGCAATCACACAGGTTTATATATATACATAACATAACTCTGAGCACCTGGCTCAAAAGAAATAACGTAATGACCCCGTAGATAATAAACATATTTCGATAAATTGTTTCCTAAAATTCGTATGCATGATCAGAAACACACACACACACACACACAGCGATAAATGAGTACACGCACAACAATACATTTTTGCAAATCATGATTACACAAGGGAGTGGATCAGCTGCACCTGAAGCACCTTCTTACTGGTGAATAATTTATTAAGCTGCTCATTTCATAGTGGACAGAGTCAGAGTAACTGATGTTGATAAATCATTAAATTCACCCTCTATACACTTCTGTCTGTCACTCAGTTATTGTCTATCTGTCTCAGGCAGGGGAGAACATACATGCAAACTCCATGCACACAGACCCCAGGTGGGAATCGAGCCCACACCCTGGAGGTGCAAGGCGACAGTGCTAACCACTAGGCCACTGCAACACCCTGTCTTTCATGCATTTAAGAAAAAAAAGAAAAAAAAAACAATTTGCTCCTGACAGTTCTAACTGTAAAGTACATTTACGAACTTTATATAAATGTTTCAAACAAAAAAAATTTTTGTGGACTTTTTATTTTTTTATTTTGATTTTTTTATTTACTTGTCTGACTTAAGTCTTGGACGTTGCAGCTTTAACATTTCTTTTGCAAAAGGCTTATTTTGGCAAAAGATCTTTTAAAAAAGTTGGTTATGCTAAGGCTGCATTCACATTACAATCCACATTGTTTAATTCAGATTTTTTGGTTCAGTGACAATTCCATTTTTGCGATTCTGTAAGCGGTTTAATATTACAATTTTTCAGATTCTATTGCAGTTTTAAGGCCGTGAACCTTAAAAAAAAAAAGTTGTCAAAACTCAAAAGTTTTGTACCTTGGCGTTGTTCAACACCTTCACAACTGAACTGAGCATAAGTAATTAAATGTAGCTTGTTGCTTATAATGTAAAAACCAAGAGCAGCATTAAATTTCATATCAATTTTTAAATATCATTTACATCCATCATAATTATTATTTCTAAACAAACGTAGCAAATTAATTAAATTCACCTGTACCACACAGGATGCCAATGTGGGAATCGTTCAGATTGTACCACCTGCAAGTGATGTTTTACCGCCTCAAATGACTCTAAAGTCTTGAGCGCATGTTTAGCACACACAGCTTCTAACACGGGCTGTGTTTTGAGACTGGTGTAAGTGTGTGTAATGAATGTGTTTCAAGACTAATTTGGTCGCAAAATAAAGGCATTAATAAATACGTTTCTGTTGCACCACCCAGAAGCTCGTGCACTCGGCACAGAATCCGTTATGTTTAATGTGATCGGTCAAGGCTGATCCAGCTGAAAAACAGCCAAGTCCGGTCACTGGCTCATCATCTGGTTCATCTCTATTATTAATGTAATAAATCATTTAGAAAAAGATGTTGCAGTCAGTGATACATGAATCAGCACTCAAATTAACCATGATTTATAACTGAATCGATTTTTTTTTCCCTCCATCTGTACTGAAAAATCTTTTTATCTTGTATTTCAATTTCAGCTTTAACACTTTATAGTTCACTCATTGAAATACTTGGAAATTCTAAATTGCATTACCTTTTGCAAGATCTTTTTTCCTTTTGAAAAATGTTGATTGTTGTCATTTTTATGTTCAGAAATGTTATTATATACGGTTACTCACCAGTCTAGGGTAATATGTTTTCCAAAATGAATATATCTAAAAAAAAAAAACAAGGTAAACAATCAGAAGATCTGTTTATTTAAACATAAAAATGTGCCAAAATATCTACAAATATGTGTTTTTTTTAGCTTTTAATATATCGATATTTCTCTCTTTCCCTCTTTCTCTCCCAGGCCATTTACATGTTCTATGCTCTCGCTATCGTCTGTGATGACTACTTTGTTCCCTCCCTGGAGAAGATCTCAGAGGTGAGAAGTCACAAAGCATGGACACCATATAATCGGCCAGACGAAGCGATGACAGCTCAATTTGTTTTTGAGATGTTAGCATGACGTTTCACCAAAGGTCTTGCTAATGAGGAGCATCTGGAAGGTTCATTTCTCTTCAGATCAGAGTGCGTTTCCTCGCCGGTGGGGCTTTTTTTATTTTTAATGACCTCAGATAATGCCGCTTTTGTGGGGATCGACTGCGCTTAAGGGAGCTTAGGCCAAGAAATGAGATTGAACCGAATCATAATCCCGCGAGATATGTACCCCGGATTTTGGGGCAACCGGATTTTTCACTTTTTTCCTGAAACCGTGCCAGATACTTGACCTATACTGTATTTCTTATTGCTGTGGTGTGTTTAGGATGCGTTTAGGCTGTTTAACAGCATAATCATCTGTACGTTTTTTGCTTTATCTGCTTCAGAACCTGCAGCTCAGCGAGGATGTAGCTGGAGCTACGTTTATGGCTGCTGGAAGTTCCGCCCCTGAGCTCTTCACCTCTCTGATTGGTCAGTTCGGTGGTCACTTTGGTGTCATTAGTGTGAATTTTTTCTCATGGTTCAACCGTCTTAACCGGTCTGGGAAGCCGGCCACTTAAAGGAATTAGAACCTGAAAACATTGATTTTTTCTTCTTTACAGGCACTCCAGACATGCATTAGTTTGTTAATACCATAAAACCTGTCAGCTTGTATCCTTGATTAAGTATTGCTCTTAGATGAAAAAAACTAGAGCTATAAATAATTAGTAGAAAAATTTACAAATACGGTATATTCATAATTTGCATAATATCAATTATATATAATCAATTAAATGAGAATTAAACTTACTGAATACAAATAAAACCATACGATGATTAAATCTTGACCTGATGAAATCAGTTAAATGATGATGGATTATTGTGACAGCTCCGGATGCTGCACGAAAACCGTTTCACAGGCGATTCTGAAAGCAGGAATCCCTCAAAGCTAACCGTGGTGTGTGTCTGATTGACAGGTGTATTCATAACTAAGGGGGATGTGGGAGTGGGGACGATCGTCGGGTCAGCTGTCTTCAACATCCTCGTCATCATCGGAGTGTGCGGCATCTTCGCCGGTCAGGTAACTGTCTGTTCCATCTGTTTAATTATTACACACACGCGCGCAGATGCAGTAAACAGGAAAAGTGGGTGGACGTGTTGCTACACTTCTAAATATACGTCCATGACAGGGTGTGCAGTTACCGGAGAATGACCAACAACAAAGCAGACACACTGTTGCCACCCTCAAGGCGTTCATTTTCCTAAAACAGCATGTATTTCGAGTTTTACTCAAACAGCATTAAAACGTTAACATCATCACCGTCTCACGATTTGGTGCCTCTATCTGACTCCTCACGAGACCTCTAGTGGTGTGCTGTTGGGGTCTGGCATGGGGTCCTCATGATGGGGTCTTATGTTTCGGATTGGTGTCTGTGGAGTTTAAAGGTCACCTTACTACTTTGGCCAGCACTGAATTTTTTGGTAATTTGTGCTACATTGGCTTTTGTGTGGGTTCGAACCAGACCGTCTAGACTTTGCTCCCCACACGCAGGAATAAGCCGCGTGTGGCCATGATCCTGTCACCAGTTATAAATAATCAATGTTAATGTGTTCATGTTATGTGAGGCTGATTAGTGTGTATACCCGATGTGTAATATAAAACTTTCTAATTACATTCAGAATAAGTAAATACTTGGGATTTGTCATGCAGCAAACAACTTACATAGAAAAAGAACCAACACCTTCTGACCAATCAGAATTAAGAATTTAACAGCATGGGATTTTATAGTATAATGCAGACTTATTGTTTTAAATGAGTGCCGTTTAATTGTGCAAATGAATAGTTTTTGTTTTATATTAATATTACCTCTGAAGCAGACTGACTAAGAGCAAAAAAATACTGTACGGCAACTTGTTAGACTAAAAGTTACTAAATTAAAATTAACAGCTTCCATCTGGTGTACGTGCGCTGCTTGTTCTCTTGTTTTGACCTGTGAAAGATTGTTAGAAACAGCCTGCTGCTGTTTTTGATGAAAATCTTGATTGACACTTCAAAAGTTATAAGAGCCTAGCTTAGCCCAGTGTTGAGGCTTTCCTACATGGTGCGCACGGCACTCTCGCACATAACGAGTTGAATGATTTAGACAGAAAAACAAACCATTATGGCAGTTCATCTTAAAATATGATTTAAAAAATAATATAATCAGGAAGTATAAAAAAAAAAAAAAAAAGAATAAAAGAGAGGAAGTGTGGACATTTCTAATGTGTAATACGCAGTACGGTTATTTATGCAAGTTCTGTGTATGCTTCTGTAGCCTTTAATGATTTATAGACTAATTCAGTCGTTTGAATTTTCCCAGACGTCTCTGATCTGTGACTGTTCGGTCTGCTGATAATGGGACCAGAGTTCTGTGTTAGTTGTTGGTCCGTCAGCCTTGAGATCTTTGTGCTATTTTTAAGCTCAGTATTTGTTTTTATTTCCTAAAAAGCATAAATGCATAAAGGCAGACGGCTCCTGTTTTTGCATTAATGGCTGTTTTGTAAAAGATAAGTTGTGCGGCCATTAGGACAAAAGTTTGGACATCTATGGCTTCAGTCATGGCATTCATGATTTTTTTTTTTTTATATCTAAATCTCCTCTAAAATAGACCTAAAACATTTTTTGTAGATGCAACAGAATTATATATTGAATAATTTTACCTTAAATAATGTTTTCTGTTACTGTCAGTACTAAAATTCGAGGGAGGACCTCTTGCATGTATTAAGATGTATTAGGGACGTTACTACATGGTGCACACGGCACTCTCGCACATAACGAGTTGAATGATTTAGACAGAAAAACAAACCATTATCTTAAATGCATATAAGAATTTACCTGGTTAAAATGCATTAATCAAAAATGTTTTGTTTTGCATCATATTTCTCCAAAACTCACATGTCTATGAACTTGTACGCCACAAGACGGGACATTTATACTTTCGATGCACCGTATTGGAGATTGTATTTGTAGCAGTATTTGTTTGGAATGAGGACAGAGAGTGAAAAGAACAGGACAGCTTTGTTGTCATTTTTTGCATTCTGTACATTTAAACAATTTTTAAAACTTTATTACATCATTTCACGAAACTGATTTGTTGGGATTGTGCTGCTAGAATGGTTAAATACAATACATAAACTGAGAAAATATGCAACTCTCGCTCTCATAAATTATCAATGATTAATTAATTGTGATTATTTATTGGTTATAAAGAATGTGTGAGATTTGTGACTATAATCTGTATATTTATTATTACAGATGCATTGATAGGATACTGTACTTGCGATTGGGTACAAGTTAGATGCTTGTAACATCAACAACAACGAAAATTCTGACACCATGTGATACTATGTGACATAAGACTAGATTATTTAGTGATTATCAATAGCAATCAAAGCATTGCAGATGACATTGCAAAGTGTGTGCACACAAAGAAAACCTTGAACACAGAGCAGTGAAGCATGCAAAGAGAGAAAGTAGTTTACTTTTGCAAGCACCGGAGCTGGGTGATTTAAGCGATTATGCAGTCTTAACGATCTTTTCTTGGTCGAATCAATTAATTGAATGAATGCACTGAAGTTTTTTTTAACAAACATTATTTACAAATGTTACAAAAATTTAATGGTCTAAAATCGATGAATTCTTAAAATGACTTCTGCAAATACTCGTGTTTTGCGAGAGTATTCTTCTTCTTTTAAGTTTACAGGTGGTTGTTCCAAACACCACCACCTGCTGGACGGAATATGAAGCGGAAGCTTTGCAGGAAAAACAATGTACAGTACAATAGAGGTTATTGTGAAACGCATTGCGATGTTTAGTAGGTACCTTTATTACTTTTTAACCGGATTGAATATTCGCCATGCTCAAAAATCGGATCGGAATCTACAGTGCACGTTTGATTCGCAGCTGTAGGGATGCTGCTTTTCCACTCGTTCGCCAAAGTCTTCACCCAATGACCACACTCGTTGATGACTCTTTGTTTGACGGTTTAAACAGCATAACAAAAGAAAAAAAAAAAAAAAACGAAGCACGAGAAGGTCGTTGCTAGCAACAAACAGGAGCAGCCAACATAAACAGAGCTTAATGAAATGTTCCATGATGCACCTGGTTGCTCAGTACTGTTAAAACTCTTAAAACGGTTACGTGGACGTAAAGCAGACTGCATAGTCCTAGCTAATAAATGGAAATATTTCTGCAGAATGAAGTGAAATATCACTCTGCTGTCAATAAATAAACCCGCAGGGTTTTGTGGTAGGAGCTACTTGTTAGCAGCGCTAGCACGTTCGCATTAGTATGTATCACCTGTCGTCTGTCTGATACATGAGTGACTGTGAGTCAGCGTTATTGTGTGTGATCAGCAATGTGGAACTCTGTCTCTCGCTCGCAGACGGTGGCTCTAACCTGGTGGTCTCTGTTCCGAGACTCGCTCTACTACATCCTCTCAGTTCTGGCTTTGATCTTGGTGAGTGTGTGAGAGTGAGAGAGACATAACCCTGGTAAACGCCAGTCAAATGTTAGATCGATGCCAGGAATAAACATATGAAATTCTGATTTGATACACGCTCTAACACTCGCTGTCATTAATTCGCTGTCTTTATTCATTTCCTGAACTGCTCCTCCAGGTCATCTATGATGAGAGGGTTGTGTGGTGAGTCTAATTACAGCCCTTCATTACTTTTACATATGAATGACTGAATGCATCAAACAGGCTTATTACCTCTGCGCTTTGCTCAGCCTTCGAAATCAAATCAGTCCCAAAGCAAAAAAGCCAAAAAAAAACAAAAAAAAAGGGACCAATCAGTGACCGTGCAAGCGCAGCCATTGATCATCGCCGAACCACTTCCAAGTAGAGCATGGATCTGGCACTGAACGTTTATTTATCTGTACACTCTTCCAGGTGGGAGTCCATGCTCTTGATCTCCATGTACGGCGTTTACATTCTCATCATGAAGTAAGTGAATGCAGTCATGTGGAGTCCAGTGCAAAAGTTTGCATACCCCTGGGACAACAGTGAAGACCATCCATGTACTGTATACCAAGACGTTTTTTTTTTTTCGATTTATTGAGCAAGAAGTAAAACACGACAGACGGTAGTGTTATAGCGTAATACACAGAAAACTTCATCAACAACTGCTCACGATGCTCGTTTTATGTATAGCATGCGTCATTTAAAAAATGGGTTTTCTTTTGGTGGCATCTGGTTATTGCATATTTAATACAATCAAAAAAGTTTGGACACACCTTATAATTTCCTGATCTTTCCTGATCTGGAGCAGCTCTTGCAAGAACAGTATTGTGTCAAGTGCATTCGCAAAACCCCGCAATGAAACTGGCTGTCATGATGAACAAGGAAACCAAGATCAGAACTGACCTCTGCTGTGGAGGAGATGTTAATTTAGAGGTACCAGCCTCAGCTAATTAACACCCAGCACCTCAGATTAGAGCCGTTATGAAGGATTTACAGAGTGTAAGTAGCAGATACAACTCAATATCAACTGCTCAAAGGAGATCATTGTATATTTTGGGCGCCTTCAGTATTGCTTCTCAGTAGAGAAAGAAGGAAAAATCAGGAAAGACCATGGAGTAAGAAGGTCCAAATGTTTCGACTGGTAGTGTACATGTATTCCTAATGGTAAACATGCAGAACTGGACCATATGAATAAGTAAAATAACGTGAATCAAGATAAGATGTTCTCTCATTGTTTCTTCTGCGTAAATCTATTTACTTTTATTTTTGCCAGCCAGAACCCTTGGGGATGCAAACTTTTGCACTACACTATAATTTTATCCTTGTTATGCTGCTGCTTTAATTGACTAGTTTCAGTATTAAATGCATATTGCACAAGAAGATTTATGGATAGTCTTAGTGTAGAAAGAGAACACAACACATCGCTCTCCTGTCTGTAGATTTAACAGTCAGATTGCCGGGTTCGTGGAGAGCCGCTGCGGTGGTCCAGGCCGGTGCTGCCTCCGAGGAGAAACCCCTCGAAACAACGACGCTGTGGAGGACGGAGCGAACTGCAATACATCCATGGTGCTTCTGAGAAAAGGTCTGATCAGTTCTTGTGCTTTCAGTGTATCCCGTTGATGATGAGCTTAACCCAGGCTTCCGTTATTGAATTGATGAAATCCATTTGGTTTCTCACTCTCTGAAATAATAGTTTACAAAATGTGAATGTGTCGTCTTGACTATTTAGTTATTCTGTTCTTCAGGAGAGATTGCAATAATATTTTGAAATAGTGTTTTGATTAGGTCACATTATTACTGGGGAGTTTGCGCTGTTCTCGACCGGGACGCCACGCTGCTGCGTCGTTTCTTTTCCTAATTTAGTGCGAGACTGTGTGTGTGTTTATGCTGTTGCATCAGTCTGTTCATATGTTTTGTGTCTGTGTGTGTGTTTGGTGCTGTCAGGACTCGGTCAGTGTTTTTACTAACAGTCACATTACTATCACTGATGATCTCTGTGTGTTTGGGGTGGACAGTAAGTGCTGGTAGCCTCAGTGTAGTTTAACACAATTTATACAAACTACGGATTTAAAAAGCATGGAATTGTCCTGGCTTCAGGTATAATGGTCCATACATCAGTGTTGTAGTATTGTACTGTTCTTGGATGAGTGAAGAGTAATTGGTTGTATCTCAATACTGTGATGAGGCCAGGAATGATAATACAGTACTGTTCCCGGGTCAGTGTGGATTAATAGATCTCAATATTGTTCTTAGATTCTATTTTATTTTGATATTATGTGAAGCATTATTATTGTTTTATTATTTTTAAATAAAAAGTAACTTATTTAATATATTTTATCTTGTTATTGTATTTATTTGTATCATACTGATCGCAGAACAGTAATATATTACACTACCCTGACCAGAGAATAGTAAGTCCAGTGATATATTACTCTACAGTGACCTGAGAACAGTACTGATATATGGTAACCTAACCTGATATAAGAAGTAATATATTACTGTTCTGCTCTGAGATCAGTCTAGGATAATATATTACTATTCTAAGATCGGTGTACGGTAATATATCACTGTTTTAGATCAGTGTAGAGTAATATATTACTGTTCGGCGATCAGTGTACAGTAATATATCACTGTTTAGATCAGTGTAGAGTAATATATTACTGTTTAGATCAGTGTAGAGTAATATATTACTGTTTAGATCAGTGTAGAGTAATATATTACTGATTTTATGATCAGTGTAGAGTAATATATTACTGTTCTGCAATCAGTGTAGATAGTAATACAGTATATCACTGTTGTAGATCAGTGTAGAGTAATATGTCTCTCTGTTCTACGATCGGTGCAGAGTAATATATTACTGTTCTGCGATCAGTGTACAGTAATATATTACTGTTCTGCGATCAGTGTACAGTAATATATTACTGTTCTGCGATCAGTGTACAGTAATATATTACTGTTCTGCGATCAGTGTAGAGTAATATATTACTGTTCTGCGATCAGTGTAGAGTAATATATTACTGTTCTGAGATCAGTGTACAGTAATATATTACTTTCTGAGATCAGTGTACAGTAATATATTACTTTCTGAGATCAGTGTACAGTAATATATTACTATTCTGCGATCAGTGTACAGTAATATATTACTGTTCTGAGATCAGTGTACAGTAATATATTACTTTCTGAGATCAGTGTACAGTAATATATTACTATTCTGCGATCAGTGTACAGTAATATATTACTATTCTGCGATCAGTGTACAGTAATATATTACTGTTCTGCGATCAGTGTACAGTAATATATTACTATTCTGCGATCAGTGTACAGTAATATATTACTGTTCTGAGATCAGTGTATAGTAATATATTACTTTCTGAGATCAGTGTACAGTAATATATTACTATTCTGCGATCAGTGTACAGTAATATATTACTGTTCTGAGATCAATGTACAGTAATATATTACTGTTCTGAGATCAGTGTACAGTAATATATTACTTTCTGAGATCAGTGTACAGTAATATATTACTTTCTGAGATCAGTGTACAGTAATATATTACTATTCTGCGATCAGTGTACAGTAATATATTACTGTTCTGAGATCAGTGTACAGTAATATATTACTTTCTGAGATCAGTGTAGAGTAATATATTACTATTCTGCGATCAGTGTAGAGTAATATATTACTGTTCTGAGATCAGTGTAGAAGTAATACATTACTGGTTGATGTAGCGTGATCTATCCGTGTACTGTTCAGCGATCAATGTAGAGTAATCTATCAGTGTACTGTTCTGAGATCAGTGTAGAGTAATAATATCACTGTTCTGTTCTCCGATCAGTGTAGAGTAATACATCATCGTACTGTTCCCAGGTCAGTCTGGCACGGCGCAGCAGGAATCTCCAGTAGTGATGGTGGATGAGCTGCTGATCCTCAGGCCTCACCAGCTCTCTTTTCCAGAGGCGGGGCTACGCATCATGATCACGCCCCATTTCTCACCTCGCACCCGCCTCAGCATGGCCGGCCGCGTACTCATCAGCGAAGTGAGACACACTACACACAATACACACACTGGTGTACTGTAGTTAACATAGCATGGAGCCCGCACGAGAACAGTCTGGGAGGTTTCAAGTCGTTTACTTAAAAGCGTGTTTTTTTCCCAGGCTGTTCAAAATAAATAAAAGTGGTACTAATGAAATGTTTATATAGATTTAGGCTGCAAGGTATTGAGCTTTCAGTCTGAAACTTCTGTTAAAAGTTATAGGAACTATTAACTCTGTTTTTCAGAGACAGAGGCTGATTAGGGAATCAGGGCAGAGGGGAAGCCCAGTGAAAACATTTGGCTCGGGCGGGATTGAGAACGGAGGGAATGTGGAGAGACCCCTTCAGGATGGAGAAAGGATAGACATAGATGGAGCTGTGAAAGCAGATAACCCTCAGCCTGAGGAAGAGGAGGAGGGGGATGAAATCTTCAGACCTCTGCACCTGCCAGGTAATCCCAAACCTCCTGCTCATCATATGGACGTCTTTACAGTAAATACGAGTGTTATTTTATCTCATCTCCATATCATGGTCGTGTATTCCGCCAGATGGTTGCGCAGCCCGCGTTAAGTGGGTAGTATCATGGCCACTCGGTGTGCTGCTGTACTACACCGTACCCAACTGCATTCTGCCTCGCTGGCATCGCTGGTTCATGGTCACCTTCATCAGCTCGACGCTCTGGATCGCCATCTTCTCCTACCTGATGGTGTGGATGGTAAGAGAGCTGGTGTGATTGTTCCTGTGTGAGCGCATGCTTGTGCCCTTCGATGAACCGGAACCTTGGTCCAGGTTCCCCAAGTCCAACTCTGAACAATAAGCAGTGTAGAGAAAGTGCGATATAAAATCTTGTTTGTTTGTCTCTTTAGGTCACCATTATCAGCGACACCCTGGACATCCCGGATTACATCATGGGCATCACGTTCTTGGCAGCGGGCACGAGTGTGCCGGATTGCATGGCCAGCCTGATCGTAGCTCGCCAGGGTACACGATGACTATGAATCTGACTATGACTTTTTATGATTATTTTCCATAAACAGCATTAGATTGATTAGATATTATTGTTTAGAGACATCTTTATATGCACTGATCCACTGAGCGAGGATTACGACTGCAAAACAGTACAGTGGTGGCCAAAAAAATCATCAGGGCGAAAGAGAAATCCAATGTTTTAAGGGCATTCTAGTATGAATTTAGTATGAAGTCAGAAAACTGGATGTAGGGAATTTCCTTCAAGTATCTATCTATCTATCTATCTATCTATCTATCTATCTATCTATCTATGAGGGTGAGTCAAAAATTATCCGCACTCTGGATCAGAGTGCACAAAATTCCGACCGATAATGAAGGTGAAATCATTACTGTGATGAGACACAGATTCGCCACTACGAGTCTGAGAGTAAACGGCAAAGGACGGAAAAGAAACATCATCAATCATCAAATGTCGAAAAAGTCAGCCATCATCCGGACAATTGGTGCGTCCAGTTTTCTGGGAGTCTCAAGCGGCAGTACTGGAAGATTATCAGGAAGAAGGTTCAACAATCAACAGTGAGACGCTTATCGAAGACCTGGAGCATAAACTTCGAATTAAAATTAAAACTTCCGTCCAATGGCGTCGTGATCTTGTATGACGATGCACGTCCACACTGACACTCGAAAACTTTGTTTTGTGTTAAAGCATCCTATCTATAGTCCTGATCTCGCTCCATCAGACTTTAACCAGTTTGGTCCCATGTATGCAGCTGTAGGTGGACGAAGAGCCACTTCTGATGAAGAAGTGAAGACAGCGGTGCATTCATGGCTCGCAGCTCAGTGAAGACGAAAGCTTGCAAATGAAAACTTGCAAGCTTTCGCTGTGGACATCTATCTATCTATCCTCTTTTGTGCACTGGGAGAACTATAATACTGTACATGGCGACGTGTTGTACTTTTGGCCACCACTGTATACTGTATACACCAGTCTTTTTTTTTTGTATTGGCATGAGATGGAGAGGCAGATCAGCTACAGTATGTTCAGTCACAGCCAAGTGATTGTCAACCCAGAATGATGTGACAAATGACAGTGTGACCAATAATTGTTACTCTACTACCCTCGACAATCAGCTCTTTCTATTCAGAGAAGACAATGAGCCTGCAATTAAAAAACGTCTGCATGTGGATAGAGAAGTGCTGTTTTTTCTCTTTTTTTCTGAATACCTAAATCTACCCATGTTATCTTGTAGTTCGAACAGAATATTATAAAGTATAATACAGGCTCCTGTGTTTAATTGTAGTCAAATATCAAGGGAGCATAGAAGGCCCACGGGTAAATGATAATACAATGTAATAGGTTCTTGCTTTGTATGTGTGTGTGTGTGTGTGTGTGTGTGTGTGTGTGTGTGTGTGTGTGTGTGTGTGTGTGTGTGTGTGTTAGGTATGGGAGACATGGCGGTGTCCAACTCAATAGGCAGTAATATATTTGACATCTTGCTGGGATTGGGCTTCCCATGGATGCTCCGAACGCTGGTGGTCGAGCACGGATCATCGGTGAGCGCGCTTTTGCTCCTTCACTCTAAATGCATTTTTATATATTTATAATGATTCTAATGTTTATTCTTCTGATATCGCTATTGCTGTTAGTTCTCAGGATGACGAAACCCGTACTAGATTTAGATTTATATTTTTTCCTTTTCATGTATTGCCAGGTGTCAATCAACAATAAAGGTCTGGTCTACTCAGTTATCCTGCTACTAGCATCCGTCTTCCTCACTGTGAGTAACATAACACACATTCGTCTTATGACGACACACGCAGTATTTTCTCATGCACAGTGCCGTGAGAAAATACTGTATATGCTCCTTCCTGTTTTTTCTTTTTTTTTGCATATTTAAATGATTCAGATCATCGAATACATTTTTATATTATACAAACATAACTCGAGTAAATACAAAATGCACTTTTAAAATTATGATTTCAAAAACCTTTCCAAACTGTCCTAAAGACCAGAGAGTGAACAGTGATTAAACACATTTTTTCATTATTTAATTTATTTTTGGCATCGGAAATCTGAGTTATATTTCACTTGCCACATCCAGGCCCTGATTACTGCCAGACCTGTAGAATCAAGAAATCACTTAAGTAGAACCCGTCCGACAAAGTGAAGCACGGTAAAAGATCTCGAAAAGAAACATGGATGCCGTAGTCTCTTGCAGCCGGGGGGGCCTGGAGAAAGCTGATTGGCCGAGCTAAGTGGGTCAATCACTTAGCACTCTGACATTAATCACGGCTCTACGGCCAATCAGGGGTGTTGGAAAAGAAAAGAAGTTCGGAGGAAACACGTGATAGTCTTCGGCCCTCCCTTCCATAATGACTGGTAGTAGTAGCCTTAATGTGGAGCCCCCTAGTGACAGGGAGGAATTTGATACAAGTTAATTAGAGAGAAAATCAGGAGAAAAAAAATTTAAAAGCAGCACGATTTAAAGAAATTCAATAGTAACTGACACGTACCAGCCATTTCTAATGCTTTGGGACTGCAGCAAACCATGGTGAGAGACATTATCCACAATTATAATATCTTTAAAAGCCGTATTATGATCACTTAATCACATTTAAGTGTGATTGACATGCCAAAAAAAAAAAAAACAGGAAAGAGGCTAATACTTTTTCATCTCCAAAATATGTAAAAATTTCCGTTTTTATACATATTGTGTCATTTATTTTGCATCCGAGTATTTACTTGTGCGCTTTCTCGTGCACCCAGGTGCTGAGTGTTCACCTGAACGGCTGGAAGCTGGACCGGCGTTTGGGTTTGGGCCTCATGCTGCTTTACTCAATCTTCCTCCTCTGCTCCATCCTCTTTGGGCAGCTTTAAAGAAAAAATTACAAATAAATCCGTGTACGTCCCGACTTCCATCCAAGTCCAGCAGTCAAACCAGTTTAGTTTTCGTTTCGAGTCCGATTCATTTACACTGGACGTGATGTTAACCTGAGCTGAATCTCAGGCTAATCAGAGACAAGTGGAGGAAACTAAAGACAGAGACTAAAAGCTCAGAATGGAAGGTTCTGAAGCCGCCTTCGAACGGACGACTAATGCAGTTACACTGTACATGTACAGCTTTGTTTTCTTTTTATTTCAGTTCACACACTGAATCACGTGTAAACAGAGTTCCGCTCCATCCAGAAAGGCACTGCCGTCCACGTCTGTGTGGATACAACAACAGGAAAGGTGATCATGCGTTGTCCCGGCTTCAAACTTTGTAGCATTGCTCTAAAAAGAAGAAGAAAAAAAACATCCATCTTCTTCATTATGGCTGCACGTTTAGGAGCACGACACTATGAAACAAATCAGCCTGGACGAACAATCACCTCTCACGTTTCTATTTACGTTTTAATCCATCCAGAAGACGCTTTTATCCAAAGTGGCGCACAGGAGAGAGAAAATCCGAGCGCAGAATCCGATCAAAGCGCTACCGAGGGTGAGAGATTTGAGCTCGCGGCATTGTAGGACGAAACGTTTACCGTAGATATGAAAAAAATGGAACGAGACCTGAAAACAAGATGAGGAACCAGTTGCACCAGCTGAACTTACCGTAGCTCGGAATGCGATGTCAGAAACAAGCTTCAACTTTACCAGAAAACACTACATCATATTTAGGGTTGGGGTTTGATTCTGTGTGCCATATCCACACTTATATACCAACACCTTGGTACAACACACACTAAGCTGATATTATGTAGCATCGCCGATATTATCACGACGAGTCGCTGATTCGATTAGATATCGTGCATTGCGTAGAAGTCCAGTTCCCATATTATTTATTTATTTATTTTTTGATTTTGTTACAATTCTGAACAAACTTGCCAATGTGTGAATAGTTTAGAGTGCACCACCTGCAGGATCATAGAGGACCTGCAACATTTTAATCAACTCAACCGGAGAACGTATATACAGTGGAACCTCGGTCCACGAGCGCCCCAGAGTACAACCAAATCGATTTACGACCAAAATATATTTGCCTAAAGCTTGTCTGAAACCTGCCATCCCAAGCTGTCGCTATCGGTTGAACAAAACCGCGAGTGTAGATCGCAGATCGCGCACATAATCAAATAATTTTGTGCTATTTGGAGTGACGTCCAAGCCGTTGCCAAGAAATATCCGAACAAAATTCTTGTTGTGCAGCGCAGAAGAAACCAATGTCTCGGGATGGATTATTAGTGAAACCGGCTGCCACTTACTAAGAAACCAAAAGGCCAAGAAACAAAAAAAAGGGAGAAAACCCTATGTTATTATGGAAAGGGACTCCGTACAGTGGTTAAGGCACTGGTCTACGGTTCGGAAGATCCCAGGTTCAAACCCCACAACCTCCAAGTTGCCACTGTTGGGCCCTTAAACAAGGCTCTTAACCCTCAACTGCTCAGATGTTATAATGAGATAAAATGTGAGTGGCTCTGGATAAGAGCGTCTGCCAAATGCCGTAATGGAAATAAGTCTCGTCCCAATCACTAACCTCCTCTCCTCCATTCCTTCATGTCAAAGAAAGGGGCCCGAACGCTACTTGTACAAGTAGAAATGTAGTGTACTCTATTATTATTATTATTATTGTATAATTAAGTCTTTTTCATACTTTGTGATGGAAACAAAATGCACCAACAGTTAAATATAGTTATATAGAGTCATAGAGAGAAGAGATATACTGTATACAGTGTATTCCGATAGAGGAAAGTGGATCGGTTATGTGAATCGAGGTTCCACTGTAAATTAGAAATCATTAAAAAAATGTCTATTTTGCAGTCAATGTGGCGATACATATGAGAATCATGATATTTATCGCATATGGATTTGGGCAGTGCATGAACACTAGCGATGTGAGAGAAATATCTACAGTGCGAGGTGAGTGAAAATAACCAGGTCTTACCCAGTGAATTGTTTTTGGCAGTCTCTCTCTATCGGTCATTCGCAAGCACTGAATCCCACGCAGTGGAAGAAAAACACAGATAAAACGTTAAAAAAAGGTGGAATAAATTCTGCTTTTCTCGCCTCAAACCAACTCAAGAATAACAAACCGGGTAAACTATACGTGTGAACATTTAGGAAACAAACAAAGCTCGAGAAAATGTTCCAATACTGATCACATTAGATTATGTACAGTACAAATACACTGAACCATATCTGTTCCTGACTCTAAATAGTGCCATCAGCTGTTTTGTGCACTATAATTCTGTACTGTACATGGTGGCGGTTGTCCGAATACTTTCGACCACCTCTGTGCATGGATAAATGAATGACACGACAATGTCATAGCTTTATTTAGGGCAAACATTCCACCTGCTAGGGATAGGGGTAGGGTTTCCATCCCTCGTCTATTCCGCTTCTCCTGTTTATGGTGCGGTCATGAGAGAGGCGTTTAAGTCAAAGTGGGACTTTTGATGGCGTAGAATAACCGAACACAGTTATGAGAAGTAAAAAGTCCCTGTATTTCTCTTTATAATCGCCTGCTAGACTTATCCCAGTGTTTCAGATACCATCAAGGTCGAAGGTTTTCTCGGTACGCCAGAGCCATGATCACACCGCCTGCTTCGCGTCTGAAACGCCGGCCTCCCAGGAACTCCTTTAATGAATGATTAACCGCCGGATGTGGCGATAACTCCCAGCCGAGTCCCTGTAATGTGTCAAGTGGTGGTTGTGAATGATTGTGTGTCCAGCTCCCACACACACACACACATCTCTTCCGCAAGCTGGCGAGAAGTTATCCATCGATTTCCAAGAATCAGGGATTTCACCCGCTGAATGTTCAAAGAGACCGGAGAGCAATCTGGTCATTCACATGGCGTACGGCCTTCTTTAAGACGTTTGCTCTATTTCTATATATATATGTTTTACTACGGTGGAGAATCGCATCATCGCACAGTGCTTGAAGTCAGTAAATGTTGATCGGTTTTTTTACGCCAGAAATGTCATCATAAAAGTCCCGGTTTGACTTGAACGCCCCGCTTCATTTTGAATAATCAGTAGCTCAAGGATGGTGGCCATTAACCTTGAGACTTGCCTTCGCTAGCTTTGACTTTCAGCTGGTGCAACCACATGCCGGTGTTTATTGTATAAATGAAGAGAAGTGCTTTCAGGTCTTTTGTAAAAGTTGACCTTTAACGTGCTGTGATTTATCCCCCCATCCCCCCCAATAATAGCTCGTGTCGCGATACATTGCATGCGTTTCCATCAGGTAGGATCGGCTCCCTCGTTCGGCTCCGATTTCTCACCTCTGACGTCACAATTAGTCCGAGTCGTGTCTGTATGCTGTACATAATCTTGTGTTTGTAACAAAAAAAAGTAACTGTTTTGCACTGACTGTAGCAATACTTCAGAAGAGCGGACGAGGACGTCCCTGTGTGTTTCAGACTTTTATTCTTAGCGTCAATTAGAGCCACAGAGATTCCACTAGTAGCAAATCCTGCACAAAAACAGGCTCATTATGTCGTTTTGTTTAGTTTTTTTGTTTTTGTTCACAGCTTTGAAACGGATTTTTAGAAGCTGTGACGTCAACTCCTTGGATTTTTAGCATTTCTAGAATAGCACTGTTACTATTTAAGTTTTTGCAGTGAGCGTCACAGTGTTTGATAAGTTTGTACGGGTTTTGTTATCCTGGTTGTGTACGTTTAGGGTACGATCAATGTTTATATTACTGAAATCTTTAATATATATATATATATATATATATATATATGTGTGTACAGCATTATTAGTATTAAAAGTTCAAAAAGTCTTCTTTATCGTGGCTGAATGTTTACTAAAAATGATATTAAAAAAAACAATTGACATAGTTTTATAAAGAGCAGATGTTCAGAATCCTAGATTTGTGATGTTTTTAATATTTATATCAAAAAATAAGACTGAAGAGAGGAAAAAAAAAAACAGAAGAATGTTGATATAGTGTGACTTATGTTTTAGGGCATGTTTTAAAAACCTGTGTTCGATGGACTGCATCCTTCCAAATATCTTACAGTAGATTATGAGTTGTTAATTAGTCAGATTATTGATTATCCCCCGATTTGTCAGAATATTTTCCTCAAGAATTCGATGTCTTAGTTGATGTATATATTTATTTACAAATTATTTGTCTTGTTTCTTGATTGTACTTTAAAAGAAAAACACACACACACACACAAACCCTAATATATATATAAATATATCCTACATTACTCATGTTACTGAACATTGTTTCTCCACTGTATTGTCACTTCGATCCTCACACACGAGGGCTGTAACGGTTTATTTTAAGCACACTACTACTTAGAAAAGTTTTTTTTTTCCCCTTTCCTTTTTTGTTCACTCCAAATCTTGTGCTCATCTGTAAGGAATTCCTCATCACCAGCTTTAATGAAGGATTTAAAACATTCTCCGAAACGCTTTCAAATTCCACTCATGACACCACAGAAGAAAGGGAACTGTATCATTTAGATTTAAATAAAGTAACTATTAGAAACCTTTGTATGTTGTTGAGTGCAATAAACAGACCAATGTGCAATAAGATTAGTAGCGCTTGTATATTTCTGTCCAGGATTTAACACTGCTGTAAATTATTTTTGTGGTTTTGAGATAACATTCAATAAGCTAACTTTCTGCAGCTCACTAGCTCCCTCTGCTGTTCACTCTCGTGTAACACCACATCACTCAAAGTGTCAACGTTTTAAGGCAAAAGTTAAGCCTTTACCATGTTTGTCACATATACATTATTGATCAGTGACATTCCTCAGTTATTTCCCAGCATAACTGGGGTCAGAGCACAAGGTCAGCCATGATACAGCGAACCCTGGAGCAGACCGGGTTAAGGGCCTTGCTCAAGGCAACCTGGGGCTCGAACCGCCAACCTTCTGATCAGTTACTCAGGGCCTTAGCCCTCTTAGTCTTTTTTTTTTTTTTCATGTGAGACACAGATCTGACTGTGAAAACATAAAAAGCATAAATCAGAATTTAAAATCGACATGAAAATCCACATGAAAATCGAATCCAGATATTATGATGCAAACTAGCTCATTTATGGGAGCGCTTTACATAGATTAGGAAAGGGAGAGGGCGAGCGTAGAAGATATGTTAATTATATATTTGTCTAAAAATTTAATTAACAATCTTGTTTTAATCTTAATACACTGTCAGGACAGATTGGATCAATAGCTAAATAGAGGGATAGATTCAATTGGATAGGATAGATAGATAAAATTTCATCAGAGACACATCAACACATCCTGGCCAGAGCTGACAAAAGTGTGGCAGGGGAAAAGTCTCCATCAAAGTACAAATATAAACTTATAATATATTTCCATTTATTATTTTCTTCTAAGGAAGAAATATTTTCACCAGACATTACCTTTACCATAGCATCATAATGGTAATAAACCGTTATCATACGAAAAGCCAGTATTGCTAAATTTAAAATCAGGGATTGTGACGAAAATAAATAAAATAGATTTTCCAATTTCTGTTTGTCTTATGATGTTATGAGAGTCTCAGATTACTTGAAAGTCTTCTTTACAGGCATCTCCAATTACCTCATGTGATGCAGGAATTACACTTTTATTAAAACAGCAGTAAATCAGTACTTCACCTATAATAGTACAAGTTAAGATTAAAGCAAGTGACTATATATAGAATGGAAATTTGGTAAAGTGAGGTGGTCAATAGTAATGTACTGCAGTACTCCTACTGATGATCTTGGTGGGATAATGGCTATTTCATAATGGTCACATGGTCACCCACAGGCCAGGTCAGTAGCTGGATTGTAATGTATTTCTCAGCATACACACAAGCGCCATGAAGTCAGAGGCATTTGCTGGATCCAGACTTTCTTTCCAGCCTGTAGACGAGGCATTTTAAACAAACATTCACTTTACATACAAACAAAACAAAAAAAAATTACACAAGAACGGTGTTTTTTTTTTAACTTAGGTTTGGTTTTATTTGAGGGTTAAAGTTAATCCCATGCTGTGTTTCAGTAAGAATACAGATGGTGCGTGTTGGCTCCGATCAGAATATCCAGTAGTACAAATCAGATTCAAGTTACACATACTGAACGTGTGAGGAGAAAACGACAAAGTTCTAGAGAGAGAAAATGGGAGCAGGAAAAAAGGGATATAGCTGAAGGGGGGGGTCTGAATCAATTTAGACAAAGGGAAAAAAAAATTAAAATCTGAGGAGTTCCCCTGGGTTTTTTTTAATGATTAGACAGAAGCATGTGTTCACATACAGTGCTGTAGCAACGTTCTGCATAGAGACCGATGTGTGCGCACGTGTGTGAAGCAACAGGAATAAATGGACAGCCAAACACAACTGCTTTAAAACGGACACATAAAAAAATCAAATAGGGAATCCCTTTAAAACCAAGCAGAGGGGAGGAGGGGGGACAAAAATAAAACGTGTAAAAAAAAAAAAAAAAAAAAAAAAAAAAAAAAAAGCGCCCTTCGCAGGGTGTTGCATCTCCCAAAACAGACGGCTAAGATTCAGCATCCCAGCTGCCATGACACACTCAGCAATGTGTACGTGATTATAGAAGTAGTAAACTCTGCCAATCATGGAACAGAGGAAAACGACGCCGTACCGCTACTGCACGCTGAATTAAACGCAAAGTGAGACATAAAATAAGCCGGTACGCAGACAACAATTGGCAAGTTTAATACAAATAAACCAGCAGGGGAATTTCTCCACAATGCCTATTCGCTCAGGAGGTCAATTCATGATTTGTGGATCTGATGGGGGGGGGGGGGGGATGGGGGGACAAAACACCACATTTAAAAATGCCCAGGGTGTAACCCAAGAAAGCAGGACAATAAACTGACAAACAGGAGAGAAAGAGCGAGTGCTGGAGGAGACAGGATGACTTCGGAGCTCTTTCGCTGACACCATGGAGACCTGAGAGGGGCGGGACCAGAGACTTGGGATGCAAGAGAGAGAGAGAGAGAGACAGAGAGAGAGTAGAGAAAAGAGCGTCCCACATGGTGACGTCTCACTGGTTCTCATCTTCCACATCCTGCACTGCTTCTTTACTCTGTTCTTCACCTGAAACAAGAGCAGATCAGATGTCAGATCAGACGCCATTATATATACACACACACACACACACACACACACACACACACACACATCATTCTTGGATTTACAATCCCACACACTAGTCTTCATAGAAACATTACATTTATAAAATGTATATTAATCGTTCACTTTATTAGGAACAGCTGCACGATCACGCCGTTATTTAATAAAAATAGTGAGTGTTTCTATTAAAGTGTCAGTTAGTTATTAGATTCTTACATATATAAAAGCATTTTCCCCCCCACTGCGGTGTAATACAGGGGTGATTACTAATCCGAACCCTGAATGTAACCCCAACTCCAGTGCTTCTCACAGAAGGAGGAGATCTCTGTCGTCATATTAAGCCACTTAACAGGCAGGTAAATGTGCGGTTTCAGACTCCAATCGGATGGGTGGCTGTAACGCGCCTTTTGCCGAACGCCAACTGCCAAGCAAAACAATCACAGCCGGCAGTGACCCATAGACTCGGAAAAAAGTTCAGAAATCAAAGTTTTTCTCCTGCTAGCTTATATTTTTAAGTTGCAACTACAACATTTATTTATATACATTTCCCCCCCCCCCCAGCGCTTTCCTCTGTAGGAAACAAGATCTGCTTCCTGTATGGTCATGGAGGGGAGCTGTTGGCAATCTGTTAACCATTAGGATCAGCTAGTCGAAAAGGACGACCATTTTAATATGACAAATTCAACTTGATCAGTAAATCCTTACTGTTATATAGTCTAGTGATTGAAAAGGACATCTTGCAACTTAAATTTATTCATGAGTCAGATACATTTCAATAAAAACTCGACATTAAGTTGGTATCCGAGGTATAACTGGTGATGTCACAGGATGTTTTAAATAGTGGAACATCAAGGGATCAAGTTCCTTTAACTGACATAACCTACACAGGGAGCACCCTTTAAAAGTACACAGTGGCATGGAACACAGCCCAGGTAAACAAATCCTTATAGCTGAATTGTACATGTTAATGCTTTTATCCTTAAAGTGGAAAGTAAATATCAGCAACAGAAAACCATAAAGCGGAAACGTCATTTCAACTAAAGTTGCTTAATGAAAGTTTCCCCCAGGTCCACCTGTCCGTTCCCCTCATACTGGCAGCAAATTCTAGATCCATCTGTCGGATACTCCTGGTACTCGGCCAAAAGCACAGGTTCTCAGGGTCACTTGGCAAAAGAAACTAACAGCAAAAAGTTGGATCAATGATTTGCTGCTGTACCTCATTGTGTCCTGTGAAGAAAGTGCACTACTGTGCACTGATTGTCTCTTGCTTTGGAGCACCTGTGTGTATGTTTTAGGACAGAGTTTTTTGTTTTGTTTCGTCAAGTGTCCATAAAGCTCACTCAGACACAAGGTGCTGTGTTGTACGTGTACAAAAATATAAACTACACACGACCATGTTAGCTGAACTGTAAATTCATTTAGACACAGGAACACCACTGGGATTTCTCGAGCCATTCGCTGCTTGGCGACGTTACCAAGGCTACAGCGCGGCCAACTGGCTGACACCGACGCGTGGTGAAGAATTAGCAAGGAGCAACACAAAGGCCCAGAAACAAAAGGGACAAGAATAGAAAAATCGGTGACGTCATACAAGCTAAGCTAGCTAGAGCAAGACTTCACATTAGATCAGTCTATACAGTTGAAATTTTTGCGTGGGTATGAACATGAGGAACAGGACAAAGATCGAAGGACAAATAAATCTTCACTTGGACACATACACACAGCAGGATGCAGCGAAGTTAGTGAGAAGCAGAGGCGCAGCAGGGGTGAGAAGCACAGAAGATGGATAACTTACAAAGAGGAGCTCTAGTGGGAAATGGGGGGGGGGGTCCTTACGAATCTACGCCAGTGACACGGAGGAAAGAGCAAGAGGTTAGAGAAATGAGAATGCAAAATAAAAAGGGGGAAAAAAATCTAAATAAAAAAAAGGGGTGAGAAGGAAAAGAAATAAAAACAAACTGGCTAATTAGAACTGAAGACAAGACATGGCAGAGAGAAAAAAAAAAATTTTAAGCTGTAAACAAATAAAGAAAAACCCTGATCGAAACAAACGAGAGACATGGCAGAATGATAAAGAACAGAAAATGTATCTGCTGTAAGGCTGAAATCAGGGCCACGAAAGGAAGTGTACAATGAACCATGTGTCCAATCAGAGCACAGCGGTCGACCCGAATAAACAGTTTACAAAGCCTCAGGGCCTCAGACTCTTACCGTCTCCCTGCATGTCTGAAGTCCATAGTGTCAGGTTGTCGCGTAGCAGCTGCATGATCAGTGTCGAGTCCTTATAGCTCTCTTCGCTGAGCGTGTCCAGTTCTGCTATCGCATCATCAAACGCTGCCTTTGCCAACCTATTCAAGAACAAACAAAGGGTCAAAGGTCAGACTCGATGAAGAGACGCTTCCCTTTAAAACTTCCTTCATAAGACTGTTCAAAAACTCACTTAAAACAAACAAAAAAAAGGAACACTTCAAACACTATTGATTTTTTTTTAAATGTTCAAACAATATATTTTTCTTTCAGACAACCGGAGAAAGAAATAACTTTAAATGAACACATTTGAGTTGCATATCCTCCCACGACACCAGATCTCTTCATATTCATTCATTACGAGTGGGAGAGGTGCGCGTTCGTTTTTAATGTAGATGTTTCGTACAGTTGAAGTCAATAAAGCAGATTTTTTTTAAAGCACTTCACAGATTTCATGTTCAATTGTAGTCATCTTTATAAAGATGATATTTAGTACTTTATCAAAATTACACAAATTATACATCTCTGATTTTCATGATTAGTCAATGCAAATGACCGGATAATTTTCAAATCAACCACCATTAGGGTACAATTAGAATTTTATTGAACAAACATTAAAAAAAAAAAAAAAAAAAAAAACTGAAAACGCACCATTTCAAATGCATTGGGTCTATAATGTACAGGATGTTTCGTAAATTGTAGGGAAGGGAATCACCATGAACCACCCTGTATACTACAACACAACACCTCGGTGCCGATTTTATTGGACATATTCCAAAATTATATACCTTTTAGAAAGTTTAAGAAACTTGCCAAATAACTGTCAGTGTGTGAATAGTTTAGTGCGTCTAAAAACCTGTCAGTTTATAGGGGAACTGCAACATTCTACCACCTCAAATGCAAACAAAAATATTATGAATTTAAAAAAGAAAAAAAAAAAAATACATCTTTTTACTTTTAAGTTAGTGTGAAACGTTTTGCTAAAGAGGATTAACATTAGGTGTACAACAGATCACTCAACTCATGCTAGGGGGGGCACTGCCTTTTCTGGCATTGGAAGAAAGTCGTAAAGCAATTTAAGGAATAAAACAAGATTTTACCCAAAATGTGGTAAAGCCTGGTTGTTGCTTAGATTTAATTAGAATGTAATTAGCAAAATTACACCAGATTCATAATGATAATAATAAAGACAGTTATCCAGATACAAATCAGACCTAACAGATGCCTAACAGACCATCAGATGGTGATAAATTAACGCTTTCCCCATCAGATGTGCAGCTGATGACTCACAAAAGACATGAAGGGCTGGTTTGATGTTTTAACACCTCACCCAGTAAACATCAGCCTTTTCTAACGCAGCTTTCTATTACGCTCAACCTGGAGGTGGCTGATGAATGATGAAATGCGGCGCGATCAGAAAGAAGACTCCATCACCAGGACTGCTTTTGTGTGTGTGCTCTTCATAAATACATATGTGCTTAAACTGGAGTCAAGACATTTTGCACTGGGATTGGGAACCGGTGTCATTCAAATTTAAACATTCACTCCAGAGGAAAGATCTGGTTAGAGGATAGGAACGCTGTAAAGAACTGGGATGAATGAAGCATTTATGTCAATGTCTCTTCCAGCTAGTTTCTTTAATTTATTTTTAAAAGAATGTGGCAATCATTTCCAAACACCTGACAGGCGAGTGTTGGTGCATCATTAAAAAGAAAAAAATCTGTTACACGAAGATGCCGATAAGAACATGTAGGCATTTTTTATTTATATACACGCAGATACAAGCAGGGAGTCGTCATGAAGGTAAACGTGTTGTCTAAAATCACTGTTTTCGGGTAACTTCAATACGACAAGCAACACACGGAACAGCAACCGCTCCCCGTGATTACATTCAACACTTCGTTTATCTCATGGTGGCGCTCAACTGAAATGCCTGATGGGTCGCTGCGCTTGACTCACCCAAGGCTGACTCACGTGTGTTTGTCTTTGAACCATAAATAAACCTAGTGGCCCTTCTACCTCTTTGTTTCATTTCAAAGGAAACACAGCTTGAGAAGTACAGGATATTATATGCCACACTTACTGGTCATTAATTCAGGTAAAACGACACCGCAATGCACGTTATAGGTAAATAATTACAGATTAAGGCCGCGACATAACACGATCAGATCAGAAATTGTAACAAATCTGATCTGATACTGAGAATGTGCTTTCACACCTTTATTTGCATCGAGGGAGTGAGTGCAGAGAGACGACCCGAAATCAACCTGACTGCAGGAAATGAACCAAACAAACCTGTTATTTTTGGGTTGCAGCATTTTTTTTATTTTGTAGATGCAAGCTGCTGAATTTAGCTTCAAGGTGCAAACCGGGCCAAAGAGCAGAGCTAGAGAGCTGCAGAAAGACTTGAGCAAGCAAATTTTCAAAGTTGCAATTCTTTCATACTTCGACGTTTGTATTATCATCATCAATTAATTTATTGATCTACAGCTCTGGGCTCATTGAGAGTTCTCAAGTGATTTCGATGTGCATTTTTATTTATGATAAATGCTTGTTTGTATCCCTCAGGAAACAGTTTTTAAAAATTGTGTGTCCTGTTAACAAGCCGGAAACAGATGAAAGCATCAATTTCACTGGAGCTAATAGACAAGTGTGAAAATGCCCTCAGGCATGATGGTAAGATTAAGATTAAATTATTTGTCACGTGCACATTATAGCGCAGTGAAACTATTTTTGCATATCCGAGTGAGGAAGCTAGAGGTCTGATATACATCTGCTTTTAAAACTGTATTTAATACAATAAAATCTATTATTCCTTCAATGAAATGAGGGGGACGGGATGGACATGTTTCTTTACTGTGAATTTAACAATCAAACTTGACACTTTTCTATCCTGGCGGAATGAATTTCCTCTAGGTGTCCATACAGTCGAGTCACTGGAGGTTTTTTCTCTTCTTTTTTTTTTTTGCAATGCCAAAAGACTGTTTAGGTATGTGGGTTAACCACACCCTCTCCCACCAAAAATAAATCCTTCTGAACATTGTTTGACTGCTGGTACTTGGTACAGTCACTCTGGATAAGAGTGACTGCCAAATGTGAGAACACACAAGTGTAAACACAGTCCTCCGCTATCAGAAAATAAGCAGTCAAGAGTCCCACATTTGGGGAGTTTGCAAGGATCACAGCCAAGTGCGATGGCCTTGATCGCAGCAAGTCATTTTTGCATTGAATTTGTGCATATCCTGTTACCTGGCGTTACTCGCTTGGGTTTGTACCGATCAACTCCTAAATAAATTCCGCCCTAGATATTGCAATTTCACCCAGTGAATACATCACTGAACCAATAAGCAGCACAGTTGAAAATAAGCTGATCTCAGAAGTTGTGTCTGGGAGCTGACCTGCAGGCGCGGTCTGGAGAATTGAGGATCTCGTAGTAGAAGACAGAGAAGTTGAGTGCCAGCCCCAGGCGGATGGGGTGTGTCGGCGGCAGCTCGATCATGGCGATGTCGCTGGCTGCTTTGTACGCTACCAAGCTGTTCTCGGCTGCTTCCTTCCTGTCGTTGCCTGTAGCGAACTCTGCCAAGTACCTGTGGTAGTCACCCTTCCTGTACAGACAAACACACCATGATCTTGAAGCTTAATTGTGTTCAAGTGGGGGGCCCATTTACAGCCATTTGCTTTCTTACAAAGTACTTCTATTTTCACATGATCAACAATACTACAAATGAAGATAAAGAATATTATACAAAAAGAGTGAGCTGCATTTCCAGGTCATGGTGGTGTTTCTGCCTCTTACACATGTGAACACAAACACTGCTCTAGACACTGCTTAACAAATAAAAAGTGTGAAACGGTCATACAAAAAAAAAAATAATAATAAAACATGAAAATTCAGTAAAGATACAAGGACTATACAATGTCTCAAATAAATAAACTTTGAGATGCACCGATTAGACAGCCCATGACCAGAATCAGCCAGTTTTCAGTCTAATCGTCCATGACTGGTGATCAGCTGATCTGCCTCGGACAAAATAAATTGTGGCAATCACAAACCATGACCAAAAAAAGGCATTTCGTGGAGCACAAATTTGAATCCTGTTACAGCCTTCTGTAGGTGGGAGGTCTTCGTGGGGACGGGTGCAATCGCAATTGTAGCAACATTAGCCAATCAGGTGCTTCGCAATTTACAGTGGAACCTTGTAACTTGGTCTGCAAGTGTTTTGCAAGACGAGCTAAATTTAATAAATATGAACTTGTTAAACGAGCATGGTCTTGATAGTCGAGTACTGTAGTACGCATGCTCTTTATTTGCAGAGCGTCACATTATTATAACTGAGCCAATCGGCTCCCATGCTCAGTCTCAGTGCGTGTGCGTCACTTAAAGAGTACACGGCTGTTGACTATACATTATGACATCGTGACCACGTGTGCACGCGCATAAAGCTTTGTGTGTGTCCCCAAATGTAGTTACTGTTCTACAACAACGGTCTCCAGGTCAGACATTAAAAAATAAAAAAAAAATAAAAAAACGTTATCAGCCATAAAATTGCACTTGATGCATCTACAATAAATAAATAAAACACTGGCTTCCAATTGGTGTATTTGTCATGTGAATGTGAACGTACATTTTGTAATAGAAAACCTTTGACTCGCCCGTGTTGGCTGCAGGAATGAGGTGTTTGTCCAGTACATCCAGAATGTCGTTACAGATAGATTTGAGCTCGTTCTCAACCTATAAAGGAAGCACAATTGTTTTAAATCAAGAGGAGATAAGAAGCCAACACTAGGCGTGCACGATAGATCACGAACATTTAAAGCACACAGGCGATTAGAATTAACAAGAGGATATACACAATTTGCTTAGTATCAGATTAGGCTAATGTGATCAACATAGTTGTTTCCAGCCTGCATGGACTTTCTAAGTGAAATGTCGGTCCTGCACAAGGAACATCTGGTCTCTATGAGCTTACAGGAAAAATAAGAATCAACAACCCAAGGGTGCTTTCACAATTTGTTTGTCACACCAGCTGGAGTGAGAAGAAAGGAAAGATGAAGAACCCCCCCCCCTCCCCTGCTTTAGCTTCTGCTCTACACTCCAGTCCAGCAGGTGGCAGTAATGCAAACAGGTTGGCCATAAACTCAATGGGATGAATTGCTAATATCTTACAAAATGAGAATAATTTGCATTAAAACATGGACACAAGTTGTGGTGTGTTAAGGAAATCATATTTTGACCATTTACCCAAATAATTGTAAATAAAGTGTGAACCTAGATTAAATTGAAAACTGATCGGTTCAACAGAAAAAAATATATAAAAATCACAGCCAGCTCTAAAATAAATCTAAATAAATTATAATAAAGCAGCAGCATACTGTACAACTTCCTGCTCATAGAATTACCACCAAAAAAAAAAAAAAAAAAAAAAAAAAAAAAAACTGTTGGGAGGAAGCAGACTAGTGTGAAAGCTCCATAAATAAAACTTCTACACATTTATGTAATTTCAAAAATCAAATCCTCCATTCAACAATGACGCGCTCTCACCGTTTGCCTGTACTCTCGGATCATTTTGAGTTTGTCTTCTCCGCCTTTGCTCTCCTCCTTCTGCTCAATGCTGCTGATTATCCTCCACGAAGCTCTCCGTGCACCGATTACATTCTTATACGCCACAGACAGCAGGTTCCTCTCCTCCACCGTTAGTTCCACATCCTTCCCTGCAACGCTCTTCATAGACTCCACCATTTCTGCGATCCAAAAACACATCATGACACGTGAATAAAAGATTCGATACACGCGGATGGCCTTTGAAACTCGTCAGTCGTTATTTTTACTTCATTGCACCTGATGTAAGCATGTCTGTTGTGACTGAGAAGAGGAAAATTTAATTATGGTGGAAAAGCATACTAGAGTACACAACACCATGATTAGCAAAAACTGAATACCTGATTTAGGCATGCAGGGAAGGGGGACCAAAAAAACCTGTAAACCTAGATTACGTTTCCAAAGAAGCAGAATTATTTTTTTTATCATCATGTACGATGATAAATTTAGAAGTGAAAGTTTACAAGGCCTCTCTCGCTCACACATGAACATTGCTCGAAAAAAAAAAGTATTTGCCCCTACCTGATTTTTATTTTTTTTGCATACATGTGTCACACCTGGGTGCGGCATGTGAAATATAACCAAGCCTTCCAAAAAATGTGGTCACCACAGTTTATTCTTGTCTTGAAAGAGGCAATTACTTTCACTTTTTTTTAAGGCCAGGTAGGTTTGGACAGCTTTCCCACCCCCACAATAAAGGAAATCAATAAAAAAAAAATTCAAATTAAATTAACTGTTTTCAATCCGGTTTATCTTTAATATTAAAAATATATTTATGATCCGAATCATATATAAAAAATAAATAAATAAAAAGATTTCTTTCTTAAATCTAAAGCCTAGATCTGAAGGTATACAAGCTGTGGCTATTTCTAAACATGGTGACCTTTAACCTTTCCCACTGAGCACGTTGCCAGGCAACCCTCAAGTTAAGGAGGGGGAGGCTCTTGGCCATTACAAATATCTTTTCTGCCCAAGAACAGGGATGACAGGTTAAAGAGCGTTCAAGGCCTCAGGCCATACAGCAAGTGTCAGCACTACACAATAAAAGCTGTTAGTTTAAAAACAAGGTCAGCTGAGACAGAAAGAACTGCATGTACTCTGCCAAAAGGCATGACTACATTCACTACTATAGTTCATGAGATCAAGTTGCCTTCTCAAAGATGTAATGGTACGTCTCAAGTCGATACTGTGACTCAGCTTTCTGGAAACGACGGACTAAAATTAGCTCAAAGAAGAGTTAAATGTGGCCTTACTGCAGTGATTAAGGATTTTTTTTCTAGATCAGACCAAAAAAAATTAATAAGTCATTAACCTTTAGTTAATCATTACTGCCGTCTTAACAATTTTCAATACTGAGGTCACAGATTTCAAGTTTAATGCACCATGAGTCTAGAATGATTGACAGTTGCTCAGATTCTGTGATTGTAAACACAGTGCTTGACTAAAATAAGAGCACAAAGAAAACACCTTAATCTGGAATGCCGGGAATGCAAAACAAACCGTAAATATTTTTAAATAGTTCCCACTAGAACAAGTATTTATAGAATATAAGACTTCTGATCAATTTAAAACTGACACACTAAATGGTTATGGTGACATCACTGCTTTTTTTTCTCTCTCGTATTCATAAAATCACAGGCATTCATTGAAGCATCCATGGATAAAAGGCAAAAGTAACGGCAGCATCCACTTCCTACTGTCTGTGTGCATGGAGTTTACATCAACCATCTTCATGCTCACATGCCCATTCGTAGGGGTTTTCGGTGAAGGACGTGGAACAGCAGCGACACACTCGCCAGTCTGCAGCTAAGCAGTAGCTTACACAGCAAGCTGCAACACCTTTCCATCACAGTCAGCATGAACTTTCACCAATTTTTGCTTCAGTGGCTCTTCTGTGGGAACCAACCAATGGGCTAGCCGCCTCTCCCTACTTGCATGACTGAGTCTTGGATCCCCCCCACCCACCCCAGAACCCTGGCTGAACCACACTTGTTTTGGAAATGCTCTGATCCAGGTCTCTGGAAAATCTGATGAATTCCCTTGTGAAACTCGCTCATGTCCTTACACTTGCCTATTTTTACCCCAAAAACACCATCTCATCTTGATCAGTGACCACACAATCGTTCCACACTCGGGAACCGTTCCAGAGTCCACACGAAGAGGTGATTTTGAGTACAGCACAGCATACTTGAGCATGCATCAAATCAGATATGAAGGCCAATCATACATGAGAACGGAAGTAGATCATCAGTCTCCTCCAAAATCTCATCCAAGTGCATACTGCCATCCGCTGTATCAAAGAGTGAAAATACCAACAATGTGGTTTAGTGTACCAGAGTACAGAGAACGTGTGGAGCAATCGTTCCTGAGCAAGGAACCAATCAATTTGAAATGCAAAACCTGAATCCCCTGAATAATTAAAACCCAAAAGCAAAAAAAATTTAATTTTATAGACTTCTACCAATGCAAGCTCACTATAACCAAATTTACATCCTAGAGGAAATAGTGTCAATCTATTTGTATTATAAATATAAATCAGCAAGTGGTGTCTTAAATGGAGGCTAAAACTTCAACAAAGACCTTGTCTAAGAAATTATAGTGTATAAACCACTGTCTTTGGACTTTTTCCTCTCCATCCATAGATCTTTATAAAAGAGATTATAAAGAGATGCCCTTTAACAGGGTCATTCCTCCCTCTTGCTAATGGAGAGACTGGAGAACTGCCAGCATGTTTTGCGCAGAATGCAGAAAAAGGTCCATCATTATTCTATAACGTTCATCTAGCATTTTCTTTTACGGGATTACATACGCAGGAGTAGAGCGCAAAATAATAATAAATAAAACAAAATTTAAAAAGGACCCTCGGCTAGCTCTGACATGCTCCAGTGCTCTGTATGCATGAGCTAACGGACGTTTCTAAAGGTAGTAGGCATGCACGGTGCGAGCCCAAACACGCAGCGAGGAGCTGATTCATAACTCCGTCCCAGAGGAGCCGCCTATGTCAGACAGACAGATGCACTTTGTGAAGATAAGCAGTGGAAGCAGGGGGATGATCTCATCGGAATGGGAATGTAGAGTAGCATAACGTAGTAGATCTCTGAGCCAAGGTGGATGCAGTTAGTTTTCCCAAGGGGGAAAAAAAAACCCAAACAAATGGCAATGTATATTTACTGTACATTGCGTGCAGTCCACCAAAGACAAAATGAAGAAGAAAAAAAAAAAAATTAAAGGGTTCATTGTAGTGCAATTTAACTTTTCAGCATTTCTGTGTTGAGGAAACACTGAAGATTGTTAGCTTATCAGTTTTATCATCAGAGAACTGCAGCTACTTTAACAGCCATGTGTGCGTTCCCTGCTTTGCCAAAGTTCATGCTGTAATACAGGTTAATGCTGATGAGGCAGTTGTGCGACTGGTTGATGTTGCAAATCCTCACCAGTTCAAACAAAGCTGAACACGACAAAGTTTTCTGTGTAAATGCCACTCACGCTGATGGGAAATATTTGAATCATGGCAAAGGAGATCATGATTTCATTGATAAGACAGCAGAAACAGTTGTATCAGTAACGGTGCTTCTTCAAGTCCTGCAAGCGGTTCTCCGGAGATGGAATGAACAGACCTTTGAACTTTAAAATGTGGATTTAGGTGATGCGTTATTCGGGTAGAATGAGTGAAACATTGGACTGAATCTTTAAATCACATAATGAACTAAACTCCTGTATGCGTGTGTAAGGTAGTTTGATATCCAAGGATGACGCAAGACTTGTTCCTGACTATAGAATGCATGGCGTGGAACTGGGGGGGGGGGGGGGGCATAAGTATTACAGCACTGCACTGGAATTCTCCCAGGTCAGGAGCTTCGACAGCACCCAAAGCACCGACGCTGCACTTCCTAGAAATGAGAAAGAAAAATGGACAATGTGTCAAGCAGGATTTTTTTTGTCCCCTGGAAAGACGAGTAGATGGGGAATAGACAGGATGAGCCTGCTCTCATCTGGGCTTATGTAAGAGAAGGAGAACCCCCGCTCCGAATCCCTCTCCCTGTGTTTCTCCCCCCGCAAGTTCAGGGCTGACACGACTCCAGCTGTACCCGTTGCCTCCTGGGATCCTGTCGGCTGCGTAGAAAGTTCTGGAAGGTAGACTTCAATAATTTATCGACCTTCATCTAGGGTCTCTAATACCTCATTTCCACTACACTGGTGCCAGGTGCCAGTTCTGGTGCTCGGCCGGTGCTGGACTGGGAACCACCGAGAACCGGCCCGCATTTACACTAGACAGGAGCTCAGCGAGAGCTGCATGATACGTCATAGGCCACGCCCACTAAACAGAAACGAATATGGCCGAAGTCAGTTTACTCCAAACTATGAAAATGTATTTCAGTATCCAAATGCAGCTTATTTGACGCGTTATAGCCGCTGAAAGTGATCGACATAGACAACTAGCTTATTCACTATTTGGTCAGTTGTTCATGTGAAGCCTGCGACTATTAGTTCTTCTGTTATTTCCTCATGCGCTTTTTTTTTTTCTTAAAGCACTTTCCAATTTCTGCTGGATCTCAGCGGATGCCCAAATTGCTAAAAGTGCTTTTGTTTCGTCCGCCCTCCACATTAATGGATTTGGGTCTCCGACATTTTTTTTACGCTCCCTATGACTCCGCCGACCGCTTGTGACGTCACGGGTTCTCACAACCATACCAGCCGGGTTAAGGGCCGGTTCGGTGCTTATTTTAGGGCACCAGTACCATCCTTTTTTTTGTGGAAAAGCGTGGCACTGGTTCCAAAATTTGAAACCGGCACGGGAACCAGAGCAGTGGAAAAGAGGTACAAGAGTGCCATAACTTAAGTATACAACACAGCAGTGAAGCATCAGTGCAATAAACCCCACTGAACTTAAAACAAGCTAATTATTATTCGGTTCTGCTAATTGTCAGCTATTCGTCTGTCTTCAGAACCTGCTTTACCCTGGTCAGGATCAGAGGAACGCCCCCGGATGAGACAGCAATCAATCACAGGGGTGTTGGACCTGAGACTTGCATACTAAAACTGCATTCTCAACTTTTTGATGTTGGGCTTTTCCCTCCTTTTTAGCATAAAAATCAGCACATCAGATTCAATCCGCAAGACCTGAAACAGGTTTTACTCCCAATGCCCTTCTTGATGCAACCCTCCCATTTTATAACTTTGGAATGGCACTGTTTGCAGTGCCTGGGTTGTATTGGGGTGTAGGGTTAAGAGTCCCACTCAAGGACCCAACAGTGATGACCTGGCAGAACCAAAGCCTTGACAGTCTGAGCCAACACTGCATGCACTCCGTGATAAATATACAAGCCAGTATAAAGGACACACATTTTAAATGCTGCAAATCAGCACAAGCAAATGTAAGTACTTTTAATTTCTATTAAAGTGACTCCATATAATTAAAGTACACTAGGACACTAAGCAAACCAGAGCCAATGAAAATCTTAACAAGTTCATAACTCAAGTGACTAAAAGCTTGCCGTGCAAACGACTCAAGTCAAATACAACGGTGCTAAAATAAAAAAGCCTTAAAGCACTGAAAAAAGTGAAAGTTAAATACATGTGAGAATCTTGGCTTTTCGTTTAACGACTTAAAATACCTGGTAAATACCTAGGTACCTGCTGAACAGGTCGGACCAGACACCGACCCTTAATAACCGGACCACACGAGTTTTACTTTACAGAAAGAACCAAGAAGGATTAAGAAATGGCCTATGTCGAACACTGATCATTGCATGGTGGTTAAAAGATAAAAAAATCATAATTAAAAAAAACAAACATGTACAAGCATGTATTCTCATCAGCAACCTGCTCTTAGAAAATCCACGCTACAACCTCTAATCACACCACTTTCACTTGCCCTAGATATCTGAAAGTGACCCAAGCTGCACCAACATGTTCAAGCCTGCGTACTGGATCAGTCCTTAATTTAGCGCAGAATACTCCCTCTACGGTTATCCATCAGAATCCAGAACCGCTGGTACTCTGGAGTACCTGAGAAAGCAGAAAAAGCTGATGAATAGTAACCAACCCAAAACCCGTTATATAACCAACTAAGCTGCTTTTAATATAACAGCAGAATGAAGCAAAGGCTAGAGGGCCGATAATTTTAAGACATATGAAGAATATGGCATGCAGACAAATGCATACATGTATATTAAAATACAAACAAATGCAACATGTATATTAAAATAAAGCATACTTTCTTGCAGGACACTATACTGCCTCAACAATGTGGTTACTTTATACAGTAATGTTAACTAGAACACTAGCATTTTGTATCACTTGATAACAGCTTGTGTAAAAAATGCCAAACATAGCTCAACACTATTGATGCTTAATCATTTCTGAAAAAGTTTTAAAAAAATGAAAACATTTGTAAGAATGCTCCCTAAAGCTGGGGAGGGAAAAAAAAAAAAAAAAGAACATAAATAAAAAGGAAAAAAAACGTCTGCCCAAGAGAAAAGTCTTTCTAGCCAGAGTTTTTGCAAAATGCTGGCATCTGACGAGACCCGCAAACAATCTGATCTGGACTATTTTTAGCTCTGCGTTTAGATCCAAGATATTCTTACATAGTACCAGGACAACAGGACAAGAAACAATCTGTGAGGTGCCATTAAACACAGTAAAAAAGAAGTTTAAACAATTCTGTGCTATGCCTACTACTATATTAGAAAAAAAAAAAAAAAGTGTCAAGAGTAACGCTCTCATGTGCCTTTTGGCTTCATCAGCTGTTGCTGTGTAGGTCAGAAGATGCAATTGGTGCATCCGGAGGTGAAAGGTGGAAGTGATTGTCAAGTCTCAACAGTGATCTGTGCTCCGGTACGATTGCCTTCCATATCTGTGCGTCAGGTATGCTGTACCAGAGCACGGAACGATTGTTTTCACCCATCAAAATTAATCAGACTTTGGGGTGAAATGTTCTCACAAGTGATCCCAGAACACCTAATGTGAAAGAGCCCTTAGTGTTTGTCTTGTCTAACCGGCTCTCTTACCTCCCTGTACCTACACTCTGTTCGTCATCTCATAAATCACTAATTTGTCAAGCCTATAGTGTGTTCGCTTTTAACGCCACCACCGCTTGGCCTTGATCCATTTTCTGGAGTGCTGCCATTTTATTAATCTAATCTCATCACTGGATTGGTGTCTATGAATCCATTAAATGCAGTTCCAATGCATGCAGAAGGACAAAAATAAATTAATTAATTAACTTGTATAGAATCCTTAATCCACAGACCACAAATCCAGGTGGAAAATATACTGGCCTGTTCAACATATCTAACCTGAGCTACTGCGGTCGATACCGCGCTCTCTGCTATTAATGGGTTTTGCACTTCTATTTCAATTCTTTGAACACCGTGTTGTAGACAGATGTCAGGACCGTTCCCATATAGTAAATAAATGCAAATCTCAAAATTAAGAATGTCATTTGATCACTATTCCTGTAACGTCTAGTAGATGAAAACAATTGGCCAGATCCCCCCCCCCAAATTGTGTCCACACTGTTTGTGATTATGAATTTAATTTCAAATAAACAGTCAAATATTTAGATTAACAATGAAGTTACAACAAGGCTGAGAATCATAACTGCAATACGGCAACAGTTTCAACACCAGATCCTGGCAAATAGACATAGCTGGACTGTCTGCACAACAGACTAGGAACATCCAGACTAAACAATTCATACTATAGCTGCGTTGCATTTTGGAACTTTGGGGATAACACTTGCACCATATTCAACATTACTTTGTTGCTGGATTTCTCACAGCAAGTAAAAGAAATTTTTCTTGGGCATTTGTTTTTATACAAAAAATGTATACGCAACATTGATGTTTGCCAATTAAACACCATTGTTCAGTGATGGTCAAAATATTACATCATATAACATGTATTACAGTTCTCCCTGTGTACAAATCAGCCGATTTGACCAATTGATTTGATTACTTTCAAAAGCTGGGGTGTCCATCTCTGCACAAGAATGCCCAAAACTTGTGAATTCTCAGATCAATTGTAAACTCCTGTGGCAAAATTCTAAACACGATTTCAGGAAGCAATGAGGAATGGAATGAGCGAGTGACACCAGAGTACTGCAGACATTTCTGCCTCAATGCCCAGCCGGATCCATTTGTCAAACACCAAGTTTTCACATTAGGCACAACTGATTTGTACCGTGCCCAGTAAAAATTGCTCCGCCTCCCATGCATTCACTTTTTTTTTTTGCTCTCTGCACTCTTTTTTTTGTTTGAGTATTTACACTTTTCCATACAGCAGGTGGTTTGTGAGGCACTCTTGCATGCCTTCCCACATCAGTTATAGCTGTGCAGGTCAGAGGATGAGATTGGGATGTACTGCACATACAGATTTCAGGGAAGTGATCTACTCCTGTTCTCAGGTACAACTGGCTTCAGATTCGATCCGTGCCGACTCGGTTCCTGATCGTGGAACGATTATGTTCTCACTGGTAAAAACGAACCAAGCGTTCTCGGAAATGATGCAAAGAAAACAATAGCAACATCTTGAAGGAATAACACTAAAACTACAATAACCCAAAACCAGGATTACTAAGAACAGGACAATTTTTTTTAACTTGTAAAAAAGATAAACAGTGGCATTATGTTTAAGGGTGAATTATTTCCTTTAACTGTCTTAAATCCTGCTGCTTTTCATTCATTAGGCATGCCTATATAAAGCAAACTGCACTGCTACAACACGGGAAAGCATTTCTCCGCAGTCTATTAAACATAAATCAGTCACAGCAGTGCTCTGGTTTGTAGCGCTAGTCCGGTTTTACCAGATTACATTCTAAGTCTTGTAAACGACATGTGCTGCCTGGGAACGCTCAGGTTAGGGGCATGAGAGCAGCATTGATACGGCTAATAAAACAATGCAATTATTTATAACGCTATACGCTCAAAAAAAAAAGTTTGATGGCATCATACGACTTGGTCTAAATATCAAGTTAGGAACGCATGGTGTGAAATAAAATAAGCTAGCCGCTTACTGCAGCGTTACTCGAGTCCAGGCTAACGCTATTACAAATGAACAATGCTAATTCAGATAAATATAATACAGCTACAGCACAAACCAAGTCAGCCTCAATTGATTAATGTATAAATGTGTACTTTAGTAAATATGGAATAAATCTCTACTGATTCATTTTTAAATCTATATGAAACGCTTAATGTTAATAAGGTGACTCGGGGATACAGAGCTAGCTTGCTAGCTAGCACGCTGTTAGCCTGGAAATAAAGCTTTCATCTGATCTAACCTAATCTCAGCGTGTCAAACCGACGACGCGCTTTTACTTTAATTAATATCTACTCCTGTTTAATATTTGTGATTAAGTTTACAATTATAAAATATGTTATTGCAAAGAATATGACCGACTTTGGCTTGGTTTCAACGGAATAGGGCCTCGGCTGTGCTGTGCTCGCGCTACTCCCCCTCCTCCCAATCCATCCCATTAATCATAATAAAAGAATAAAAGAATCTCTCCTTCTCAATTAAAAAACTCCAAAAATGCATTTTATGTACGTAAATAATATTTCACAAAGTAGATTTAGCTGCTCACACCAGGTTCGGGGTTCACTCAGACATTAAAAGTGTTTTAAAACGACTTGGAGAGGGGGGGGGGCCTGGAAAGAAGCTAACATGCTAACAGGAGAAGGTGTGGAGTAAGGAGCGCGCGCGCAGACCTCACGCGACAAACAGCTGAAGACTCACCGTCGTATCTCTCCGCTTGCTCGGCAAGTTTCGCCTGGTACACAAAGTGCTCACGGTCCATGGTGCTCGGCGTTCGGGACAGAGCGACGAAGAGGAGGGGAAAGAAAGGTTCAGAAGGTGGGCGAATCTGTCCGAGACCGTCAGTGGTTCCTTTAGGAGCGAGCAACACCACAGCAGCCGGGCTTCCCGCTCTCTACCGGTAGCTAATAACGCGTCATTTTTCCGCACCCGTATTCCAATAAAGAGCCACGCCTCCGGTTAGACAATTGGCTTCCGAAGAGCTCGTATTCCCAGAACGACCAACCAATCAAATCATAGCATGTGCGACAGCCGTTTAATGAGTAGGAGGGGCTACACTGAGAACGGATAGGGGGGAAAAAAATGGGTTTCAAAGATGGCGTCGGGGCTCCATACAGGAAGCAGGTTGCTGTTCCTCACACGAGTTCGCAAAACCACAGTTAATTTTTTAATATCCTTCAAGGCTGAAGCTGGAAACAACATTCCAATAGTCTTCTATTAACTTCAGTTAATACTACAGCTGCAATGTTTTTATCCATTTATAGTTACTGTACATTGAGGAACTTTCATGGGTAAAATTAACTCACATTATTATTTGAAATAATAATAATATAGTTGCGAAGTAACGAAGATCCGGCACATCAGAAAGACATTTAAAGGGGAAAATACCAATACCATTATGACATAATATACTGTATATTTATATATAACTGAGGTTATAAGGCATTAACCACTTTTTGCCATAGGTTTAAGGCCTCACCAAGGCTGAACAGTTTGAGATATCAAAAATACCTTCGCAATTTTGCATCCTCCAGGTCTTCAGATCATACTGGCCTTTTTGGATGCCGATCGTATAAATCCCCTAGGAGGAGTATATCAAATTCCATAGGGTGCATTCTGCAAACAACCCAAGATAACTGACTTCATGTTGAGTAGAGCCCTTGACATGCATAGCGAATGGTATCCAGCTCAATGAGATCTGATATGTGTACCAGGTTTCACAGGTGTACATGCAATTGTGCATGAATTATGCAGCAAAATCTCGTATGCAGTAATACAGCTTGCATTGTTTCTAGAAAATCAGATAGTGCCTGAAGACTTTCACACAAAGGAAACATTATTTCCAAACAATAAAACTCTGACACTGGAGACTCCTTCCGAATACAGCAGAATCTGTATGCCCTCCGTTAAAAACTTTCAACTTAAGTATGTAAATTTTGCAAGAAATATGGCATACGGTTGAATAAACGAATTAACCAACGCAAGTAAGTTGCGCATACGTCTAGGATCCGTTCAAGCCTTTTTGTTGTTGAAACAGTTGAAAGCCAAGCGAACCAAGTTTTTGAATTTTATGATTTTTTTTTGGCCGTTTTGTACATTATTTTGTGAAGACATAGCACCTAGGGTGTCAAGGAAGTTAGCAAGAACAAAAGGCAGTGACTTTCGAGAAAATTAATAAAGAAATTGTCGCTAAAAAGGCAGCCGAAGCCAAGAGGGATTATAAATCAATGTTAAATAAGGTTTAATATTTATTTAATATTTTACTTTAATTTTTAATATTTTGTTTGTTTATATGCAAAAATATGATTATGGTGTTAGACATAATCTAAGGTAATCTTAGTAATAAATCTGGGTGGCTAGAACAGATGATCTGCATTTACATTATTTCTTATAGGAAAATTTGTATCGCAATATGAATTTTCATCTTAACAAATCATCTCCAAAACGAATTAAATTTGCATGCTGAGGTACCACTGTATGTTAAACCTTTGTAGTGCTCACCTCTAGTTCTGGAGATTTCTGAAGTCCCTGTATATTTTAACATTTTCTCAGCACATCCGATTTATCTAATCAACTAATTAACAGCAATTTCCTAAATTTAAGTGGCTGTGGTAAAGCAGGGAAGCATTAAAATGTTCAGGGCAAGCGCCTTAGACTATATCATACTAAATTTACGTGAATGAATTTTTACTATAGAAATATTTTAGAACCAGTGTATGAATGGCAGTTCAGAGCTATTGTTAGAAAGAATTAATCAGCATTAATCACCTTCTGGCCAACTAACATGTGCTGCTTTATAACTGGAAAATAACACCAATTCTGATCTTTAGCATTTCATACAAGTTTACAAAGTTTTAATTTGTAAAAGACACTGTTATTGAAACAACTCTGAGAATATGTTTTTATTTTATTTATTAAGTATAGTTACACATTACATGGCCCATAATATGAAAACCTAGACTTCGATAGCTTTAATACAATGAAACTTTCTTAAATCAATATAAACAATTTCCACTCTTCTTCCATGCAATAAAAATGGAAGCAAAGCATTTTTTGTATAAAATATATATAAAAAAAAAAAAACAATAACAAGATGGGGTGGTTTAAGGAGGTAAGGTGCTTAGTACCACAAGTCAATGTGGTGAACAAAGTTTATATAATGAACTTGTGTAAATAACAAAAAACCTCCTGAATGAAATGCTTTGTGATAACACTGAAGGAATAACCAATATGGATGGAAGAAAAGTATGCTTTAGGTTTATAAAAAATAAAAAAATACTTTTTTTCAAATATTGTAAACACAATTAAAATGTATATGATGGATCGCACCAGAAGGTTGCATTTCCAAGATTTTTTACATTTTTGTCTTTAACCGCTTGATTAGTATTTAGTAAAATGTGCCAGATACACATCAAGCACATGTAAGTAGTTCGAGATTTGATGGAAACTGAAAAAAAAAAAAATCCTGTGCCATTTATAAAGGGAAAATGGGTGTATACTGTATATGCAGTATATAAAAACAATGCAGTGTATTTAACTATTGATTGAAAGTGTAGTAAAAGTTGAAAAACTGCATGTTTTGGACGAACGCAGAAAACTTAGAAGCAATCTTTTTGTGTGGCTGCTGAACGACTTTTTATCTACAACATCCTGTTCCTCTAGAAAGTCTTTAACATTTACTACATACGTATGAAAACAACTCTCAGTCCAAAGCATACAAAATACACATTTGTGTAGACGAGCATCTCTGAGCATTTAGAAACAAACAGAGTGGTTTGAGAAAGATCTCTTTTCTTAAAGCATGAGATTTTCTCAATTTAGTATCTACAGAGAAAGAATTAGATTCTGCCAACAGACAGTGTGTAAATAAAATAACGGAAACACTGGTAGAGAGTGTGAAATGCTGATTAACCTTGTAATAATCAGGGGGAAAGCGTTATGCTTCCGCTTTAAGGAAAAAATAAATGTTAAAACATGGAGATGCACCAGAGAAGAAAAGTAAAAAATATAATAATAATAAAAAAAGGCTTAAACACTGTAATCTCAATAAGGGGTATAAAAAGGTGATTAACCTTATTAGGAACAGATGGAGATATTTTGTACCATAATACTTTTTCACAATTAACAGTATGCATCACAATTTTTTAAAGCAAAGCATAAAACACAATATACTCTGCAAACATGTCATGAAAAAGCAGAGTTCGTACATTGAAAAATATTTACAAAAATAAAAAAATTACAAAATGTACAAAAGTGGATGCATGTAAGACAGGATAATGAATCAACAACAACTATAATAGAGTCGAATCAATAACTTGGTACAGCGAGTAACTACAGAGTTACAGAGCGCTGACATCTGATGATTTCCATATTTCCAGATTAGCATAGCATGAGGTTCATAAATCGTAACATCAATACCATGTTGTCATCCAAAGCCTATTTTCAATACTATTTAAGAATACCACTGTCACCCACTTCCCCTCATGACGGCACGTGATATACAGAGTACCTACATCACAATGTCAATATATTATTATAACAGGAAACCATTAGCACAGTTTGGTTAGCTTTGCATAATCCTCAAACCCCTTTTTGTGCATTACGATATTGTAATAAATATACAGGGGTCAGGATTGTGCGATATAGAGTGACATATCCTTTATATTCAGCACTAGGTAATATGATGAAATAAATTTTATTATTTCATTTTAACCGAATGCATTAACATGACCAAGCAAAAAAAAAAAAAAAAAAAAAAAAAGAAGAAGACACAGAAGACACAGGGGAAAAAAGAAATGCAAAGAAACAGGTACATATGATTGTGTGCTTTTATGGTTACTTTCAGTTGTTTCTATGACAAAAAAAATTAAATAAAAATTATTCCCCCCTACATTCAGGTAGTCATAAAATGTACGTGTTTTAAAAGTGAGATCTTGATAACTGGCTCTACCTGACATTTTTGGCTTTTTTTTTTTTTTTTTTTAGATCAATGTTGCGTTTCCGGCAGAGACCTGTCCCGCTTGAGTTATAATAAAAACTAACTACATTAAAACCCACAGTGGTTTCTAGGCCAATCTACAGCCATGCAGGACTAAACAGGACCTCGCTTGAGTAAACCCAAATAGAATGTACCATGGGAAAGTCCGTGAGTCAGTGTTAAAGCCAACATTGTGACGTCTCTCTTGACATGCATTAGTCATATCCGTATTTGACATATGCAACCTCGCAGCTGCGAAGCTGTCATGGGGCGCCGTCTGGTATGTGTTAAACCTCGGTAGCATCCTGAACGAGAATACCACACAATACTGGACAAAGATAACAGTCATATATACGCTGCTGAGTGTGAATACTAAAGCACTTGCAAACCACTAAGATTAAATCCTCCTCAGGTCATTAAATGAACTGACCGACTAGAGATTACATCATGTGCCAGGGAATGTCAACATTTCACGACATGAACTGGCATCCAATTGTTACTTTTTGTCAAGAAATGGTTAATAAAAATGCTCAAATTGCCTCTTTCTGTGGAAATGTACCACGCAAGTAATATAAAAATATATCACACCATTTAAATTTAAATAAAACAAATGTAAGTATAAAATTTACTGTAGCTGTAAAAATAGTACACTGATCAGCCATCGCATTACCTCCACGTAACATTACGACTTTAGCATCGATTATTAATTATATACCAGTAAACAGGTGTAAGAATCATGGGCTGATCCCATCTCGTTTGATCTCACAGAAGAAAACAAAAAAAGCAGCACAAATGGCTGAAAAAGTCAATGTTGGTCGTGATATAAAGATATCAGAACAGCCTGTGCATCGCAGTCTGCTACACAGCGAGTCGACTTAGCCTCGAAACTCCGACTGATCGAATCCGATCGGCGGAGGCCACGCCCCTCGTCTCACAGCGCCCAAAGGATCCTCTGCCAACATCCTGGTGCCAGCACAGCACTCCGCCAGAGGTCTAGTGAAGTCATGCGGACTTGTGCCCTGAGAGGCCAGAGCTGGCACGGGGGCACATGAGGAGCAAACACAATACTGAGCTTAAAGTTTTGCATTCTAACATTATGCCTGATCAGTGTATGCGTCTGTGTTCAGTGAAGGAAAAGAGTGTCCTGTATTCAACAGCTTTCTCCTATAAATGACCCGGATTTCATTGTTAAAAATCTTTTCAAATTTCAAACGACACCATTAAGCAGAATACTTTCAGTGTGAGCTTCGGCTTTCATTTCAGTTCAGCATTCAATCCGATACTTCCTGATTTCAGTTCTTCAATTCCTACCCTATAACCAAATGTATTAATTAATATTAAAACCCATCCTAAACTAATGGAAACCCCATAATTATAGCTTACACTGTAATCCAGAGCAAAGGAAAAGGACCTGTTCAAACCAGCACAGATGAAATGTTCGTGACTGTGTGCTGGTCTTTCTGTGTCACTTACTCAGCAGAAAGAGCATGAGCAAGACAGCAGTGACACCCCACATGCTCCACCTGTCTGTGTCTATCTGTACTGCCTTTCTCTATATGCACAGATCCGCTGTATCCCACAGAACGGTCTCTAATGAGGCAGAATAAAGTTACTGCTCACAGTAGTAACTTGAATTCCTATCCAAACAAAAAAGAAAAGAAAAAAAAAAGACAATGCTGGTGATGTGTGAAATTGTAAAACTAGAGCCATAGAGAAATAACGAAACTTATTTTAAGAGGGGGAATGGAAAGGAAATTAAATTGAGTGGAGGAGCAAGTTTGCAAGGGGAGAGAGTGGGTGTGGTCAGTTTTTGTGTAAGTGAATAGACAAACTTTCTATTGGAGCAGACGGGTGCAGTTTCCCTGAGAAATGCAAGGAGCAGTAAGTTTTTGTAGAACTGGGTGCATGTGGCCGTTTTCTGAGGTAGAAAGTGGGCGTTGTCAGTTTCTGTGATAGCGGGCAGACACAGTGGAGCAAATGGGTGTCGTCAGTGGGCAGACTAATAGACAAATCATTTAACCAATTAGAAGTCTGTTAACTGATAATGGTAGTAGGTGTCTTAACTAATGAATAAACTTCATAAATAAAATAAATCAATAATCAACATGTTAAAAGAAGCATGTAAAATTTGCAACTATGTATCATAGTTTCTGTGAATAAACGGGTGTGGTCGGCTGTTCAGCAGGAGTAAACGGGCGTCGTCAGTGGGAGTAAACGGGCGTGGTCAGCATTTCAGCGGGAGTAAACGGGCGTGGTCAGCATTTCAGCGGGAGTAAACGGGCGTGGTCAGCATTTCAGCGGGAGTAAACGGGCGTGATCAGCATTTCAGAGGGAGTAAACGGGCGTGGTCATCATTTCAGCGGGAGTAAACGGGCGTGGTCAGCATTTCAGCGGGAGTAAACGGGCGTGGTCAGCATTTCAGCGGGAGTAAACGGGCGTGGTCAGCATTTCAGCGGGAGTAAACGGGCGTGGTCAGCATTTCAGAGGGAGTAAACGGGCGAGGTCAGCATTTCAGAGGGAGTAAACGGGCGTGGTCATCATTTCAGAGGGAGTAAACGGGCGTGGTCATCATTTCAGCGGGAGTAAACGGGCGTGGTTAGCAGGAGTAAACGGGCGTGGTTAGCAGGAGTAAACGGGCGTGGTTAGCAGGAGTAAACGGGCGTGGTTAGCAGGAGTAAACGGGCGTGGTCGGTGGTTCATCGGAAGTAAACGGGCGTGGTTAGCGGGAGTAAACGGGCATGGTGGGAGCTTCTAGGGGAGTAAATGGGCGTGGTCAAGGTTTATATTAGAGATTATGTGGGAGTGGTCAGAGATAACGTGTGCATGGAAGGGTGTGGTCAGTTTCTGTGGGTGTGGTTAGTGTTTCTGTGGGGTCAGTTTATGAGGAGTAAAGAGTATAGTTTAAGGTAACAATTAAACTGCTTAATGGAGGCGTATGCACAGTTTTGCATCGCCTCTACTCTTTCTTGTACTGACATTAATTAGAAAAAAGCAGAAATAACAAACAGATGGATGTGGACAATGAAAAAGAAGGAAAGTAAGCCTTTTCCTAAACTCTTGATAATATCATAAGTTCTCGCATACATGCAAATGAATCACAGAAACCTTGGAATGCGAAATCCCAACATCTCCTGAGGAATTCCTTTTTAAAAAGGTCCTATTGGCAAACAAATATTCAAGAAAAAATCCTGTGAAAATGCATCGAGTCAGGAATGACAAAGCTAATAAAAGACTAAAAAAGTAGGTCATTATAATAATAAAAAAAATAAAAAATCTCAAGTAATAGCACATTGTTCCTCATCATCATAGTTTCTATATGTCAGTATACAGGGTGACTGATAGTGTTAGTACCACATCAGGACATTGCTTTAGGTGAGGGACTTGCAAATCCAGTCTTCGTTTTTAACATGTGAAAGACTCTCGCTCTCTTTCAGCAGGCTTGTGGCAGATGATCTCTTCGTCCAAATGTTCTTACTGCGTATGAACTCATTCACCAGTCACAGCTATGACTAATCGGTGCCTAAACCTGCGAATGTCATTAAGTGGTGCTCTGTAGCACAGATGTGTGTACACACTACACCCTTGGTTAATTATTGTGTCTTAAGTGAAACTTGATAGAGTGTTTGCAGGGCGGGGATCGTCCGGGTCTGATGTGACTAGGTCTGGATTTTACATTTAGCAAAGATGTAGCAATTTTGGAGTGGACAGACACACACACAAAAAAATGGATAAGTGTTTAAAACTGCAGGGACATGTGTGTGTGTGTATTTGTGTGTTTCTCAGCTCTCTTCCTCAGGCTGTTGCTGGTCGAGCAGGCGGACATGTGTGAAGGGGAAGTGGCCTTTCTTGCCCTTGCATTCGCCTTCCCACTGGCCGTTCACGTTGATCTTTGTTACCGTCACCAAGTCGCCCACCTGCAGACACACAAAATTCACAGCTGCATGATGGAGACCGAATGCAACAAGCGTGCCAAGCAGTACAGACTGAATACGCAGTATGAGGCTTGTTGTAGGGTGAGACACACCAGATTGGTCTCTTACTGTATCTCTATATCAAATCCAAGTACAGATAAAAACTTGCACAGGATCGTGACAATTCTGCCATCTGGACCACCACTTATCGCTACCATCTGCACAGAGCAGCCTGCTCTGCTTTTACACACTTACGTTTCGTCTTAATTAAACAAGTCTTACTTATCTTTAAGTCCATTCGCTGGTTTAATTTATATATAAAAGAATTCATCCAATAAAATAACGTGATGGCATGTTTATATGCGACTAGTATAAATAACAGTGTAACCTGCAGATAAAAATTCAGTAATGGCTTTGTAGAGACAATCTGAATCCAGTCAGTTGAGGTTATCAACTTTCCTCATCACAGACAGTTTCAACAAAAATGTATGCGTGACTGAAGAGAAACCAAGTTATACATTTGTTTATAGTAGTTAATTACCCAGAAAATTTATACACACACAAGCACATGAGTTAGAAATTAACCTTTTTTCAGAAATAACCAGATTTTTATGAATATTAAAACCCATGCATGCGTGCTTGTAAGAACGATTCACAAATAAATCAGTCCTTATCCAACTTGATTATGAGTTATAAGTAAGTAATACTTAAAAATATATTATATTAATTAATGTTAATATTAATAATATTATGATAATATATTAACGGAAAAGCTCCACTGGTATCATTCTAAGATAAAGTTGAGGAGAGAGTTCGTACCTCGAGTGCAAGTGCAGTCTTGTCATACGCATTGGGCACCCTCTTCTGGATGGCCTTGGCGTACACAGGCCCATTCTGGAGGTTGGGGAGCGGTGTGTTGACCACAGGCTGGGCGTAGTCCAGCTTGCCAGGAAGTGTTGCTCCGTTGTCATTCGAGACCACTCCGAGGGCAGACGGCGCCTGCCCTGCGGGACCTCCGCCTAAAGAGACCGGCGAAGAAGGTCTGTAGGTTTCTACATATGGCACTGGGATCAAGCCTTTGCGTCCATCGGCGTTCTGAGCACTCCACCACTGCTCCTCGGTCTTCTCGAGCACTCGCAGGACGTCCCCTTTGCGGAAAGGCAGGTCCTCTTCATCGTTGCCTGGGAAGTCAAAGAGCGCTCGGACGAACTCTGACTCGTCTTGCCTCGCTAGGACACCCGTGGGCGCTTGTCCGATCAAGCTGGCGTGCTTTGAACGTGCCGCGACGGGTTCGATGAGCGTTGTCGTATCCAGATAGTGGATCTTGTAGAACTCCAGCAGGCCTGGGAGCGAGTCGAATTCCTGATCGCCGATACGTAATCGAGATGGAGCTGGACCTAGTTGGAGGGAGATAGTTCGTTAGGACTCAAATTATGAACTAGATTAAAATCAACAAAACTAGAGGCAGTTAAAAAGTGAAGGTGAGAACGAAGAAGAAGTTAACATGCACACTAGGCCTAATATTATTGGGAAAAAGCTAGTGTGCCTTCCTACTGTATCAACTATGGCTGTGTAGGTCAGAGGATGAGATTGGCACGTGCTACACGTACAGGAAGATTGTGAAGGAGACTGCCGGCACTGATGACGCGTTACGAGACCACTCTTTCCAGCAGACTTGGGCACGGTTCCCGAGTGCGGAACGATTGTATTCTCGCTAATAAAAATAAACCAGAACTTGGGGTCACTGTTCTCTGAAACTATCAAACTATCAGAAGTAACGGACAGCGTTTTTGTCCCACCGCTTTGAATAGTGTGTGAGCAAACAGTTAGGAAAGATGATAGATACTTTATTCATCCCCATGGGGAAATTCACAAGATCCAGCAGTTCACAAATAGTTACATGTAGAAAATAAGAAAAATAAGGTAAAAAAAAAACAATCCTATAAACAAAAAATAAATAAATATAGGTAAAAGCTCCTGTGCATATTACTGTGCAAAGGCAGTGGAGATGTGGTACGCTAGCGTCACGTGTCTCAAAGGAAACGCGTGACAGCCTTCGCCCTTCCTATGAAAAAATGTAATGAAATAAGGTGTTCATTTAGTAAAAAATATATAAATGCCTAACTTTGAATTAAGTAACATAAAACTACAAAAACCTGAACTTCCTGCTGTATTAAAAGCAAAAGTAAAGTCACGCTTGTTTAGTTTGCTGATTTGCAAAAGATAAAGCATGTAACAGCTTGTGTATTTTTAAACATCAGAAACTCTTCACATTTAATTTCGAAGCACATCCGATTGCGTATTAGCAGAGCAAACAGATCCCCCCCCCCCTCCCCGACACACATACGTCATTTACACTGTACTTAAGAGTCACGATGACACCCTGACAGTGACACTCCAACCATTCATCCTTGGCAAAGCTCTCACACCTCACACTTCCTCCTGGAAATTCCACTTCTCCGCCCATCCACGATAAGATCTGCGAGCTTCAACTTAACGCCAGACCAAGACGACTAAGACTTCCTGCTATGTATCTCATATGTACACTGACAGTGAGTCATTACTTAAAAAATGCAAAAAAACAAAAAAGAAACGCGTGAGTCTGAACTAGTTAGAGCCACTTTAAATGATGCGGCACACTCCTTTTTCTGTGGTTTAGAAATTTGCTGATGGTACAAGAGTGAGTTTTAATAAAAATGGCTTGTATAAACTAATCCGCCACACCCGTCTGTGGAGTTCGAGGAGCTAAGCCAAAAACACAAATACATACAAATGCTTTACGTATGGAAAAATCAAGACAGGCACAAATGCATGTATACACACTGTGTATAAAGAAAAGAATGACCAGGAATGACAGGTTTGCTTAATAACCCAGTGCTGCTAATTTCCTTTCCTCAATGATAAAGAATTTTAATACTTTTAAATGACTCTCTGAATGATCCTGGACTCAACCCAGATTCAACCGGACAAACTAATATTATTATAGATTAATTTTATCTATTTACTAAAAATTAATGGCTAGCTCATAAACTTGCTATTCAAATAAACCCTATCAATATATCACATAAACTTGTGCCAGAAAGCACAAGGAGTCATTTTTAAATTGAGGTGTCGACTCCGTATTTGATTCAATGAACTGGCTGGATATATGGAGTCGATTCAGTCAGCAGGTCAATTATAAGGGTCTCATAACAAACCACCTATTAAAAGGTCAATAAAAAGGAATGATTTCTGGTGATTATATATTAAGGAGGAGTCGTTCTCAAACTGCGGAATCGACTCCGAGTTCAGTTTAAGGAGCTGGACGGATAAATCGATTCAGTGATCCGAGTCAAATGAGTCGATTTCATGAATCAATTCAAGAGTCACAAAACAAACACTTTAATAAAAGGCAATGTATAATTTTTTATAATGTTTTTTTTAAACAAAGTTTTCGGATAAATATATAATTTCCAGGTGGTGTTATTTTATATCCATATAAATAAAAAATTTTGTTTTTATTTCAATTAGTGAACTAAAACGATACCGTTATGTTATTACCTGAGCAACCGACTTGAAGGTCAAATACCTGTCATTATAGAGGGAAAGATGGGTTATTTATTTTAAATAAACCTCCCAGGCTTCATTTGTACTTTCCTAAGTTTGATGGAAGTTGTAGTAAGCGAGGCGTTTCTAAGACACAAAAGAGTCGACTCGCGATTCCCAAAGCATGGAATCCACTTCCCAGTCCACTTGCTAGCTAGCAAACTGGCGCGAGAGCGCATAAAAGTTCGTTAAACCGTTTTTGGGGATTTGTCCAGTAATAAAAAGCTGCGTCTATATCTTACCTGTTCCGGACTGTCTGTTGTTGCTGGCGCTGTTGATGATATAATGCGAGACTTTGGAGTTCTCCGACACAGAGAGCACATAGTCCCCTTTGCTCGTAGTCGAGTCCCTGACCAGGAACATTCCGTGCCTCTGGCCCTGCAGCAGCGACACGGCGTCTTTACGGTTCATGGGCCCCCAGTACCAGCTATCGCGGTCCTCGGCGTCAAAATGCCCAGCCATGGCTAAATTCAGTCCTGCTCAAGGGTTTCTTCCAGGCCTCGCTGCTTCTCCTTCTCCTCCTCACTCCAGTCAACTCATACAAAAACTTCGGCTCCAACAGAAAGCTCCTGCTCGAAAAACACAAAACAGCATTTTGTTTTTACGCTTTACTTCTCACGCCACTTTTACACACGCTTACTAAAACAGTGCTTTTTTAAAAAAGGAGCAATAACTAACTTGCAAACTTTTTCTGATTTACTTTTTCTTTGTTAAAATATAAACTCTTTCGGTTAACCCAACCAGGTCTCAAACTGAAATGGCGGACGTTGAGAGAGGGTTAGACCTCACAGACAGGATGTGACGTAGGCCTCAGTATGAAACTAAGAACCCGGTTAAAAAGTCCAGCCATGTACATAAGGTCGAAAGCGTACTTCTTCACTTTCACATATACAATCAATAAATATAACTCTGCTTTTTAGCTTGGGATCTATGAAGAATTGTCAAGAAGTGTTTCTTTCTTTTGTTAATGCTATTAGAGTGGCTTAGTGCTTAGCAATGTGGCCTTGCACCTCCAGGATCAAGGGTTCGATTCCCACCTCAGGGTCTGTGTTGTGTGGAGTTTGCATGTTCTCCCTGTACTTGGTGGGGTTCCACTGTGGAGGAAACCTCCCACAGCCCAGAGACATGCAGATTAAGCTAACTGGTGTTCCCACAATTGCCCTGCAAATGTACAGTATCGGCGCCCCATTCAGGGTGTGCGCGGCCTCGATCACGCCCTATGTCTCCTGGGATGGGCTTCAGGTCTCTTGCAACCTTGTACAGTATACAGAATAAAGCGGGTTAAAACGATGAGTGAGTGATTAAACGAATTGGCTTTCAACAGCACATTGTTAGTTGTTATAAGCTAGTTATAACCTAGTTCTAGCTATCCATTCATCTAGAAACTTCTGTGGTCCAACTAGGGACCATGGAGGACAATCAGATGATCTTAGATTACCCTAAACATCTTAAATTACCCTAATCTGCATGTCTTTGGACTGTAAAAGGAAACATGTAGAACTCCACGAACACAGTGTTACAGTGCAGGGTGACAGTGACCCACTAAGTCACCATGCCGCCATAAGCTAGTTATTATTTAGTTATTATAGGTAGTTCAAAGGATGGTTTAATCAGTGGTTTAAAAATCAGTAATAATTGTGTTTTTTATATACAGTACATGGTTGCTCAACTGATGATAAAACTTTAAAATGAGCTCATAAATAAACTTTGTTACTCTCCATAGTACAACAGTAAGTTTGGACCAAGTAATCGGATTAGATAAGACTGCACAGTGGCTTAGTGGTTAGTACTGTTGCCTTTCACCTGGATTGGGTCTGTGTGCATGGAGTTCGCATATTTTCCCCATGCTTGGTGGGTTTCCTCCAAGTACTTTGAATTTCCTTCCATGGTTCAAAGATATGCAGGTTAGACTAATTGGCGTTCCCAAATTGCCCATAGTGTGTGAATACCAATCTGGCATCAAGCTGCCAACCCAACCCCTTAGGTAAGTGCCATTGAAATGATGGATAGATCTCCAGGGTGGGGGGTATCCATTGCCTGACGTGCCGATTACTGATTAGATAAGTGGCATTCCATGAGTGGTGATAACAGATGGTAACAGCACTCGGACATTTAACTAGATGTATCATTCTGCGTCATAGGTGTGCTAGCGATCATTAATTATGCTAACTTTCAGTTGAAAGTAGGTCAGTATGGTATGCAGTAATGAGGAGAGAACAGCTGCCTGCCAAAACCCTTATTCAAGCCCAATCATGGAAGCACTTTCAACAAGAAAACACATTCGATAATGTTATGTCATCTTCAAAAAACACTTTGTCTCCTTAATAATTGTTTCTTAGTCGTCCTTAATCACCTCTGTGTTGCTTTATTTATGCCTAAGTTAAGCTTCAAAGTTCACTAAATTCTAACACAAGGCTGAATCCCAAATGCCTCTCTAATATCCAATCAAGATCACTAATTGGTCTGTGATAATGCACTAGGGTGTCATTGTACACCCTAGTGCATTAATAAATCTTTTATTCTAAAGAGGAATAAGAGAAATATGAAGAGAAACTTAAAAGATTAACAAAACTGTCCACCAACTCCGTGTTCCATTTTCCTTACATTTTGGATATAAAGCACTACTCTCATTCACATTAGGATATGGGAATGAGAAGAATATGTAGAAGGATATGTGTTGGTGGAGCAAAGTAATTGGTTAAATAAACAAACAAATCATAATATGTTCATAAATAAATTGTGTTTGTAAGACTGTATAAAAGCAATATCACACTCAAGCTCATGCTGATATCCAGCACAACAGCACTCCATCCCATGTGATATTGCTTAATTTTAACATGGCACAACTGGTGTTGGTTTTAAAATGGCTTCAGCAAATAATGTGACTCAATTTTAATACTATGTTTGGATAATAAATCTATCCCATGATTCATAACGGAATTTCTCTGGAATGGAACTCTGGTTGGAGAAAAGTAATCTGCCCTGCTGTTCTAGTGTGCAGTTCAGCATCAGGTCAAAAGGTGGCAGTCTAATACAATAATACTAGGGTTATAATGTTGAACAACACATTCCTGTACTTGCTGTACATTTTGTGGTAATGTTTTCCTGTAAGGTATATATGATGTATATTATATGACCAAAATGTTTTTTCTATTTCTCTTATACATGTAATGACCTACAGAGTTTTGGGATGGCTTTTCACTAGATTTTTTGAGCATGACCATGGGGGTTGTTCTCATTCAGTAAGAAGAGCATTATTGAGGTTAGGAATTTATATTAGAAGGGGAGGTCTGATGTGGAAACACTGCTCGGGTTTTTCCAAAAGTGTTCAGTGAGGTTGAGGTTAGGACTTTGACACGGGACACTCACATTCTTCCACACAAATCTTGGCAACATTATGAGAACCATGAACCATGCCATCACTCACTCACCATCTATACTGCTTTACCCTGTGTTCAGGGTCGCGGGGGTCCTGGAGTCTATCCCAGGAGACTTAGGGCATGAGGCGGGGTACACCCTGGACTCTGAACATGTAGTTTGCACAAAGGCAATAAAGATGAATCTAATCTAATTTAATCTAATCTAATCTACATGTCCTTGCCATAACACACAACTTGAACCAAGTTAAACAGATGATGTGGTATTCTTTTGGCCACGAGCCCTTCTCCCTATTCACACCTTTCCATCACTCTGGTTAAAATCATCTTGTAGCAGAACTGAGCAGGCAAGGAAACCTTTTTAGAGGTTCGCTTGCAAAGACTAATCTGGTCTTTGGGCTCTTAAGTGTTACCAGTGGTTTGCATTTGGAAGTCATCCATCCATCTAGGAACCTCTGTAGTCCGACTAGGGACTGTGGGGGCCAGTGGTGACCGCTGTATTTATTCCCATTTTGTCCTCCGGTCAACATTCACACACAACCGGCAATTTGGAAATGCCAATTGGCCTAATCTGCATGTTTTTGGAGGAAACCGGGGAACCCAAAGGGAACCCACCGAGCACATAGGGAGCACATGCAAACTCCATGCACACAGACCCGACATGGGGATCGAACCCAGGACCTGGAGGTGCAAGGAGACAGTGCTAACCACTAAGCCATCGCGTCGCCATTTTGAAGCAAACCATTTGTTTTTACATTCATGAAAACATTTCTTAATTGTAGACGATGACGATGATCCACTTAGCTCCTGTTCTTGTTCTTGGATTGGCTTTTCCTCCTCACATCTGTGAGTCTCTACTCTAGGGGTCTTAGTCCTTTTGGTGTTGCTGAGCTCGTCAGTGCATTCCTTCTTTTAAAAAAAAATTTTTTTAGCTTGATGATGAGCTCATCTGATTGCACTGAATCAGATGAGCTGAAATTGTGAGTTCCCATGAACAGCTACCAAATGCAAACTCAACACTTGGGACCAACTCTACACCATGTGTCATGAAAGAAACTAGCCATCAAATATCTAGTCTCCAATTACTTTGGAGTCTGTAAAATGAAAACCTGAAAGGCTAGTCTTCAATCACAGCTTGACTGCACAATGAGAAAAAGACATGAAAAATTGTCGTGTAGAAGAAAATTGTATTGCTGTCCAAATAGTTATGAACCTGACTGTACTTCATGCACCATTGTTTTCCCACATCTGCTCAGCTCTAATGAGCTGTCCATGGCCCTCCCATTTGTTCGTTCTTAAACACGGTGTGTTCAAGTCAAACCGGGACTTTTGTTTCTGCAGAATCGTAGAATCGTAGTTATGAGAGTAAAGACTATTTATTTATTTCTCAGTGTAATCCCCTGCACTAATGCTTTCACTAATGCTCGGATCCCGTCAAGGTTGAAAGCTATCTCAGTACACCAGAGCCATGATTTGACTGCCTACTTCACGTCTGAAACACTGGCCTCCCAGGAAGTGGATGGTTGTAACAACACATTTGGGATACTTGTACATGTGTGTTTTCTTGGATCCAAGCCCAAGCCTAAGTGCTTTGAAAAACAGATCTTTAGAAATGTAGAAGTTATTATTTCTTCATTATTAACATAAAATTCCATTATTATTATTATTATTATTGTTGTTGTTTTTATTATTTATTTAGTTTCGCCCATTTGCAATAATGATTGACATGGGTGTGATGTACTGTAAAAGCTGCTGTCAAACTCCTTTCATATGGTCTCTTGAGACTTGATTAAGTTGAAGAGGGCGGTAATTTTGTTTCCTCCTCTCTCACATGGTGGTTCATTAGCGAGTCTGTCTGGAGACTGTGAGATCGATCAGGAGAGCCTCAGTGCCTCACACTAACTATAGATATTCTGCCATGCGTGCCAGCAGCTCCTTCCCTCAGGCCTTCTTCACAGTCTGTCACTAAATGCTCGGCATGGACACGAGAATGATGAAAACGAGGCCCTAAACACCCAAAACGCACATTAACAAGTCACCGAGTTGACTGATTTCTCCCTGGATTGATTAGTTCTGCATCACTAAGTACAGTGTGTATTAAATCACTTAAAAAGGCCTGTAGTTTTAAGTCTGAGGTGGAGAGTAAATACGTGAGATATTCACTGGTAGACAAAGTACAAAACTGAGTTTAAAATAAAAATACAAATGTCTATGATATTCTTTTCATTATTAGATATTAATGTATTAATGCTACAGTTTCTGCAGTCTGTGTGTATCCACTCCTGCTACATTGAAAAGGAGTTACAAAGGTGAAAAAGAGGAATAAAAGAATAGATGATGAGTGTGTGTGTGTGTGAGAGAGAGAGAGAGAGAGAGAGAGAGAGTCATAAGACAGAAAACAGTAAGAAAGGAGGAAGAGGGACTGAGAAGGAGAGATAGAGGTGAGAAAGTGGAGTAAGAAAGCATGATAAAATGAGAGATGAGAAAGAAAGAGAGACAGGGAAAGAAAGAAAGAAACAGAGATGAGAAAGAGAGAGGTAAAGAAGGAAAGAGAAATGGAAAGATGAGAGAGAAAGAGAGACAGGGAAAGAAAGAAAAAAAGAAAGAAGAAAGGAAGGAAGAAATGGAGAGATGAGGAAAGAAAGAAAGAAAGAAAGAAAGAAAGAATGAAAGAATGAAAGAAAGAAAATAAACTAAAGAAAGAAAGAAACTGAGGGATGAAAGAGAAAGAGAGACAGAAGGAAGGAAGGAAGGAAGGAAGGAAATGTAGAGATGAGAGAGAAAGAGATACAGAGAAAGAAAGAATGAAAGAAAGAAGACAGGAAGGAAGGAAGAAATGGAGAGATGAGGAAAGAAAGAAAGAAAGAAAGAAGGAAAGAAAGAAAGAAAGAAAGAAAATAAACTAAAGAAAGAAAGAAACTGAGGGATGAAAGAGAAAGAGAGACAGAAGGAAGGAAGGAAGGAAGGAAGGAAATGTAGTGATGAGAGAGAAAGAGATACAGAGAAAGAAAGAATGAAAGAAAGAAGACAGAAGGGAAAGAAATGGAGAGATGATAAAGAAAGAAAGAAACTAAAGAAACAAAGAAGTGGAGAGATGAGAGAAAGAGAGATGGGGAAAGAATGGAAGGAAGGAAAGAAAGAAACGGAGAGATGAGAAAGAAAAAGAAAGAAACTAAAGAAAGACAGAAGGAAAAAAGGAAGGAAAAAAAGAAATGGAGAGATGATCTGTTTTTTCACACTGTTTTAACTCCGCGTCAAACAAGTAGTCACACATTTTATTCAGTGCTATTTCCTTTCAGAAAACAAGTTTCCGTTCTACAGTACGTACTCTCCTAGAAGTAACAACCCAATTAGCGGCTGCTGCTAAATAATGAATTATTGATAACATAATTTATAATTGCTTTGTGCCCCAGAACAGCGGTAGCTCTCGTGAGATTACTTCAGGCCGCGGTCGAGGTCTTTGGGACAATAATGTAGGAGCAAAGTCAATACCTGATAAAGCTGAGTAATGTGTGTGTGTGCTGGTCAGGTCTGAGCTATAGAAGAGTTAAGCAAGCGTGACACTCTTCCAGCCAGTTCTTAATGACGCTTTATACGGGATTACAAACTGACAGTCTTTGTTGTAGCTAAGGGGTTTAAAAGACATGAAATCAGAACGCTCCTATGCTTAGTGCTTTCTTAGCATCCAGACATACACTGTAAAGTACGAGAAAAAGTACCTTTTGTTTGAGGACAACTTGCACTGCGCTAGAGGAGGAATGCAATGTCACCATCTAGTTGACATTTGCATTCCACAAAACAATTGGAAGACCTTTGAGGGCAAAGCTGGCCTGTTAGGGCGGGACGGTGTCCATCCCACTCGGGAAGGTGCTGCTCTCATTTCCTGTAGTATAGCTCATAGTCTCAGTAGAGGCCTAGTTAATCCAGAGCCCAGGCCAGGGAGCAGACAGACAGGCTAAACCAACCGTCTGCTAGCTGCATAGAGTCGTCACTCAGGGTTCATCATATTGAGACTGTGTCTGTTCCCCGAGCTAAGCAAAAATTTAGTCTGTGTTAATAATTTAATTAACATAAAGACCACAAACTCGGATCACACTGAATGCGCAGCCTGCAGCCTCATGCGTAGGCTGCTATTTAAATTTTTTTTATTCAAAAAAATTTTTCAAGTTTACTAAATTGAGTTTTCAAGAATACTAAATTGAAACTTTATTTTTTTAGGTTTAATAATTTTTTGTTATTAAAATTTAAAAATTGAAGTTTCTGTTTCAAAGTTTACAGATAATGGCTAATTTGTATGCCATTGATATGTTCAGTGTTCATGTATACTGTTTAATAAACACTTCTGGCACTTTTTTCGAGTCTCTTCATTAGTTTTGTTTTTCCTGTAAATGATTCAATAAATACCGTACCGTGCCATTCATACCGAGGTATTACCGTACCGTGAAGTTTTGATACCGTTACATCCCTACTGTGGACGCTATGCATCACTTCATGTGCATCATGTCATCCCTGATGCGCCGTCGCTCTAGAATAGGGTCAATCCAAACTCATCGAACCACATGACCATTTTCCATTGCTCCCAATCTTTATTCAAGACTTCTTTTCTAATTAGTCTCAGTAACATGTGGTTTTCTCAGGTCCACCACAGCTGTTTAGCTTCAATCCTGTGAGTTCTCATCACATTGTATTGTGTATGGAAATGCTCTTACTTGCAATACTAAATATAGCTATAACTGTATAGTATAGTATGTATAGTTATAACTATAACGCCTTGTGCCCTAAGCCCTGGGATAGGCTCCAGGCCCCCCGCAACCCTGAATACAGGATAAAGCGGTATAGACGATGAGTGAGAGTAAGTGAGTTCTTAACCCAGTTCCAGCAATTTCAAATCTCCTTCGTTGTTTTCTTTGCCTGATGGAAAGCACAATAATTTGACCCTTCTGTAATAGTGACAGTGTTTTGGCTACTGTAAGTAGTGCACAATGTGTCCCTACTCTATACATTTTAATCCATCACCATATTCAACCAAAGCCTATGGTTTGATTTGAAATTGTCATAACATTAGCATATTAATAGCGAATACTATTTAGTAGCAAAACACCCATTTAGAAATGTTTTTCCGCTTTTCAGAAAATATGTCTATCAAAACATATTCCTTGGTCATTTTATTCCATCTATTGTCTTTATGTTAGAAACTATTGGCTTAATTATTATTTTTATCACATTTTGCCTTTCTTAATTAAGCTTAAAAATCATTGTGGAATAAAAGATGCTCCTCAGATGTGTGTGTGTGCTTGACCCTGAGAGTCCTGCACTAGTATTTCAGTCACTGAAATGTGTCAAGAGTGTCAGAGTGGAACTGCTCATCAAATACGATAAACATAATCAAACCCTAATAATGATGGCGAAAGCCAGCCATCTGGAAGAGACAAAGAGAGAGACAAAGAGAGAGACAAAGAGAGACAGTAAACAAACCAAGCTGAAGTCAGAGAGATTTAATATAACTGTACAAGAGGAAAACTTTATGCTCATTGGGAATTCATATCATTACCCAGTTGTCAAGATGGTTAGATAGCTAAGACTCCTGACTGCATATTATGCGGTTTGATATGCGGCATTAACTTCACTATGAACGTGTGTTGTCTTGGCAGTCATAACCATAGGATTAGTCCATGCAGTTATGGACAGTGTCACGAAAGCTTCTTCCTCAAGTAGAATTTACCAGCTACACCAGAGAGAGTAAATCCACAATCATGTGTCCTTCAGCTTTAAAAAATAAATATACAGTGTATAAGGTGTTAATCTATAGTATATAACTATACTATCTAAGTTCTACATTGGACACTAAAACAAGACAAGACCAAGTTCAGTTTCAGTAAACCTGTGCACACTTGAGCCTCAGGTCCCTGTTCCTGTCTGGTAGGACAGAGGGTGTGCTCTTCTTCTGTCCTTGTGTATTCTGATGTATGCTTTTCTGCTCACCTCAGTCATAACGAGTGGTTATTTGAGTCACCGCAGCCTTCCCGTCAAACTTGGACCAGTCTGTCAAACTACGTAGAACACTGGATGTTTTTTCACACCATTCTGTATAAACACTAGTCACTGTTGTGTGTCATAATCCCAAGAGATCTGCTGTTTCTGAAAATCTCTAACCAGCTTGTCTGGCAAACAGTAACCATGCCAAGTCAGTGACATCACATTCTCCCTATTCGGATGTTTAATGTGAATACTAACGTAGACTTGTATTTGCAGGATTTCATGTACTGCCATGTGATCGTCTGATTAGATAACTGCACAAATTACTGAACCTTTTAAAGTGTCTGGTGGGGGAAAAAAAGGCATTTGGAAATTGGTGTAGTTCAGTGCAAAAGTCTTGAGTCACCCCTAATTTCTTCATATTTTGCTTTAAAAGAGCCAGACTTTCTTTGTATTTAGTTTTGCCTGAGGAATAGTTCTCCTGGTGTTCTGAGGTCTCTCATTATCTCATATTAGTTCCTGTATCTGGCCAGTTTCAAAGGAATGTTTTTTTCTAATTGAATTCAGTTTAATATAAAGAAATGAGAGTGGCTCGAGACTTTTGCACATTTTGTGTAATTTTATAAATTCATCAGAAGATGAATACAAAGCTGGCAGTTTGTTTTATACCTAAGAAGTATAAAATTAATATAACAAATATGAAACTTTAAATATAGCCACATTATGGTACAATTGTATAAGGAATATCATGATGCATCTAAGCAGTTATTACGTTTTCCATCCATTAATTCTACCCCAAGTACACTGTGTGTCCACCAGTGCAGCTAAAGATCTGGCCCAATTAAGAAGAATGACAAATCAGATTAGGAAAAAACAGCCTTGATTTGCACAGTGCATGCCTGGATTTACGGGGTGATGCAGGACAGTCTTCAGTCATCAGGCACATAATTTTTCCATCGAGTTCTTACGCTCATCATACAGGAACACATTTGTATCTCCCAAACCTGTTGATCTCAATATACAGTACAGTGGAACCTCGGATTACGAGTAACGCGAATTACGAGTGCTTTGGAATACAAGCCCACTTCCGGAATTATGCTCGTAACCCGAGGTTCCATTGTATATCTTACAAAAATCGCAAGAGACAAGAGCCTTTGTCATTGCACGAAAACTAGGATTGGTGTCAGTCCACGGAGTCTACTGACAATGGACCTGTCTGACACAAGTAAGGACACAAGTCATGCATACATTCTTCATCAATTCATTCCTGCTGAAATGAAATGAATTTTATAAAATGACTCCGCCCTCAAACACAAATCTGTAGTCACATTCTCAACACAACTTTATAGTTCATTATTTTCCACCAACCACCATGATTAATCAGTCTGGATCTTCCCCAACTTCTTCCAAACCTGTGACTGAGCACGCCCCACCCCCCTGTTCTGGCTGTTCCTGTATGGTGGGTAAGTTACCCTGCTTGGGAGAGCGCTTGCGCAGACTAAGAAGAAACGCCTGAGGCAAAGAGAAGATGTCCACGTTGTTACCGAGGTCGATCCACACCAGAGCAGGGAAGCTTCTCGGTTCCTTGAGAGCATCGGTGAGCTGACGCAGGATTCCTCGGGTCAGCCGGTTGCCGTTGAGTGCGAGGCTCTCGAGAGCAGGCAGAGCGGACAACGTGGGCAGCATCATCATCAGAGTATCGTCTGTGAGCTCTGTGAAACCCAGCTCGACGCTACGAATACGGGCAGAGTTGCGCTGAAGATGCAGCACTAGGCGTTCCGCATCACGGCGCGAAAGTGGGAGGCCGGATAAATCCACGGTGCCATCCGGCGACACGGAGAGAACCGCCTTCAGACTGAGAGAGAAAGAGAGAGAGAGAGAGAGAATAAATGGTTCCATTAAAGGGGTACAGTATAAATAACGTGCATTTAATCTGTTTCTGCTTTTTGTACCATCATGGTAGAATGAAATGTTGGTTTGCTACATCTCTCAAATATAATAATGATTATTTCAGTGCTCTAAATTGCCTCTGTGTAAATAAGACTGTGGAAGATGTGTGGCGATTAAATGGTCAGGTCTCCTATCTAATTCCAAAACTATTTGTAGTTTGTTATTGATCAGTTTGAGGTGTTTTAAAATCAGTCAGGTCTTTCTCATCTTCCTCTTGACAGTATACCACTGATTCCCTTTTTGGATCTGGTCAGGCGAGTTGGAAAGCCAGTTAACCACAGTAATATCATTATAGGAAAATCAGTTAGTGGTAGTTTTGTCAATGTGGGCAGATGCTTAGTACTACTGCAAAAGGAAATCAGCTTCTCCATAAATCTTGTCAGCAGAAGTGCCCTAAAATCTCCTGGAAGACAGCTGAATTGACTTTGGACTTGATAAAATACAGTGGACCAGCACCAGCAGATGATATTGTGACCCAGATCATTACTGCCTGTGGAAACTTCACACTGAACTTCAAGCAGTTTGGATGCTGTGCCTCTGCTCTCTTCCTCCAGACTCTAGAACCTTGATTTCCAAATGAAATGCAAAAGTTACTTTCACCTGGAAAGCCGACTTTGGACCACTGCGCAACCATCCAGTTCTTTTTTCTTCTTAGCCCAGGTAAAACAATGTCTATGGTTCCGGAGTGGCCTGATGCTAGGGATGCAACAGTTGTAGCCCATTTCCTGAGGATGCCTGTGCATGGTGGCTCTTCATGCACTGACTCCAGCCTCATTCCACTCCTTGTGAAGCTTTCCAATTGACTTTGCTTGACAATCTTTTTAACATCCCTGTTGCTTGTGCACCTTTTACCACACGTTTCCCTTACAATCAACTTTTCCTGAATATGCTTTGATACAGTACCTTCTGTGGCTTATACAGTGGTGTGAAAAACTATTTGCCCCCTTCCTGATTTCTTATTCTTTTGCATGTTTGTCACACTTAAATGTTTCTGCTCATCAAAAACCGTTAACTATTAGTCAAAGATAACATAATTGAACACAAAATGCAATTTTTAAATGAAGGTTTACGTTATTAAGGGAGAAAAAAAACTCCAAATCTACATGGCCCTGTGTGAAAAAGTGATTGCCCCCCTTGTTAAAAAATAACTTAACTGTGGTTTATCACACCTGAGTTCAATTTCTGTAGTCACCCACAGGCCTGATTACTGCCACACCTGTTTCAATCAAGAAATCACTTAAATTGGAGCTACCTGACACAGAGAAGTGGACCAAAAGCACCTCAAAAGCTAGACATCATGCCAAGATCCAAAGAAATTCAGGAACAAATGAGAACAAAAGTAATTGAGATCTATCAGTCTGGTAAAGGTTATAAAGCCATTTCTAAAGCTTTGGGACTCCAGCGAACTACAGTGAGAGCCATTATCCACAAATGGCAAAAACATGGAACAGTGGTGAAACTTCCTAGGAGTGGCCGGCCGACCAAAATTACCCCAAGAGCACAGAGACAACTCATCCGAGAGGCCACAAAAGACCACAGGACAAGATCTAAAGAACTGCAGGCCTCACTTGCCTCTGTTAAGGTCTGTGTTCACGACTCCACCATAAGAAAGAGACTGGGCAAAAACGGCCTGCATGGCAGATTTCCAAGGCGCAAACCACTTTTAAGCAAAAAGAACATTAAGGCTCGTCTCAATTTTGCTAAAAAACATCTCAATGATTGCCAAGACTTTTGGGAAAATACCTTGTGGACCGACAAGACAAAAGTTGAACTTTTTGGAAGCTGCGTGTCCCGTTACATCTGGCGTAAAAGTAACACAGCATTTCAGAAAAAGAACATCATACCAACAGTAAAATATGGTGGTGGTAGTGTGATGGTCTGGGGTTGTTTTGCTGCTTCAGGACCTGGAAGGCTTGCTGTGATAGATGGAACCATGAATTCTACTGTCTACCAAAAAATCCTGAAGGAGAATGTTTGTCAACTCAAGCTGAAGCGATCTTGGGTGCTGCATCAGGACAATGACCCAAAACACACCAGCAAATCCACCTCTGAATGGCTGAAGAAAAACAAAATGAAGACTTTGGAGTGGCCTAGTCAAAGTCCTGACCTGAATCCTATTGAGATGTTGTGGCATGACCTTAAAAAGGCGGTTCATGCTAGAAAACCCTCAAATTATGCTGAATTACAACAATTCTGAAAAGATGAGTGGGCCAAAATTCCTCCAGAGCGGTGCAAAAGACTCGTTGCTAGTTATCGCAAACGCTTGGTTGCAGTTATTGCTGCTAAGGGTGGCCCAACCAGTTATTAGGTTCAGGGGGCAATTACTTTTTCACACAGGGCCATGTAGGTTTGGATTTTTTTTCTCCCTAAATAATAAAACCCCTCATTTAAAAACTGCATTTTGTGTTTACTTGTGTTATCTTTGACTAATAGTTAAATGTGTTTGATGATCAGAAACATTTTGTGTGACAAACATGCAAAAGAATAAGAAATCAGGAGGGGGGCAAATAGTTTTTCACACCACTGTATATAAGATGTCGATAACTGTCTTCTGGACAACTGTCAAATCAGCAGTTTTCCTCATGCCGTAATCATTGAAATTAAAACCAAATGAAAAAAAAAAAAGACTTATCTGTCTTTATGTGTAATGAATCTAGAATATGTGCTAATCACTTTTGAATTAAATTACTAAAATAAAATAATAAATCATAATATTCTAATTAATTGAGCTTTTATTGTTAATTACAGTATAAATAAGGTAAAGGTGAACTGATGACTGTTTAACATTGTAACAATAAAATGTTTTTCTATTTAACTGAAAAGACTCAAGACTATGAACATATACATAGATTTTTTGCAATAAGTAAGAATTTTATAGTGTGCTCTTGTGGAATTTCAATAAAAAAATTAAATAAAAGAGTAAGCAAGATGTATGAGAATGAAAGCAAGAGTGTTAGGAGATAAAAGAATAAAAAGGGACAGAAGGAGAGAAAAGTATGTACCCTGATGCCTGGTGAGGAAGACACACTTTGTATAAAAATGATGAATATGTTTAATATACAGGGCATTCAAATATGTGTGCGTGTGTGTGTGTGTGTGTGTGTGTGTGTGTGTGTGTTTGAGTTTTGAGAGAGCGAGAGAAATTTCAAAACCCAATATTGAATTAATTGACAGCTTCCCACACAACAATATAACCAAGTAATATCACACAAACACACACACACACACACGCGCACACACACATTTTAACTTCCCTACGCAGCTAAACCTCTGTCTTTATACATGTACATGTTGGAACCCATAGAGAATAACGCAGGCACAAACTCAACTCCTTTCGCGTCCATACACACACACGTACACACATTCACACACACACACACACACACACACACACACACACACACACACACACACACACACACACACACACACACACACACACACAAGCGTAGTTCTCCCTCAAGGGAAACATACACGCCTGCACAAATAGTCTGTTCCTCTGAGTGTAAACAACAAAGAGCGTGCTTCTATTTGATGAGTCATGATCAGGAAGCACTGTGCTGTTTGATTTCTGTCCTCTTCTAAACTGCATGTATTAACAGGACAGACTGGAACAGTTTGATGAAGGGGAGAGAGAGACAGAGAGAGAGAAAGAGAGAGAAAGAGAGAGAGACAGAGAGAGAGAAAGAGAGAGAGACAGAGAGAGAGAGACAGAGAGAGAGAGAGAAGCAGAGAGAGAGACAGAGAGAGAGACAGAGAGAGACATAGAGAGAGAGAGAGAGAGAGAGAATGAGTGACAGTATTGGACAGGCTAGGTTTTACACTGTTGTTCATTTCTTGTGCTTTCAGTGTTGTTACTTTCTCTTCTCCATCAATACCAGAATTATGGGTCCCATAAAAATGTCCATTTAATATCATATTTTACCAAAATTATACTTTTTTTGGGGGGGTGGCACGGAGGTGTAATGGGTCTCACAGTGGCCTCGCCCCTCCAGGGTCAGGTTTCTGTTCCCGTCTGTGTGTGTGGAGTCTGCATGTTTTCCCCGTGCTTGGGGGGTTTCCTCCGCATTCCTCCAACAGTTCAAAGACATGCAGATGAGGTTAACTAGCATTCCCTAACTGCCCATAGTGTGTGTGTGTATGTGTGTGTGTGCCCTGCAGGCTTAGGATAGGCTCCAGATCCCTGTGACCCTGTACACAGGATGAGCGATATAGAAGATGAATGGTGCTTTTTTTGGCTCTTGCTCATGATTGGTAATGTAATGGTGTTGGAGTCAGGCCTATTATGGCGCTTTTCCACTGCATAGTACGGCACGACACGGTTCAGTTCTACTCACTTTTGGGGGGTTTTTCACTGGGAACAGTACATAGTACCTGGTCCTTTTTTCAGTACCACCTCAGCCGAGGTTCCAAGCGCGCCGAACCGTTACCAAAACGTGACGTGTAAACTCTGCTGGTCACTGATTAGCTGGAGAAAATTGTCATTACTGCGTCACCGAACTTGCGACACGAGACACAACAGAACCGCTATATTTAGAACAGCCAGAGAAGGATCGCACGCACCTTTTTGTATTAACCGTCGGTCTCTTTTGAAACAAACTCCTTCGTCTCGCTGTTAAAAACATCCACACGCCGAGAATGAAGAACACCATGCCGTCAATATGCTCCATTGTTGTGTGTTTGTTTGTGGCGCGTTTATGATGACGTCACGGCAGTAGCGGCGCCGCGCGCGTGAGTAATCCCGCCCACGCTAAAGTGTTACTACACTGCAGTGGAAGCGCAAACCGAGCCAAACTGAGCCGAACCGAAGTGAGTTGAACTGAACCGTGTCGTGCCGTACTATGCAGTGGAAAAAAGGCATTAGTGTTGCTAGCTGTTTACATTAAAACTAATTTCTCAGAAGTTGAAAAATACAAATAATTATAGTGACACAAATGAAACACACACGCCATGTCTGTATAGATGTTTCTGTGGCTATTCTAAAACAGCCAAGAAAGATAAAAAACAATTGGGCTTATTTTTGTACACTTTTGTACACTTTTGGCTACTTTACCAAGGAATCAAAAAAGTTTTTTTTTTTGGTTTCTTTTTCTTTAAACATTTATTTATTTATTTATTGTAATAAAAATAAATTTTCATGCTAAATGTCCACAAATCAAACCTCAGACGATGAAGTTTTCAGATCAGCGGTCGGTTTACACAATTTTATATCCCAACTTCACGCTTTGTTGTTTTTTCGGCTGCTCCCTTTAGGGGTCGCCACTGTGAAAATCTTTTCTGCATATTTGATTCGGTGCAGGTTTCACACCAGATGCCGTTGCTGATGGAACCCTTCTTTTTGCATTCCGGCTTGGGATCAACACTATGATTACCCACCATACCACAGGCAAGGATGCTCCCTCTCCAGCACCCCCATCCACCAGCGCCCCTAGTGGGCGATTTCACGTCGCTGCTATTAAACACAATGAGCGCCGCTACAAAGCCCGTGTAAAAGCCATCGATAGGATGACGAACACTCGTGGATAGCTAAAAATAACGCTACTGGCCATGGAGACATGTAAACAAAACCCTTAAGCTCACTTTGAGGAATGTTTACATATTTGAAGATTGTCTCTTTCTACATAACCCCATTATTAAATCTGTAATAAAATAAAAGTGTGAGTATGCTATTTAATCAGTCTTTCATTGCTCGATTCAATTCATTATATTGATGAGTCAAACTTTTATTCAGAATCGAATCAAATTTTATATTATTTAGGTAAACTTACAAATGCTAAATGGTCTAAATGTAATACCACAACTGTACATTGGTAGCGGGTTGATATTCGCCCTATTGAAAAATAAGATAAGACTTTCACCGATGGCAATGTTAAATTTTTATAAGTTGCGTTGAATGTTGCAGGCTAAATGTCATGTCAGTTAGTCGCAACTTGACCTGAACAAATGCTAGTAGCCTACTCAGTTACCGTTTCAGGAAAAATCCAGTAGGTGGTGCTGTAATACCTTCCATAATGGTGATGAGGCGTACCTATGCGATGTGTTTTCAAGTTAAAGAAATTATCAGCCGTGTGGGAGTACTCTACTGCCTCAGATTATGATCAGAGATATACAGTTTTTAATATATAGTTCAGTGACATTTCAAATGGAAGATGCTACAAGCAAGAATTTTTTTCCTCTCCAATTGCTTTTGCAACAGTATTTAATTTATGGTTGATTTATGGTAAAAATATTTTTTTATGTTGGCCTATTTAAGTACTGAAATTTTTTTTTGCATCTGAGACTAAAAAAGCCTCGAAAACAGTTCACAAACACAAATCCATTGTGTGACAGAAGGTTGTTTCATATATTTGTATGAATGAATTTGCTCAAAGATAAGAAGTGTGATTGCTGTAAAACGTTTGAGTTTTTATAATAATGCCATTTTTTCTCTGCTACGTACAAAGCCCCATTGGTGACATTATGAAGAAATTTTATGGCCACAACCAGCTAAGGCGTGAGAACAAGACACTACACTGTGGCATGAGAAACAAATAGTATAATGAAATGGCCATGAAATATTATGTTGTGGTCATAACTTAATAGTGAGATACGATATGATACTCTGTTAGTATTCTGTAGATAAATGACTATCTTTATGTACTCACTGACATGTAGCACAACAATCATCATGTCACATCTGGGACATCAATGATCTCATTACCATACGTTCTTATGTCATGACCACGCATTATACTATTTTGTTCCCATACTATATAGTAATTCGTGGCCACAACAAAGTATCTCATACCCACACCTTAGTAAGTTGTGGCCACAACTTAACAGATCATTCCCACACCTTAGTGAGTCGTGGCCACAACAAAGTATCTCATTCCCACACCTTAGTAATTTACATTTACATCATTTACATTTAGGCATTTGGCAGACTTACATTTTTATCTCATTACACATCTGAGCAGTTGAGGGTTAAGGGCCTTGCTCAAGGGCCCAACAGTGGCAACTTGGTGGTTGTGGGGTTTGAACCTGGGATCTTCCGAACCGTAGTCCAATGCCTTAACCACTGAGCTACCCCTGGCCCCCGTGGCCACAACATAGTACCTCATTCCCACACCTTAGTAAGTCATGGCCACAACACATTACCTCATTCCCACACCTTAATAAGTCATGGCCACAACATAGTATCTCATCCCCACACCTTAGTAAGTCATGGCCACAGCATAGTATCTCATCCCCACACCTTAGTAAGTCGTGGCCACAACATAGTATCTCATTCCCACGCCTTTGTAAGTCGTGGCCACAGCATAGTATCTCATCCCCACGCCTTTGTAAGTCGTGGCCACAACTTAGTATCTCATTCCCACGACTTAGTAAGTTGTGGCCACAACACATTATCTCATTCCCACACATTAATAAGTCGTGGCCACAACATATTATCTCATTCCCACACCTTAATAAGTCATGGCCACAACATAGTATCTCATTCCCACGCCTTTGTAAGTCGTGGCCACAACTTAGTATCTCATTCCCATGCCTTAGTAAGTCATGGCCACAACACATTATCTCATTCCCACACCTTAGTAAGTCATGGCCACAACATAGTATCTCATTCCCACACATTAGTAAGTCATGGCACACACTCGCACACACTCTACATAGACAAAAAGCCTGAAAGACATGCATGGAATGAAAACTGAAGCAAGTGAAAAGCCATTGTTAAAAGGGCAAGTTGTCAGCTCACTGTTCAATACTAACACAATTAGCGAGGCTTTCCCAATAATGGACAGCTTCGACCACCATGGCTCAGATCTATAGGCTCTGCCATCTAGCCATTAGGCAGAAAAGTTATCAGTATGCTGCAAGGGAGCCAGTAAATCGCAGTGACTCAGTGAGGGTTGGGGGAAGGAGGATGAGGCTGACAGATGGAAATGTGAAGCACACATTAAATAAGAATGTTATTGTGCCATTTAAACCAGACCGAAGGATCGTTCATGACAAACGAAAATAAGGTTAACAACCTGTCATGTTCTACATCGCAGCCCAAACATACTAGGTCCTGCTGTTTTCTTCTATTAAATATGCACATTTTATATTAATAAACAACGGCTCGGGGGTACTTTTCCTGCTTTCCTGATGTCAAGTATTAGGGCATGTCTATCTGATTAACTATAAAAGTAAAGTAATAAAAGGGAGCCTCTTGTGTATACATATTACATCAAAGTTCAGTGGGTTCACGACAATTGATTAGGCAAGAGGTAATACATGTCCAAGCATAATTAGAATAGCGAATATGAAAATCTCTCGATATTGTCACACCTTAGTTTTTTGCTAACTATGCTTTTAGGAAGTACTATCAATTAACTTGAGACAATTTCTAGAAGTGAGCTAGAAATGAGTTCATTATAATAGTTGAAACTACACTGCCCAGCCAAAAAGTCACCACTCGAATTTAAATAATCAAAGAGTTAAGAGGCCAATCCATTAGATTATTACCATGTCAGAAGATGTATCCGGTGGTCGGAGCAAAGATTTGAAAACGGTCATATTATTGGCCTGCGTCAAGCAAAGAAAACAACTAAGGAGATTGTTGAAACTATTAAATCTGTTAATCGCATTATTAAAGGCTGGAAGGATAGTCAAGGAAATGTGGTTAAAAAAAACATCCTGAGTTAGTGTAATGGGAGATCACTTAAACACTTCATATCATAAAGAACAGTAGAACTCACAGCTATGCTTAATATAATGAAAACATTTGAACATTTGTAATAAGAACATTTGCACACATGCAATGCCAAGAGAACTCAAGGGATTGGGACTAAACAGCTGTGTAGCCTTAAGAAAACCACAAGGCTTCAATTTGCTATGGAACATTAAGAATGGACTGTGGAGCACTGGACAAAGGTCATATGGTCTGATGAGTCCAGATTTACCCTGTTCCAGAATGATGGGTGTATCAGGGTAAGTAAAGATGAAGATGACGTGATGTACCCATCATGCATAGTCCCTAATGTACATGTCTGTGGGACAGTGATATGATCTGGGGTTTTACTATTATTGATCAGGTCTAGGTCCAGCAATCTGGTTATGTGTCCAAAAAATGAGGTCAGCTGATAACCTGAATGTACAGAATGACCAGGTTTTCTCCAGAGATTTCAGAACTCCACCCTATTGGGAATCTTTGGGATGTGCTGGGGAAGACTTTACGCAGGGCTCGGAGAGAAATTAATGCAACTCTAGACAGAAATAAATGTTTCGACATTGCGTAGGCTTATCGAAGCAATGCCATGGTCGTAATCAAAGCAAAAGGCAGGCCAATGAAATTTTAGAGCGTCTTAAGTTTTTTTTAGCCAGGCACTGTATATACAGTAACATTATCTTAATGTTCACTTTTTTATTCTTTTAACAAAAGCAGCTAGTCATCTTATAGCTTTTCTTGATTCTCCCTCATTTATATTATCAATTTACGTATTGTTAATTGTGTAGCATACCGTAGTAATGACTTATTGAACTGCATTCAACAAAATACTTTCATTTAGAACCGATTCAGACATGTATAGACTGTTACGAACAATTACGCATGAGTTCTTTCAGCTGATTTTTTAAAATGACTTTCCCCCATTTTTTCTACTTCCTCTGTAACTGTAATAGAGACAATGATTCAATTAGCTGATCATGGTACAGGTGCTTTCTCATTTCTTTCAATTTGCCTTTCCTTGTTTCCTTTCCTTGCTGTTTCTCCTCAAAAGGAAACAAGGACATGAGGAATCGAGGACAAACAAATTTGCAGTAAATTACCAGTTCTTGTGCACTTAAGTATTACGCTGAACAGGATATAACAAATGCATTAACACTGAATGGTGTCAAAGTCACTCGTCATCGGTCAGAAGAATTGATTTGCAATAGTCCTGGCTGCAAGTCAAGGCTACAAATCACTCTAATAGGAAATCATTTCTATAGTAACAACTCAATCACAGGGATCATAAAGAGATATGATTGATGACATAGTGATGTTTGCTGTGACCCTCCAGTGTCATATCGGTGCTTTAAAGCTGTTTATACAACAGTTAGTTCCGACCGAGTGATCTGAGTGGATGGGAGGATTTCCCAAGCGTGATAAGGGACAGTAACAGCACCTGGATGTTTAACTTTATGTATCACTCCACATCACAGGTCCACTAATTGGTAATTATACTAATGGTGCGAAATACTGAGAGGTACAGTCCGCCATACTGAGGGGAGAGCAGCTGCCAACCAAAAATCCCATTTAAAACCATTCAAGGACGCACTTTTAGCAAGAAAACACATCTGATAATGTTGTAATCTTAAACAACACTTTGTCTACGTACTGTAGTAACTGCTTCTAAGTCATTCAACGCCGTGTGTTGTTTTATTTAAACTAGCTTCTAACAAAAGGCTGAATCCCAAATCCCATTGTAACCGCTTTGTGGATCAATGCTTGTACACCCTACATTCCGTTTAACCAGGGCAGGTTCTAGACCAGACCAAAAGGGGGGGCAGTCAGAAATGTGAAGGGGGCATCATTTTCGAGCACAGTTTTTTTCCCTGTGCTTATAGTAACAGTATTGTCCTTGCTGAATTGTGCTGTTAGCTGCATCAGAAGCCTGGAGAAGTGGAATGCACTTTGTCAGGCCTCTACCTTCAGACCTGTCCAACTTGGGTGTCCCACTGGAAGACTAAGCTCCTCCTGGTATAGATCTTAAGGTCACTGAGGCACGCAAACCCCCTGGGTACGGTTTTCTGTGGGTACGGTTTGCTTTCACATATGCAGAGTTCTAAACGAACCAAAATAGACCGCGAAGCCCATCGGCACCGAACAGACTATTTTCAGAAAATCGTGCCACTTTCAGTAATCATGAAGGAACAGCTTTGGCGCTGATCCTCGCGCACTACATTGTACGTGCAAATCTTTATTTTCAGATAATTAATTTCGAACTCGATTCGCGGCTGGTTTATTCATTGCTTCCTGGTTTATTCATCGTGCGCCACTTCAGCGAGAAGAGACGTGCCATCCTCCTGAATGATCATTTTGTTATTAGTTAGCGATCTTCCTGCAGATCCATCAGGTAATCTGTTGGCCGATCAAAACAGCCCAGGCCCACATTTTTCATCTTTAATGTGAATACAGAGAGGCACTTAATTTCTTCGGCACTCTACGTTTCTCCGCGGTTTGATTTCATCGCGAGTAGATAGCTTGAAAAATTTAATGGGAATCAACAGGAAGTGAAAAGATTTTTACCCACAACCCCGTATCTCTTATACACAAAGTGCATTAAACTATACAATTTCGTCAGATTTGGTTTGGTTGCTTTCACACCAGACGAACCGCACCAAAGTAGAGCGGATAAAGCAGTCCGAGACCACCCCTTCAGGCAGGTCTCGGATCGAGTGAAGTACCGAGATTGCATTCACATCATCAACGCAAACGAACCGAACCAAGGGACCAAACATGTTTGATGGGCACCAAATGCTGTAGGTGTGAAAGCACCCTAAAACAGGTCGTTCCTGCTTGAAAACTATCTAATGTGGCTGAATTAAAACAATTATACAATGAAGAATGGGCCAAAATTCTTCCATAATTAAAAATAAAAATTATAAATAAATAATTTGGCATAAACAGTTACAGTACATATTAGATTTAGTGGGCAATTACTTTTTCACATAGGGCCAGGTAGGTTTGGACAGCTTTTTTCCTCTATAAAGTGAAACCATAATTTTTATTTGCTCAGGTTATCTTTGTGTAATATTTAAATGTATTTAATGTATCTGAATCATTTACGTCTAATAAATGAAAGAAAAAAAATCTAAACTTTTTCACAGCACTGTAGTAGCAATTGTATAAAAGCAATATCACATTCAAGGTAGTTACGATGCCTTCAGCACTAGGGCTGCACCCTTGTGCCTCTGCCATGCTGATATTCATCACAACAGCACTGCCTCATGCGTGATATTGCTTAAATCTAGATGTTGTGCCTCAGAGTGGCACAGTGGTAAAGTCCTATAGTCCAGAGATTGTGAGCTCGATTCCTGGATGATGCGGTAACCTCTCATAGCCGGAGGCCTAGAGAGAGTTATAGCAAAAGTAACAGGAGCTAGCTAATTTGTCACAACATTTAGCATAATGTAAAATGGATAAAATTTACAATGTCCTATTTTTAATTAATTACTTATATTGGCATACTGTAAGAGGAATAAAGCCCGTTATGGGACGGCTTTTTAATAAGCAATAATAATTAACTCATGCCACTTTGGCATTCAGTGTTTTCCTACAAGGGCTTGAAATATTATGTTATTTAATAATCACTTGCTTAAACGTTAGTGCTATAATCTATTGTATACACGATTCTAACATACATTCTCGTCCAAATTTTTTATTTGTTTGAATTCATCACCATTATGTTTATTTAAATAATGTAAGATGACACATTTTCATGTCACGCTCCAATAAAAAGTCGGTCACATATAAAGCAGCTTTGCATCCTTGCCTCTTTTCTCCTTGATTCCTTTGATGCAACCTTAAAGATGATGGGATTTAATCGGTCAAAGACTGAGAGACCTGTTAGGCTGGGGTCCACTGTAAGGTGGGTTGAAAGGTCTGTTCTCTAGGGGTGAAAATTAAAGAACTTTTAGAACACACTTAAATGTCATTTTACAAAGCTGTAATTTTTTAGTTGCAGAGCTAAACATACAAATTTAAAAGATATGCGCTTATGCCTTAGGTAGCAATAAAAACGTGAAGCCTGCAACATGTGACCTTCAGCTACTGTAGTTGACTTACAATTTACATGATACATTTCACTGCGTGTTGTACTTGTATAACTATGCATGTGACAAATAAAGAATCTTGAATCTTGAATCTTGAATCTTACTGCCACTAAATATAATGTTTATCACGTTGTTTTTAAAGTCCACCTGTTTCCATGGTGATTTTTTTTTCATTCAGCAAAAAACAGTACAAAAATGTGTATTGGTTTCCTTAGAAAATATTGAAAGGCACTTTCAAAGAAGGCTTTCTATAATTTCAACTTGGAACAACCTGTAGCATACAAATGACTGATGTGGGACGTTCAGCCCTTCCGTGTGCCCTACCTAGGGTTCTTCACTTCACACAAGGGTTCTAAACTTGTCAGAAGGGTGAGATGGTAAGATTATACAGTGGAACCTCGGATTACGAGCTGTGTGTATGAACAGTGGTGTCAAAAGTATTCACATTCATTACTTGAGTAGAAGTATAGATAGATAGATAGATAGGTTTAAAAAGACTTCTTTAGAAGTTGAAGTATCAACTCAAGCTTTTTACTCAAGTAAAAGTGTAAAAGTTCATTCATTCATTTTCTATACCGCTTAATCCTGTGTTCAGGGTCGCGGGGGACCTGGAGCCTATCCCAGGAGACTTCGGGCACTAGGCGGGGTACACCCTGGACAGGGTGCCAATCCATCGCAGGGCACACACACATACACACACTCACACACCCAATCACACACTACGGGCAATTTCGGAACGCCAATTAGCCTAACCTGCATATCTTTGGACTGTGGGAGGAAACTGGAGTACCCGGAGGAAACCCACCAAGCACGGGGAGAACATGCAAACTCCATGCACACAGAGACGGGAATCGAGCCTGGCCGGGGAATCGAACCCAGACCCTGGAGGTGCAAGGCGACAGTGCTAACCACTACACCACCGCGCCGCAAGTGTAAAAGTACTGGTTTCAAAACTACTTAAAGTATAAAAGTAAAAGTAGCGTGAGGGGAAAAAAAGCATTAAGGATAAAAGCTTAGGCTGTGCCACAGGCCTACTGTATATACTGCACTAACACAACAAAAAAGCAACACATTTTTCTTTTTTTTTTATGACGTATTTTTTAACAGCCATAGTGATTTGGGATACTGTATATGGCAATTGAAAAAGAATGCATCTTAGGTACAATGCAAATACATTAAAGAACCATATATGTGTACTACTGAGCATTAACATGTTTTATGGAGATGAAGATATGATAACTAGTTGCCTATAAGTATTTTAATGGTGCAAAAAGTCAAACTTCAGAGGCATGTCATCAGTAACCTTTATTGGAATGTAAATGCACATCCAAGTTCAGCTGCAGGAATCTGTGAGGGCAACATACAAGAAAATTCCTGTTACCTTCGTGGTGCTGTTACCTTCCTCGCTGGTGCTTTGTTGTGACATTTCGCTCGAATCTTGAGTCTCTATCACGGACATCTTCGTCTACTTGTCACAACGTTATCAACCGAAAATGCAATTTTATTCAAACGTCCTTGCTGGAGTGTGTGACGTGACGTCATGTGCAGGCGCGATGGATCGCGTACCAACCAATAGGGTGTCGGAATGGTATGTTTATACTTCTCATCCAACCACAATCAAATTCACTCCATCCGGATGGCGCGATTTTTATTATTATTTTTTTTTAAATGACATGCTGAAATAAAATAGGAGTAACGAGGCGATTTTTAAAATGTAAGGAGTAGAAAGTACAGATAATCGCGCGAAAATGTAATGAGTAGAAGTAAAAAGTCGGCTGAAAAATAATTACTCCAGTAAAGTATAGATACCCAAAATTTCTACTTAAGTAAGGTAACGAAGTATTTGTACTTCGTTACTTGACACCTCTGTGTATGAATCCACCTTCAGAAACACAGTGTCAAATTACGCTCGCGCACACACACACACACACACCGCTATGAGCTGAGGAAGAAAATAGATTTTTAACCTCTGTATTGAGAATTTCTTTTGCTTTACTCGCGCACACACACGTGTGATATAAGAAACAGTACACGCGCTGTACACACCCGCTTCTGAACACAAAATAAAATATGTTTTACACACACACGTCGCCACAGTGTTATAGTAAACAGTACACGCGTGCACGGATGTTGTATATACATTAAGAGACGAACACTAAGACCCAGCAGGGGAGACGATTTCCCACAATTCTGCAGTGCAAGAGAGAGAAAAACCGTTGGCTCAGTTGTGATCACGTGAGGCTCGGCATGAAAAACAAGAAGCGCATTCGTGATACATGATACTCAGTGCTCGTAAACCAAGACAACGCTCGTTTTTCAAGTAAAAATTAATTACAAATCTTTGCTCGTCTTGCGGAACACTCGTAAACTGCGTTACTCGTAATCCGAGGTTTCACTGTATACTCTAAGTGAATGTAAATAGAATTTGTAGCCTGTTGTGAGGTTTGCATTAATCCTATATCTCCTTCCTATTGGTGGCTTCTTTTAATAAAAAATTATTGATACTGCCAGAATGTCAGCCATGTCGTCACATCAAAGTGCTAGTGAGTGTTTCTTAACTCATTGTAAAATCTAAACCTGTTTTCCACAGGAAAAGTTCCCATGTGCAACCATTTTAAATAAAAAAAAAACATAATAAACAGCAAGGCACAAGCTATGTAACTTTGCCTCAGAGTACCATCGAGCTAACTTGTTGCAATATTGTTTTTTTTTGTCCTTTTTTTTTCTTTCCGGTTATAATTTTCTCTTACAGATTGTAATATATTGCTTCATACTTGAACTTAATGTACGTCTCGAACTAAGCTAGCCGAGGGCATTTTAATAACAGCGCTTAGATTCTGGAAAGTAAATTGTCCATCAGTTGGTCCCTTCAGTGATACGTTTTTTTTTTTATCACTTCAATTTGAAACGACCGTACAAATGGTACCCAAGGGCATTCCTGCTTTCTCATCATCGTCTCTCACTGGTTCACTCTATCTCTACTCTCTCTCTATACAAACTCCCAACTCCCTCACGTTACTGCCCTTTCTTTCTCTCATTCTCTACTTGTCTTTCTTTCTCAACAACTTTTTCTGGTCTCTCAACCTTTTACACTTTCAAAAAAAACCTCACATTTTCTTTCTGATTCTTGCAATCTGACTCCTCTTCAGGTTTCTGTTTCTTTCTCAGTTTCTCTGCTTCCCACCCACAAAGCTCTCTCTCTCTCTCTCTCTCTCTCTCTCTCTCTCTGTGTGTGTGTGTTCTAACTACCCTATAATGAGCAGGGTCACTGTGCTAACAGGGACTCTCCCTGTGCCAGAAGCATGCTGAGAGGTCCGAGGCCATGTGACAGGAAAACTGGCTCACAATGAAATGGAACACTTTCTCACAGGAAATGTGATTACGGTCCTTAATTGTCACTGGTACTCAACTTAATTGGTTTTTCAATGTTCGGCTCTTGACACCAGTGCTTTCCGAGTGAGGAGTCACTGTTTTATAAGTGTCTGTTTAGGTTAGGGGAGGTTTCACATAGACATTGACACTGGGGTGCTGTTTTTCCATCTCTGAACTTCTATATTTAGATGCAGTGTTTTCTACATACTTTTCCTGAAAAAAAAGATTTCTAAATGCGTGCCTGCTCAAAATCAAGATTCTGTGCTAATTAACTTTCAAAGTCTGTCTTTTCCCTATGATTGTTTTATATATACAGTGGGGCAAAAAAGTACTTAGTCAGCTGCCAATTGTGCAAGTTCTCCCACTTGAAAATTACAGGCCTCTCTCATCTTTTTATCACAGGTATACCTCAACTATGAGAGAAAAGAAATCCAGAAAATCACATTTTTCAAGAATTTATTTGCAAATTATGGTAGAAAATGAGTATTTGATCAATTACAAAATTTCATCTCAATACTTTGTTATATACCCTTTGTTGGACAAACGTTTTCTGTACGTCTTCACAAGGTTTTCACACACTGTTGCTGGTATTTTGGCTCATTCCTGTTGATGTTTTGGGGCTGTCGCTGGGCAACACAGACTTTCAACTCCCTCCAAAGATTTTCTATGGGGTTGAGATCTGGAGACTGGCTAGGCCACTCCAGGACCTTGAAATGCTACTTACGAAGCCACTCCTTCATTGCCTGGGTGGTGTGTTTGGGATCATTGTCATGCTGAAAGACACAGCCACGATTCATCTTCACTGCCCTTGCTGATGGAAGGAGGTTTTCACTCAAAATCTCACGATACATGGCCCCATTCATTATTTCCTTTACGTGGATCAGTTGCCCCGTCGCCTTTGCAGAAAAACAGCCCTAAAGCATGATGCTTCCACCCCCATGCTTCACAGTAGGTATTGTGTTCTTTGGATGCAACTCGGCATTCTTTCTCCTCCAAACACGAAGTTCTATTTTGGTTTCATCTGACCATATGACATTCTCGCAATCCTCTTCTGGATCATTCAAATTCTCTCTAGCAAACTTCAGACACGTCTGGTGCTGCAGGATTTGGATCCCTGGCGGTGCAGTGTGTTACTGATGGCAGCCTTTGTTACTTTGGTCCCAGCTCTCTGCAGGTCATTCACTAGGTCCCCCGTGTGGTTCTGGGATTTTGCCTCACAGTTCTTGTGATAATTTTGACCCCACGGGGTGAGATCCTGCATGGAGCCCCAGATCGAGGGAGATTATCAGTGGTCTTGTATGTCTTCCATTTTCTAATAATTGCTCCCACAGTTGATTTCTTCACACCAAGCTGCTTACCTATTGCAGATTCAGTCTTCCCAGCCTGGTGCAGGCCTACAATTTTGTTTCTGGTGTCCTTTGACAGCTGTTTGGTCTTGGCCACAGTGGAGTTTGAAGTGTGATTGTTTGAGGTTGTGGACAGGTGCCTTTTATACTGATAAGTTCAAACAGATGCCATTAATACAGGTAGGAGGACAGAGGAGCCTCTTAAAGAAGAAGTTACAGAGAGTCAGAAATCTTGCTTGTTTGTTGGTGGCTGACTAAATCATTTTTTGCCCCACTGTATACATACACAACAGAGTAAATAAGTTCATGAGCAACCAAGGCTCCCTCATGCACGTGCGGAGAAATGGGTTCCCCATGTAGTCTGATCCTCTGTAGTCTTTCTCTCACGGCCATTGACTTTTTGGGGGGGAATTTGTGCTGCATTGACTTTTCTGTGAGATTGGACCGAACAGGCTGGATCTTGGTACTTGTAGGCAGGAGGAGGACTTGGGTGCCCGTGATCCCGTGACCAGTTTGCTGGTGGTTAAGTTTAAAATTAATTAAAGGAAGAAATAGAAATGCTTGATTCCTTTGCTCATTGATACACATGGCCCCGAAAAACGGGACGCACACATGATGTATCTGAAATTCTCAGTTTATTATCAGCAGAACCCCATATTTAATCCTTATGGCCAGATGCCCTGTGTCAAATATATTCCGTACATCAAAAGAATTTAAGTCATTAACATGTGAGTCATATGGAGCACATTAGCATTTCCAGCATGCAGGCAAAGAGCCAAGACTGCTGACCCGGCCTCCAAACTCCCAGATCCCGATCTGATCGAGCACCCATGGTGCATTTTTATACATATTCAAGAGCTACACTTAATTTCACATTAAATATCAGAAAATGTGACCTCAGCATCTGTAGAGCAGAAAAAAAAGGCAGGTGGAAACACCTTCGTATTGATGAAGAACAGGAGAGTTCTTATGTGGTTGCAAAGAGTAGTATAACTACGCTTTATAACCACAGGTCATCATTTGCGAAGGTCAAAATCTCAAATCTTTCCATTATTCACCAGGTGCTTGGTGTGAACTCTTGACTTGTTCACCAGTTTACATGCCTTCATTTTCCATATTGCTTTGATGCACATCTTCACACCTGGAGGAAACCCACAAAGCACAGGGAGAAGATGAAAACTCCACGGAGACAAAGTGGAGGCGAGATTCAAACCACCAACCCTAGAGGTGAGAGGCAGCAGTGCTAACCACTGACCCCACCAAGCCCCCAACGTCACACTACGTGTGTGTGAAAATACCAAAAATTAATCAAATTAGACAGCAAATTAAAATATAATCATTAAATAAATGGAACCGTCAGTGAACACCAATATGTAATGTTGGCCAATTAACTACCGTTAGCAGAGCTTGACAATTTCTATTACTTTTAATTAACCGAAGAAGCCACAAATCATGGTCTCAATTAAGATGTCATTAATTGTTCAGTCATTCTTCATTTGCAGGTATAACAAAGAATAAATTTCCTTCTTCTAATTATGATTATCATTTGAACAACTATTTCACACACACTCACACACACAGAGTCAAATCACACTGACAACGTAATTCAGAAATGGCCGACTCTTCTACTGTTCTTGGTATTAAGAGCCGACATTTACGGATATGTCTCAGTTTGGTGGAAAACGCAGCAGCCTTTTGGTTTGCTGCTAATGTAATTCTGTTGTTCTGAGAGAAATACTGACATCTGGTTTGTCTTTCTCCGTCATTGTGCCTTACATGAAAGGGTTAATAAGAAGATGGGAGTTAGTCCTGAAAATGTTAGCTAGGTTATATTCGGTTGCCATCTTCCTGGTTGCCTAGCAACTGTAACAATTTAACTACTCAAATCTCAAGCAAATTGTATTGTGTAGTGTGTTTTTACATTTTTTTAAATGATGGTTTTCCATTTTTTCATTAATATCTAATAAAAATCCAGAAAAGTATGAAGGTTTAAATCCCATTTGAAAACGCAGTAGAAGTCATTGTAGCAAATTGTACATATTATGTAAATGTGCTCTGGCTTAATGTGTGTGTGTGTGTGTGTGTGTGTGTGTGTGTGTGTGTGTGTGTGTGTGTGTGTGTGTGTGAGTGAAATCTTTAAGAATGGGAAGAATGTTCCAGAGCTAGAAAGGTCCTAATCTTAGGGGACAAGCTAAGCTTAGAGAGTAAACACAACACACACACCATAAAGTAGGTCAGTTCAATCATTATAAGTAATCTTTTTTTGCCCGGATTAATAAGTTATTGGAAATAGGAAAAGATCTGAAGACATGTTGCGTCTTTTCCTGTCTGTCTGTCTGTCTGTCTGTCTGTCTGTCTGTTCCTCTGGCTTTCTTTCACTCTTGTTTGGCATGCAAGTTATATTCTTCTTCATTTTTTTTGTTGTCTTTTGTATAGTTCTTAGATAGTTTTGATAATTTATAGTGTTCATTTGTTGTCTTAATCAGCAAATTATGTGTCTCAGCTTGTTAAATTTGTCAATTTATGTTGTATGTAGCACCTTGGTCCTGGGCATTTCATTTCACTGTGTACTGAACTGAACTGTATACGATTGAAATGACAATAAAGGCCTACAGTACATGACTTGACTTTCCATTAGAAGCTTCAATCTTTAGTTTAACTGAAAAGTAATAGTCGTAAATGATCATTAAATCAATCCGATTAATTTTCCTCTATTGTGATTCTGTGATTTTGGTGTTTCAAATTTTTCTCTGCTGTGTAAATGCAGACAGGGTGCTAATCCATCACACATACAGTACACCCAATCACACACTACGGGTCATTTGGGAACACCAATTAGCCTAATCTGCATATCTTTGGACTGTAGAAGGAAACCGAAGTACCGAGGGGAAACCTATCAAGCACGAGGAGAACATGCAAGCTCCATGCACACAGAGATGGGAATCAAACATTTGCCAATTTATGGATAAACCAGGGTTTAGGCAGAGTCAGCTGCCAAGATGCCAATGACCAGCGCGCCCAGAGAAAACCTATACATTATACAGTCTACGCTTTTTTCCCGGTAAATCTTCTGCTTCACACTCCAGTCCAAGAGGTGCCGGTATTGCATCAACCACCCAAAAAACTCAAAAGACAAAGATGAGGCGATAATGTAAGTATTTTATAAGTACATTGCATAGGCATTCAAACACCACGCACACGCCTAGGTATTTTAGGTAGGAGGAAACCAGAGACTATGGAAGAAACCCACACTGACCCAAGGATAGGATCGAACCTAGAGCTACAGTATGAAATACCCACTTTTAAACACCTCATGCAGTAGTTTCAACATTTATTTGGCACAACATATGCACAATATCAACTGCACTATATACAGTTTATCATAGACCTCTAGGTATTCTGTTGTGTAAGTTTCTTTCTACACTTTTTTTCATCGTGACTGTAAACTTTCATGTAATATTCAACCACACGTTGTTTGTTTCATGAACTGGCTGGAATTTATCTTTGGCATTAAAAAAAGAACTCTGTCTGTCTGTCTGTCTGTCTATTAACAACTCTTGTTCATGAACTCTTGTTATTTCCAGTCAATAAAAAATAGCAGGATAGCTCCATGCATTGGTGCTTGTTATTTAGAATAGTGTAGATGTAATTATAATGGTAGGAAAGGAAAGGAAATCTCTAGGGATCTTATTTGACTGAACATCTCGGCGAGGAGCTCACCTAGCCTGGGGTTTTCCTTTCAGAAGGCCCTGGCGCCTCCAGCGCGGATGAGGACTTAGGTGATACGTCAGCTGGCGACACACCTTCTCCATGGCACTCAGAGACTCACCCTCCTATGGGAAAGAGAGAGAGAGAGTGAGAGAGAGAGAGAGAGAAGACAGGTGTGATGTGTTAAAAATAGCTGCTTATTTATCCGCAGAGCGCTTGGATATTAATCTGTTCAAACTGAGCCTCCAGAGCCTCTTTCCCAACAAATGTACTCGCTCTAATCACTTTAGCTCAAGCTCTTCTACAATCCCCTCCCCCCTGCCCCTTCCACCCCTCCCATCGTTCCATCCATCCACCCACCTACATGGAGCTGCCCAGCAGGAGCTCTCCATGGTCCAGGGGCGCCATGGGGTGTCTGTCTGCCAAATCACGGGCCTCATGGCTCTCGCCTGTCGCTACAGGTAATCAAGAATGGAGTCGCGTTCCAGAGTCCCAGATATACATTTGTGACCTTGGATTACTTGCCAGTAAACCTGTACATTACATCATGGGTGGCACAGACTGATCAGAGACGCTTGCCAAGCTGGAGGCGGATCCCGAGGTAGGCAGTATTTGAGCCTCCAGAGATAAACGACGTCCTGTTTGAAAGGAAAGCGAACTCAGGACTGAGTATATGTGATTCAAAAGACACACTTCAGTTAGATCCTAGTGTACATTTATAGCATTTGGCAGACGGCCTTATCCAGAGCAACTTACATTTTATCTTGTTATACATCTGGGCCAGTATTCACAAATCTTCTTAGAATTCTCTAAGGGAGCTCCTATCTAGCTAAGTCCTAGCTAGGAGTCCTAGACTAAAAGTAATTTAGGAAGTTTAGCAACTCTGAGTAAGGAAAGTATGAAAACCTTTATCTTAGTGTGGTTGAACCTGTTGCTAGTTCATTAAAAGAGCCAAATGTTGAAGTTCTTACATTTATTTACCATACTGATTTGATTATTTGTAATCCATTTCAGATTGATGGGAGCAAAATGTCGCACCTTTTAACAATTTACATGATTGTAGGACAGTATACAGTATTTAAGTTGCATTTTTGAATGGTATGTAGCCAACAATCCAAGAGAGATGGAAGGAAGTAAAACAACAAGAAAACCAAGCGGGACAGGAGAGCAGTGTTTACTTTTAGCTTTACGTTTAATGTTTGGAGAATATTTCTTTTTTTCCGCCATTTTGTCCTCTGCTATAGAAACTCTTAAGAGTCCTCCTCTCTACTCTTAACAATTTTTACCGTAGGAACTGTTTTTAGGCCTAAGATGTTTCATGAATCATTTTTTTCTTTAAGATTTAGTCCTAAGTTTTTTCTCAACAATATTTTTATTGATTTTAACAGGGATAAAACAGGGTAAACATGTCATATTTTAATGCAGGTTTTATAATCCCCTTATAAACCCTATAGCACCCACCCCGTCCCTCCCCGACTCCAAGCCAGTTTTACAAGTATAAGAAAGGCTAAACGCCAGGCATTGAGAGAAACCAAAAAAGAAAAAAGAATATGGAGCTGGAAGTTTTTTGGTTCTACGTGCAAAAAAAAATAAATAAAGAGGAATAAAAAGGGGAAAGAAAGCAAACAAACAAATAATTAAATAAGACAGGAATCAAACTATAAATGTATATGAAAAAAGTGAAGGAAGGGCCCCCACACCTGTTGAAATTTAAAGTCTGAGTAATGAATTGAGTAGTGAATCTTCTCCAGGGACAGACAGGACATGATATCCCTGAGCCACTGGGCGTGAGTGGGTGACGTGGCATCCTTCCACTTGAATAAAAGAGAGCGCCTGGCCAGGAGTGTCGCAAAAGATAACAATCTCTTTTTGGCTGGACTTAGACTCTTACCCTCTTCTCCAGTGACACCAAAAAGAGCAATCAGAGGGTCTGGTTCAAGATTGCACTTCAATATGAAGGACAGGGTCTTAAAAACATCCCTCCAGAATTTTTCCAAATTCGGGCATGTCCAGTACATATGAATAAGAGACGCCTCTCCACTTTTACATTTATTACAGCAAGGATCAGTGTCTGGGTAGAAACGGGAGAGTTTAAGTTTGGAGAAATGAGCCCTGTGTACGACCTTAAACTGTAATAAAGAGTGGCGGGCACATAAGGAGGTTGAGTTGATAAGTTTAAGAATTGAATTCCAAGTATCATCTGATAGTGACAAATTTAAATCGTTCTCCCAAGCAGTTTTAATTTTACACAGAGGGGTGTGACTCGAAGCCATCAATTCACCATAAATAGTGGATATTAGGCCTTTACGCAGCGGCGACAAACAGAGGAGATTATCTAGAATGTTTACAGCAGGAGCCTCAGGGAAATTTGGTATTAAAGAGCGAATGAAGTGTCTTACTTGCAGATATCTGAAAAAATGAGAATTGGGTAAGTTAAACCTTTCGGAAAGCTGTTCAAATGATGCAAACTTATGGTCAACGAACAGGTCTTTGCAAAGCTTGATGCCCTTATTGTACCATTCCTGAAACACTGAGTCATGTAAAGAAGGTTGGAAGAGATGGTTAGAGACGATAGGACTGGACAGAGAGAAGCCCAGAAGACCGCTGTGCTTTCTGAACTGAGCCCATACTCTCAAGGTATGCACCACTACTGAGTTATTGATTAATTTAATTGAGGGGATGGGGAGAGCAGATCCAAGGAGTGCAGAGACAGAGAGATTTTTGACAGACTTTATCTCCATTTCCACCCAGGCAGGCCGATTAGGTTGGTTATGAAAATATGACCAAAAGATAACAGAACGAATGTTTGCTGCCCAGTAGTAGAAACGAAAATTAGGTAGAGCCATGCCACCGTCTCTTTTAGATCTTTGAAGTAGGGACTTATTCAATCGTGGGTGTTTACCTTTCCAAAGGTAAGAAGATATAATTGAGTCTAACGCGCCAAAGTAAGATTTGGGAATAAAAACAGGTACAGACTGAAAGAGATATAAAAATTTAGGGAGAATACTCATTTTAATTGCATTAATGCGGCCCACCAGGGACATGGACAGTGGTGACCATCGTCCCAAGTCCTTTCTTGTTTGGTTCAACAACCTAATAAAATTTTCTTTAAAGAGGTGTTTATGTTTCCTTGTGATTGTAATACCAAGATAGGTAAACTGATTTTTCACAATGTTGAATGGGAAATTGTGCATACCAGTTGTTACTGCTGTATTATCTAGCAGAAAAAGTTCACTTTTGTGCAAATTTAATTTATATCCTGAAAAATAGCTAAATTCCCTGAGCAATGACAGCACAGGTGGCAGAGAGGAGACTGGATTCGATAAAAAAAGTAGAAGATCATCTGCATAAAGGGAAACTTTATGTTCTTCTCCCTGCCTCCAAATCCCAGATATATTTCTACAGCTTCGGAATGCAATTGCTAGTGGCTCAATGGCGAGGTTAAAAAGCAATGGGCTAAGGGGACACCCCTGACGAGTTCCCCGCTGAAGACTGAATGGTTGAGACTGTTGAGCATTTGTCAGAACTGAGGCAGTAGGGCTTGAATATAATAATTTAACCCAAGTGATAAAACTTGGACCAAAATTAAATTTTTCTAAAGCCCTGAATAAATACTCCCATTCCACACGATCAAAAGCCTTTTCAGCATCCAAAGAAAGGACACACCCAGGGGTCTCCTCTGATGGTGTGTACAAGATATCCATAAGGCGTCGAATGTTAAAGTAAGAGTAACGATTTTTAACAAAACCGGTCTGGTCCTCAGATATAATTGAGGGTAGAACATTCTCTAATCTACGAGCCAAGACTTTAGCAAGGATTTTAACATCCACATTAAGAAGAGAGATTGGTCTATATGAGGAGCACTCTGTTGGGTCCTTATCCTTCTTTGCTATGAGGGTGATGCGAGCCTCATTAAATGACGCAGGCATCTTACCTTGCTTGAAAGATTCAGATAGAACCAAAGCTAGTTGTGGTGCAAGGTATGAGGAGAATGATTTAAAAAACTCTGCAGGGAACCCGTCAGGACCCGGGGACTTACCAGATTGCAATGAGGAGATAGCTGAACTGATTTCCTCTTGTGATATGGGCTCTTCTAATCTTAATCTAGAATCAGGGGACAGTGTTGGGATATTTAGTTGAGTCAAGAAATTCTCAACTGAACTATGGTCCTTTGGGAACTCAGAAGTATATAATCGAGAATAAAAATTCCTGAATGCATCATTAATTTTAGAATGGTCCGTAGTGATGGTACCATCCTCCATCCGAATTTTCGTAATTTGTTGCTGTGCTCTAAATCCTTTTAACTGATTAGCTAAAAGTTTCCCAGATTTGTCACCATGAATGTAAAATTGGCTCCTACTCTTTAATAATTGCCGTTCAATTACATGCGTTGAAATAAGTTCAAACTTAGTTTGCACTTCTACGCGTTTTTTATAGAGATCGGGGGTTTTAAATAGAGCATACTGCTGGTCAATTTCTTTAATTTGGTTGGTCAAATCTTTTCGTTCTTTATATGCCTTCCTTTTCATATTTGCAGTGTATGAAATTATCTGTCCCCTGAGGTAGGCTTTCAGAGCATCCCAAACAACCAAACGTGACACTTCAGGTGTTTCATTTGTGGTGAAGAAAAAAACGATCTGGTCTTCCATAAATTTTACAAAATCGTCCTCCATCAGCAACGATGAATTAAAGCGCCAATGTTTAGTAACTTGAGGGAGATCTGGAAGTTTTATAGACATAACAACTGGAGCATGATCTGATATCACAATGCTCTGATAAGCACAAGAAGTAACCATTGGGATCAGTTGATTATCTATAAAGAAATAATCAATTCTGGAGAAAGTATGGTGAACATGTGAGAAAAAGGAGTATTCTCTCTTTTTTGGATTAAGGAAGCGCCATATGTCAGAGATACCAAAGCTGCAGAGATAGGACTGAAGTAACGTGGCGGATTTACTCAGAGGTATAGGATTGGGAGATGACCTATCAAGTGATGGATCTAAACAGCAGTTAAAGTCTCCCCCTAATATGAGAGAGTATGAGCTCAGATCAGGCAGAAGAGAGAAAAAATGTTCAAAGAAGGAGACATCGTCATAATTAGGGGCATATAAATTAGCCAACACTACATTAGTATTAAATAACTTCCCTGAAACAATGATATAACGACCTTGTATATCTGTAATAACATTATGATGCTCAAAAGAGATGTTTGGGTTAATGAGAATTGAGACACCCCTAGCTTTGGCCTGAAAGGTTGAGTGGTAGTGCTGCCCACCCCAGCGCGACATAAGGCGAGAATTATCAGAACTGCGAATGTGAGTTTCTTGTAAAAATGCGATTGCAGTGTTAAGTTGTTTAAGGTGTGAGAGCACCTTCCTTCTCTTCACCGGATGGTTTAAACCCTTAACATTCCAGCTCACAAAGTTTAAAGAACTATTCATTCTCCCTGAGAGAAAATGCAGGTAGATAAACATGAATAAGATGCCTGACGTCAGCCTTAAAATGTAAAACACAGAACAACGTGTTAAAAATACACAGTGTACAAAGAACTAACACAATACTGGCTTTGGAGATCCCCCACCCCCCCCCCCCCCCACACCCCTCCCCCACACACCCCACTACCCCCCAACAAACAAAGATAGCTGCTAACAAACACAGCAGCAAGCTCTTCCCTTCCTCCATCTTCACCCAACAAATCCTCCTGCCGCTAACCACCCCATCTTCTGCTCCGACACAACTTACAGAAACTAATAATTAAATATATAAATAAAACATTTCCACACTCCAATACTGAAATCTCTCAATGAGAGAAAAACACACCACCACCACCCCTCCCCCCACGTCACATTGTAACTCTAAATATACAAACAAGTAAATCACACGTGATTAAAAATAGAAAAAATAGTAATATAAAAATAATACTAATAACCCCTTCACAAGTTTAACACAACACTCTTACCGGGAAAGACGTAAACATGGCCAGACTTTTAGTTAAAAATGGTACTTTCCTAAGAACCGTAGTATCACGTATTAAAATAATAATAATAATAATATAGTGCACTACGCAGTTTTCGGCAGACTGTCTATGTGTTTCTGCGCCTCTTCTACCGAGCGGAGCCACTTCTTCTGTCCGGTAGACAGAGTGATCCGGAGCCGCGCTGGATACAGCAGAGAAGGCCGGAGACCACGGCTGTATAACTCGCTCATCACTCCTCTATACTCGGCTCGCTGGTTTAAAACTTCGGGAGCGTAGTCTTCCACTATGCGAAGCTGCTGACCGCGGTATTCCAGCTTCCCTCTCCGCCGAGCCTCCCGAATCAGAAGGTCTTTCACCTGGCTCCGGTGCACGCGGAGAATGACGGGCCGAGGTCTCTGTCCTGAAGCGGGTTTGGATGCAGGTATTCGGTGGGCTCGGTCAATCTCCGGCGGGGAAGGAAGCGTTTCAGTCCCAAACACCTCGCACAGAAACTTGGAGAAGAACTCGGTAGGGAGTCCACCTTCAGAACCTTCCGGGAGACCCAGAACACGCAGATTTTGTCTCCTGCTCCGGCCTTCTAAGTCTACAACTTTGGCCGTCAACTTTGTGCTGTTTTCCCGAAGTCCGGAGCAGATGTTCTCCAGCTCCGTCACACGCTGACTCAGGTCGTCTGTAGCGAGTTCTAATGACGGTAAGCGCTGTCCATGGTCCTCTACTTGGGCCTGAATCTGGTCGAGTTTAATTTCTAATAAACTAAACGAGGATTTAAACTCCGCCGCTAACGCATCACGGTGTTGCTCTAACAGCGCAGAGATAGCCTCGACTGTTAGAGGAGTCGCAGTGTCGTCCTTTTTCACGGCTTTAACACTCCTGGTAGCCATCACAAATGAAAAAATATATAACCGTGGGGTAGAGTACAAAGTTATTGTCAACTAAGATTTTAATTTAACATTTAAAGACGAATAAGGGAGTAAAGAAATTCGAAACTGTCGGAGCACCTAACCAACACGTCCTACTCCATGTGGCTGCTAACCGGAAGTCCGATTTAGTCCTAAGTTTAAGGGGAAATGTCATAATTCTAACAATTTTGTCACTAGGAGCAACTCTTATGTTCAAGAAGTTTTGTGAATAAAGGCCCTGAGCAGTTGAGGGGTAAGAGCCTTGCTTAACTTTGTGGTGCTGGGGTTTGAACCTGCGACCTTCTGATCAGTGATCCAACACCTTAACCAGTGGTCCAACCTGCTTAACCAAGTTAATTTTGGGCTGATAGAAGCGGAACCCCATGTGGCGTTCAAGCCAAACTGAGACTTGTGATGCAATCTCTTGTGAATGAAGCCATAAAACCGATTACAGAAGACTTCACTGGTGATGAGACTCTTAGACTTGATGGTATCCAAACAGTAGTGAAACTGAGTGGTTATGTTCGTTCCCACAGCTTTTCTCTCAGCGCAAACCAGTCTGGCCATTCTCCTCTGACCTTTCCCATCGACGAGGTGTTTTTGTCACATCATTTTGATGTGAGTTTATGAAACATTATCGACAGCCGTGCCACGGTTACTGATTACCTGAAATTTTTTATGCATAACGATGTTAAACATGAGACATTATTCAAAGGTCATGTATTCTACAACGAGGGTCAGCTGGAAAATTGATGCTTACAGTTTTCTGAGATTCTCAAGGGTCAGTACTGGATCATAATCAGGAAAAAGGTTCAACAATCAACAGTGCTCGTTACAGTAACACACCTATTGAACAGCTGAAGCCTAAACTTCTGATTAATAGTTGAAAGATAGCAGAGAACTGCTATCCAAGGAGAGTCATGATCTTGCATGACAATGCATTTCTAACACACTTCTGACCACACTGTCGACACAAAACTTTGTTTTGAGGTGTTGAAGCGTCCTCCCTATAGTCCTGATCTCACTACTTATGACTTTCACCTGTTTGCTCCCCTGAAAGCAGCCCTACGAGGATGAAGATTCACTTCTGATGAAGAAGTGAAGACAGCGGTGCATTTGTGTCTCACAGCTCAGCCTAAAACATTTCTTAATATGGGCAGTGGTGGCTTAAGTGGCTTAAGTAGGGCAGTGGTGGCTCAATCGGTTAAGGCTGTGGGTTTCTGGGTTACTGATCTGAAGGTCGGGGGTTCGAACCCCAGCATCGGCAAGTTGCCACTGTTGAGCCCTTGAGCAAGGCCCTTAACCCTATCTGCTCCAGGGGCGCTGTAAGCTGGCTGACCCTGCGCTCTGACCCCAGTTTCCTAATTGGGATATGCGAAGAAGAAATTTCGCTGTGCTGTAAAAAGTACATGTGACAATAATTGAATATTCTTCTTCTTCTAAAAGCTTATTAACAAATAGACAAAGTGTATTGAAAAGCGAGGAGATCATGCCGAAAAAAATTATGTATTTGTCTTTTCTAAAAGTGAATTAAAACAAATTCTACAGCCAGCGTGCGGATAATTTTTGACTCACCCGTGTATATCTGTAACAAGTTAACACAAGTCTCAGAGCTCCCCCAAAGTGTGTTTGTGTATGTGCATGAATGCTCAGATAATGCATTTTGTAATCCCTAAAACTCCTCTTCCAAATGTGCCGTTTCTGTGTTTATGTCTATGAGCTACTGCTGAGCCACATCATATATCTTCTTATATGATGTCACATTAGGGGGGGAAATATAATTGTCTTTTTCAGAGCAATACAACAATGGGGGGGGGGGGGGAAACATAAAGCAGCGACTGTTTTTTTCCTCACTTTCTTGTTCACAAACACACCTCTCTAAATGTCTAAAAATGACTAAAAGAAATTTTTTGCATAATAGGTGACCTTTAATTTAAAATGTAATTTTGAGCCAATTAAAGATGGACTTTTTTGAATCAATCAGATTTTTCTGATTTCTGTTTCAGGCCTGTTTTCACTCCAAGGCCTTTGAAGAAAAAAAAAAACAACTACAGATAATGCGTGTGTGTACACGCATTTTCGTATATATGTGTGTGTGTGTGTGTGTGTGTGTGTGTGTGTGTGTGTGTGAGTGAGTGTGTGCGCTTAGAGTTCTGTTTCATGTAGATCAAGTCTCACAGTTCCCTCATCACCCTATTTTTCCTGTTCACTTTGTTCTTCTTATTTCTTCCTAAGAACGCACACACAAACACACACACTTGCACTTACAGTGTGCATCCACAAACACACACACGCACTTACAGCGTGGCACACACACAGACACACAGACACACAAACACACCCACACGCTGTGACAAATGATCAGACTCAAATTATCTCCTCATCTCCATTACTCTGTCTCTGCATCCGACAGCTTTCCGTCCTTCTGTGTGTGTGTGTGTGTGTGTGTGTGTGTGTGTGTGTGTGTGTGTGTGTGTGTGTGTGTTTGTGTGTGTGGTTCATTAACTGTAACAAAAACTTAGAAGTCTAGCCATGCAGAACTATGATGAGTGACTCATTTTGAAGTAACAGGGGTCTTACTGCTGGGGTGTGTGTGTGTGTGTGTGTGTGTGTGTGTGTGTGTGTGTTTAAGCTCAACAGGCTCTATGCTAATGCCTCAATAGAGAATTTCTCTTTCATCCTCTCTTCCCTTCCTGTACCCCTATTTCAAGAGGAGCTCGGCCAAACGACACGAACACACTGACCGGACACAATAGAGCTCAGGCAACATCAAAAACGCTGATTAAACATGCACACACACACACACACACACACACACACACACACACGCGCGCGCAAATGATGATTAATGTTCGTAAAGTGAATATAAATTTGGAAAGACCTGCAGCTTCCCCATTAACTTCACAACCTATGCAGAATAAAAGACTGTGTTGTGTGTGTGTGTGTGTGTGTCTGGGTGTGTGCGCGAGTGTGTGTTCCCCAAGCTGACGATGATGCTATATATAGGTGACTGAGAGAGCCAGTGTTTGTCTATAAGGCTGGAGTGATGGAGCCCTATATCACTGTGTATCCTCTCTATAATAACCTGAGACTGGAGCAGCAATGAGGAAACACTGCACGCACACACACACACACACACACACACACACACACACACACACACACACACACACACACACACTTTTCACCTTGAATTCAGCTGTAAATTAGCCGATAAACAGAAGGAGTTGCTGTTAAAGCTTCTCTACATGTCTTGAGTGTTTAACAAATACTTTAATTAACGAACCAGAAGAAGGAAAGAAAGAAAGAAAGGACGAGTTCTTCATCCTCCATGTCTACAGCTTCACTCCTTCTTCTTCGCTTTCTTCCTTCCTTTCTATATTAACCGTCTTCACTCCCAACCCTGTCGTCTGTGCTTCCGTCCTTCCTTACAGTTCTTCCCGCTTTCCTCCGTTTATTTATTCATTCATTCATTTTTGTCCGTCGTTTTTATCTCTCTCATTCTTCCTTCCTGCCGCTCATTCGTTCAATTCTTTTTCCATTTTTTATTACTCATTCCGCTCTTTCTTCCGCCCGTTTATTCACTCATCACTCGTTCCTTTCATGCCTTCCCTTCTTTCATTCCTTCGACCGCTCGTGACACGTTTCTTTCATTCCTCCCTTCCTTTCATGCTTTTATTTGCTCGTTACTCTTTAATTCGTCCATTCATTCATTCACTCGTTTATTTATTCACTCTTTTATTCTGTAACTCTTTCAGTCGTTTCACTCCTTCGTTCCTTCCTTATTTCTTGAAGAAAGGGATGATAGAAGAAAGGATTGGTAAAATAAAGGAAGAATGGATGAAAGGAGGAACAGCAGGAATCACCGAAGGAGTTAAAAGGCAGAAGCAAAAAAAGGAAAAAACAGATCAAAGGAAACAACAAAGTAAAGACAAAATAAAGGAAGGAAGGAAACACAAAATGAAGAAAGACAGAAAGGAAGTAAAAAAATTGAGAGAGAGTGTGCGCGTTGGTGTGCGCACACATGTTTGTGTGTACAGTATGCGTGTGTGTGTGTGTGTGTGTGTGTGTGTGTGTGTGTGTGAGCATGTGTGCGCACAGGTTGGCGTGTGCACGTGCTTGTGTGTGCATGCATGGTTATGTGCGCATGTGTGTGTGTTTGTGTGCATTTGCATGCGTGGACATATGAGCATGGCTACACGTGTGTGTGTTTATGAGTGCATGTATGTATGTTTGCACATGTGTGTATGCGTGTGTGTCAATACATCTATGTGTGCGTGTGTTCGTGTGTGCATTCATGTGTGTATGTACTGTATTATATATTTGTGTATGCGCGCGTGTATGTGTGTGTGTGTGTGTGTGTGTGTGAGTGCGTGTGGTTGAGCCCACCGTTTTTGGACAGTGCACATAGCGGGCGAGGCTGATGATGAGGTCATGAGTGATGGGGTCCACCATATTGCGGAAGCTGGCGTACCGGTACAACACATCGTCCAGTGACGTCGACTCCATACCCAAATCCTACACACACACACACACACACACACAAACACACACAATCATTTACATGCCGTGTATATAAACGTATTTCCAGTGAAACGCGTAGTATGTCTCATTAAGACACATTCATGTACAGCACATGCAGACCCTCTTCTCGACATGACCCTTGACCTCCAGGGGCAGCGGTTCACAAAACCTCATTTTACACTTTCACACTTTATTGAGAATTAAAACCAGACTTGAAACCCCTTTACCAATCACACACTTGGAAATAGATTTCATAATTGATTCCATGCTACAAAGCAATATCCTGCCATTCTCCAAGTAATTTAGCAAATTATCCACTTTGGTATAAAAACCCCAACACTTGCAACATTAACTATCATGTCTGCGGTTTCTCCTTCCTGCACTCTCTGCATTAATAACTCTATAAAGCTAATCAGGGAAGTGAGCGTGCTACCCCGTGATTGCATACCGTATATAAAGATGAGCAAGTCAACCGAACATCAACTTTTCTCTGGTATAAACTCTAAATAGGTCAGTATTTATTTTCAAGCCATTTACATTTTTTTCCTCATGTACATGCCACACAAGATACTCTGCAATGATTAATGTGCATAGTGCCCTACAATAAACTTGTGCCCCACTCAAAGTTTCTTTCTCATGGGGTTCCTAGTAGAGATGTTCCAATACCATTTTTTCCCTCCCGATACCGATTCCGATACTTGGGCTCAGGGTATCGGCCGATACCGAGTACCGATCCAATACCTGGGTGTGTATCTGTACAGTGTATATATATATATATTTCTTTTTTTAAGTAAAATACTACTAGCCCTGTGTAACGGGTTCGACCCTAAGTGCACGGGCGACACCATGAAACACGGACACGAGGCGAGGTCTTACAGGAAAAAGGGTCATTTATTTAAAAAAATGGGTAAGGAAAGGGTTAAAGGCTCTCTGCGGTCTTTTCCACTTCGGCGGCAGGGATGCGAAGGCGGGCTCTAAGTGAAAGTGAAGGTGCCGCGGGAGCTCGCGGCTCGTTCACGCGCTCCTCTCGCGGAGATCAAAGGTGCCCCCCTTTTTAAAGTCTTTGGGGCGCATCACATCGCCCCGCTCTTGTGCCACTGTCTCTCATAAAATCCACCGCGTCGCAAAGTCCAGCTTCCCACCAGTCAGACCCCGAGCTACTGTACACTCCCCGCTGTGTTTTATAGCGCCGGGATCATTAGCGGCGATGGCTCATGGGCCGTTGCCTGATTCTGTGGCCCTGCTCCTTCACATACCTAAAGGGGCCTAACATACCTAAAGGGGCCTCCTTCACATACCTAAAGGGGCCTAACTAGTGAGCGAGGAGCGATATCAATTTGGGCGCACGCCCATCCCAGGCGAACGCCGTGACACTCTGTAAGTAAGCTAAGCTAGCAAAGCTAGCGGGCATAAATAGGTTATGTTTAGGAAAATGGTATCGGATCGGTACGTGGACTCAAATACTCGCCGATTCCGATGCCAGATTTTTTTGTGGTATCGGCAGCATTTCCGATACCAGTATCGGAATCGGAACAACCCTAGTTCCTAGGATAGGGAACCTGATTCCCGGATCCTCAATAATCCACTGGATGATGCAGTTAACAAGGGTTGCACTGCAAAATGAGATAAATCCATTCTGGCAACATCAAGAAAAACAAAGGTTTGCAATTATGCGAGGCATACTGCAAACTGACTGAGAATATTTTATGCATTTTTTTCTTTGAGTCTCAAGGGTCTTAAAAAAACCAGCATGGCGAAATTTTGTGCGATTTAGCAAAATGCTTTAACTGTACCTCTGACGATTTTGTCACAAAAGATAAATCAGCCTGCGGTTTTGTTTGTGGTGCTTTAAATATGCAATTTAGTATCAATCATTTCTTGGTTGAGTTTTACACAAAACCTTCTTAAATACAAAGATTGCTTAAGATACTGCAATTTACCGCATCGTCAGCCTCTCCCTCCACCCGTTTCATTTTCATTTCAGTAGCTGAGGCGCACCTTATCATAGAAGTCCATGAATGCTGGGGAAACTGCTACTGTATGGCAAAAGCATATTGTAAGGCTACGGGTGCACTTCTGCCAAATGCCCTAAATGTAAAAATTGTATTTTATTCGGCCGCTTCTTTGGTTTGCGTCCATAGTTTCTTTCACTTTTGCTTTTCCACTTTTAGCTTTCCTTTGGCACTGCAGTCAGGTTCACCCCTCGCTGCATTCAGCCACGTCTTTCTATCTTTCAAACACAGAACACAAAGTTTGCGATATATCATTCTGTACAAAAGTATTAGGTACCATAATATCCTTAATATAAATGTTGTTATATATGTTTATCATGTCTGTATTAGAATGTACAAAACTATTCACTGTTTCCAAATGTTCCTTAAAAATTGATAAACAAAAAACATGACAGGAGAATATTTGCATGCCTTTAATGAAACCAACATATCATCAAATGGAGGGAAAAAAAAATAATAAAGACACCTGAGTTTTTAAATGAAAATAGAAAGGAACACGGACTGAGAAGGACTCTGGGATATTCTCCAGAACACACAGTAAAACCTACCTAAGTTGTTTTACTTACAGTACTGTTCAAAAGTCCTGGGAATATATGAAAAATGGCATAAGCAAACACGCTTTTGAAAACATTTCAATATAAAAGAAACTTCTATAAAAAGCAATGAAGAGTAATAAACTAAACACAGATTTAGATACAGATTTGTGCAGGGTTTTTGTTTTAAGTAAAACAGCTGGTAGGTTTTACCGAGCGTGCTGGAAAACACTGACTTTGTCACACTCATTCTATATTCTTGCAAAACCCAGGAGCCTTTTTTTTAAATCTAAAAACTGGTCTGTTGTATACAGTATGTATATATGTAATATGCTGCTTTCTTTACAGGCATGCAAATATTCTTCTGTAATGTTTTTTTTTTGTTTGTTTTTAAGGTATATTTGGAAATAGCGAATGGTTTTATACATAGTAATGCAGACATGATAAACATATATAGCAATATATATTTGTGCTATAGATAATACAATGCCTAAGAATTTCATGCAATACTGTACAAAAGATTTATTATACAAAATTGCCTTTAATGCTTCAGAGATGTAATGGTATTTGTTTAGTTACCAGAGCAAAATATTAAGTGTTATCACAGGACATTGTCTTCCCTGTTAGCTTTTTAGCTTTTCCTTAAATTAATGTTTTGCTACCTTAGTTTTTATTAGTTAATGTTAGCTACCAAGGCAGCAGAATGGGGCAAAGCATCTTTACAGTATGCTCTTGCAGTATTATACCCATGTCCATTACTTCATTATACCATTAACAACAAATCCGAGTCACATATTTTGAAAAACAATCTGATTTGAGCAGTGTGAACGTGGCCTAAATACACTTTTTCCTGGCTTCAACATTCTCCAAAACACATTTACTTCATTTATGGCAGCCACTGTTTTCTGCAGCTGATGCTCAGATCATATGAAGGGGGGGTGGGTAGTTGCGCATGTCCAGATCATGCGGCGGGGGGTGGCGGGGCGGGGTCTCATGCGTGCCGAACCGTAGCTCAATGTCCTTTAAGTCATCCAATGGGCCGCGATTCGTGTCTCAGATACTCTTCCGTTGCGGTAATAAATAAATTGGCCTAATAAACTAAAAAAAAAAAATTATGACTGACAGCTCCGGCCCAAAAATGTGCGTCGGCCGACCGGGCATTGCCCGGTTTGCCCTATGGCCAGTCCAGGCCTGCTTTCAGTTCACTGATTACACGACAGAAAGTAGCGATGCAACCGGCTCTTTACGCATGTGTTGCATTTTGCTGTCACACAAATATGCACAAGTTTGTTACGCACAGATACGCAGTGACTTCTTTTTCAAATAAAAAGCTTTCTATAGACAGTTTATAAATAATAATTTGCCACATTAGGACGTTTATCGGTTGTTGTTGTTGTTTTTTTTTCAGTTAAACTTATCCAGTGATTAATTTATTTTAACCGACAAGACCCTCAAAGCTTTTAGTTAATCCGTGCTTTTATATTTTGCTGTTGTAAGGTCAAGTCATTTACATTATCGATGCTTCACCTTTATTCCTCAACGCCTCTGTTTGCCTCTGGGGAAAAATAGACTTTTGTTCTGGTGACTGTATGAGACGCTCAGAAAGACGGGGTTGAATGTGGGTTCTGTATTGATTTGCATTGCAGAAATGAAAGGTATGGCAGCAAATGTGTGGGTGTGTGTATATGAGAGAGAGAGAGAGACAGAGAGAGTGCGAGCAAGAGAGATTTTGACCCTGAGTGTGCCTTAAGTCTGATTTATACAGACTTTAATGACCAGAGAGAGAGACAGAGTGAGAGAGAATAGGATAGACAAGGTCTACCAGAAGCACCTGAAGCTTGTTATTAGCATTATGAAAGACTATTGCATTTGATTGAAAACCTAGCGTGCACTCATGAGATGGGAATACATAACAATAGATCTGCTGACTGCTTGTGACATGATGAAATGCCCATCTTAGGTCTCACAGTGAGTCGCACCACTGCATTTGGAGAGTAAGTTCAGTTTTGAAAAGAGAGAGAGAAAGGAGATGGATCTATATAGGCAGGTGGTCTTCTGCATTGCCTGTGAGCACACTAATGAACGTATAGACATATGAAATATTCATAGTCTTTTCTCTGAGGTATAATGTTTCTAAAATAGATTGTCGGGGAGGGGGGGTGAAGTGTATGTATGTGGTCGAGGGTGTGTTGTGTGTTTAAAAAAACCAAAGGAACCAGATGTTGAGGTTATTTTAAACTATGCTTAGGGAACTGGCATGGAAAAACTTTTTTTTTAAGTAAAAAGAAAAAACTAACATAAATAAATGTTTAAAAAAAATGGTAATAATAATGTTATATTTCCTAAGCCTAGAATAAACAAAATATAAGATTATGAAACTTATAACTTATGAAGCTTTAAGCAGAAAGAAAGGTTCTTCGTCACTTTTAAGCAAACTGATACTTACAGTAACGCTGATTATTTTACCTGTCTCAGACTTTTCAGCAGTTCACTAGCCTCCTCCTGTCTCCCCTCCTTCGCCTTCAGGAGCACGTCCTGAATCATTCCAACGCGACGGCGGTATGGCGCAGACACCCCTGGACTCTCTGGCCGCACACTGGAGGATGCACGGAGCAGTACAGAGGCCTGAGCTCGTCTCCAAACCCCCTGGAGCGATCCGGAGCCCGCCTCGGGGCCTTTGGACTGCCTAGCCCCCATCCTGCAGAGCTGAATTCTCAGGTGCAGTTATACACATCACGAGTCCTTTTGCCGACTACTGTTAATACAAATCAGTTGGGATTGACTTGTAAGTGAAAAAAATGAAAGCTAGCTAGAAATGCAATTGCAATTCACAATGTAGTAAATAAAATACCGTTAAAATATGCTAAAAGTGTAGCATAAAGTAGTTTAAAAAGTACTCTACCAACTTGAAAGAATTTTCTTTTCTTTGAAGAGAATTGATTTGCTGTACTCACTTAAAATGAGTCCATTTTAAAAGAATAATTTCACTCTGTTCACTTAAAAACAGTGATTTAAACATAATACTGTAGATTCACTTCACTTAAAAAAAAAGTTATTTAAAATTAATCGATTCATTAAACTCATTTACAAAGAGAAGCTTTAAAAAAGGAGCTTATTTGTTTTACTCATTTCGCTCTCCTTAATGCACGAGTCAAAACAGTCATTCAGAAAGTTTTATTTCAGAGTCGAATAGCTGTACTCGCTTAAAAGAGTCGTGTAAAACGAGCCAACTGATCAAAACTACTTATAGTTTCAAAAGAATCGGTGCACTCTACTAACTAAGAAGAGTCGATTCAAATGAGTCTAAACTACACACGGACTGAAAACAATAATTTTGAAAGAGTCAAATAAAATATATTTTTTTTAGGTTTATCATCACCAGTTTGCTCTACTCTCTTTAAATGATTATATTTAAAGAAGCAATTTGATCTGCTCATTAAAATGACTGATTTAAACATATTAAACAGATTAGATAATAGAAATATATTCACTTTACTAACTTAAAAATGTTTTTGTTTAAAAAAATTTTTTCATTATACTCATTTACAAAAAGTAGATGAATCAGTAGTTAATATGTACTGATTCGCTGTACTCACAAAACGCAGCCTTAAAAAGAACCAATTGAATAACAGTCGTTTTCGATGCGAATAACTGTACTCGCTTAAAATAATTGTGCGAAACTAATCGACTAATCAAAGCTACTCGTTCTTTCAAAAGAATCTTAGATAGGAGAAACTCAGAGGAGTCTTTTCAATTGAGCTGATTCTGCACACATACTGAAAAGAATCGTTTTAAAAGAGTCGAATGAAATCATAAAAAGATTTTTAAATCCGAAAGAAAAAAAAATGATTTGCTCTATTCACTTAAAATCAGTATATTTTCAAAGAATGTACTCGCTTAAAAGAGTCGCGTCAAACAAACCTTCTAATTATAAACTACTCATTCATTCAAACGGATCGGTGCTCTACTAACATAGAGGAGTCGTTTCAAGCGAGTCGAATCTACACATGTACTGAAAAATAATCGTTTCAAAAGAGTCGAATGAAATCATTAAAACAAAGTGTCAAAATCAGTGATTAGTTCAACTTAACTTAAAATTTATTTAAAAAACGGTTCCAGAAGAATCGATTCGTTTGACTCAGTTAAACAAGCATTTGAAAAAAATAATCGATTAGTCATACTTGCTTTAAAAAGCGATCCCGATTCTCTTCCGATTAGTCGAAGCGTCGTGGCTGTTCGCAGGTGTACAGGGATGTATTTCCTCAGGTGTCCTTTAATTTCTAATGTAAACATAAACGACTCCAGAAAATGTCAATTCTATTAAAATACTGAGGTTTGATTTTGGTGATGAAAGTCTTTATTCTGGAAGGTTTTTAAAGTGATGAGTTGTTAAAGAAGAGCCAAAGACAACAACAAAGAAAAACAAGTAAAACAACAACATCAGCAACACTGGACCCTGGATATGAGCGATGCGTCAGATTTCAATTCAGTTGATCTGTTACTTCCCTTAATCGAGTCAGTTGTGAGAATTAAAGCCACAGCAGAAATCCTCGTGTGAAACGTGATATTCACGCGCGCGCGCACCGGCGGCAGAGCTCGGAGCCAAACAGCAACTTTTACTTCCAAACAACAACAACAGGAGAAGACTTCATTCCGTTCAAGACGTTCATCCGACGGAAATAAAACACGACTTTCCCCCGCCGGCGTCCGAGTTCACACACGCTGAAAAACAAGCAGCTCCGCGAGCGTTTCGGTGCTGTTTACATCTGATACACGGTTCAACGCCGAGAGCGCGCGCAGCTGGTGTTCTGTGTCTCGCGCTTTCTCCGTAACTCTCTCCCTGTCATCTCAGTTAACCCTCTCACACCGAGCTGCACGCGCCTCACGCACAAACTGAGCGCGTGCATGCACAGTAATATACACCAATAGAACATACACGTCTTTACACACCATATCGGTCTGCTTTTACACGTTTTCACACGTGGACTTTTCAGCGTGTAGTTTGGTAATGGCATGATTACATTTTCACTTTTTTTTTTTTACATCCAAATAATTCTCATGCATGATTATTATTATTATTATTATTATTATTATTATTATTATTATTATTATTTTAGATCTGATTTATTTAGTGGTTAGCACTGTCGCCTTGCACCTCCAGGGTCCGGGTTCGATTCCCATGCATGGAGTTTGCATGTTCTCCCCGTGCTTGGTGGGTTTCCTCCGGGTACTCCAGTTTCCTCCCACAGTCCAAAGACCTGCAGGTTAGGCTAATTGGCGTTCCCAAATTGCCCATAGTGTGTGTATGTGTGTTTGCCATGCGATGGATTGGCACCATGTCCAGTATGTACCCTACCTCATACCCTAAGCCTCCTGGGATAGGCTCCAGGTCCCCGCGACCCTGAATACAGGATAAAGTGGTATAGAAGATGAGTGAGTGAGTAATAATATTTTAATTATTAATTCGTATTCTTATTTTTACCTAACATTTTACATGTGATTTCTTTTTTGCATAATTCTTTTTGTGTATTATTCATTTTCATCAGATTTTCAAATGTGATTTTTACACTTTAAATTAAATTAAAAGTTTTAACATTTTTTTTACACAATTACATTTTTACACACAGTTTATGTTTTTCACATGATCTTTTTACACCTAATTCCTCTTATGTGATTTCTTTTGTGCATAATAATTTTTTCATGTGATTCTTACACCTGCTCCAATTTCAAATGCAATTCTTACACAATAAAATTTTTACAGTATTTTTTTTTACACTTGATTCCTTTTGTGCATGATTTTTTATATATAATTAATTTTCCTGAGATTCTTACATCTGCTTCAGTTTCAAATTAAATTCTTACACTTAATTATTTTTACATGTGAATTTTAATATTACTCATTTCTTTTTCACATGATTACACATTACACATGATTTCTTTTGTACATAATTATTTTTTCACATGATTCTTACACCTGCTTCAAGTTCAAATGCAATTTTTAAACTTATATTTTTACAAGTGAATGTAAAATGCAATTTTTAAAAGATTTTATTTATTATTCTTTACCTGATTCACTGGTGGCTCAGTGGTAGGTGTTTCGCCTGCCATGCGGAAGGCCCGGGTTTGATTCCCAGCCAGTGCCCAAACCCCCCAGCCACTGGATGCAGTGCCGGTCCCAAGCCGGGATAAAATGGGAGGGTTGTGTCAGGAAGGGCATCCGGCATAAAACCTGTACCAAGTTGTTGTGCAGACTGGATATTCTGCTGTGGCGACCCCTTGCTGGGAGCAGCCGAAAGACCAACAACCTGATTCATTTTTTATGTTTGGATTTTATACTTGATTTATTTATCGCTTGTAAGTTCACAACTGATTAATTTGTCATATGATTTTTACTCATTTGTTAAATTTTTTTTTTTTACATGTAGCACCAAATTTATCGTGTGAGATTTTGAAGAAATGCAATTTTTATGCATGATTCTTATGTCTCGTTTACTTTCATGTTCATGTTTACACTTGATTCATTTTTTACATATGATTTTTACAATTCATTCAGGGTAGGTGTAATCCGATTTATTTTTCACGTGATTTTTTTTTTTTTACACCTAATAAATTTTTCAAGTGATTGTTACACCTGATTCATTCTTACTCCTTTAAATAATTTCTTCACATGTAACTTGATTTTTTAACTCAGATTTTTTTACATGTAACTTTACACTTGATTAGTTGCCTGGTTTTTAGAAATGCAATTAAGTTTTCACACAGGATTCTTATATCTTATCTTGTCAATTTACATGTGATGTTTTTACATTTATTCATTTTTTAACATGACTTTTATGATTAATTTATTTTTTACATGTAATTCATGCACATGATTTGATTTTCTCATGGTTTGTTAAACATGATTTTTTTTTTCACATTTATTTCTTTTTGCATTATTAATTTTTCATGTGATTCTTATGCCTGATTTGTAACTAGTGATTCAGATATGTTTAATTTAGTTTTTTTTTGGATACTTGCTTTTCATATGGTGCTTTTATTTATTACGTTTTATTCACGTGGTTTCACACGTTTACTTCAGTTTACATTACCTAAACATCAGTGGACATACTCACATGCCTATTATTCGGTTCAAAAAGCGTCTACTAGCTATAACACTGTTTCTGGAACTGAGGTAGTTAGTTTTCCATTCGTCCCTCAGTGGAGAGGTTCATCTACACTCATAAACCCATATCATGTTTGATCTCATCCACCATTTAAAATTTCAGCTTCTTTCACCTTTTACAGCCCAGCCGAAAGCAGTCTGCTTCTCTGGAAACGTCAAGTACTATTCTTCATTTTTTACGACATCCAGGATATTCTGGCCTTAAATTCTTGCTGTCAGTCTTGAGCAGCTTCACAATTACCCAATGGAGTTCAGCGAGTTCCAAGCTGCCTTGACTAGACCTGAATAGAATTAGGTGTGTGCAGTGAATGTTTGCTTTAAACTGTATAATCTTCCTTGTGTACACCTTGTGATCTTTGCACCTCTTCCTTGAAACTGGACCTTTGTTCTTCTATTTATGATAGTCATAGCCATGGTTTTTATTCAAGACAAAACAGCTTGGGAAACATATATCTAGCATAGACTTAAACATTTGTGAGAAAATCCAAAGCATTGGTGATAAATCTTTTCTAGGTCAAATATATACTTCAGTCCTAATGCTGGTGTTGGTGTAAATGTTTTTTAAGTCGAGTCTGGTGCTGCTCTTTTTGATATCGTAGACGACAGCAAGCCAAGACATCTAATTACACAGTGATTACAAATAAATACAAGCTTAATGTTTAACACTCTTTTAATTTTGTAGAAGGCATACAGAGCCTTCTACGCCTGACAGTTACTCGGATGTGTAATTTCTTTGTCTTTTGTCTCCACCTGTTGACCAACCATGAATACATTTAACCCATTAAATGTTCAAACACATATACTATACGCGCTTGGGTTTGTTTGCCTGTGTGCCAGGCCATAGAGAGAAAAAACGCATGAAAATAGTGTGAAAAACGACTGGCAACTGGTCGATTTATAACCACACACACACATTCATACACTCGTTCTCATTCACTTCTTTTATGTAGACAAACTACACTACACACACTTGTGGAAACTACACTCGATCGCTGTATTTACCTAAAATTTCAAACGCTTGTTGATTCTACTGAAGTGTATGTACAGTGGCGTGGTGGTGTAGTGGTTAGCACTGTCGCCAAGCACCTCCAGGGTCTGGGTTCGATTCCCGTCTCTGTGTGCATGGAGTTTGCATGTTCTCCCCGTGCTTGGTGGGTTTCCTCCGGGTACTCCGGTTTCCTCCCACAGTCCAAAGACGTGTAGGTTAGGTTGATTGGTGTTCCCAAATTGCCTGTAGTGTGTGAGTGTATGTATGTGTGTGTGCCCTGTGCTGGATTGGCCCCCTGTACAGGGTGTACCCTGTCTCATGCTCTAGGACTCCTGGAATAGGCTCCAGGCCCCCGCGACCCGTTTATTCATTCATTCATCTTCTATACCGCTTAATCCTGTGTTCAGGGTCGCGGGGGACCTGGAGCCTATCCCAGGAGACTTCGGGCACTAGTCAGGGTACACCCTGGACAGGGTGCCAATCCATCGCAGGGCGCACACACATCACACGTAATTTAGGGACACCAATTAGCCTAACCTGCATATCTTTGGACTGTGGGAGGAAACCGGAGAACCCGGAGGAAACCCACCAAGCACGGGGAGAACATGCAAACTCCATGCACACAGAGACAGGAATCGAGCCTGGCCGGGGAATCGAACCCAGACCCTGGAGGTGCAAGGCGACAGTGCTAACCACTACACCACCGTGCCACCTCGCGACCCGTTTAATATAATAAAATAAAACTTGTAAATCCAGTAGAATTATACAAGGTTGTTGTTCATCAGAAGTGAATCTTTATTCTTCCTTCAAACAGAAAGTCAGACGGAGTGAGATCATGACAATAGTGGGGACGCTTTAACACCTCAAAACAAAGTTTTTGCTGAGTGTCGACAGTGTGGGCAGAAGTGCGTAGACGTGCATCATCATACAAGATCACGACGCCATTAAATATCAGACCTCTGTGTTTAATCTGAAGTTTCGCGTCAGCTCTTCAATTAGCATCTCATTGTAACAAGCAATGTTTATTGCTGAATCTTTTTCCTCATAATGACCCAATACTGCCCCTTGAGAATCCCAGAAAACTGTAAACATCAGTTTTCCAGTTGATCACTTTTAAACTTTTTCCTCGGTAGGCGATTGAGGATGTTTCTGTTCTATTCAGTGTGCAGAAGTTTTACGATGAACAGATTGCAGATAATTTTTTAGACTCCCTCTCCTCTTTAGTTTGGTCTGGTTTACAGAAACATTTACACAACTTTACTAAAAACTACAACTTTACTGGTTTCATTTGCACCACCAAAACAGCTCTGACCACTCGAGGCACAAAGACCTCTGAAGGTGTGCTGTGGATGGATGCACCAGGATGCTAGTAGTAGATCCTTTTCAGGGTGGGGCCTTAATGGATCATACATGTGGGGTTAGTGTGTTAGCATTATGGCTGTACAGCAAATACACAAATAGTAAGACTGAAGTAAATGAATCAAGCTTAAACACTTGCTAACTTGAAATTTATTTAATTAAAAATTTCTTACTTCCATCATTCATAAAAGAATGAAACGACTGGAAGTCAATAGTGGGCCTGAATTTAGTTATCATAATGAATAAATCAAAAAAAAAAAAAAAAAAAAAATGCATAGGCCTGTTACTGTAACTCATTATGTATAGACACATCTGTAAAACAGCATAGCAGAACATCTTACACATACACAAAACAAACAAACAAACAAACACCAAGATATACAAGATGGTTGTGCAAGACCAAATACCTGCTCATATTTCCAGGGAAAGAGAAATCGGACCAAAAACAGAAACATTAAATACACTGAATTAAAATGTACTAATATCACACTGGACAGGACACAAAGCGTAAACAATTTTTAGTCACATTTATCTTTCCTTGCATTCATTCTCATGCCAAATATGACATATTTTAAAGAAAAATGCCTTCCTTGACATACATTATACATGTTACCACGAACATATTTGTGATCTGATTGATATTTCAATGCTAGTGGGTCAGATTTTTCCTTTACATTTCTGTAGGAAATTGTATTTAGTTAACACAATGACAATCACTGTAGTTGCAGAGTTTAATCAAGATAGAAATGTAACAAATAAGATGTATTCAGGTTTTACCTCTTAGATCCTAATATGCTAATGTTTCAGGGTGGATACTTCCTTTAAAATGCTTTCAAGTCACATAATGTTTGGCATCATTACTCACATATCAGTTTTAGCAGAGAAAACTGGTCTTTGTTGAGTCTAATGTCTAACGAGCTTAAATCTAAAAAAAAAAAACTAACCCTACACAAGCTAATCCCTCTAAAGCAAAAAACGTTTGCCCAGAGCAGCAGCAGACGTTTCTCTAAAGTACTAGTTTCATACAAGAGAGAGAGGGGGAAAAAAACCATACAGTCAAAATAGCACACACCAGTGGATGTCAAATCACTTAAACAACTAGGCCTGGAGAACACCATGTCCTGTAGATGTTCCTGCTTTAACACACCCACTTCAACTTAGTGATCAGACTCGGCCTAGTTCCTTATTAGATGGTTCATCTTTCACAGTTCTATTTATCAGGACAGAGATGGAGCTTGGTGCAAAGGCACAGATTCTGGACACACCGGTCATGCTTTGTACTGACCGGTCGTGTCAGGATCAGGGCTTTAGGGCAGAAAGTCATTCTATAATCTCAAGAAAAGGCTGTTTAACTGAATCAGGTGTGTTAGAGTGCAGAACAAAATTGATGTATACAGAAAAGGGGGCTCTCCAGAGTTCTGACACTTTTAATAACCATACAGGATTTCACTCACTGTGTATGCTGAAATGGTTGAATAAAATAAAAAAGGACCAGGAACTGGGTTTGAAAACAAATGCGAACAAATTAAAACCCGTTTTTATTTGACCGTGAAATTCAAACTACACATCCTTCAAAGTTTAAAGTCCATCAAATGCCTGTGACTAAAAGCGCAAAAGTCGTATTATTTATTTTTAAAGAGTCTTAACATAATGTGCATAAAGTATATTTCTCACAAGGATGTGATGTGTCACGTTATAACATCTACGTAGGAAAGTGATGGATACAGTATTGAATAGGTGACTGTGTGACCCAAATCAGTCTCAAGAGAAGTCCAAGTTTACGCGAAGGGTTTGGATGACTGGGTGATCCTTCGCTCATGATCCTTGAGGAGTTGGGATTTAAATGTGAAAATGAAAAGCAGTTCGTTTAGTCCTTCTACCAGTTGTATCCGGCAGGAGGAGACTTGTCATCTTTGTTGCTCTCCAGAGAGAACGGAGGGATGCGCACGTCGAAGTGCGAGCCGTCGGTCCTCTCTATCCGGAACGTCCCCCTGTGTGACAAACCACAAATATACACCAATAAGGTAATACATTCAGGAAATGTATTCAGTTAAGTTGAGCTAAGAATTTGAGTGGCTAATTATCACAGCCTGGCATATTATTGGCTCGCTTCAAGCAACGAGAAACGTTAAAATAACTGAAGGATAGTGCCAAACCATCAACACTTCAACGAATGTATGTGATCAGAAAAAATAACTGATGAATAACTGAGGTCGCATAAATGCTGGGTCAAGTTGTATGATAAAACAAACTGACAGTAGAAATCACAGCTATATTTAATAGCTTTTCCACATGCACAATGTTACAGTCTTCTGATACGCTACAATCCACCACGCTCCCTTAAGATCACCAAACTCCGGACTTCTGGTAGTTCCCAGAATTTCAAAATCTACAAAAGGGGCTAGGGTATTTTCATATTTAGCACCAAAGCTTTCGAATAGCCTTCCAGACAGTGTTCGGGGAGCAGACACAGTTTGCCAGTTCAAAAGTAGACTCATCCCATAATCTCATACTCCAGTACACCTATCCTGAAAGGCAACTACGCTAATTCTCTCCATCTGTTCTGTTTTTTTTTTTTTTACCCATCCCGATGTATCGGGAGATTGTGCCAGCTTCAGTAGACAAAGGCCGACCCTGCGAGGTTCCTGAGGCATCCAGAGAAGGAGCAGCTCCAGCTGGATTCAGCTTTATGATGGTTGGAGCTACACATGCTGCTCCTGTGCTTCCAGTGATCCAGACCTCATCTGCCCTCTGCACCTACTGACTCGTCCCTATGCTGAACTGGTCTTCATGTCAATTTAAAGAACTTCTGTCATATTGAACTTTCACCTGCACAACACGCATGATGTTATCCTCATTTGGGTGATAACAGATAGAAATGATATTGGTTCCCTGACTGAGTCTGGTTCCTCTCAAGGTTTCTTCCTATTGCCATCTCAGGGAGTTTTTCCTTGCCACCGTCGCCCTTGGCTTGCTCATCAGAGACATTCGATTCATCATTCATCTCATTATTATATAGACACATTTTTCTCACACATACATACTCCCAAATATTTTCTTTTCTAAATTTTTATTTTTGTGAAGCTGCTTTGAGACAATGACCATTATATAAATCAAATTTAATTGAATAAGAAATCGCATTTTGTTTCAGTGTTATGATCTGGGGTTGCTTCAGTTGGTCAGGTCTAGGCTCAGCAACGTTATGTGGCAATAAAATGGTCAGCTGACGACCTGAATGACCAGGTTATCAGATCTATGGAGTTTTTCCTCGGTTGATGACAACCATAATCTAAGACTCCTATTTTTGAAAGAGGAATAATTTTCACACAAGTTAGCCACCAACACTGTGCCATAATCAAAACTCAATACGGTTAAATTAGTGTGCATTACTTTTTTTTGTAGTAGGTAGTATAGGCCATATAATAAATCACCACTGCTATTAGCCAAAAAAACAACTAAAAAACCTGAAAAACACTAATAATAAAAGCTTCAGTATGAATCATATGGATTTATTAAAACATTTATTAAAATACTCTATAGAACCTCTGATTTGTGACCAACATTACTGCTAGAGCTGCTGTTACATTAAATTAACCAGCACCTTCTGACTAACCAGAACAATGTATTATACAACAGCTGATTGTGCTCCACTATTTTAAGCATTTTAAAAGTGCTTATTTTAAGTACAAAAACACGTTAGATTTAGGAACATTATCAGCAAAAACGATTACTGATACATTCGAACAAGTGACATCAATGTCACTAGAAACACCTTTAGCAGGAACACACAAATTGGTGCGAGCTAGCTAGCAAGCCAGATAGCTGCGGGCTACAACTTGAGTGCGGCTTCTTTGGGAATTTTTTCTGCAAGCGGAGCAAAAATAGACAAAACATTTATCCATAGTTTGTCCATGTCACTAAATATTATGGCTATTTCTTGTTTACACGACTGTCATACGAGTGCAACATCACACTGGGAACTCACTCTCTGATTTTGCCCCCCTGATGCTCATTACAAATATTATTCGACAGAACAGGACAAGACCAATTAATAATGATGCTCCTCCAAAATGGATCCCATTGGACAAACTAAAAGATCCAATTCGCGACAACATGACAATGAAGAGTTTGTATAAAAGGTCAATGCAAACTTGGTGGACTAATCAAAGGTAAACAAATTCATCAGCTTTTCCACTGGCAACTTCAAGTACTGTACAAGGAGTAGATAATCCCTGGAATTGCAGAAAGTGGTAGTTAACTAGGGCTGAAACGATTCCTCGAGTAACTCGATTACAAAGATTGATTTGTAATGTTTTTGCGAAATTATTTGTTGACGGCGCGCTTTTGACAAAGTGCGTTTCCAGATGCAAGCCGGCAATTAACACCAACGAGGAAGAAGCGCTTACATCATCCAAAAAGCGGAAGGAGACGCAAACAGTTAGCTGTGTATTGATTTGAGGGAGCGTTCTGGTGCAGCTAAAAAATTAAAGGGAGCGATAAAATTATCAGCGAGCCAAGCAATAAAGAAACCAGGAAGAGAAAACGACAGAAATTGTCAGTAAAGGCTTATGTTATGCCTGAGCTGTAGATTTTGAAACCTTTAGTTCTGAAAGTTTAGTTGCAAAACAGTGTTTTTGATTAATTAATTTTAATGTGTGCCTTAGTTTTTTTTTTTTATAGTCATTTTAAATACCTTTTTTTTTTGTATCTGAGAAAAGGCTTTAAAATAATGTATGCCACTGTGATGTACTTAATTCATCTCAGTCAACTTTAATACCCCTATCTTACCTACGCCGTTTACACAGTACGGTTCATTATGATTCACCGCGAGTTTTGGTGCTGCGATTACGGTAAATTAAATATGAAAATTACGAAAAATTAAACATGTTTAAGTCGCCTTAAAAACATGTTTCAACACGTTTCATTCTTTTGGTGGACCGTCGCGGAATGTCAGCGGACTGTTGCCAGGCAGTCGAGGCGGGTCACGACGCCTTACACCGCATCTCACTGTGAATCAAACCACATAGGTGGTTTAAGGTATTCCTTGTATTGTGAATAATGACGTTTATTTTTGATAAAATGCTGTATGCATTTAAAAAATAAAAATAAAACCAATTAATCTCATATTTTACATTGCTGTTTAATTAAGCAAAAGTACATTTTATCCAATGAATCGATAAATTTTTGGTAGAATACTCGATTACTAAACTATTCGATAGCTACAGCCCTACAGCTAACATCATAAAATAACATATGATCCGCTAGTTTGTTAACCAAATGTATTAGGATTAAGCAAGAAATTAGTTTATGATTATTATCCTCGTCTAAACAGCCTCCAAGTTGTTGGAGAAAATTTTCTTCTTGTTGAATTTACATCTGGCAACAAATCCCAGGTACCAGGGTTACAGGTTTGTGCACCTTTTCCCCCACATAAATCAGGCTAAGAATAAATAAGAATAAAGAACAAACTGTGTAAGCTAATGAGTAAAACCATAGACATGTCAATATAAATATCTCGAGATAGCCAAAACAAACATCCTGCCAATGGGTCTCCGGAAGGTGAACACGACCAATCAGCAACTGCCAAACAAGTGGGAACAAACCCAGATCATCATGTGACCGACGCAATCTTTTTACTCTACAACATGTAGAGTTTTTAGATGCTGTTACAGATGCACGAGGTCCTCTGTGATTGGAAACACAGGAGAGTATGTAACGTCACAGTAGTCAAAAATTACAAATTAATTTTATATTTTATTACATTTCAAAACAACGAGGTTACATTCAGCGTCTTTCAACAGCATTTTAAGTTCCAGCATCCATTGACTCACCATCAGACTACTTAAAGCCATGTTTGAACATAAATTCTATACTTACAGTTTACCAATCACACTAAATTGTTGTAAAAATTTGTATTTTCAGACTTCTATTTTACTTTGCGAATAAAAAAAATAAATCTTGTAGCAAAATTGTTTTAGGTACACCCTTAAACCATCCACTTGGCCACGCCCCTAAGCTCTGATACATTTGCTTAGATTACACTCAACGGTAAATAATTAAAAATTACACAACTGTGATTCATAAATCAACCTAATCAGTGCACATCTGTAAATTATACCACACTGAAAGGCCAGACTTACAAATATAATCATAGATTCAAATTTTTAATAACACCATCACTGCATTGATATTTAGTTATGTTGGACAAATATATTTTCATTAAGTATTTCCAAACATTAATGCAAAATCAAAAGACAAATAACAGGCTTGAAAGAAGGAACCACAAATAAAAGGATTTGTGAAGGAAACTGTATCCGTTCCCATATTTATACAAACATGTATTGATTCAAATCACCAAAAATTATCCGTCTTAACAGATAACTGTCACATTTAGTGAAGCCTTATCTCAAAAAAACTTTACAATTCATCACACCTTTACTGTACTATCTACATTCTTTTAATGTATACGAGTTTATTAAATAACACAAAGCCAATTTGATCGACGCGTGACGAGCTTGGAATACTTTTCTTTCGAGAAAAAAAAAAAAAGCACGTTTATCGCAAGATTTCACACAGCATAGCAAAAGCAAGGAAATTATTTTATAATAATTGGATTGTTCCATCTACACAAAAATATAATTGATATACTATACTTTAATATGGTTTCTTAAAGTAGTGACTTTGGCTCAGTTTTTTTTTTTTTTTTACCAAAATTCAGTCATTAAATACCCAGACGAATAATTTTATTTGCAAAGCAGATTTCATATACAGTAAATCATATATTACTCAATATTATTTAGTTCCCATCAAAGACCTGCATTCTGCATTGCTGTGCTACACTGGAAAACAAAAACAAACTCCAAATTGATTGTTCTTGGACGTTCTACTTTAGTGCAGTAGTGTTTAATACTCAACTTTTAAAAGCTCATTAGCACAGATCTAGAAGATGTGAAGTGCAGGCAGGTTTGTAAAGTCAAGTGCATGAGAGTGACTGAAGTGCTAGAGTAAAAGCAGACTGAGGCTAAAAAAACAGATCCAGTGAAGGACAAGTCATAATAGGGCACAATAACATCATAAGTTAATGTTAAGTTAAAAAACACAAGTTGTTTTAGGTAACCTTTATAATAGTCAGGGCTAGAATGTGAGCTCAGATCTAGATTTAACACTCTTCAACCAAAATAAATATTAAATAATTGCTTACTACTTAATAAAAAGGGGCTCTTTTTTCTACAGGGAAAATATGCTAGTGGTGTGAGTGGTATAATTTTCTACAATTTATCCTTCAAATTTGAAAATATTTTGTCGTTTTCATCTTCAAATGCTGACCCAAAAAACCTGATGAACAAATGAATTAATAAAGGAGCTTGTAAGTGATTTGAACCTAGTATTGATCTTTGTGTTCTTGTTAAAATTAAGAATTTTCTCTCAAATCTTAATTATTAAAGTTCTCATATTAATGCTTTTTGAATTATTTTCTTAGTGTGTTTAAGCTCCTTCTCACACAACGTGCAAGGTTAAACTGAAGTTTAGTAATGTCATTGTACTTTGTTGTTATTATTATATGAATTAGTCTTGCTAGGTAAAATGGAGCTGCACAGATAAGTAGTGGGAGGGGGCTCGTTGCTGAAGATGCAGGACGGGAGGACGGGCTGAGCTTGGCAGGGGTTGGGACGAGCACACCAAGGCAAGGCTCTGAGCACTTAAGCCAGTGAGGAGAAGGGGCCGGGCAGGAAGCTGTTGGGCATATCATCCTTCTTGCTTTCGAGAGAGAAGGGAGGGATGCGCACATCGAAGAATGTGCTGTTGGGCCTCTCGAACCGGTAGGAGCCCCTAGAGGGGGGCAGAGACACAAGAGGACGCACTGTCAGAGACCTGACGCCTTGGCTCCCAATGGCTCGCCTCAATTACAAACATGACCAGCCAGAGAGCAAGAATCAAAAGCAAGCTATGACCTGATAGTGTTTTTCTGACTACTGTGTGTCTCTACCCACAAAATACAACTGTTGTATAGACTTTAAATATCTTTTGAATGGATGTACTGTATGCGCTAGATTTTAATTTTTTTTTAATACACACCCAATACGTGACCCAAAGCCATCCATTTACTGAATCCGTCTACTTGTTCCAGACATCATGAAAGGCATAAAAAGGTTCTGCTTTATGCACACTAAACATCACAATTTAAGAAGTAAATAAAGTGTGCGACAATAAAAGCTGAAGAACCTCAGCCAGTTTGTTTCTTATTCTTTTACCTTCAGATGAAACCATGACCTAAAGTCAAAGATGTACACCTAAATACTAGTTGCTAAATATAACATTATTTGATAATGTCAAATAATGTTTGATATCAGTAGAACTTTAAGAATTGGACAACAATAAATGTGGCACTAACCATCTTTTTTTGAAAAACAAACAAACAAAAAAAACATCTATAGTATGAGGATGTTTTCAGTTAACTAACCTAACTAGTCAATTGAATTTTATTTATACAGAGCAGCTTTCCAGAAATTAAATTAAGACATCCGGTACTGTGCGAAAGTTGTGTGACACACCTCATTCCATCATATTTTTGCTACCAAACAGCTAGAATTTCGTGTTTTTTTTTATTTTACTTTAAGGAATAGTTCTACCTCAATTATTGACGCAGTCTTATTTGAGAAGACAACAAAAGGTAGAGGTTCAGAATGTCCTTCAAGAAGCGTGGAGAACTATTCCGAGTACTTAGAGGAATTACAAGGAAGCTTAACCCAAGAGAGTTTAGGCTGTGTTGCAGAATAATGGCAGTTATACCAAATATTGACCTTAAAGCTCATTAAAATTATACAAACTCTGTTGTATACTGTATTTATCTGTATAATTTACTTTGTTCTTTTGTAATTTACTGTATAATAACGCTTACAATAAACCCCTTTTATTTACTGTCAAAATACAGTGCTGTGAATTTAAGGACGATTTTATTTATTAGGAGGAAAAAAGCTGTCCAAACCTACCTGGCCATATGTGAAATTGCCTCCTACCCTCTTACGAAATCATGTACTGTGATTAACCACATTTTTGGAAAGCCGATTTAAATCTCACTTGCCACCAGCCCTGATTACTGCCAGGCATGTTGAATCATGAAATCACTTAAACAGAAAATGTCTGACAAAGTGAAACACACTAGAACATATCACATCATGCAGTGATCTTAAATAAATAAACAGATGAGGAACAAGGTACAAAGGCACATCTAAGGCTTTGTGACACCAGTGAACCATGGTGAGAGCAACTATCCACAAGAGGAGAAAACTGTGGTGAACCCTCCCAGGAGTGACCAGCTTACCAAAATTACTCCAAGAACACAATGACAAAAGCTCATAAAAGAGCCCAGAACATCTAAAGGACTGCAGGCCTCACTTGCTTCAGTTAAGGTCAGTGTTCATGATTCAACAATAAGAATGAGCAAAAAATAAAAAATAAATAAAAAAGGCATCCATGGGGGAGTTCCGAGGCAAAACCTGTCCTCAAAAAAGTACTGAAGATGCAAAGCAGCCACAAACCATCACACTACCACCACCATGTTTGACTGTTGGTAATATTCTCCCCCCCCCACGCCACTAAGGTAGAAATGTCAGAAGGGCATCAGCTCGAACAATTCCTCAACCCCAGCTACAAATATCCAGTTTATATTTCATCTTGACTACAGATGACTGCAAAAATAAATTTTTCTAAATCCCACTCTATGATCTTTCTTTTAACTGGAATCTAGCGGAGATCTTGTACGTTTCTGCAAATCCAAAAAAATAAACACCTAATTCACACCAACCGTCCCTGATCAGGTAGCTACTAAGGATTCTCTATACGTTTTGCACAGTGATGCGAGCCTGTGATGAGAATGGGTTTGGTCTGTTGAGCTTCATATCTGCCCGTTCACACCTCTGTAAAAAAAGGTTTTATTGATTCCTGCTCCACACCAGCCCTAGTTTAAAAAAAAAAAAAAAAAAAAAAAAAAAAAAAAAAAAGCAACCCTGATGCTTACATACAGATCTGGAAAAATAAAGAGACCACTGCAATTTACTCCAGAAAACGTCTAAATGTCATCAAGAGGAAGATGGATGGTCACGAACCATCACGAACCAAAACGCATCAAGCAAAGCTGAGCTGTTTGCATTTTTGTAAAAAGAGCGGTATAAAATTACCCTACGGCAATGTAAAAACCTGGTGGAGAGCACGCCAAAACGCATGAAGGCTGTCACTGCAAATTGGGGTTATTTCATCAAATACTGATCTCTTAATATTATTTTGCCAAAGCATTAACACAATTTGTTCACAAATTGTTTGCATTGTGTTTTATTTAAGTTATTAAACCTCTGAAAATAATGCATGATCTTATTAATTTATTTAGATGTCTTGTAATGTAATTTCCTTTAACTATTGTTATTTAGAGTGTATATTTAAATAGCTTTCTCCTAATCGAGGAGAAATATTGTTAGCAGTTCACAATAAATGAAACAAAACTGTTCATCTCACCAATACATGCACCTGTAAGAAGGGGGGGGGGGGAACAATGCTGCACTGGTCTCTTTTCTCCCCCCCCCCAGAGCTGTACATCATGATATTTGGGTGCCAATTCGATTTTTATTGCAATCCTGCAAGTATCACGATTTCATAAATATCCTGATATTTATACATAATTTACCACACAACGAATATCTGACACGCATACTTGAATCGATTTTTTTCTCCCATCTCTATTGAGTGAAAAAGATTCTGCACAAACCTTGAAACATGAAAAAATAAAAAATGCACACCATTCCCGTAACCCTTCAATTACAACTATAAATATCTAGAAATGACTTGTAAAACAAGCAGAAATGATTACTCCATTCGAATCATCCTCATGCAGAGACTTGACGTCTCGCACGTGAACGTAGCACTCACCACATGTGTCCGCTCGGGGCCTGTAGTGAGACGTGACTGCTGTACTGAAACGCTGGCTGCTCTTTGGACAATACAGGCTCCTGTTACACAAACACACAAAGCAACACACGCCGAGTTTACCTTATGCCCATGATTTACATATTATTTACAGATCTGTATGATTTCATATGCTGTTTTGTTCTTTACATCAGAACAAAAAATGAATACAAACAGAGCCAATGTGTTTTTTTTTTTAATCCAAATACTAAAGATGGCACACTTGTGTCAACAGGTCTGTTGAGGTTTTAATATGTTATCACCCCCTTAATAGATTAAAAAAAAGGATGTTAAAGCAGGATTCACTGAGTGTAGAGCTCTCCAAGTGCATGTTATATAACAAGCTGGCAGCTCAGCGAGTGTGTTGCTGTTATACATTCCTGAATGATCCTTCTAGGGGAAAAGTTACTAGGGAAAAGGTGAAGAAACAGAATGAGCCGTCAGGGCTTCTGCAATGCTTCATTTTATTATTAACGTTTTTGTTTTATTTATTTTTGGTGAACTACTTTTTTCACTGACTACTCACTAATTGTGAACAGAAAAAAAAAAATACAGCAGCTATGCTTCAGGAATGAGAAGGGAGAAGAAGTAAAATGTATATATTTTTTAAAACATGATAAACACAAAAGAAAAAGAGGGTCAACAAAGGGTTAACAGCTAAAAACATGGCTTTAATTAACATACCAAAACTGTTGACTTTATTAAATCTTTAACAAAATATACAACAGCTGTGCAGTTACTAACTGTAGGAGATGCACAATGCTGTGAAAAAGTATTTGCCCCCATTCTGTCCAAAGTCCCTCCTCAGCGATGTGAAGGACTCACTGCCAGCTATAACAACCGCTTTATAATCCCACATACTGTACAGTGCTGTGTCTCTCGCAGTACTAGAATGTAAAATATCGATGTTACCCCTACATGTACTGTAATTCATGCAAGTGCGTTTTCTTTGGTATAAGTACTGAAGGGTAAATACAGTAATCATTCACCATCCCAAACTGTGTTTTCCTCTACGGTCACTTCGTGTTCTCTCTATAGTACTAAAACATTTACACATTTAAAAACATATATATTTTATATGGACATTTAGCTGAATTTACATTAATAATTATGTTACAAATTTAGTGAATTATATTGTTCTTAATAGTTAAGCTGTAAAATCCCCGAACGACTCTAAACCTCGACTCAGTGTGGGTTGACTGAATAAACCCCAATTGTATTTTTTTTGTTGGTATTACTAACCACTGATCTTTGCTTAGAGACATCCTCAAACAGCAGATTATTATTATTATTAACCCCAAACAATACAATTTAAAAAATCTACACCTTTAGCGCTTGTTTGTAAGGCAACATTAGACCATTTTGTGTCAATTAGAGACAACTGGTAGCTTCTAAAAATAAAAAGTATGAACATCACATCACATATAGTACTGCAAAAAAGTATTTAGTCAGCCACCAATTGTACAAATCTTCTTTGTCTTTCGGCTGTTCCCTTTCAGGGGTCGCCACAGCGAATCATCTGCCTCCATCTAACCCTATCCTCTGCATCCTCTTCTCTCACACCAACTAACTTCATGTCCTCTCTCACTGCATCCATAAATCTCTCCTTTGGTCTTCCTCTAGACCTCCTGCCTGGCAGTTCCAACCTCTGCATCCTTCTACCGATATATTGACCATCTCTCCTCTGAACATGTCCAAACCACATCAATCTGGCCTCTCTGACTCCAAAACATCGGACATGGGTTGTCCCTCTGGTGAACTCATTCTTGATCCTATCCATCCTTGTCACTCCCAAGGAGAACCTCAACATCTTCAGCTCTGCTACCTCTAGCTCTGCCTCCTGTCTTTTCTTCGGGGCCACTGTCTCTAAGCCTTAGAGCATTGCTGGTCTCACCACTGTCCTGTACACCTTACCTTTCATTCTCGCCGATACGCTTATCGCACAACACACCTGAAACTTTTCTCCGCCCATTCCGACCCGCCTCTTCACCTTCTTTCCACACTCTCCGTTGCTCTGGACCGTTGACCCTGAGCACTTAAAGTCCTGCACCTTCTTTACCTCTGCTTTACCTTCTCCTCCATTCTTCTGGAATCCTCTCACCCTCCAAAATCTTGTTAAACAAACTAGTCAGAAACTCTACTGCCACCTCTCCTAAGCACTTCCATACCTCCACAGGTATGTCATCCAGACCAACATCCTTTCCAATCTTCATCCTCTTCAACGCCCTTCTCACCTCACTTACTAATATTTGCTACTTCCTTCTCCACAACAGTCACCTCTTCTACTCTTTGAGGAGTTGATGAATGAGGAAAACGAAAGAGAACAAAGTACTCCTTCCATCTTCCCATTACCCTCCTGGCATCTGTCAGTACATTTCCATCTCTATCTTTAATCACTCTAACCTGCTGCACATCCTTCCCATCTCTATCTCTTTGCCTCGCCAACCTGTACAGATCCACCTCTCCCTCCTTACTGTCCAGCCTAGCATACAAGTCCTCATATGCTCTTTGTTTGGCCTTTGCCACCTCTACCTTCACCTTACGCTGCATCTCCCTGTACGCCTGTCTACTCTCTTCAGTCCCCTCAGTGTCCCACTTCTTCTTAGCTAACCTCTTTCCCTGTATACACTCCTAGACTTCCTCATTCCACCAAGTACCCTCCTACCTGTCTCCCTGATCACATTGGCTGTAGTTGTCCAGTCAACTGAAAGCATCTCCTGACCACCCAGAGCCTGTCCCAGCTCCTCCCTAAAGACAACACAACATTCTTCCTTTCTCAGCTTCCACCACTTTGTCCTCTGCTCTGCCTTTGTCCTCTTCACCTTCCTCACCACCAGGGTTATTTTACACACCACCATTCTGTGTTGTCTGGCTACACTCTCCCCTACCAACACTTTGCAGTCACTAATCTCTTTCAGATTACAACATCGACACAAGATGTAGTCTACCTGAGTGCTTCTGCCTCCGCTCTTATATGTCACCCCATGTTTTTGCCCCTTCTGGTAGAAAGTATTTACTACTGCCATTTCATCCCCTTTGCAAAGTCCACCACCATCTGTCCTTCTACATTCCTGTCCTGAAGACCAAACCTGCCCATCACATTTTCATCACCTCTGTTCCCTTCCCCAACATGTCCATTGAAGTCTGCACCAATCACCACTCTCTCACCTCTGGGGATGCTCTGCATCACTTCATCTAACTCACTCCAGAATGTCTCCTTCTCTTCTAACTCACATCCTACCTGTGGGCCATAACCACCAACATTGAACATTACCCCTTCAATATCCAGCTTCAGACTCATCACCCTATCTGATACTCTCTTCACTTCTAGAACATTCATTACAAACTCCTCTTTCAGGACAACTCCTACTCCATTTCTTTTCCTATCCACACCATGGTAAAACAATTTGAACCCTGATCCTAAGCTCTTAGCCTTGCTACCTTTCCACCTTGTCTCCTGGACACACAGTATATCCACCTTCCATCATCTCAACCAACTCTCTTGCCTTCCCGGTCATGGTCCCAACATTCAAAGTCCCAACCAATTGTGCAAATAAATTATTTTAAAATCCTACAATGTGATTTTCTGGATTTGTTTTATTTCTTATTTTGTCTCTCATGGTTGAGGTATACCCGTGATGAAAATTACCGGCCTCTCATCTTTTCAAGTGGGAGAACTTGCACAAGTGGTGGCTGACTAAATACTTTTTCGCCCCACTATATCACCAGTGTGATGGACTGGCATCAACATAAACAAATAGCACAGGGGAGATGAGGGAGAGTTTTAGTTTGTTAAACAGGTTGACCAAATTCAATTCAATTCAATTCAATTTTATTTGTATAGCGCTTTTAACAATTGACATTGTCTCAAAACAGCTTTACACAATCAAAAGAATTATTTAAGTTTGTATGGAATGTGAATGTGTATGAATCAAAATGTTCAGATATTCCCTGGCGAGCAAGCCCGAGGGCGACAGTGGCAAGGAAAAACTCCCTGAGACGGTAATAGGAAGAAACCTTGAGAGGAACCAAATTCTCTCCTCCAGTGCCACAATCTCTATTTCAAATCCTCAGGCATTCAATCTGCACAAGATTCAAATGGTTTAAAATAAACTTGTATTAAACTTTGACTCTGCACAGTCAGTGCAGAAATGGTGCATAAGTTTCTAGTACTCATCTTGTCTGGCACATGATATCTGATCAGATTTTCCGTCCTTATTTATTTATTTATTAGTTATTTAGATGATTTGCTAGTGATGCTGTGATTGACAGGTGAGAGTGTAACGACGACATCCCTCCCGCCCAGAGAACACGACCAACGTGACGTCCTCGGGATCACCCGTCGGGCATTTTAACTATTTTAAGAAATGTTTGTTGGTCTTTGGTTTCAGGTACTCACCCGGCCCACTACTCCTCTTCCTCTGACCGTCTCCAGTGTTCCTGAAAGGCTGAAGATCCTCCAGTGTCGTTCTCTGAGCTGCACCACCTCGTTGCCCATGTTCTCTAGACGGATGCAGTAGCGCCACTGGTTTGGAGAAACAAATGCGCGTGTATAAACAGACACAAATGCAACACTATTAGTATGATGAACTAATAGTCAGTCCTTAGTTTGATAAATTTGATGCAGAATAGCTTTAAATCATCTTTAGACTTACCCAGTAAACGTGAGAATTCTGTGCTTCCTGTTAGATAAAAAAGGAAAGAAAAAAAAAAAAAGTTTTCAACTTTTACCAACTGATCTTGCTAGAGGTAAAGTAACAATATCAACGTTACAACACCAACACTATTAACACTAGGACATCACATGGTGCTGATAAAACCGCTGTCCATTCCTTGCTCTCTGCACATTTTAGCCACAGAAATACAAGAAGTCTTACAAGAACACACACCGAATGTTTATACGCGTTTACTTTTTTCATGTCAGTGTGCATTTATAAAATATATCTGAAGTGCACTCAGTCTGTTACGTTACATGTACTCCGTTACATTAACATAAGAATATGTATGCTATACTGTACAAGGAGGAAGTGAGAGCTCTTACTGAGGAAAGTGGGCGTGTGAATGTTTTCAACAACATACGGTTGTTGTTTTCTGGATGATTGACAGCAGCTAGGATTAAACATCTTTCTAAAGTAGTTCAGAGTATGAGTCTTTTGTCAATTAACACAGTCTTACCCTCATGCCCATGTAGAAAGGGATGACAGTCACTCTGATGTTCTCTGTAGTCTCTCTGTGGACATCGGACAGCTCCAGCCACGGATGGTTCTTCTCCTGCCATGCACGCAATGTGTCTCTCGCTACAAATGGAGGCACTGACGGAACACACACATACACGCAGTTATGGGACGTTAGACAGCAGAGGACAAAAACATTTTAGGCATTTAATTATTGTACAATTATGTAAATTACATATTTCGAGAAGGATTATCTGGAAATGGCCAATTTGCCCAATATGCATGTTTGTACTGTGGGAAGAAACCAGCATACCCACAGAAAACGCACCGAGTGTGCCATCTGATTTATTTCTAGCAACGTTTTTTTTTTTTTTTTTTAACACAGGTTTTAAAGCATTTTAAAAAAAACTACTAAAGGTGTTTAACACTAAAATTCTATGCCTTTTTCTTTCCAAACTTCTACTCCACACTCCAGTCCAGTAGGTGGTGGTAATGCACCAACCACCCATAATCACAAAACAAGCATTTGCACAAGATGAAAGCAGATTGTATTTCTTGTGACTTGTAAACAGACTCACTTGCTTAAATTATAATGAGTGCAGTAAATAGTGGCCCATGCCGGTAACTTATGTTCAAAAGGGTCAAGATCAGAGTCAAAAAAAGAAAGGAAAAAAAAGGAAATACTTGAGACAAAATGTAATGCCACACTGAATACCTTTAGACGAGTTGAACATGAGGAACCTCTCAAACAGCTCATGCTGAATGGGCACCTGATCTGTAGAATTATACGGCAGAATATCCTCATGGCTCACATAGTCTAGGCCTAAAAAACACAGGACACAACACATCACAAAATTAGACACAGGGACACATCACAGGCTAATCAGAAAGACACTGAGCTCACAGAAACGTGTTTATATAAAACTGTACATCCTGCACAATGTTTACATTTACACATTACAGAATTCTTGAATGTAACTGGTATGAAGATCTTTATTCCCAAAAAATACGGTTTTGTTATTCATTCTAATACATCACAGTTTCTACAGTATAGCAATAAGTCATGTATATCACACATTGTATCATATATACATAAATAAAAAAAAAAAACACATTGTATATCTATCATACATACATCATGTACAGTATGCTATATAAAGTATGATACGTGATATGATGTACAATATATTGTTGCTGTTAGTCTTCCAGCTGCTCCTATCGAAGACCATCTGATCTACACACACACAGGATGTCTTTTCAGACACAACCCTCCCCATTTTACCTGGGCTTGGCTTGGGTTCGGGCACTGAGTGGGCGTTGAACCCAGGACTTATGATATACTATTTGAGATACACACTACCGTTCAAAAGTTTTAGAACACTTTCAAACTCCATGATGATTCCTGATTTTTCTTTCTTTCTTTCTTTCTACATTGTAAAGTTTTGCTGAAGGCGTCCAAAAAATGCATTAATCTCCTTTGAACAGTTGATATTGAGATGTTTCTGCTACTTCTGCTCTGTAAAGACTTCATAACGCCTCTAATCTGAGGTGCTGTTAATTGGTCATTTTTCAGGCTGATAACTCTAAATGAACTTCTCGTCTGCAGCAGAGGTAGGTTTTGGTCTCGTCCTCCTGGGACGGCCTTCATGAGAGACAGTTTCATTATGGTGCTGGACGGATTTTGCAAATGCACTTGACAATACTGTTCAACTAACTGTTGTTTTTGTTACGTAATTACCTAATTCCATGTGTTTTATTTTATAGCTTTGAAATCCCTAATATTGCTGTAGAATGTAGAAAATAAATCACTAAACCAAAACAAAGAAATTTGCAAGTGATCTAAAACTTTTGAACGGTAGTGTACAATACGATTTCCATTGTTGGATTCCAAAAAGGGAAAGTTTTCAGGACAGTGGAATTTGAGCTCTGTAATTTCTTGGTAACATGACAAGCTGTCTTACGAGGGAACAACTGTTTATAGCTGCTGTTACTGACATGACGTGACCAGAAACTGTTGTTGCAGCAACATTCAATGTAAATATACACACAAAATATACTTTGAGTAATGTAGTCACTGGAAAATAAACATGAGTGAGTTAACATTAACAAATACAAACTTAAATAATTTCTTTTGATTGTGTAAAGCTGCTTTGCGACACTGACAATTGTTAAGTGCTATACAAATAAAATTTTATTGAAAAAAATTTAATTCAATTAACTATCCTTCTGTTTTACTCCTTACACAATACACCTTTAGCCAAAAAGTTTGTCGTCAAGAAAAAGCCATGCTTGCTGAGGAAAACAACAACAAATCTAGTTATGTATTGATTCTTTTGTGTGGCAATCCATGTATGTATGCATGTATCCATGTCCACTGACTTTGATTCTTTTTATCTTGTATAAAATTTTAATTCACATACAGTATGTACATAATGTACATATGCATTTGAAGTGGTAAAATGTTGCCATTTATCTATAATCCTACAGGTGGTGTCCTATAAACCAGTCACACTGGCAGGCAGCAAAGTATTGTGTGTGGTTTGTTTAGAATTGTAACAAAATCTTTAAAAAAAAAAAATTTATATACGTTCGCATCATGATAATATCGTAATCATGTTCCCATCACTACTGCACACGCTTCATCGACACGCTCACCTGGAATGGCGTACAGAGCCCTGCTGTCATCATGATTGGCTAGAAATGTGACGGCTTCCGTCTGTGATCTCTGTGACTGTCAACAGAAATGCATTTAATTAGAAACAGACAGGGCTAAGAACTAAAAACATTGCAGAGAGTACAGTACATGACTGAAACACTAAACGTCAGATTGTTATGCAAGATGTTGCAGAGGTGTGTATGCTGATGAAGTGTGTGTACTCACTATGTGTGGACAATCTCTGGTGTCGATCAGGACTTGATAATACGTGTGTGTTTTTCCCTTCACCTCCTTTGACCCGTGTGCTCCTGGAGTCTCTGGCTTACTGCAGTAATACAACACAATATTTTAGTATGCGAGGTACAACAGCTAAAATAACTTCTGTTCACAAACCATAGCTGATTTCATTTATGATCTGAGCTTATGGTGTCAGCTTGGGACCGTACACAATGTTCCCATTGCCATGCTGCTGTTTTTAGACTTCAACGGAGAGAAAAAAAAAAACCAAACAAAAAAACAAACACTACTTATTCTCACTCCACTAAAACATTTACCACTTTTATAACTTTAGTGATGATAACTTCAGCACCATGTGATGTCGTGTCCTGGACCGAATAAACGAATCTCTCAAATAATTTACTGACATTAATATTAAGAGGCTACTTATTACTGTTTATTGTTTGAATTTTAGGAACCTCTACCATCTACCAAAAGGTCTGTATTAAATTGGGGTTTTCTAGGTAAGAAAATCTGAATATACAGCGATTTATTTTTATTATAAAACAAACCTCATGCCGAAAACCTGTTTTTAAAGATGTATTCAAGCAATTCGTATAATACGACCAAGCTCCTAAAACAAGTGTTGAAAATAGAAATACTTGATGTTTTTTTTTTTTCATATTAAATTCCAAACGTTTCTGAAAGTCAGATGACTAGGGCATCTTTACAATAACTGAGGAAAAACACATGGCTGAAAGAAAAAAAAAAAGAAAAAGTAGAGTTTTATACATACTTCATACAAACTTATGAATTAATATTCGGCTAAATTTTATGCAAAGTCACAGTTTTATGCACATTTTGCATATCTTGTACAGTCTCAAAAAGCATTTGTCTCATATTTCGTGTGTGTGTGTGTGTGTGTGTGTGTGTGTGTATGCTCAACAGAAAGTGGGGAAACCGGAAGCTGGTCAGCTAACACGGGTGAATGATGTACACACCTATTAGCCACAACACTAACACCACTGCCAGGTGACCTGAATAACAATGATTATGGGTTACCCGTAATCAAACTGGTGACAAGATGATGGGAAGTCTTGAGTGCCCATCCTCTCCAATCCCACAGAAAAGGCACAAATAAAAATAAAACATTTTTAAATCACCACTAGCCAAAACAAAGGTAACAGAACACCTAGTAGACCACAACAAGTCCAATCCATGGAGGTCAAACCCTGTAACCCATGGTGTTCCAGTTTATGGGACCACAACACACTCTCGTGAAGAGCCACAAGAGCTCTCGTGAAGCCACGCCCTGAGAGGCCAGAGGTGTCTAGGGGTCATTAATGCCCCTTTTCCACTGCATAGAACGGCACGACACGGTTCAGTTCAACTCACTTCGGTTCGGCGCAGTTTGCGCTTCCATTGCAGTGTAGTAACGCTTTAGAGTGGGCGGGATTATTCACGTGTCGTTTAGTCGTGGCGCCGCTACTGTCGTGACGTCATCGTAAACGCGCCACAAACACAACAATGGAGCATATCGACGGCATGGTGTTCTTCATTCTCGGCATGTGGATGTTTTTAACAGCAAGACGAAGGAGTTTGTATCAAAAGAGGCCGACGGTTAATACAAAAAGATGCGTCCGATCCTTCTCTGGCTGTTTCTAAATATAGCGGTTCTGTTGTGTCTCGTGTCGTAAGTTCGGTGACGCAGTAATGACGATTTTCTCCGGCCAATCAGTGACCAGCAGAGTTTACACGTCTCGTTTTGGTAACGGTTCGGTGCGCTTGGAACCTCGGCTGAGGTGGTACTAAAAAAAAAAAAGGACCAGGTACAATGTACTGTTCCCAGTGGAAAACCCCCCAAAAGTGAGTAGAACTGAACCGTGTCGTGCCGTACTATGCAGTGGAAATGCGCCATAAGGGAACCCAAAACCCAGGTGGAGTTAACACTCCAAGAACTACTACTATAACAAAAAAGTCCACTGATTTCTCAAGCATAATAGCATGTTATCTTAGCTGACACAATGATCGTGATCATGTGATTAAAAAAGTGCACAGAAAAAACATACAAAATATACAAGCATCGCACAGGTCAAACTCAACTCTCTAACAAACTTATACATTTTCTCTCCACCACCACAGCACCAAGACAACAGCAGATCGGCTTATATAAAAGTGGCTTCACCTCTTAGTATGTACCACAAACAACAACCACCAGTAATTATTCAACAATTTTTTTCCCCATTATACATACATGAGACTCTGAAACCAACTTATCCCAGTTAAGCATTATTCCAGAAAAAAAAAAAAAAAAAGATCGGATTACGAGCATAATTAGATCCGGAAGTGGGCTCGTATTCCAAAACACTCGTAAACCAAAATACATTTTCCCATAAGATATAATGGAAGCTTAAATTATTCGTTCTACAGCCCAAAAAATAAATACATAAAAATAATTAATACAAAATATTAAGTAAAAATAAAACAAATTAACCTGCACTTTACCTTTCAAAAAAATAAATCCTGACAGACAGTGTTTCCGTGTTCGTGCAGGCAGTATGTGTGTGTGTGTGTGTGTGAGAGGGTAGAGTAAGTGGAGACTTTACCTTTCAGCCCCTCCTGTCTCCCCCTTCTCATTTTACACAGTAAAATTCTCCTTTCATCTTAATTAAACACACACACACATTAACGGAAAGATTGTTGGTCTCTCCCAAATTATTAAAGCTTCTCCGCTTTATTTTAATCCCGCTCGCGACAGCATAACAGTCCGTTAATTCATGCTCGTGTAATGATGAGTGACAAACTGCTCGATGCCCGTTCTTTTATTTTCTGCATTGTCGGGCTATAGTACAAACTTTCGGGAGGATCCTGCTCTTAAATCCAAAAAAAAAAAAAAAAAACCCTACTGAAGAACAAAACTCAGGCTCTACATCGCTAATGACACTCGTGTGAGCGCATACTCACAGATTCACTGTTGTAAAGTACAACAAACAAACGAACACGAGCACCTTACCTCTGAAAAGATTTGCCGAGTTTCTTTGGATAGAAGAGTGTGTCTCTCTCGTGCGTGCGTTTGTTTCTGCCGGTACAGTGTCAAATTACGCAAATTACACACCGCGATGAGGAAGAAAATGGATTTTTAACCTCTGTATTGAGAATTTCTTTTGCTTTACTCGCGTGCGCACACACACACACACACACACACACGTGTTATAAGAAACGGTACACGCGTGCACGAATGTTGATTATACCAGTAAGAGACGAGCACTAAGACCCAGCAGGAGAGACGATTACCTACAATTCTGCAGTGCAAGAGAGGAAAAACCTCTCTCCCAACTACCCTAGAGTGCTCCAGCCTTGGCTTCCCCTACAGCCAATGTGATGATTCACACCGACATACCGTCACACAGGAACAGGAAGTACAATACAGATAAACAACAAAACATAAGCAATAACTCCTACCAGGCAGTGCATGTGCTTTACGTGTACTGAAAATAACACTGATGTAAAATGCCATGTGTATGTAGTATTAATGTGAACAATCTGTGTATGAATATGCTGTGTGTATGTAGAGCAGTCATGTGCAAGCTAAGCCAACTGTGTTATTTCTTGGGTGTAATTAACGTGGTGTGTGTGCATGCTGTCACCGACTGTGACTCTATCAGTGTTCGTTCTCATGTCCTCCTTTAAATACATTGTGTAATGTTTCATTTGCATTATGTAATAACCTTTAAAAAAATGTAAACAGTAATTGACAATCATTATTTAAAAAAAAAATTTTTCTTCACCCAGCCCTAGCTCACGCATTATCCAAATAAAATACTTTTTTTTATGTTGTCGGATTCAGATCGGAACATTTGCCCACCTAATTCTTATACAAATCTATAAATATGATCGCATAAAAACAGTGAGTACAGGGAGCGTGTAGGACATTTTTTCTCACCTGTCAGACGCTGTAGGGGTGACGTCACGGTCATAAAGTCGAGCATGCCACGGGAACAGGACGATGCCTCTGTAGCCAAACACACTGTGCAGGAATAACTGGAACACACAAACAAAAAATGTAATTAAGAAAATGTATTATCTATTAATTAAAGATCACACAATGAATATCTCAGTTGCTTGTTTTACATCAAAATATAATAAATATCAAAAATAAATTTTTTTTTCTATTCCGCTTTTCAATTATCCAAGGGCTGTAGCTATCGAATATTTTAGTTATCTATGAAAGATTCAGTTGATTAAACAGATTCCAAACAAATCTTCACCCCAATATTCCCCAAAGTCCCTGCTTCAATAAGTAAAGGTCCATCCTTTATTTCAAAGCTTTGATTCTCTTCAATACTGATAAAGAATTCTAAATAAAGGCGATTTATCCACTGGCAGACTCGCTCACTGACAAAGCGATTTGCTTGCTTGTGTACGTTTGAGGCAACTGAATCATTTTCCGCGGTCACGTTCGTCTTGAGGCCAAGCCTGTAATTTAATGTGAAGTTAAATATTAAACTCTTGTATTTGAAGTTAGTTTGTAGTGTTTCTAGTGTCCCAGTAGTCCACTGGGAAAGACGGTCTCAAGAACAGTACAACTTTCTCGTGCATGGATCAAACCAGGTATGGAAGCCAATAGTACCTGAGCACAGAAGTGGACCACTGTTTAGAGCATGCATCATCGGCTCCATCTGACTCCTCCGTAATCTCTTAGCACGCGTCAATCTCACACAGCCATAGCTGATAAAGTAGGAAGGCACATGAGAGCATTGCTCGACATTTTTCCAAAATATGAATGATATTAGGTCTAGCCTGAAGTTTGACGTCCTCGTTCTCATGTCCTACTTGTATTTAATTGTCGGCTCACAAAATAACTAGTTGCGTAGGCTGCCACCTGCTGTGTACCCAGGAAGGGAGAATAATAATGTAAACACTGATTAGCGCGGGAGTGAAGAGGAGAAGTGGTTGCTTCTGAACACAGTACAAATTAATCGTGCCTAGTGTGAAAGCACCCTCATTTTTCAGGACCTGGAATCAGGGAATTGGTTAATTTTGAGATCGACTCCTAAAGGCTTTCATGGAAACTGAAAGGAAATGAGCAACGTGACATGAAAAAGAATATATAGTGTGTGTACATTAAGTAATAAATTAAAAAAGTTTTTATATATATATATATATATAAAAAAAAAAAGTTATCAATTCACTACTTTTGTGTTTCTGGTAGGGTTGAGTACCGAACACCGGTGCCAATACGGCACCGGTACCTATAGAACCGGTATGTACCGGACCGAAACAGAACGCGAATTTCGGTGACTCATTTCGGTGCCACTTAAATGCCTGAACTGTCAATTGAAATATTTGTTCTCTAGATTCATATATTTTTGTAGATTAATGGTTTATTAGATTAAATTAAAGAAATTAAAAGCACAAATCATCTGGAAATGAGAGACCATCCGACATGCGCGTGAATGCAGTAACTAACATTACACTCGCTCCGACGGCAGCAGGCGGTCTACCGCTAGCTTAGCATGCTAAATTAAACAACTCTCGTTAAAATGCCTAAAACTAAACGGTCGAAAGTGTGGCTGTATTTCACAAGAAAGGATTCCGGCACCGCGACGTGCAGCAAATGTTTTACAGCAGTTGCGTGTAAAGGCGGAAACACGTCAAATCTAATGAAACATTCGAGGGCAGACGGAATAAAGTTAAAAGCAGAATAAATACACGGAATAAAGTTAAAAGCAGAGGGAGACACCGTGTTTAACAGCTTGTGGACAACAGCTGGCGCTATCAGTGTGGACGACCCTCAGCCTCAGTCACACCAACTGTAGCAAAAAGGAGTCACCGGTTATGATGACGTCAGCAGACTTTCCGCAGGTTAGTAGTAGGATAATGTAATGTTAATAGCAAAATGCAAATCTTGCATTCATGCTAACAAATAGTCAAACGATTTGTAAAAAACTAATGTAACATGGATTCTGTTTATAATTATGGCTTTCCAGCTAGTACTAGTAGCACTACAACAGTGACCCCATTTAACATTGTAAAGAAGGCTATACATGTCCTGTGCAGGGCAATAAGTCAGGAAAGGAGTCGTATTTTGCCAGAAAAGGCAAATATGGTGAAAATTCTGCGAAAGAATTGCTAAAATTTGAAGCTTACATATTCATATATATTCTTTAAACTTTTAATATATTGTTAAATTTTAAGCATAACATTTTTTGTTCAATAAAAATTAATTCGAGTCATCCACTATAATTTTGTCGCTTAAAAGTATCGGTTCAGGCACCGGTACCGTTTTCAAAGTATCGATTTGGCACCGGTATCGAAAAAAAAAAAAAAAAAAACGATACCCAACCCTAGTTTCTTGTGCTGCAACTTGAGCCAAGATGCGACGTTATCTTACAAAGAACATAGCCGTGGGTGTACGAGAACACTTACCTGTCCTGTTTCATATTTGCCGTTTTGTTTTGGTGCTTCAAACACTCCCACTGTCTCTAACACCTTCCCTTCTGCCCTGTTATTGACCAAAATGTACAAGAGACACACAAGACCAAAGATACATTAGCAAATAAAAGGGACACACATACAGGTGATACATTGTACAGACATGTAGGGGAAAAAAGTTAAAAAAAAAAAAAAAAAAGCTGGGGATCAGAAATAAAAAATAATCTAAATTAAACCAACACATTTCAATATTAATTATGAGCATAACACATCTTTAATCTGCTTCATCTTCAATCATTGTATTATTACAAGGCCTTTATTTTTGCTTTATAAGAAATTATATCTAACGAAAGACTGGTCAGAATGATTCCTAGTTAACTGACGACTGATTTTGTTTCTGAGGAAAGTAAACACATTTTTATGATGTTACATTATTAAAAATTGGGTGTGTTAAAAAGCGTGCGATCTGCCTTTTTATCCAAACTCTTCAAGCGAATTGGTCTCACAACGCACTTTTTACACATGCTTACACCAGTCACAAAGCACCATGTGCACGAATCAGTCTTGAGGCCTGTAATTTAATCTAAAGTTAAATGTTAAACTCTTGTATTTAAAGTCAGTTTGTAGTGTCTAAATGCTGCATTCAGTTTTTAAGTGAGAAAATAATGTTACAAGAAAAGCTTAAGAACGGTAATTTTGCTCGACATTCACCTCGGCATCCGGGAGCTGATCAAAACTTATTGGCGCCAGTGGAATACCAAGCAAAGCAAGTTTTTTTTTTTTGCGCAAGATTTAGTGAAGCCATAGCACCATGGATCCCAAGAACATCATTCATGACGGTAGCAAGAAGAAAAGGAAGCCACTTTTAGTTTCATTTTTTAAGCAGACAGGGCCAAGAGGAAATATTTTTAGTAAGGTTTAATGTCTATTTATTTCATATTCTACTTGCATGTCTATTCTAAATGCCTTGATTGTTTCCATATGCAAAAATATAATTATTATTAGTGTTGAAAATGGTAAATTTTTAAGTGGCTGGAACGGAGTATCTGAATTTACATTGTTTCCTGTGGAAAATGTATTCCGCAATCTGAATTTTCACCTTAAGAACTTACCGCTGGAACCACTGTATCACAATTTTAATCAAATCGACACGTAGGCACCATATCAGGAGGTGACTGGTGATTCCATGTCTATTAAACAATCACTGCAACTTCAACAGGATCCCCAGTGTAGTGTTTACAATGGAATAAACTTATAACATTTTAATAACCCCCCACCCCCCCCGGGGTAATAAAAGAGGATTACTTTTGTAATATGGAGCCAATGATGAATTTCTACATGAAATTATGAACATAATCAGGCTTGGAGTGAACTTCATGGGTAGACAGGGCAATGGGCCCAGCTACACAAACACAATCTAGGGAACACAGCTATGTACACTTGCTTGCACAGCTCGCCTGACTGCTAACTCAGCTGACCTTAGCTGGCGCATTTAGCTACACGATTGCACAATCAAGCCATCAGTGTTAGCTTAGCATAGCCACATGTCAACTAACACCATGCTGTCTTTAAAGCGACAAAGCTAGCTGAAATATAAACCCAAACAAAAGCGCTGTACTAAACATTATACCTTATAACACGGTTATATGCAATATCGCGTCATACCGTACTATACAGTATATAAAGGCAGCACGCTCAGTGCTGCAGTATTTAACTAACTGCTGCACTCCTTAGCTCAGTGCTGCACTCTTTAGTACGGTAAGACGGGGTTGGCGTGGCTAACGCTAAATAGCACGCTAAGCTAAAGACGGAGCGACTTCTTACCGGGACGACATGAACCGTTTTTGTTGTGCATTCGGAAGCCCGCATGTGGAACACTGCAAACGACGTCGGTTCACTTCATGTCTGTTGAGCTCCACAGCCAGAACCCGTAGTGTGTGTTTATTACAAAACTTATTAACAGTAGACAAAATGCCCCAGCTCCGTAACGCACATGCCGCCATCTTTGTTTAGAACAGCCAGGCTGACTCTTCTTCTTCGTCTCCTTTTTCGAGTTTAATGAGAAGCCCCTGTCTGCAGCCTGCAGATCGAGGCGGGGCTGAATCTGGGGCGGGGGCTGCACGTGTCGTCCCGCCCACGTAGTTTCTCATTGGTTGTAATTAAATTAATGACGTCGACGCAACGTTCCTCCTCATTGGTTAGTGAAATGGATTGAAGTCGCTGCCACGATAAACCGGAAATGCGGTTGGAAACAATACTTATGAATTTCACATTTTATACAAACGCTGAACTCTTTGCTTATTTATTCAGCTTTTAGATGTGAACAAATCTCAATTAAGTTTTTAAAAAGTTTATTTACAGCTTTTTTTTTATTTTGTTAATAAAATACATAAATGTGGAATATTCTCACCACTATCCTTATGTTATTAAATTAATAAATAGAAAAGGGTTGATAAACATCAGAATTGTTTATAAATACAAACATTTATGACACATGAATGAATTATGATGACAAATGGATGAATTTCACTTTTATTTATTTAAGATGATACTGTTTACAGTTTCAGCAAAGCATTAATTCTCCTTCCCAATCTAATAATGGCACTGGAAACAGCAGTCTGGGTCCTCTGTGACATCATACAACCCTCTGAGGCATCCACATTTCCCATTGACGTAAAACCGAAGCAGTTCTTGAATAACGTTTTACATTTATTTTGCATTTTTTTTATTTAAGACACGCGTAATTCAGCCGTTGATGCTTCACTCCAATTTCTCCAGTTCACAACACCTATAGCCAAAAACACACACACAAAGCAGAACTCATCTAGGACTCTTAGCCATGATACATTTAAAAACACAATAAGGTAAATTAGATTATTTATTTATTTATTTATTTATTTATTTTTATTTTTTTAATGGACAGATGCTTACTGTCAAGCCAGGCAGGCCAAACCTTCTTTCTGAACAGGTTCGCGTTTACAATTGCACTAAAGCACCTGCAAGTATGTGAAAGGTTCATGTAGGCAGCACCTCCATCCTGTAGCACAACTTCCAAAAGTATCATCTCCAAGATCTTTGTGGGTAACTGTAAAGTATATGCAAAAGGTTTAACCCTTCATTTGCTTGAATGAAACAGGACAGTATTCCAGCACTTAAGAGACTTACATCCAAAAGTTGCAACTCAGGAGTCATGATTGCCTTTTGTGCCTAAAAAGGATAGCAGAGAAGACATGTAATTCTACATATGTTAAGAGAATACGAAAACAACAAAAAATCATATTAAGTGTAATTAAATTATTTTCAGTTTGCCTCTTGAGCCTCTTTGTTGCACGTCTTTCTTCGTCAGACCTGTAATGAAATGTAGTAAAGGAGAGGTATGTTATTATTTTGAAAACTTTTATTTACATAATATAAAGTGCAACACCTTTAAAATAAAAAAATTGACTGATTCCTATTAAATGTGCAAAAGTTACTCTCTTTGTGCTTTTCTCTTTGTGCCCCAAAAAGATTAAAAACTGCAGCGATTACACATATCGCAATATGTACATTTACAATACTTCAATCGTTTTTATTATATTGCACAGGCCTAGTATGTATAATGTAAAACTGACACCTCAGCAAAAAGTTTAGGGCTAGTTCATGAAACCTCAAGGTGAAATTCTCCAGAAGCAAAGCAAACCCCACCATCTTCTAATATCAGGCATGTCTGTCTGAAGGGGGGATAATTACTGTATATGGCACATATACATTAGAGTTTTTACCTTTTTACCTACCTCTGTAAAATCAAAGTCCCCTTTTAATGACAGATTAAGCTCTTTTGTGCGCCTTACCCCCACAGTATAATTATCTTCTTCGGCAAAAGTATATCAATTCATATCAGTATATATTTCTATCAATATCTATTCATATTAGTAGATGATCGTTGTTTTTCTTTATTATGTTATATTATATTGTTTTAATTTGAATTTTCAATTTGAAATTCTATAACGTCACGTCACGTCAGTCAGGCTCTGTTTTCACAGGCAGTCGAAAGTCCTCCTTACACACGAACAGAACTGGACTCAAGTCTGATCTGAGATCAGTGCTAGACATGACAGATGATGAACTGATCTTAGGTCAGACAAAAGTAGTATATATAATTAACTTTGCTGAATTTGCGTCCTAAACCAATTGACAGTAGATCGAAGTAAGAGCATTTCCACACTCACAATGGGATGAAAAGTCACAGGGATTGGAACTAAATAGCTGTGTAATCCTAAGAAAACCACTGTGGCAGCATCAGTAGGTATTATCAACTTTTATGTCATAGTGTGAAGTAATAATATACTTTACGTTATACTGTGATGTGTCCTGGTGTGCACAACTTAGTGGTTAGCGCTGTTGCCTCACACCTCAGGATCCGGGTTTGATTCCCGCCTCGGGCCTGTGTGCATCTAGGTTGCAAATTCTCCCTGTGCTTTGTAGGTTTATGTGTATCCTTTGATGGATAGGCACCCCAATCCGCCTCGTGCCTTAAGTCTCCTGGGATAGGCTCCAGGTCCCCTGACAACTCTGTATATCGATAAAGCAACATAGAGGATGAGGATCTTTTTCCTCATTCAGTTCAATTCAATTCAATTTTATTTATTTATATTAATAATGGTCATTGTCTCAAAGCAGCTTCACAAAAATGAAAAAAAGAGAAAATAAAGAAATTACATATGACAGTTTAAAAATGATGTCCACACTTTTTAGTTATAGCTCTATTATGGCTTGGTTTATGTCGTTTAAGTCCTTGATCATGTTTGATGTAAACTGTTAACATAAAGACCTATATCGGAGGTATGTGCGCTCATTTTGTTAAAGGGTGAGCAGAAAAATTATTATCGTGGTCAGTCTATATGCCTCTATCATTCGGAACCTGTGCTGGTCCACCTGACTGTGCGTATTATTTTCCTGCCCAGCTTGTAGCAAATTAAGAGCATGTCTCTCAGATATACCCAAGATTAAAGGATGTACTGTAGTTGTTGCATCTGGAACACACACACAGTCGAACTTACACAAAGGTATATGTAAGAGTGTAGATTTGACACCCGGATTAGGAGATTTAATGTTATTTTATTTGAAGATTATTTCTCTATAGAGATTATTATGATACACAGTGATCAGTGTCCAGACGACCGAGCAACCTGTGAGGTCTGTAGTAATATCCCCTCTGTAATAACCACAAGTTTAATAAACCATCCAGATCCTTAAACCCACATGTAGACTAAGCTCCTGATAAGCTGATAGGACATAGAAATTGCTTTTAACATACTGTATATCTTTCATTTTTTATATTCTTTGTTTGGAACGTCCGTTTATGGTATTTCCAAGAAAGGGAATTATTTGTTAGACAAAATCAGCCTTAGGCTTAAGTTGTCATGGATTTAAAACAACAGCAACATCAAATACAGAAATATTTTTGGATACAAAGTGTCATGAACTAACCTCGGTGACCAGAAGACGTAGCTTAGCGGTTAGCCCAATGTAGCGTGGATTGTGAACCCAAACGCGGAGATAGGCGAGTGGATAGGATAACCACGCGATTTATTCTAAGGACTCTCCCGAAAGAGGAGCAAGGGGAAAACACAAATTTAACCCGCGTCCTAAAATACACACTCAAAGATCAGAAAGTAAAAACCCAAGAGTTGGTGAGTACTCACAGTTTTGAGGACGGACAATCTGAACCGACATGGGCCGAAACTCAATGACTGAGCATTGTACCGAGGTTTGTTTACTCCTCTTATACTTCCTGGTACGCGACCGCATTACTTCCGGGTCCTAGTGCCGGTCGCGTATTTGGTGTGTATGACAGTACCCCCCTGTCCAGGACCGACTCCCGACGGGGGTGGGAGATGTGATGAAGGGTTTGAGTTGAGAGATATGGAATACTGGGTGGATCCGAAGCGCCGCAGGCAGCTGGAGCCGGTAGGTGACAGGATTGATCCGATGAGTGATGCGATATGGGCCGACGAATCTGGGGGAGAGTTTTCTGGACTCGGTGCGGAGGTGTAGGTTTTTAGTGGACAGCCATACTTTGTCACCTACGTGGTACAATCATCCCAATGGGTGTCGACGGCGGTGTTGGATGGTGTAGCGGGTGTTGGTTCGTTGGATGGCTGCGTTGGCTAGGCGCCATACCCGTCGACACCTGCGGACCAACTGTTGGGCCGAAGGTACATCACCCTCCGGTTCTTGGTGTTCAAACATCGGAGGTTGGAAACCATGGCACACCTCAAATGGACTTAGCTTGGTGGTGGTGGAGACATGAAGATTGTGTGAAAGCTCCGCCCAAGTGAGGTGGCGGGCCCAGGAGCGCTGACGATCTGCCACAAAACACCTCAGGTAGCGCTCCAGTTCTTGGTTGGTCCGCTCCGTCTGACCATTAGTCTGAGGATGGTAACCAGATGAGAGACTACAGGTGGAGTTGATCAGACGGCAGAAGGCCTTCCAGAACCGGGCAGTGAACTGCGGCCCTCTGTCCGAGACGATGTCCTTGGGGAACCCATGCAGTCAAACTACGTGCTCTAGTATCAGCTTGGCTGTCTGTTTAACTGACGGGAGTCCGGAAAGGGCCACCAGGTGCACAGCTTTGGAGAAACGATCCACAATGGTTAAAATGGTGTCCTTCCCCTCTGAAGCCGGCAGGCCCGTGATGAAGTCAACGGCAATGTGCGTCCAGGTCCTGCGAGGAACCGGGAGCGGATGGAGTTCCCCGGGTGTCGGTTGGTTTGCATCCTTGGCCCGGGCGCACACTGGGCACGCCTGAACGAACTCGTTGATGTCCTTGGCCATGGATGGCCACCAGAAGGCGCGTCGGACGAACTGTAGGGTGCGTTGCGTGCCTGGATGTCCGGAGATGGGAGTGGAGTGGTCCCACTGGATAACCTCAAACCAACTGTGTCTGATGAAACTGTTGCACCATTACAGATAGGTCGTTTGCAATTGGCGGCGGCTCAGAGAGCTATGTTAACCTGGCTAATTGTGTTCATCTGTGTTGGTGCAGCCTCAATTTTTGTGACAGACATAGATTTTGTGTATGCATATGTATTTCTTTATGTGTCTTTTTGTCAAAATAAAGATTCTGACTTTTATGGGTGGGGGTGTTACGTGCAGAGATGTAGTGCACGTATATGTGTGTGTAGTGCACGTATGTGCGCATGCGCGACGGTGGATGGCGGCGCGTGCGTGATCTCTCCCCCCTTTCTCTCTCTCTCACTCTCCTTCTCACAGGAAGCCCCGCCCCGATGGAACTTGCCGTGACGTGCGCCGCGATTGGCTGGCCGTGGATCTGCGCGTCCTTTTAAGCTGGCGGGTGAAAGCAGGAAGTGCGCGACTTATGCCTTTTGTGTGACTTACATGCTCAAAAGTTTGATTGTTGGTTGGAGTGTTGGAGTGTTTGAGTGAGTGAGTGATTAGTTGACTGTGTGTGAGTTGTTGTTTGTTTGTTTGTTTGTTTGGAGAGAGAGCCTGTGTGTCGCGCCCTGCGCTCTCTCCTTCCCTTTTGTTTTTGTTTTTTCTTTTTTGTTGTTGTACGCGTGGATGGAAATGGTCCTCCCACGATTATATACAGTTTTTTTTGTAAATATTATGTATATATATATATATATATATATATATATATATATATATATATATATATATATATATATATATATATATATATATATATATATATTGTTATTTCTTTTTGTATATAGTTATAAGGAAGCAGTAGGGGTTGGGGCACCATTTTTGTTGTCCCCCGTTTTCTCCTGTTTTTTTTGTAATAATAGAATAGTTAGTTTAGCTTTGTGTCTTTTGGTTTCTTATTCTTTTTGTTGGTAGTTTAGTTAGCTTGAGGGTGGAGATAGAGGGGGGGGTTTGTTTATTGTTTTGGCCTTGGCCCAACCCTGAAGCCCAGAGCTTCCTGTATGTGTGTGTGTGTGCGTGTGTATATAAAAATAAAAACCACGCACGCTGTATTTTGGTTGCAAAGACTCCATTATTTATTTATTTTCTTTGTTGCATCCCTGGACCCTAGACCGGGGATCGTAACACCAACGGAGAGGGGCGATGATTTTTGATGATGGTAGGACAGGCGCGGGATCCGCCCGGGGGGTGTCCTCTTCATGTCCTCTTCATGTCCTCTTCTTGGACCCCGGACGGTAGGACAGATGGAAATTGTATTGTTCGAAGAACAATGTGCCCACCGTGCCTGTCGGGGGTTTAGCTGCTTGAGGTTACGGATGGTGATAAGGTTCTGATGATCGGTCCAGATGAGGAATGGTTCTCTGGCGCCCTGGAGCCAGTGTCGCCATTCTTCCAATGCCCACTTTATGGCCAGCAGTTCGCGGTCCCCTACCCCGTATCGCTGCTGGGTGGGATAAATTTTTTTGGAAAAGAAGCTACAAGGGTGTAGCTTCTGATCTGGACCTCGTTGTGACAGGACAGCCCTGGTGCCCACATCCGAGGCGTCCACTTCCACAACGAACGGTTGGTTAGCATCTGGGTGAAGGAGGATGGGGGTGGTGGTGAATCGGTGACAGAGTTCGTGGAAGGCAGAGATGGCAGTAGGGTTGAGCTGGAAGTGATGGGACGAAGGTCGGGTCAGAGCGGTTAAGGGGGCCGCAACTGTACTGTAGCTTTGGATAAAGCGACAGTAGAAGTTCGCAAACCCGAGAAACCGTTGAAGCTGCTTGAGGGTCTTGTGTAGGGGCCTCTAATTTCTGCGGGTCCATGGCCACACCCTGGGGCGAGATAACAAAACCCAGGAACGTGGTGGAGTGCACGTGGAAAGCACACTTTTCCAACTTGCAGTACAGTTGACAAATACCCATCGGCCGAGCATGTCTCTGAGTTCGTCGTTAATGAACTGTTGGAAAGCTGCTGGCACGTTGCAAAGTCCAAAAGGTATTACGAGGCTTTCGTAGTGTCCTGTGGGTGTGATGAAGGCCGTTTTCCACTCATCGCCCTCTCTGATGCGCACCAAGTTGTAGGCGCTCCGGAGGTCCAACTTAGTGAAGATGGTGGCACCAGAGAGGGCGTCCAGGGCAGAGTTGGTAAGCGGCAAAGGATGTCGGTTCTTAATGGTTATATTGTTGAGCCCCCGATAGTCGACACATGGGCATAGGTCACCGCCCTTTTTCTGCACGAAGAAGAACCCCGCGGCGGCAGGCGATGAGGAGGGTCAGATGGTGGCGTTGGTGTCGACGTCGGGGGCCTCGGACTCCCTAGAGCACGTCCCAGCCGGGGCCCGTAGGCAGAGTTCTAAGTAGGTCGGGCCCCATTGTAAGATCCTGTTTTGGGTCCAGGAAATTAACGGATCGTGTTGCAGGAGCCACGGGTGTCCGAGTATGATTGGTGGTGACGAGACGGAGGTGAGGTGAAACTGGACCGATTCGTGGTGTTGGCCAATGATGAGGGTGAGGGGTTGAGTCTGGGTGGTGATGCGGCTGGAGGAGAGAGGCCGACCGTCAACTAATGTAATTTGAACAGGCTGGGATAACGCTTCAAACTCCACTTCCAGTTTTTTGGCATAAGATGAGTCAATGAAGTTACTTGCAGCCCCAGAGTCGATGAATGCGGTACTCCTGACCCGTTTATGGCCAAACTGGAGGTGTTCCTGTACTGTGAGACGAGAGACGCTGGGTGTGGTAGCAGAGAGGTGGAGGTGGCCCGGTGAGCTGCTCCTCTCGCTCACCGGGCTTGGGCGTTTCCCTGGTGACATGGGCAGATGGCTCTGTGGTGCTCTGTCGACCCACAATAGGCACAGAGTCCTTCTCTGAAGCGTCGTTCTCGTTCTGCAGCGGTCAGGGATGCGCGCCCTAGTTGCATGGGTTCCCCGGCTCCGGTGTCAACCACGGCAGTAGGTGGAGAACCAGCATGTCCCTGAGCGGTGTAGGTAGCTGAATTTAATGGATGTGGGGTGGTAGAGGCGAAGGTGGGTGTTGGCGGCAGGGTTCTAGGGGCTGGCCTCGGGCAAGAGAGGAGGCGTTGGCCGATTCGAAGTTGGATCAGTCTCTCCAGTGTGGCAGGAAGCTCTCGCCCGGCTAGTTCGTCTTTAATCCTCGAAGCCAGTCCCTCATAGTAGGAGGTCCGGAGCGCTGCATCACCCCAGGTGGTCTGGACAGCGAGGGTGCGGAATTCGGCAGTGTAGCGACTCAAGGACAATCCTCCCTGCCGCAGGTGGTAAAGTTTGGTGTCGGTCTCCACCTCGCCCGCAGGGTGTTCAAAAGTGAGCCGGAGTTGACGTGTGAACTCGTTGTATGAGTGGGCGGTGTCTGTGTCTGCCTTGAGAACTGCCGTGGCCCACTCAGCTGCCTGCCCCGTGAGCAACGAAATGAGCAGGGCAATGCGTATCGGGGCAAAGCCCGATCGGTGGAGTACTTGGTGGAATTGAACTCGAACACCAGTTCGAGCGCTGTCAAAAACACACTGCACCTCCCGTCCGTGCCATTCCATTTCTCTGGTAGGGATTGATTAGCACGGCATGCCGATCCACCACACCGCAGAGGGTTCACCGCACAAGGCTCAGTCATTCTGTCATGAACTAACCTCGGTGACCAAAAGACGTAGCTTAGCGGTTAGCCCAATGTAGCGTGGATGGTGAACCCAAACGCGGAAATAGGCGAGTGCATAGGATAACCACGCGATTTATTCTAAGGACTCTCCCGAAAGAGGAGCAAGGGGAAAACACAAATTTAACCCGCGTCCTAAAATACACACTCAAAGATCAGAAAGTAAAAACCCAAGAGTTGGTGAGTACTCACAGTTTTGAAGACGGACAATCTGAACCGACATGGGCCGAAACTCAATGACTGAGCGTTGTACCGAGGTTTGTTTACTCCTCTTATACCTCCTGGTTCGCGACCGCATTACTTCCGGGTCCTAGTGTCGGTCGCGTATTTGGTGTGTACAAAGAAAGCACCTAATCAAAGAAGCAAATAACAGTAGCTATACAGTACACTACCTAGTCGAATAAATTGATAATAAATAAAGTCACCAAATTGGTGCAAATAGCTAAGAGCCTTCCATCTGATAATTACTGCAAAAAAACAAAAACATGCCACTTTGCTAGGGAGTGTAAAGAATGGATTGTGGAACATTGGGAAAAAAAGTGGTCTGTGTTATGATCTGTGTTGCTTCTGTTGAACCCAACTCTCGAATCTGCTTTGAAAATCCTCTTGGTCGCAGTTGATGGTCTCACATTACTGGGTTTGTCCTCAATGCTGGTTTCCCCTTCTTTAAACAATATCCATCTGTTCATATCTGTGCACAGTTTTGGCACTTGTGTTGGAGACTCTACCAAGAGGTGCAATTTGAATGACCTCTGTCAGTTAATAAAAAGTTATGCCCACTTTTGCCTTAATTTCAGTACAGCCTTCATAGCAGTATCTTATTCATTCATTATCATCATCGTCTATACCGCTTTAGCCCGTATACAGGGTCGCAGGGGCCTGCAGCCTATCACAGGGTGCCAATCCATCACATGGCACACACATACACACACTCAAATACACACTACGGACAATTTGGGAACACCAATAAACCTAATCTGCATAAAAAAATAAACAAAAAACACAGGGAGAACATACAAACAGAGGCAGGAATCAAACCCAGGCCCTGGAGATGCAAGGCAACAGTGCTAACCACTAAGCCACCATGTCATCCATAAGATACATCAAATTTGTAAAACTTTTTATTAGCTTTTTTTTAATTATGTTTTAAAAATCTAGGATTCTCCAGTGCTATAAACACAGATAAGGGTGCAACCTAAAGTTTCCAAACACAATCTTTCTTTAATTATTGATTGATTAATCGATTGATTTGCTGGTGGGGAGTCTTCAGGGACTTATTGCTGTAACATAAGGGCTAATGCTAATGGATAGCTTATTTGTGGACATTTCAAAGCATTAATGATGAGACATTTGTTACTAACAATGATATTGCTAGCATGGCAACTTGATGTTGTAAAAACCCAATCATGTTGGGAAAGAATACATTTAAGGGTTTTAACGTAAACTTCATTACGTGGCATGGTCATTGATTATGTTCCTCTAACAGCACATAATACTATTTTGTGTTCCGTTACCTAACAGTGTGCTGCTTTTTAAAAACTACCCCTTTAACATTTATTAAATATTAGCATGTCTTAGGTTGATGAACCATCTGGACTCATGTAAAGTCACTGGCTGTCTTCATCCAAAAAATGTATACTTAACTAATTAAACTATCCTTAAATGACATTACCCGCGACCCTGAAAACAGGATTAAGCGGTATAGAAAATGAATGAATGAATGAATAAATGACATTAAAAATAAATGTGCTCTTTGTTTTGTTAAAAATAACATATTAACTGAAATGCAAAAAAAAAACATTTCAAAACACAGATTATATACTTTGAATAACTGTTTATTCTGTTGTTTTTAATGGTTGAAAAACGAATAGAAATACACATCATATAAATATTAAATCAAATATTTAATTAAAAACTGACCAGATAATACTGGGACATATTAGATCTTGAATGAATCTGTGTCTCTGTTATTACAAAAGCAGATACTTATATACTTGTCTTTATTTTTTTTATTACTGAAAGATGAATGCTGTTTCCAAATACTGTACAATCAAATCAAATATGAAGATTGGATGATGTCGGGACTGATATTATAAAAGTTAACACATAGCTTAGAAAGGGCATGCTTTATGTTACATATCAGAATAAAACTATATTGAAACCCTGCAGGATTTACCTGATAGGGTTAATTAATTGTTTTCAGTTCATAAAAAAAATAATAACCAGATGCTGAAGTCAGAATTCGGCCAGATTGGTGACTACGGCAGCACTGTAGATCAGGTCGGAGATGTCTCCTAGGGACGTCTGAGGGTAGTGCACAAGGGGCTGTCCCTGTCGATGCATGCTTCCCTGCCAACAGGTTTGTGCGGAGTGTGAAGGAACCACCTGGTCCGGATACCCGCTCTGAGTAATGTTACACTGAGGTTTTGCTGAAAAGCCTCCAGATGAGGGTGTATGGGTGCCAATCTCAGCATGCTCACTCCACTGGCACTGAGGTAGAGAACGGAATGGCCTTGCCACCTGATCTGTTGAGGCAGAATGACTTCCAGGTGCTTTGGAGTGCTGGTTTCCCCAAGGGAGTGCTCCAGGGAGATCCGGAGATATGGACAGGACCGGGGGTGTAGATCGAGGCAGATTCTGAGACCAGGGGCACAATGCTTGCCTCACCCAGTCCAGGTCAGACATCTGATGCTGGATGTTTGTGTCAGACGATTGGTAAACTTCAGGTCTTTTCTTCTGGGCTGCAGCAGAAGAGCCTTTAAGAGCGGGACTTGGATGAGGGAAAATGACTTCTGCGTTATGATTAGAAGCGACTGGAGTTTTCTTCACCAGTCTGGTCAGTCTGCCACTCTTGATGCTCCGAGCACGTCTGTTTTGAAACCACACCTATTAAAGGAAAGGTTAATCAATTAATTCAGAAAGTCTTCAAACTAAATATGGTATAAGGAATTAGGAGAAGTAAGATAGCTGCGGACGTCAGATGAAGGAGCATTTCTTTTATAGGAATGATGTCTTAAAGATTTTACATAATGTTAATGATCTATGTAGATTTTTGTTCCAAAATTCATGAGACTGGAATCATTGCTAAATAGGTTAAATTCCATAAATAATCATAATATAAGAGTAATGGACTTGTAAGGACATATTTCATGTATAATCATGATAGCTTATTAATGTTTTATTAATGTTGAGTGAAATGTGTTGAAGAAAAACTTTGCATATATGCATACAAATTATAAGTAAGTATTTTAAGTAATAAAAATAAACATAGAATTACTATGCAATTTTTAAATATTAAGTAATAATATAAAGGTTGTATTTAATCAACTGTTGTGTGTGTGTATGTGTGTGTGTGTGTGTGTGTGTGCGCGTGGTCGGACTTTAATAGATAGAAAATCATGTATTTGTGAGTAATATATTAGGGATGGGAAAGTTAAAAGCGCATTTTATGTTACATTGAATATATGACGTCATACGGATAGTATATTCACTCACTCGTCCTCTATTGTAAACAATGTCGAGGGGGGTGGGGGGGGGGGCTGGAGCCTATCACAGGAGACTTAGGGCACGAGGTGGGGTACACCCTGGGTGGGGTGCCAATCCATCGCATGGCACACAAATATATTTATATACTGTATATATTGCACACTAACTCGAGGCGGGAATCGAACCTAGACTCTGGAGGTGCAAGGCGACAGCCAATACAGGCTAGCTTAAGTAAATACATATAAACATTAGGAAATTCTTTACTTATTTTAAAATAGTTTTTGTTGTTGTTGTAAAAGTAAAGAAAATTACATTTTACATTAAAAAAACATTTTAATATGTATTTTAATAAAGGTGACATGAAAGATGAAACAGCATGCCAAATTAGTCCCTGCGTCCATATAGCATCAAGAAGTTTCAAATTAATAATAATAATGCAAAACTTTATTAAATAGGAAAACAGCACATTGCAAATGTGTCGCAGTGTTGTGTTGAGCTGTGTGTACCTGGATTTTGCTCTCGGGCAGCAGAGTGAGAGCAGCGAGTCTCTCCCGCAGTGTGATGTCGGGGTACGGTGTGACCCCGAAGGCGCGCTCCAGCTCCGACAGCTGCGCCCGGCTGAAAATCGTCCTTTTCCGTTTCCTCTGGGCTTCTGGTCGCGCGATCCGGTCTGCCTCTGGAGAAGACAGCGCGTGATCGTTTACAACATCTGGGGGAAAAAACGAAGAAAGTGCTTTTTAAATCTAAAAAAAAAAAATATTTTACCAAATTAAAAAAGGAAGGATTAATGCCGGGCTCTGTGCACCAAAACACAGCACAGTGATTTAATGTTTTTCTTTATTAATTAATATAGGCTGTTTTTTAAAAAAAATTTTGTTACAACTATACCAATCTCTCTGTATTGCTGTTGATCTAATGTATCCTTTATTATTATTATTATTATTATTATTATTATTATTATTATTACATTCCATTAAAAAATATATAGTTTTTACATGTATCTCCTGTGATGTAAATACAACTTTCCTTAAACACAAACATAAATTATGATACCAATCGAAATAAAACTCTAGTCCAAACCTTCTCTAAAGACTCACCTGCAAATCGAGCCTCGCTTTTGTTGAAGATAAAATCAATTTCTCCGTCTTCGTTGATTTTATGAACATAATCACATGCCTGGTCCAAAAACAAAGCCATAACTCTGATCGGTTTGAGCGCAGCGAGCTGAGAGCTCTCTAAAATCCGTCCTCGTCCAGCCTTAGAGTGGGTCTGAACTTCATCCACCTTTATATCTTTACCTTTCACACCCCTATCACCCCCACCACTATCACCAATTCTGTGAAGTGTTGTGTGTGTGTGTCCATTCCATTGGTGTGTGTGTGTGTCTGCTTGACCCAGACAACGAGCTAGTGTCTTTGATCTCTCATCTTTATCCCGTCTAGACTGAACTGGGTAATTAAAATTCTGACAAAGTTTATTTGGATATTTTTGAGGGCGATATTATTATTATTATTATTATTATTATTAGTTGTAGTAGTAGTAGTAGTAGTAGTAGTAGTATATACTAATTATTATTTTTTATTCCTTTTTTAAAGTACTACTTTTCCTATTTTTATTTCAATATTTGTCAATAAAGAACTTTTGAATTTTTGAATATTGAGAGAGAGAGAGAGAGAGAGAGAGAGAGAGAGAGAGATTGTGAATTTAACCAAGAGACAACTTTTAAATAGTACTTTATAATATTAAGCCTAATATAATGAATAGATCCCCAAATACACTACTTAATATTAACCTAATTCTATTAAAAGCTCCAGTGAACTTGACTGCAATGTAAATAATATTGTGGTGCATTATCCTGCAGACCTCTTTGTGAACTGTTTGTTATTTGGAAGGTCTCCACTGATGTCTGATGGATGTCCTGCCTATAGAAGTTATGTCATCATTGGCCTTTTCTCATGCAAATCACCACACATTTTCACCTGGACGCATTTCTTTCCTATATCAAAGGCTTACAGGCCTTTGGTTGAAACATTTTGTGTTTTGAACGAAGAAGCATGGGATATCTGATCCAGTCTATACACAAATCCCTCGTGCTGGATAAACATCTTTGTTTAATTAATTATAATGGTGTTCAGTGGTGTCCAGGGCTGGAATCAACACCGAGGACATTTTGGTGCGCATTTCCTGTTGATGTGGATATCTGGGCAAAAGCTTTAGCTGCATGATCCTGAAGTAAAATATCTAACATGGTGTTTACATTACATTATGGCGCATGCTCATTCAAAAAGGAAAAGCAATCTTGTAAAACTGTAAACACAGAAATCAACCCATGTTTACGCGCGCGACATCCTGTCTAAATCTGATCTGATCTGTTTTAAACTGTTTTAATATTAAAAGTTTAAATTATTCCCTAAGCTATGGGGATGATGATAGACGATAGATGATGATGATGATGATATGACATGTGAGGATTAAGACCTGCAGACAATAATGTGCTGGAATAAACAGCAATCTGAGCCAAAGATTAATTCTGTAAGACTGGAATCACTGGTAAATAATTTCATAATATAAGCTTGTAAAGATATATATTTTATTTATTTGTAAGGCCATAAATGAATTTTATTTAGTGAAACGTTTTGTTGTAGAAATGCATTATTGAAAAGCAAAAACATTGCATTAAAGCATAAACATAGAAGTACTATGCATTTTTTTTTAATATAAGGAGAATATGTATTTAATAAACTGTTAGAGGTGTGTGTTAACAGGATTTTTCAACGTTGCTTGCTACTTACTGATTTCTTATTTATTGTTTATCGATCTTTTACAGTGCAAAAAAAGAAATGCACTGTCTTGTGATATAAGGGTGTACATTATATATTTTTTTAAACTTCCAATTAACTATAAAATATTTTTAATAATGCAGAAAAAAACAATCTTCCATTTTTGTTACTAAGTCTTTTTTTTTTTTTTACAGCCAGAGAAATGTGCAATGCTAAGCCTTAAACATGATCTCCCTTTTTGATGCCCCTCGTGCCCTCGTTAGCATAATTAAAGCTGGATGAGAGCTCGCGCGCCTCCAATACACACACCTCCGACACGACGGATTCCGGAGGCTCGCGCACGAACGGCCCATTAACGGCATCATTAGTGACCATTACAAGACGAGACACAAACAGACACAGCATCTGAGTCTTAAGACCTCGACACTAAAATACATCTTATTCAAGCAACAGTTCAAGTCATTAAGTTCATCCAGATGCGCTGAGTGCATTAGACACATGCAGGCTACAGAGAGCGCTCTAAACATTCTTATCTGCATCAGGATTTAACTCCGACTTTCTCTCACCAGACTCAGTTAAACCTTGAATCCTCCTGGATGAAAAACACTAATGTTCTCCTCAGGTGACGTCAATCAACATGACTCACATGGCATCAACAGGACACAAAGTAACAATTCTTCACTTGGAAGTGAATTAAACAATACAAGCATTAAACTGAGATTTGCAACAAAGAAAGGACACATGGCACATTAAACAAATACTGTTTTGAAAGATTTGCCAGTCATTACTTCATCCCCATATGTGTAACATTATTATTATTTGCACAACTCACACATAACACACCTGTATATCACACATCATACACTGTATATTGTGTATTGAACAGACAGTAAAAAAAATAATCATATGTGATGCACACTAGGGTTATTGAAATTAACATGCACACTCACATTATGTACATAGATGAATATCTCTTATATACTCAATATATTATAATAATCTGTATAATCAAGAAAACAAAATCCATTTTTGTGTTAAAATTGGGCAATAAAGCTGATTCTGATTCCGAAAACTAAGCTGCTATTGTTTTAAGATAAAAAATATATATACAAATCTATATGAACTGTGAGTGCAATGGAAATTGTATATGAAGGGAAATTCTAAAAAACAAACAGACAGAAAAACTATTATAAATCAATTGAAATCACTAATTTCGCTTAGGTTGCTAGATTTTGCCAATAAAATATTTATTCTCACTTTGTATGGGATAATGTTTGACAAAAGGGGGATACTTTTAAATGGCACAATAAACAGAGAGTTGGCATTGCATAAACTAGAACAAAAAAATATATAAACCTTATGTTGTAGGTAAGAAATCAAAATGTCAGTTTTATTATGTTAAATGCAAATCAGTTGGATATCTGAGTTCTTGTACTTGCATTAATGCACATGCTCCTTTTGATGGTATGGTTTTGGGTGTGAATGTATTTCTCCAGTCTCAGCTTAATGCCATGTGAGCATTTCTGAAAAGCTTTCGTACATTTACACAATTGGTGTCCAAAAACTTTTCAATTCTATCAATAAGATTTTACCTACAATGTTTCTATTAGCATATTTATTGCACAACATTTGTATTAGACATTGAACCATGATACAGTACAAACTGTAATTTTCCTTATTGCTGTGGTTATAGCATCAAATCTAAAACAGTAAAAATACACTGTTTGTAATGTTAGGTGGCCTATACAGTATATCTTGAAAAATGATAATACTCCAACTTTATAAGTAGTTAAAATGAACTCAAAATTAAAGAGTCTGTGACATTACATTAAATTATGTAATTACAGTGCACACTTCAGAGACTGTGCTGAGTAATTACTTAAATAAAAAACAATAACGATAATGATAGTTATTTGTTATGTAACTGAAAGTGATCCTTTTTTCAACCACTAAAAATAGTTTCTACAATTATATATTCTTAAATGTAATTAAAAAAAAATCACAAAACATATAATTGGTGCTCGATGCATTTATTTGTAACGTACATGATACCATGTACATTGACAGTGTAAAATTTAATTCAGACACGTAAAGTTCTAGCTTGTTGTGAGACAATGAACATGCTCACTTTATTAATGGATTATGGCAGCATTTCCAGGATTTACCAAGTACACTACTTATTAAGACATAAAACACCTAGTTACCGCTTCTTGACCTGTTTTTATTTATTGGTTTGTTTATTTATTTATTTTAACATATCCCACATGGTTATAGTTAAGACATCTAGTCTAACCGCTCTGTCTCATCTAAACTACCTAAACCTATTAATCACAGCAGTCCTCTAAGGGATCTGCCACAATCTTCTCCTCAGAACAAAGACAAAAGGAAATCGCTGCAACGTCCTCAGGTGCAACACTTAACACACGTCTTTCCACACAGAACGGCTCTCTTCAAAAAGTCCTGTAGCCTCTGATAACTTCCCTCTTCCCCACAATGTGATGAAGCTCTCCCTCGAATACACACACACGTCCCTTTTTTTCATGTCAGGGGCCCTGTATTTACCACATTCTCTCAGTTCTGTCCAGTGAAACACCTTAGTGTAAAAGCATGTTAACATAAAGCAGCATAGGTGGTGTGAAGATGTTTCAAAGTTCAGGATAGTGTAACTAAATGACATAAGATGCAACAATAAAACAAATTACTTGTGTCTATGTGTCTATATTATTTCTATGTTTTATATACTTTGCTGAAATTTACATAAGACAACAGACTTGTAAAAAAATTGTTATAAATCAGACAAATCTTTCTCGATGAAATGTTTTTAACTTAATTTATTAGAGTGAAGTCAGGTAAGTTGGGTCACTTTTTTTTTCAATTTTTTAAAAGATCCATAAAATGTCAATGCGCATATATAGACCATCTAAAATCAACTGAAACACATCAAATGCTGTTGTTGAAACAATTGGAATTTACTGGCTTTTAAAATTCAATCTGACATTGACGATTCAATCTTATCTGGCCCATTTCAGGTGATGGTCCAAGTTAGCTGACTTCACATGACAATTTTTGTAGTCCAGCTGTATAACATCATCTATGCCTCTATGATACAACAAGAAGACATCCAGGACCATTCAAGACATATCATCCTGAGATACAAACAGCCAAAATGTCTGGATCTGTAGACAATATGTATTTAAATACATATTATTTAAATACATATGTTATGCCAGCAATGCATATGTAATGAATAAAAGCTGAACTATCAGAACTGATGTTAATCCATGCAGAGATGATTTCCTCCTTAGTTCAGAGCTGGTTATGATTGGTTATGGCTACTGGCGTCATATGAGCCCAAAAGAAAAATTGTAGTGTCTGGTTCCATTTGATATTCTATAGTTTCAATGCTATCTTGGGTCCAAAAAAAAAAAAAAGTCACAAATTATGGATCCAGACTTTTTCTGCAAATTCAATAACATTTCTAATGATGTACTGGTTGCTCCCCATTAGACAGACAAAAAAAAAAACACAGAATTAACATCTATTTACTTTTTTTTGTTGTTGAATTGTTCACAAGGTATTGATTAACATTTTTTAAAACACATTTATGGAATTTGGCAGACGCCCTTATCCAGAGTGACTTTAAAAAAAATCTTATTATACATCTGAACAATTGATGGTTAAGGGCCTAGCTCAAGGGCTTTGAACCTGTGACCTTCTGATAGTCCAATGCATCAACCTTTGAGAAACCCATAACCCCCAACAGGTTTATGTTAAGGCTCTTTTTCTAATATTTCTAACTACATGTACATTTAGGGTTGTATGGCAGATGACATACTGTACATCCGCAAACATCCGCTAATAATAAACATTATAACATTTTATTTAGAATTGAACATTTTCAATATGGTAAAGGATTCTGTAAAGAGAAACGTATTAAATATTAATGAAAGGAGTCTCTAGTTGGGGTTAGTAAGGTTTTCAGATTGTTTTGTGTCTGTTGGACAGAAAGAGGTTAAACTAGTTAGGACACTAAAATTATATTAAGAAATTTAAATTATATTAAGAAATTAAAAGTTATTATTATATTATTCGCAGTTTGATGTGATACCAGAGGAAGAAAATTTTTTTAGATAGTCATGTCCAATTCCCACCCGTCACTAGAGGGCTCCCACATTAAGGCTACTACTCAGTCAGTGAGGCCCGAAGACTATCACATGGTTCGGAGGAAATGCCAGCCGACCGCATCTTTTCAAATTGCTTGCTCACACACAGTAGGGGGCAGCGTAATACACTCGGAGAACAGCTCCTTCCGCTTGCATGAGCTCACAGGTGCCTCTGACTGGCTGTAGAGCCGTTATTGATGTGAGAGCTCTAAGTCCCTCCCATCCCACCCCGCTGAGAGAGCTCCGCCAATCAGCTCTCTCTAGGCCTCCGGCTGTGAGAGGCTACAGCATCACCTGGAAATCGGACTAGCGATCTCCGGATGAAACTTTTTCATTTGAATACCTTACCAAACCTGCTTGGTACGCTACGTAAGCAAAAAATATTTCCAAAATGGCAAATGTAGCAAATAAGAAATAAAAACATCTTTCCATTGCAGAGGCTGTAACCCTAATGAGAATGCTTAATGTACGAAGGAATCACTCGAATCTCTTGAGGTGGTTGTAAAGCGACTGCACATATGTGAACACACACATGGGATCGGGGTTCGGCCCCATCGCCATCATGTCGTCCACCTCGATCAGACGCATGCAGTCTGCCTTCTCCCTGTGAAAGGAGTAGTCAAAATATCACTGTCTCAGTAAAACACAACACACACACACACACACACACACACACACACACAGAAAACTGCATGCAGACACTTACTCAGCAGTGGTGAAGGCTAAATCGAGGTTGTGTTTAGGGTGTGCAGGATTCAGATCATTGTAGTCAAACTCATTAGGGAAGAAGGAGTGCACTAGAGCACAGAAGGCCATTCCATCAGACCAGCTGGAGGAGAAATTATGGATATCTATTTGCTGGAAGATAGAGAGAGTGAGTGAGAAAGAAACAGAGAAAAATGTTTTCTCCATTCATCCAGGGTTCCCAAGATGGCGTTGTATCCACTGCAACCTTTTGATTAAATACCTGACTGCACTGTCACACTTTATGCAATAAGGCGATCAAAACAATTGATAATGGAATTCTGTTTTGAAATGCATTATTTTGCTATGAAATCAAAAGGGATGCAAACTTGTACTTCTGCTCATGCACAATATTTAAAATGTTTGTAATTTATAAACAGAATAAAAGTGGTAGCTTTCCAGTACAGACCTGGTAGCCGATGGTTTTGGAGCGGCACCACTCCAGCAGGAGCTGCTTAATGCCGCTGGCGCTGGACGTATTGAAGCTCTGAGAGCGTCTCACTTTAGGTTTCGACTCCACACTCTCATCTCTGGACATTAGAACATGAAGACAGAGTTCTTCATTAGTTTTGTTACTTTCATATATCCATGCATGTGTGTTTGCATGTGTGTGTGTGTGTGTGTGTGTATACCAATGCTGCAAACAATATTGGAAGCCCCTCATAAACATAAATAAATAAAAGCACATCATGGGATGTTTTACATATTTTTCATGTCTATGTAGTATATATGCGTTTTTCACATTATTTATTTTCATGGTGCAATGTTTTCATATTCCTTATTTTGTTTAGTCAGTGATTTCCTTACATTATTTTTTTTACATGTGATTGGTAATTTATTAATTGTGATTTGTTTTTACCAATTCATTATTTTTAACAAGACAGGGTTTTTTTATGCACTTGTTCGTATTTTTCTTATTTTTAAAACTATAATTAATTTGATTGAATTTCAAATATATCTTAGACAAACAAAAACATCAATGAACAAACAAAGAAACCTAAGCACTAAAAAGCATTTTAAAAAAAATCAAAGGATAAAATACATACAATATTACTCTTTCTGCATAAAAAAATAGTTGTCCTGAAACAAGCTATCAGAGTTTCTGTAAAAAGAATGCACTGGTTTCCAAAGTCTTCAAAATTTGTCTGATTTATGGTTAGATCAACCATGAATGTTTTATATTTAAAACAAAGAGAAACTAGAAAGCATTTTGTTACAATATAATTAATTTCAAAAAAATATATGATTTTGTAGTCATTTACGTGATTTTTACATCACATAAAAAAAAAAAACTTTTTCACATAGGATTTTTTCAAGTGTTTTTTTTAAATGATTATTTCTCGACATAGCTAATTAATATTCCTATATTACATTCTTCATACATAATCAATTTACTTTTCTGGGATTTTTACAGACAGCTGGTTTATTTTAAAATCATTTACAAGTGTTTTCTTCCTACATGACTCATTTATTTTCAGATGTAATGGATTTTGTACATGAATAATTTATTCGAACTTTTAATTTCCCAGGTGATTTTTAAAATTAGATTTTTAAAAATAATGTTAGTTTTACACAAAGGAATAGATTACTAGTTTCTTTATTTTCATGTGAATTTTACCAGGAATTTTACCTGATTTGTTACCTGAATTTTTACAGATTTTTATGTGATTTTTATGTGATTTGTTTTTTTCATGTGCAATTTTACAGATTATTAATTTATTTTCTCAGGTTATTTTACATGTTTACATAGAAAAAAAAAGTTTTTATTTTACAGATATGATTTTTCCCCCACCAATAATCACAGTTCATTTAATTCATTCTTTTAAAGATATGCAATCATGCATAAAATATATTAGAATTTTTGTAAAGATGGTTCCCTATGTACTGTACCTGTTAGGTTCAGAATTCATTCTCTGAAACAAGGCCTGCTTGCTCTGGTTGTTCTGCTTTGTCTGTAATCCGATCGAACTCTCTTTCCCATTCACATTGTCAGGTTTCTTGATGAAGCTGCAGACAAAATAAACAAAAAAAAAGACAAAAAACAAAACAAAAACAATGGAAGTTGTATGTCATGAAATCAACACCTCTAAATCAATATCTCTAAGTTTAACGAATGCATCCTTACTTGTTACTGACTGGTTTGGAATCAAGGAACTGAGCTGGCTTAGAAAATGTGCTTGACTTCTTGTCTGGGGGGGGGGGGGGGGTTGGTTATGGAGCATCATTATATATAAAATTCACACTGACATAAAACGCATCAAGTTCAGGTGTATCAATAATTTTAACCTGGATAGCCAGAAGAACTTGTATTTATCTTCGGGCTGGAGGTCCACGGCTTGACTGCTGACACTAGAAAAAGATAATAGTATTAGACAAAGTTGGTTTGGGGATTTAACAATGTTACTAGTACACATAACTCACCAGGTCTGCTGGAAGAGTCCATGATGGGTTTAGAGACTGTTGAGTCAGATGCTGATTGGCTGAAAAGCAAAGCGTTAAAATGTGGCGTAGAGTTTGGCTGTGAAATATTGCTAGACCTGCTGATGAACTTGGGGCTCCTTGGGACTTGGTTGTTGCGGGCAGCAGACAGCTGTGGCGATGAGATGGCTGGATATTGGCTGCTGAGAGGTGACTTCACATCCTGGGACATCCCTAATGAAAGATTTTTAATGGAAAATAATGATCAAACTTCAGAGTGGTACCACATCAAACCTCCAAATTGTTGACCCACTGGTCCTATTCGTTTTACTTAATGTGATTTTGCCATCATGAGGTTAAAAGGTTTATGAAGGAGTAGAAATAGAGACACTTCACATTTGTGTTACTCACCAGGCTTACTTGAAGGTTCACTCATTGATGGATATGATTTAATATTCAGTGTTGATTGGCCAAACACCTTTGCCTTTAGTGGAGGGGAGGGGTTAAAGAGAGATGAGCTGAGATTGGCTGATCTCCTGATAGGCTTAGGACTCATACGAATCATAGAAGTGACAGGCGCTTGAGGTTTTGCAGCGGTTATGGATGAATCTACAAGTGTTCTTACATCCTGTGATGCCGAAGAATAGACTGAAGAGTATCCAGAATACTCTGACCAGAAATGATGAAAAACAGCAAAAATGAGAACACCTTTGGGAACGTCGTTATGTACAAACAAAAGAAAAATTCAAAACTTACCACTATCAGGAGGCGATTCTGCTCGTTTAGATAGAGAACTTATGGAGAGCTGAGGTTGTGAGAAGACACGAGACATATGTGACTTCCCTTCTTGTGCCTCTGTTGAGGTCTCTGATTGGATGAAAAAGGAAAACTATAAGGCTCTATACTCTCATAGCTCTGCTATCACAGGAAGCATGAAGCATGGGGGTCAGGGGTAGCTCAGTGGTTAAGGCATTGGACTACGGTTTGGATGATCCCAGGTTCAAACCCCACAACCACCAAGTTGCCACTGTTGGGCCCTTGAGCAAGGCCCTTAACCCTCAACGGCTTAGTTGTATAATGAGATTTAAAAAAAAAAAGTAAGTCGCTCTGGATAAGATGCTAAATGTAAATGTAAATGAAGTCTATCCCAGGAGACTTGAGGCACGAGGTGGGACCCACCCTAGACACTCACACACTATGGTGAATTTGGAAATGCCAATTATCCAAATCTGCATGTCTTTAGATTGTGGTAGGAAACCCACCAACCATAGGGAGAACATGCAAATGCACACAGACCCAAAGGAGGGACTCTAACTGTCAACCATGAAGGTGTGAGGCCACGGTGCGAACCACTATACCACCGTGCCTCTAGATAAACATTTAATCCTTAATCATTTAAAGTATACGGGATATCTATAGTACTGTTTCTTGTTCACACTTGTGGTGTGTTTTAAAAATATCCACAGTACTTTTACAATTGTGGAGAAATGATGCTAAAGGTTTGCGTAAAATATCTAGTAAAATCTAAGATATGCGGATGATATACAGCTGAAGATGTAGTGAATCATTACCTGTCTGTGATGATGCCAACAACTTCTCGGTGTTGTGATTGGCTTGTCTTCTTGGACGTCTGGGGCTCAAGCAAGTTATGGAGGTTGCAATAGGTTGGGCAGAAGTCACATGCTGACCGGTTACTGATGACCTGACTTCCTGAGACACGGACGAATAGACTGACGAGTAGCCGGAATACTCTGAATGAGGAACAAAAGTAAGATTTCCAGTGAAGACTGGACTAGTGAGTAGAAGCCATGTTATTGAGAAGAAATATTATTAAAGAAAAGAAATGTAAGTCATCTTCTGGAGACTTGCACATTTTTAAATATTAGTAAATGTCAGTAAAGTAAAAGACATTGATCTGATTTACCGCTTCCAGATGGCGAATCTGAACGTCTGCTTAAAGAACCAATGGACAACTGAGACTGGGAGAAATTTTCCCCTTTTGACCTCATTTCCTGTTGCACTGGAAAAAAAAATCCATCTTATTGAATGAAAAACAATTTAAACAATCTGAAGCTATTTTGGAAATATTTTTCTTTTTCCAAATGGAGCAAGAAACTAAGGACCAGAGAAAAATAATAGACTTGCACTCACATTGGTACTGGGTTTGGTTGATCTCAACGGTTACACCAGATGTCTCAGAAGAGTTTAGATTGATAACAGATGGACAACCGACAAGACTGGCATCTTGATTTTGTGCAAGGTCGTGGTTTGTCAGTCTTTTGCAAGGCCGCGGGCTTATTTGTGTGAATGATGGGACGGGACAATGAGAAATCACTTTGCTGGAAGACTCTTGATCTCCGTTACTTTCAGGTGAATTTATTTTTTCTGGGCAAGAACAGTAATCTGTTAGACAAAATACAGTTTATAATCTTTATGGATTTTTAAATGGAGCAATTTCATCCTCACAGTATGATAACAGCTCACCAGACACCGGTGAAGATACAGCTAGCACTGGCTTCTTCACTGTAGCTGGAGAGGATATGGGGTTGTGTTTGATGGAAGATTGCTCATCTAGGATAATCTTGGATGGTTTAATCTTAGAGTTTGGACTCATGTGAACATTTAAATTGACTTTTGCAGATTGGACAGAACCTTGAGAGGCTTGTTCCTCATTAATACTGCTGGTAGATGATTTTCTTTCTGTCTGGACTAAGGGAAAAAAACACAGGTTTGACTTTAAGGAAGGAATAAAACACCTTAAGCATGGTTTTATCAGAAAACAATAATCAACAACAGCATGGTGTAATGCAGCCTGTTGTAAAGTTGCGTATTTTATAATCAGAGCTCGTCATGATGCGGCATCATGACTTAGTGCTTGGCTCCGCCTCCTTGCACCCCTGGGTTTGGGTTTGATTCCCGACTCGGGGACGGTTGGCATGGAGTTTGCATGTTCCCCATGCTTGGTGGGTTTCTTCTGACAGTCCAGAGACATGCAAATGAATCTAACTGGTGTTCCCAAATTGCCCATAGTGTGGTAATGAGCATGCAAGTGTGTGTCCATCCAGGGTGTACACCAGTTTGTGCCCTCCGATAGGATCTAGGTGTATGGTGATGTTTATTGTGCATATAACTTAAGTTTATAGCTCCAGTGGTTACAGGTATCCAAAAAAATGGATATCCAGGTCACTGTTAATAGTGGCAGTCCTTGACAAGTCTTGCAAGTTCTCAGCAAATCTTGAGCAAATAGTGGGCACTTAAAAATATGATAGACTATTCTTACCAATTCTGTATTGTGGTCTGATTGCTGGGTTTGGTGTAGATAAAGGCTTGAAAGGTGTAGGGCTTTGGTTGGTTGACCTTAGAGGCTTGGGACTCAAAGGTACAGTTTCACTACCCAAAGGTTGTTGTGGAGGTGGAGGAGGTGTAGTAAGAGGTTCTGCATGTTGAGCTGAACTAGTTGTTTGAGAATGATCTAGTTGAAGAAGCAGAAATCAAACTTGATAATGATTATGAGATAATGAGTGGTTAGAATGGAACAAGAAAGAAATGTAGCTTATTCACCAGCTTTGATGAAGGGCTCTGAATATCCTGCAGAACAAGCAGATGTTGGAGATTTCACTGAGAATGCGGCCATGTGGTGATTACTGAGAGACCCACTGGATTCTGAAGCTTCAACCTTCGAACCTTTAACTGGTACTTCAGTTGACTCAGGTGTACATGGTGGTTTAAATGGAGTAGGAATTTGATTGGTTGACCTGAGAGATTTAGGGCTTAGAGGTATGTTCATAATGCTGACTGGTTGCTGAGCTTCTGTCATGGATTCCAAGCTTGACTGAACGGTGACCGTTGACCGTAGCACACGCTCTAACATTAAGAAAAGAATATTGGTTTCAGAATTTTGCAAATATTGGTAAAAATCAGTATATATATATATATATATATATATATATATATATATATATATATATACAAAAATGTATATAAATGAATAGAAAAGATTTACCAGTTCTAAACATAGATTCTGAGGATTTCCTTGATGCACTGACTTTACTTGATACAGCAAAAGGAGCCACATGAAGGTTCTTTGCAGATGTCTGTGTATCTGAAGCTGATTTGCTGAAAGGCACATCAGCGTTTTGATTGGTTAATTGCCTGATTTGGGAAGCGATCAGGTTGGTGTCTGTATTGGCAATTTGATTTAGTTTTCCTTTGGCTTCCAGATTGCCACCCCCTGACATCACTTCCTGTGTCTCCAACGTAACTTCTAAATAAGTGGAAGGTTAACAAGGTGAGATGTGGAGAAATTGGTGGGAAAACAGAGGAGATAAAGAGAAAGTTAAACATAGATATTGCACTGACCCTTTTCAAAGGAAGACCTTTCTTCAGTTGTCTTTAGTGAGACTTTTTCAGAGGGTAACTCATGAAACTCTATGTGAGCCGTAGAGTTATGGTTGTCTGATGTCTTGACTTCCTGAACCCCATCTGTTGGTTGAAAACAATACACATAGATATAAATCAGCAAATAACTGATGACTAGAAGTCTTCCTTAAGGGAGATTGGCGTGATATGCAAATTTGTTGCACCTACCAGATTTATGGTGGGATTCTGTTTTTGACTCTGTTGTAGAGATATCAATGGCTGAATAGCTAAATTGTGCTGGTGGTGGTATGAGTTTGGTAATAATAGCACGTGGATTATGTTTTCTCCTCCAGGTACTTGGAGATGGAGGGCTTAATATACAATTTTCAGCATCTCCAGGTTTCTGGGGCGTTTCAATGGATACCATGGGCATGGTTTGGCTATTGGTTGATGACTTCACTTCCTCCATCTCTGTGAGTGCAAAAGACAACACAGAAGACAGAAATGATTCTGAGTATATTTATTGCCATTTTGGTTAAACGGTGATGCCTGCTGAGTCATGAAACAAGGAAGTTTAAATAATTTGTAGCTGTGATCATGGCTGAGATCAGGAGATTGAATGTGGGTGTCACCTGTAATCAGCTTGGATTTCGACTTTTGCACCACCAGATCTCTTGCTCTGCTCATAGCTGTGATTGAACGCTGTCTAGTAGTCATGGATGTCACATGCTGACTGGATAATGATGACATCATATCCTGGGACACAGAGTATCCAGAAAATCCAGAGTATTCTTCAGTGACAAAGAAAATAGGTAAGTAGTATACACACACATTAGTATATATATTAATGACTGAGAATAATGTTTCACTCACCACCTCCTAAAGGAGATTCAGGCCTAGGGTCTGTGGTATGATGTATTTGAGATGATGTGATATCCAGAGAATCATCAAATGCATCCTGTATACTGTCCAGTGATGGGATTTCTTTTAATTCTTTAAAATAAATGTTTGATTATTTCATGATTATTAATACCTTTAAGAATTAAAATGAACTCAGTCTGGCTGCTACCTTGTGTGTGTTCAGGTTTATTCTCCAGCCCAGCTGAAGTTATAGGGTCTTGACCATCTTCTTCTTGTTTTTCTTCTATTTTTTTCTCTTCTCTGGTTATCTCCTGTCAAGAAATAAGATGATTTGCATCTATACTCTCCTTTGTGTGCGAGGAGAGTTTTTCGAAGCATTTGATTTATTTACTGATATCTGATACTGACAGGTTAACAGAGGTACAAGTCTGGCTATTATAATAACAGGACTTTTCACATAACATATACATTTACGCATTTGGCAGACGCTCTTACCCAGAGCGACTTACATTTTTATCTTATTACACATCTGAGCAGTTGAGGGTTAAGGGCCTTGCTCAAGGGCCCAACAGTGGCAACTTGGTGGTTGTGGGGTTTGAACCTGGGATCTTCCGAACCGTAGTCCAATGCCTTAACCACTGAGCTACCCCTGGCCCATGTACAAACCCTGGCTAAGATTATGGAATCACCCCTCTCAGAAGATGTTCATTCAAATGTTTAATTGTGTAGAAAAAAAAACAAGCACATACATGCCACAAAACTATTTTCACTCAACAATCCAAAAAAAAAACAAAGAAAGATAACTATAGTCAATGACAACTGTTGAAAAAAATGAAAAAAATATGGAATCACCAAATAAAAACACTACTTGTACTTTGTTGCACCACCTCTGGCTTTTATAACAGCTTGAATTCTCTGAGGCCTGGATTTAACTAATGTCAAACAGTATACTTCATCAGTCTGTCTCCAGCTTTGTCTTATTGCAGTTGCCAGATCAGCTTTGCAGGTTGGAGCCTTGTCGTGGACCATTTTCTTTCATTTACACCACAGATTTTAAATTGGATTAAGGTCCGGACTATTTGCAGGCCATGTCATTGACATTATATGTATTTCCTGTAGGAATGTTTTCACAGATTTTGCTCTATGGCACGATGCATTATCATCCTGAAAAATGAAGATAGGATAGGGGTGATGTGCTCATATCTTCTGGTTCTAGTGAGGACTCTCGCTGCTGCATTCTGGACTAGCTGAAGCTTGTTTATGCACCTAACTGAACAACCAGACAGTAAGGCATTACAATAGTCCAACCTAGAAGTGATAAAAGCATGAACTAGTTTTTCTGCATCGTTTAGCGACAATATATTTCTTATCTTGGCAATATTTCTGAGGTGAAAGAATGCTATCCTGGTGATATTATCTACATGAGCTTCAAATGAAAGGCTGGAATCTATAATCACGCCGAGGTCTTTTACTGTTGCACTTGATGGAACAGAAAGGCCATCTAAAGTTACGGTGTGATCTAAGATTTTACTTCTAGCTGTATGCGGTCTGTCTTATCCGGATTAAGCAGAAGGAAGTTAATTAGCATCCAATTTCTTATGTCCTGCACACATTGCTCAACTTTAGTAAGATGGTTTTTCTCATCAGGTTTTGTTGAGACGTATAGCTGTGTGTCGTCAGCATAACAATGAAAACTAATACCATGCTTACGGATTATGTTGCCCAGAGGAAGCATGTAAAGGGAGAAAAGCAGTGGGCCTAAAACTGAACCCTGCGGAACGCCAAACTCCACTAGAGAACATGCAGAATAATCACCATTTAAGTCTACATACTGATAACGATCGGTCAAATAGGATCTGAGCCAGGAGAGGGCTGTACCCTTAATTCCTACTACATTTTCTAATCTGTGAAGAAGAATAGCATCATCAATAGTGTCAAAAGCTGCACTGAGGTCGAGTAATACAAGCATAGTTACACAACCCTGATCAGAGGCCAATAGGAGGTCATTTACTACTTTAACGAGTGCTGTTTCTGTGCTGTGATGAGGCCTAAATCCTGACTGATACAGTTCATGTATGCCATTTCTATGTAGATATGAGCATAGCTGCTCCGCTACTATCTTTTCCAGAATCTTAGAGATAAAGGGGAGGTTTGATATTGGCCTGTAATTGGACAGCTGACAGGGGTCGAGGTCAGGTTTCTTAATTATTGGTTTGATAACTGCTACTTTAAAAGATTTTGGAACATAACCAATGCTGAGTGAGGAATTAATTATTCTCAACAGCGGTTCTGTTATTACTGGTACTATCTGTTTAAGAAAATGTGTCGGTATAGGATCTAATGTACAGGTTGATGAATTTGCAGAAGAGATCAGTGAAATTAGTTCATTCTCTTCAAGAGGAGTAAAGTATTCTAGGTTTGAATCTGACATGGCTAGGTTAACATCTGTATCAATTACATTGTTCGGTTTCAAAGCCTCAATTTTATGCCTGATATTTACAATTTTATTATTAAAAAAGTTAATGAAGTCCTCACTATTGCATGATGTTGTTGTGGAGATTTCTGTAGTGGTCTTATTTCTGGTTAATTTGGCTACGGTATTAAATAAAAATCTAGGATTATTTTTATTTTCTTCTATAAGAGTGGAGAGATACGTTGATCTAGCTACACTAAGAGCTTTCCTATAGTTCAGGATGCTCTCTTTCCATGCTATTTGAAATACTAACAATTTAGTTTGACGCCATTTACGCTCTAATTTCCGAGCAGTCTGTTTTAAAGTGCGCGTGTGATCATTATACCAGGGAGCGAGTTTCTTATCTCTAATAATTTTTCTTTTAGCTGGAGCTACATTATCTAAGGTACAACGAAGTGTCGACTCTAAATATTCAGTCGCCTGAGTTCTGTGGGGTCAGACGGTGGCCTAATCGAAGTTGGTAATTCTGGGAGATCACTGATAAAACTCTGTGTGGTAGTTGATGTGAATGTACGTTTAATACGGTAGCGCAGTGCTGTGCGTACATTATCACTGTAACACACTTGAATGGAGACAAGATAGTGATCTGAGATAATTTCAAACAGTGGAATTGTGAATACATTTGTTATAATTAATCCGAAGAATATTACTAAATCTAAAATGTGACCTGCTTTATGAGTGGGTCCTACTACACACTGATTTACGCCTACGGAGTCCAGTATGGACATAAATGCTGTTCTCAGAGGGTCTTCTGGATTCTCAAAATGAATGTTAAAATCTCCAGCAATTAACACTTTGTCTACAGAAACGACCAGGTCTGAGATGAAATCTGCAAATTCACTAAGAAATTCAGAATACTGCCCTGGAGGTCTGTAAATTATAATTAGTGGAATCAACTGAGCTGACTTAAGTACGCTTATGTTACTATAAAGAATTTCAAATGAGTAAAATTTGTGTCCGTATTTTTGTACGATAGACAGATTATCATTATGAATAACTGCGACGCCTCCTCCTCTACCAGTTAACCGAGGCTGGTGTATGTAGCTGTATCCAGGAGGACTAGCTTCATTTAGAGCTACATACTCGTCCTGTTTAACCCATGTTTCAGTTAAACAGAGTATATCAAACGCCTGATCTGTGATAATTTCATTAACAATAACTGCTTTTGATGTGAGAGATCTAATATTTAACAATCCTAGCTTCAGATCAGAGGTGCCGGCTGCGCATTCAGTATGATCTGAGTTTGTGGTCTTTATGTTAATTAGATTATTGAAACAGACTTTCTGAGTCTTTCTACATTTTTGCTTAGATCGGGGAACAGACACAGTCTCAATATGGTGAACCCTGAGTGACGACTCTATGCAGCTAGCAGACGGTTGGTTTAGCCTGTCTGTCTGCTCCCTGGCCTGGGCTCTGGATTGTCACCGATTAACTAGACCTCTACTGAGACTATGAGCTATACTACAGGAAATGAGAGCAGCACCTTCCCGAGTGGGATGGACACCGTCCCGCCCTAACAGGCCAGCTTTGCCCTCAAAGGTCTTCCAATTATCTATGTAGCCCACATTATTTTCGGAGCACCACCTGGACATCCAGCGGTTCAGCGACCATAACCTGCTGTAAGCTATGTCGCCACGTCTCATTGGGATGGGACCAGAGCATATTACTTCATCGGACATCGCCTTCGCTAATTTAAACACCTCTGTAAAGTTACTCTTACTAACCTCTGACTGACGAAGGCGTATATCGTTAGCTCCAGCATGTACCACTATCTTAGAGAACCTGTGCTGTCCTAGAGCCCTAAGATTACCTGCTATGTCCGGTGCTCTGGCTCCCGGGATACACCTAACCACTGCCGCTGGCGCCCCTAAAGGTCTAGCTAATGTCACTTGTCTCAGTATAGAGTCTCCTATAACCAGAGCTCTTTCAGGTTTCTCAGCAGGTGCATCACTGAGGAGAGCAAACCTGTTGGACACGTGACGCGCAGAGGAGGTGTGCTCCGGTGGGCTAGCCTTAGCGTTAGCTTTGGCTGAACGAGTATGCCGCCGAGTCGTCACCCACTCGCCCCGCTGTGAGGGCTCTAATGCCGGAGTCGGGGGCTGTTTATCTCCGCCTGTGGCACCCAGACTGTCCGCTACAGGAATAACGCTGCTCTCACACTGTCTAACACTCTCTAAAGTCTGGATGCGCTCCTCTAACGCTGATACCTTCTCCGTCAGAGTGCTCACTAACACACACCTATCACAAATAAAGTTATCGCTAATGATGGAGGAAGAATGTCTAAACATCCTGCACTCCAGACACTGAACAAGCTGAACGGTAGACATTATAACGTACCCTGAGTCGGAGTTTTAGGTGTTTGGAGATGAATTCCGTTTGTTGTTCTTAGACGAGGAAACTCGCGCGTTCTGCGAAACTTTCGCGGCAACGATACGAAAAAATTATGCTACCATCACCAAACATCCTTTCAATTGATGGAATAAGAAAAGTGTCCAAAATCTCAACATAAACTTGTGCATTTATAGAAGATGTAATGACTGTCATGTCTCCCATACCTTTACCTGACATACAACCCCATATCAATAATGATTGTGGAAATGTGCATGTTTTCTTCAGGCAGTTGTGTTTATAAATTTCATTGGAACGGCACCAAACAAAAGTTCCAGTATCATCACCCTGCCCAATGCAGATTCGTGATTCATCACTGAATCTAACTCTCATCCAGTCATCCGCAGTCCAAGATTGTCTTTCTTTAGCCCACTGAAACCTTGTTTTTTTCTGTTTAGATGTTAATGATGGTTTTCTTTTGGCTTTTCTGTATGTAAATCCCATTTCTTTTAGGTGATTTCTTACTGTCCGGTCACAGACATTGACTCCACTTTCTGCCCATTTGTTCCTCATTTGTTTTGTTGTGCATTTTCTGTTTTCAAGTCATATTGCTTTAAGTTTTCTGTCTTGGCGCTTTGATGTCTTTCTTGGTCTTCCAATACGCTTCCCTTTTACAACCTTTCCATTTGATTTGTACTTTGATTTTAGACAAATGGGGTGATCGCTCCTTTGCAGTCGCTGGTCCTAAACTCTGGAACACCATTCCACCAGAGTTACGCAAAATTAAGGACCTTCCTTTGTTTAAAGCACAACTAAAGACCCACTTATTTAGAATGGCTTTTAATATTTTATAATTTTATGCTTTTTATAATTTTATAATTTTGTTTTATTTATTTTTATTTATTTTTATTATTATTATTGTTATCATTATTACTGTTACTATAACTTCCATTTATAATGTTCATTTATTTATTTATAACTATATGTTTCTTTGTTCCAAAATTTTTATTGCTATTTTATTGTCATTTTTTAGTGCTGTGAAGCACTTTGGTTCAACTTTGGTTGCTGTAAAGTGCTATATAAATAAATGTTGATTGATTGATTGATTGATTTAGACACAGCTGACTGGGAACAACCAACATCTTTTGCAACATTCCATGAAGATTTACCTTCTTCAAGAAGTTTGATAATTCTCTCCTTTGTTTCAACTGACATCTCTCGTGTTGGAGCTATGAGTTATGTCAATCATCTTGGTTCAACACATCCCTAATGTGTGCAAGCACTTTTTTTTATCTGTAGACTAATTAGCAGTTGTAATCAGATACAGGTATTTGTTTTACAAATGCAAAGTGCATGGTGATTCCATATTTTTTCCCTCAGATTTTTTTCCGCTGTTTGAGTTGTCAAAACAGTTGTCATTGACTATAGTTATCTTTCTTTGTTTTTTTTTAAAGTGTTTTATACAGCCAGAAGTTTGGATTGTTGAGAGAAAATAGTTTTGTGGCATGTATGTGCTTGTTTTTTTTTCTACACAATTAAACATTTGAATGAACATCTTCTGAGAGGGCTGATTCCATCATTTTTGCCAGGGGTTGTAATACCATGTAACCCCTAGTAAAACCAACATACAATTATCCATTGTTTTTAGTTTTTGTGTAATTAAAGATTGTAAGAAGATTGTATGAGTAAGAGCAATAATTGTCATATGTATGGATATGCAGTAGGCAGACTGGCAGCCACACCCCACCCTCATACCCCTCAAAAAAAGTCACACTCACTACAAATTTGTTGGGCTGTCTTTAGCTTCTATTGTGGGGTTCATTCACTTATGCAATGTTGCAACATTTATTTCCATCCACAGTCGCATACATTTTCGACCAAGATCTTGTATTGATGATATGAAAGCCGAACTACTCTGTAAAAGTCTTCTCCTTCGCGTGCCAAATACTCCCAATAGGGTTAAGTTCAGGACTCTGTGGTGTGCAGTTCATGTGTGAAAATGATTCCCCATGCTCAAAGAGTCACTTTTTCATAATCTGAGTCCTGGAACTTCCTTGTGCCATTGTCGAAGTAAAAATTCATAGATGTGATAACCTTGTCTTTCAATACATGCAGGTCATCAGCTGACTTATTTTTATTGCCACATAATATTACTGAGCCTTGACCTGACCAACTGAAGCATAACACTGCCTCATGACACTTGTACAGTGGCCACTATGTATGTTGGGTGCATCGCTTCAGGCGCTTCCCTTCTTACCCAGAAACACCCATCAATCTGGAATGGAATCAGTCTGAACTGAACTGAACACATGATCTGAAAACTATATGATGTTTTTCTACATTGAGTGCTGAAATGCTCTTATTTATGCTTATAAATGATGTTGGGTATCAGATTTGTGTGTGTGTGTGTGTGTGTGTGTGTGTGTGTGTGTGTGTGTGTGTGTGTGTGTATTTTAAGCGCTAATTCTTCAGGCTTGTAAGTCTACATTCCCCATACTGTACATTTGTGGGCATGTGTGAGCATACATAGTTAGAGGAGAGATTTTTCTCTAAATGCACAAACTGCACAGCCTTTACACCTCATGACCTCAGGCTTTAAGGTTCTATTCCGGGGTGATCAACATCTGTGACACACATCCTCTATTTGGGAACATCCTTAAGCCATAACAACTACTCACTTCCCCATGTGTGTAATATTTGTAATATTTCTAATGCGGTTTTTCCAATAATATCAAGTGCACAGATGTTTCAGGAAACAGCTGTTCAACTACTGGCTCATCTGCCAAATATCATCAGCTTATGAACTGAACAATCAGGATGTAATATATGCATTCGACTGTTGTGTGCTTGTGTGCATGAATCGTTTTAATAAAGAACATTTTATGATCCATCCTGTTATTTATAGGATGATATCTAAGGACACTGTAACTTATCTTAGGAGTGTGCTAATTTTTAGTGGAACACGACATCAATCAGCCCGGCTAAAAATACACAAGGCTTTTTAGGGCCACCTAGAGAAAGAGAAAGAGGGAGAGGGAGCTCTGTGATCTGAGTGATAAACATGTGGCACCTGAACTACATGCTCAATTTGTGTGTGTGTGTGAAAAAAAGAAATGGTGTCACTAGTAAAGAATACAATCGACAAAATTATATTTGATCAAGGGATTGGTTGGAATGATGCATGAAGTTTGTGAATGAGTTTGGTAAGCTGCATTTGTGCTGTTAGTCCAGACGGAAAGATCCCACAGACAACTAGACAAGAGTTATTACTTTGCATCTTACATTAATGCAGCATATACAGTGCTAATGTACCTGTAACTGTAAAGCAAAGATCTTATATACTATATATTGCCATCTTTTATATCTGTCTCTTGTTAACTGTATCTAAATGTGTCATAAATGGAAACAGTTTTCTAAGAGGAATGTGCAATGTTTAAGATAAAGCCAAACGGATTTTACAAACTATATCATAACTATTTTTTTGCAAATTAAACACACACACACACACACACACACACACACACACACACGCACAGGTCCCACGGACATTTCCCACGCTTAAAAGCTCCTTTTGAACAATTATGGCCATGACACATGTCTAACCTGTAATATAAGTTATGTATTAACAGAACATAATCTAACTATTATTAAGTTCATTTTGCACATTTTTAAAATAAGATTCTATTCAAATTGCAATGACTTTATTTAGGCTTGTTTTCACTTTTCTGAGTTTCAGATTATACCAGATCCCTAATTTAACTAAATTCAATCAAGCTTTTGAGTATATACATAAGCTTATATACTTAACGTTTTCTAATGTTAAAAATGATCATCTAATGACCATCTTACCAGACTGTTTTTTTAAATTCCCAGATTGCTCAGTCAGATGGTGTTGTTTAATTTCCTATAACAGCAGCTCTGACAGTAGAGCAGCTCTAATATAAATCACAGTTCTAATACAGTATGCTTGTGTTTCTATAGTAACTTTGATTTTACAGAGGCTTGTGTCGTGGTTATTCATTCATTCATCTTCTATACCGCTTAATCCTGTGTTCAGGGTCGCAGGGGACCTGGAGCCTATCCCAGGAGACTTCGGGCACTAGGCGGGGTACACCCTGGACAGGGTGCCAATCCATCGCAGGGCACACACACATACACACACTCACACACGCAATCACACACTACGGGCAATTTAGGAACGCCAATTAGCCTAACCTGCATGTCTTTGGACTGTGGGAGGAAACCGGAGTACCCGGAGGAAACCCACCAAGCACGGGGAGAACATGCAAACTCCATGCACACAGAGATGGGAATCGAGCCTGGCCGGGGAATCGAACCCAGACCCTGGAGGTGCAAGGCGACAGTGCTAACCACTACACCACCGCGCCGCCCTGTGTCGTGGTTAATAATAAACAAATTCAAATATCATTATTGATATTAATGAGGGGGGGGGAATGATTTGATTTGAAGCTTTCTATAAGTAGATACTAAGCATTTATAGAAGGAGTCTCCAGTGCCAGTGCTTTGTGACACTTTGTCTTAATGATTTCCGGTGTTGTGACAAACTGCATCATATTAATTTCAAGTGAGATAGAAAGAAGAGAGGGTGTTGAAGAATGAATGTTTACAGCTGCTATAGGTTAAGTGATAATAAGTGCTAACTTGCTGTAAATTAAACTTTAAATGGACAAATTTTAAAGTGGGATTTGGGGATTTGTCGTGTTGTAAAAGAAATAAAACACTCCAGGATGTTCTATTATAGGAAAAACTTGATCGTGTTTTATCCGATTAAAGTCAAAAATTGCAGACCTCATTTTGAGAAGTGTAGATTTGAACAGGAAAAGCAATAAGTAGCTTACTTTACACTCATAACTCGTATTCACGTTCATGGTGCCGGACTCAGGTGCAGTAGGGGAACTCCTAGAGGAAGACGAGTCTGAATCCACACACACAGATCCACCGAGTAAGTATGCTTCAGCTGGCCCACATATTTCTTCTTCCTCCACAGGAGATGCAGATCCAGGGCTACATTTCCCAGCTTGGATTTGGGTTTGATCTTGGAGATCATGGAGATCATGCGTCCTCTGGGAACTTGACTTGCTCACTATCCAAGGAAGTGTGTCTACCAGTTGGGAAAGAGCCTCCAGCTTCTCTTTCAGCTGCTGATTTTCGTCCTGGAGCCTCGAAACCATGGTCTCCAGGGGTTTGGCACCTTCACAGGCTTCCTCCAGGCGCTGCTCGACATTTCGCTTGAAAGTAGCGACTTCGACGTGGATCTCGCGCACAACAAGGCGCAGAGCTCGTTCGAACTGTGCCAGCACGGCAGTGCCTGAGCCACTTGCTTTAGTCGATTCCATTGCAGTTCAAGCCCAAGGAACTGTATGTGTGTGTAGATGGTGTTTGCGTCTTTCCTTTACCCGCCAGCGGGTGAGTGAGCAAAGAGTGCTAAGATCAGGCTCTTTCTTTGCCCTCTCAGCTCTCAGTGAAAGAGGGGGGGGGGAGAGTAATAGAGAGCCTGGTTCCCCATTTAAGGAGTCTAATTTTAGAATGTATTTGCTGTCTGGAAGACTGTCACTAGACTTAATGTTTCAGGGCAGGGTAAGTCAGGGCAAGCAGGGTGAAAAAAAATCTAACATAGTATTTTTATTTGACCTTCAATAACGCTAGTTCAAACTGCATAGAGTCGATCCCATCTAATAGAAGATACATTTTTTCATACATGCTTTCATTTTGGTAGTTTATGAGTAAAGTAGAACAAAACTTTCTAGTACAGTATCAGGTCCTATCATATTCTACTTCATCAGCTCATCTCAGTCAAGTGAGTTTAGCACATGGGAACAGGACTGGAATTAAAAGTGTACTGAGTCTGTAGCAGGTGCATGGTCAAAGTATGATGGCGTAATGAATTCTGCCATCTTATTCACCTGATTGGTAATGCTCTGTAGCCTCGCACCTCCAGGGTCAAGGGTTCAAATCCTGCCTTTGGGTATGTGTGCTTAGAGTTTGCACGTTCCTCCTGTGCATGGCAGTTTCCTCCTGGTACTCCGGCTTCCTCTTACAGTCCAAAGCAGAACCTGCAGATTAGGCTAATTGGTATTGTGAGTATGTCTGTGCTTGTGCCCTGTTATGGACTGGCACCCTGTCCAGGGTGTATCTTGTGCCCTAAGTTCCCTGGGATAGGCTCCAGGCCTCACGCTATCCTGTACAAAATACAACGATATAGAGAATGAGTCAGAGAGAGAGAGAGAGAGAGAGAGAAATAGCTTGGTCATGGGTTAGGATAAAAGTTTTGTAATGGCATATCTGAAAAACAAAACCCTCCCCATTTATATAGTCTTGGAACCGGCACTAAGAGTGCACTGGCGTGTGCAGCCCCTCAGTGACTGTGGTTGGTTCACTGACCGAGAATCAAAGCCGTTCACTCACACAATAATGACAAACAAAATGTAAACTGTAAGTCTGAAAGGTTTAAAAGGAGTCTGAAAGAACTTTTGAAAACTAACTAAATTCATTAGAACCCAAAGAAATGGCCACATGGTTCTTGCCATTTAATAATAATAATAAAAAACCTGTGGCATAACATTCGAGACACAAAGGGAGAATCAATGGGAAATATAACCCCTTAAAATAGCGAGTAACCATTTTTACATTATTAGCAAAGACATGAAAAGTTCTTTAGTAACTTGTGGATAAGGTCAAAGAAAATCAAGCAATAAGTATTTATAATTTGTAAACGTTATAACATTATGTATTTTACATTCTTATATTTCCATGTGAACTTGGTTTGGCCTAAAGTTCTGTTCTGTTTCAAGACTGGAATTATGTTTCATCTGAACCTTGTGGCTAAAAATGATGTGAACAGCCACTTTTATGATTTGCTGAAGTCCCATGAACATGAAGAACCAATCTAACATCATCCAGGGTAAAGACAACTGTATAACATTTCGTGGTGTGAGTAACACAGGCTTTGGCTGGTTCTTTGCCTTTGTCTTTTTCTTCATATGCCTTAATACCATACCGGGTGCTACCTAATGATCTGCTCCTCGCGAGACCAGTGTTAATCTACAGAATGATTGCTCCACTTCTGAAACCATGTTGACTTACGTTTCCACAACAATAGTTTAGAGCTATGTCAAAAAAAGAATATTCTAAACAACTGATAACATTTTATTTAAAAGGAAACTGTTACAAACCAAGTGAAAGTTTAATCTGTTCTCAGAAATTCCATAGAGTTCCATAGGACTAAGATGGAATTCTGTAGAATATCAAAAGCAGCAGAAATTATGTGATGTCCTAATGCAGGATCAGACACAGATATTCACAATCAATTAAAGACATTTCATGAAGCTTGAATTTAATATGAGATTCTAAAGAATATGTTTAAAAACATAATCGCACATATTAACAATGTTAACATTTATCATGGTATATAATATATATGGACAATAGTATGTGCACCCCTGACCATCACGCCGACAGCTGCTTGTTGAGCATCCCATTCAAGAATCTTTTTAGTAACTATACTAAAAATTATTTCCACTAGATTTTGGAGCATGGCTGTGAGGATTTGTCTTCAAAGACCAGTGTTCTTCAATGAGACCTGGAGGCAGTCAGCATTCTAGTTTATCCCCATTGGGGTTTAATTTCACTGAATGTAACTGTAATGTTACTGGATACAAAGACATCCTGTTACTGTGTTCTGTAGAGATCCTCCAAATTTATGGCAATAGTTTGGAGAAAGACTTCATACTGGTGTGGTCAGGTGTCCATATACTTTTGGCCACAGCATGTATCATTATGGTGTTCCATAAAGTAATACAATCAGAGTCCTGACTACATTAAATACTGTATAAATTAGACTTTCATTTCATAGTTTCTTTTCAGTGTGGCTGGTTGACGTAAATCTCTTCAGCTTCAGCGCAGCCGTTGGCGTAGATGTTACTGTGGTTTTGAGGCGTGTTGGCATGAACTTTATTTTTAGCCATAGTTGCTTTAATAAAAATAAAGAAGCAGGTGAAATAGTTGCATGTGCGTGCCATGTATCTGTTCTGTAGCTGACTGAGGTTTAGCAGAATCAGAAAAAAAGGCGACTAATGATACTCACCATGCTGATCGCTGCTTTGGTTATTTTCATTGCACACTCTGTCATTTCCTGCAGTGGAAAGAGTGCAACATTTTGCTTGATTTTTGCAACATTGATTTTAGCAGCACACAAATCAAGACGTGCAATAGTTGTGTTTTATGTCACATTGATGTATTTATTATATTTTCACTTAGATTTTATGAATCAAGAATTAAGCTTATATTATTCAACTGACATCATGGTTTAAGGTCAGGTTCTTGGAACAAAACTATGTGGACAAATTTTTTTGTTGTTTTTGTTTCGTTTTTCCTAAAATGAAATTGCAGTGGAGGTCATAATGTGGAGAAGATTTTTTTTTAAATAGGTATAAATAAATCTATTTTAATTTAATACACTTCTGTGAGTGCAAAGTTCAGACATACAATAAAAGCAGAAATTATCTTATAAACAGCGTGACAGCACACATTTGTCTGATGTGGCTAATATGTCAATTATATATTATTCATGTAATACACATTGTTATATTAATAAAAACATTTTATAGCATAATAGATTAATGGTCTTTGTAAAGGGTTTTACACTTTAAGCTTTCCATTGTTGCAAAACTTTTTAAGAGCTAAAGTTCTAAGAGCTAAACAAACATTTGCACTGTTTAAAAAAAAAAAACTTACTTTTTTTAAATCTTGAGTTTGCATAAATGTGTTGATTTGATGCATCTGAAAAAATTAAAAGAAAGTATTAAAATGAATAATATATGATTAAAAAATAATATAATATAATATAATATAATTAGGGCCGGGACTCGATAAAAAAAAAAATCTAATTAATTAGAGGCTTTGTAAGTAATTAATCACAATTAATCGCATTTTAATCGCATATAAATATTTGACCTGAGAACAGTGAGAAGTAAGTTTTTTCATATGGATTTTTAGTATACCATTGAATAATGACTGAATACATAAGCTTAAGCAACAAAATATTGTTTATTTTTGTTCAACAGACCAGTGCAATATTGTCATTAAGTGTAGCAATAGAATATTTAGAAATATTTCAGCCTACATTTCAGAAATTCAGGTACCCTAGAGGTAGGCGATATGCGAATTCCTTGTTATATAGCTTGCACACAACCATGCTCTTATCGACGCTTCCATCCATTCGTTTTTTATAACAAAATTTCCCATCCACAGGGCCAACCAAAGCGGTCTCATCAGCTTCTTTGTCCATGTTCACTGTGGTTTGTTTTTGTCTGAACGCTAGTTGGTGCGCCAGTATAATCGGTTCAGCGAAACTCATTCAGTGAGATACGTTCCACAGTGCAAAAATAAGTGCGATTAAAATGCGTTAAAAAATTCACGCGTTATTTTTGTGTAATTAATTAATCTAAATTAATGCGTTAAAGTCCCGGCCCTAATAATTATATAATATAATATAATACAATACAATACAATATAATATAATATAATATAATATATGTAGCTGAAAAATCACTCACTGGAACAAGCACATTTTATGAAACACATTAACACCACAAGAACTGCGAGAGCACCAGCTCCTCCTCCTGCAATGAAGGGCCAGTTCTCTACTAAAACATTCACACCAGTCCTTTTGCCTAATACAGGAAAAACAGGAAAATTAACATACTGTAAATGTACAGTCATTGTGTCCAGAACCTCATGAATCATCAGTATACAACATTTGTTTCTATCTTTGTACTAAACGTACCAAGCTGTATCTCCTGATATGCGATGCTGCAGCCGGTCCCATTTAACAGCACACACTGGTAGAGACTCAGATCATACAGCTGCACTTTCTGAAGGAGGATGGAGAAGTTTCCTGATTCAGACGGCTTAGAGAAATACTTGATACGTCCACCTTTGGAATCCCAGGAACTCATGTATCCCTGTAGAGAGATCGCCACTAGATAATGTTCTGTTGTGTTTATCTGACTCCACAATACTTTTATATCTGCAGACTTATCTGACCCGAGGAGAGTTGGACTAAAGTTACACGGCAGCAGGACATCAGACTGAAGCTCAGTAGAAATGTTTAAGTGCTTTAAACGTTCATGTTTACACTGACGTTCTCCTGAAATTAAAGATTAATTTATTAATACAGCGGTTTTGACACCATTTATTTATTTATTAAATCACTGTTAATGGAAAGTTAGTTCTTTGGAAAATATGCACACATTTAGATATGTAGAAATGTAAATCAAAAAATGTTTTTATTTGTCACATAAACAACCGTACACAGCATGAAACGCTTATATGACTGTTCGTGACCTGAATACAGGGAAAAAAATGAAAATGAGATGTGTGTCGGCACCAGCGTGATTGTTCATAGTAAGTGCAAGTTAGTCCTTATTGTATGTGCTATGTGTAACGTAAGACGGGAAAAGAGTTTGTAGGAATAGTTTGAAACTTTAAAGTTAAAAATAATCTGATCAGCTTTAATGTAATCAGTGCTATTTTTCTTTCAGGTTGACTTCATGTACAAGTCTGACTGTCTTTCTGTACAGCAGAATCTCTGCCTAACTTATTAATAAAAAAAGACAAATGTTGTAAGGTTGAGTATCTTACGCCTTGTTTACGTTAAGTTGTACTTCTTTCATCGGAGAGTGAATCAGAGATGAGGAATCAAATAAGAAGTTTGGATAAAGAAGTTTTGTCCTCAAACCACTCCAGCGCGTTAAAATTTACTTATATCACTTCAGCGCTGTTATTTCAGGGGTGAAAATATTAAATATTACCAGTACAAATACTCAGTTTAGCTTTTTTTAAATTAATATCTATTGTTGCAGGTGTTTGTTTACTTTGAGCAAGTAGAGCATTAGTATTTTAAAGTAGATTATTAAATCCGGCACATAACAGTTCATAACATCGCTTTTACTCAACATTTGATTTTACTTCTGGTGCAGGTTAAACTTCAGGCAGATATTTATATACTGCAAAAGTTTCATTAAATTCTGTCCAGCCAGTTGTGTGATGCTGTGATATGATCTGGCTGGACAGACAGACAGACATTATTTAAAAAAAATCTGAGGTTTTGGGTCTCTCCTAGATGAGCAGTTTGCAAAAAAAAAAAAAACTTAAGTAATATACTACTATTAACTTTTGCTCAATATGTATTATACTACAAAACCTTACAGTTACACGGCAGCAGAACATCACACCGGAGTTAAAGAGTCAGATTATTGTATAAAAAGGTATATAAAATTTTTTACATTTTTTTTGGCTGGGGGGAATTATACTGTACACACAGTTTAGAGTTAATAAAACAGAATAAATTAATAAAAAAGCAGCTCTCCTTTTGTTAGAATGGAAAAAACATTATATGTTATATTACATTAACAAGTAAAAAATTTTAAAACACAAGTAAAAAAAAAAAGTAAAAAAATCACTTACCAATAATGAGTGTAATATGGCATACTGACAGCCATAATATCCAATGGTTCATCATATAGAACATTTCTGTTGTTACTCTGTTGTGGTGTTAGAGAGTTTTTATAATATTTCTCAGAGCTCAGACAGACTAAAGGGGTGCTTTCACCACACACTTCCTGAACGAACGAGGTGTGAATTTAATGGTACGTGCAAAAGGACATGAACGTTTCTCATTTTTCATAAAATAGTTTGATTTTATTTTTCTGGTTATTTGATATACGATAAAAAGTGCAGCATGATTTGTGCTTCTTGATTGAGACATTGTTATTAAAACAATAAGCATCTCTTCTACCTGATCACTGGAAACTTGCTATCTATAGAGATATCCATGACGTCACTTGCGGTGCAGAAAGATTACAGATCTATAAATACTTACAAATGCTCAGTTTAATGACAATGAAATTGGCTCCAATGTAATCTAAACTAATCTAATGTAATGTATTCTATCACATTAAATTACATTAGATTACGTAATGTAATCTATACCTTGGTAGGTTACTTATGAAATAATGGAAAAAAATTATAATTTACATACATAAATTTGTCTTGACAAAATTTACTGTGCCTATGAAAGACAAATAAATGGATAAACTACATAGCCATCATCTGAGACAGGATGTAAGTGTAGAAGAGAAGTCAAAAAGAAACCAGAAATGTTCACGGTTAATGTGTGAAAGGTCAATTATTGTTTCTTCTCTGAATAACCTTAAGCAGGAGATCTCTAAAGATTTTCCTCTTCAAACAATATCTTCCATAACCCTTTGTACTTATTTATAATACCAGTCAAAAGTTTGGACACACTTTCTAACTCCGTGGTCTTTCCTGATTTATTTCTGTCTATATAATAAAAGAATGCTGAAGGCGTCCAAAATATACAACAATCTTCTTTGAATAGTTGATATTGGGATGTGTCTGCTCTGTAAAGTCCTTATAATGGTTCTAATCCGAGGTGCTGTTTGTTTATTGGTGATTTCTGAGGCTGTTGACTCTAAATGAACTTCTCCTCTGCAGCAGAGGTAAATTTTGGCCTTGCTTTCCTGGGATGGTCTTCATGAGAGCCAGTTTCACAATGGTGCTTAATTTATTTGGTCTTTTGGTTGCTCCCACTGAGGGTTCGCCAAAGCGGACCATCCGATCCACACAACAACTTGGCACATGTTTTATGCCGGATGCCCTTTCTGATGCCACAATCCCATTTTATCTGGGCTTGGGACCGGCACTGCATCCAGTGGCTGGAGTTTGGGCATTGGGTGTATATGTACATACTGCATATACACACATACATATGTTTTTCCACACCATTCTGTGTAAACTCCAAAGACTGTCATGTGTAAAAATCTTTGTAGCTCAACAGTTTCTGAAATACTCAAACCACCAAAAACTTTAGAGAGATCACATCTTCCCCATTCTACTTCTGCACTATATCTGCTAGGAGTTTATTGTGCTGCTGCTACATGTTTATCTGATTTGATGCGGGTTACAGATAATTTTGTGCCCCCAGCATCATTAATCCAGCAGAATGATTTTACCACAGTATTGCACTGCAAAAAGAAAAGAAAAGACATCTTATTGTTTAATAGATCATTTATTAATGAAGTTGTTGGCTCAAGAGGCAGTAAACCATCATCTTGTGTGCAAAATTAAAAGGAGTACACATCATAACTACAGATAAGCAAACTAATATAGAGTTTGATTCATTCAAATAATTGAGGTTTATGAAAGAGAGAAAGAAAACCTAAATGTATAAGAAGTACATCCCCATGTTAAAAACATCCACATGCCGAGAATGAAGAACACCAATCCGTCGATATGCTCCATTGTTGCATTTTGTTTGTGGCGCGTTTACGATGATGTCACGGCAGTAGCGGCGCCGCAACTATAACGACACGTGAATAATCCCGCCCAGTCTAAAGCGCCATAAACTGCAGTGGAAGCGCGAACTGAGCCGAACCGAAGTGAGCTGTACTGAACCGTGCTGTGCCGTACTATGCAGTGGAAAAGAGGCATTAGTGCTTGTCCAGGGTACACCCTGGACAGGTTCCCGATCCATCACAAGGACAATGTATTCTCATGTTTCATTTTCAGTTTTCAAAGCTCTTAAAGCTGTTTTGGTGCCGAAGATAAAGTCATGCGATGATGATCTTCCTTTATGCCTTCTGGATGAATGTGTCTACTCTGTAAGCTAGCATATTCACCAAGATAAATTCTCGATCTTAAGAACGTTTAGTTCTAACGTTTGAGTTGATGGCTAACATCGGACCTGAAGTGCAGATGGTGAGCTACAATGTGCAGCATCAGTAGGTTCCTTTCACATGGGAAGATTTTTAGTGTAAGTAAACCATAATAACCTCAGATAGTTTCAGACTTCACCTTCCGAATAACTGCTAATTCATTTTCACTATGGTTAATATAATAGGACAGATGTCACAGTATGTCCTACGGTTACATTTCAACAATCACTTTATTATAGGTTCTCGATGGACGATACTATTTGCATAGAAATGAAAATTGGATATACTTTAGGGTAGGCCCTGGCGATAAAACGATAACGATATGTTTCGCGATAGACACGTGATCGATATCAATTAAAAATTTGTTCGATAGAACGTTCGATATTTTTTATTCTCTATCGGAAGAAAACGCTGGTCGCGAAGCTAGTTTGATTGCTGTCATGCGCACTCGCTCCGCGACCGGCACTAGGACCCGGAAGTAGTACGGTCGCGATTCAGGAAGCATAAACGGAGACAAGATGGCGTTGACATTTGCACCCGCCCACCTGCCAAATGCGGGTAAAATTCGGCTGTGGCGGGTAATAACTTTAGTCTCACTAGCCACATTGGCGGGTAGTTTATTCTTTGGTATGACAATTGTTATGTTTGCATCAATATGCACAACTAACATCTATAATATTACTTGCTTTTTGTGTGAGACAACCAGAGGAAAAGAAACGGTATTGTTCTTTTACTGCATTCAGTGCACACGACACATATAGTATACAGCGCGGTATTGCCCCCTGGTGGCCCGCCAGTGAACTAACATCAAACTCAAATATATTACAACAATATAGTTTTGTTGTAGTTCTCTCTAAAGGCATCTGATTAATAAACGCATTTCACTATTTTATTACACTTTATTCAGCATTTCTTACATTTTCTTTTAATTTTGCACCTTAACTGTTAAGAGATAATTGTTAAGTGTTCATTGTGACTTTAGACATATGTTTACATTTTAATTATTTTCCCATGGTTGTTGTCTTAATAACTGAGGGGACTATGATCATAGGAAGGTTAAGTTTAAAATAAAAATGTTTAAATATAATATATTCTTCTACTGGTCCTTATTTTAAATGGGTCATAAAAAATATAAATAATTATCGATATCGACTGATATGAAACACTGATATCGTGATACAGTTTTCAGCCATATTGCCCAGCCCTACTTTAGGGTAGTCAATGTACAGCTCGTATAGCAGTACAGATTTACGGTCCTCTAACAATAACTCACCATGCAGACTTTATTGTCTAAATAACTGGCAATAAAAATAAGTTCACTCTAAGTGAACATGTCAAAACTGCATCCAAAGTGTTAAAATTTTGTGTGATCACCATTGTTATCTAGCTTGGCCTTAATCCTACTGGGCATGGAATTCATCAGAGCAGCACATGTTGTTGCTGGGATCCTCTTCCACTCCTCCATAATGATATCATAGAGGTCCTGGACGTTAAACACATGACGCTTCGCCACCTTCCGCGTGAGAACGCCCCACAGTGCTCAGTAGGGTTGAGGTCTGGAGACATACTTGGCCACTGATAAGCACATGAGCCTGATGAATAGGACATGTGATATAAGCATGGTTAAAGATCTACAGGTCTCATCACTTAGGGTGTCCTCACTTTTGTTGCCAGCTATTTTGACAATAATGGCTGTTTGTTTAATAATGGCTGTATGTTGAGTTATTTTTCCCAGGACAGTAAATCTATACTGTTATACAAGTTGCACATTGACTACTATAAAATATATCAAAGTTTCATATCTATAGTATTGTCCTTTGAGAAGATATACTAAAATGTTTGCTGAAATTAGAAGGGTGTTTGTAGATGTTCTATCTTATTATAAACTGTACCTCTTATTCCGATCAAGAATTAAAAAGTAGTTGAAATGTAAATATCCAGTGATGACCAAAAGTAACAAAAACTCTGGGAATTCTGTACATGATCTTTAGAAAGCAATCAAGCAGGCGTGGATTGAACGATTCACACCAGACGTCTTTTTGACTTTATACCCAGCCAGAGCCAGCAGGTTTTGAAGAATAAAGGACTTCATACTAGATATTGATTGTTTTGAACAATGAAATTTCATTGTATAACAAATTATTCTTATTTACAATTTTTAAGAATGTCAGTAAAACACTAAATTTCAAATTTGTATCAATATTTTTGGCCAATACTCTAAAAAAGAGAATTAATTAACTTGTAGTAAATGTGTTTACTACAATGTGTATGTCTGTGTGTAGGGGGGTAGTTCATTTGTTTTCCTCTGTAAAGTTTCTCACACATCATCACAGTCTAGCATACACTAGCAAGAAAAAGCACATGCAAAAAACAAAAAAAGAAAGTGAGAAGAGTAGTTGAAAGGAAGGAAGGAACTGTAGCATAGCAACGTGTGGTATGACAATGACTGACTTGCTAATAAGATACCTGAGAGGGGGCCAGTGTGTAAATAATACAAATAAACACTGACAAAATGCAAGAGAATGACAGTTATTTATTGGTATGGCTTCATTTTTGTGCTGTTAACTTTTTTCCTTTCTTGACAATGGCATATATTGGAGTGTCAGATACTTTTAAAAAAAAGGGAGAAAATTATTGTTAGATCAGTGACTTAATAATGTAGCAAGCTTAAGTATACTGTTATACTATATTTAATTTTATAGTATACTTTATTTTTAACAGTCTTACCTTCTTCTTCTTCTCTTGTACAGTAATTTGATTCTGTCTGACAGGACGTGTCATATATTGGATTCTCAACTGATTTACTTGTACCTATTTAGGGAAAAATGCATCATGAGAAGTTTGAGCTTTTTAGATTGGGATATTCCTTGCAACCCACTACATTACAACCCCTTATTAACTCCACCTGAGTGGTGATGTGATGATTAATAACAAATAATTACAACATACCTTTAAACAAAGATCAAGTTTAGAGGCTATCAAAGCTTGATTTATGCTGCAGGCAACTATCTAGTGTATAAATGATAAAACAAATTTGTGCGACCCTGTAACAGGCAGATGACAGTCGCTTAGCACAAGTGGAGGCCCTTGATGATGCAAGCCTCACATTCTATCCAGAGTCTGACATTAAAGATACCCTGCATCCAATGGCCAGGATTCGAACCTCTGCCTATAGCATAGTCACTAATGCCCTATATATCTATTGGAGATCAAGTTTTTTTTGCCTGACTACAACGTATACAAAGAAATGCCTTAAAGTACTGTAGATGAACAATGCAAGTCCCAAATCATTTTAAATTGATAAGATCTGCAGCTAAAGATCCTTTAATATGGTTTATTTGACAATTACTATCGCAGGTGTTCATCTGAGCCAGTGCAAAAGGCTTTAGTTTTTTTTACAACACATCAAACTTCGGTTAGCGAATACCACAGATTGCTTACTTCCCCCGTCTGTGTAGTCTACTACACCCACAACTTTTTCTGCAAAGACACAGAACAACATGAAGGTGTTTGCTAAAGACAAGCCTCAAAAAAGAACTATATATATATATATACAGTATAGATAGATAGATAGATAGATAGATAGATAGATAGATAGATAGAGTGATAGATATAATTTCATATAAATATATAGTTATACAATGCTGATATACTGTATAATGTACCAACCATACCTTCAACGTGGACTTCGATCATAGTGATATTTTTTCTGCCTGTAAAATAATATTAAAGAACATAAAAAAGGATCAAAACAAATGTCCAGGTTTCAGTTCAGACACTCGCAGTACATCAGAGTGCATTTTCTACTATAGCACATTACTTTCACTTGGAGAACTTATAAACTCTACTAAACAGTATACAGGGCAGAAGCCTCCTTTTTTTCTTTTTTTTTTTAAGTCAAACCTATTAAATGCATGGAAATTTCACAGAAAGAGCAAATGATACACACCTTCAGTATAACAGAGGCACCTAGAGGCTATTAACTCATGTTGTTTTATACTATACAGACACCGTATTTTTTCACATTTAGAAGTGCTTAAAAAGTACAAATTACTGTACAGTGTGACTGTAGGCTGCGTGACTAGCTTTTGTCTTTACAATAAAAAACCACAAGCTTTTTTTTTTCTGTTTTAAAATGAAAACCACAATTCATGTACATGCAAAACAAAAAAGAGCCAGATGGTTAAAAGAACATGAAGTGCTTGTAGAAACAGCTATACTTACATTTTGCATGTAACAAACAGGCTGCAAATAGGACAAGCAGCACAGTTACTCCTGCTAATGCTCCTACTGTGATCCACAACTGGAGTGAGGACTGATCTAGCACATGGCCTAGAATATATAGTACATAGTGTATATGTACAGATTTCATAAAGATATGTAGTTGAATGTAATCTTTATGGTATACATTACTCTGTTGGCTGTAGCTTGCAAACGTACCAAGCTGTATCTCCTGATATGCGATGCTGCAGCTGGTCCCATTAAACAGCACACAGTGGTAGAGACTCAGATCATACAGCTGCACTTTCTGAAGGATGATGGAGAAGTTTCCTGATTCAGACGGCTTAGAGAAATACTTGATACGCCCACCTTTGGAATCCCAGGAACTCATGTCTCCCTGTAGAGAGATCGCCAGTAGATAATGTTCTGTTGTGTTTATCTGACTCCACAATACTTTTATATCTGCAGACTTATTTGATCGGAGGAGAGTTGGATCAAAGTTACACGGCAGCAGGACATCAGACTGGAGCTCAGTAGAAATGTTTAAGTGCTTTAAACGTTCCTGTTTACACACACGTTCTCCTGAAATTACAGAGTAAAGTGTTGGGGAAAAAAGAAATGTATCCAAATTATACAATACAATGAACTCAATACTACACTACAATACTATAATACTTTTGATATAGTACAATACACTAATTAATATTTCAAAATGAATATTATATCAAGTAGTGAAAGTATATGTAGAACAACATAAGAGATGATCTAATATAATGTTCACATTAGTAATTACAACAGAACATGACATATACTGTACTTACCACTGACAACTTGGAAAATTAGAAGAATCCACACAGCTGGGAAATCAAACCACTTCGAGTTCATTTTGCGTCTGTTGCTTCCACACCAAGACAAATGCAATATAATGCGCTTTGTTGGCTCTCACTTCCTGAAATGGCCTTAAGCGGCTATGACAACTATTTTTGCATTATGCATTATCCATAGTGCTACACTACTGCATTACCCCTAGTGATACAGACTAATGTCTGACATAATTTATTATAGATTTTCTTTTTATTATCAATTAAAATCTCTCTTTTTTTAAGAGTAGCACAATTATAATATATAAATCCTTTACTTTTTGCTTTGCTGTGCTGTTTTCTTTATATTGGTACAAAGTGAGAAATGTCAAAGCATGTAAAAGTATATTTTACACATTAAGGTGTCGGGTGAATTAATAAAAAGCACACACAAAGAAAGGTAAAAAAAAAAAAAAAAAAGTCTACACTGTACAGTCACATTTACACAACTTGATCACACCTTCTGCAACAACTTCCATACCACAAGTGCATGGACTTGCAGCCTCACTCACACCTTACACTAGATGCAGTGGGTTTTCTTTTGTGCTTGTTTGCACAGGTTTGCATTATTATCTCGTATTATTATCTGCTCTACATAAAAATAATTTTTTAATTTAAAAAAAAATCTGCATTGAATAAAACAGAGATGCACTTTTTCGACACCTGTGTTAAATAAACAATTTTAAAAAGAAGAATGAATATTACAATTTTTTATAGGTACTTCATAATAGCTTGGATAAATTAGGGATGGTGTAGTTGAGGTCCATTTTCCTTTTGAAATAATTGATGAAAATTACTTAAAGAGTGAAAGCAGGGCGTTCTTCAAAAGTGAGTCATCTACAAAATTTGACTAAAAAAGTTGGAAGTGGACTGTTTTCTAGAACATCGGTTCGCAATCCGGGTCCTGCACATTTTAGTAGAATTCTAGATCAGTAACATTTTCCTATACTGGGACTAAATGACCTCAAACCTGTTTAAATTAATCTTCATAAAGACATTGTATGCCACAACCGATGAAAAACGTAAATGACTCAAGCTAGAGCTGAACCTCACTGAACACCTTTAGGATAAAAACAGTAATGGTGACTACTGTACAGTACATACCAGGCCTCTTGACTTAACATCAGTGCTTGACCACACAAATGCTCCTTGGTTAAGGATCACAAATTCCCACAGCAACAAAATCTAATGGAAAGCCTTCCCACAAGACTGGAAGTGATGTACCAACTCCACCTTAATGCTCGTGATTATGGAATGAGTACTAATTTTTTTACACTGCCATGTGCTTTCGTTTTGGTCTTGAACCTTATCTCCTCACACTTCTTGTAATTGGTGCTACACTGTACTACACCATTATCAGTTCTAGCTAGTTAGGCAAGTCATCCAGGTCCTGAAGCTGCACCAGACTATCACACTACCACCACCATGTTTGACTGTGGGTATTATGTTTGTTTTATGAAGTGCTGTGTATTTTTTACGCTAAATGTAACGGAATGCACACCTTCTAAAAAATTTTAAGAATTTGCAGGTTTTATTGTTTCATTTTTCCACAGAAATTTTGCCCAAAAGTGCGAATAATCAGGATGTTTTTTGGCAAGTGTGAGATGAGCCTTAGTGTTCTTTCTGGTCAGCAGTGGCTTTCACATTCGAACTTTCCCATGGATACTATTTTTGTCCAGTCTCTTTCTTATTGTAGAATCATGAACACTGACCTCAACTGAGGCAAGTGTGGCCTGCAGTTCATTAGAGGTTGTTCTGCATTCTTTTATGATGCAATGCACCATCATGTATAGTAGGGCTGTGCAATTAATTGAATTTCGATTCCGATTCCGGGTCTCAACGATCACAAAAATGGTGTAATAGAAAAAAACAATTATTCACTTTTTTTAAAAGTTATTTTGACCTGCGTTCTGACGCGCGCGCATCCGCACTTTCGCCCTTCCGGAAGCCCAAACTCTCTCACTCTATACCCTTGGTACTCAATAGGCGGACTCCGGACACAAATACGGTTAAATCTGGACCGACGCCAAAACAAACATGCTAATTTAGTCATAATCCAAATGAGTATACTGTATGTCTTTGAGTCTTCTAGTGAAGGTTGCGCGCACCCCAGCGGAGCATGATATGAATTCGCCCGAACCCCGGCGCATGATCTGCACGCGCGCACCTTCTACTGTACCATCGCGAGGTAGAAGCAATTCTGTTGTTTGGGAACAGTTTGGATTCGAAGAAACAGACGTGGATCAAAAATATATTAGGTGCAAGATTTGCTACGCGGTTGTGTCGGCAACTCCGTATCTACAGTATCCAGCTCAGAAAGGCACAAAAAAAATAACAGATGCCGTTGCAAACTTTTTAGCCAAAGACATGTGCTCTATTAGCACGGTTGAGAACGAAGGATTCAGGAAAATGATAAATACTCTGGACAAGCTTTATGCTTTGCCGTCTCGACACCATTTCACGAGAGTTGCTCTGCCTGCTTTATTTGAAAAATTCCGTACAGAATGGCTCAGTGGCTAATGAAGTGTTAAAGGCAGAGTACTTCGCCACCACAACAGTAGAAATGTAGAATGTTGTAAAATGTTGTTTTGAATTTTTCAGTTTGTTAAGGCACATACATGAGCAAATTTATTTTGGACTAATTTATTTATTATTTTATTTAATATTTACGTTTTATTTATTACTTGTTTTCAAAAGATTGTGGAAGTGCACTACATTGTTGATCTTGTTTGCCTTTATCTGTTTTATCTTTCTTAATCTGTTTTAAGGAGAATTCACTGTTCTGTTCAATAAATGCAACATATTTCCAAAGTCAGCTTACGACCTAAATGTACTGAATGACCAGGTTATCACATCTATGGAGTTTTTGAAAGGTGAAAGACGATTATATTAAATCTTACAATGTGTGATTTTATTTGGCCAGGCAGTGCATTACAACATGAGTTGCAATTATTTATTATTGTCGGTAGATGGCGCCACTTTGTTATTGGGACTCATTGCTGTTGCATTATATCAAAATATAGTTTGTGTTTGTATACATATATACAAATAAAGGGTCTTTCATTTTTATCATAAATTTATTAAAAAGGACAGAGACACAATATCACCTAAAAATACAGGAAAAGCACATGATACAAATGTTATAAAATGATTTGCATTTCAATGAGTAAAAAAGTATTTGATCCCCAAGCAAAACATCACTTGGTACTTGGTAAGAACAGAAGTAAAATGTTTATTGTAGTTGGTTACCAGGTTTACACACATCTCAGGAGGGATTTAATTCCACTCTTCTTTACAGATCATCTCTTAAGGTTTCTTGCCTGTCTCTTGGCAACTCAAAGTTTCAGCTCCCTCCATAGTTTTCCTAGAGGATTAAGCTTGAATTGATTTTTCACATTTTTCCAGGATTAAGCACTTCACTTCTTCTTGAGTCACTCCTGTTGCCTTGGTGGTATGTTCTGGTTCATTGTCATGCTGGACACAATCCATCTTCAGTGCTCTGAGGGAAGGAGGTTCTCATCCAAAATTTTACAAAACATGGCCCCGTCCATTGGCCCCTCAACGCAGGAAAGTTTGGCTAGACCTTTAGCAGAGAAACAGGCCCGAAGCATAATGTTTCTACCTGCGTGCTTGACTGTAGGGGTGTGTCAGTGTTATAGTCAGCATTTTTCTTTCTCCAAACACGGCGAGTCAAGTTGATGCTAAAGAGCTCTATTTTGGTCTTATCTGACCACAGCACTTTCTCACAATCATTTAGATGTTCATTGGGAAACATTAGACAGGCCTGTACATTTGTCTTCTTGATGAGGGGGACCTTATGGGCACTGCAGGTTTTCAATCCATGGGGCATATTTCGTTACCAGTGTTTTTTTGGTGACTGTGGCCCCACTGCCTTGAGATCATTCACAAGCTCCTCCAGTGTAGTTCTGGATTAAGCTTTCACTTTTCTCATGATCATCCTTTACCCATGAGGCAAAATCATGCATGGAGCTCCAGAGAGAGAGGGATTGATGGTTATTTTGTATTTACTCCATTTGAGAATAATCGCTCCAACAGTTGCCTCCTTCTCACCCTGCTTCTTGCTAATGGTCTTGTAGCCCATTCAAGCCTTGTGCAGGTCTACAAACCTGTCCCTGACATCTTGTGACACTTCCTTGGTCTTGCCCATAGTAATGAGTTTTAAATGGAAGATAGAGATTATGTGGCTAGGTGTCTTTTATATACATAAGTGTAACAGTACACCGGGTCTTGCCCACGGCTCGAGCTAAGCCATGATTACCGCGACTCCCCTCCACATTCCATTTCATGGCTTCCGTTTTGCTGCCTCATTCACTGGCTCCCCCAGTGAAAAAAAAAATACACTTTAGTGTATTACAAAAATATTGAAATCCTCGATAGTACATTGCAAATATACTAACAAAAAGTTGTACCATCAGTTAATATATAAAAAGTATACTAACATCATGCTTCTACCAAATTTTGGAATTAAACTTTAAATATACTTTAATATAATTGTATTGTAGTACTCTTTCCAAAAATATATTATTGGAAAATATACTTTAAGTGAAAGGCTGGTCTAATTTCCAAAGTATACGTATTTAAACTTGTTTTTCAATGTATTTCAATATTTTTTTTTTTAAATATGCTCGAAATAATCATTGTACAAATGTACAGAAAGTATACATTAGAATACAATTTATAATATACGGTAGTCTCAATTTAAACGTACTTATATTTAGTGCACTACCCTCTCGTGCGCACGCTTTTAGACTCGTTTTTGCACGCTGAATCTCTCTCTCCCACGCACGCGCGATCTCATCTCACAACTCGTTTTTGTGCTCTGAAAATAACTTTTGCCGTTCAAGAAAATCTATGTTTGCACTCTCTCACTCTTGGAACTCTGGCGTTAGAACTCCAGCCAACCGGATACTAGAATCTGCGCCCCACCAGCCAATCAGAGACTGGAGGCGGGCAGATTCGGTCTGTCCGTTCTCTGATTGGCTCCCCAGTCCTCTGTTTCTAGTTTGAATTAACGGCTGAAGCTGCATCATCGCGTGTGTTTGTTCATATCGTTATTACTTTATTTTCATCGGCATAAGGTAAATTTAACGGTTTTTGTTAGGTAATTTGTAATTAAGTACATACTTTAAGCTGTATAATGTATTGTCTATTGTGTTATTACTAAATCTTATGTACTATACTTGTGGTATAATGGCTCCGTAACTCTCGGCCTGTTTTCAGTGTAACAGCTAGACTCAACACACCAGGTTTAAACTAATACTGTACCTGTAGATTCTAATACTAATGTCTGTCTGTGTTCACACACCAGTTTAAATTTTAGTCTGTGTGTTTGTAAGACAACTTGACTTTTGTTGAACACAAATAAACTATAGTAGTGCTTTTTTGTAACCTTGTGCAAATTAAATCTGTTGAACTCATGAATAAAATCTGCCTCATAATTACTGATGTAATGCTTTTCAAAAACATGTTATAGTGTAGAAAATACATTTAGCATTTGTAAATTATCCTAAACACTTAGTGTACTGGTAGCACATTTGCAATACAGTATTATAGAAGGTTGTGTGTACTGTATGATACAATAAAGTATATTTGTATTAACCACAAAGTGTACTTTATGAGTATTTGTAATTGTCCAGAAGTATAACAGCATGCTACTGCTGCAATAAGAATATACTCATAGTATATTAATCATGTATTTGTAACACAGTAAAAATAGCTGTAATGTACTTATAATACATTAAATATATACTTAAAATGTATTAATTACCGTCAGGTATGTACGTTAGTACACACACAGCCATATACTTTAAGTGTACTAAAGTATACTTAAAGTTGTTTCACTTTAGCACACAAAAGTATACTTAATACACTTAAAATTGTGCTTTTGTACAATTTAATTACAACTTAACAGTGGTGTCAAAAGTATTCACATTCATTACTTGAGTAGAAGTATAGATACTAGGGTTCAAAAATACCTCTTTAGAAGTTGAATTATCAACCCAAGCTTTTTACTTAAGTACTGGTTTCAAAACTACTTAAAGTATAAAAGTAAAAGTACCGTGAGGGCCGACAAAAGCATTAAGGTCTCGCTTTCTGATCATGCGACGCGGTGGGGGGGGAGGGCAGGGGGGTGCGTTGTGCGCATTCTTATCATGCGACCGGGGGGGGGGGGGGTTGGAGGGGGGTTGCGCGTTCTGATCATAAAAATAGAGTAACGAGGCTATTTTTAAAATGTAAGGAGTAGAAAGTACAGATAATTGCTTAAAAATGTACTGCTTGCACTCTACAGTAAATATACATTCACATTATACATTATGTGACTGTGACCATACCTAACTACCATCTCTCCTCTTCTTCTCTTTCTCCCCCTCTTTCTCTTCCCTCTCTCCCCCTGTCTCCCCCTTTCACTCTTTCTCTCTCTGTCGAGCTACACATATCATTCCTGAGCTGCCAGTGATCCAGACTCCCTCTGCCCTCCAGACCTGTCTGACCCATCCTGGTGCCCCGCTTCTGGTTGGAGATCTCGTCACATGGATGCCCCGTATGTCTCTTTGGGATACGTCTGGTGTCTGGGGATGATTCTCTCTACCTAGAAGACGGTTCTGGCCTCGACTGGTGTTGGCAGCTGTTTCTCTGAGGACTTGACAATTCGATAGTTCAGGACTGGAACTTTCTACAAGTCTACCTGAGTCTCCAATAACTACCGGGACTCCATTTTAACATCAATTAACGTCAACTATTATAGCTGAACTGCCTGCCACCTAACACACTGTATAATTGCAGATAATTTCCTGCTATCTGTTTCACCCAGATGAGGATGGGTTCCCTGTTGAGTCTGGTTCCTCTCAAGGTTTCTTCCTATTACCATCTCAGGGAGTTTTTCCTTGCCACTGTCGCCCGCGGCTTGCTCACCAGGGACTATCTGACCATTTTGGTTCATACACGTTCACATTCCATACAAACTTAAATAATTCTTTTGATTGTGTAAAGCTGCTTTGAGACAATGTCAATTGTTAAAAGCCCTATACAAGTAAAATTGAATTGAAATTGACAGACTACCAACCCCCCTGCTGAGCCTATGTAGGTCGATCAGACCCGAATCTCCCAAGATTCCCGTAGGCGTGTTCAGGTCAACGCTTCTTACTACCCGCCATGATCGTCTGGAACATCCAGACCCAACCACTCAAGGCTCTCATTGATTCTGGAGCTGACCAAAACCTGATCAGTGCCTTTACTTCAAGGAAGCTGGGAATTCCTTTTCTGCCCTTAGACAACCTCCTATCTGTCCAGGGCCTTGATGGGAATTCCCTACCACCCATTACTCATCGCACACCCCTAGTCACTCTAAGAACCTCATGGAGGGCTCTCATGCTCCTGTCGTCTTTGGGACTCCATGGCTGGTCAGTCATAACTCCAACATTGATTGGGCCAAGAACACCATTTTCGATTGGAGTCCTGTCTGTCTATCTTTGTGCCTTCACTCTGGTAGAGCCCATTCACTGCCCCTTGTTGCACAGGAAAAAGTTTCTGATCTGCCCAACGTCCTACCTGAGTACAGCGACCTCTGGCAAGTTTTCAGTAAGGCACGTGCCCTCTCTCTGTCACCCCACAGACCCCATGATTCCTCCATCGATCTCCTCCCAGGCACTACCCACATGATGGGACATTTGTACTCCCTTTCTGCCCCAGAGAGAGAGGCTATGAACAAATACATCACTGAATCACTGGCTGCAGGGATCATCTGACCTTCCTTCTCCCCAGCAGGAGCTGGTTTCTTTTTCATGAACAAGAAGGATAAGTCCCTTTGTCCCTGCATCGACTACCGTAGGCTTTCTCTCATGTCTACTGCCTTTGAGCTCTTTGAACACCCACTAAACCCCCCCCTTCCCTACTATTAACAAGTCTTCTTTTTTTCAGTTTTTTTGTCCATTAATTTACAGCTTTATTTTCAGTTTTTGGTTTGCTTTCAGCTGTTGTCCATTTTTTCTTCTTCTTTCTGAGTGACGCTTTGTTTTTTGTTACCTGTTGTGTTAGTTTTTTTCAGTTCTTTTAATGTTTTTACTACCTGTTTTTTCTCCGTTTTGGACAGCTGTAGGAATAGGTTCACCTGCTCCTCTATGTCTACAGGTGTGTGTACGGCGCTGTACCCGGCCTCCTCACTCTCCTGTACCACGGTGCTCTGAGTCTGACTGCGGGTTTTCTGCTTATTTGTTGGTTCTGTACCGGACGTCTCCTCCTGTTTTCTTCTCGGTTTTGTTGTATTGTCTTTTGATGTCTGTGGTGGTGCGTTGGTCTGCGGTGTTTCGGTGCAGACTTGGGGGCATGGTCACTGTCAGCACTGAACCGGCATCAGGTTCTGCGCTTGCGCTGTGTACAGTGGTACCGGTGTTGAGTTCAGCGCCGAGCGCAGGGTGTGTCTAAGTGCTTTGGGCTTTGTTCATCCGGGAGCCTCCCCCCCCTCCCCCGCTAGCAACACGTCCTCAATCGGCACACCATCCTCCAGCACACACCTGACGCCATGCCGGACAAAGTCTCCATATCGGCCTCAGAGGCCATGGTGCCTGCTTGCTCTCTCTCTCACTTTAAACTTTTATTTTAACAAAAACATTTACTGATTAAGGAAAAAATAAAGAAATAAACAGTTTCCAGAGAACATGGCAGGATGCCAAAACAGCCTTTCGCACCCCACTGCGCTAACCTCCACAGAAGTCCCTTTTTTTTCTGGAACAGGCAGGTGGAGGATGCGTTCACTGACCTGAAGCGCAGGTTCACTTCTGCACCCATTCTAATTGTTCCAGACCATTCCCCTCACTTTATGGTGAAGGTGGACACCTCCGAGTCAGGGGTCGGGCCATCTTGTCTCAAACATCACCCAAGGACAGTAAGTTACACCCTTGCTCCTTCTTGTCCCATCATCTATCCCCTGCAGAGAGGAACTATGACATTGGATATTGGGAGCTGTTAGAGGTAAAACTAGCCCTAGAGGAGTGGAGACACTGGTTGGAAGTAACTGCTTTTCCATTCTTCTGACCATAAGAACCTAGAGTTCCGCCAAGAGCCTTAACACCTGTCAGGCCAGGTGGAGCCTATTCTTTTCCCGTTTTTAACTCCACGCTCTCATATTGCCCTGTCTCCAGAAATGTAAAACCTGATGCTCTATCTCGGCAGTTCTCCACCACCCAAGAACCAATGCTGACCGAGACAATCCTGCCTCATCGTTGCCTTGTGGTGGCCGCCAACCTGGATATTGACATGCAGGTGAAGAGGGTGCTCAATCAGGAACCAGTTCCGTTTTACAATATCAAGCTATACAATTTCTTCTCTTCCTCTTGCTCCATCATCTCTGATTGCTGATGGCTTTGCCATATTCTATGATGGGAAAATAGCAACAATCCGCCAGACCTTCGCCCCTAAAGCAGAGGTTCAGGACTCTCTCTCCCACCCTAGCAGAATTTTCCAGCATAACAACTAAAGAGATTCAGCACATCATCTCATGCTCCAATTCCACCACATTTTCGGTAGACCCATCCCTTCCACAATGCTCCAGGCCATCTCACAAAACCTCATCCTCTTCATCCATCATCAACTTTTCCATATCATCTGGTCATGTTCATGCTGCATTTAAGAGGGCAAGGATTACTCCCATCCTCAAGAAACCCTGTCTGGATCCAGCAGACATCACTGATGTGAACTGGGCAATAGTTCACATCAGTGAACTATCATCCAGTATCACTTCTCATTTTTTTTTTCTAAAATAACCTCAATGATCCTAACCAATCCAGATTCAAAGAGCCACATTCCACAGAGACAGTTCTTCTTTCTGTCACTGAGAAGCTTCATGCTGCAAGATTAGCTCTCAACTGCATTTGATACAATAAACAATAAGATCGCCCCCCCCCCCCTGTTTTCTCCCTCTATAACCAGTCTCTTGGTGAGGTCATTTCCTCACACGGCTTTTCATACCAGTCTTATGGAACTTTCCAACAGTGTTCGACTGATTGTACTTACTTAGTAAACTAGTAACCAGTGTAAGGATCTATTCATTAACAGAAACTGTATATAACTGTATATAAGAGCGTCTACCAAATGCCTAAATATGAATGTAAATGTACTGTATATTCCCTTGAGCAAAACTCTTAACTCTGCTTACATGTGTTGTAAAGTATATGTGACAAAAAATTAACCTAGATCTTAATACTTTCTTAGAAGTTGAGAAGCACCCAATGCGAAATCTTCTGAGTGGCCATCATCACCTGCATGAAACAAGTAAGGAGACACATTAGGACAAACCCGACATAGCAACCATGAGGGGAAAATCACTAAGGAAGCTACTAGATGCACCCTCCAGAGTCAATAATGGGAACAATGGGATTATTAGCTATAAGTATTAGGCCTACCAACACTTTGACCAACCATGAGTTATATTAATTATTATTCTGATTATTTTTCTTTATTCGTTTTTCGCCTTAAATTTAGTTGTATTCTCATGGGCTACCACATTAAAACTAGCACTACCAGTCAGGGAGGCCTGAAGACTATAAACTGAAGACTATAACCACATGATGCCAGCTCTTGAACTACTCGCTCACGCATAGCTGAATAACACACTCTAATGACAGCTATCCTCTCCTTTCTCTTGCATGAATTGATAGATGCCAATGATTGGCTGTAAATCCTTGATTGGTGTGAAAGTGCTAGGTGCTTCCCATCCCACCCCACTGAGAGAGCTCAGGCAATCAGCTCTTTCTAGGCTACACCCTTCCAGGCTGCGGGAGGCTATACAGTAGCATCACCCAGAAATCGTACTAGCGATCTCCGGATGGTAGGGCGGGCATTTTACCACTGCACCACTCGTACTCGTAACTAATATTCATCTTCTATACCGCTTAATCCTGTGTTCAGGGTCGCGGGGGACCTGGAGCCTATCCCAGGAGACTTCGGGCACTAGGCGGGGTACACCCTGGACAGGGTGCCAATCCATCGCAGGGCACACACACATACACACACTCACACACCCAATCACACACTACAGGCAATTTTTTGGAACGCCAATTAGCCTAACCTGCATATCTTTGGACTGTGGGAGGAAACCGGAGTACCCGGAGGAAACCCACCAAGCACGGGGAGAACATGCAAACTCCATGTACACAGAGACGGGAATCGAGCCTGGCCGGGGAATCGAACCCAGACCCTGGAGGTGCAAGGCGACAGTGCTAACCACTACACCACCGCGCCGCCGTAACAAATATTATTATATATTTTTGAACTACTTATGATGATAAAATCATGTACCAGATTAAATGCTGTTAATCAGTGGTGGGCAAAGTACAGTGAAAGTAGAGCTTTCCTAGGGCAGGGGTTGGCAATCTTAAACACTTCAAGAGCCATTTGGACCCGTTTCCCACATAAAAAAACACTGTGAGCCACAAAACTCTTTTGTACGAAGCCCCCCCCCCCCCCAGGGGTCATGTGGTAAATAAAACAAAAAACAAACCAAACAAACCATGCGTACTGAAAACAAAACAGCGTGCGGATTAATAAACCTTGCCTTTCACTGAATACGGCATTTTCACGGGGCTGGGGCTAAGAAAAAATGCATCTTGATAGGGGAACTAACTTCAACACAAAACTGGTAAACTAATCAGTGTGCTCGGTTTAGTAATCTGTGCGTGCGGTTTAGTAATCAGTGCGAACGGTTTGTCTTTTTTTTTTTTTTACCACATAACCCGTGGGGAGCACCATTCTTTTGACATCTACTGTAAAATGAAGATAACACAACATATATTGTTTTTTACATTTATTCTATGTATAAAAACTATAGTGAGTTGCATTTATAAAATCAGTGACCTGCTACAGAAAAAAAATGTATCCTTTAATAAAACTATGAATATATGTACTTAATTATAGTAACAAAGTAAATGTAGTTAGATACTCCAACAACTGCTGCTAATTGTATTAAACATGCAGAATGTGACACACACACACACACACATACTGTACACACACACACACACACTCCAACCATTTTTTTGTTTTTATTGTTGATGTTGAGGCATTGATGCTTCACCACCTTCTAAATTCTGTCCAAATTCTCTAACACACCAGGGATAAGTATGTTGCTGAACTTGAAGGTGAAGTCAAACATGATTTTTTTTCACATAATATATGCTTAATAGTGTTTCGAACTGACTAAACATGACACAATTTCAGAGCTATAATATATTTACAGTGGTGTGAAAAACTATTTGCCCCCTTCCTGATTTCTTATTCTTTTGCATGTTTGTCACACTTAAATGTTTCTGCTCATCAAAAATGCAGTTTTTAAATGAAGGTTTACGTTATTAAGGGAGAAAAAACAAACTCCAAATCTACATGGCCCTGTGTGAAAAAGTGATTGCCCCCCTTGTTAAAAAATAACTTAACTGTGGTTTATCACACCTGAGTTCAATTTCTGTAGTCACCCCCAGGCCTGATTACTGCCACACCTGTTTCAATCAAGAAATCACTTAAATAGGAGCTACCTGACACAGAGAAGTAGACCAAAAGCACCTCAAAAGCTAGACATCATGCCAAGATCAAAAGAAATTCAGGAACAAATGAGAACAAAAGTAATTGAGATCTATCAGTCTGGTAAAGGTTATAAAGCCGTTTCTAAAGCTTTGTGACTCCAGCGAACCACAGTGAGAGCCATTATCCACAAATGGCAAAAACATGGAACAGTGGTGAACCTTCCCAGGAGTGGCCGGCCGACCAAAATTACCCCAAGAGCGCAGAGACGACTCATCCGAGAGGCCACAAAAGACCCCAGGACAACATCTAAAGAACTGCAGGCCTCACTTGCCTCAATTAAGGTCAGTGTTCACGACTCCACCATAAGAAAGAGACTGGGCAAAAACGGCCTGCATGGCAGATTTCCAAGGCGCAAACCACTTTTAAGCAAAAAGAACATTAAGGCTCGTCTCAATTTTGCTAAAAAACATCTCAATGATTGCCAAGACTTTTGGGAGAATACCTTGTGGACCAACGAGACAAAAGTTTAACTTTTTGGAAGGTGCGTGTCCCGTTACATCTGGTGTAAAAGTAACACAGCATTTCAGAAAAAGAACATCATACCAACAGTAAAATATGGTGGTGGTAGTGTGATGGTCTGGGGTTGTTTTGCTGCTTCAGGACCTGGAAGGTTTGCTGTGATAGATGGAACCATGCATTCTACTGTCTACCAAAAAATCCTGAAGGAGAATGTCCGGCCATCTGTTCGTCAACTCAAGCTGAAGCGATCTTGGGTGCTGCAGCAGGACAATGACCCAAAACATACCAGCAAATCCACCTCTGAATGGCTGAAGAAAAACAAAATGAAGACTTTGGAGTGGCCTAGTCAAAGTCCTGACCTGAATCCTATTGAGATGTTGTGGCATGCCCTTAAAAAGGTGGTTCATGCTAGAAAACCCTTAAATAAAGCTGAATTACAACAATTCTGCAAAGATGAGTGGGCCAAAATTCCTCCAGAGCGCTGTAAAAGACTCGTTGCAAGTTATCGCTCACGCTTGATTGCAGTTATTGCTGCTAAGGGTGGCCCAACCAGTTATTAGGTTCAGGGGGCAATTACTTTTTCACACAGGGCCATGTAGGTTTGGAGTTTTTTTTTCTCCCTAAATAATAAAACCCCTCATTTAAAAACTGCATTTTGTGTTTACTTGTGTTATCTTTGACTAATAGTTAAATGTGTTTGATGATCAGAAACATTTTGTGTGACAAACATGCAAAAGAATAAGAAATCAGGAGGGGGGCAAAAAGTTTTTCACACCACTGTAACAGGATCACGTCATTAACTCAACTCAAAATCTAACACTGCAGTAATGACCACGGACTCTCAGGAATAAATAATTCTCCAGTACATACACATCTAATTAAGGTTATTGTCTTCATCACATGTTGCCTCTTCTGTACCAAGCAGCCTCATAGATCGGGTTATCGCTCACAAGAGCTTCTATAATTAGGGGAAACAGAGTTTATTTAGGATTGATAAAGTGGACCAGATATTGAAAATATAGTATAGTAATCTGAGTGTAGGTATTTACCGTCCCCGTAATGGCTGAGCTGTACTGTGTAGCTGGCATAGATTGGGTTCTCATATGGACGATCTAGAAACAGACATTGCAGTTTATTGTTTATTGCAATCACTGATCTTGTTTTTCTTTCAATGTTACTGATCGTAATAATTTAAGCTACAACAGAACAGCAGTCTTCAATGACTTACAGAAGTCTCAACTTCCTATGCAGATGTAAGAATTCGCACCTCTGATGAAGACTTACCGTGAGTGCTCTCAGGCTGTAGCCGACGCTTTCCTGCAAATGCATTGTACAGATGTGTGACTCTGTTCAGCATTGAACAAGCTTGTTAAGAAGATAGACCATATGAGAAATAGCATGTCTAAAAGTAACTAACGTGGGGTTTGTACAAAAGACTTACGCTTTGTTCCAGTAAAGACACATGCTATGAATAAACACAGAAAAACTGCTCCTGCCGATGCTCCTGCGATGATTTCTGTTCGATGGAAAAAAGTAGCAAGACCTGTGGAAGATTATAAAGCAGATTAATCTGTCACTAATCTGAGTCTGATAGGTAATGACAGGAAAATGCTGTTGTCGAGAAACAACCGAGCAGAGATGTGTATTTAATGTATCTGTATCTGTAATGAGTATTTTCCATATGTGATACTTTTTACTTTTACTCACTGCATTTTTTGTTGAAAAAACTTTACTTTTACTCATTAGATTTTAAATAGAGACTTGTTACTTCACACACAGTTGAGTTGATTTTATAATCTAAACATAAGCATTTACGCTGTCACTCACACTGAATCATGACTGAGCTCCATCACACATGAATAGAATACTGTAGGATAGGAACAAAACTTTTCCACCACATTTAAAGTAAAGACTAGCAGGTTATTATGAAAGTGTACATTAAAGGTTATCTGCCCACTTGGTTTCTGGGCTGTGGATTTTACTGGCTCGTTTTTCAAGTGCATTTGTTAACGTAAGATTAGAAGCACTCTAGCTAACTAGCTAACATACAGAGCAAAATACAGTAGATGTGAACTCTTACGCATTTGGTTTCACACCAATTACAAGCTTAGAATGTTTTGGTCCATCCTTTGACTCTATTGTATCCTATGTATATATACACAGTACTTGCAGTATGACCATTTTTAACTACATGGAATCTTCTTCTTTGTCTTTCGGCTGTTCCATTTCAGGGGTCGCCACAGCGAATCATCTGCCTCCATCTAACCCTATCCTCTGCATCCTCTTCTCTCACACCAACTAACTTCATGTCCTCTCTCACTGCATCCATAAATCTCCTCTTTGGTCTTCCTCTAGACCTCCTGCCTTGCAGTTCCAACCTCAGCATCCTTCTACCGATATATTCACCATCTCTCCTCTGAACATGTCCAAACCACCTCAATCTGGCCTCTCTGACTTTATCTCCAAAACATCTCACATGGGTTGTCCCTCTGATGAACTGATTCTTGATCCTATCCATCCTTGTCACTCCCAAAGAGAACCTCAACATCTTCAGCTCTGCTACCTCTAGCTCTGCCTCCTGTCTTTTCTTCAGTGCCACTGTCTCTAAGCCATAGAGCATTGCTGGTCTCACCACTGTCCTGTACACCTTTCCTTTCATTCTCGCTGATACTCTTTTATCGCACAACACACCTGACACTTTTCTCCACCCATTCCAACCTGCCTGTACTCGTCTCTTCACCTCCTTTGAACACTCTCCGTTGCTCTCGACCGTTGACCCTAAGTACTTAAAATCCTGCACCTTCTTTACCTCTGCTCCCTGTAGCCTCACTGTTCCTCTTGTGTCCCTCACATTCACACACATGTAAGTTTTTGTCTATAAAAAAAAAAGAGTCAGCTCACATTCGCCTAAATGAGTCATTAGCAATTCTATTTTTACTCTGTTACGGATCCACGTCATTCCGTAGCATATTTGCATAATGTCCGCCCACGTTCTACGTCGCGGACAATTTGCCCGCCATCTTACAATTAACGTTACGACACTCTTGTTAATGTGACCGAGCATTCATGCCGGGTTCGCTTAAACACTTTGTAATATAAAAAAACAATGAAAACGAGAGCACACAAAATTCTTTTTAACTGTTTATTCTCCACCATTCACCAAAACTGAATTTAACACTCGCGAAGTGTGTGTGGATGTCCGTTCCCTGACCTGCCTTCAAAGCAACAGTCAGTGAAATATCCAGAAAGATCAGTTTCTTTCTGGAGTACTTGTACTTTTGGTTCCTAAAGTGCATTTTAGTGTGTGTATTTAGTTAAGTAAAGTTAAACCATTATTTGTCCCATATACATTATGAAATTCTTTGAGCGATGATACAGCGCTCCTGGAGCAGACAGGGTTAAGAGCCGTGCTCAAGAGCCCAACAATGGCAACCTGGTGGAGCTGGGGCTCGAACCAAATATTCATTTTCTGCTGTTTCAGTGTTTTTGTCAGATGTTACTGTGGTATACTGAAGTATAATTACAAGCATTTCATGAATGCCAAAGGCTTTTATTGACAATTACATTAAGATTATTTGAAGTGTCAATATCTGCAGAGTTGACCCTTCTTTTTCAAAACCTCTACAATTTGCTCTGGCGTGCTGTCAATCAACTTCTGGGCCACATTCTGACTGATGGCAGCCCATTCCTGCATGATCAAAATTTTTATGCTTTGTTCCCGAGCCACTTAATTATCACTTTTATTTTGCTTTATGGCAAGGTGCTCCATGATGCCTGAAAAGGCATTGTTCATCACCAAACTGTTGGATGGATGGATGAATGGGAGAAATTGCTCTCTGAGGATGTTTTTGTGTCATTATTTATTCATGGCTGTGTTCTTAGTCAAAATTGTGAGTGAGCCCACTAATTTGGCTGAGAAGCAACCTCACACATGAATGGTCTCAGGATTCTTTACCATTACCATGACATAGGACTGATGGTAGGATTGAATTAACATTTGTGTCATTCTCAAAACATTTGGGCACGGCTGTACTTGTAGTGGAGTAGATTTTTAGGTATGTACTTGTACCTTTACTTGAGTATTGAGGTTTGTAGTTCTTCCACCTTAGCAATCATCCACTTTAGTGGATAATGGAATAATGTTAATTATTTAAATTAAAAAGTTATTTATTTTTCTCCTACAGAAAAAAAGGGGTTTATTTTCTTTTATTTATGTGATGATGCATCCGGTTCTATTTAACAGCACACATAGGAACTAAAACATTCACACCAGTCCATTTGCCTAATACAAACAGGAGAATTAACATACCGTACTGTAAATGTACATTAATTGTGTCCAGAACCTCATGAATCATCAGTAGCACACAACATTTGTTTCTATCTTTGTACTAAACGTACCAAGCTGTATCTCCTGATATGCGATGCTGCAGCCGGTCCCATTTAACAGCTCACACTGGTAGAGACTCAGATCATACAGCTGCACTTTCTGAAGGATGATGGAGAAGTTTCCTGATTCAGACGGCTTAGAGAAATACTTGATACGTCCACCTTTGGAATCCCAGGAACTCATAATCCCCTGTAGAGAGATCGCCACTAGAAGGTGATCTGTTGTGTTTAACTGACTCCACACTACTTTTATATCCGCAGACTTATCTGATCCGAGGAGAGTTGGACTAAAGTTACACAGCAGCAGGACATCAGACTGAAGCTCAGTAGAAATGTTGCTTCTATTAATGCAGCGGTTTTGACACCATTCAGCTCCTGCATACAAACCCATAACAAAATCACTATTGAGGAACAGCTAGTTGACTTGAAATACATGCACGTTTAAACAGATTAACATGGATTGATTGCTTTTTCCACATTCAGAATGTGACTTACCTTGGACAAACAGCAAACAACACCAGAGAATCCACAGACTGAAACATATTGTGTTAAGAAGCAGCACCATCATACGAACATTAAGCTGCAGCTTTCTGAAACGAGGCTTTTCAAGCAGTGATGGTGAGAACTATGATGGTGAGAACATGTGACTGAGAACATTACTTCCTGAAATGCTACAACCCAACAAACCACAGACACCAAGTTCCAGTTAAGACAGAGTTTACACCTCTAAAAAAACAAGCAGTGGATGAAGCTAATTTGAGCAAAATGTGTTTGCACTTTAGATTCAGCCCTGGGAATGAATTCAATATCTTTTCTTTTGAGACACTGTAGATATTAGAATTGTACACTTAATGACTAGTTAGATTTTACATACTTTACATACTATTATAGGCAAACTACAGTTGCTCCTCCTTGATTAATATTATTTTATGATTCAGAGATTAAAACTAAATGTAATATTACACAAAGATAACCTAAATATAAAATGCAGTTTTTAAATGATGATTTTAAAAAATCTGTACAAACCTAACTGGCCCTATGTGGAAAAAGTAATTGCCCCTAGCTGGTTGTGCCACTCTTAATGACAACAACTTCAATCAAGCATCTGCGATGATCGTATTCATAACTGGCATTGCGTCTTTCATATCACTGTGGAGGAATTTTGGCCCGCTCTTCTTACCAGAATTGTTTTAATTCAGCCACATTTGTGGTTTTCAATCATGACTGGCCTGTTTAAGAATCTAAATCTAAATTCATTCATTCATTCATCTTCTATACCGCTTCATCCTGTATTTAGGGTAGCGGGGGACCTGGAGCCTATCCCAGGAGACTCACGGCACGAGGCAGGGTACACTCTGGACAGCGTGCCAATCCATCGCAGAGCACACACACACACACACACACATACACTCATTCACACACTATGGTCAATTTGGGAACGCCAATTAGCCTAATCTGCATGTCTTTGGACTGTGGGAGGAAACCGGAGTACCCGGAGGAAACCCACCAAGCACGGGGAGAACATGCAAACTCCATGCACACAGAGACGGGAATCGAGCCTGGCCGGAAATCGAACCCGGACCCTGGAGGTGCAAGGCGACAGTGCTAACCACTACACCACCGTGCCGCCTAAATCTAAATTAAGGATCTAAATTAATATATTATTATATATTAATTTAGACTCCAGGTCCCCCGCGACCCTGAACACAGGATTAAGCGGTATAGAAAATGAATGAATTAATTAATTATATATTATATATTAAAAACTGCATTTTGTATTTACTCAAATTACCTTTGTGTTATATTAAAATTAGTTTGATGATCCGAATCATTTAAGTGTAGCAAATATGCAAAAAAAAAAAAAAAAAGCAATCATTGATGATGATGGTTTTCCCTGTTGTGCAAGTGTCAAGAGTTTTGCAATTTCTGAAACCCCCATATCAGCCCCTCTGCCACCGGCAACAGTGACTGGTCAAAATAATTTCCCCTGCACTCTGTGAAATGTGTGTATTACCTGAAGCTCTTGTCATGTATCTGTATTGTTTCATAGATCCTGCTTCTGCTACATAACTGGCTGAACATTGCATGAATGTGTCACAAAGACTCATCACCCTGTCTGAAAGACCAGGACCATTGCAACAACACGATCGTCATAAACAAAGCAGACTATTAGCAAATGTCATTTGTAATGCAGATATGATCATACACCCAGAGCGTGCAAGAGGGTAATAGCTATATAAAGGTCAAAAGCTGCAGAAAACAACAGATAACCACAATACAAGACAGTTTCCATGGAAACAAACATGCAATAAGTGGATCATCTTACAAGTGATCAATCAGATTGAAATGTCTGTATATAAATCTTATAAAGAAAGAAGCAAACTATAAAACGTTCTGCAATAAATAAATACAGTATATTGACTATATTGCTTTTTTCGGGAGGGGGGATTCATGCTTTAAGTTGTGTATCATTGCGGGGGCGGTGGTAGGGGGCGGTTGCTGGTCTGGTCATGTCTGTTTTTGCCTTTGTAGGCAAACATTAGTATTGTACATCTGATGCAGGCAACTACAGTAGGGATCTAAAAGAGGGGCACAGTACCAGTTACCAAAAAAACCTTGCAAATGCACGCAATGCAATATCAGTATTTATTATCTAAGTTTGCAAACACAGCTGATCAGCTACACCACCTACCACTCTGCCGAGTTGTATATGTGGTTGTGCACTTCTGATAAATTCTTTCATGCTGAAGAATAAAGAAAGAAGGATGCAGAAACAAATGCGCATGAGAAAGTTGCAGTTTAGACCAGCCACCAATACCCTTGCCTCTCAAAATCAGCATGGAAAGTCCCTCAATTCAAGAGCAGCGTGTTTGCACATGCAAAATAATCAGGTCATTAGATCTACACTACCAGTCAACATTTTGGACACACCGTCTAATTCCATGGTCTTTCCTGATTTTTACTTCTTTTCTACACTGTAAAATAATACTGAAGGTGTCCACACTATGCAGTAATCTCCTATGATATTGAGATGTGTCTACTGCTTATACTCTGTAAAGTCTTTATAATGGCTCTAATCTGAGGTATCGTTTGTTAATTGGTGATTTTTGAGACTGGTAACTCTAATTGAACTTCACCTCTGCGGCAGAGGTAACTTTTGGTTTTGCTTTCCTGAGACGTCTTTATGAGTTTCATCATGGTGCTTGATGGGTTTTAAAATAACAACTGACTACTATTGTTGTTAATTACCGAATGCTGTATGTTTTATGTCATAGTTTAGAAAAATCCACGATTGTTCTGGAATGTTGAAAAAAATTTACTTAATTAATTAGTACTGCAAAGACTCACGTTTATTATTTATTAAACATTTAAACATTAATCATGTTATGATACAAAAAAGTTTATTCAGGTTGTAAATTTTTTGCTCAGATAAAACGACTTGATCTTTGAATATTTTGCTTCACATCCCACAATCCAACCACAACGCCAGCAGTCTAAAAACACTTCAGATTTTGATGTGAACTCACCGTTTCCGAACAGAAGCAAAACACCAACAACCTCAAACACCTCATTTTAAAAAGCGTCATTGTACGATCATAAAGCTGTGACTGATCTAAACACGTCACACTCAGAGAAGTTTTCAAATTATTTCCGGAACAATTAATTTTTTATCAAAGACCACTCACTCAGAGTGCCTGTAATATTAGTGCAAACCAAGAAAGGTAAGTACTGCAGTTTATTGTGGTCACTAGAGGTGTACTGTAATAGTGCTTTAATTACTAATTTATAATATTAATAATAACGCTACAACATCATCCTCTAAACCTACCACTACTACTAATAATGATAATAATAATGACAGTAAAAAAAAAGTTTTTTTTTAATTAAAAGGCATTTACTGTAACAGGTTAGTATAAATCATAAAATCTATTTATTTATTTGTTATTTGGCTCCTGTCAAGTTTAGCTAATACAAGTAGCATTGGATAGAATTTGTCTTTTTGGAATTGGTGCTAATCTAATCTTTTTAGAATTAAAAGGAATTTAACCTTTGCATTGATTAATATAAATATTGTGTGTTTGGTTTCTCTGTGATGGTGTGTGCGCACACACACACACACAAGTTACAAATCATCACCATATGTCAGGATGAACTAACCTCGGTGACCAGAAGACGCAGCTTTAGTGGTTAGTCCAATGTAGAGTGGATGGTAAACCCAAACGCGGATGTAAGCGAGTAGGCAGGATAACCACGCGATTTAGTATAAGGACTCTCACGAAAGAGGAGCAAGGGAAAAACACAAATTTAACCCGCGTCCTATAAATACACACACAATATCAGGAAGCAGAACCAAAGATAGTGAGTACTCACGGTTTAGCAGACGGACAGCCGGAACCGACATGGGCCGAAACTCAATGACTGAGCGGTAAGCTAACGTTTGTTTACCTCTTTTATACTTCCTGGTTTGGCGCCCGCCTTACTTCCGGGTCCTAGTGCCGGGCGCAGATTGAGTGTGCATGACAGTACCCCCCTGTCCAGGACCGGCTCCTGACGGTGATGTGATGGGTGATGTGATGAAGGGTTTGAGTTGAGAGGTGTTGAATATGGGGTGAATCCGGAGCGCCGCAGGCAGCTGGAGCCGGTAGGTGACAGGGTTTACTCGTAGTGTGATGCGGTATGGTCCGATGAAGCGAGGTGAAAGTTTCCGAGATTCCGTGTGCAGATGTAGGTTCTTTGTGGATAGCCATACCTTGTCACCTACGTTGTACAATCGTCCCGGAGGGTGTCGACGGCGGTGCTGAGTGATGTAGCGATTATTGGCTCTCTGGATGGCGAGGTTGGCTTGGTTCCAGACCCGTCGACACCTACGGACCAACTGTTGGGCCGACGGTACATCAACCTCCAGTTCTTGATGGGTGAACATCGGAGGTTGGAAACCGTAGCACACCTCAAATGGGCTTAAGTTGGTGGCAGATGAAACGTGGAGATTGTGAGACAGTTCTGCCCAGATGAGGTAGCGGGCCCAGGAGCGCTGGCGATCAGCAACAAAACATCTTAGGTAGCGCTCCAGTTGTTGGTTGGTCCGTTCCGTCTGACCATTAGTCTGGGGATGGTATCCAGATGACAGACTGCTGGTGGAATTGATCAGACGGCAGAAGGCCTTCCAGAACCGGGCGGTGAACTGGGGCCCTCTGTCCGAGACGATGTCCTTGGGGAACCCATGCAGACGGACTACGTGTTGCATTATCAGCTCAGCGGTGGTTTTAGCTGATGGGAGTCCGGTGAGGGCCACCAAGTGCACTGCCTTGGAGAACCGGTCAACGATGGTGAGGATGGTGTTTTTTCCGTCGGAAACCGGCAGGCCCGTGATGAAATCCAGGGCGATGTGCGTCCAGGACTGCCGAGGAACTGGAAGTGGTTGGAGCTCTCCCGGAGATGGTTGATTTGTATCCTTGGCCCTGGCGCACACCGGGCACGCCTGAACAAACTCTGTGACCTCTCTTCTCATGGCGGGCCACCAGAACGCCCGTTCGACGAAGGACGGGGTTCTTCGGGCTCCCTGGTGTCCAGCGACGGTAGAAGAGTGGCCCCACTGGAGAACTTCTGGTCTTAGTTCTTGGGGTACGTAAAGTTGTCCAGGCGGCACGCCTGCCGGTTCGGTCTCCGCAGCCTGTGCCTGGCGGACGCTCGTCTCCAAGTCCCATTGAAGGGGTGCAATGATCCGTGAGGAGGTGATGACAGGCACGGGTTCCGCCCGGGGAAGGTCCTCATCGTGCTGTCTGGACAGTGCGTCGGCCTTGGTATTCTTGGACCCCGGGCGGTCTGACAGATGGAAGTCATATTGTTCGAAGAACAGTGCCCACCGTGCCTGTCGTGGGTTGAGCTGTTTGAGGTTCCTGATGGAACACAACCCTGGGGGGCTCCAGTGCTGAGAGTGAGTGTAGCTGAGACATGTCCGCCCATCCTTACTGCCTGTGGTCTGCCAGTCAGAAAATTGGAGATCCACTGACATATAGATGAGCTGAGTCCCAGGTGCTCCAGCTTGGTGGTGAGTGTGGAGGGAATTATGGTATTAAAAGCAGAGCTGTAGTCGATGAAGAGCATTTTAACATAATTCCCTTTCCTAGTGTCCAGGTGAGTGAGTGATGTGTGGAGGAGATGAGAGATTGCATCGTCTGTGGAGCGGTTCTGACGGTATGCAAACTGTAGTGGGTCCAGTGTGTCGGGTAGTGAAGAAATGATGAAGTCTCTGATAAGGCGTTCAAAGCACTTCATCACCACTGAGGTGAGGGCTACAGGGCGATAGTCATTGAGGGAAGCAAGATGTGGTTTCTTCGGGACAGGAACAATGATGGACTCTTTGAAGCATGTGGGGATCACCGACTGAAATAGAGAGATGTTGAATATCTCAGTGAACACAGGTGCTAGCTGGTCTGCGCAGGCTCTGAGGATACGGCCTGAGATGCCGTCTGGTCCTGCTGCTTTCCTGGTGTTCACTCTCTTGAAGGCTCTCCTCACGTCGTGCTCGGAGATGATGAGCGCGTTCCCGGTGCTGGCAGTGTCTTCCTGTCTGCAGGCGTTAGCGCCGTTAGCATTAGCGCCGTTAGCATTAGCGCCGCTAGCGTCTTTAGCTGCAGCCTCGAAGCGAGCATAGAAGGTGTTGAGCTCGTCTGCCAGAGTCGTGTCCGCGTTCGTCATACCGGATGTTGGTGCTTTATAATCCGTTATTGTTCTTAGTCCCTGCCACAGGCTCCTAGAGTCACTCTGTTGAAGCTGTGACTCTAGTTTTCTCCCGTAGCGCTGCTTCGCCTCTTTCACCGCCTTCCGCACGTTGTATGACGCAGCCTTGTACGGTTCCATGTCCCCCGACGCAAGTCCCGTGTTGTAGGCAGCGGTGCAAGATCTCAGAGCGTCGCGGATGGTTTTATCCACCCACGGCTTCTGGTTGGGAAACGTTCTGATAGTCTTTTTCTCCACCGTATCGTCTACTAGCTTCCCAATAAATCCCACAACCGCTTCCGTAAACACGCTGACGTCATCATCGGAGTTTGTTCTGAACATGTCCCAGTCTGCGTCATCGAGTGCGTCCTGTAACGCGGCCACCGATTGGTCCGTCCAGCGCGCGACCTCCCTCTGAACCGGAACTTCCTGTTTCAGTCTTTGTTTATATTTTGGCATGAGGAAGATGGCGGCGTGGTCGGATTTACCAAACGCTGGACGAGATTGCGCCTTGTAACCGTCTTTGACCGTGGTATAACAATGGTCCAGTGTCCTTTCGCCCCCGGTGGGGCAGGTGATGTGCTGATAAAAGTTGAGGTTGGCACTATTAAAATCCCCCGCCACAATGAGCGCAGCGTCCCGGTGTTGTGTCTGGTGCTGTGTGAGCGCCTCATGCAGCTCGCATAAGGCAGTGTCAGTGTCTGCTTGTGGTGGTATGTAAACGGCACTGATTATGACTGATGTGAACTCCCGTGGAAGATAAAATGGACGACACATGATGGACAGTAGTTCCAGGTTTGGTGTGCAGGAGCGTGTAAGAGGAACAACGCTCGCGCTGTTGCACCAGCTGTTGTTCACCATTAAGCAAACGCGCGTCCCCTTGACTTCCCCGAGTCCCGCGTCCTGTCCATGCGGTGAACCGAGAAGAACTCGGCTGGTTGTATGGCGTGGTCTGGCACCGCTGGGTTCAGCCATGTCTCGGTGAAGCAGAGGAGATTGCAGTCCCGAATGTCTCTCTGGAACTTTATCCTGCCCTGAGGTCATCGAGTTTGTTCTCCAGTGACTGGACGTTGGCGAGCAGGATACTAGGCAGAGGTGTGCGGTGTGCACGGGTTCTCAGCCGGTTCCTCACGCCAGCTCGTCTCCCTCGAGGCCTCCGCTTCGCGTCGCGTCCATTGTTCTCCCTCAGGATCTCACTCGGCCAGCTCGGATCCGGAGTTAAAAACGTCGAATTGTGAGTACATTGTATACCAATAGAAACAAAGAGTGTCTCTATCATACCTAATGTACTCAATGGTGATGATTTTACCGATTTTAAAACACTGAAAACTAACTTAAAGAACAAAAACAAAGAAAAGGTGGTCGGAAAGGATCCCATCAGGGGAGAGCGCGAACGCAGTCGCCCACTATCAGAACTTATGCAGTCGAGATTCCCACATTTGGGGAATTCGCAAGGGTCAGCACAGCCTGAGTGCAATGGCTGAGCCTCACCTTGGGCAAACCACGTTCTTGATCATGGTATCACCCCTGCCAGGTAAGTATCAATGTGGTTAGTGGTGCTGCAACTGTACTGTAGCCCCGGATAAAGCGACGATAGAAATTCGCAAACCCAAGAAACCGTTGAAGCTGTTTGAGTGTTCTGGGTAGGGGCCAGTGACGTACAGCTTCGAGCTTCTGTGGGTCCATGGCCACACCCTGGGGCGAGATGACAAAACCCAGGAACTGTCAAGATGGACTAACCTGAGGTGACCAGAAGACGTAGCTTTAGCGGTTAGCCCAATGTAGCGTGGAGGATAAACCCAAACGCGGAAAGAAGCGAGTAGGCAGGATAGCCACGAGATTTAGTCTAAGGACTCTCACAAAAACGGAGTAAGGGAAAAACACAAATTTAACCCGCGTCCTGTAGATACACACACAATAGCAAAAGACAAACGGAACCAACATGTGAGTACTCACGGTTTGCTGAAACGACAACTGGAGCTGACATGGGCCGAACTCAATGACTGAGCGGTAAGCCATCATTTGTTTACCTCTTTTATACTTCCTGGTTTTGCGCCCGTCTTACTTCCGGGTCCTAGTGCCGGGCGCAGATTGAGTGTGTATGACAGTACCCCCCTGTCCAGGACTGGCTCCTGACGGTCCTGGGGTGGAGGATACCCTGTGACGGTAGTCCCGAATTAGCTGAGGGTCGAGAATGAACCGGGCCGGGATCCAAGATCGCTCCTCGGGGCCATAGCCCTCCCAGTCCACCTTTGCCCCGAGGGCGCGAGTCAAGGATTCGGCGCACGGTGTAGGCGGGACCGCCGTCGATGATCCGGGGAGGAGGAGCTGGGGGGGTGGGTGGAATCATGGGTGAGGTGATGAAGGGCTTGAACTGGGATAGGTGAAATACTGGGTGAATCCGGAGCGCCGCAGGCAGCTGGAGCCGGTAGGTGACAGGGTTAATTCTGTGGGTGATGTGGTATGGTCCGATGAATCTGGGGGAAAGCTTCTTTGACTCGGTGTGGAGGTGGAGGTTCTTTGTGGAAAGCCATACCTTGTCACCTACGTGGTATAGTCGTCCCGGAGGATGTCGGCGGCGATGTTGGTGGGTGTAGCGGGCATTGGCACGTTGGATGGCCTGGTTGGTCGTAATCCAGAGCCGCCGACATCTGCGGACCAACTGTTGGGCCGACGGTACATCAACCTCCGGCTCTGGGTGGTTGAACACGGAGGGTTGGAAACCGTGGCATACCTCAAATGGGCTTAGGTTGGTGGCAGAGGAGATGTGGAGGTTGTGTGATAGTTCCGCCCAGATGAGGTAGCGTGCCCAGGAGCGCTGGCGGTCCGCTACGAAACATCTCAGGTAGCGCTCCAGTTGTTGGTTGGTCCGCTCCGTCTGACCGTTAGTCTGTGGGTGGTATCCGGAGGACAGACTGCAGGTGGAGTCGATCAGATGGCAGAAGGCCTTCCAGAACCGGGCTGTGAACTGGGGCCCTCTGTCCGAGACGATAAAATCAGCTCTGCTGTTTCCTTTGCTGACGGGAGTCCGGCGAGAGCCACCAGGTGCACGGTCTTAGAGAACCGATCCACGATCGTGAGGATGGTGTCTTTTCCTTCGGAGGCCGGCAGGCCCGTGATGAAGTCAACGGCAATGTGCGTCCAGGGCCGTCGAGGGACTGGGAGTGGTTGCAGTTCTCCTGGAGATGGTTGGTTGGTGTTTTTTGCCCTGGCGCACACTGGGCATGCCTGAACGAACTCTTGGACGTCCCTCGTCATGGACGGCCACCAGAAGTCTCGCTGGAGGAATTGGAGGGATCGTCGGGTGCCTGGATGGCCTGAAATTGGGGAGGAGTGTCCCCAGTGGAGAACCTCTGGTCTCATCCCCTCGGGCACGAAGAGTCGTCCAGGTGGCACACCTGCCGGTTCGGTCTCTGTACCTCGTGCCTGGCGCACTCTCGTTTCCAGGTCCAGTTGCAGGGGGGCGATGATCTTGGAAGAGGGGAGGACAGGCGCGGGGTCCGCCCGGGGGAGGTCCACCTCTAGTTGTCGGGAGAGGGTGTCCCCTTTGGTGTTCTTGGACCCCGGGCGGTATGAGAGGTGAAAGTTATAGTTCTCGAAGAATAATGCCCACCACGCCTGTCGTGGGTTTAGCTGTTTGATGGTTCTGATGGTGATTAGATTTTGGTGGTCCGTCCAGACTATGAATGGCTCACTGACGCCCTGGAGACAGTGACGCCACTCCTCCAGAGCCCACTTTATGGCCAGCAGTTTGCGGTCCCCTACCCCGTATCGCTGCTGAGTGGAGTCAAATTTTCTGGAGAAAAAACCACATGGGTGTAGTTTTTGGTCTGGACCTTGCTGTGAGAGGATAGCTCCAGCGCCCACATCTGAAGCATCCACCTCTACAACGAATGGTTTATTGGCATCTGGGTGGTGGAGAATCGGTGCAGTGGTGAAGCGGTGACAAAGTGATCGGAAAGCGGAGACAGCTGCCGGGTTGAGGTGAAAAGGGAGAGAGGAGGGATGGGTCAGAGCGGTTAGGGGGGCGGCAACTGTACTGTAGTCCCGGATAAAGCGACGATAAAAGTTCGCAAACCCGAGAAACCGTTGAAGCTGCTTGAGGGTCTTGGGTAGGGGCCAATGACGCACAACCTCTAGCTTCTGCGGGTCCATGGCCACACCCTGGGGCGAGATGACAAAACCCAGGAACGTGGTGGAGCGCTCGTGAAAAGCGCACTTTTCCAACTTACAGTACAGTTGGTGGGCGAGTAATCTCTTTAGAACTGCCCTGACGTGCTGGGTGTGTTCTTCCATGGTGCGTGAATAAATTAGAATGTCGTCCAGGTAAGCGAATGCCCACCGACCGAGCATGTCCCGAAGGACGTCATTGATGAAGTGTTGGAATGCGGCGGGGGCATTGCACAGTCCAAATGGGATGACGAGGGTTTCATAATGTCCTGTGGGGGTGATGAACGCCGTCTTCCACTCATCGCCCTCTCTGATGCGCACCAAGTTGTAGGCGCTCCGGAGGTCCAACTTCGTAAAGACCGTGGCGCCAGAGAGGGCGTCCAGGGCTGAGTTGGTAAGAGGCAGAGGATGTCGGTTTTTGATGGTGAGGTTGTTGAGCCCCCGATAGTCGACACAAGGGCGAGGTTCACCGCCTCTCTTCTTCACGAAGAAGAACCCCGCGGCGGCAGGTGAGGAGGAGGGCCTGATGGTGCCTTGGCGCAGGGCGTTGTTTACATATTCCTCCATCACCTGGGTCTCGGTGGGTGTGAGTGAGTAGAGATGGCCGCGGGGTGGGACCGTACCGGGTTGGAGGTCTATGGCGAGATCGTATGGGCGATGAGGAGGAAGATGGGTGGCTCGTCGTCTGCAGAAAACCTCCGCTAGGTCTCGATACGGCTCGGGGATGGAGCTGGTGTCGACGTCGGGGGCCTCGGACTCCCTAGAGCACGTCCCAGCCGCTGCCCGTAGGCATAGTTCGTTGCAGGTCGCGCCCCACTGGAGGATCCGGTTCTGGGTCCAGGAGATTAGGGGGTCATGCTGGAGCAGCCAGGGATGACCAAGGATGATGGGTGGTGACGAGATGGAGGTGACGAAAAATTTTAACTGTTCATGGTGTTGGTTGATGGAGACGGTGATGGGTTCGGTTCGGGTGCTGATTGGGCTGGTGGAGAGGGGGCGACCGTCGACAGATGTGATGAGAACGGGCTGGGATAACGCCTCGAGTTTTACCCCCAGGGTTTTGGCATATGCGGAGTCAATGAAGTTACCTGCTGCCCCGGAGTCGATGAATGCAGCACTTCGGACTCGTTTGTGGCCAACCTGGAGGTGTACCTGAATTCAATTCAATTCAATTTTATTTATATAGCGCTTTTAACAATGGTCATTGTCTCAAAGCAGCTTCACAAAAATTAAAGAAATGTAACAAATCATAATAATAATAATAATAAATAAATAAAATAATAATAATAATAGAAAATAAATAAATAAAAACAAATAGTAATAATTATAGAAAAGAAAATAATTGGAAGTGTGGATGTGTGAGAAAAATGTGCAGATAATAATGAGACGAATGAATGAAATTTCTCTGATGAGCAAGCCAAGGGTGACGGCGACGGTGGCAAGGAAAAACTCCCTGAGATGGCATTAGGAAGAAACCTTGAGAGGAACCAGACTCAACAGGGAACCCATCCTCATTTGGGCGACAACAGATAGAAATGATATAACATCTTGTGTGTTGTGCAGGTGAAAATTCAATATGACAGAAATTATTTAAATTGACATGAAGACCAGTTCAGCATAGGGATGAGTCAGTAGGTGCAGAGGGCAGATGAGGTCTGGATCACTGGAAGCACAGGAGCAGCATGTGTAGCTCCAACCATCATAAAGCTGAATCCAGCTGGACCTGGTCCTTCTCTGGATGCCTCAGGAACCTCGCAGGGTCGGCCTTTGTCTACTGAAGCTGGCAAAATCTCCCGATGCCTCGGGATGGGTAGAGAAATACAGAACAGATGGGGAGAATTAGCGTAGTTGCCATTCGGTATAGGTGTACTGGAGTATGAGATAATGGGATGAGTTATGTGTATGCCAGATTAAAAAGATGCGTCTTGAGTCTACTTTTGAACTGAGAAACCGTGTCTGCTCCCCGAACACTGTCTGGAAGGCTATTCCAAAGCTTTGGAGCTAAATATGAAAAAGCCCTACCCCCTTTTGTAGATTTTGAAATTCTGGGAACTACCAGAAGTCCGGAGCTTTGTGATCTTAAGGCGCGTGGTGGATTGTAGCGCATCAGAAGACTGGTTAGGTATGTGGGAGCTAAACCATTTAAGGCCTTGTATGTAAGTAATACTATTTTGTAATTTATTCTAAACTGAACAGGTAGCCAGTGCAGGGATGATAATATTGGGGTTATATGATCATATTTTCTGGATCTAGTGAGAACCCTGGCAGCTGCATTTTGGATTAACTGAAGCTTGTTTATTGAGGATGCAGGACAACCACCTAGTAATGCATTACAATAGTCCAGTCTGGAGGTCATGAATGCATGAACTAGTTTTTCTGCATCAGATACGGATAAGATGTTCCTAAGTTTAACAATATTTCGAAGATGGAAAAAGGCTGTTCTTGTGATATTTGAAATGTGATTTTCAAAAGACAAGTTACTGTCTAATATTACTCCCAGATCTTTTACTGCTGAGCTGGTAATAACAGTACATCCTTCTAAGCGCAAGCTGAATTGTGAAAGCTGTTGTGTGCTGGTTTTTGGGCCAATAAGTAATATCTCTGTCTTATCTGAATTTAATAAAAGAAAGTTATTGGTCATCCAATCTTTTATGTCCTGGACACACTCAGTTAATCTAGACAACTTAGGTATTTCGTCTGGTTTGGTTGAGATATATAATTGGGTATCATCAGCATGGAATGAAACAATGGAACAATGGAACAATGGAAACTAATCCCATGTCTTCTAATGATGTTACCCAAGGGAAGCATGTATATTGAGAACAACAGAGGTCCTAAAACTGACCCTTGTGGGACCCCATATTTCACTGGCATTACACCAGACGGTTCTCCATTTAGATCTACAAAATGGTAGCGATCAGACAGGTAAGATCTAAACCATTTTAATGCCTGTCCCTGAATACCTATATAATTTTGTAAGCGATCTATGAGAATATTATGATCTATAGTGTCGAATGCAGCACTAAGATCAAGCAGGACTAGCAATGAGATTCAGCCTTGGTCTGAAGCTAAAAACAAGTCGTTTGTAATCTTAACTAGTGCAGTTTCTGTGCTATGATGGGGCCTGAAACCTGACTGAAATTCTTCAAGGATGTTGTTATCCTGCAAGAATGTGCAAATTTGAGCTGATACTACTTTTTCTAGTATTTTTGATATGAACGGGAGGTTTGAAATCGGTCTGTAATTTGTTATTTCATTCGCGTCCAAATTAGATTTTTTAAGAAGCGGCTTAATAACTGCTAACTTGACAGGTTTAGGGACGTGACCTAGATGTAATGAAGAATTAATAATGTTTAGGAGTGGCTCTCCAACCGTAAGCATCACTTCTTGTGGTTGGGATTGGGTCTAACAGGCACGTTGTTGATTTAGCCGAGGTGATGAGTTTATACAGCTCTTCCTGTCCTATACCTGTAAAGCAGTGAAAATCTAAATGTGAAGCTATAGGCTGAACTGGATCGTGAGATACTATTAGAGGTTGAACCTCCATTATTTTCTTCCTGATATTATTGATTTTTTCATTAAAGAAGTCCATAAAGTCCACCTGAACCGTGAGACGGGAGGAGTTGGTGGTGATGGCGGAGAGACGAAGGTGACCCGGCGAGTATCTCTCTCCTCTCACCGGGCCTGGGCGTTTCCCGGTCTGAGAGGACAGGTTGCCCTGTGATGTGTGGCTGACCCGCAATAGGCACAGAGCCCTTCACGGAAGCATCTCTCCCGTTCTGCAGCGGTCAAGGAGGCGCGTCCTAGTTGCATGGGTTCCCCGGCTCCTGTGTCAACCACGGCAGGAGGTGGAGAACCGACATATCCAGGGGTGGAGTAGGTGACGGGGTCTGCGGGTCGTGGAGTGGTGACGGTGAAGGCGGGTGCGGGTCGTGGAGTGGTGACAGTGAAGGTGGGTGTGGGTGGCAGGGTGCGAGGGGCTGGCCTCGGGCGAGAGAGAAGGCGCTGGTCGATCCGGAGAGCGAGTTGGATCAGGCCCTCCAGGGTTGCAGGAAGCTCTCGCCCGGCTAGTTCGTCCTTTATTCGCGAAGCCAGGCCCTCGTAGTAGGACGTCCGGAGCGCTGCATCGCCCCACATGGTCTGAACGGCGAGGATGCGAAACTCCGCTGTGTAGCGGCTCAGGGGCAATCCTCCCTGCCTCAGGTGATAGAGTCTGGTGTCGGTCTCCACCTCGCCCGCTGGGTGTTCGAAGGTGAGTCTGAGTTGGTGGGTGAACTCATTGTATGAGTGGGCGGTGTCCGTATCTGCTTGTAGAACTGCCGTGGCCCACTCAGCTGCCTGCCCTTTTAGCAACGAGACGAGAAGAGCAATGCAAGGCGATCGGTGGAGTACTTGGTGGCATTAAACTCAAACACCAGATCGAGAGCTGTCAGAAATACACTGCACTTCCCATCCGTGCCGTTCCACTTCTCTGGTAGAGAAAGAAAAACATCAGAAGGGGGGGGGAGAGGGGGGATGATGCGGCGCCGCGGCCTCCGCGGCGTGCGATCGAGCAGTGACGCCATCAACAGCTGCGCGGAGATCCGCATTCTCCCGCCGGAGCTCAGCGACCTCGCGGCGGAGAGAAGCGAGATCCCCGGTTAGCTGATTGATGAGCGCGGCATGCTGATCTACAACGTCGCAGAGACTCGCATAATCCGCTGGGTTTACCGCGGAAGGCTCAGTCATTCTGTCAAGATGGACTAACCTGAGGTGACCAGAAGGCGTAGCTTTAGCGGTTAGCCCAATGTAGCGTGGAGGATAAACCCAAACGCGGAAAGAAGCGAGTAGGCAGGATAGCCACGCGATTTAGTCTAAGGACTCTCACAAAAACGGAGTAAGGGAAAAACACAAATTTAACCCGCGTCCTGTAGATACACACACAATAGCAAAAGACAAACGGAACCAACATGTGAGTACTCACGGTTTGCTGAAACGACAACTGGAGCTGACATGGGCCGAACTCAATGACTGAGCGGTAAGCCATCGTTTGTTTACCTCTTTTATACTTCCTGGATTTGCGCCCGTCTTACTTCCGGGTCCTAGTGCCGGGCGCAGATTGAGTGTGTATGACAGGAACGTGGTGGAGTGCTTGTGAAAGCCACATTTTTCCAGCTTGCAGTACAGTTGGTGAGCGAGCAATCTCTTTAGGACGGCCCGAACATGTTGGATGTGTTCTTAGAGGTTGTGAGAGAAGATGAGGATGTCATCCAAGTAGACGAACACCCATCGGCCCAGCATATCCCTGAGGACGTCATTGATAAACTGTTGGAAGGTGCGTTACAGAGTCCAAAGGGAATGACCAGGCTCTCGTAGTGTCCGGTGGGCGTGATGAATGCCGTTTTCCACTCATCACCCTCTCTGATGCGCACCAAGTTGTAGGCGCTCTGGAGGTCCAACTTCGTGAATACGGTGGCACCAGAGAGGGCGTCCAGGGCTGAGTTGGTGAGCGGTAGCAGGTGTCGGTTTTTTATGGTGATCTTGTTCAGCCCCCGATAATCGACACACGGGCGAAGTTCACCCCCTTTCTTCTTAACGAAGAAGAATCCCGCGGCCGCTGGCGAGGAGGAGGGCCGGATGGTGCCATAACGAAGGGCATTGGCGATGTACTCCTCCATAGCTTGCGTATCGGTGGTAGATAGGGAGTAAAGGTGGCCGCGGGGGGGAATGGAGCCTGGCTGAAGTTCTATCGCCAGGTCCTATGGGCGATGTGGTGGTAGGTTGGTGGCTTTCCTCTTGTAGAAGACTTCAGCCAGGTCCCTATATGCAGGTGGGATGGCGTTGGTGTCGACTTCGGGGGCCTCGGACTCCTTGGAACACGTCCCAGCCTGTGCCCGTAGGCAGAGTTCGGTGCAGGTCGGCCCCCACTGGAGGATCTGGTTTTGTGCCCAGGAGATGAGAGGGTCGTGCTGTAGCAGCCAGGGATAGCCGAGTATGACGGGAGGAGACGAGATGGGGGTGAGGTAAAACTGCAGCTGTTCCTGGTGTTGGTCGATGACGAAAGTGAGTAGTTGGGTCTGGTGAGTGATGGGGCTGGTTGAGAGGGGCCGACCGTCGACTGATGTAATGCGAAGAGGCTGGGATAACGCCTCGATATTCACCCCCATTTCTTTGGCATAGGTGGAGTCAATAAAGTTACCTCCGGCACCAGAATCGATAAACGCAGTACTTAAGACCCGTTTGTGGCCAGACTGGAGGGTTACCTGAACCGTGAGGCGAGAGGTGGTGGCGTTGGTGATGGTGGAGAGGTGGATGGGGCCTGGTGAGTCTCTCCTCCTGCTCACCGGGTCTGCGCGTTTCCCGGGCGCAGTGGGCAGATTGCTCGGTGGTGGGTCGCCGACCCGCAGTAGGCACACAAACCCTCTCGAAACCGGCGTTCTCGTTCCGCCACGGTCAGGGAGGCGCGCCCTAATTGCATGGGTTCCCCGGCTCCGGTGTTAACCACGGCAGGAGGTGGAGATCCGACATGTTCAGTGGTGGCGGGAGTGAAGATGGTTGGTGGTCGAGATGGAGTGTAGGCGTGGGTGGCGGTAGGCGGCAGGGTCCTCGGGGCTGGCTTCGGACGAGAGAGGAGGCGCTGGTCAATGCGGAGGGCGAGCTGAATCAATCCCTCCAGGGTGGCTGGTAGCTCTCGTCCGGCTAGTTTGTCCTTAATCCGGGAAGCCAGTCCCTCGTAGAAGGATGTCCGGAGCGCGGTATCAAGATGTCTGTACAGCGAGGGTGCGGAATTCTGCAGTATAACGGCTCACGGACGATCCTCCCTGCCGCAGGTGGTAAAGCTTGGTGTCGGTCTCCACCTCGCCCGCAGGGTGTTCGAATGTCATCTTGAGTTGACGGGTGAACTCAGTGTAGGAATGGGCGGTGTCAGAATCTGATCGAATTACTGCCGTGGCCCACTCAGCTGCCTGCCCGGATAGCAATGAGACGAGGAGAGCAATGCGTAGCCGATCGGTGGAGTACTTGGTGGAATTGAACTCAAACACCAGATTCAGTGATGTCAAAAACACACTGCATCTCCCGTCGGTGCCATCCCATTTGTCTGGAAGCGCAAGAAATACATCAGAAGGAGGAGGGGGGGGGGCTGGTGCGGTGCCGCTGCCGCCACGACGGGAGGCCGGCTAGCCGCGCCATCTACAGCCGCGCGGAGATCCGCGTTATCCCGCCGGAGCTCCGCGACCTCGCGGCGCAAGGCCGCTACGTCTTGGAGGCCCCGGCGCAGATTAGCGATCTCTCCGGTTAGCTGATCGATGAGCGCGGCGTGCCGATCTACCACGTCGCAGAGGTGCGCATGATCCGCTGGGTTCACCGCGGATGGCTCAGTCATTCTGTCAGGATGAACTAACCTCGGTGACCAGAAGACGCAACTTTAGCGGGTAGCCCAATGTAGCGTGGATGGTAAACCCAAACGCGGATGTAATCGAGTAGGCAGGATAACCACGCGATTTAGTATAAGGACTCTCACAAAAGAGGAGCAAGGGAAAAACACAAATTTAACCCGCGTCCTATAAATACACACACAATATCAGGAAGCAGAACCAAAGATAGTGAGTACTCACGGTTTAGCAGACGGACAGCCGGAACCGACATGGGCCGAAACTCAATGACTGAGCGGTAAGCTAACGTTTGTTTACCTCTTTTATACTTCCTGGTTTGGCGCCCGCCTTACTTCCGGGTCCTAGTGCCGGGCGCAGATTGAGTGTGCATGACACCATATAATTTTTTAAAATTGTTTTATTACAGTGATTAAGAAAGCACACATCAGTTATGACTGTAATCATTATCAAAAACATTAAAGACATTAAATATCAATTCAAGCTCCAACGTCTGTGATCCAACAAGCAAATGTCACATGATCTCAGTTCTGGTTAGGTTTGGCTCTGCTAACATTATAGAGTGATGTTTTAAAGGTAAAGGCAAAGAAGCCGTTTATTAAGAATGATAGAAATATGAGAAACGACTATAAACTGAAATAAAAACTAATGAATACACAGCAGTTATACAATAGAGTTGTGACAAACAGAAACTAGATTTTTTTTTCTTTTTCTCCGGGTAGACAGATCAGCATTTACTTCAGCATCATAAAAATAAAAATAAAAGACGAGGAGGATCACATTTATATTCACATTCCACAGAAACTTCTATAATTCTTTTGATTGTGTAAAGCTGCTTTGCGATAATGACAACTGTTAAAAGCGCTATACAAATTAAATTGTATAGAATTGAATTGAAGATCACAGTTTGATTTCTCCTCCATGTGAAGGGAACCAAGAATTTCTCCAAAATCAAACAGCTTCCTCTGGTGTTCCTCTGGCAGAGAGAGAAAGGAGAACGAACAGCAGAACACACAGAGTCACACCCTGAAGCAGACACCAGAACCATGGCGGGTTTCCTCGCTCACAACTAGAGGTTCACCATGGAGCAAAACGAAGAAAAAAAATCTAAAGCAAATATCCATATAGGAAGGAAAGAGAAACATTTAGCTTGTATTATTAATTCAAGCTCCAGCATCTTGTGATCCAACAAGCGAATGTGACATGAACTCTCCTCGGTTCTGCTTTGGCTCTTCTAAGATCACAGAGCGATGTTCTAAAGGTAAAAGTAGAAAACCTGTTTATTTAAAATGATAGAAATATGAGAAAAGTCCATAAAATGAAATAAAAGTTAAGTAAATTAACAGCAGATATTTACAGTTACAGATATTTACCTTCCCTGCTATAGCTGGTCTGTACTGTGTACATGCTGGAGGAACAGACATATATATACAATTATTTTAAATGTCAAAGTGAAAATAAAGTAACATATTAATGACATTATGTGTTAACTGTAAATATTAATATGTGACTCAGGTTGGATGCATCTTTTTCTTTTATCTTTTTTTTTCCCCAGGTACAGCATGTTATACTCTACATCTGTGTGTGAGAACCAACACAATGTACCCACACTTCTGTGTAAGAGTTTTCATGACCGCTGTCTAGCTGCTGCTTGCCTGCAACATAAAACACCCACAGGTTTCATCTTCACCATGCTTCATTCTTTTTAACTCCGACCACAGACAGATTTTTTTTTTAAACTTATGTAATTTATAGCACATCTGCAAAAACCCACATTTATTCCTCATGCTGCAAACACACGTTATGAATAGACACAGAAGTACTGCTCCTACTGATGCTGCTGCTATGATGGATTTCTGATGCAGGACAACACGAGTGAGACCTGTGGAACATTCGAATCTTTACATGGGTGAAAGAAATATTCAACAACTAATTAAAGAAGTTTTATATTTGTATAAGTCAAGGTTTATGTTAAAATGTGTGCGGGAGAAACTAAAAGCGTGATAACGTACCAAGCTGTATCTCCTGATATGCGATGCTGCAGCCGGTCCCTTTAACCAGCTCACACTGGTAGAGACTCAGATCATACAGCTGCACTTTCTGAAGGAGGATGGAGAAGTTTCCTGATTCAGACGGCTTAGAGAAATACTTGATACGTCCACCTTTGGAATCCCAGGAACTCATGTCTCCCTGTAGAGAGATCGCCACTAGATAATGTTCTGTTGTGTTCCTCTCACTCCACAATACTTTTATATCTGCAGACTTATCTGATCTCAGTAGAGTTGGATCAAAGTTACAAGGCAGCAGGACATCAGACTGGAGCCCAGTAGAAATGTTAATGTGCTTTAAACGTTCACGTTTACACACACGTTCTCCTGTAATTAAAGATTACTGTATGTTGTGATTCAGGGAAAAAAAAGTTCTTTCAAAATTGTTCTTGAATAAAACGACTTAATCTTTGAATATTTTGCTTCACAGACTAGAAACAATAATTGCTCAAAATGACAGCTGTCTATAAACTGTTTAGATTTAATATTGAACTTACCGTTTCCAAACATTGAACAGCACCAAAACACCATCAACATGCTGAAACATCTCATTTTATAAATGCGCCGTCGTACGATCATGAAGCTGCGACTGATCTAAACACGACACACTCAGACCAGATAGATGAGAATTCTTGCATGACTTCCTGAAAACCCTTTACAATAACTAACCGTACACACGGAGTACAACAAAACTGTTACGACTTGGAAACTTGAATACACAATTGGGGTGTTAAAGAAACAATGCATTATTATTATTAAAGTAATAGCTCATCTCACATATCACTTAAATCTAAGACAAATCATCATATAATTTATGACAAAGTAATGCAACCGGGGGAAGGGGGGGGCACAGTCCCAGGGGGGTATAATCCAGTGTGTGCATTTATCCAGACTTGGGACTGGCACAAGAAGAGGGTTGTGGCAGGAAGATTATCCAACGTAAATCATTTGCCAGATCAATCATGCAAACCTTGACTTGACATGACTTCCATACCGGTTTGGTTGTGGCCTGGGTTAACAATGACCGCCACCGTTGCTGTCGACTTACAAAGGGCTGATGGAAATTAGGCTACTGATGGTTGAGGAAGGTTCAGGAAGGCGTGTTCATAGGCAGAGAGAGAAGAGGAAAGACTAAACTTTAGGAGTGACAGTCCTCCTGCACGACACGGTTCAGTACAACTCACTTTTGGGGGGTTTTCCACTGGGAACAGTACCTGGTCCTTTTTTTTAGTACCACCTCAGCTGAGGATCCAAGCGCGCCGAACCGTTACCAAAACGTGACTTGTAAACTCTGCTGGTCACTGATTGGCCGGAGAAAATTCCGGATTGGCCGGATTCCAAAAAAGTTGGGACACTGTACAAATATGTCCAAATAAAAATATTTTATTCAGAATACAAACATATCAAATGTTTAAACTGAGAAAATATATAATTTTAAGGGAAAAATAAGTTGATTTTAAATATCATGGCATCAACACATCTCAAAAAAGTTGGCACAATGCCGTGTTTACCACTTTTTATAACAGTTTGGGGACTGAGGAGACAAGTTGCTCAAGTTTAGGAATGTTGTCCCATTCTTGTCTAATACAGGCTTCTAGTTGTTCAACTGTCCTGTGTAGGTCGTCTTTGTCGCACCTTCCTCTTTATGATGCGCCAAATGTTTTCTATGGGTGAAAGATCTGGACTGCAGGCTGGCCATTTCAGTACCCGGATCCTTCTCCTACGCAGCCATGATGTTGTAATTGATGCAGTATGTGGTTTGGCATCGTCATGTTGGAAAATGCAAGGTCTTCCCCAAGAGAGACGACGTCTGGATGGGAGCATACAGTATGTTGTTCTAGAACTTGGATATACCTTTTAGCATTGATGGTGCCTTTCCAGATGTGTAAGTTGCCCATATCACACGCACTCATGCAAATTGTATTATTAATTCAACATTTGTGATTTTCACATTCTCTCTTCTCAGTTTTGTTTTCTCTTCTTAGCTCACAGAGTGATGTTCTGTAAGAGCAGAAATATGAGAAATGACCATAAAATAAAAAAGAAAAACAAATAAACAAACAGCAGTTATACAATAATAATAATAAATGAATGAATGTTCAGTTACAGATATTTACCTTCCCTGCTATAGCTGGTCTGTACTGTGTACATGCTGGAGGAACAGACATTATATATATACAATTATTTTAAATGTCAAAGTGCAAAAAAAAAGGAACATATTAATGATTTTTTTTTTCATCTAAAAGGTCAATTAAAAACTCTGGTACTCCAATACAGATTGCATAATTCGATCATTTTAAAGATTAATATTTTGGTCAGATTGGACTTAAAAAATATATTATATTTATACTGCTCAAAAAAATAAAAGGAACACTTAGTCCCAGTTTGACTTATACGCCTCTCATATGTGTATGCACGGTTCAAGTCAAACCGGAACTACGTTTTCACTTTATTTTTTTGAGCAGCAGCACATATAGTATATAATATGCTACACAGCTGTGTGTGAGGAAACATACCAACACATTGTACTCACACTTCTGTGTAACAGTTTTCACAACCGCTGTCTAGATCCTGCTTGTCTGCAACACAAAACACCCACAGGTTTCTTCTGTTTAACTAGGAGTACAGACAGTTTTTTTTCTTTTAACTTATGCAATTTACAATGTATATGCAAAAAAAACCCACATTTATTCCTCATGCTGCAAACACACGTTATGAATAAACACAGAAGTACTGCTCCTACTGATGCTGCTGCTATGATGGATTTCTGATGCAGGACAACACGAGTGAGACCTGTGGAACATTCGAATCTTTACATGGGTGAAAGAAATATTCGACAACTAATTAAAGGACTTTTATATTTGTATAACTCAGTGGTTCTCAAACTTTTTCTGCCATTCCCCACTTAAGGGGGTGAGCGAATTTTCAAGCCCCACTTGTCAACAAAATAATAACGAAATCGGCCAAGTTTACTGTTTATTGAAATATCAATTTCTAAACCAATAAGATCAAACAACACCAAGTTAAAAAAAGATAAAATACACGTGTAATTGTTATACAAGGCTTACGTTGTCACTTATCTTTGCATAATTGACCCCATGTTTATTAGCTGCTCAGCAATCGTTTGTAGTTTTTTTGCACTGGCCAATTCTGTATGCAACTTTGAATGAAGCCATTTGTGCTTTGCTGTCCACTGATTCAGATTTTACCATGCGATTCTCCTGCTGTCTGTATTCTGCCAGCTTTCTTTGAAAGAAGTCGAGTGGTTTATTAACGTGGCTGGAGTGTGTTGTCTCTAAGTGTCTTCCTAATTTGTTGGGTCTCATGTGGTCTGCTGCCAGCGGTTTAAGACACAAAACACACACGGGTCTCTCCTCTGCCCCCACCATCCCCACCATGAATCCAAGCTCAAGATAGGCTTCATTAGGGGTGGGCGATATAACCAAAATCTTCTATCACTGGAGAAGCAAATTTCTACCTCGATAACGATATACATCACAATATAGCAATTTGTATCTGAAAATGCATGAATAAAAATTCAAACACAAAGAAACTGTTTTACATAATGTCATTTTATTTAAACTGTGAATTGCTGAGGTTTGCCGCATTTTCTTACTTTGGCCATATTCGTTTGGATGCTTGGATTTCAGATGATAGAAAAGGTTTGACGTGTTTCCACCACTTGTTAAAACAGTGCACTTGTGTACCTTCTAAATCACATTCATCTCATTCACATCACTTTTCTTCTACCCAAACCAATTCCACACCACAGACGAGGCACTTTTTTTCTTTACAATCTCCTCGTTGTTGGTTTCGTCACATGTAAGTAAACTCACTGCTGCTGCACCGTCTTCTTCCATTGTCGAAGTGTATGTGAAGCCAAACATGTCAAAAGTGGAACGAAACCGCGGCACCCGATTGAACCAAATATCTGCGCTAATACAGCGCAGCGCGACTACCTGAATAGTGCAGTGATGATCTGGTTTATTTGCGCAGCCCGGTGGATCGCGCAGCGCCGCTCGAATCACAAACCTGCGCGACCCACTGTGTTTTTATTTAAAAACTATTTAAAATGTCAGGACTGTTTAATATTGTTTCCGCCTTGCCATGCCTGGATTGTACGTGCGCATCCCAGCGGGGTAAAATGCACTTTGATGGTCGGCGCGGTTTATTTCTGTCAGAGTCGCGCAGCGCTGCCCAGTGGGTTTCAATTTAGTTTACTTGTATTAATGATCCGTTTATTTGTGTGTGATTATTTAGTTTTGAGCGTACGCTCTTCATTATCAATAAAGAAAAGCATGAATTAGAATAGGTACTTTCCTGTTATTTTCCACTAATTTCCTCCTGTTCATTGCGCCCCACACTTTGAGAACCACTGGTATAAGTCAAGGTTTATGTCAATAAGTGTGTGAAACGCACTGTAAAAGCGTGATAACGTACCAAGCTGTATCTCCTGATATGCGATGCTGCAGCCGGTCCCTTTAACCAGCTCACACTGGTAGAGACTCAGATCATACAGCTGCACTTTCTGAAGGAGGATGGAGAAGTTTCCTGGTTCAGACGGCTTAGAGAAATACTTGATACGTCCACTTTTGGAATCCCAGGAACTCATGTATCCCTGTAGAGAGATCGCCAGTAGATAATGTTCTGTTGTGTTTATCTGACTCCACACTACGTTTATATCTGCAGACTTATTTGACCCGAGGAGAGTTGGACTAAAGTTACACGGCAGCAGGACATCAGACTGGAGCTCAGTAAAAATGTTGATGTGCTTTAAACGTTCATGTTTACACTGACGTTCTTCTGAAATTTAGAATTATCATGTTATGATTCAGAAAAAGTTTATTCAAATTGTAATTTTGCTCTACAGACTAAAAACTATTTAAAAAATGTTTTTATTAATTATTAATAAAAATAACCTTACCGTTTGCGAACACTGAGCAGCACCAATAAACCATCAACACCCTGAAACACCTCATCTTATAATGCGTTATACGATCCTGAAGCTCCGACTGATCTAAACACGACACGCTCAGAGCAGTAATGAACAGATTTCTCACATGACTTCCTGAAAACGCTTTAAAACAACTAACTAACCACACACCCCTCCCGTAGGAGACTTGTTAACTTGTAACTTCCTACAAATGGAGTGTTAAAAAACAAACAAAAAGAAACTAACAAATGAATGCAGCTCATCTTAAATATTATTTAAGGCTAAGAAAGATAAACTAAGCAAAAAAAAGAAACGTCCTCTGACTTTCAACTGTTTTTACTTTCAGTAAACTTAATGTGTAAATATTTGTATGAACACTAAAAGAGTCAACACCATAAGACATAAACTAAAAATGTTTCACAATGTGTCCCTGAATGAAGGGAGGCTCAAAATCAGTCAGTACCAGTCAGTATCTGTTGTGGCCACCAGCTGCTTGAAGTACTGCAGTGCATCTCCTCCTCATGGACTGGATCAGATTTGTCAGTTCTTGCTGTGAGATGGAGGGATTGTGTGTTCCTGGTGTGACTCGGGCAGTTGTTGTGGCCATCCTGTACTTGTCACGCAGGTGTGATATTCGGATGTACCCATCCTGTGCAGGTGTTGTTACACGTGGTCTTCCACTGCGAGGATGATCAGTTGTCCTTCCTGTCTCCCTGTAGCGCCGTCTTAGGCGTCTCACAGTGCGGACATGGCGATTTATTGCCCTATAGCCACATCAGCAGTCCTCATGCCTCCCTGCAGCATGCCTAATACACGTTCATGCAGATGAGCAGCGACCCTGGGCATCTTTCTTTGGGTGTTTTTCACAGTTGGTAGACGAGTCTCTTTAGTGTCCTGCGTTTTTACAACTGTGACTTTAAATACCTACTTTCTGTAAGCTGTTAAGGTCTTAACGACCATTCCACAGGTGCATGTTAATTAATTGATTATGGTTAATTGAACATGCAGGGAGAACATTGTTTAAACCCTTTACAATGAAGATCTGTAAAGTTATTTGGATTTTTACAACATAATTGTTGAAATACACAGTCCTGAAAAAGGGGCGTTTTTTTTTTTTTTTGCTGAGTTTACTTGTTATATGATTTATGGTAAAGTAATGAAATGTACAGATTAGAAACGACTGAGCCTTGTGGGATCCACATGTGACAACCTTAAACTGCTTTTATACTCTCATTAATAATGTTTTTATACATCATTTTACAGCAATACATTTAAACCAGGCACATTAAACTTGATCACAACACAGAAAATTAGAGCGTAAAATGAAGGATATAATATCGGAAACCTCCAGTTCAAAAAAGGCGGAATATTTATAGAAATTGGCAATTAAACCAAAAAGGATCTGTAAAGTATCTCCATCTTGAACTACTACAACGATCTCATTACATGTTTATTTACAGAGTGTATTTAACTCAATTCTGGTAACAACAACTATCAATTGGAGTGCCAAAAAAAAAATATTTTTCTGCGTTAATGTTGCCCTCATATGCAGTTTGCCATGGGCACTGGTATACCCCTATACCATGACTGATGCTGGCTTTCGAACCCAACATTGATAAAAGCTTAGATGGTCCTTTTCCTCTTTGACCGAGAGAGCATGATGGCTGTTGTTTCCAGACGCTATTTAAAATGTTGACTCATTGGACCGCAAAACATGTTTCCAGTGTTCCACTGTCCATCTCAGATGAGACAAAGCCCTGTGATGTCTTTGATGCCTCTGGACAGTATTAATGTATAACCTCATAAAGCCTTAGGCTGCATTTGTTACTGCAGCGACAAATTAATGGACAAAGATTTACACATCATGATGTTCATCACACGACATGATGTCCGAGATCACACACACTCTGAAGCGGTTCAGAAGCCCTTTACACATTGAGATTTGACGGGCTGCCTTAGAATTTCCTGACGATATCATACAAGAACATTTATAAATGTTATCCTGAAAATGTTGGATAATTTGCTGGTGCATCTGTTGGTAAATTGATGAGCCTCGTCCAAGCCTTGCTCTAGAAGGACTAAACCTTTCATTGAAACTTTGTGTATGCCAACTTTTTAGGAGGAAGTTGCAGCCACCAGATTTAACTGTTTGATTATAACTAACAATTAAATTTAAATAACTAAATAAGGTGCTGTTTTTCAATATAGTACAAGGTGAGCAGACTTGGACATGGTGACAGATGACTCCTTTTTGTTTTTCTTGCTAATTTTCATTCTGTCCCAACTTTTTTTGGAATTGGGGTTGTATACAGTAAGGTAATACCTGTTACTAAGCAACTAATCACGCAAAACTAGTCATTTTAAATGTTTTTACAGTCACATTTTGTAATGTTTTTCGATATATACATAGACATTAGAAACATGCACCCACCATAAGACAAATCCCTCCAAAATAAAAGTCAAAGGAGACAGGAGGTAAATTTTCAGAAAGGTGGAGCGCTAATCCACTTTATTGATTGGTCTGAAAATTTTGTAATTGGCTACTTAAGAGACATTTGTGCGATACAAACATTGCTTTCCAACAACATGGGATACACGGGTTATTTCAAGTCTCAATTCCAAAAGGACAAAAGGAAAAAAAAAAAAAAAAGTTACCACTGCATGGTGTTGGACTTAAAAAATAGACTAACTGATGCAAATGAGCGACTTTCTTTTTCTTAAGATTCAAGTTTCACCACCGTTTTTTTTTTGTCTTTTTTTTTTGTCAATGCCATGTAAACACTTTGCATCCCATTAAAAAGGATGAATAACAACAATGTTGAGAATGATGGAACGAAATCTCAACATGAGCTCTAGGGCTTTTATTTTTTTCATATTTCAGAAGTGAAATTAATTAAATATAACAAAATAAAAAATAAAACCGACAGGTTTTAGTTACTTGAGCAAAGCGAAAGAAAAGAAAAGAAACAAATTGCACTACGGATTGAAACTTTTTAGGGTCTTGCCATAGAAAATACAGCTATACTTGTGCAGATAACTGAAACTGAGCTTATTGTCTGTTACATCATGGTGATTTATAGGTGAAAGCCACCACTACAAAGCAGCAACTCGAACAGCCTTACTGTACCATAGACTAGAGCGAAGATTAAGTGTCAAGACGAGACAGGAAACGGTGGCAAGGTTTCAAAAAAAAAAAAAAAAAAAATGTGTTAAGAGGATTATTGCAAAATTGTGAATAAGGCTGAAGAGTCCAAACCTCTGCAGAAGCTCCAATAACTTAGATACAGGTAGTACGCATGTCAAAAGTTAGTAAGCCAAAAACAAAAAGTGCAACAGTGGTGCAGAGTTGTGACAAACAGAAGCTTGTTCCCCCCCCCCCTTTTTTTTTCCTCTTCTTTTTCTCCGGGTAGATAGGATCAGCATTTACTTCAGCATCGTAAAAAAAAAAAAAAAAAAAAATACATGAAAGAAGAGAAAGAGGAAGATCACAGTTTGATTTCTCCTTCAAGTGAAGGGAACCAAGAACCTCTCCAAAGTTCCTCTGGTGTTCCTCTGGCAGAGAGATAAAGGAGAAAGAACAGCAGAACATCGAGCACTTGCTAGCGACCACACGGAGCCACACTCTGAAGCGGACACCAGAACCATGGCCGGTTTCCTCTCTCACAACTAGAGGTTCACCACAGAACGACAAAAAAACAAACAAAAAAGAAATATTCAATATATTTAGGAAGGGGGGGGGGGGGGGGACGGACGGACAAAAAGACAAAACATTCAGCTCGTATTTCTTCTTTCACTGAAGAATCGTTTGGCTCTGACACCAGTGTTCTCAACTTGTTCATATGAACTCAAATCATGCACTCTGTGTAACAGGTTCAATGCTCTTTTATAGAATCTGTGGTGACCCTGGTGCCTCCAGTGCTACGGAGACATGCTGTGTGATTTATACGCTCTCTTCCTTGGTGCTTCAGCTCTTATCGGTTCAAGATCACGCCGCGTCCTGCCGTCAGAGGCTCGGGAAACGATTCCAGACTTTTCACATTGAGACCAAGAACTTTCTCTATATTCTTAAACCAGCAGGGATCTCATTTAAAAAGTAATAATAAAACACACACAAAAAAGTCTGAGAAAAAAAAAAAAAAAAAAAAAAACATTTCACACTGCAAAAGGTTACTCTATTTACATACATTTTTCTTTTTTTTTTTTTGTTGTTTTTTGTTTTTTTGAAGACAAACTATTTCTTTACAGAAATTTAACAAGTGTGAAGTCTTAATATTTCAAGTTCTTCATCCTCTTTTCTTTTCGACTTTTTGTGTTTGCTCATTCACAGACAAGCGCAATAAAGCTTCTGTGCACGGTTTCTTTTACGGTTTCTGGAACGACCAGGCCGTAGCTCTCTCGCAACGCTTTCTACAAGCACAAGAGGAAATGAAAGCACCAGAAGCTCCCCCTCCCCCCCAGGCAATCCCTACTCAAAAGTTAGCACTGAGCGGGATGTGTATTAGCTGGGCCGCCCTGACAGGGACACTCGGTGTTCTCGGTGACCCAGGGGACCGGGGAAGGGAGGGGTCGGAGGGAGGCCGAAAGGGTCGGGATTCGAGGACCGGCTCAGTCGTCACTGTCCGAGAGGGTTTCGTACTGCTCCGAGAGCAGCGGCGGTTCCCTCTCCCAGACACGAGTCGGCGCGCCGGCTCCTCCCCCTGGCTGCTGCTGGGACTGCATGGAGGGAGAGGGGCAGGCCATGGAGGTGGGAGGTGTGCTGCTCAACATGCGCATGGTCAGAGGGTTGTACGGGAACTGCATTGGACCTGGAGGACAGAGAGACACAGGCGGTTCAGTCAGGTTTTATCGAACACCTTGCAAAAACAGCAGAAAACTGCTTCAGTTGCTTATGTTCATGAAGAGAACTCGCCTGTAGATGAGGGCCGGTCTTCCCAAGCCCAGCTGGGAGCCTGCCTGTGATACTCTCCTTCAGAATGTACAGAGGAGACAGAAGAGGGTCGCTCCCCGCCTGCGTATCCCTGGCCCGGGTTGGGCGACTTGGATTTCCTGCTGCTGGCTTTGCTCTGGAGCTTCTGCTTCGCTGTTTTAGGAAAAGAGATGCATGAACATGTACATAGTATTACACAATAACTGTTAAGAATTTGTGCACATAAAAAAAAAGAAATAGTTCTGTTTAAATATTAAGGCAGTCATGATTTACGGAGTATTTAAGTCAAAACAGGGCTCGTGATGAAATTTCTTGTGAATGAAGGCATAAAACAGATAACTTGTGGCCGAAGAGATGCATCTGTGTGTGGGAACTGTACACACAATACTTCAACACCACTTGTGTCTTACAGGAACTCAGCAAGGAGTTATTATTGCCACATCTGCCGTATAATCCGGACCTCTCTCAAAGACATTTCTACATGTTTGGGGCATCAAAGGAGTTCCTGGGAGGCCAGCGTTTCAGACATGACGCAGGCAGTATGATCATGTCTCTGGCGTACTGAGGAAATGTTCATGGGATCCGAGCGCTGGGATAAGTGCATTACTGTAGCAGGGGAGTATACAGAGACATAAAGGGAGAGTTTTTACGCTCATAAAAGTCCTGTTTTGACTCGAATGGATGAGAATTCAAGGGTTTGTCTAAGTGACTAAATGAACTATTTTAATCTGGCATGTGATGCACACAAAGTTTACACATAGAATTCTTTTAAAATGTAGTTTCATTGTTTAACGCCAACTTGCAACATGAAACTTTAGATTCAATGTGAGGTTTTCCGTTTCATACAGACATTCAAAAAAATATTAATAAAAAAATACTTTACACTTGGTTATAGACTCGAGTGAGCAAGCAGGATTAACATGACTCTTAAAAAGGACTGGAAGTGTATACACTGTGTTCCAAATTATTATGTAAATTGGATGCAAGTGTCGAACATTAAATGTTTAGTTTTTAAATTAAACTCATGGATGGTGTTGTGTTTCAGGGCTCTTTGGATCACTGAAATGAATCTCAGACACGTGTGATAATTAGTTTGTCAGATAAGCCCAATTAAAGGAAAAGTACTGAAGAAGGTTGTTCCACATTATTAAGCAGGCGACAGGTTTCAAGCGAAAGAAAGAAAAAGGATCTCTGCTGCCGAAAAAAGCATAAAATTGGACAAGGTATAAAAACATTAGATATTTCACGAAAACTTAAACGTGATCATCGTACTGTGAAGACATTCGTGGCTGATTCAGCGCACAGACAGGTTCGTGCAGATGAAGGCAGAATGAAGGAGGTTTCTGCAAGACAAATCCATCAGATTAAGAGAGCAGCTGCTGAAATGCCATTACAAAGCAGCAAACAGGTATTTGAAGCTGCTGGTGCCTCTGGAGTCCCGCGAACCTCAAGGTGTAGGATCCTTTTAAGGCTTGCAGTTGTGCATAAACCTACTATTCGGCCACCCTTAACCAATGCTCACAAGCAGAAACGGTTGCAGTGGGCCCAGGCATACATGAAGACTAATTTTAAAACGGTTTTGTTTACTGATGAGTGTCGTGCAACCCTGGATGGTCCAGATGGATGGAGTAGTGGATGGTTGGTGGGTGGCCATCATGTCCCAACAAGGCTGCGACGTCAACAAGGAGGTGCCGGAGTCATGTTTTGGGCCAGAATCATGGGGAGAGAGCTGGTAGGCCCCTGTAGGGTCCCTGAAGGTGTGAAAATGACTTTTGCAAAGTATATTGACTGACCACTTTCTTCCATGGTACAAAAAGAAGAACTGTGCCTTCCGTAGCAAAATCATCTTCATGCACCACAATGCACCATCACATGCTGCAAAGAATACCTCTGTCTCATTGGCTGCTATGGGAATAAAAGATGAGAAACTCATGGTGTGGCCACCATCATCCCCTGACCTCAACCCCATTTTGGAGAATCCTCAAAAGATCTATGAGGGTGGGAGGCAGTTTGATTGAAAACAGCAGCTCTGGGAGGCTATTCTGACATCATGCAACGAAATTCAAGCAGAAACTGTCCAAAAACTCACAAGTTCAATGGATGAAATGGAAGAATTGTGAAGGTGATATCAAAGAAGGGGTCCTATGTTAAGATGTAACATACCCTGACAGAATGTTTTTGATTGAAATAGTTTTTGATTTCAGTAAATATGTCCTCCTAAAGCTGCAAATTCAACAAAAGCCCATTTTCAGTTCTTTACAACCTATAAAATGTTTTAACTCCGTTGTGCACAATAATTTGGAACAGTGCATTTTCAGTTTTTTATTTTTCAAATAAATATCATTAGGAGGTTTGTTCAATAAAAATCTAATTATACCCTAATAGTTGATGACTAGAAAATTATACTGACTGTCAGTTGCATTTACTAATTATGAAAATCAGAGAAAGATATTTGCGTAATAATTTGGAACGCAGTGTATGTACATGACATGATGAAATGGTGCGCGTGTGTATGTGTGTGTGTGTGTGTGTGTGCGTGCGTGTGTGTGTATGTGTGTGTGTGTGCATTTTCCTTACAATATCTACCTGTGCTGGGAGACGGATTAGCCTCCTGTCGCCCCTCAGAGTTATTTCCTGCTGCTGAAGCCACAGACTGAGCTTGCTGTGTCTGCTCATCCTGTCTATCGTCTACGCTCCCCATCAGAGCCTTACGGATGATGTCCTCTAGACCGAGGTTGCTGGCTGGGTCACTGTAAGAGTGGTTCCGAAGGTTCACATTACCTGGGAAGGGTGAGAGGAAAAGCATTCAGATATAATACACGGCTCTCGATATCAGTCTTTCAGCAGTTATATTGACACGTATAAACAATTATAAAACATCTAAGTCAGTACCATAACGGACGGAAATAGTTAAGCAGTTATTGTGATATTGATGCCAAGGGAGACTATAAGGGAGACTTATGGAAACAAGAAAGAAAATAGCTTTAAAGAAAGTACATAGCTCACATACCATGAAGAAAAAAACAGAAGTAAAACAAAGTGATTATTATTAATGTCCTCTGTATGGAGTCACGGGGGACCAAGTTCAAGTTTAATTTATTTGTATAGCACATTTACAACAGCCGTCATGCTGACCAAAGTGCTTCACATAAAAACATACTCATAAAACACACAATAAAACACAAATAGCACACCTAGCGGAATTAAAATGCTAATGAAAACAAATAGGTTTTGAGCAAGGACTTAAAAGCGGATAGAGAAGGTGCCAGTCTGATCTCTAAAGGCAAAGTATTCCAAAGTTGAGGTCCTGCTACCGCAAACGCCCGTGCCCCTCTGCGCTTGAGCCTCACGCGTGGGACTACTAATAAAGCCTGATCACAAGAGCTTAGTGTTCTGGAAGGAGAATAAGGGTGAAGAAGATCGGAGAGGTAAACTGGTGCTAGGTTGTGTAATGATTTATACACAAACAAGAGGATTTTAAAATTAATTCTCTGAGAGACTGGCAGCCAGTGTAGGTCTTTCAGAATCGGAGTGATGTGATCATGTTTACGACTTTTACGAAGGAATCTTGCTGCTGCATTTTGGACAAGCTGTAAGCGAGCAATTTGAGATTTGGAGATACCGCAATATAATGAATTGCAGTAATCCAGACGAGCCGTAATGAATGCATGAACCGCCATTTCTAGAGTTTTGGGGGTGAGGAAGTGTTTCATTTTGGCGAGTAGTCGAAGCTGATAAAAACTGGATCCAATAACGGTGGCGATATGTTTATCAAATTTTAGATGCTGGTCAATGAGAACACCAAGGTTACGCACCTGTGATGATCTGGAGACAGATAAGCTGTCCAGATCAGGGCTGAAACTCTGAGAGTTCTCATTAGGACCAAAAACAATTTCGTTTGATCGAAGAGTGGTCGATAGTATCAAAAGCCGCCGACAGATCCAGGAGAATCAATTATGTCTCCAGAGTCAGTGGAGACATAAATATCATTTAGCACTCTCAGAAGGGCGGACTCTGTACTATGAGCAGACTTAAAACCAGATTGAACCACCTCGTGAATACCCATGTTAGTCACAAAACATTGTAGTTGGTCCAGCACAATTTTCTCCAAAACCTTAGAAACAAAAGGCAAGACTGAGATAGGCCGAAAATTCTTTTGGCAGAGGAATCCAGTGAAGGCTTCTTGAGCAGAGGAGTAACAGTAGCTACCTTAAGATTGGCCTGAACACAGCCCGTTTGAAGACATTTGTTGATAAAGGATACCAAGCCTGGCCCAATCGAATCCAGAATTGAACTAAGGAATCTTGGGTGGATATCGTTAGGGCAAGAAGAGGGTTTAAGCCTGTCAATGACTGCTTCAAAATCTGGACATTGATGGGTTCAAAAACCTCCCAAAACGTACGGACAGAAGGCATGGTAGGTGAGTCCTTTAATGTTAAGGTAGGGAAAATGCCAAGTTTTAGGGTTTTAACTTTGTCGTTAAAGAATCTCAAGAAGCCTTCGCAAACAGCATCAGAAGCGACAGACCAAGGCACAAGACAGTGTACACCCTGGAGTACATGCACTCACATTCATACACTATGGGTAAATTTGGAACCATCAGATGTTTTACAAAGTATGTGTTTGGTCTGTGGAAAGCAGCTAGAGCGCCCGGGGGAAAAAAAAAGGCAAACCTCTTACACACAGACCGAAGGCGAAATTCGAACACACAACCCTGGAGGTGTGAGGTCACAGTGCTAACCACTAGTCCATAGTGTCGGCTTAACTAATACATGAACCATGTACACCAAGGTCCATAAATCTTGGAACAACACCTTTTCCCTTTTTAAATAATAATAATTTTTTTTTTAGATTTAGTCTCTGTACACCACCACACTGATTTTAAAATTAAACACTCAAGTAGTAAAGTAAGTCATTTCCACTTTAATTCACGCAAGTGAAATTTGCTGACAAGTTAATCATTCAGCCATTTTCATACACGGACCCCATTTTGTATATAAATAATAACAAATCTAACATAAGTAACTACAAAGAAAAGGATAGTCTTTAATACTTAGATAAAAATACTTTGCCAATGTCTTCCTGAAGCCCGCAACCTATGGAAATGACCAAATGCTGAGTTTCCTTCCTTGAGAGCAGGTGACTGACTTGGCCAGCGAAGAATACCATTTACTCTTGTTTAGCTTGCAGGTTAAATCCCTTTTTTAAAGAACATCATATCTGGTACTCTCAATGTTACTGCTCTCTCTCGCTCTGGGTTTTTTTTCTGCCTAATGATGTAATCCATGACTTGAATAAACACCTGTTTGGACATAATGTTGAGAACCACCTCAATTTACCTTTCATCTGATGATTAATCATGATGAAGTAACAAGGGCCACACCTCGACATGCACCTGCTTTTCCATTTGTTCCATTATTTATGAACACCCGAAAAAGGTGAAGGGGTGACAATGGCTGTAATTCCTGAATGGTTAACGCTACATTAAAAAAAAATAAATCAAAGATCTTGAATTACAGCGGAAAATCGCAGCTTCGCTGACATTCTGAGTGTTTCATTTCAAATTCAGTGTGATGATCTACAGGGGGACAATTGACAAAATATAAAAAAACAAAAAAAAAACCCCCCTTGTTCCATAATTTATGGATCTGACTGTATATTATTTGAGTTGGTCTACCAATAGAGAAAAATACCCACTTGAGGTTGTTACTGCTGGTAAATTAAAGATCTCTGTGCCTGGCTGTGTGTTACCTGAAAAATAAAAAGAGACAAATGTTAAGGATTTTTAAACAATCTCTTGAGAAATTTTTACAATTTCTACAGCAAATCTCTGCGATTTGCTCTGGAGTAATCAAATGTACACCAAGTTTTTCTTCCAAATTTAATCAAAATCAGCCAGCAGGGGGCAGATGGTTAAAAAATAAAAAATAAAAACTTTAACTATAGGTTTTGCATTTCTGCTAATGTTACAACTATTATAACACATATATATATATAATACATAACCTTCACAGTCTTGATCATAATCATGCTTAGATGATAAAGTATAGTAAAATACAGTGCATATTTATTTTTAACACATTTAAGTGAAAACCAAACTATCCTGCTCAACTTCGCTTTATCTTTCTGGTACAATTTTAACATGGATTTAAAAACCATGTTGGGTCGGATTCAAAAACATGTAAAATGTAAAATAACGATCATGTCTTGGCTAATCAAAAAAATTAAGGCATGAGGAGAAAAATACTGCTGAAACAGGCTCAGAGGTGAGCTAAACTCTGATGATGAACGGTCCTTACCAACTTCAGACTTGCGGAAGATCTCCTGTTTCTTGGACATCACCATGGGGGACGTGCTCTCGAGCTTGGTGAAGAAAGCAGGCAGGTAGTTGCCGCTGCCTGGGGAGCGCGAGTCCGTTCTGACTCCGGAGAAAGGGCAGAGAGGGATGCAGGTTAAAACAGGTTGTCAGATCGAAACAGGAGTGTGGGGGATGTTTGAGAACGAGCCAAGTTTCCACTAAAAATGCCAGGCAGGCGTGATGGGGACGGGGTTACAGTGCTGTGATTAGTTTCTACATGTAGCATATCCTTCTCCAATCACTTCCTGTATGTCTCAAACTGTATGTAACTTTAAAGGCTAAAAAAATAAAAAATATTAAAAAAAGGCTAGGTGTTAATGTACTGATCGGCTCTGAATCAATTATTAAAGAGAATAATTAAATACAAACGTTGCAGTGGTTTAGCAGTATTTCGATTGTGATCTTTATAGTGGCGTGCAGGCTTACTGTACCTCTGCTCTGAAAGATCCTGGTCTCGCCTCTGGCCCTGAAGCAGACTGTTCTCTTGTTTCTCCAGCCCCGAGTAGTTTTGTGGTGGGGAGATGGGCTCATAACTCTCAGCGGCCCGGCCACGTTCAGGGGATTTACCTGGCCTGTGTGACACATGGCAAAAGATTTCTACCAATTTTTCTTCTGAACCACACTGGAGTTGATGGTACATGCACACTAAATAAATCAATAGGGCATGAATGCTCATCACCTCCCTTATTAAAAGCACTGAAGTCACACAGTGGAGACCGCTACATGCCACTAAAGCAGTACCTGGATCTGGATTTCTCCAAGGCGGTCTCGGGGGACACCCGGCTGGCTGGTTTCTGATGGTGGCCGGGGTTGATGGGATTCTCCGGACTGTATCGGTTTGCCACCTTGGAGCGAGAGCTGCTGCCTAATACTCCGGAGTTTTGGAATGTAGAGGAGATTGAGGAAGAGGCGGAAGAAGAGCTGGAGGAAGAAGGAGGGTCCTGATTCTTGGCAAAGTCCTGGGTTATGATGTGCTGCAAGGCAGATTTATTTTTTATTTTAATAATAAAAAAAAATAAATGAAAGTGTGCAAGAATGTCTGAGACATCATGGGTAAGTTTTTCCGGTTACCGAGATGTGGTCAGCCAGGGTCATGACCCGGTGGGTCTGTTGAGGTGGAGGCGGAGCTGCCGGAGGGCCCGATTCCACCTGCTGCCTGTAGCGAGCGATATCGAATCCTCTAACGGGGCCTGTGATGGGCAGAGAGAGAGAGAGACTTAAGTTTTCCATCTAATCTGTCTAAATGATATGGTGCCTGTAATATATTATCCTGCTTATGGAGCCAGTTGTGCATAGCAGCTCCTTGAAAATATTTGCCTAAGAGCAGTAAATAAATACGGACAATCAGTTTATTCTTTGTCTGGATGTCCATAACTTCACCTATAAGAAATTTAACATGGGTATGTCCAAAACACCGTCAGGCATCATTCTGTATTGTACATGTAATGTCTAAAATCTATGATTATATTTTCACCTGGGGCCGGCTGAGAGCTCTTCTCCGAGGAAAAGGACCGCTCGTTCTTCTCCTCTCTGTGTGCCGGGGAACTTGCCGGGCTGATCACTTCGATGGCTCCACTGCTCTGTCCATCGTAACGGCTCGAAGACACTATGCACCGGCACATGCACAGGGTTAAAACTTTATAATCCGGCATACGAGAGTCAACTGAATGTTAAATCTAAATAAAAAAAAAAACTTCCATCTCGTCCTGTAAAGAATCCTAAAGTCTGACAAACACGGAATACGGATACATTTTTCTTCATATGAATAAAATCATCATCAATATCATTTGCATTTAAGTTTTGCACCACATTCACATACTACAGAAAAGGTCCAGGATGTACAACAGATTGAATGAGTGACTTACGGCTTCCCGAGGAGTCCGAGCTCTGGGAGCCCCTCTCGCGCGAGTCTTTTTCCGACGCGATCTGCCGGGTGATGATGACGTCGATGAAGCTGGCCGCGGTGATGGTGGTCTTGCCGAGCGTGCGCAGCTCTTCCTCTATGCGAGACTTGGTTGGAGGCGGTTTATCTTTACCGCTCGTCGCGCCTCCGTCTGGGTATACAGGAAGTGGTGCTTTCCCGGCAGGAAGTGACATGGCTCGAGAGGGGCTGACCTCGTCGTCACGGGCACCGACGCCCTCGTGTTTACTCTCTTTGACTTTGGCGACATCCATCTGGGGCGCGGAAGCAGCGGCGTCCACCAGTGCAGCCAGTGCGTCTGCCGCCGTGTTGTAGCGGGACGAAGTCTGTGCTGTGGCTGCTGCGGGGGGCATCTGCCTGCTCGGGGGTCGAAAAACACCATACAGTATAAATTTGGTGCTTTAAAAAAAAAATATATATATATATATTTTTTTTTTTTAAGTGTGTCTGTGTGTAATGTGGAGCGTACATCAGAGGCGTGATGACACTCTTCGTGCCCTGGAAGATGCTGGGCCTCTGCTGGACTACACTCTCCTGGGACCTCATCGAGGGGGACGGGGAACGTAGGAAACCACGGCTACCGGGCCTGCCAGGCTGCTCTTGAGCTGACAGACACACACACAGGAAAATATTTCGACCACTCGGAAAAAGGAACTGCGTGATGAAATCTAACGTGTGGTCTGTCAGACATGACGCTACCAATGAACATGAAGCTGTTTGGCCTCACCTGATGTACGGATGTACTCGCTAGCGGCTGCCATACGCTCGCGCTCACGTTCCCGCTCCCTCTCTCGTTCCCGCTCTCTCTCTCGTTCCTTCTCCCTCTCTTTCTCCCGCTCTCTGTGTTCACGATCCCGCTCCCTTTCCCGTTCTCTTTCCCTCTCTCTCTCCCTCTCCATGCTGGCTGCGAGATGTGCAGAGTGTCCTGTGAGATAGACACACACACACACAAACAAACACGCGCACACACACAAAAAAGGAACATAGGACAGAAAACCATAAGCATTTTAGAGTCCTTTAGCATTTTACTGAAATGAAAAAACAAGCGTTTCCTTGCTGTTAAGCCAAGCTGGGGAAAGTTGACAATGTCATAGCATCGATTAAGGCACAAAGTAGATCACAAGACACTGCTGAAATGCAAGATGAAAAGCAGGAGCCCTTGTGAGAGAGGCATTTAGCAGCTAGAAAGCAATTGGAGGGTTATTTCCTTCACTTTAAATGACTTTACATATGGATTACTTCAGATTGTACTACATATAAAATATTCCTTAACCAATTTAAACGTCGGTTTATTTAGTTCAAATGGCCCACAAACATTTCACGATGTCTCGGGATTCCGGCGTCCGATCACAATTTATTCTCAGAAACTAAATTCTACCACTCGCGAATGTGTGTGTCACTAACTATAGCTACTCTTACTGCACAGGTTCTGAGAGAAAATTTTCACGTCCCACATCATCCCCAAAAATGTAGCAAAGCTCAATTTACTTACCTCTGCGCTACTCAGAAATACTGATAAAGTCTTAAAGTTATAATGCAAATATAATCTGAGTCAACTTTATATATGAATAAAAACTCAAGTTCTAGGCCTACATCTAAAAAAAAAAAAAAAATCTCTCTCTCTCTCTCTCATATATATATATATATATATATATATATATATATATATATATATATATATATATCTCAGAAGGAAATAATTTGCAAAATGCTAAAATGTGGTTACAATTCAATGCAAGATGAAAAGTTTCGGCAAACCTCGGGGAAAAACAAACAAACAAACAAAAACAAATGGAGTTTTTTCCCCCCACTTAATTAGAAGGTTATGTCAGTGTTCTGAAGGCACGGAAGAACATTTCAAGCTGTTAGATTAGACTTCATAGGAAACAAAACTTTTTTTTAAGTGGAATGAATTCTGCAAAACAGCTGAGAAACAGAGAGAGAGAGAGAGAGAGAGAGAGAGAGAGAGAGAGAGAGAGAGAGAGAGAGAGAGAGAGAGAGAGAGAGAGAGAAGCGGAAATCACTGTGACGATAAACCTCATTAAGTGAGCATCTCACTATTGCCAGAAACCAGCTGAGGAAGCCACATGAAACCCTCAGACCATCAATACCACAATTTTCTCACAGAGAAAGTACTGAAACCTACAGAAAGACTGAAACTACAAAAGCACAACTTACACCCATCCAAATCACAAATAATTACAATTTGAGTCTAGTGTGGTTGTTAGTGGTGAAGATACAGGTTGTTTTACTACCACACGGACGTCCTAATAAAGCCATTCTGTCCATTTCGATCTGTTCTGTACACCAAACATCAGAGCTTAGCCTTCCTCAAAAGTGCTCAAAACACTTACAATAACATACAGTTTGGCAAAATGATCCAACAACCAAGCCTGTTTTAGAATAAAGCATATTTTGTAGATATTTTTGAAGATATCATGTAATTTACATTGGCAAAACACTACACTGTTGCGCATCAGTTGTTTACCCAGCAGTCTGGGAGCTGTGGCGTGCTGGCATCACATGGTATGAGAGAGGATTGTACAGAATATCTCTAGGTCAGGAAAAGATCAAAATTCAAAATGTAAAACGCGGTTTCTACTAAGCACATCACTTAAACTAAAACAAAAAAGCGGAATCATCCCGTCAATATTTTTATCTGTTAAGAAAAAAAATGTCGTCTTTATCGTCTCAAGCCCATTACAAGTTTTTCCACAACTGGACAATTAACAGACGGTTAATTACACTTTAGTTGCAACTGTAACAACTTAATACGGGTATTGTTCATGTTCTGGATGAAATTGGATTCATTATTATTATTATTATTATTATTATTATTATTTTTGGGTTCGATTCCCAGCCACTGGATGCAGTGCCGGTCCCAAGCCTGGATAAAATGGAAAAGGATCCGGCGTAAAACCTGTGCCAAATATTTGTGCTGATCCAACGGGTCTGCTGTGGCGACCCCTCGGTGGGAGCAGCCGAAAGACTAACATTATTATTTATTTTTATTTTATTATGTCTGGCTGTTTAACTAGACCCTAGTTTTTTCAGATTTCTGATGCCAAGACACATCACAACGACTTAATTCTAAAAAGGTTTTTATGCTGTTTTGTGGAAACCCACATATGCGATTCTTACAAGTGTCCAATTTTAACCTGTATAGCCACCACTAACTTAACCACAGTCACGTGGTGTAAGGAAAAAAAAACCCTTAGAGAGATGCTGCAGCCCCGCCCTAAAAAAATAAACACAAAAAAGAATTAAAATCACCTTATACCACTCAGTTATTATGAAGTGAGTAATCGACCAGGTGAAGTGTGAAGCTCGTTTTTCAGGAAGAGGTGCAGGTGAGCAGGAGCAGTCAGGAGGGGAAGAGCAGAAAAAACAGCAGATGGAAGGTGACCTAGGTGGTCAGGCGCTACAGACACAGCAGGGGATCTGAGGAAGGGACAGGGTTTGGGGGTCCTCACCTGGAGATATGGAGGCTGGGTTGAAAACCCTAGGAGGAAAAGGGGGTTGAGGTCCAGGGAGGTACGTGATGCGGTCCAAGCTAGGGGAACCTGTTCCCCCAGGGTGAGGCAACAGGATGGTGGGAGGCATCTGGGCTAGATCAATTATACCTTTTGCAGACAGAAGCAAAGGGACCAAAGGGTAAGCAACCACAACCAGGACTCACACTTCAGTTTGCACTCGAGAGCCAGAAGCTTCTACGAGCTTCTACTGTACTGCAGCTGGTGCACTAGGATCAGACTCTCAATTCGGAATGAAACAATGAACTACACTACACACACTGACTGATACCAGGTGAAGTTTTATATATTAGATATAAGGTTAGGGCTGAAAGCTGATCGGAACACATTAAATACCTCATTAAATCAAACACAAGTGCTGGTTAGTTAGTGGTTAGTTACGGTGCAGTGTGGAATAGTGGGTTATGTAAATGTATTTAAATTATTATTTATATAAATGCCTATATTATACTACACATTTTTTTTTGTGATTCATAACATTCAAAAGATTATAAAAGTATACAAATCAATGCCTTTTTGTTTTGTTTTCTGTACAAGGAGCAGCTTCAGCCCTGAATTAATTCACTGTTATTTCTTTTTCCTTCCTTTCGTCCTTAAGGTCATTTGCTTCTGATCGTCTGAAAAAGGTTGCCACTAGTTCACACGAGCACAACATCTACAGAAACTACAAAATCCTCCCAGTACACAGAGATATACCCACCCCCCCCCCAGCCCCCAACCGCCTCACCTCTGGCTCCAGCAGCGTATGGGATGGCGATCTGCTGCTCTCTGGGTGACAGGCCTCTGGCGACCTCGGCTCGAGGGATGACCTGCATTTGCTGCGAGGTGATGTAGTCATTCAGGATCGTCTGGCGCGTGTTCTCCATGGTGTACAGTTGGTATGTGTTGTGGTGGTAGCCGGTGGGGGACGGCTGTCGTGCGAACATGTACGGCGCTAAGGAGGAGAGCGACGGGGTTACAAATATAGAAACATAAGCAACATTGTCGAGCAGTGCAAGAAAAATAAAAAACAACATGATTAACTAGACAGGTAGATTTCCTGAAGAGAATTTTTCTGAAGAAAATGTGAGTGGTGCTTGCTGTGGCAAAAATCGGGCCTTTTAAAGGACAGTCTACAGGATAAGTTGCTGAGATGGTCAAAAGTGGTTGCTAAGGTGTGACTTGACAGTTTCACAATGACCATGAGAGACTGATTGGTCGCCTGAGTCAAATGAACCCACCCCCATGACAATGGGATCCACAGTTAAGTTAATTTTAAACGTTCCTACGGAAGTTACCATAGTAGAGAATGCAACTGTGAGCACTTCCTGTTTCCATCTTCACCATAATACATGTCAATAGTGCAACCTATACCCTCTAGTGGGTGTTTTTTTTTTTCCCCAAATGTGGTATATTTTACATTTCTACAAAATTCTTGCTCTGCGCAAGAACCCGTCCAAAGTTGGTCTCATCGTTTGGTCTGTGGGATTTTTTGGGTGCCACCACCCATAGAAAAGTCACAGGACCCCAATCCATAGGTCTCACGATTTGGCACCTCTTTCATGGGTCTATGACAAGTTTGTACAGAAGAAGCTGCAAGATAATACAAGTGATTATTTGCTTCACAAACACCACTAATTAAGAGAAAAAAGGCTGATTATATAAGGCTGATTGACCAGAAGGTAGTAGTGGTTTAGAGAAGACTCTGGGCTAGTGGTAGGAATGTTGTGATTTCAAACCTCACAACCATTAAGCCTGTAAGCTACACCACAAAGCCTTCAGTTATATCATGGCTGACCCTTTATACTCAACAACCTGGCATACACAAGGTAAAAAAAAGAAAAAAAGTTAACTTTGGCACATATGGCTGTTAAAATAAACGTGACTTTTTAGTCACCATTAGGATTATTTAAATAAAGATGTACAATACTTTTAAGAAAAAATTTTATAGTGGGGGAAAAAATTTTTTTTTTTCTGAAATGGCTCACTATCTCCGTTGCCCACTGGGGGTCGCAAAACACACATGTTGAGATCCACTGGTACATGAAATATCCTTCTGATAAATTTCATAAGTACAAGATAAATATAACCAGTTTTACAAAGAAAGCTGTCAAAGACAACGGAGAACCATCACAGTTATCAGTAATGTTAAGTTGTTGTACAAACGGCTTATTTACCAACAGTTTCTCTAAAAAAAGAATATTTTTTTTTGTTTATATATCATATAACACACCTGTCTGTCTATAACAGACTTTAATAGCAAGTAGCTATGGCCACATAGGCGTGTGTGTGTGTGTGAGAGAATTACCTGTGTGGAAGAGGTTAGGGTCCAAATGAGGGGGCAGGTGAGTTACACCTGACGGTACGGTACGGTACACCTGGTCGAAGGGGCTGTGAGAGGCCAGCGGCTCACCTCCGGATACAGGAGACTTGGCCGGGATGCTGTCTCTCTGGGTTGGGGTGAGCGTGGTCTTTCTCTCGTGGGACACCGGCTTCCCGGACGTTATGCCCCCTTCAAAAAAAAAAAAAAGGGGGGGGGGGGGCATCAGGAATCAGTGTGGTACTTTTATAGTGTTAATTCAGAGGAAAAATGCAGCAGATGGCCATTTGAAATGAGTCATGGATGGAGAAAATATGTGAAAAATGCATCAGCAAGAAGAGGCATTTAGATTCTGTGTGAAATGTAATATTGAGCAGCATTAACTGGGAAATTATGTATTAATGTAAAAGAAAAAAAAAAATCCTAAACAGCTCTAGCTCCTATCAAACAATATGTTTATAAATCAGGTTACTATTATATAACCCTATAATAATTTTTTTTTAAAGCATATTAAACCATTTGTAAGCATATTTTAACATATATTTATATACAACCATACTGGACACACAGTTAGCCAAATAAATAAAAAAAAACAAAAAAACCTGAGTAATGTGCACCTTTAAGGAGTTAAAAGAGAAAGAAAGATGGTTGTCGTACCCTCTTGTGCCCGCAGCAGGGGTGATCCTCTGGAAATGGAGCCGCCGGTGTAATTGGGGGTCCTGCGGGCATTGGCGTCCTCGTACATCCCTGGGCTGAGCTGAGCCTTGCTTGCCTCCTGTGTGGAGCGCAGCACTGAAGTCGAGCTGACGACTGACGCGTGTCGCATGCGCTCTTGTACTTTGGAGTCGTCCAGCTTCCCCGGGCTGGTGAGAAGTGACTTAACGTTGTGCTTGATGGCCGACTGGCTGGCGCCACCGCTCTCATACTTCAGAGGGATGCCCTGAAAGAAAAACATTTGCAAAAAGGCACCATTATGTAACTTTCTGGCTTACTCAACGAGAATGTGTTTTTGTATTTTTGTCTAACTAGATCCCGGATATAACCAGAGCCACTATGCCTTAGCAAAATGCCCTTAACCGCTTATAGATGCAGGTAGTCCTAACTCTTAATAATCTTTAAACGCTAAAATAATGGGAAGCTCATTTTCACTATATTACTAATTTTCCCTTGACTACTTTTTTTTTTTACTGCTAAAGACCTATTTTGTTAACACTGACACTCACTTGAGAAATAGATGCTTCCAAGACGGGGGTCTTGCGGCTGTCGGGTACTTCCTTGCGAGGGATCTCATGAATGGAGCGCCCCATCTCTTTAATGGTGTTCACGCCCTCGTAGGGCTTGCCTTTGGTGATTCCCCCGTCGTAGGAGCGGATTGGTGGACTTTCCCTCTTGATCTGTTTACCATACTTGGCCTCGTCAAAAGCGTCAGTGGAGGTTCGAGGTGTCCCTGTTGTACAAATTGTTTTAAATTTAATTCTGAAAACCTAAATTTTATCATATGTTCATTCGGCACAGGTTTATCTCTCCACAGACCTTGCATGATGGATCCTGAGAGGATGGACCTCTCCTTGGAGTCGGGGTGTGAGCCGTCTCTAGGCAGAGCCCTGCTAATCAGACCTAGGGGGGGAAAAAAAGACACAAAATGCACTTATTAATGTTAACCTGGAATTTTAATTCTGAAAGAGTTTCCCGTCTGTGTAACCATTACATCATTACCTTCAAAAGGCGTGGCCTCCCTTCCGGGATGTCCTCTGGCTCCCTCCATCATCTCGTATGTGCGTTTCAACTCGTGTCCCATCCTGGGGCTTCTAGTACCTTCTCTGGTGTTCTTAATGGCTGCGAACAGAAGAAAACCATTCCTTTATAATCAAATCAGATGTTTCAAGTGATTATTCCATTTAATTTTTTTTCCTGCTTATTTAATACTTTATTTTTTCCTCATCAAAAATAAATAAATAAATTCAGAACGAAATTCCCTCTGCACTTTTTAAAAGTTGATGGTTTCGTAAAGTGTCGTACCGTCGTACGACAGGATGTGACCACTCTTGCCCTCGTAGATGACGTGGCCTTTAGGCAGTGGCTCTCCTCGGCCCTTCTCTGGGCTGCTCAGGTCCTCGGCAGTCAGCTTGACCGGTATGCTGGACTGTGGAAGAGCTGGAGTGCCCTGCTCAGGGAAATGACAAAAACAATGGTAATTGTTTAAATATTTTAACATCTAGCACCAAGCCTGACCTCAGTTTATTAGTGAAACACACTATATATGCACAGTTCAAGTGAATTCAGATGAGTGAGACTTTAAGACGGGCCTGTTTTAACTCAATAAGAGTACGTACATGTGTGATGGATCCTGCTCTTAAGGAGAGTGCCTCGGGGCCTTTTCCAGTAGACGCTCTTGCCAGGTCCTGGATGGTAGGCATCGGCCCTCCTGCGGGGAAAGACGCAAAAATTAATTTAGGACCTGGCTGATCCATTAGTGCCACATATGGAGTTTAATCATTTCATGACGTAATGCGTAGGAAGCTTCCTTAAATATGCATTAGCAGCCACAAGGCATGAATTCTGTACGAAAGAGGACAAGTAGGATGTAAAGAAGGGCTTCTTTTTAAACAAAATACTACACAGTACAGTACATGATTTAAATGCAATGGTAGTGTCCTGCAGGAATATGAATGAATATTTTATGCTCGTCTTGCGTGCGTGTGTGTGTGTGTGTGTGTGTCTCACCTCGGACTATTCCTTCATACTGCGCCCTGGAGAGAAGCCCTTCAGCCTGAGCACTTTGCCCACGGGGTGAACATTCCTCCTGCTTTATATAGGACACTGATGAGGGAAAAAAAAAAAAAAAAAAAAAAAAAAGCCAACCCAGTTATTTTACACCTGATTTGTACAAAACACTGAATTCCTCTCTGTATATACTGTAATTGCATGACTTGCACTATGTAATTATTAATTTATTAATAATTAATGAGGGCTATATTAATATAATGTGCCTTAAACGAAACATTTTAATAGGGGTGATTATGGTTGAAATATGTGGTACAAAAATATGAGAAATAAAAATAGTTTTGTCATTTTTACAAACGACTAAAAAAACAAACAAAAAAAAAACCTTATGGAGGTCAATTCTTATTATTATCATCATTATTTTAAATGGTATTAATTGCTTTTCAATAATCGACCGGTCCAAAACTAAAGAATTCAAGGAGCTCCAGCCCATGAGCTCTTACAGGGTTCGTACACATTTTTTCCATGACTTTTCCATGACTTAAAAGGTAAATATTCATGACTTAATAAACAGTAGTTCTGAGGCACTCAAGTTTAAAAAGCCTTTATTTAAACTTGGCTATCCTCGCAATGCTGTTAAATATCTCCACTTTCACTGGAAATAGAGGATCAGCACATCGCATCTTCACCTCATCATACAGTACAACTTCACTTTTGGATTTCATCAAATAACGTGACATATAATCGTTGCTTTGATACACTAGCCAAAGTCAGTTTCTTAAAATAAGGAGCCAGTCCAAAATCACACATATATGAGCCAGGGCTTGACATTAACTTTTTTGCAATGTGGCTAGTGGATTTCCGGAGTCACTCGCCATTCAGCCTTTTTACTAGACATGATTTTGTTACCAGAAAATCGCAGTTTGTTCTTCATCTTGATAAGTTAATGTTTGTTATATCTAGATTTACTTATAAATGACAGCATACACTGTATCACTATAGTAGTAGTCAAGTATTCAGTACTGTTAAGATCGCTCCCAATATAAAAACATGCAAACATGAACAGTATATTCTGATTATTGAACTTAAATTCAAGCCTCTTACCACATGAAACAGACATAAATATCAGATTCAGTACAACTGAACTCATTCTGATATTAAAGATACAGCAACTCAGAACATTTATCATTTTAGTGTGTTGTGTACTATTATCAGGTATTATTATTCATTATGTATTATTATATCAGAATTCTGAGTTAGGACACTGGACTCTGGTCTATCTTGTTGTGTTGACTCTATAGTGTGAGGTAATTCAATCAATTGATGAACTTTCTATCATTCAACATGAAATCTAAATAGATTTTAATAGTGATTACTTTTTTATATATATAATCAGTAAATAACCTGCGAAAGGGGCAAACATTCTCTTCCTGTTTGTTTGTGTGTGTGTGTGTGTGTGTGTGTGTGTGCGCGCGATGTGTGAACATGTGTAGAGAGAGGTATTAAATGTCCTCATTACATTCAGGCGCGTTTTATGCGCGTAATATTACGTTGCAATGCGTTTATTATATCGGATGCCTTTAGAGAAAACTACAACAAAAATATATTGTCATACCAAAGAATAAACTACCCGCCAAAGTGGCTAGTGAGACTAAAGTTATTACCCGCTACAGCGGAAAAAGCTGGCTTGTCTTCACAAGACTTGTAAGAATAGTGAGAATTAGCCACTTTTAGCGCCCACAGTACCTCTGCAGTGAGGGTTTCGTTTCTGGACACTCAAAATGGTCCCTTGCTTTGTGGTGGAGGAGAGAAAAGCACTGCAGCTGGCAGAGGGTGTCACGACGTTAGTCACCTGAGTGAAAAAGCCAGCGATCGGGTTGGAAGCTGACTGTTGTGCAGCTGCAGCGGCAGACTGGTGCTTTGCACCTTTAGCATGGCTAGATAGCGCTGCTTCTCCCATGTTCGAAATGTCGAAAGTTTTATGGAAAAATCTACATTTTGCTCATCCCGGGTCCTGGTCTTTCTCAAGCCATGCATTATACTGTTCAGATTGAAGCCAAACATTATTAAAGCTATTTTCCCGGCATTGTTTATTTTTGCTCAGTTGCAGCAGAGTTGCCCCAAGCAGAGAACATGTCACGTGATGTGACTGATCACCCGAACGAAAAAATTATTGCAATTTGAAAACCAATATTATCAATTCAACAAATTCAAGGACACGGATATTTTTGAAAAACAAATTTCCATGACTTTTCCAAAACTTTCTGAGTTTATTCATTTTCCAAAACTTTTCCAGGCCTGGAAATTGCCATTTTAAAATTCCATACCCTGCCTTGTGCCCAGAGTCTCCTGGGATAGGCTCCAGGTCCCCGCGACCCTAAATACAGGATAAAGCAGTATAGAAGATGAAAGAATGACTTTTCCAGGTTTTTCATGACCGTACGAACCCTGTCTTACCCCGCCCTCCTTCCCTGACTCTCTCACCAGGTTTGGCAGGGTCCTGTTGTCTTGGCAGGCCCAGAGAGATGGATCCTCCAGCGCTCTTAACTCCCTCATACATGGCATGAGTGTGTGAGGGCAGATACGTGCCTGGTGTTCCCTACATGAGCAGAAACACACAGCTATTATATTAACAAGAAAGAAAAAAAAAATAAAATATTTTTTTTTTATATATATATATTATACACATACACATAATGCCACTTATTTAGCAGCACATTTTGGGGAATCAAATGCAGCACCGGGCAAATTAATAATAACGTGTTTTTAAAAATGATTTCCGGGTTAATTATGAAGTATATTTATAATCGGACTTACCTGTAAAATGGATCCTCCCTGGATGAAGGTGGGCTTGTCCGATTGTTTGGACGTCGGGATGAGCGGAGGCGGCGACGGAATGTTCGCGGTCCTGTGGCGGGCGAATGGCACACGCATTCCCTCCGAGAGGTTCTGGACCACCTGGTTAGGAGCGGGCTGCAGGACTGTGAGGACAAGGAGGAGGGATTAAAGGATGAGCACAGTGGCACAATGTAGTGTTCGCTTTCTAGAGAATGGGAGATCTTAGATGAACTCCGGCTCCTCCGTGGAGCCGATAGGATCAAGAACACACACTGACCCGAAGACACCTGAGCGCTCTGATAACATCACCTAAATACAATCTACTGCGAACCCACTGCAGCAGAGTAGCGTACAGTAGCATCCAAAACCACAAACTAGTGCATTATATCATGCATTACAGGCGAACACAGAATAGTCACTTTGTCCAGAAGGTCCGTTTCTCAATTTCTGTTTAGAATAATAAGCATCAATCATACAATATCAAAACAAAAAACAGAAATAGATGCAATTTACATCCTTGTAGTGTAAATAAGTGACGATTTAAAAGGTAAGTGTTTACATTTCTGGATAATTTTAGTAAATATGCTGGATGTTAAAAAAAAAAATAAAAAAAATCCATGACACCTAAACCTGAAACTGGACCAACCAGACTATGCTGAAATATTTAGATGTACTGATAGCTAAGGAATTTTCTACATTTGCAAAAGATTAATTAAACCCTCTTATGACTAAATAAAATCAGATAAACTGAGTCAGATAAACTCCAACCTTTTCATGAGCATTGCTTAAAATATTGAATCTGTAAACATGAACATTCTGCCAAGCCTCCCTTTTCTTTCTTTTTTTTTTTTTTTGTTTCAAGCTCTGCCTGCAAAAAGTCTCAGAGCGGGATAAAATTATTTCCATGTTCATTTGGCAGGAGGAAAAGTCAGTTGGATTCTGAAACTTTTCAACTCCCAAAAGACGGAAGGAGGTAGGACAGTACCACATTTAATAAGTATTTAGTAAGTACTCCGCTCAAGGCGGGCCACTGATGAATATGTGTAACCAAGATTCCACCATTCCAGGTGGAAAGACACTGAAATGTCCTAATTATTTCTTAAACAGCATGCGAAATCCATGCATAAATCCACCTCAAGTATTTAACTTGGTTAGGAAGGAATATAAATTGTAAGATAAATTGGGGATAATGGGATGGTGTGCTTATGCAGGTCATTTTAGGCCAATGAATTGGACCGTAGATTAAAAAGCTGGAAAACCAAAAGAACAACATTTTATTCAATAACAGATGAGGGACGACCAGAAGATTTCCAATCTTCAAAAGTAAAATATGAAATTCAAGACATTTTCAGATGTATTTGTAATTGTGTCATCATTTTGGCCAACTTGCTTACACTTACCCAAACGATACAGTGCTGAAAGAAGTTTTAGAAGTTAAATATGGGATTTATATCCAGACTGTTCAAGGAAAAATCCATTTCACAGAGTACGTCAAAAATAAATGGGAAAAAGACTTTGGGACTTTAAAGAAGGACAGCTCATCAACTCGAATACACGGCAAAAATTTGAATGGAAGTAAACTTCTATTTTTTATTTTTTTAATCACCCCAGAGGCAGAGAGCAGACTTTACAGGAGAGACATCAAAGTGTTTGCGACTGTGTTGGAGCCAGGAGGTAAAGCTCAGTAACATGACGACTTCTGGGCAGAGATGCACAAAGCCATGGAAGGTTTAGTAATAGAAAATCCATATCCGGTTTTGTATGATTGTTTTAAGGAAAGCTTACTTTCGCGTTTAGGGCAGAAATTTATTTGGGGTGCTGATATCTATAAAAAAAAATTCAAAAAAAAAATTCTAAAACAAAATCACTAGGCACCGGCAGCTCCCACAAAATACAGGAATGGACAAATATAATTAATGAACTATACATAAACGGGGAAAAAACATTTAAAATAATAAATAAAATTCACCTACAGATTATATATATTCTTAATTCAAAACACAATCACTTCAACAGTTAGTTATAAAAATTAAATTTTGACTTTAATTTTAGAACTAAATGGCTTGTCTTCCAAAATGTTAAACATTTATCTTTGAAAATCCATAATATTCATCCCTCTATTCGAAATGTAAATTGTATATTGTACAAAATTGCATACGATTTATTTTATTAAAAAATAAATAAATTAATAAATAAAAAGAATAATGAGAATGCAAGCGTTTCAAGTCATGCGGTTTTGTTGCTTGTGAAATGTTCTCCATTATCTGTTAAACTATTTAAAAAATATTAATAAGGCCTTTAAGTATAAAGCCAAATAAATCTTGTTTGATTATTTCTGTTTTGAAGTCTTTACATCCTCGGCCCAAATATACATTCAATGATGTTGATCGAAGTAGCTCACTGTTTAGTAACACTTTCCCATTCCATTTACACAAAAGTACTAAAAACCTGCAGAGCAGGTAACAGTAATAGCTCTTCTGAGTATTAAATTTACACATTTCTCACACATTACTGCGTTTAACGGATGAACAGCTGAACCTTCGGTCCATGATCATTGTGAACATGATCTGCTCCAACACCATCCTCCTTCACCATCAAGCTGTTTTGTAAATAGGTTGCAAAAGACAGACCTTAAGCTCGGGTTTTAGCTTTTAAATGGAGAAAACATTTTAGTAGTGATTAGCAGTGAGGCTCAGGACAGTAGGTGGTACACATACTTCAAGCCAGCACATCATGTTTACTTTGAAGAACGATGCATTATGGCCAGGATGTTCCGTTTACGGCCTTATCTAATAGGTTTTTATGGTTTTATTTATATTCTAACAGCTTTCTGCCAAAAAGAAAAGGCTAGACTATGAGTACCGAGTTCTGCCAGAGAATTTCTGTTGCCCTTTTCAAGAGGCTGATACGGTTCGGGTTTGTAGCAGAGATTGACGTACTTTTTTCGACCTGGTGAAACTCATGTCATGGAGTGAGCGATTTTTCTTATCTATGATCATGTGACTCAAGTAAGCACAAAAAAGCTGCACCGAGCCACTAAATTATTAACTTTCAATTAATTCATATACCTTGTACCTTACATTGAAGTGAAACATAACCTCTGAAGTCTCCTGCTTGCCGATAAATTATACATGATGGAGACAAGAATATAAAAAGATGAATCACTTTGGTGGAGCTGACAGGACTGAAAAAAGAAAAAAAGGCAGCCGAGTCGGTTGTTCCACTAATATGAGATGCGAATAATTACATCATACGGGTGGGTTCTGAAGGGTTTAAAAGAAGAAAAAAAATGTTTTGGCTTTGTGCATATTTCATCATCAAATGTCACAATTCTCAAGTTTCTGTCTCTAAAGGATCCGTGTTATTATTGGCTTGTATTAGCTGTAATTATAATACAGTAAGTGAGGAATAAAACACAAGGCATGAGGGTTAAGAAACATAATTAGCAATGGAGCAGTGATGTGTGCGACATAAAAATGGAATGATAGTTACCTTTGAGTTAAATATTCATTAATAACAGCACATTGAAGTACATCATCCTTTTTATACCAATTTTTTTTGTTTCATGTTTCATCTATTTATGGTTGCGCGAAACGTTATGTAACATTTTCAACACACGTTAGTGGTGACCATTTCTGTTTAAAAACTGATTCGCGTCTTTAAATGGCAAAGACTTTGTGGGACCCTGTGTAGTGAAGGTAAGGATGCGTGGCGTTTACCTGGTGGGATGCTGTAGCGGGCGGGGCTGATAGGCTCGGGTTGGGGTGATGCTTTGTTTGGCTCTCGAGGAGACAGTCTGTAGGGTGAACCTGGTCTTCCTGCAGCGTGAGCCTCCTGCTCCATCAGCTTTATATCGTACGACATGTAGGTGAGCGGCTTACCTGCGGCACGAGAGGACAGAGGGTGAGACGTGCGTGTCATCAAGAAAAATAATAAAAATCAGTGCATGACCACGTGAGGAGCAGAAAGACAGTAAAGAGGCGGATCGCTCTGGTCCTTAATGTGACGCAAACCTCAGAAGATGAAGCTCTACGATATCCAGTGATGAATGATCTAAGAAGCAGGAATCATATTGGAGGGGAAAAAAAAAAAAAAAACCTCAACGCTGACCTGATTCGCATAAATGGCGAGAAAAGCCTGAATAACTGGAGCACTTTGGCTAATGGGCACTGTGCTATGCGAGAGCCTGCCTCGATGTTTCCTCTGGTTCACTGCTTCTGTCTGGCTTTTTTTTTTTTTTACATTTTAAAACGGCAGCCTTTCCCCGGTTCCCTCCCCGACTCTTATTTTGGCTCTTGTTCTGCTCTCACAGCCCTGGAAAGCCCTGACCATCATTCCACAATCAGAAAGACATGCTTTCCTCCACCCTAAATAAGTCTGGGAAAGCAAAAAGAGACACCACACAGCCTTTAGCAGTCCAAAAAAAAAAAGGGGGGGGGGAGGGAAAAAAAAAAGTGCTGTGGACTAATACACAATGTACCGAATTTTCTCAGTGTGTCAGAGGCATTTTGTTGTTCTTTTCCCCCCAATATCTGACAGAAGGGGCAAAGACGCCGGTCCTCATTAAGATTAATTAGATAGAATGATAATGATGTCTTATAAGGATACTAAACAAGGTGTGTGTGTGTGTGTGTCTCAAGAACGGTTTCATTATTTTTTTTTAAACTAGAATAAAAACAACAAACTTTCCTTCTCTCTGGCTTGGCTCAGTTTGGTCAGTTTTTCAAAACAGAACTGACCGAGACGGAGTCAGACAACCAAGAAAACATTCAAATCGGACAAATTGACACCCGAGACGTCCACTCGCACCTCTGCAATTTATCACTTTTACCCCAAAACACACTCTCCCTTTTTTCTTCTTCTTCTTCTTTTAGCACTTATCTAAGGTCTTGTCAGGAAAACAGAAAATCTTACGGTATCACAAAGGAAACTGGCAAAGGAACAGTATTTGATGTTTTTGGCTGATTTCCTCAGATAATAACATGTCCTTGTGTGTGTTAGCGTTTAACAGCAAGATTTAAAAGGACACCCCTGATTGATGCAAATGACCTGCACTCCAGTACAGTGGAACCTCGGTTTTGCGAGTGTTTCGCAAGACGAGCAAAGATTTATTATTATTATTTTATTTTTTTACAAATTTTTATTTGAAAAACGAACAAGTCTTGGTTTACGAGTACCGAGTATCATGTATCACGCATGCGCTTCTTGTTTTGGACAACTGAGCTAACCGGTTTTCTCTCTCTTGTGCTGTGGAATTGTGGGTAATCGTCTCCCCTGCTGGGTCTTAGCAAGTCTCATTAGAGAGGTTAAAAATCCATTTTCTCTCTCTGCTCAAGGTTCAGCCTGCTCAGTGTCTGTGCGCGCGTCATTGGAAACCGGATTTCCTCTATCTATCTCCCTCACAGCCTCTCTCACCATCTCGGTCGAGGACGGTGGGGCTGCGTGTGATGAAGCACGGCCTCCGCTCCATCTCTCCGGCCTCTTGTCTCTGGTTGTCCTCCATGTGCGCGGACTCGTGCACTGCTTTGATCTGGTGCTGGAACATGGTTAAGCCGCTCAGGGGAGCTCCAACAGGAACACCGGCCGTCCCAAATGGACCTGCAACCTGAGGGGGGGGATAAAATTAAATCTTTAATTTGTATCTTTTCATAATACTAGACTATAAATAGTACATATATATTCAATTGAGGAAAGCGACATTGAGACCATTTTTGTGCCAAAAATCACAGTGACCCCAGGATGCGCACTACCCTGCTAACATTGCAGTCTGATTAGATTAGATTAGAGCAGAAGCAGCGATGAATCAGATACAGCAGGAATAATAAAGACAATCACTGTTAGAAAGTCAGAGAGAATCCACACTGATGCAGAAAATCAAGCCTGCCATCAATTCATTTGTGGACAGGAAAAAAACAATTATTCAAATTGTTCCAGATCACAAGATTTCGATGATTACAAACTGATTGGAATTTTCTTTTTGGTTCTTTTCTGGGCCAAAGTACTGTCTGGACTCACGTGGCGGGGTGGCCGGGGCGAGACTCTGTGCCCGAGCCTCTCCCAGTCCCTGGGCCTGGCCAGGGCGGCAGAGCTGCTAGAGAAGTGAAGGAGGGAACTATGGGGACTGACCATGGGCGGGATGGTGGCAGCACGCTGCTGGAGCTGCTGCATACTGAGCGGAGCCTGCTTGCTGGAGGACACCAGGACTGATCCAGAGCCTGCGAGAATCGACGGTTTCTCCAGAGAGAACAACCTTAAAGGTGAGACAAACACGACATAAAATGATTTCTGACATAACAGACATTATGTTCTTTACCGTTTCTTGATACTGCAGACACTTCGTTACAGTGTGATTTGTTTTATAGTGCACTAAATTACATGCTACAATACCCCGTGACTATTCGACTGTCTCACCTCTGTCTGTCCGGCTCTTCCTCGACGTCTTCGTCGGCGCTGCAGGTGGCACTTGAGTCGTTGTCGGAATGCGGCTGCTCGCTCTGCTTCTCTCTCTCCCTCAACTCTGGCTCGGTCTTTACCTGCAAATCCCGGTCTCCTCCTCCTCCTACTCCTGCAGTCTCTGTGTCCTGAGGTTCGCTCTTAGGTTGCAGCTGGACCTCGTCCTTAACCATGGATTCGTCCACCGCTGCTCCTTCGGGACTTTTCTCCAGCTTTACCTGCAGCTCGTTGAAGGGCTCCTGAACTTTGGCGTCCGCGTTAGAGGCTTTGGGGGCGGTAGCTTCTTGATCCGGGGCTTGGGGTTGGGACTCCGAGGGCTTGGACGAGTCGGGTTGAGTGGGAGACGGCGCGCTCTCGGTGTCTGAGGTGTTCTCTGCACCTGGACGAGAACGAAAAAAAAAAAAAACATTCAGAGCGACTTCACGTTTGAGCTGATTTAATCTGAGATGGAAGTTTTCCCAACCATTCGGTGCGGTCTCGAACTTAGTGTGGAAAGAAATCACCTTTACATTTTTTTTTGATGATCAAGCAATGTACAAGGGTGAGTCAAAAATTATCCGCACTCTGGTTGCATTAATATCTTAGTGGTGAGACCAGCGATGCTCTATGGCTTGGAGACGGTGGCACTGAAGTAAAGACAAGAGGCAGAGTTGGAAGCAGAGGTGAAGATGTTGAGGTTCTCTCTGGGAGTGACGAGGATGAATAGGTTCAAGGATCAAGAGTCCATCAGAGGGACAAGCCATGTTAGATGTTTTGGCGATAAAGTCAGGTTGAGGTGGTTTGGACATGTAGAGGAGAGATTATGTTATAATACATGGGGGTAGAAGAACGCTGAGGGTGCAACTGCCAGGCAGGAGGTCTAGAGGAAGACCAAAGAGGAAATTTATGGATGCAGTGAGAGACGACATGACGTTAGTTGGTTTGAGAGAAGAGGATGCCGAAAATAAATAAGGTTAGATGGAGGCAGAAGAACTTCCGTCTCATCAGCGCTTTCTGTTTAAGGCCTCAGATGTGATGTTCATTTGTATCGCCGGTGCGAGCGAAAATGGACGCCACACTTGTGATTTGCACGAAAGAAGAGCAGCGTGCAATGAATAGTTTTTTATTTTATTTTTTGAGAAGTCTGAGGGTGCACCCAGTGCTGAGGCAACTCACAGAAGAGCATAAGCAGGAGGCGTTTGTATATCTGGATACAAAATTTGGACCGATACTATGATGAAGGTGAAAGTTTCTTAAAGAGAATCGTTACTGGTGATGAGACATGAATTCATCGCTACGAGCCTGAGAGTGAACAACAGAGTATGGAACGGAAGCATCCTCAATCCATGATTCAAGAGTCAAATGGAAAACTGATGCTTACAGTTTTTCTGGGATTCCCACAGGCCAGTACTGGAGCATTATCAGGAAAAAGGTTCAACAATCAACTTATTGAAAGCTTATTGAAGAGATTGAAGAGCTGGAGCCGAAACTAGTCTAAACCAAACTGTGCGAGAACCTCAGTATGAGCTACAAATCCTTCAACAGTCCGGCTCTCGCTCCATTGGACTTTCACCTGTTTGGTCCCCTGAAAGCAGCCCTATGAGGACGAAGATTCACTTCTGATGAAGTGAAGACAGCCTTAAACATTTCTTAATGAGCGAATATGAAATCATGTTGACAGATGGACAAAGTGTATTGAAAAGCGAGGAAAAATAATAATATGTCGGAAAATAATGTATTTATCTTTTAGAAAGAGTTCATTCAAATACATTCGAAAGCTAGAGTGGATAATTTTGACTGACTGGTACATTACAAAGCCACAAGGATTTACAGCTATTTTACATTGGGTGAGAGAGAGAGAGAGAGAGAGAGAGAGAGAGAGAGAGAGAGAGAGAGAGAGAGAGGACAGCTGAATGAGACAGATGGAAAGGTAGACAACGAGGAGAGCATATGACACTGGAAAACATTAAATTAGGGCAGTGTGGAAAGAGGTGTAGGGGAGTTAAAAAATATGGTAGTAAGAAGGAGAGAGAGAAAGAGAGAGAGAGAGAGAGAGAGAGAGAGAGAGAGAGAGAGAGAGAGAGAGAGAGAGAGAGGTATCCCAACAGATCAAACGAGTAAAGCAGGAACACTGTGTTCCCAACAGTGAGCTTTCTAGAGTCTTTAAAGCCAAAGTACACTTATATAAGAGCAAGCCTGGCACTGAGATTTACTCCAGATTCTCTCTCATCCACTCATCCTCCTTTCTCTCCATCTCTTTCTACTCGCTTGTTCCCAATTCGATCGTCTCGTGTGCGCCGGATTTGCTCTTAGTTTCTGTGCACTTCAAAAAAAAAAAAAGGGGGGGGGGGAGGAGGGAGGACTTTTCGACGTCACCGAGTGATTCACCAGGTTTGTGTTGGTTTTTGCTCTCACCTTCACTGTCGTCTGGGTTCTCTTCATCGTCGTCAGCGGAAGCCGTGGCCACACTGTCGCTCTGAGATGCATCTCGCTCACGCAAGCGTCTGGAGGCCTGTTACAAAAATAATCCTGTTAATACTCATTTCAAAAAAGGTATTACTTCAAAAGTAGTGAAGATATAGTTTCCAACAAAAACTATTGCATTTACACCTGAGGCAGTCTAGAGTGTCGGCTATTCACACAGTGACGTATTTCAAAAGAAAAAAAACGAGAACCACTTCACACAGATTAAAATCCGATCCTCAGGCTCGAAGTAGAGAACCTACCTGTTTGGACGGAGGCAGCAGGTCATCCAGGTTGTGCCGCCTCTTGTAGTTGAAGTAGAAGTTCTTGCACTGCGCTTCACTCTTGCTACCCACCATTTTAGCGATGGCTGACCAGTTCCTGCCATGTTCAACCAGCCCTGCAGAAGGAAGAAAACACTATGCATGAAAAGAGTGAAGCCAAAACCGGTTACATTTAAAGACGTGACTTCTTCGAATGGACAGGATACTTGCTTTACGTTCCTGGGACATACAGTATCAGATTACTGCTGATCGACACATGCAGCATGTCCTCAAGTCACAACCTCCTCCGAACCCTTCTGACCTCAAGTCTAATGGTCAGTAATTACTCCAATACCCTGTCCTGAGCACCCTGAGGTGAGGTTAAGTCGACAATCGGCTTGGCCGTAGTGGACGCGTTACCTCCGGCATGCAGGAGGAGGTAAAGCCTGATTAACCCTGATTTCTCCCTAGCGAGTGACAAAGTGAAAGGAGATGATTTATTTTCTATACACCTTTGTGAGCCAGAGACACGATTTTAATGACGGTGAAAAAAACCAACAACAACAAAATGAAACGAAAGCAACTCCTAAAGTGTTTAGTTTTGTGAAATGGTTTTTGAAGTAAAGTGAACTTTACTTTTTTAGTGAACTGAAGCGGAGACGTATTTAAATTTGAACAATCACATATTTTCCTTAAAAAAAAACAAATTTTGTTCGATGCATTCATTAAAATCTTCTGTTTTTATTCCCGTCCACATTTTAAGACTTATTACTGAGGACTGTTTCAATATATTTATCACTAACTGTTAGGATTTACGACTGATTTCTTTTCACTACAGCACTTTTCACTTTTGATTCTACCAAAAACTAAAGACAAGATTAAGTATTCAAGGTGTTATTTTATTGTTTAGATTTAGTCAAATTTAATATGCATACTTAATCTTGTAGTGAAAAGAAATCATTCATAAATCCTAACAGTTAAATAATAATAAAAAATACAAAATAGAAAGTGCATGAATATATATGTAGCAAATGCCATTAATGTCACTCAAGACATCAATATATTTGTAGAGACTTGACTTAAATTACAATTACAACAACTACAAACAAGAAAATCGTTATTTAAAAGGTCCCGTATTTGACTATATTTACTATAAGTTATCAGAAGTCTCAGAAGATGTGTGTTGATGCTCCAGATGAAACACAGCTCAGGTGCATTTGTTTTTTCTGGGCAATAAGCTGAAGGAGAGGCTCATCTTATATGTCGTCACATTAGGGGGGAAATCTAATTAGCTTGTTTTAATTTGTTATTGTTATAATTATAATATAAATTTTTTGTTGTTGTTGGTCCATGCACACTGGAAGCCAATTGGAAGGTGAAAAAACAAACAAAAATATATAGAATATTAATTTCTCTTAATTTTGTTTGTAGACACACTGGATTATCTATTTGAAATGTCTAATTATGACAAAATAATTTTTTTTTATTTTGCATAATAAATGACCTTTAAAATGGCATTCACTTTAAAGATTATGTGAACATTATAATTAAGTTTTGAGTAAACAGGCTTTCCGCTGTTGCACATACTGTATACAGCACCAGCCCATGTTTGGACACACGTCCTAACACCACCGTCATCCCTGATCCTCTTCCTACATTGTAAAAACAACGCTGAAGGCGTCCAAAATATACAATAATCTCCTTTGAGCGGTTGATATCGAGATGTTTCTGCTACTTCTGCTCTGTAAATCCTTCATGACGCCTCTAATCTGAGGTGCTGTTTGTTAATCGGTGATTTCTGAGGTAACTGGTGACTCTAAATGAACTTCTCCTTTCCTGGGAAGGTCTTCATGAGAGCCAGTTTCATCACAGTGTTTGGTGGTTTTTCCCAGAGCAGCTGACCTGTTGTTGTTGTTGTTTCTTAAACTCCCTAATCTCAGATGTAGTGCAGTATTGTTCTAGAAGGGAGAAAATAAATCCAAACTTGTGTCCAACCTTGTGATTAGTTCTGTAACTGTCCTTATTCACAGCTGAACACCTCACTGCTTTGTCTAAACTCGCCAAGACATCAAATCGCTGAAATGGCGCTGGAGCCTTCTCCATAAACAGGATGATGCAATCTAGAATCATTGCTTGCACTTTGCAATGATTCGCTAATAAGGAAGGAAAGCATTCCAAGTTAAAAAAAAAAAAAAAAATTATAAATTTAAAAAAAGCTGTGCTTTAACCTTTATCCAGCATTTGTTCTTTTATTTTGAGTCATAAACAGTGTTTATGTCTCTGACATGGGAACGCCGTTGGGAAATCCTTCCTCTTTCTGCAACACTAATATGTTCCCATGACACACAACCACACACACCCACACACACACACACCCTAGTGCTTCCCACTTCCTTCTTCCTCCTTCGACTTCTACTTTCCGAGCACATGAGAAGAAACAAGCATGAAGATAAAAAGGAAGCAAATGATAACTGCAGTCTCCCATGTGTATAGGAAGCCGTGCAGGACACACAGGACACTAGAAGGACAGGCGAAGAAACATTCAGCTGTGTCTCGTGAGCTACGGTGTGATCGTACATCACTACGTACATCACTGAAGCAGTTTGATTCGAGCAAATGGAAAACGGAAAAAAAAAAAAAAAACGAGCACATAATTCATCCTCTCTATTTACTCCAACATGGGTCCAAATGACCCGAACAATTACTGCGCGTCCTTTACCCATTAGATACAACATGACCTTTTCTTAAATGCCGGTTCTTCCGTCCTGCTGTTTTCTGCACGATTAATCATGATCGCCCGTTTAATAGACTGATCTCGTCATTTCCATGTCTGACTATTTAACGCTGCATTAAATAAGGTTTGTCAAAATCTGTTAAAGCTGCTAATATGTATTTCATAGACGTAGATTCAAAAGGTCCTACATTTCACTTTAACAGGTTAATAGCTCTCTGGTGGTCTGGAGAAGTTTGGACATTTGACATTTCAGTTGTGATCCCAGGGAGTCTACACGCGTTTAAGGTCTAACATTATATTTTTTATTCCTCCTGTAAATGCGTCATTTCAGCATCTACTGTATGCAAAATAAGCTACTGCTCAGCCACGCCCACGATATAGATTTGTCTTGCTAAATGAGGTCGCATTAGGTTAATCGGAGAAATCTGATTGGCTTGTTTAAACCCCAACCAATATATACAAAGAAACAGTTTAAAAAAATAAAAAAAAATAAAAAACTTGTAAAATAATTTACATGTTAATTTTGCATAAATAGTTGGCAGGTGAATTAGAGCTGCTCGATTATGGCAAAAATCATAACTCACTGACTGTGGAAACATCTTGAGGCAAAATTTCATATTGCGATACAAGTTTTCCCATAAGAAATAATATAAATGCAGATGATCCGATCCAGGCACCCAAAAATATTAGTAGCTTTTGAACGCATACCGAAGGCAACGTTAGTATCGTAGGTCGACTCTCTCGAAACAGCTTTCGCTGACTGAACAGAAATTGTAAATTCACTTGGCTTTCTGGGTCAGAATGAGATTAGCGAAGGGATGAAAGCGCACTGCTGTAAAAAGTAAAAGGATGGGATGGATTTCTAACACAGAATGAGGACAATCTCATCGTTTTTGATTCAAACACATACACATTTTATACACACTTAAATCTTTCGATTGTGTAAAGCTGCTTTGCAACATCAATTGTTACAAGCACTATAACAAATAAAACTGAAATCCCATTAACTGCACGGCCCTGCTTTAGTTTCTCGATTCCCTGCAACCGCACGTGTAGACGAAGCCTGATCTCGAACCTGATGCCGACCAATAAGAGTCAGAAGCGCTAAGCAAGGATGTTCATAAACAACTAAACAAAACAAAAAAAAAAACAGAATTTTTCCTTAAGACATCTTATCTTAACTTGTACTCATTTGGAAGAAGAAGAAGAAGAAGAAGAAGAAAGCTCCCATCCTGTTTAAAGAATAATATTAAATAAATAAATAAATAATAAAAAAGCATCTACTTGATTTATTATGTTTTATAAAGATTGGGATTAAATACCTGACCTTATTCGGTGTCCAGCTTTAACTCTTTTGATGGCTTCACAGCTTACATATTTATGACTCGTTTATCCCAATTTAACGACTTTATTTTATTTTTTATTGTTGTTTCCGAACACGAGGTGCTCTTTGCTGACGGGAGATTTATATCGAGCTGTTGATGGAAGATTAGCGACTTCAGTCGGCTTAAATGGAGGAGAAGGAGGAAGAGTGATGAAGGATGTTTTTGAGATGAGAGTAAAAACAAAACAAGCTTTCTGAGCCGTAACGCACTTTTCAAAACGTATTAATACACATTAGTGCTGAGAGCCACGACTGAAGTGGTTATCATATTTTAAACATTTTCTATTTAACTTGTACAATTAAAAAATCCAATAATAATAATAATAATAATAATAATAATAATAATAGACTAATGCACCTTTAACTGAAACAGACCGGACGCAGCTTTTACCACACAGTCTGCATATAAAGAACAGGACTGAAAACCTTCAACATGTTTCAAAACAGTCACTCGTTTAGCTTTTTATGTCCATTTAACTTTCCACCGCTGAAACTCCAGGGCTGCGCAATGACCTTTGTGAGCAACTGATTCTAATCTTTATTGGAAGCTCAATTCATCATGCACATTAACTTCCTCAGTGAATCACAGTGTGTGTGCAAACACACAGCTGCACTCAGAGGTCTGCAGGGTGCACGCGCACACATACTTATTAGGAGATTAGGAAAGAAATGAACAGATCGACGAGGGGGAAAAAATTTTTTCAAACGTAAAAAGAGAAGAAAAAAAAAGGTCGCTACCTTTTTTGGCCACCTCCATCTCCTCCTCTGTCCAGCGAGAAGTCTCTCCGGCCTCTACTGCTCCTGCACACAGAACGACACACACTTAGTAGACGAGACAAGAGAGAGAGAGAGAGAGAGAGACAGCGCGCAAGCATGGGACAGAAAGTGACAAGAGAAACAGACGGAGTGGAAAAAATGAACAGAAAAATAAAGGAATTGCGAGGCGAAGACAGAGACGAAGGAACAGAAAAGGTGAGCATAAAAAAAAAAAGAGTAGAGAGATGGTGATAGCGATAGAGACAGTGAGAGAAAGAGAGTAAGAAAGAGAGATACTGCGAGAAAGAAAAGACAGAGCAAGAGGAAAAAGAGAAGAAAAAAAAGTGTGAGAGTTAAAAAGAAAGATGGGGCACAAGAGAGATGACGGAGAGGGACAGACAGAGAGAGAAAGAAACAGACTGACCGTAACACACCTTCTTCCTCTCTGTCTTTAATCGAATAATTAGTTTGAATCAGCTGTCCAGCCCTCGTCTCTCCCCCCTCCCTCTCCCCACACGCCCCTTTTCTCCCTGGATCGCGCACGCTTACTTTCCCTAAAGCACTCGTTTTCCCTCTCTCTCTCGGTTCCTTTGCTACGTCTCCTTCTTTCCCCTCTCTCTCTCTCTCTCTCTCGTCAGCTGATCTACAACTACACAGTGCACAAGCGCCGCCTTCCTTCCCTTAAACAGCAACTCCCGCACACAAACACGAGAGAGAGAGAGAGAGAGAGAGAGAGAGAGAGAGAGAGCCCGGCAATAAGCGCAACAGCGAGGCAGAGTCTGTGTGTGTGTGTGTGTGTGTGTGTGTGTGTGTGTGTGTGTGTGTGTGTGTGTGTGTGTGTGTTGCGTGCTACATACCCACCCTCCCTTAGAGACTCCTTGAGATTGAACAAACATTCGGATAAATTTAGCACAGCGTGACCCTCTGACATTTATACAAGTGTATGTATGTGTGTGTGTGTGTGTGTGTGTGTGTGTGTGTGTGTGTGTGTGTAAGTGAGAGTCTGGGCTGATAAGAAGATTCATCTTGTGTGTTTAGTGTTCCTGCACAAAATGTCCTGACTAACACTTCTCTAATGAACATGTGCATGCTACACTACATATGTACACACACACACACTTTACAGAGACACCTGTAGGTTGCATACAACAAAGACACGTAACGTAAATCCACACAGCAGTGTGTGTGTGTGTGTGTGTGTGTGTGTGTGTGTGTGTGTGTGTGTATACACAAATTCTAATGCCCAATCACAGTGATATAAACATTTGAGTTATTATACTACAAACTTGTAAACACGCTATCGCTCTCTCTCGCTCTACCTCACACACACACGCACAAACACACAACCCAGGGCTGGAACGTGGCCAAATTGGTGAAAAGGCACAAATAGTTTTTGCTCTCTCCCTCTCCCCTTATAAACACACACACACAGGTTTAACGGCGTCTAAGCCAGTCCGATTACAAGCGGCGAGGTTATCTAAGAGGTGACTTGAGGACAACGGACAGGACAGGAAACAGGAAACGGACAAGCCGCAGCGCTCCTGCATTGGAAAGCAAATCTTGCCCCCCACAAAAAAATTTTTTTTTAAATAAATAAATAAATACATTTCACAATAACTTAACTCTATCGCAGCTGAGGCACGAATATAGATGGTGTTTGACGTGCATGGCTTAATAAACATGTTGAAGGTCTTTATGGGTGGTGTGGGGAGCGCAGGGGACAATGTTGGGGTGTACGACGATGGTCAGGTTGTACTGAGGTGCATCGGTGATGACGCGCCTGTACCGGCGACTCGGTAAGACTCTCGATGTCCGTTTCAATTTTTGATTCGGATCGATTCGCTAACCTTTATTACTCTATTCATCTCAAACTCTTAAGACCCTGTAAGAAAACATAATGTATTCAAAACAACTAAAGGTAAAGCTGATTTAAAAAAAAAAAAAAAAAGAAAAGAAAAAAAGTTCATATCACATTTTTTTTTACCCTTTCCGCACCACACTCCAGTCCAGTAGGCAGTAAATCTCCAAAAACTAGAAAAAGGTTTCAGTGTTCAGCCATGTGAAGTGTGATTCCCAACCGCAGGGAGTGAAACCGCTCAGTTTGAAGGGAACTGCGAACGGTGTAGGAAACAAGTGAAAAAATTTCCCATCAGTCACTAAAATGTGAGGGGGGGGGGGAAAAATGAAGCTTGAAAAAGGATTTATATATTTATCATCATTATTACCGAGGACATCATCATATTAACAGGACAAAATAATTAAAATTTTGATTTAATAATTAAAACAAAATCCGTAGTATTATATAGGCTAGTAATCTTTTTTTTTTTAATCTCTGTAAATCTTTAATTAATTACAAACCGGATTCCAAAAAAGTTGGGACACTAAACAAATTGTGACAAAAAACTGAATGCAATGATGTGGAGATGGCAAATGTCAATATTTTATTCAGAATAGAACATAAATCACGGAACAAAAGTTTAAACTGAGAAAATGTATCAATTTAAGGGAAAAATATGGTGAATCAAAATGTCATGGTGTCAACAAATCCCAAAAAAGTTGGGACAAGGCCATTTTCACCACTGTGTGGCATCTCCCCTTCTTCTTACAACACTCAACAGACGTCTGGGGACCGAGGAGACCAGTTTCTCAAGTTTAGAAATGTTTAGGAATGCTCTCCCATTCTTTGTCGCACCTTCCTCTTTATGATGCGCCAAATGTTCTCTAAAGGGCAAAGATCTGGACTGCAGACTGGCCATTTCAGTACCCGGATCCTTCTCCTACGCAGCCATGATGTTGTGATTGATGCAGAATGTGGTCTGGCATTATCTTGTTGAAAAATGCAGGGTCTTCCCTGAAAGAGATGACTACTGTAGATGTTGTTCTAGAACCTGAATATATTTTTCTGCATTGATGGTGCCTTTCCAGACATGCAAGCTGCCCATGCCACACGCACTCATGCAACCCCATACCATCAGAGATGCAGGCTTCTGAACTGAGCGTTGATAACAACTTGGGTTGTCCTTGTCCTCTTTGGTCCGGATGACATGGCGTCCCACATTTCCAACAAGAACTTCGAATCGTGACTCGTCTGACCACAGAACAGTCTTCCATTTTGCCACACTCCATTTTAAATGATCCCTGGCCCAATGAAAACGCCTGTGCTTGTGGATCTTGCTTAGAAATGGCTTCTTCTTTGCACTGTAGAGTTTCAGCTGGCAACGGCGGATGGCACGGTGGATTGTGTTCACTGACAATGGTTTCTGGAAGTATTCCTGAGCCCATTCTGTGATTTCCTTTACAGTAGCATTCCTGTTTGTGGTGCAGTGTCGTTTAAGGGCCCGGAGATCACGGGCATCCAGTATGGTTTTACGCCCTTGACCCTTACGCACAGAGATTGTTCCAGATTCTCTGAATCTTCGGATGATATTATGCACAGTTGATGATACCCAGCTAAAAATTGCAAAGACTTTGCAGTTAACACCTTTCTGATATTGCTCCACTATCTTTCTGCACAACATTGTGGGAATTGGTGATCCTCTACCCATCTTGGCTTCTGAGAGACACTGCCACTCTGAGAAGCTCTTTTTATACCCAATCATGTTGCCAATTAACCTAATTACTGTTAATTGGTCTTCCAGCTCTTCGTTATGCTCAAATTTACTTTTTCCAGCCTCTTATTGCTACTTGTCCCAACTTTTTTGGGATTTGTTGACACCGTGAAATTTGGAATCAACATATTTTTCCTTTAAAATGATACATTTTCTCGGATTAAACTTTTGATCTGTCATCTATGTTCTATTCTGAATAAAATATTGACATTTGCCATCTCCACATCATTGCATTCAGTTTTTATTCACAATTTGTTTAGTGTCCCAACTTTTTTGGAATCCGGTTTGTACTATTAGTAATAATAATCAGTAATTTATGTACACGATTCAATAGTACACGGTATAAATTTCGGTTTCATGTTTAATATTTAATGACCGTAGTGTGAAATTTCCAGGTATCCGAGGTGCTCATGTTACCATGGTAACGCATGGAGGAAGCGACGTCAGTGCTGGTGACTTCACAAGGTGTTGCGAATGGTGATGTTTTGTCGAGGGAAGTTCCTTCCCTTCTGACATTCCCTGCAAAAGGAACACCTTGTGAAGAACACTTCACAGCTCGAATGGACCGAGGCTCGGTACTTGTGGGAGACGGAAGTGATTTCAACATGTGGCGTTTTCAAGGCAAACTGGGACTTGTGCTGAAATTTACTGTGAATAACATTTGACATTTACGGAAGGCTTTGAGCAATGTACGCTGAAGAGACGCCAAAAAAAAAAAAAAAACGTTTTAAAGAAGTCTGTACGTCTGTGAATGATGATCCCGAGCGGTCGAAGCGGCAACCAAGTGGTTGTTGGTGCGAACATTCGGCGAGTAGAACTTCTGATCTTTGAAAATCGTACAATTATTCACCAACACCACTTTACACATTACAGGAACTCTGTTACTGCCACGACCTTTGTACAGACTTTGAAACACTGGCCTCCCAGGAATTGGCCCAAGTATGTAGAAGAGGTGAAGTAGGTAAATCTGATAATATGGACTGTTCTGGTGGACTGAGAAAACATACTACTTTGATGGTATACAAGTTCTAGTGAAATGCTGTCACAAGTGCATTACTTGTATCTAACACAATACTATAGTAATAATAATAATAATAATAATACTTTCCCCCAATATTAAGTAGTATTTCAATTTCAGTAATATTAAATTTAATCCATCTAAAAACAACCTCTTACAACCATATTATTTTTTTAACCCTGAATGTTTTACACTGGCTTTATACAGTCCCTCTCTCTCTCTCTCAGGACGGTGGGATGTAACTGAAAAGGAATATAATGAGTCGTGTAACAGGTCGGATTTGACAGGGAGTAATAATTAAAGTAACTGGATTACGTTTGAAAAGAGTAATGTGTATAAATAAGGCTTTTTTTTTCCTCTAAGGAACGAGGTCCAACAATTTATCATCATGTCTGCACAATTATAACCTACCAATTAAAAAGAGTGAGATGGAGAAAGAGAGAGAGCAAGAAGGTTACCTGGCCTGACTCGTCACCTCCTGTTACAGCCCCATGACAAAATGTTCTCGACCTCAGACACAATCATCACCATAGCGACGTGCTAACTCCACACACGGACAGAGCAGAGCGGAGGACTAAAACCCGGGACAGCCTGAACCAAACTGTGGGTTGTTCTCGGAGATGAAAAGAAGGGAGGAGTAGAAAGAAAGCGAGAAAGAAAAAAAAAAAAAAGGAAAATGAGGAAAAAAAAAAAAAAAGCCTCAAATGTCAGAGGACGCAGCCAGCAGCCCTGATGGATCCAACAGACGCATTTCTGACGGAGCCGAATGAGGGGGGGGGGGGGGGGGGAACATTCTGTGTAAACAGCTCTTTTTTTCCCTCTCTCTCGTTTCCTTGACTGTAAACTCACGACGCAAAAGTGGGTCAAGCGCATGCAGCTAAAGCCCGAGCACACATCCATGTTCCTATCGTGGCGCCTTCTCACCATCAGGGTTTCGGGGGAAACCGAATCCCGGGTTCTCACTCCTCATCTTTTCGTTATCAGATGATGCGTATAGTGTACAATAAATCAGCCTTCTAAACCCAAACACCGAGACCGAAGCTCTAACAAAACAATATAAGCGACGGAGTATAACGACGTGACGGTGAGAGGAAGTGAGCGGCCTGTGCTGCTGTGTGCTTATACCTCGGGCTTGGCTGTCCATGGGGGGCACGGGGACGAGCTTAGCGAGTTCGCGTGCTGGCTTCGCTGCTGTCTCTGGCTTGGGAGGAGGGATAGGCTCCGGTATAACTATTGTATTAAGAGACAGAGAGAGAGAAAGGGAAAAGTCTCACTTTGATCTGTTTAGAGAAAGCGCAGACGTGTGTGTGTGTGTGTGTGTGTGCTACACTGATGAACACCAACAAATGGGTGTGTGTGTGTGTGTGTGCGCGCTTTACCAGGCTCGGGTGCTGGTGCCGGTGGTGGTGGTGGCGGTGGAGGCGGCGGCGGCGCTGCTGCTGGTTCCTCTGTAGCACTACTGGCAGCTTCGTTGGCCATGGAGCGTGTGGTGATTCGGCCCTTGCGCCGTCCCTGGCTGTTAGCCGTCTTGCGGCCGCGTGGCGTGTTCTGCTCCTTCCCCTCCTCGTCCTCTCCCTCACACTTCTCTTTGTCTTTGCTAATGTCCCTGCACCGGACACACAGACACTCGTCTGAATTAAACAAATTTCCCCAATACATCGTGAATTTTCAGTCTGACTTTTTTTTTTTTTTTAAAAAGGAGAAAAGAAGGGTTATCATTATAAGAAACTGGGTTTTAACCAGTAAGCTACAGTACCGTCTTAGCCACATTCAAATGGATACCATAGAGTAAGATTGCCTTCAAAAAAAAATTAATTAAAAAACCTCTATGAACTTAGTATCTGGTGAGACCATGCTTTGACACTTTAGTCAGGTACAACTTGTGTAGTTTTATAATGAACTTTGCAACCAATGTTTACTCAGCATCCTGCAGAACCACACATTGAGGACTGCATGCTAATGAACCCAGCAGCTTCCACATTTATTGTGGAATTACTAATTACACATATAGGCAGGTGATGGTTGCGGGCGTTGCTTAAGAGCCCAACAGTGGCAACTCGCACCTGGTTCACTTTGGTGGAAAAGAGGCGCTAGTTCATGTCTGGTTCTAGCGCCGCTTCAATAGTGAACTTCCTAAGAACTGGCCCGTGGGCTAGAGAGGTTCATGCCGCTACATTACTGAATACGTCCGTGTACGTGTCTACTTTCTCAGCAATCCTAGCAGCAAAAAATAAATAAATATTAGAGGCAAGCACAGGAAAGAAACTTAAACATGGCTAGTTCTGCTGACTTTTATCATCTCTGCACCTGATTTTTTTTTTTACAGATCTTCAGTCGGTTGTGATAATCCCACCCCCAGGCCCCCTGACGTGAGCGATTCATTGTTCAAGCCCAGCAAAGTGTTGGTGCTGCCATGGAACTGTTCCCCCCCCCCGTCTGACGGTTGTTGCTTCAACTGTCTGAATAGTACTGGTTCAAAATTTGGCACCGGGTCTGAATTAGCTCCGGGACTGACTCGGTGGAAAAAGTGGTACATCTGTGTTGCAGTGGTTTGAACCTGGGACCTTCTGATTAGTAGTCCAACGTCTTAACCTCTGAGCCACCCCTTCGCTATATCCCTTATGTAACATGAAGCTCCAGACCGATGAGGCTCAAGTACTGATGGAGCTACGATTAAGAAATATGAATTCCCTACAAACGTGCTAATGCCATTAGACAGAAGGCCTTGTCAACAAGAAACTCTGGCTTCAAACGAGACGCAGCAGCTTTTTCCCCCCCATCTGTGTTTATTAAAGATTTCCAGACCCGTTGTTCTGATAAAGGGCCTGTTCTCAGAAGCCTGTCTGCCTTAATATAAACAGATGCTTGATCCACATGCGTGTCATCTCCGCAAAAAAACAATTCTCAAAAATAACGCGAGATGGACACTATGTGAAAAGGCGCGGAGGACGGCATGGTGGAAAAGAGAGAGAGAGAGCGAGTTGGAGAGAGCCAGGAACTACTTATGAATAGTTCTCATTTATGAGTGGAAGAGGTTGTCTGTGGCAAGAGGCCAAGCTGTCTTTAATAAGTGGACTAAGGCTCATGTTGCGCTCGTATCCCTCTCTCTCTCTCTCTCTCTCTCTCTCTCACTGCTAAAAGGCAAAAACAAGAGGTTGGTTCTGTATAAACAGCAGGAGCACCACCAAACAGGGCCTGTAGGTACGACCAGGAACGCTCTGTGACCTTCTGTGGTATAATATAAGAGGCTTTTTGATTCGAGGTTGAATTGAGGTCAGGCTTTTCCGGAGGATTTAGTGATGTCATAGCCAGAGTCAGAATGTAAAGCACTCACTTCGAGTCCTCTTTTTCATCTTTCTCTTCCTCGTCCTTCTTATCGTCTTCCTCTTTCTTGTCCAATTTCTCCGACTTGTCCTCCTCGTTCTTGTCGTCGGACTTGTCTTCTTGTGAGGGCCGTGTTATCTGCTGTGAGAGAAAACAGACACAGAGCGGAGCACGATTAATCTGTGGTTCTGTTCAGGAAAATAAAAAAAAATATATATATATTTTTTTAAATCACCGATTTATAAAACCGTCATTCTCTGTTACATCATCCAGTGTTATGAACTGAAAATGATTTTAATCAGATTAAACTGTTTATCCGGTATGTTATTCTGCCCTAATTTGGGGTAAAGCTTTGCGTACCTAAAACATGACTGCTAACCAGGATACAATAAAAGAAAGAGGGAAAAAAAGGGGGGGGGGCATTTATCTATGGTCACAAATCAAACAAAACCTCAAAATCAAAGCTCATTCATGTTATGGGAAGCCTGCCTGTTATTTGTTCGACTCCCTCTCTCTTTACCGATCCAAACCCACGGTCTTTTCAGAAAACCCGAAATGAAATCTGATGAGATCGTTCCTGGAGAAAGAGCGGAGAGCCTTTTTTTTTTTTTCCCTCCTGACCTGGATGAGAGACCTGGTTCTGTAGTTCAAAGCGAGTTTGATTGAAGAGCGCATCAGGAAAAAGGCTCCGCATTAGCCTTAATCTAGTTGTGGGGAAAAAACATGCGCTCAGGTTATCTGCCTCATCAGCCGTAGCACAGCGATGCTCAGACATACAGTATAATGCATCACTGGGGTTCGACAAGATGTGCCCAGGATGTGACACAACTATGACACAGGATGTGTGTAAATAATAATGGCTTGCACCTTAAATTTTAGTGGTAAGCTCACAAGATTAGCAAAGAGAGAAAGAAAGGGGGGGGGGGGGGCAGACGTGACGGAGGTTAAAAAAATTTTAAAAAGATGTCCAGTCGGTGCTTGCTCCGAAGATAAGATTAACCCTGAGGTATGAGGCACTTGATGTTCACATGGATGGGGTTGTTTTTCGTCCAGGCTCCAGAATCACAATAGGTTCTACTGCTGACGGAGCTCGGTTCAAAGACAGGAAGAAAGCCAAATCTTTAACAGAGGGCAGATCAGAGGAAAGCGAAGCGCGAGGCGACCCAGCGAGTGGGTTAAAGTTACACACCGCGCTCGGGCGATGCCATGTGAGAAAACAAAAACTGGAGCATCTTTAAAAACTGGTGCTCCTCCCTTCCTGGGATGCAAAAAAAAATACTATGGTGATGAACAGTGCCTGGCAATGACATGGAGGAGGGGGTGAGAGCAATTTTACCATCGCGTGTGTGTGTGTGTGTGTGTGTGTGTACTTGCTTTCCCCCCCCCCCCCCCCCAAACTCACTCTCACCGGGGGTGCTGAAAATTCTGAAGCTGGCGGTAGGAAACTATGCTTTTAAATCGCTAATCGGTTGCGACATAACCCCAATTACGGCAATCCACAAAACTAGCCTTTTCCCCCCTAAAACCTACGAGCACTTTATTGGGTTAAAATTGTTCAAGAGAACAAAGTTGCCTCAGCCAAGACAAATAAGCCATGCAGACACCAGATGGGGCCAAGGAATGTCAAAGGCTTGACAGAGGAGAAGGAGAGAGAGAGAGAGAGAGAGAGAGAGAGAGATATTACATGGAGAAAGTGGGAAAGAAAATGAGACTGCAATTAAAGAGACAGAGACGAAGAATCAAACTAAACATGCTGGAATCTTTATTTTAGTTTTTTTCTTCTTTTATAATCGCATTAAAGTGAGCCTTAAAACAGAGCGGAAAAACATCCAAATAAATGGGACTTGTTGTAAATTAAAAGTGCGCAGCGAACGCGAGTGCCGTTCTCAGAGCACAGAGGGAGCTCGCGTCATCTACGAGCACGCCAATCGCGTTCCCAAGCTCTCTACTGCCACTTAGGCTCTATTAATAAACCAAAGTGCTCACAGTCAGTAATAAGAGGCTTTTTTTCGATCATACTGAGGGATTAGAGCACTTCAGCTCAGTCGACAACTTTGGCCCTTTTTTTTTTTTTTTAAGAAAAAAATTAACGTTCTTCAACTTTGATTTCTTCCCAAAATGAGAGCATTTATGGAGGATGTAAGCCAGGTTCATCATATCACAGCAAAAGCAATTTATCATGAAAAGCTTTTACTATAATACTCTGACTGGTCCAAAAAAAAAAAAAAAAAAAATGTTTTGATATCTCTCTCTCTCTCTATATATATATATATATATATATATATATATATATATATATATATATATATATATATGTTTTTTTTTTTTTTTTTAAATAAGAAGATTTCAGAAGGATCAAATTACTCGTATCAAGCAAAGAAAACAACTAGGGAGACTTGAAGTTAATGGAACTGGATTCAACACATTATTATAACCTGGAAGGATAGACCTGAACTATTAACTTTGTACAAGAAATGCTAATGAGTACATGAAGATACACAGGGTTTAACAGAAGTTAAATAATTAGTATTAAATAATAATAAACATGGTTGAGATTAACCTCGATTTAGAGTTTCTGAAGGTCAGTTTACGTTGATTTTCCAGGCATGGAAACATGTCTGCTCTGATACTGGTGAGTGGTTCAGGTACAAGGCATTCTGAAACTCTCACCAGTCCAGAGCCACTATGTACCCTCTCTAGGAACACACTGGTTTGGACACACAGCTCATTCAGAGCTTGGTCAAGTTTCCTGCTGGGCTTTCTCTTGAAGCCAATGAACTGAGGCTTTAACTCCTCTGGTAATGACACCTTGTGTCACATTAACTCCATACAGGAGAGGAGCCAGTTCTCAGACAGACATCGCTTCTATAGCGGCTGGAGTGTCGTACATTCAGGACACGGAGACTACAATACCTCCAACTATTCACTAATCTGTTTTATTATTAATTTCTTTTGAATATGAACTTGTGAAAATATATGTTGTACTCTGGTTCCAAAGTAGCGCTGCTCGCGCTGCTGGTTCCAAAGTAGGCGCTGCTCGCGCCTCTATTCATACAGTATTACCTTACATACCTTTGATGTAACTATCTGCGAGCTTTTTGCAAGACGAGCTAAATTTCTAAATCAATTTTAACTTGTTAAACGATTGAGGTCTTGGTAACAGGGTACTGTGGTATACTTTGTCTGCCGAGTGTCACATGATCACAACATAATAATAATAATAATAATAATAATAAGTCACAATTCTTTACAAAAGGTAAAGTGCAGGGTAGTTAGTTTTATTTTTACTTTATATTTTATATTAATGATTTCTATAGGAATATTTTTGGGTTGTGGAATAAATCATAAAAGTTTTCATTATTTCTTATTGGAGAATTCGCTTTGATATACGAGTGATTTTTATATACAAGCACACTTCTGGAACAAATTATGCTCACAACCCAAGGTTTTACATACATACATACACATATATATAAATAATTGGTTACTTTTTAAAGTAACTAATTACATTTTATTGGTCAATTATCGGTCAGGGTTATCGGGGGCGTCGCTTGTAGGACAAGTTTCACACACACAATAACGAAATAACTGCTGTCTGGCTCACAGATAACATAAATTGTCTGAATAACGGATTACGCGTTAGATTACTTGTTACATCAAAAAAGTAATCCGAGTACTCTAACATGTTACAACCAATACTGATTATATGCATCTGATTGTGTGTGTGTGCACGAGTTTGCAGTTGCAAAATGTTGTCATTCCTCTATAATCCTGGTGGAGCGCTCTAAACCAGAATCATTCATATTCTCCAGCAAGCTCAGTAAAACCTAACCGCTGTTTTCTTATAAAACTGCACAAATCTGAGTCTAAAACTCCCAATTTTAAGCAATGAGTTTTCACTCCAAATACTGACTGTTTATTTTATTGCTCTTTATAGACGTTTCTTTCATGCAGAAATGTTTTCAAAAGCATCTTTTGCTTATGCCATATTTTTGTATGTGCCCAAGAGTTTTGCACAGTACTGCAAGTAAAACAGCTGTTAGGTTTTACTGAGCTTGCTGGAGAATATGACTTCTTCTGGTAACATTGTCACACTCGCTCCTTTCTATTTTTATGTAAATCCCAGAAGCGTACATTAGGTTTTTTTGTTTCCATCTGTAAACTTGTCTGTCTTGTACTATTTTTATTTAAATAAAATTTATTTATTTATTTATTAATTTCTAAGTTATATATGGAAATACTGAACGATTTTGTACATAATTATGCAGACATGATAAACACATGTAAAAAAAATTGGTACAGTATATAATGTGGTGCCTAAGACTTTTGCACAGTACTGTGTATATATATATATTTTTTTTTTTTTAATATATGAATGAACAATAAAGAGAGCATACATGTATTGAATGTGGTGCTACCATAAAGTAAAGGGTGTTTCAGAGACATGCACACACATCTATCCTTCAGTTCTGACTTGACCAACGTAAGAGTTCGGGTGTTAGACGGATTCAGGGTGAGTTTTAAACGAGTTTAAAATGATCAGCGGGGGTTGGGTAAGGGGAGTGTGAGAGAGTCTGTACAATTCTCTTTTCCTTACGGCTGTGGATCGTGCTCTTTTCTGCTGATTCACCAGGCGCGTATTTAAGTCAGGAAATGACAGACTCACGAGCCAACAGCCTCCGAAGACCGACTGGAATGCGGATCGACAGCAGGACCGAGTCGGAGCACCAAGTTTCTGTCCAAAAATAATGAGTGCGTTCCTAGACTAGCAGCGGGACCAACACACACACACACACATACTCTCCTCTGTAAAGGAACACAAAAGCTTACTGATGTCTAAACAGGAAAAAACTGAAAAGCAATTATTTACAGTGTTTGAGTGACATAATTCATAGGAACACACTGTGATACACAGACGCACGATATGCAATAACTGTCATGCAAACAAGAGAGCAAACACACACACACACACACACACTACCTTCAAGTTGGTCAGTCAGTCAGTATATTATGTGCGTGTGTGAGCCACAGGAGCAGTGAACCCTACACACATGATGACGGCGGCCGCTCACGCTCTATTCCAGACTGTAGCCTTTTCACACTCGCTGCTGCCACAGCATACCTTTCACTCCCTCCCAAATCACAGCACATCTCACACACACACACACATACACACACACACACACACTGCAGGGCTGGGCCAGGTGGTAAAAAAGTCTGAAGCATTTGATTGGCACTCGCAGCTGTACAGCAAACTTTTTTATGGTCATAAGTGGGTCGTGACTTGCAGGGGAGGGAGGGTGGATCGTCCCAGCTGTCTCTCGCAAACACACACAAACCCTCGCTGAGAACGTCACAGCATTGTGGGGCATCACAGACAATGTGTCCGCTCCTGGTCCGCTTTTTCGGTTTCCTATTTGAAAGCAGCTCTCTTGCTTGGTCGAGCTAAAAAATAAATAAATAAATAAATAAATAAATAAATAAATCGTCCCTGCCTTGTCACAAGCAACATAACCCAAGTCTTTCTGCTCCGTCCTCCACGGTGCTAGAAGGTCAGTGTGTGAGTCAGGCGCTGCTCAGCAAAATATCTTTTTAATTATTGATATTGGCCTCCTGACAGAGCTCCAGGAGCCCTCGGTGATCAGACACCCTGTCTCACAAACACGCAAGTACATCAAGAATCAATACTTTGAGAGCATGCAGGTGAAAGACACGAGACATTATATATATATATATATATATATATATATATATATATATATATATATATATATATATATATATATATATATTTTACTTAAGGTAAGGTGTAATCTATCCCCGTGTGATCGATAACGCATCAGGAACTCGCCATACCTATTCGCTAATGGTCGAGGCGTGATGTTTTATCATTTTGTTAGTGCAAAATATCTCCTTCGTCCCTCAAGTCGGTATAGTAAAGGTGCTGGATTAGTTGTATGATTGACCACCCGTCAATCTGCGACAATTATGGGAGTCTGTGAGATCATCGAAGATGGAAGCGCATAAACTTTTAACCTGATAGGTGACAAAGAAAAAAATGACATTCGCACGAGTCAGAGAAAGTGTTTCCCACACCGCCCAAGAATATTTGCTGTTGATTTAAAAAAATATTTACCATTAACCGCTAGTGGACCGTTTTGGGCTCATGCTGTCGCTCCAGTATTGTTTTTTTTTTATTTTTTTATTAGAGCCAGTTTTGCAGCGGATGCCAGGTGCTCTAAAAATATATTTTTTTAAAGGGCGTATCATGCTCTGCAGAGACTCAAGCACCATGGATCAGTACCGACAACACGGCACTGCTCAATGACAAACCGATTGAAAATAAATAAATACATTTATAATGCCGATGTTGCCTTTGGGTTTTTCTGATATGTCAAAGATTATTACTTTTAAAACGTGTACATTTTACTACCGGAATATGGGAATCATGGTCCATTTTTAAGGGCTACGTGCTTTGTGTGTGTTTTTTTCCATCTAAATCTTCATATACGGTTAGACGGACATGAGGTCCTGTACATCGTCTTTCTGAAATGTATATCAAATAAATCAAAATCCGAAGTTAAAGGTCATATGTATTTGATGCCTGCTGTATGTAGTAGACCATTTTTCATGCTGGCGTTTACATGCCGACCTGCTCCGCTGACTCACAACTGTGGGATACACTGAACTTTATTGATATAATAAAGGGAAGAAAAATAATTATAATAAAAAAAATAAAAACATATCGGGGAGAACAGAAGAGTCTGATGCAGTAGCTTTTGAGAATAAGAAAGCCGAGCGGACAGCCAGCGCAAGGTGTGCAACTTTGTGCATTGGTGTATTTCTGAACACGTGATTGTGAACGTGTCCACTAGGGGGCAGAAAATCAATTTAGGATGAATTGAGGAAAGTTGCTATAACAACTATAGGATTTTTTACACCGCGTTCCAAATTATTATGCAAATTGGACGTAAGTGTCAAACATTAATGTTTAGTTTTTAAATTAAACTCATGGATGGTGTTGTGTCTCAGGGCTCTTTGGATCACGTGAATCTCAGACACGTGTGATAATTAGTTTGCCAGATAAGCCCAATTAAAGGAAAAGTACTGAAGAAGGTTGTTCCACATTATTAAGCAGGCCACAGGTTTCAAGCAATATGGAAAAGAAAAAGGATCTCTGCTGCCGAAAAGCGTCAAATATTGCCATTCCTTAGACAAGGTTTAAAAACATTAGATACTTCATGAAAACTTAAACGTGATCATTGTACTGTGAAGACATTCATGGCTGATTCAGCGCACAGACAGGTTCGTGCAGATAAAGGCAGAATGAAGAAGGTTTCTGCAAGACAAATTCATCGGATTAAGAGAGCATCTTAATTCGGCCACCCTTAATCAATGCTCACAAGCAGAAACGGTTGCAGTGGGCCCAGGCATACATGAAGACAAGTTTTAAAACGGTTTTGTTTACTGATTAGTGTCGTGCCACCCTGGATGGTCCAGATGGATGGAGTAGTGGATGGTTGGTGGATGGCCACCATGTCCCAACAAGGCTGCGACGTCAACAAGGAGGTGCCGGAGTCATGTTTTGGGCCGGAATCATGGGGAGAGAGCTGGTAGGCCCCTGTAGGGTCCCTGAAGGTGTGAAAATGACCTCTGCAAAGTATATTGACTGACCACTTTCTTCCATGGTACAAAAAAAGAACCGTGGCTTCCGTAGCAAAATCATCTTCATGCACCACAATGCACCATCTCATTCTGCAAAGAATACCTCTGGTTCACTGGCTGCTATGGGAATAAAGGATGAGAAACTCATGGTGTGGCCACCATCCTCCCCTGACCTCAACCCCATTGGGAACCTTTGTAGAATCCTCAAGCATAAGATCTATGAGGGTGGGAGGCAGTTTGATTGAAAACAGCAGCTCTGGGAGGCTATTCTGACATCATGCAACGAAATTCAGGCAGAAACTGTCCAAAAACTCACAAGTTCAATGGATGAAATGGAAGAATTGTGAAGGTGATATCAAAGAAGGGGTCCTATGTTAAGATGTAACATACCCTGATAGAATGTTTTTGATTGAAATAGTTTTTGATTTCAGTAAATATGACCTCCTAAAGATGCAAATTCAACAAAAGCCCATTTTCAGTTCTTTACAACCTATAAAATGTTTTAACTCTGTTGTGCACAATAATTTGGAACAGTGCATTTTCAGTTTTATAAATATTATCATTAGGAGGTTTGTTCAATAAAATTCAGATTATACCCTAATGGTTGATGACTTGAAAATTATACTGACTTTCATAATTAGTAAATGCAAATGACAATCAGAGAAAGATATCATTTGCATAATAATTTGGAACACAGTGTCTAGTAGGAGCGATCGATTTATTTCTGAAACAAACATTTACTAGTCAAGTCAGAGCTTTGTAATGGTAAATAAGTTTTCTTCAAGATTGTCAACCTGTTTTTTATTATTGTTGTTTTGTGCTACTAACATGAAATCGATCTACTGTATAAATACCACAATCCCTCGCAGCTTACTCTAGTATGATATAAAACTTTAGGGCTTGCTGTTCTAGGAAGTTAATCCACTTCGGAGTGGAGAGATATCACTTCTTCCACACCATCCAACAGCACACTTGCTTGTGATTTACTCCTTATAAACATTAAACCTTTACCCTGTTGTGTTCGTGCGGATTAAACAATCAAAAAAAGCTATCGCAGTATCATTACTCTGAATCCGCTCATAAATCCTTGGAAAGAAAGCTCTCATAAGGTCAACATTTCCACTAGCAGACACACATACACACACCCCTGGCCTCATCCAATCGGCTTCTCTCCTGAAGTGCGGCGCGCTCTCGGGATTTTGGCAGGCTGCGTGTCAGTTCGTCGTTCTTACCCATAAATGCTCGCTGTGTGTGTGTGTCTGTGTGTGTGTGTGTGTGTGTGTGTGTGTGTGTGTGTGTGTGTGTGTGTGTGTGTGTGTCTCTCAAAAGAAATATGCTGTACGACACATGCCTGCTCTCACACTCTAGTGCAAACACACAAACAAGTAAATACTGCAGCAGCAATGAAGCTGCTCTCTCGCTTTTACACCACTACATCTCGGACATCTTTTAACACTGGACCAAATCTGACTCTAGACGTGTGCATCGACAAACATGCGGGCAGACTCGAAGAAGCGGAATTGTATTTAAAAGATTAATAATAATAAATCAGTATAAATCTGTGAACTTTAGCCGAGCTTGTTGATTAATCACGAACGCCAGAAACCTGCTCATTTCCGCCGCGTTCGATTTAACCGAGCCAGGAACGGACCCTTTGTGTCCTGACCTCTGCGGCGTCAGATCTCCTACCTGCTCCGCCGTCTGCGAGTGTGTGAGTGAGAGCAAGAGCGGAGCAGCTCCATCCAGAGTAAATCTGCACGCTTGAACTATCGAACATGGCTACCGTCGCGAGAAACAGAAAAGACGGATTCGAGCTGTATCGAGGCGGCGGATCAAAATGGGTTTCTCTCGCTTTCGGGCTCTTCTCTTTTTATCCCTCTTCTGTAGTACTTGGAAATCAGCGTGAAGCCTCAATGGCAGGCAGATGAAAGATTCCTCGTAAGCTGTGCAGCAACACATAAATCACAAAGAGGGGGAGACACAGAAAGAGAGAGAGGGAAAGAGATGAAGAGGGTGTGGCTTTTCGGGAACACGGTGCCTGCTTCTCATTTAACCAAACACTCGCGCATATAACACTGACATGGAGAGTTTTTTTTGTTTTTTTTAAATACGGTCAATATTAAACTCAGGCATTTTCTTTCCTTACTCCTTAAAGTATGCTTTCGCTAAGAAACGTTACACTGACGGGGCCGATACTCCGCTCTCATACAGGCATTAGTGTGTAAATGTTACACTGGAGGGCTTTTGGAGACCAGATCAAATGGCGTGTTTATACTACTACTACTACTACTACTACTACTGATAATAATAATAGTTATAAAATGCCTTATGATGCATGATGTTTAATGAATTTAACAAAACCTACATTTAAAATACTTTTATACAATCTCTTACGGTGTCGGAATGAACAATCTGACTTTTATCACCACGATACCCAGGTGCAGATTCCATTTGGATTTCTTTATAGTTTGTAGTTCTCCTGATAGGGTTTTTCACCACATTCTGTTACAATTCTAAACCAATAATATACACAGAGGAAATGTCGTGCTGTGGAAATAGTTTAGAGTACACCCCCTGTAGGATTATAGAGGAACAGCAGCATTTTCCGCATCTCAAAACGAAAATACAGTGGAACCTCGGATTGTGAGTAACACGGTTTACGAGTGTTCCGCAAGACGAGCAAAGATTTTTAATAACTTTTGACTTGAAAAACGAGCATTGTCTTGGTTTATGAGCACCGAGTGTCATGTATCACGCTTGCGCGTCTGAGGCAATGGTTTTTCTCTCCCTTGCGCTGCGGAACTGTGGGTAATCATCTCCCCTGCTGGGTCATGAACATCGCAAACTGGTATAATCAACATCCGTGTACGCGTGTACTGTTTACTAGAACATTGACTATGCGTGTGTGCGTGAAACATATTTTATTTTGTGTCTGTATGTGTGTAAAGCGAAAGAACGTCTCATTAGAGACATTAGAGGCATCTCACTCTGCATCAGCCTGCACTTTGTTTCTGTGTGCGCGCGCGTACTGTCCCTCTTCTCTCACACACACAAACACCTCCTCTCACCTTCACACACACAGACACAAACACTTTCTCTCTGCTCTACACAGAAACACTACTCTGTCATGATTCTTTTCAAAGGTAAAGTGCAGGTTAATTTTTATTTTTTTACTTTACAACAGTGATTCAGTTAGCGTGCACTCACACAAAACTCATTACCAATGTTCCTTGCTAATTCTTCCAATAAATTGTGTGTGAAACTCAAATAAGAGAGGGGGACGATTCACTGTCTAAGATGAGGAGAGGGAGGGGGGGTCTGATTCCTCCTCTAACTTTAGTTTCACACACACACACACACACACACAGCCTGCGCGCATAAATGGAAAGACTTTCAGTCAGGACTTATTTTTACTTTTTTTTTTTTTAAGGTAAAGTGCAGATTAATTTGTTTTATTTTTACTTTATATTTTGTATTCATTATTTTTATGTCTTTATTTTTTTGGACTGTGGAACAAATAATTTGAGTTTTCATCATTTTGTATGGGGAAATTTGCTTTGATTCGTGAGTGTTTTGAAAGTTCCACTGTACATATACAGTAGTTGAAAAATTTATTTTTGGGGAAAAAAAATTTAAATCCACAAAAAAAAAAAAAAAAAAAAAAAATGCATATAACAATCGATTTTCCACGAGCTATCATTTTCATGCATCACGTCTCACTGCAGGACGAAAAAAATCCAGGGGGGTGGAGTCGGATCTGACCTGATTCACCGCCCGAGATGGCTCCTCCTACACTGTTTCAACCACCCTGAGGTTTGAGGATATGAGAGATGAACCCAAACACAGGTTAAAATATCTATATAGAGCTCTTTTTGCTCATAGTAGACACTAAATATTATCCCTCTGTGCTGTATGGTTTATACAAATTTGCTCCTTCCAAGACGACTTAAACGAAACCTTGTGTCCTTGAAGCTACACAAAAACTAATGATAAAACATGCGCAATTAAGATGCTGTTTTCTACAACGGGATGTTGGTTAAGCGTTAAGTATTGTTCTCCAAGAGTTAAAACCCAATGTTCCCGTGTTTTTCAGTAGCATGGCCTCTTATCTTCTATCTGGGGAGGGAAGAATTATTTACAGCTGCTATAATGCGCGTGAGTGATGTAACAAGGAACGTGCTCCATGGCTGTTCAACAACATTTAATCTGTAAATGGATTAAAAACACAAATATGTTGTAGGAAGATGGCAGACAATATTAAGGAAAGTATAGAGAGAGAGAGCCCACATCTCTTTCTTTCTGGCTTACCTGGTTCCTTCGACGTCGGCTGTTAAAGTTGCGTCGCACCAGTGTCTTAAAGTTCTGGCTCTTCTTGGTCAAGTAGTAGTACAGTACACAGTCTGAGACACACTGTGAGAAAAAGGGGAAAGTATGAGCGTGTCGCAGAGTGACGAAGAGATGAATGAAGGAGTTGTGCCGTAACTGATTCTCCATTGATAAGACTAATAAGTGCCTGTCTTTTGTGATAAGACTCTGTTAATGTGTGATAGTTTTATTGGGAGCGCATTCAAGCTCATATTCACTCCTAAACATGATGTCGAAATTCAACTTCAGGGGCGCTAGAGAGCCTACAAGACAATAGGGCGTGTTAAACCCCCCCCCCCCCCCACCCCTTTTTTTTTAAGTTTATTTCAGTGACTAGTCAACTATACGTAAATCATAACCTAGTGACCTGTTCGGTACTCTGTAGTTTTGTTGTCGACTATCTGCGAGCTTGAGAAAATACTAATTCAATGGATCATCCATCCATCGGATGGCCGTCACAAACCATAAATGCAAAATTCTCAAGAGTGATATTTTAACTGTGATTCAACAAGATTTGAGAAGTGCACTTGCCGAAGAACTTATAATTCCCTTAAGTGAAACATTTATGCATGGACCCATATAACGCGGGTTGGCTTTTTCAGAGGGAAGAAACTGTGCTTCGAGTCGGGTTGGAAATATAATTCCACGTAGTGAGCAAATTTACCACAGAACCTTGAGGAAAGCTGAACGTTAGACACACAAGAACAGCCTGTCGGTTATAAAGTCACCGCTATAACATGGTTTTTATGTTTCTTTCCTCTTAAAGAGACTCAATTTATGTCCATAGTCACTGCAGAGATGCTTCGAGATGTACGGCAATCTAGAAAAATCAAGGGCACTTAAAAAGATGCGTGTATTACCCCTAACCCTTTAGAAGAGGACCTGCTGGTGGGTTGTGTTTACTGTAGCTGTGTGTGTATGTGTGCGAGACAGAGAGACAGGAAACCTGCACAGACAGGAAGTTCTCACCTTACGTTCGAGATAAGTGGCAATAAGGCCAAAGTTCTTTGGGTGCTGCATAAACCTGCAAAGCAAACATAAAGCCAGTGTGATTTCTTTCATACAACTGAACAGGACAAGCTGATTCATTAGAAAAGCACACAGCAGGATGAACGTCTGGAAGTAGGAAAACAATTATCGCGTCTGTGTGTGTGTGTGCGTGCATGCATGTGTGGTCTACGCCTCAGTCATTATTCCACCCAGGGTTTTTTGTCTGGCCCATAAAAATGCTCTCCAGCCCACAGAACTCTCCGTAATGCTAACCGGATCCCAGATGAAGCCGTATACACTCTTCCCTGGCTTTGCAGTGTGAGCGTCTGTGGAGAGCGTTATTAGCTCGAATTTCCATACGGTGCGGCCAGGATGCATTACTGCCATATAATATATGGAAGGGAAGGAGAATACCACGAGAATTTAAACCCTGGTTATTCTCTCTCCGTGTGTCTGTGACTGCAGAAATACGCGAGACAGCGAGCATACAGTGCTGTAAAAAAAAACTAAACAATTATAATTAAAATTAATTAATTAATTAAGGATTTACCCCCTTCCCTGATGAGTTTTCCTTTGTTTGAGAGTTTTTGCCATATTTGTCACATTAAATTGAAACAAATTTTATTATTAAACAAAAGTTCACCGGAGTAAACACAAAATACAATCTTTAAATCATGATTTAACTTAAGGGGAAAAAATTGTCCAAATCTGCCTCACACTACATGATAAAGTCTATATTCCATAAATGATGGAAATTAATTTCATAATCTACCAGAAAAACCTGAGAGAGAATGAATGTCCAGCCATCGGTTTGTGTGTGACCTCACGCTTACGCGCACTCGGGTCACGCAGCAGGACAACGATCCAGCAAGTCCACCTCTGAACGGCTTGAAAACAAACAGGTTTTAAGGTTTTGGAGTGGCATAGTCAAAGGTCTGCTGTGACGTGACCTGAAACGGGCAGCTCATGCTCGTGAAGGACTTATTGCCAGTTATCACAAACGCCAGTTGTTGTTGAAATGTCAAATCCTTTTTCACCAAAAGCCAGGGAGGTTTGGACATCTTTTTTTACTCTTCATAAATTAAATAAATAATAATCATTTAAAAACATTTTGTTGTATTTTCCCTGGGTCATCCTTCTATAATATTAAAATCTGATGATCTGAATCATTTACATGTGACAACTATAGCAAATAATTTTAATTTTAGTTCATATGAAATAAAATCAACTGCAACTTTAATGGGGAAAAAAAAAACAATCGAGTCAAGATGAGAAAAGTGCTAAACATTAGCTGATTGAAGGGAGACTGAAGGAAGGGGGAGGGGCTTCCAGGGAGTGTCAGTTAGGATGTAAAGGGGAGGAAGCGGGGGGGGGGGGGGGGGGGGTGAACGCTTTGTATGAGACATGACTCTGCATTTCAGAGATTATGTAATACTTCAAGTAGATTTTAACACTGTAAGACCTGGAAGAAATATAGCAGCTTGAGACAAATCAGTCTTGAGACAAACCCCATACACACGTAGATCCGAGGCGGGAATCGTTTCCTCGGACCTAGACGTACAAGTCTGCGGTGCTAACCACTATGAACTGTAACGCTAACGAATCATAAAAAATTTTAGGCAAAAATCGAACATCAAACCCTGTCACAGCTCAACTATCAACATTTGATAAAAACCTAAAGCCCATTTATACTCACTTCTCCCTAAAAATCTCCTTCTCGTGCTCGGTCCAGACGTTCATGAACTGCCGAGACTTGTAAACCTTCATGGGGTCGTCCATAAGGCCGTTCATGTTGATGAACTTCACACGCCTCTGCTCCGAGTCGTACATCATGGGAGGGATGACTGATAGCTGCCGCATCTGCTTCTCGTTGTTCTGACGGATGGAGACAGAACGATCAGGATTTCTGAATATTTGCCAGAAGTTACTTTCATTAAAAAAAAAAAATACATACATAACATGAAATAACTATTTCATTACTGGATCTGTGGCATTGTGCATTAACAGAGACTCGATCGACTGCTGGGAATGTTACACCAGTTGTCACATACAGATGGAGTCGTTGCCACATAAAACTCGCCCTGAACATGGCAAATAAGTGTTCTGTTAAACATTAAGCACATTATTGCTGCAGTCACTAGCTGTTTTTGCAAAGCTTTCCTGATAGATTCGACTTCTACAGCACGCAATCCGCCTTGTCAAAAGACCTAGATAAATTAATAAAAGCATTTCGCTTCGTGCTTTGTGCTCTTATAATAGAAATATAATCTGCGCAAAAACACCTCTTTAATCAAAGGCGTTTGAAAGTCAGTATGATGGAATGGGAATATTGTTTCCGAGGAAAGGATTTATCGACGTAGACGCTAAAAAGAAACTCGGAAACCCTAAAGCAATAAAGTAACGAGACCAAGACGAGCTCTCGTTAAGAGCTGTACTGTTAGAGAACATCATGTGTTTTGAAGATTGTAGCTGTCAAATTGTCCTGCAACACAGATTCCCATTTTTTAGTTATTTTATTTAAATAATTCTTTTTTTTAAGGAAAAAAAAACAAGTCTTCAGGCAAATAAAACATCTGGCGCAGAATAGACTTTTTGAAGTAAAAATATCCAAATATTCCTTTAAGGAAGTGACCGAGTTCCCTTTAACCGCAAATGTCAAGAGGAAGTCGATGATTCAAAGCAAACAGGATGATTAAGAGGATTCTGTGCACGTCCCCGTCCCTGACCCACCTCTTGTTCCGAAAGGCCGTCTATGATTTCAGAGATCTCATGCTCGCTCCTCGCTATGGTAGCAGACAGCCCTGTCCCTCTTTGTCCCACCCTGAAAGACAAGCAGATGGAAGATGAGAGAGAGAGCGTGGATAATCCCACAAGCACATCATTAACAGTGGAAGAAAAAAAAAAAAAAGCTGCATTTTACTCGTTCCTGTAACTCATTAAAAAGTACATCTCCAAGATATGATTTTTAAACCGAGATCTCATGTCCAGACACCCTCCCTCTGGACAATGCTTAAATGTCTATCGTGTAGTCATTGGTTCATTTCAGTGACCCTGAAGAAAAAAAAAATCAATCAATAAATAAATAAATTTTAAAAACCCGACTCGTAACCGCTGCTACTCCTTAACTATCTTCAGAAGTGTCCTAATGGTGGGACGCTCCTTAGGAACCTGTGCTGGACAGCACGTTTCTCTCTGAACAATGGGTGCAACAGGTAGCTGAGAGTACCTGCAGGACGGAGGTTAGAGTCTGAACGGGAGGAAATAAACAGCGCAGGGACAGGAAGAACTACTAAACTGACACCAGGGGTCAAAGTAGACGACAAAGTCTACAAAATCAGGTGAACAAAATAAACCGTATTCAACAATAACCGGTTTTGAAGTAGAAAAAGGCTCAAACAAACCATGTCGGTGTATAAATTTCCACTAGATTATTTTTAAAAATAAAAAAAGCAAGGCAAAGATTTAACTGAACTTTTTTTGAAGTTTTTATGAGTTCTGGGCAAAGAAAGATATTTAAAAAACTAGCTTTTAACAGTTACTAATTCCTACAAGTGTGGTTAAAAAATAGTTTATTCAGACGTAAACAAAATTAAATAATTAATAACATCAGGTTATTTCAATTTCAATTATTGGAAAATGCAGAATCCTCTGGTGCAGTCCAAAGTTCGTCACTGTGCTCAATTCAGAGAAGCCCGACTACCCTTATACCAAGAATCACAGCAGACATGACCTCTGACCTCGCCACAAAAAGACTTCTTATTGCTCGCCGGTCGGCTCCTGGACGTCTATTATTTATCTAAGATTCAGTATGTCAGAATTCAGACCGCCGCCCCCTTTCCGTGTTTACATACCGAGTTACATCACGGCGGCCGAAACCCGTGTGTGTTTGTGTGTATGCGTAACCTCCTACGAGAGGCTCATGTCCGCAAAACAAGTTTCCAGGCCAGCCTATTTTGAAATTTCCTGGAAGGGAAGCGTTCAGGGAATGTTGGGAATTCAGGACAAGGGTAATGGTGCTGGGCTGACCTTTGGAAACGCTCCTGCTGCTCGCGCTGCTTGCGGATCTCGGGGAATTGGCGCTCGTAGTACTCGCGCGTGCGACTCTCTTTGGCCTTACGCCGTGGGTTGTTCTCCATCCGCTCCACCTTCTTCTCCCACGCCTCCATCAGCTGGTCGTAGCGCTGGCAGATTTTCTGTTCCTGCCACACAGTCAGACAGTCATGATTTCAGTCACATTCTTAAATATGTACCGTTTCTTTTTTCCCCCCCAACCACCAGCAAAGAATGCATTCATAATTTAATTTAAGGGGGAAAAAAGCCACATTTAATGAATTCAATGTGTACATGACATTGGTTAAGATTCTAGTCATGAATGTTCAAATCATCCCATGGCCGTCTTTTTCTTAAAATGTTACAGGTCTGATTCTCCCTCCCTCCCCCCCACCCAATCATACATGGATCATATTCATATTCCACCTGGCTATGTGAGTGTCATGAGAAAGGTCAGGTATGAATTCACTGTGCACGCACACATCACTCCGGCCTCCTCTCCTGCACGCTCCTCACACGTCTCTCGGTAGCGCTGTGCCAAGAATAGCTACAATAACAGCTAAATTTATGCATTTGGCCTTTTATCACCTCCTCCACCTTAATCATGTTCGGCTGACGAGCTGCCGGCCGACATCCAGAGTAAATAATAATCTTGGTGACAGAGACTTAATTTCTATCGCTACTAAAATGAGGGATCGTCTTGTAAAATGTGCCGATCTTTCTCTTGATTTCGAGTGCGGGTTGTTTTAGGGCAGACCTCCCTCCGTTCATACACACGTGACACAGAGAAATTCGCAAAACATGAATGTGAATCCTGTGAAGATGTGGCGGAAGAAAAAAAAATTATAATAAAATAAAACAATAGAGCCAAACAGAGATATGATGTGCAAAACGGCTTGTAATAAGAACGTGGTTTTAAATAGACAGCGAGCTAAATTTGCATTCGTAAAATGCCACCTTAACAAGTGACTATTTTGTTCGGGATCCAAAAATGTCTCGTCACTATGGAGCAACTTGAACTATACATTTCTCTCACACACATTACTCTCTCTCACACACACACACACGCGCAAAACCCCTCCGCAGCCAAATGACTTCCACATGTGGTCTGAGAAGTATATTTAGATTAGAAGAACGCAGCATATGTTCTTGGGGCTTGACCGTTCTGCGCTGTGTGTGTGTGTGCGCGTGTGTGTGAGGGTTTTTAACCATACTGGATGGACATCAATACAAACCGTTAAGTATGTAACTTGTTTGGGGGGGAATTTCAGCGTGCATTCTTCCACGCTGGTCATAATAACCTACGGCAAAAATAACAGATTCCCACGTGTAGTGTGTGTTACCCCAGCTTCTTTAATTTGTATCGATGAAACATATTTCATACACGCACGATAAAAAAAATCCTGCATTCATCAACATTTTAATTTTACCTTAAAAAAAGGAATTAAATTATTAATATTCATGGCGTTCTTTTCCATATCAAGAAGATTTTTTTTTTATTTTAAATCGCTGGAATATTGGAAAAGGAATGTATATCACCTCATAATTTGTATTTAAAAGAAATGCAAGCTCAAGTTTTAATCCGCATATAAATTTAAAACGGTGCTTAGAGACGTTAACGAGGTGTCAGACTTGGAAGCATGACTTCCCAACTAAAGAGTTTCAATAGGTGTGTTTACATTCTACTAATAATGAGAAAAACTAAACGATCGACGCCTTTCCTCCCATGTGTCTTTACTATTGACCTTCATCCACTGGGTCTCTGGATGAGGCGCTCCGTTTTAGACCTAATAAACTATCTAACCAATCATACTGTACGTAAGATGAGACTGAGTTCTTGTAACCAATCGTAACACAGAAGGCGGGATTTATTCTAGAAAAGACAGGATGGCTTAACCTAGTCTTGTTACATTTCCAGCAGATTAAATGCTTCACAGTCAGCAGAACCGAGAAAGAAAAAAAAAAAAAGAAGAAGAAAAAAAACTTACATTCCAATTAAATGCTTTGCGCATGTAAACACACATCTTATCGGATTAGCGTCCAAGTAAACAGTTAAAGTGGAATGATTTCAATCTGGCTGGAGAAATATGTGTAAACGTAGCTAATTAAAACAGAGGGAAAGGATTATGGAACTCATTGAAGAAGGAAATCCAGCACAGAGTTTGGCTTAAAGGTTACGGTTGTATGTCGCTGTTCTCAGAGTTAGCCGTGTCTGAAATTTCGTGCAGGTTTAATCAAAATGTGAAGATTTTTTTTTATGCACTAATGTGTGGAAACGGAATTCCGACAGTATGAATGAAATAGGATTAAATACATAAAGACAAAGACAAATGAAAACTACCACTTAGACCTAATCGGAGGTTACAATGGACTATGGAGTGTTTGAGACTTGATGAAAGTGAATAATCATGAATGACGATGCTGAGATTTTAGTCTGTCCTAATGAAACATATGAGGATGAATGAAGTAGGCAATGAGGCAATTACATTTATGAGTCAGATAAGGAAGCAGGAGAGATGGTAATCATGGACCGATAAATCAATCCCACCATAGTCTGTCAAAATTGAGGTGCAGGAAAGTACATTATAATAGGTTGTTGTTGTTATAAACTTTCTAAACTCAATAAACTAAACAGAGTTGGTATCTTCCTGTACGTTCCGGTTAGTCATGTGTCTACGCCTGGTGAAAGAAATGAGATAAATTTATACAAAAACACACTAACTAAAAAAAAAAATATGAGTCTCAGTTGAATTTTAGAATTACTTTTTGCATGGAACACAGGTTGTGAAATTTGGCCCCAATTACTTACATTGTACTCGTGTTCTGGGTGACAAATTTTGCGGTGGATAACGACCAAGACCAACTGTAATGTACTTATATGCACCTGAATTAGGGCTGCACGATATTAGGAAAATATTCTATATTGTTGTTGAATACTGCGATAACTATATTTTTTGGGATATAACATTTCCCTAGAGAAATGCATTTTTTTATTATTATTGCATATTTTTTTTATTACTTATTTATATGTAATGATCATACTAAAATAAACAGGTAATAGATATTCGTCTGATGTAATTAAATCTAATTCAGGCTAAAAAGAAACATGATGTCAAGGAATTTGCAAATATTTAGACTTCAAAACACTATGAATGACTTAAACCCCTCAGCAGATATTCTGACTTCTGGTTTGCTGTTACTATAAACCTGCAAACACAATATGAATTACGTTCAAACATTACTGTATATTTACGTGTAACCACACACTCATCAATAGTGTCTTAAAACAAGAGCATCTTTTAAACTAAATATTCTCTTTGGCTTGCCGTTTTTTTTTTGTAAAAATAATTATTATTAACCAAAAAAAAAAAAAAAAAATACTATTTGTCACACACACACACACACACACACACACACCAGGAAGTATAAGAGAAGTAAACAAACCATCGCATACAGCTTAGTCACTGAGTTCACGCATGTCGGTGCAGATTGTTTACTTTCTGATTCGAGTGTGTGTTTATAGGACGCGGGTTAAACGTGTGTTTTTCCCTTGCTCCCCTTCTGTGAGAGTCCTTAGACTAATTTGCGTGGTTATCCTGCCTACTCGCTTGCTTCCGCGTTTGGGTTTACCGTCCACGCTACAAAGGGCTAACGGCTAATCGCTTCTGATCTGAGTCGCTTCTGATCATCCCGGGTTAGTTCGCGACAGAATTAAGTATAAAGATATAAAATTATATATACATACATATATATACACACACACAGGTGGAACGTAACGAATTACATTTACTCGCGTTACTGTAATTGAGTATTTTTGTTGTGTATTTCTACTTTTTAAAGTAGTTTTTAAAATCTGTAATTTTACTTAAGTACGCTTTGTTTGAAGTATTGTAATTCGCTACATTTTAAATCATATTCGCTACTGAGTAAAAAATAAATGAATGAAAATGCTAAAATAATAAAAAATATTATGCTTTTGCGCTCGCGTGTGTGTGTGTGTGTGTGTGTGTGTGTGTGTGTGTGTGTGTGTGTGTGTGTGTGTATCATGTCCTGGTCGCGCGCCGCTCCAGACTCCACTCCAGGTTTTCTGACATCGGCATCTCCCTGACCTTCCACACGGTCGCTTCCGCCCTGAGTGACGTCATCGACTAGCGCGACCATGTATAAACCGGAGAGAGACGCGGGAAAGAGGTTGTGATTTTGGCGTTTTGATATTTGGTTGTGTATTCCGGTTTTGACTTTTTGCCTCCAATTGACTTTGATTATTGCTTTGTCCCTTTGGTTTGGTTGGTCTTTGTATATATTTGTAGATAATTTAACTGTTTTTGGTTTAGGGAGTCCGGGAAGGTACCTGTATTTTTTTTTTTTTTGCAGGTAATCTAGCTACTAAATATAAATACAATTTTGTTTATTATTTTGGCCTGGGTCCATCCTGAATCTGATCCTCCTCCTCCTGCTGTGTGTGTGTGTGTGTGTGTGTGTGTGTGTGTGTGTGTGTGTGTGTGTGTGTGTGTGTGTGTGTTTGTATATACAAACCTCATTATTTCATCAGTTAATGATTGGATCTAGTTCTTTCTGCCATATACCACCATTTCCATACAGTTTAAAATAGAACCCTGAACCATTCTTTTGCTCTATGGCCCTAGACTGGGACGTAACACCATATTTAAGTGACCACTTTGATTTTCAAGCACAAGAAAGACAACAGCTTTATTATGCATAGGTGTTCCTTCAGTTATAAACAACTAGTTTGAGATTTATATCTGCTCATCTTTTTTGAACTATGCTAGAATGCCTCATCCCACCCCCGCTGTTATAAAAATAAAAAAGTAACTCGGCTACTTTTTACTTTTACTTGAGTAGATTTTTATAATGGTAACTTTACTTGTACTTAAGTAAAATTTCACTGAAGTAACAGTACTTGTACTTGAGTACAAAATTTTTTTACTCTTTCCACCTCTATAGATAGATAGATATAAGCGGGTATAAATATAGTAAGGGCCCATCTGATTGGTCAAATTTGGACACACAAATGCTTGGCACATAAATTATTTATCGCAACTCTTTGCGATATGGTTATCGCGTATGCCATTATCGCGATAACGATAATTTTTCAATATATCGTGCAGCCCTAACCTGAATTATGATTTACAACAGACTTGAAAAATACATACTATCCCTTTAACAGTGTGTGCACATGTGTATACTGACATTATGGGCACTTTTCTCACTCCATTTATAAGAACAGAGCAAATGATGTTACGGCTTGTTTTCAGGATAAGCTTGTCATAAAAAAAAAAAAAACAGTCTGGACCACGATCTGACTGAATATTTATGGGGGGAAATTTTACAAATAATAAGCCAAAGAAACTGGTCTATGTTGAAGCTCAATCCTGCAATTTGATATTTGAGAAAGTGAAACCAGCTTGATGGAGATTTTCTTTTTCTTTTCTTTCACTAATTTTATTTTATTAGTGAAGTCCATTCCATATATACATGTTTAAAAAATCATCCTTGTATATTTTCCCCCCTCAACTTGATCTGAAAAATTTTAATGCTCAGCTATATAACGAAAATAGTTCTCTCTTATACCACTGATTCGTTTCTTGGCTATGAAGTCTTAAAAAAATTTAATCTCCAAGCGAGGTTGATGATCCCATCATTTGCCAGGGGTTGTACACTGACCTGATTCCTGTACAATGGTAGCAGGCGTAGAGGAGCCTCTTACCCTTTGTTTGCGTGCGTGGTTCCTCCTCTTGAAAAACAGAATCAGCTTCTTCCTCATCACTTGATTTCTAAGGAGAAAAGAAGAACGAGAAAAAAAAAGCATGTTCACAAACTCGTGCGACATCTAATATGCTTAAAACAACACTCTTACAGTAAAAGTCTGGCCAAACTATCGCCATAGCAACAGAAATAAATCAACAAATAAGATATCATGCTTGTGTTGACTTTAATACGCTCCTTAATCAAACTTGGGTTGGTATTTATTAAAACTGCAATAAAATCGAAGTTCAATACAGCGCCATTTGTTATACATAAATTTGTTTAGGCTCACCATCTTATCAGGGTATTAATATATTACATATAACATGTAACAATATCAATATTTTGATTCTGTAAAGCTGCTTTTTGACAACCATTATTAAAAGTGCTATATAAATCAAAATTCAAATTGAAATAAGAAAAAAAAACGTTCAAATATAGGATTTTAGACATAAACCCGACAATACAAACGTTTTCCCCAAACAACTTACATTTATTTGTATACATTCGGCAAAAGAAAGCTCAGTGTGTTGACTTCACTGTTAGTCAGTAACAGCTAACACAGACTTCAAGGTCAAAGGTTTTAATCATGGCTCTCCTTTCTCACTACACATTGTTGGCAAACCTAAAGGTTGTAAAAACGCAGCCAAGTGTCCTAATATGACATTTTTACTGAAATGCCCAGCTCTCCCAGCCTGACCTGACTGACACACTCGCTCGTAAACCCGATAAGATTCCAGACAACCCGACCTTCACCTCGTTACAGTGCATGCATGCATGCATGCATGCACGCACGCACACACGCAAACGCGCTTTTGCGTACATAACAAAATGTACCATGCACCCATCATATCTTCATAAATCCAGTCAGCAAGTTTCTACTCGCACAGTAAATCTTTTGTAGAATTAAGATTGTCCATCTCTCCAACAATCTCTAAACATCATGACTTACTATGATACATTTCTCACCAGGGACCTGTTACCGAATTATTCTTTTTATTCTGTTAGGTTTTATGTTTTGCTTACAAAAGTCATCAATACAAAAGAATAAATTGTGAACAGATTTGTCGTTTGGAAATAAATAAATAACAGAAGACTTTCAATCAGTCCGGAGTGTGAACGTGTTTCACTGTTGAAGTTCTACATCCTGCGCTTTTAACCCCACGCCGGACAGCCTCCGTCATCACGTCTCGTTCCTTATCAGCTACCGGCGTCTGATAAATCTGAGCTACTTCACACTTTTACGAATATTTAGTCAGGAAAGGAAGGAATACTCACGTCTTAATGTTGTCGTGGTAGACTTTAGTATCCGATGGCTGGTTGTACAGGGGCTGGTGGCAGACACACATACACGCACACGGACACACACACGCGTGTGTGCGCGGGAAACACCGGTTAATCATTAGTAGTTGAACGGGAATGTTCAGTGGGTTCAGGAGTACTGAACGCTTAGTACAATTCAAGTTAACTGTGGCATCAGATGCACTCACCAGCTCGACTTTAGGGCCGAGTCCTTCAAAGATCTTATGGGCTTCCTCTGCTTTTTTCTGAGAAAAAAAAAAAGAACAAATGAGTGAGGTCATATACAAAACATTCAATGTAATTAAAATTCAAAGCCATTCAAATTCTCTTGCTGTGACGTTACTCCTTAGATTCACTAAGCAGCCTGTAATGCAGACCTGTACTGGAGAGCTCTGTGCCATTTACTCATTCATTAGTTTAGCAGAAGACCATAACCACCTGAAATGGTACCCACATCTCTATATCTAATCCCATCTACATCTATTCACCCTTATCTCCAATTTTCCAACTATCCATCCACCCACCCCAACATCAATCTGTCCACCCACCCCAACATCAATCTGTCCACCCACCCCAACATCAATCTGTTCACCCAACCCAACATCAATCTGTCCACCTATCCCAACATCCATCCCAAACCCCAATTATCCATCCCAACATCAATCTGTCCACCCACCCCAACATCAATCTGTCCACGTACCCCAACATCAATCTGTCCACCCACCCCAACATCAATCTGTCCACCCACCCCAACATCAATCTGTCCACCCATCCCAACATCAATCTGTCCACCCACCCCAACATCCATCCCAAAACCCAATTATCCATCCCAACATCAATCTGTCCACCCACCCCAACATCAATCTGTCCACCCATCCCAACATCCATCCCAAAACCCAATTATCCATCCCAACATCAATCTGTCCACCCACCCCAACATCAATCTGTCCACCCATCCCAACATCCATCCCAAAACCCAATTATCCATCCCAACATCAATCTGTCCACCCATCCCAACATCCATCCCAAAACCCAATTATCCATCCCAACATCAATCTGTCCACCCATCCCAACATCAATCTGTCCACCCACCCCAACATCAATCTGTCCACCCACCCCAACATCAATCTGTCCACCCATCCCAACATCCATCCCAAAACCCAATTATCCATCCCAACATCAATCTGTCCACCCATCCCAACATCAATCTGTCCACCCACCCCAACATCAATCTGTCCACCCACCCCAACATCAATCTGTCCACCCATCCCAACATCCATCCCAAAACCCAATTATCCATCCCAACATCAATCTGTCCACCCACCCCAACATCAATCTGTCCACCCACCCCAACATCAATCTGTCCACCCATCCCAACATCCATCCCAAAACCCAATTATCCATCCCAACATCAATCTGTCCACCCATCCCAACATCCATCCCAAAACCCAATTATCCATCCCAACATCAATCTGTCCACCCATCCCAACATCAATCTATCCACCCACCCCAACATCAATCTGTCCACCCATCCCAACATCAATCTGTCCACTAACCCCAACATCAATCTGTCCACCCATCCCAACATCAATCTATCCACCCACCCCAACATCAATCTGTCCACTAACCCCAACATCAATCTGTTCACCCACCCCAATATCAAACTGTCCACCCATCCAATATCAAACTGTCCACCCACCCAAACATCCACCCATCCGAATACCAAACTGTCCGTGCCAATATCAAAGTGTCCATCCATCCCAAAACCCAATAATCCATCCCAATATCAAACTGTCCACCCATCCATCCAGGCCAACATCCATCCATTTTGTCCATCCTAATACCAAACTGTCCATCCATCATCCATCCCAATATCAAAACAGTCCGTCCACCCCAACACCCGTCCGTCCGTCCATCCATCACAACATCCATTCATTCCAACATCAAATTATCCATCCACCCACAATCCACACTTACCAACATCCAACTATCCATCCCTATAGTCAACAAACTATTCATCTCAATATCATCCATCCCTTTATGCTTATATATAAAACAATTTATCCAGCTAACCCTATATCCAATTATTAATCCAACCCTATATCCATCCATCCCTATCATATGTCAGTTTTTTTTTTGTATGAAGCGAACATGCTTTTCTTGTGTAGGAGCTTCTAGAGGCTCACTCACGGTCGTCAGTGCTGGATTATATTTTATAGCATGCACAAGGATCACCTTTATTACATAACTTTAATGTCTAGGTACAACACGCCGATCATATGACTTCTCATTAAGCGAGCGAGTGACCAAGAAACACAGACTCAGGTTGGGTGATTTTGGCATGTTACTGATACAGGACCAGCATGAAACTCTGATTACCCTACGGCATGTATTTCAAAGGCCAGACTCAGGGTTACTGTTGCTCTTGGCAGGATCTTCACTTAGCGTTCAACAGGTCGCTTTCAGTTTTCAAAAGCTTGAAAATTATTCGGATGCCTTGGTTTGCTCGTGTCAGGCATCATAAAAATCAGTATGAATTACTTAAAGCAAAAGCCTGATGATGTTAAATGATGTTTAATGACCTCCCACACGTGTCATAGCTCAATTCAACACAGAACACGGCTCAAGTTTGCTAGCTCGTGATGCCTTTAGGCCTTACGTCCTGATGATATTTTACAAACAACATAGTTTGAGCAACAGAGAGCATTAAAATATTTATCTCTGGTGTCTGTCTTTTTAACTAGCTAAAAAGCTTTCTTCAACGGCAGCTTGTAACACGGAATATAAACACACACACGGCTCTCAGAACTCATTTGCAGTCAAGTGAAAATGAATGAAAGAATGTGAAAGGAGGAAATCTAAATTAAAAACCACATGTTGGTGTTTGCATACACTGCAAAAAAAACGAACAGTAACTTGTGTGTATGAAAGATTGAGAGCATGAGAGGGGGGGGGGGGGGGGGGCGAGAAAGCACGAGAGACAGAGAGAGAGAGAGAGAGAGAGAGAGAGAGAGAGAGAGAGAGAGAGAGACTGTTACCGCAGGAACAGTGTAGCATGACCTGCAGTGTGACTGATGCATCACCCAGTGAGCAGCAACAGCTGTTTAAATATGAAGAGACAGAGAAATGAAAAAGTGAGAAATTCGGAAATGGAAAGGCTAAGACAGAGAGAGAAGTAACCAGCTACTGCAGTCTACACAACGAGGTTTTATGCATTTTTGACAACGCCATCAATTTAGTTCAGGCAGTAAAATACAGCCAGGGAGCAAGGCTTATTTAAAGTGTGGATTTCCTGCTCTGAAAGCCAAGACCAGATGAACTACAGTAACCCTGCAGCAAATGGATACGCACCTGGTTAATGCTGCCTACTGAACGAGCTCCTGAAGTCAGCAGCGAGTCATGATTGTGCGTGGAATGAGGAACGGGGGGAGGGGGGGGGGGGGGAAGATGATGTGATTGGCTTATCGTGATGAGGCTATATCATGTTCAACATGTTTCATGTCAAACAAATTTGTTTCCAAATTTTGAACAACAGCTCAGAGCCGTGACAATCTTTCTCGACATGGCGAAAACCTCTTTATGTTTACACAAGCTAATAATAATAATAATAATAATAATAATAGCCCTGGTTGCTAGGCAACACTGCTCCCTTTCCATGATCTTCCACCCTCAATTATGATTCCCCAAAAGTCATGAAACCATTTTGTACATTAATAAATCACAGGTTTACATCATGTGCGTACGCTAACGTGTTATCATATCCGTTGCACAAGGAATGTATCACAAAACCCACGCGTTGTAAAACGGTTTCCGAGTCAAAGATCGGAGAATTTTTCAGACGAGCTAAAAAATAAATAAAAAACACAAAATTTAAAAACCCGGGAGACACGTTAAACTTCACTCCTTAAAGTAAGGAATTTTTGTGTGTGAAATAAAATCTTCAAGTAAAAAACTTTAATACACAGTTGTTAAATTGAAATGCTATATGTGGTATGATCTTTTTTTTATTTTTTATTGGAAGTTTACCTTGCTCCAGTCTCTGTGTGGCTGGTTTTGTGGAAAGCAGTGTTGCCAGATTGGTCAGTTTTCCGGTAATTGGGCTAGTTTTTATTGTCTGGTCTAGAAAAATGTGTCTCTTTGGTGGATAATTTTTTTTTTTTTTTGTAAAAATAGCCTAATGGTAGTGAAAGTGAGTATGTGGAATATACTGTATATTTTTATGTGGGAAAATGTTTTTATTAAGCGGTTATGGAATGAGTCTCCAGTGCTGATGTTTTCTAATAGTCAGGGTTAACGCGTTAACCGTTAAAACTCTTCAAATATTTGATGTCTTTGCCTTGAAAAGAACCATTTCATAAACAGTTGCATAAATGTACCACAACATTAGACATAACTATAGACGGATATAAACTAAGACACATCGTTCCTTACCTAATAACTTATTAATATTGTGTTTAAAGACAAATGGAGAGCAGGTAGTTTCGATCACGGTTCGTAATCACGAAAAGATTCAAAACTTAAGCAGCTGTACCTTATTGTGCATCCGCAAGACTTTACTTATAATTCGTTTTCATGCAGCAAAGATATCTAATTCGTGCAAGTTAGTTAAACTTGCACAGATAAACCTCACACACTGTGACATCACACACACACTCTCCTTCGTCCGCTTCGTTCCTCCTGCAACACGAGCTTATGTTTTTCCCCCTCTTGCACTTGTTAGACGCAATCGTGTGGCCCCCTAGGAAAGGAATTTACTGTCTTGCCAACTCTGTTGTGCCCTCAGCCTTTATCACTCTGCTTGTCTGATTATACAGATCCCCCATAATGCTTTGCAAAAAGATTAAAGGACTGCGCATGCCCGCATACAGAACCGTGTGTCCTTTAGTGTTAATCGTACGGAGCAGATACATACATACACACACACATATATATATATATATATATATATATATATATATATATATATATATATATATATATATATATATGTGTGTGTGTGTGTGTGTGTGTGTGTGTGTGTGTGTATGTATGTATGTATATATATATACACATACATACATATATACATACACACACACACATACATACACGCCTCCATGAGACTCCACAGGACTGGACTGTGGTTTCTGTCCACTCGATATACGTTCGCTCTATTTGCCAAACGAGCTACAAAAAAAAAAAAAAAAAAAAAAAAAAAAACTGTGCTGTGCCTCGTACCCGGTTCTCGTCGTAGATGATCTGGACGATGCTGCGGTGTTTGTGCTCCACAGGGGGAGGAGACACCGGCTTTTCCGGCTCCACCGGCTTTGCTGCTTCCTCCTCCAGTTGTTGCTAAAAGACACAAAATACGATTCATCTCTCACACACTGAAGATTCAAGAAGGGCCAGTTTACAAATGACGTTGTTTCTTATTATTATTCTTAGTACAATCATTTGTTAATTCAAGGATCAACTACGTGCGTGACGTTATTCAATCTCGCACTTTAGAAAGTGTTGTGAACTCACAGATCAGCTTGTAAACATTCTCATATGTAAGGGGGGAAAAAATTTATAATCTAATGGCTAGATCTGTAAAGTGATGGGCGATGTCATGGGATGGATAAGATAACCAAAAGTTTTAAATCTTCTAGCGCGACTACCAAGAAACCTGATGTACTCGCCTGCACGTTTTCCCTGAGATTAGAGAGAGCAGTTTTTACAGCTTGCTTTCTGGTCCTGGATGATTTCCCCCTGTTCTGCAGATTCTGGTGTTTAACTCACCGAGATCAGTGCAGTTCAGGCACGACAATTAGCTGATGCGTTAAATCCGGGGACTTGGAAGCGGGGAATAACGCAGCAATACACAGAACTAAGATTCAGACTAAGCATCTCTGCTTTGATGGAGGTTTATTATTTCAGCATAAAAAAAATTAAAAGAGAGAGAGACAACCAAAATGTAGCTACGGAAACTTCTTCGTGATGATATCAACGCTCGCCGCTTCGGCTGTCTAACACACCACCATGCGGTGTTCCTCTTGTTTCCTCTCAACAAACTCACTCTTGGCTGAGTGCTCAAATGCTTCAGGTGTAGTGTGCCTGTGATATCTTGTTATAAATATAAACGCTTTCCTTACATGGATATGACGAGTGGATTTAAAAAATATGTGGTTGAAAATTAAAATAGATAAACTGGGCACATTCCCACTGGACAAACTATGAGAAAGGGGAAAAGAAAAAGAAAAGAGCTGGCAGCCGAGTAATTCCTAATAAGGGTGGAATTCCAAAGGGAGATTAGAGATGGACGCAGAAAGAGTTTATTCCCCGACCAGGGACCAGGCACAAGAAGGTGAGTGGGGTTTAGCTATTGAGCCCTCAGTCTCACGTCTTCTATTGTAACGTGTTAATTAATGGTGAAGCGTGACTCACTGCAGCACATCATTTGAAAAAACAAAAAAAAAACAAAAAAAAAAAAAACACAATGTGAATTTTAACTGGTTACAGCTCTGGGCTAATCATCGGATGGTTGGGGGTTCAAGCCCCAGCACCCGATGTTACCCTATCGGCTCCAGGGGTGGGGTATCCTGGCTGACCCCGAGCTCTGACCTCAGGATATGTGGGGAAATTATTATTTTTTTATTATAATTTCCCTGAGCTGTAAGGTACATGTGACAAATAATCAAAAATTTAAATGATGTAGTAGAATAATGTGTGAATTTTGTTAAATAATTGCTAGTCCAGGAAACGCAAGCTTAAACATCAAACCGAAACGTTGCAAACGCTGCTCACCTGCTTCTTCTTGAGTTTAAAGATCTGCTGCTCCACCTTGGCGATCTCGCGGTCCACACGGTCCATGCTCTGGATCAGCTCCTCTTTGGAGAGTTTGGAAGGAGACGCGTCCTGCTCCTCCCCCAAGGCATGAATCCCTCCACCTCCTGGGGACGAAGCCTCCAGCTTCACGCTGAACTGCGTCTCCTGAGGAGGACACGGATTTCAAACGGGGACAGGGATCAAACCTAATGCAAACACGGCTCCGTGAAACTGAAAATAAATAAAATCATTTGGCGAAATATCATGTACGTCGAACGGTCGTGTTCCCACAGCACTCGTACTCGACTTCTAGATCTGTTTCATTTAGACACTTTTAAGTTAACATTGTTATATTTAAGGGAGGTAAAGTGCCTAAAGTTATAAACCCTGTTGTTTCCAGCGCTTTACTTTTTGTATCGAAAATTACGTTATATATCAAAGCATGATGTTCTCAGACAAAACACACTAAACAGATGCAGTGAGGACGTAAATACTGCAGCCAACATACAACAAAGTGAAAAGAAAAAAATGCAAAACTCAGTACTGATGACAAAAAACAAGTACACTCCAAAAGAAAACATCACTGATGCTTAGGTGTAAATTAATCTCTTTTAATTATTAATAAGGGTTGAAAAAAAAATTTCTTCATTATTTTTATTTTATTTACTACTATTACTACTAGCAGTAGTATTTTTGGTAAAACACATTATATAATAAACAACACATTAGCAGAAGTATTTTTAATGTAGTAGTAATAGTATTATTTTCAATACACATTTTTAGTAGTAGTGTTTTTAATAAACAACACATTATTAATTATTATTATTATTAGTAGTAGTAGTAGTAGTAGTATCGTTAATAAACACTATTATTATTCCTATTAGTAATATTTTGAATGTAGTAGTATTATTTTAATAAACACATAAAACATTCTACTAATACTACTCCTAATAATAAAGTAGTAGTAGTATTTTAAATAAACAACACATTATTAGAAGTAATAGTAATATTTTTAATGTAGTAGTAGTATTTTTAATAAACAACACATTAGGAGTAATAGTCGTTTTTTTAATGTAGTTGCAGTATTATTTTAATAAACACTATTAGTCGTAGTATTTTTAATGTAGTAGTCTTTTAATAAAGACATTAAAAATACAACTAATACTACTCCTACTAATAATGTCTTTATTAAAAGACTACTACATTAAAAATACTACTATTACTACTAATGTGTTGTTTATTAAAAATACTACTACTACTGTAAAAATACTACTAATACTACACCTACTAATACTGTATTAAACTTTTACTACATTAAAAATACTACTAATAATAATGTTTATTAAAAATAACATTACTAATATTGTTTATTAAGAATACTACTACTACTACTACTACTACTACTAATAATAATAATAAACACTATTATTAGTAATAGCATTTTTAATAAACACTATCAGTAGTAGTATTTTTAAAGTAGTAGTGGTATTTTAAACAACACATTATTATTAGTAAGTAGTAGTACGTCACCTCAAAATGCAAGAAATTTATCAAATGCAATAATTCACTGTCAAATTAATCCAAGTCTAAGGAAGCAGATGTAAAAACAGCTACAGGATTTCCTCCCGATTGTGGCCAGTCTGAACAAGCTACTGTTCTGTTTTAAACAGAATTCACATTTGTATTTAAACTTGGAAAGACAGAAACTAATCACAGTAACCCTACAGTGTAACTCGAGTGTGTGTGTGTGTGTCTGTTTGACACAGATATCGGAAGCGACATGTGTGTAGTAACTGCTCGTGATCATCTGCTTTGCTCTCTGATCCAAATATTTAAGAGTATCTCGGTGCGCCGACCTTCTTGATGTCCCCCGGGGTTCTCAGGCCGTCAGGGTGTGACAGAGGCACGACGATGCTGGTGGGCGGTGCACGGGCCAGGTGGGGTTCGGCGGTGCCCTCGATGCGAGGACGCTTGGCGTCCAGGGCCTCGTGATCCGGCTGGCCCGCGAGGGTGTGGAACTGCTGCTGCTCATAACCGTGACGGCGCTCCGGAGGCCTGAGAGGCACAGACACAACTTTGAGAATTCAGGAGTTGAAGCCTGGGTTTGGTAGAGTAATGAGATTAATATTATTCCTACACATGTTTATGCAATGTGGCGTGTGTGTGTTTGAGAGAGAGAGAGAGAGAGAGAGAGAGAGAGAGAGAGAGAGAGAGACCTCTCGGTTCCAGGATGGAATTCTGACAGCAATGAGGGTCGACGACGCTGCTGCTGGTCCTGCAGGTGAGCATTACGGTATTCTGTAAGTGTGAACTCCTACACACACACACACACACACACACACACACACACACACACACACACACACACACACACACACACGAAAAGTCACAATCAGAAAGCAAGTATACATATAAAAAACTAAAAGAAAAACAGGAGTGCTCTTTTGAATAAGGGTCTACAAAAGACACGAGTGTGAGACAGGAAAAGTCACAATTTCACACACTATTTCACTCCAGGTGGTGGTGGTGAAATAAACAATAAATGTCAATAACGGACACAAACCGTCCTACTGACATGTCTATTGTCTTCACGCAGTCTGGGAATTACAACAGGTTCAGCAACCGAAGCGTCATGAGATAGGAGGGTGGAAATCAATGAAACAAAACCGGGCGACGTTAGAGGCCCGAGCAAGCAAGACTGAACTCATTACCTGAGGGGGGAAGGGAAAAAAAAGAGGGGGGGGGGGGGGGGTCATGGCTGGTTGGACGTCCTTGACTTACTGTTTAACATACAGATAAATTCTCCTCGGTCTGCAATGCGGCGCAAATCATAAAAACGAGGCAGAGAACGGGGAAAAATAAATAAATGTAAAAAAAAAAAAAAAAAAAAACCGCCTTCCTGTAAAAGTCCCATTCTCAGAACTCTAATCAAATTTAGCAAATAAACTGCGAACGACCTTCAGGGCAAGCGGCCAAGTTCCTAAGCCAGCTCACAGCTCTGCCGCGTCTCCTCTGACTGTGCCCCGATCCGGTGGCTTGCCGGGATTCGGGCGAGTATCTGCTGCAGAACCGAGGAGCACAACCGTGCCGTTATTGTGTTTGAGTATTGCGTGTGAACACTTGAAGACTAATTTGAATCATTAAAATAAATGTTTAAAAACAATCCACAAATACAAGCTTTTAAAAAGAGCACCGCTTCATGTTTGTGATTTTAAAGTTTCAGGGTCATTGAGTTCTCGATCGATTTCTCAATTTCAGGGAAGACTCTTGACCTACAGATGGCAATTTCACAATGACACAGTTAGCAGAAGTAGAAAATTCTCAAAAAAAAAAAAAACTGCTCAGTAGTGCAATAGTCCTCAATTTGGACTTCCAGCTCAGTGTTACATCACAAACTGTTACAAAGATTATAGCAGTGAAAGGGCAACGCTCAGACTCACGACTGTGTACAAACATCGAAACCAATTCGAACTGTTTAACACAGAGAGAGAGAGAACGAGAGAGAGAGAGAGAGAGAGAGAGAGAGAGAGAGAGAGAGAGAGAGAGAGAGAGAGAACGAGAGAGAGAGAGAGAGAGAGAAAAGCTGGGGTTTTTTCTAGGCCATTCTGTAAGATTGAGGAATGTGCAGCGATAGCCAGTTTGAGTTATAATGTTAAAGCCCTGACGCATCAACATTTCTTATACTGAAGACGAAAAGGGCAAATAAAGAAGCCAGAGAACATCGGGGGAAACTGAGCGGAGTTCATACATGAACAGCTGTGTGTGAATAATACAGTACGCTAGTACTGCCAGTTCTCTCACTCTTCCACTACATATATGTGTGTGTGTGTGTGTGTGTGTGTGTGTGTGTGTGTGTGTGTGTGTGTGTGTGTGTGTGTGTGTGTGTGTGTGTGTGTGTGTGTGTGTGTGTGGACCCAGTTTAAATATTTCAGGTCTTGTGGAAGAAAAAAGGGGACCAAAAAGGGCAGGGGTGGGGGGGGGGGGAATGTACTGCTAAAGACATCCATGGGGGAATAAAAACTAGCTAGAGATCAGGGGAAAATAAAATACAATTAATTAGTAATCAATCAATCCATGTACCACACTGATGCAAATTTTTTTTAATGCAGATTAGGTTTCCAAATTGCCCTTAGTGTGCACGTGTGTGTGCGCCCTACAACATAGGTGTACCCCGCCTCAAACCCAAAGTCTCTCAGGATTGGTCTCAGCCCCTTCCCTTGATGTACAGTATTAGTATGCTTGCATTTGAGAAGGTAAAATGCTGCTGTTCCTCTATAATCCTGCAGGTGGTGCACTCTAAACTATTTACACAGCACAGCGCTGTATGAGCAACAGGTAGGAGTGCCAAGTGTGTTTAAAATCATAAAATCTGAGGGGAAAAAAATCTGTAAAAACCTAATGTCGATTCAGAATGGTATTACAAATCGACTTTTTAAGCGTAATCAGTTTCCATGCCACCAAAACACAAAAGCCGTGGAGCTCTCATTTCACCCGGATGCCAGCGTAAGAATTTATCTGGTTTTCATCTGCACCCGCGGCGTCACAGGCTTTAATGCACTCGTTCGAGTGACGTGCTTCAAAACAATTATCAGCACGTCTATGCTCATGCTCAACACTATACGTTTCCCGACTCTGTGAAACCGGTCAAACTCGACCCAGCAAGAGATCCAGCATTAGATCCAATACAGATACGCAGCATGCAGGGGGGAAATTTTTTTTTATAAATAAATAAATTAATCTTAAGGAGCTCACTTGACAATTTGAAATGTAAAAAATTTGCATTTTACAGGACAGATGTTTTACACGTGCTTTGATTTTCCAACCTCACGTCATCAATTGTTGCGCAAAATTACAACGCCCAGACCCGAAGATGATAGAAATAACATACAATCATATGTTCGAGTTTGTGCAATAATCCGGCTATTTATCTAGTAAATGGATTTATATGCAACATCGTCAAACTAGGATTGAAACTAAACTACTGTCATCTGAAGAAAAAAAGAAAAAAAAGAAACCAGGAACAATGACTTGGCAGCTGTTGTTGAACATCTGTCTCACCAGATACCACATTCTCAAGACTTGCTGTACAAACGCAGAGCTTTTACACACAGGCAATATAATTCACAGACCAAATATTTGTATGGTGAAATTCAAACTGAACACTGTGACGAATATATTTAAAAAATAAATTAATTAATTTAAAAAAAAGGATGTGTGCTTGTCATGACAAACACAGCAGGATTTTATATGGAGAGAGAAAGAGGTGGACGTGTTCTTGGAAAAGGGTTTTGGATAAAATTCATTTCAAAGTTTACATTTAGACATTTGGCAGACACTTATCCAGAGCGACTTACATCTGAGCAGTTGAGGGTTAAAGGCCCAACAGGGACAACTTGGTGGTTGTGGGTTTTTGTTGTTTTTTTTAACCTGGGACCTTCCGAACCATAGTCCAATACCTTCACTACTGAGCCCTATTAAAATGCATTTAATCCTCAAGAGGGCAAAAGAAAAAAAAGTAACAACAGCATAAAACGTTACAAAAACATTACACACTTATTACTAACTTCAAACTGCTTACCAAACGATTAAATAAAAAAAAAAATTTAACGGGAATGGAGGTAATGCTAAGGCGTCTCAGAGCCATCACTATGGCAATCACACACACACACACACATTCCAGAATGCCTCAAAGCACGATACACTGAACAGCATTTATAGTCCGACCTAGAAAGTAGGGATTTAAAGTAGCCGGAATTATCAATTGTAACAGAGACAATTATTTATTTATTCATCTTCTATACTGCTTATCCCATTTAACCTGATCTGCATGTCTTTGGGAGAATAAAAAAAATAAATTAATAAATTTAAAAAAAGGAGAGGGACATGCAAACTCCACCCACATAAACCCGAGGCGGGAATCAAACCCTCGACCCTGGAGGTACGAGGACGCAGCGCTAAACACTTTGAATACTTTTGAATATTAAAAGTAGCACAAATTGGTAAAAATGTTTTATTAAAAGGAAAGGTAACCTACAGAAGAGTAACCCGGACATTTAACATTATTTTAAAGGGCGTCTATTAGTGATGCGCGGGTCAGGTATTTTTCCAACCCGCGGGACCCACTTTTAGGAAATTATTTGGCCCGCCCCAGCCCGCACCACTGTATCTGATGTGATGATGTAAATTCCCGACCTCGATTTCTCCCGCACCTCGTCTTCCATCTTCACTTTTAGTTCTTTGTTTGTGTTGCGACCGGCAGCAGTAGCTGCTTGGCGCGTTCGTGCCTTGTCACGTGATGTAACCTTATGAAAGAACTTAATAAAATATGAAAATAGATATTCCCAAATATCTAATATCGGTGATAGGGAATTGCACGCAACATACAGGGATTTTTTTATTAAATTTTGTTTTTAATGACACGCCCCGCAAATAAAGTGACAATTTCTTTACCTGCCCCAACCCGACCCACGGGTTACCAGACGACCCGCGCATCACTAGCGCCTATCACAGAAATTTCTTTTTTGCATCATTTTTAGACAGACATTCTGATTATCGCCGTGAAAAAAATAAAAAATAAAATAAAAATTTTAATCGCTGCTTTATGTTCTTTTTGCACATTTAGGCTTGAACAAGCCAACCCTACGAATTACCCAGCATATTTCGCCAAGACCTTTCCAAACTTCGACATCATATGTGGGAGATACGTCAGTAAAGTTGGGTAAAATCGCAGACTTCGAAATACTCTGAAATTGGAATGTGAAAAGAGATTTAATCTCTAAACCACACGAGGATCCCGGGTAAAACTAATCCCATGCGAATAGGGCTTTTTTAAGGGGGGGGGGGGATTCTGGGTTAACTTGTATAAGGAAATAATAAACTAAAGGCGGATGAGGGTCAGGACTTACCGACGGATGCCGCGCGGAACTGAAGGTGTACTGTACTGAGTGGGGCGGGTAGCGGCTCTGCTCGCTGCTGAAGCTCCCCTGACTGGGGGGGAAGCCCGAGCTTGACATGCTGCTGTTGATGGTGACTTGATGTGAAGATGAAGGCTCTGACGGGAGGCCCGGGAGGCCTGGAGCCTTGAGGCTGGGAGACTCGCTTACGGGCTCGACTCCAACATGGCCGTCCTGCCGGCGCACCTGAAAAAAAGAGGAAGAAGAGACATCAGGACACGTGAAGGTCTAAGTAGGTTTAAAACCAGGACGTCTGGGTCGATCTGTGATATCTGTTCACACCATCTTTGATGCCATTTTAACAGTACGAGGGTTGCCTAATATAACAAGAGTGACCAAACGATGTTCTCAAAAACTATCTCAGGCCCCAATGTGAAAAAAAGGTTTAGATATTATAAGTAACACAAACGTACAAAAAATTTTTGAAGGAAGTGAAAGCCACAGAAGAGTAAGCCGGACCTTTAACACTATTTTAAAGCGCACCTATTACAGAAAAATAAAGAAAATAATTTTTGAGTCATTAGTAGACATTCTGATGGTGGCCGTTATGAGAAATAAAAAATAAATGAATAAAGAAAAAACACTTATCCTCAGTGCTCTGAAGCTTTAAACATTCCTTCTTAAACTTTTCCTTCACTTGTCATAAAATGGGCCAATATTTTTGATAATTACTTTGGAAGTGATCATTAAATGTTTTAAAAGAATGGAAACCTACAGAACAGTAAACCGGACCTTTAAGACTATTTTATAGGGCACCTATTACGGAAAAAAATCACTTTTACATTATTTTTAGTCATTCTGATTATTGATTATCGCTGTTATGAAGACAAGAAAAGAAAAAAAAGGAGGGGGGGGGGGGTTCTCTTTCTACATTTATTTTGATCGAGCAAATACGGTTTCACCCCTAACGTGACATCATAAGATCATCTCCTCCCCTGGCCTCTGAGGGGCGTGGCTCTGCAGGAGCACAGTTACACAGACACTGAAATGGCGCATTTGGATGAGGAAAACGCTATCTGGATGTAAAGGAAAAAAAGAAAAGGAAAAAGAAAAAACGTAAAAAAAAATAAACAATAATAAAAATAACTCGCGACAGTAGGTCAAAGCTTTAGTCATACTGGGTTTGCTTATCTAATGATGGTTGATTTGCTTTCAACATTTAAAAAAAACAAAAATAAAACAGTTTTTATTTTGCAATTTTGCACTAATGAGGTCTATAGTAAATAAGTCCAAATTGTGACTTAACCTTTATAGCACTGCACAGTCTTTGCACAAATACTCAATAGTTTTGCTGTGTGTGTGTGTGTGTGTGTGTGTGTGTGTGTGTGTGTGTGTGTGTGTGTGTGTGTGTGTGTGTGTGTGTGTGTGTGTGTGTGTGTGTGGACGTGTTTAGTTTCAGCTCTCCCTTTGCCCTAGATCTTTGCACTTAAAGGAGACAGCCTTGCTTCTCAGATTCTGTGTCGCACTTTGGATAGATGGATGCATGGATAGATGCTTACATTTCCATTTGTTCACTCATCCTATTATCTATTCAGCCATCCATCTATCTATCCATCCGTATCCACCCTCCACTCCATCAGCGCTATTATCATTACAGCACTGACTTCCTCACTTTATGGTGCACGAAAAAACCTTTCACACAAACGTTCACATCCTGTCTCTTGTAGCACGGAATGAAGCGGGTGACGGGTCGCTGTGAGGAGAAACACAGAAGAAAGAGAGGGCGATTTCCTGGGATTCTGAAGCGGCACTTTTCCTATCCTGTGAAAGTCCACTTCAATAGTTTTGTTGAGAAGAAAATAGTAAACTTACAAACATCTGCCGCACTCATGTCATAGAGTTAGGCGGGAACGTCATAACGGTGTATGCGCTTCTTTTCATTTGGACATCACTTCTGTACACCCACGACACAAACTCGATTACATCGTTCCAGGTGACAGTTTGATATTCTTGAAACTTTAATTTTTTTCTCCAAAACAGCTGTGACATTTAAATCCCTTTACATTCAGCGCACTTTAATAGGGAGTCGCTTTTCTTCAAAAAAACAAAAACAAACAAACAGACCCTCCCAAGACGACCACAAAGTGCAAACAAAGCAAGTATGGATCAGTTTATAATAATGTGGCGTGTAAAAATAACACTAAAAACAAAACAAAAAACAAGTAATGCAGACTTCTATACATTCTTTTGTTAAGACCATAAAAAAACCCTATTAACAAAACAAAAAAAACAAAAAAACGAGTGATTTCACACCTTCGTTCGTTTGCTCTGGTCCGAATCTCCTGTTGAGTTGGTAAAAAAAAAAAAAAAAAAAAAAGTCTCTTTAAATCACACAAGAGACCAAAAGGACCAAAAGCTTCAAAAATCACACCTCTGGATGTTGTATGCGCATCAAGATTCAGAGGTGCGATTCAAAGCTTTTGGTCCTCTCACCAGAGTTTTCCTTTTAGGGGGTCAGTCTGTGTTTTTTTTTGGTTCACACCAGATGAAATGAACGGTTTAACAAATTCAACAGCCTGTGGGTGTTTAACATTCTTACAAATCTCTCTCACGCACTCGGGGCTCATTTGGTTTGAATTGATCCTGGTGTGTTTTTAACCTTGGCGTGGTTCATTTGAACAGGTAACGTCACAGCACTCACAGTCTCGAGGGTGGAACGAAACATCCGGCCTGAAGCCGCGGATCTGTTACAAGCTTCAATACAGTTTAGTGCAGCAACGTTAAACTGGGAAAGAAAAAAAAAAATAGTTCATACTTAAACATTTAAAAGTTGTTTAAGTGATGAAATAATATGAACATGATGCTTCATTCGAAATATTTACTCTTCAGTAAAACAGCTCTATTCAGACTGGATCAGTTTTTATTAGATAAATTTATCTTTTAAATGATACAACTATCCACTATCCAGGGCGACTTCCGCAAGCGGCCACATGGAGTAGACATGGAATACAGATGCTTTATATTTTACACCACGGTCACTTTTTTTTGACCTGCAATCCCTACTAGGAGTGTTAAAACCGGGAGTCGAGAGCATCTCTGCGCTGTTGGATAAACACCGTGAAGCGATAGCGGCTGAATTTAAATCTTCGTTCGGTTTACTGGACCAAAATCAAGCCAAAGTGGAGGACTACTACGGTCGGCGCTTAACCCTCCCTTAGAACTCGCTACGGAAGACCTGGAAAACATCTGCTCTGGTCTTTGGGAAAACGACTCCAAAGTTGTAGACCCAGGAGGTCCGAGCAGGAGACGAAACCTGCGTATCATCCTAGGCCTTCCAGAAATTACTGAAGGAGGAGAGAAACGCCTTATGGGATTCTGTGTGTTGGCGAGTGAAATGCTTCCAACCCCACCTGAGGTTGATAGAGCCCACTGTGTACTTGCACCTAAACCCGCTTCAGGACAGATTCGCGATTCACAGCAAAGTGATTATGCTTCTAATCTTTGAAAATGTTTAGTTTTTTTTTTTTTTTTTTTTTAACAAAACTGCCAGGCAGTCAAACCACATATGGCGCTTTTCCACTGCATAGTACGGCAAGGCACGGTTCAGTACAGCTCACTTTTGGGGGTTTTCCACTGGGAACAGTACCTGGTCCTTTTTTTAGTACCACCTCATCCGAGGTTCCAAGCGCGCCGAACCGTTACCAAAACGTGACGTGTAAACTCTGCTGGTCACTGATTGGCCGGAGAAAATCGTCATTACTGCGTCACTGAACTTGCGACACGAGACACAACAGAACCGCTATATTTAGAACAGCCAGAGAAGGATCGGACGCACCTTTTTGTATTAACCGTCGGCCTCTTTTGAAACAAACTCCTTCGTCTCGCTGTTAAAAACATCTACATGCTGAGAATGAAGAACACCATGCCGTCGATATGCTCCATTGTTGTGTGTTTGTTTGTGGCACGTTTACGATGACGTCACGGCAGTAGCGGCGCCGCGGCTAAATGACACGTGAGTAATCCCGCCCACGCTAAAGCGTTATTACACTGCAGTGGAAGCGCATACCAAGCCGAACTGCGCCGAACCGAAGTGAGTTGAACTGAACCGTGTCGTGCCGTACTATGCAGTGGAAAAGAGCCATAAGCTTGGTCTTAGATTTTTTTTTTTAAAGGCAAATCCTCCGTAAACTTGAAGTCACTCCCTGTGTACATTTTATTTATTCCAGGGCTAAAGACAGGCTGCTCTTCACTTTAGATTAGTTTAAGTATCTTAAGATGACTGAGCAGAATACTGAGCTCTTAACACCTTCACATAAACTGTGCACGCTTGTCAGGTGAGCGCTCGTGTACAGCGGTGCCTTGTAGATGACTCGAACGCGACACGCTCGAGCATTGACTCGATCGTTCAGGGCTGGGCTGGTGTGTTTGCGATGTTACGGCATATTGTTAAGTGTTGAAACGAGATACATAAAAGGGACAATACTGTTAACATGACTCAATGTTGTGTTTCATGGCCCATTTCCTCTTTGAAGCCGCTCCAGTGTTAGCGCCTCTCCCCTTTCATGGATTAAAAAAAAAATAATAGAATTTTTTTTTTTTAGAAAAATCTGCCATAATCCATCAGTTAGCAGCAATTGTCTTAAGTGCATTTCATGTTCATAAACACACTACCAGTAAAAAGTCTGGACACACCTTCAAATTCCATGGTATTTCCTGATTTTTTATTTCTTTCTACATCGTAATACACTGCTAAAAAGTGTCCTAAATCTCCTTTCAATACAGTCGATATCGAGTTGTATCTGCTACTTATGATCTGTAAATCCTTCATAACGGCTCTAATCGGAGGTGCTGGTTGTTAATTGGTGATTTCTGAGGCTGGTGACTCTAAATGAACTTCTCTGAAGCAGAGGTGAGTTTTGGTCTTTCTTTCCAACGATGGCCTTCATGAAAGCCAGTTTCATCGTGGTGTTTGATGGGTTTTGAAAATGCACTTAATACTGTTCTTCCAAGAACTGTTACAGAACAGCTAGATCAGGACAGACCATGGAATTAAAAGGTGTGTCCAAACTTATGATTGAATAACATTTATTTTTTTACTGATATTATACGTCATTAATAACTGCCAGAACTAAACAGATTTATGACGCATGCAGATTAGAATTAGCCTGGAGGCAGATTGCTTCCAAAAAAAATAAATAAATAAATTTAAAAAACTCTGGTGCAATTGGATCGAAATGTGAATATGTGCCACATAACCAAGTTATGCAAGTATGCTTTGCCAGAATTATCTAATAATGAATGCACTTAAGAACTGGTCTAAAAGTTTGTGCGCTACTTAGCTCGGACCGGGACCAGTTTCGAAAATGTAAAATGGGGAAAAAAGAAATACCTAGTGATGTTATTAATGATGTTCTTTCTGTTTTAAACTTTCGTTCAGCTTTTTCACATCACCAACACTGTCAAAGTAAAATGTAAAATTTAACGAGCGTCACTACGGACAGCGCACGAGAGCACAGGAAAAGCACAAGTTATCAAATATCATGCGTTGAGAAATGTACTGCATGTGAGCAGTTTAAATGATGCGTCATATGTTTTGGGGCACTCTCGTTATTGAACACAGCCCTGCTGTACTATCGCGCATGGTTCTGTGCTCTCATACCAGGCAGACACAGGAGCAATCAAAGGATTAAAGATCAGTGTTGGCCTTTTATTTTATAGCGCGGGACGGTCGGCATTGACGATGGTCTGGATAAAAGGGACAAGCAAAATTAAATAAATAAATAAACGGCGACCGTTTTATTCGCCATCTGGAGGTCGTGCTTGTATTGTTTTCAAGGTATAACGTTACATTTTTCATGAGCTCTCACCTGGTAAAGACACGACCATATATAAAATCCACATGCCTTCTGTTTTTGTCTTTTGGTCTCGGTTGTTGAAAACGCCGGCTGAGCGACCCAGGACTTTATACTACTAAACCCAAACGTGTGCTTTGATACAATGCTTTTTTTTTTCCCCTTCTCCCCCTTCAACGTTTTCCCCCAAAGTTAACAAGCTGCACCAAGTGAACAAAAGCACAAGGATTATCATAAACCAGACTAAATGGGGCACTCCGTATATAAAAGAACCGAGCCGAGCTGCTGCCAACCCAAAATAAAAATAAATAAATTAAAAAAACGCCACAATGATCAGGATGCTTTTCTCTAGATGAAATAACACCCGGATTAAATAAACCTTATCAGCTCCTTAGAATGAGACACGAAAAGTTGATATAATATGTGAAAAATATAAAATAAAAAAGAAGTAGGAGGCGACGTGGCAGGGCCACAGACAGGCACAGTAATTATACGTCTTGTGTCGGGTTACTACTGTCCCACTGCCAGCAGATCAAGAAACTCTTATATTTAAAAAAAAGAAATAAAAAAAAAAAAAAAAAAGAGCAGTGTGCAAAGAAAAATAAGCATTACACCCCTTAAACACACACACACACCAGATGATCGGATTGATTAAACTGTAAGCCAGACATTTCTTTGTTCATAAAAAAAAAAAAAGAAAAAGAAAAAAAAAGCCAAAGAACCAACACCTCAGATCAGGTGCAAAAAAAATCCATCTTTAAATCTTTTTATCCTAATGTGATATTGGTCTGATTTTGTTTGAACGCACAAATCAAACCGGAGTCACGTTTACACGTGGTCCTAAATCGGATGCACGTGAAGATCTCTCAGTGGCGTGGTGGTCAGCACTGCGGACTCGCACCTCCAAGATGGGGGGTTCGATTCCCACCTTGTGAGCCTGTGCGTGATTGGTTGGTTTCCTCCAACAATCCGCAGATTAAGTTACTTGGTGTTGTCTAGCGTGTACCTGATGTCTCCAGGTCCGAGAGGCTCCAGCCCCGTCAGAGAGCCCGTACACAGGATAAGTTGTATAGACGATGAGTGAATGTTAAATGTATTTGACGTAGGTAAGTATTGTTTAAATGCTGCCCTTGATTTTTAAGTGAGAAAACTAATGTTATAAGAAATGGGCTACATGTATAGCAACATTCTTTGTGGCGTTCATTGGTCGCAACATTTTTTTTGTTTGCTTTTTTAAAGGTTCAAGCTTTTAAAATTGTTACGAAAGAAGAAAAAAAATATATATCGATTCAGGATACGTATAAAATGGTTTAACAGAATCGTATACATCAATAAATGGAATCAGGAGAGGGATATCGTAATAATATCGTATCGGGTCATGGCTGGTGATTCCCATCCCTAATAACAACAGTGCATTATAAAAAAAAAAGTAGATCAGGATTTATAAATATAGTATAATTTTCCCTTTGTTTTCAGTGTCATAATGTATTTCATGGCAAAGTTATAAGTATGGAAAGACTGATGAGTTGAAAAGTGTGAAGTAAAACAATAAATAATGAACCGGTGTCCACCTGAAATGCACTAGCGCGTCATATTAAACAAGTTCAGAAAAACAATCAATTGTGCGCCAAATCCAAAGCTCAAGCTGGTCATCACCCCAACGCGGGATCTACACATCGAGTACCGACATGATAGGTTCGTGTTACTAGTACATCATGGACTAGAACAACAACAACGCTAAAACAGTTGTACAGGGCCTCCAAGTGGCGCAGTGGTCAAGTGCTCACCCTATCATCTGGAAATCACTGGTTCGATTCCCGTGTGATGCTGTAACCTCTCGCAGCCGGAGGTCTAGAGAGAGCTGATTGGCCGGACTCTCTCAGAGGGGAGCGATGAGAGGTACTTGGTGTTGTAGAGACATTGGCTCTACAGCCAACCAGGGGATAGCGGTGTCCTCCGAGTGTGTTACGCCGCCCCCAACGGTGTGTGAGCTAGCAGTTCGAAAAGATGCAGTTGGAGGAAACACATGATAGTCTTCGGCCCTCCCGGCTGAGTGGTAGTAGCCTTAATGTGGGAGCCTCCTAGTGACGGGGAGGAATTGGACACGACTAAATTAGGGAGAAAAATACAAAATAAAAAATAAAAAATAAATTAATTTTAAAAAACAGTTGTACAAGTCTGGGGTTCTTTTCGGTGGTAGAAAAATATGCACAAGCAAGCAGGGGATAACAACAGCCTTGTGAAACGAAGCTCATTCAAGAATCTGGGTGAGATCCACAGAAAGGAGTGGACTGCAGCTGGAGTCGGTGCTTCAAGAGCCACCACACACAGACGTATCCAGGACACGATTTACAACTGTCGCATTACTTGTCTCAAGCCAGTCTTGAACCAGAGACGACATCAGAGACGACTTACCTGAGCTAAGGACAGAAGGTTGCTTAGAGGACCAAAATCCTACTACCAGATGGAAGCAAATTTTGCATTTGATTTGGAAAGAGGAAGAGGGGAGAGGCACACAATCCACGTTGCTTAAAGTGGGTCAGTTTGTACAGTCAGCCGTGGTTTGGGGAGCGATGTCACCTGCCCATGTTGGTCCACTGCGTCACATCAGGTCCAAGCTCAGCGCAGCCGTCTACCAGGACATTTAAAAGCACTTCATGCTTCCCTCTGTGTGTTTTGTGAGCGTGTTAAGACCTACAAAAAGCTGCACAACTTGCACACGTCACACAATATATATGGCTGCTGTCAGCTTTCGCCCTAAATATTTGTTGAGTGCGTTAGTGTGTGCGCGTGGCATATGAGGGTTGGTGTGTATTTGTGAGAGAGGTGTGTGTGTGTGTGTGTGTGTGTGTGTGTGTGTGTGTGTGTGTATATATCAGTCTTTGTGTGATGAGTAAATATGTTTGTGGAGTGTCAGTGTATGTTAACATTTGTGTGATGCGTGTACGTGAGACATGTGATTTGTTAGTGCATGTGTGTGATCCTGCATGCATGAGGGAGTTGTGAGTGCATTTGCGATGCATGCATGCATGCATGCATGCATGCATGTGCGTGTATGAGTACGTTTGTGTGTGTGTGTGTGTGTGTGTGTGTGTGTTTGTGTGTGAGGGTGTTAACATTTGTGATGTGTACATGTGTAGAATAGGATTAGGCCGCATATGCTGGGGAAAAAAAATAATAAAAATCACCACGCTATGATCTCACTGAACGTGCCACTCCATAGAATGTCACACAGGAAGTTATTGATCACTTTTCAGCGCATGTTTAAGGCATCATCACAGCTTCATACCCGAAGATAAAAGATATCAAAAGTCCCTCTACAATTTTGCACCCTCGATGTCTTTGCCGATCGTACAAATTCCCAAGGAGGAATAGATCAAAATCCATCGGGTGTGTTTTGGCAAATGACCAAATAACTGACTGGAGCCCAGGACATGCAGCTCAATGAGACCTAAACGCGTACCGAGTTTTGTGTACAAGTGTGTATGAGCTATGCAGCACAAGTCTCTCATGTGAGGGCCCCTAAGGGCCCCGGACCACGCGACTCAGGCATCCTAATGACAGCAGATTCCAACCGGTCTGCCATTTTTGAACATGTTAAGACCCCCAAAAGCATTATACACCATATACAGTGGCTTGCAAAAGTATTCAGCCCCCTTGAACTTTTCCACATTTTGTCACATTATGGCCACAAACATGAATCAATTTTATTGGAATGCCACGTGAAAGACCAATACAAAGTGGTGTACATGTGAGAAGTGGAACGGAAATCATAGATGATTCCAAACATTTTTTACAAATAAATAACTGAAAAGTGGGGTGTGCGTAATTATTCAGGCCCCTTTGGTCTGAGTGCAATATATAATATATAAATATAATATATAAATATATACACACAGCAATGTGTACTGTGTTGTAAACCATGACTAAAGTTTAGTTAACCAACAGTAAAAAAAAATTCATTAATTAATAAAAAAAAAAATGGTAGACCGGCACAGGTCTAATGCTAGCCTGGATGTCCGCCTCAACTAAATGCAAAAAAAACACACACCCCGCTCCGCCGGCTGCTGCTTTTGTTAGCCTACTGCCATCTAAAATATTCCTCTTCAACAGAACAAGATGACCTTGCGGGATTTGGATCTAAAATGTCAAACCCTTTTATGGAATTTGTTGGGTTTTTAATACCTAGCCATAAAGAACCATTTCGATCTTGTCATAGAATAAGGACACGGGACGCGATAAGCACAGGTTCACACCCTGGTGTCACGACATGAGCCGTGTGTCTATCAACCGGTCATATCTGATATTCAAATTATTAGGAAGAGACACTTTTGCACCATGTTCGCGTTTGGAAGCACTCGTCTGCGTGAACTAAACAGTGATTTTATAGTTTTTGAAGGGGAAAAACACTAACGGGTAAAAATGTAAATGCTTTGAACCTAGCAACATAACCTCAGTGGACATGTGCTCCTCAGTAAACTGCTCGTTTCTCTCAGAAGTTACATACCGGACTTTATATGTCATAGCTTTGTTTGCAAATAAGGAAATTATTACAGCTTTATACTCGTAACGCCTCAAATTAAAGTGAGAAAATCTCCATATTTACATTTAGTCATTTGGCAGATGCTCGTATCCAGAGCGACTTAAGGTTTTAACTTAAAAGGAAAGTATTACTTAAGTGGAAATTTAACTTAAGCACTTAAGTAAAAAACTTAATCATACTTTCCACTTAAGTTTCCATCACTGGATAAATCCTTACACTGGGTTACTAGGATACTAACTAAGTTAGGTACCATCAGTCAAACACTGTTTGGAAGGGTTTTATTTCTGTTTTTCGGGTTGGGAGATTTACTCAAGTATTGAGGAAACAGATACGTCCTTTAAACATCCGGCATGTATGCAAAATAAACAACGGGAAAGCGGACAGGTTAGACGTCTCAGAGCTCAATAAGTTAACTTGTGGCAGAGAGACAACACAATTTAACTTCATGGCATTATTTGGCAGATACCCTTGTCCAGAGTGACTTACATTTTTTTATCTCAGTGTACAGTTAGGGTTAATCTCATTTGAAAAAAACTCCATATCGATTCAGAATATTTATAAACAGCATGATACTTACATAATTGCAATATAAATCGAATCAGCACCTAGGTGTCGTGATGTTTGTATCTGGTGATGTCGTATATATGAGCAGAAACGCTATTTAATCACTACAGGTTTATCAGTGATTCCGCGCAAATGCAGATCCTGAAGGGAGTGTGCGATTAACTCGCTGCTCCGATGTTATCTGCCCCTGATGTCATCAGATATATTATTACCTCACTGTATGAAAGAAAAGGTGATGATGCTCTCTACTAGATTTTGCCCAGATTACCAGTATAACGATTATTTTAAACTTAGCCCATTGCTTATAACATTCGTTTTCTCACTTAAAAACCAATGCTAGCATCTAAACAATACAAACTAACTTCAAATACAAGAGTTTAACATTTAACTTAACTTTAACATAAGCTTCTTTTTTTTATTGGGCAACACGCATCTCAAAAATGTGTAAACAGTTCAGAGCATACCATCTGTAGGATGATTAAGACACCGTGGCGTTTGACCATCCGCTTTATAGCCTCAAAACTCAATTTGACATTGAGCATGTGGGTTGAGTGGCTGCGAACTATGGAATAAAATCACGGTCAAAAATATTCGTGCGTAAAAAAATGATGTGTGTAATTCTGTCTTTTGTCTGAGTTGGATTCCAAAATCTACGGCCACGACAGCTTATAGATACGAGATTAATGTGTGTTTGTTACAATACAACTCTGAAATATACAAGGGCACGGAGCCAGGGCGCATGAGCCGAATCGATTCATCTTCCCTCGGATAGTAATGCCTGTGCATGTGGCCTTGATGACGTATTTTTGACAGTGTTTTCACGCACAGCATTCATAGCCGTAATTTCGCGATTCGTCCGTGAAACAGAGGAGTTGTAAAAATGAGATTTGTATCTGTAAACGGTCAGAGTCGTATATTTCAGAGTTGTACTGTAACAAACACAAAATTCCATATCTGTAAGCTGTCGTGGCCGTAGATTTTGGAATCCAACTCAGACAAAATTACACACAAATCTTTTTTTTACGCACGAATATTTTTGACAGTGATCTTATTCCATACGAACGCGATTCTCAAATAATTAGTACTTGTGGTCTTTTGAGACTTGTGTACAGTGTGTGTAACAAGTGGGTTGGAGACTAATTCGCTTGCAGAGTTGGAAGAAAAAGGCTGATCGGCTGTCAATCAAACTGAAAAATAGCCAAGTCTGCTCACTGGCCATGACCATGAATGTAAAAAATTGTTTTAGAAGTCAGTCGGTCAGTCAAAAAACGATGGCGATCCATAACCGAATCGCCCAACATCTCAAATGTTACACATGATACATCTCCATTGTTGCATGTTGAGAGACGCCTGCTATACCCAAACACCAGCGGTAAGCAAAACATAATTTCTGTTTTATATTTATGGGTTAAGTTACTTGCGGCTCTGCCTGTGAGCCAATCCTGATGCCAGGTGTTGACGGCGCTCGTCGCACAGTTGGTGAGGAGTGCACGCGACACTTACGCTCACAATATGAAATAAGAGTTAAAGATGATGCTGCCTACTGCGTTCCTGTACAAACATCGCCCACCGGTCATACAAACAGAATTTTGTTTATTTATATATATACACACACACACACGTGTGTGTGTGTATGTTTTTATGCCGAATTCCCTTCCAGACGCAACATTTATCGGAGAAAATTTTTTGTGGTGTGTCTTGGGACAGGCACTGCATCCGGTCGCGCGCACACATTTTATATATATAAATATTTGTACACACACACACACACACACACACACAAGTAGAATGTAAAGTGCGCATGCGCGGGAGCTGTCACAACACTGATCCACTGATCCATGGTGTAGATGGATAAAATTAACATACATTCCTTAGCACATTATTCGTACTTCCTTTAGAAACAAACAAAGAAAAAAAGAAAAATAACCTTTTACCGGAATAAAGCTTTAAGTATTTTTTTTCTTAAAAAGACAGGTTTCACATAAAAATAACCTTTACATTTTGCATTAACAAGTTATATAGCCAGGTAATTTATGAGTTACCGTTAAAACCGTTAAGAGCTCGCCTTCCTTAACGGTTAACATTAACATAAAAATCAAACACATCAACTCCAAAGTTTCCTTCGTTTTTAACAACAGTAAAACATTTATTTATTTATTTTCCCCATGACCATAAAACGGATTGCGCACGCACACACGCACGCGCACACACAGAGCAATGCAAAACTGACACTCAGAAACAGAACAGCTCTGTACATTAACACGTTGAAAGAAAAATAAAAAGTATAACGGAATCCTAACAGTTTGGCAGTTTTGCTTTCTCTCCATAATATTAGCACCTTGGCTAACGTTAACGCTAGCCATTGTTAGCTAGCAGTCGAACAAGGAAACCCGTGTTTCTTCGCTACATCCCCGTACAAAAATACCTAAACGTTGGTCTCTAAGGTTTAATCTAAACACTATATAAAACGATAAACACGTTGTTCCGGTGAACACTGCGAAATAATGCAGAAATGGTCAGCTTCCACTCTGAACATTTCACCTTCCTGAAGCAGGCCGCCATGTTGTCACGGCTACCAGGCTAAGCTAAACTGAGCAAAACTACGCTTACTGTTATTACACATACACACACACGACTGCGGGTTAAACACAAAAGCAAGCTCTACACCAGAAGAAAAAAAAACTATCAAATAAACCCAAAAAAACTCACCTCATTTCCATGTAGAAATCGCCGACCGGTTAAAAAAACAAAAAACAAATCTGACTAAAATTCGCTTCTTATTCCGTCTCTGACGGACTGCGCGAGCGCTGCAGACACTACTGCTCTGCACACATAAACCTCAACGGTATTATGTCCTGGAAGCACCAACAAATATTAAACTCTATTCGTTTTTTCCTTTTTGAAAAACAACATACGCAATAAAAATTAAATTCTCTAAAATATATATTTAAAACAACTTATATTTCGAAGAATGTTCGAGTCGACACATAAACAGCTGACTGAATAATTTTTATGTAGCAGACAGGATAATCTGGTGTTACGTTGAAAGGATTCCTACAGACGTCTTGATGTTCCTGCAAGCCTTCCCCACCCAAACCTTTAATGTATTTTTTAGCTCGTGCTTTATAAGAATATAACTGTGAAATACATAATTTGAAACAATAATTTGAAAAAATTTGAATTTTAAGATTTGCGATTGGGATAAATAAAAAAATTCAAATTTGACACACATGTAACTTAGTTACATGTGCATACGTTTGAATATATATATATATATATATATATATATATATATATATATATATAGAGTTTATATGTTTACTTGTATAAAAATAAACAAAATATTTTTTATTATAATACGCAACCAAATACATGTACATATTTTTGCATCCTGCGCAGAACGATTATCGTTTAGAGGAACCTTCAGTATGAGCCTGTTGTTCTAACCCGGATTCTTTTATGAGCCGGCAGACATGTTTGTTTTGCTTTCTTTGACTCTTTGTTTCCTTGGTTACATTCTGTGGATAAAACTGATATATTGTAGATTTAATCGTATATGGCCGTCGTCGAGAAACAACATTTTGCGTTCTGCGAAAGATGTGAACTTCTTGCCGACTCCCGAGGCGTCTGGTTTGCCTAGTACGACTTGTGGAAATGAAGCGCGCGCGTTCAAGGAAGCGCGCGTCCTGCTCGTCACGGCGCATCCTGATGACGAGTGCATGTTTTTTGCTCCAGCGGTTTTAAAACTGACCGAATCGAGAGCAGCAGTTTACCTTCTGTGTTTATCATCAGGTACGTGTTGCTGTAAAGATCTCACAGGCACGGAAGGGGAAGTGTTAAAAAGTTAACTTTGTCGGCAAGGATTGGCTAGTTTCTGTCCTGTTACCATAGCAACGGGTCAAACATTTCGTCATAATATATATATATATATATATATATATATATATATATATATATATATGCACGCATTCAACCTCAGCAAGACAAACCTATTGATTAAAGTATGCATACACATTTATCGAGTTATTCATTCAGTCATCTTCGGGAGACGCTTATATTCCTGGCCTGAGTATCTCAGGAACACTCTACACACTCACTTGCATTTAATGCAAGGATACAGACATCTTTTTTTTTTATCCATCAATCCATCCACCTGAATGTTGCTGAGCTACAGTGACCTATGATGTCACAAAGATTCAGCATATACACACACTCACACGGTCATTTACACCCTATTGCCAATTTTGGAAAGTCAGTTAATCTAAACTGCAGGTCTTTAAACTGTCGGAGGAAACCGGAGTACTTAGAGCAGACTCCCCAAACACAGAGAGAACATGCAAAATCCATGCACACAAATCCCGAGGCGGGAACCGAAGCCAGACCCTGGAGGTGCATGGCGAAAGTGCCACCCTGTACGCCTACGTGCATTTACCACAATCTTTCATATGTGTAGGGTTTTTTTGGAGATGGGAGGAAACCAAATAAAAGTGTACAAACAAACAACAGGGACAACTCCACATCTGTCCATCCCCCATTATTTGTAAATGATGCACATCTGCTGTGACCTATGAAGTCTTACCATCGGTCATGGCTGTAAGAGGAAGTTACGTTGCTGAAGATTTCAACATTCAGGCACCTTCAAAAACACTAATCAACAATGCATGTCTATCCTACAATGCATGTCTTTGAACTGTAGAAGAAACCTGAGCACCCTGAGAAAAAAACCCACTAAGCACAAGGAGCAAAATACATGCACACAGAATATGACTCATACTCTCAAACCTGAAAGTCTTAGGCAGCCATGGTCATGCAGCCATGCAGCTTTGAAGTTGCTTTGACCCGGTTGGCTAACCATTAATTTTTTTTTCTCGTCATTGGTAGAAGGATGCTGAGGTTGGAACTGCCAGGCAGGAGGTCCACAGGAAGACCAAAGAGGAGATTTATGGATGCAGTGAGAAAGGACATGAAGTTAGTTGGGTTGAGAGAAGAGGATGCAGAAGATAGCGAATCATCTGCCTCCATCTTACTCTGTGGCGACCTCTGAAAGAGAACAGCCGAAAGACAAAGAAGAAGAAGCTACAAAAACAATATATCATTACAATGGCATGTAGAACTTTTTCCCCCCTTAAGTTGATGTGTTGGAAACAGGAAAAAAGTGCAAGTGTAAAGATTTTTGTGACGGCTAGACGAGTTTGTCACAGCAACTCCTAAACTACAGCTTTTGTCAGATGTTCCTATAAGGCGAATAAACGAGATAGCTAGTTTCAGCAAGTGCACAAAGGTTTTAAAACTCTGGCGTCTTATCCCGTCTCATCACAGTGTCAGTGATGGTCCACCACCTGAATAAGATCCAGCCCCTAAATCAAATACTGGGAACATGACATATTATAATCAGCTCAGCGTTATATTATACAGCTTATATTTATTTAACCATTTAGTTAACCATTCATAGGACTGGTAACAGTTCACCCACACACTGCTGTGCTGACATTCCACACTGCACACTGCACTTTAGTCTGGACTGTAAGCATCACTTGCACTAACATCTTTATCCTGCTCAGATACACATTTTATTATTATGTTTACATTTGCACCTTTTTTTTTTTTTTTTTTCTATTTATAGATTATTCCTTTTGTTTCTTGTTATTTGCACAAAGTAGGAGCGGTTCAGGATACATTTCACTGCGTGTTGTACTTGTATAACTATGCATGTGACAAATAAAGAATCTTGAATCTTGAATCTTGAAATATTATACAGCACTCAGGATACAGTCCGAGTTCACTAAAATAGCAGCCGTGTGTTACTATACAGTTGTATAAATGAATGCATTGTACTATGAATTATGCAACTCAGGGAATGATTTCATATCAATCTGTCTGTCATATTCAGGGAATTACTACAATCAAGGTGCCCAGCGTAAAGAGGAGCTGCTTGACAGTTGTGCCGTTTTGGGAATCCCTGCTCACCGAGTCACTGTTATTGACAACAAGTAAGATCAAAGACACTTTCTGGAGATGTTGCTGTATCAATCACATCGTATTCAAGTGACCACAAGGAAGTATTTGAAATTGATGCTCAAACTGTAGCCAGATCAAATCAGGGTAAAGGAGTTTTGGCATTTGCTTCTGGTAGAGGTTGCTTTTACTTTATGCCAAATGGAATGAAGTGAAATTTTGACTTGTTGATTAGGGAACTTAGAAATAATACCCGTGGTTGTGGTGTCTGTTCGTTAAAAGTTCAGGAGGTTTATACAGTAATTTCCTGTATGCTGTTACCACAGAGATGTCCCATCCACTGGAAGAATTTTCTGTGGTAAAATTCTGCTTTTTCTCAAAGCCTCTTTGTTTTTGAACAGTGTTGGCACCTTATTAAGTACTTTCTTCTCAAGATGCTCGCTGTCGATTGAAGAAAACACACCAATCAGCTATATAATCACCACCACCACTTGGTGAACTCAACACCACCAACTATACACAAGCAAACTAGTGACAGGATCGAGGGGACTCGAGGGTCACCCATGCCCGCGGGGAGCAAAGAAAAGCCTGTCCTGATCCAATCCCTCAGAAAAGCCAATGAAGCACAAATCAATGAAAAAAGGCAATGCTGGAAAGGAAAGAAAGGCACCAGAACACCCAGCGCAACTCAGCCCGCTGCACACACAATTTTGAACCCGACAATGAAAGGTTAATATTACCTAATGCACTTTCAAACACCTTATTGTGGAGTCTGTGCATCAAGAAGGATGTACAGCTCTATCTTAGACTTTTGATTTCACACCCGATTGGGAGAAAGGAGCCCAGGGCTTCAAGCACAATCGGAACATTATGATCCAGTTGATTCCGAGATGTGTGGTTAACCTGATGGATGAGATTTAAGTCTACTCCTACATCTCTGAGCTCTGACATCAGAAATAATAGACGCACAAACTCGTTAATACAATGTTAATTGTATTGTAAAGTTAAGGATTTGTTAACAATACAATTAACAACAAATGAGCTTCGAAGCTGCCCCCGTTAGACTAATCGAGTGTCTCCTCATCCATTACACGAGTATCTGTTCTCATCGCTCACGACATTCCTTCTGCCTTCTCCCTGAATAAACAGTGAGGCTCAAACGGTGCCCCCCCCCCCCCTCCACTCACCTCCCTCCTAAGGTCCCTGCAAATGGAGCCATTAAGGGTCTACCATGCTGGGCACGGGCCCTCCCCTTCTCCCTTGGCTACCAAAAGAGCAAACAGTGGTCAGGCTACAAATCAACGCCGTCCATTCGGACCACAACAGAGCTTTAGAGCAGTCGGGGTTGATGTATTAGCCCCCTCTGTCACTGGACCCATTACAGACAAAAGTGTCTCAGAGGAGAGGTTGTAGAAGTCATGACTATGAGATCTCAAAAGGAGAGGAGATCCCCAGGGCACTGTTCAAGCCCCAAACTGTGGGATATGAACTTTTTTTTCCTTTGTTCATGTCAATTTAAAGGAGCAAATTCCTAGATGTCTTGAGACCATTCCTTTTTTTGTCAAATCACAATTCATCCTGTAACTTTAGTGAACCAGAAATGATACACTGGCCTTCCCAAGAGCTTCTTTCTCGTGCCTTCCCCGTACGAGCGGATAAATCCTTGTTCCCTAATCTGCTCGAACAAGGATGATGTCATGCTTTTGGCTACGGTTCAGATTTAGAAATCGGAGGCTGAAACAGACGCCCAAGATCACCGGCTGCTGCTTTAAAGAGACCCGACAGGTTTATTGACCGAGGTTAGGGGTTCGAAGCATCAAGCCGTGTTAATAAAGGGGGCAGGTCACTTTTCGAAGATAAATCTGCTGAGAATGGAAGAGTAGAATGATCCTGGTTGATCTAGACAAATTCATTTAGATTGGATACAGTAGGTCTGACTAGTCAGTTACTCAGGAACGTCATTTGCCCTAGAGCAGAACTGTACTATAGTGGAAAAATGGTGAATTTCAGATATGGCATAAGCACGAACCATAAAAGGAACGTCAGATTTTCTGGCTCGAATTTAGACATTTTGCCTTTTGTGTGTGTGTGTGTGTGTGTGTGTGTGTGTGTGTGTTTCCCCGTGGCTTTTTATATACCTTTAATTTACAGCCTGTCACTAGCTATGGTTGATCTCTTCAGTTCAGAGTCAGATGTTCTAAGAATATCACCTGATATCCTGCCAAGAAATGTGCTATGGAAGCAATTATATAAAGCAGCTGTGTGCACAAGTCTCACAGTTTTGATATAGATCTCTTGTAGCTGTCTCCTCTAGAAGGCCTAAAACCGTCTTCCTTCAGCATGTATCGGAAGTACACAGAGAACAGCTAACACCCGGATTACACCGTATCTACAGAACAGCTGCTTTAACTCTTACCAAAAAAACCATGAGGCAAAAAATATAAATAAATAAAAAAAACGTTACTCCGTCCTCAGCATGAGGGAAGTTTTGGTGTGTGGCTCAAAATTTCTTGGAGCACAAAATACAGTGCCTCCTCCTCCTCCTCCTCCTCCTCCTCCTCGTCTGCCAAACCGCCGTGTACCAAACGGACATTTTGTTCTTCACCTCAAGTGTTGCTGAAAGAACTTCTGCAGTCACCGATGAGCATCCTGAAAACTTCTCTCACAAAAGTTCTACATTTGCTCTTTACGTTATTGATTCTTTCGCCAGACTTTTTTTTTTTGTTGTTTTTTTCTTTGTACACAGAAGCTTATAAATGAGGCAAGGCGCAACTCAAGCATGCATCCTGAGCACTTCGGGGTCAAGCTTGTTGCTTAAGAACCCAAAAGTGGTGTTCTGGCAGAGCTGGAATTTGGAATTCACAACACAAAACCTCAACCACTGGAGATGTTTACCAGCCCGAGCCCATCCACCCTAACCCCAGGCACTAACAGTCCAAGTTAACTCAGGAAAGTCAGGGCTATGGCGTAATGCTTTTAAACGGAGCACACTTTTCTTACAAGGGCAACACAACAACATCAGAGCGTTTCTAGTGCCAAGATCTCGAACGCAGTTAAACCGGCCCTGTTTAAAGAAACTATACCATGAGCCGACACTCTACTTGATTTTCCACCACCGGAACAACAGTGTTGATTCAATGAGCGAGGCGACATTTTTAAAATCTTTTCCATCACTTTGAGTTCCAAACCTTTGTGCCATCATGTGCAGGAGTTTCCTCACAAATACAGTATAGAAAAAACTTGTACCTAAGGCTTTGAGTCAGCGCATGTTTTGTCGCCTCACCAAGGCAGCTCTTGTTTGTTCGTTTCGTTTCTTTCAGCAATCGTCTTCAAAAATGTTCAACCCTCAGGTCCTTATTTTAATAAAGAAATAGTCGTCATGGCAACGAGGTTACAGAGTCTTTGAAGTCTCCGGGTCATGGTTCCAATTTGGCAGAGTTTTGTTGCTGGAGTCGAAGGTTTCACTCACTCGGTAGTACCACTGTCTAGCCACAAGATACAAGCCACACTTTAGATTGTCCCTTATTTCTCTGACTTGCATGTAACATGCTGTAGCTGTTAGTTGATAAATGAGGAATTAAAAAAAACAAAACAGTGGGGCATGCAGTAATAGTAAAATAACGAGGACAATGTGGTGTACTGTAGTCTGAAATGACGTAGACTACTTACACTACCCTGAAGCTGATTGTTCTCCCCAGAGTATCACATCCTGAAGAGATCTAGTCCTCTTATTTTGCTATCATTTGTCAAGAATTCCAAAACTATAAAGCATCAGCAAGACAAGTAAGATGCCACTTAACATCATGGCATCTCTGAACAGTAATTTTCTAAAGTCTCTTATTTAAAAGAGCTGTTGCATGAGATTGCAGGTTTTAATGCCACAACCAATAGAGGAAACCTTATGGTTGGGAAAGATGCAACAGTATGCTCTGCTCTATCTATTGTCAATAAGTGCAACACTCGTGTATGCATAAGAGGACAGATAGAGCTTTCCTCTGCATGTGATAGAAGCCCGTGTTAGCCCCCGTCTTCACCTGTTGGTAAATAGTCGTTGGTAAGAATTGACAGATGAGCAAACTCAAGAAGAAGAAAAAGGACCAAGTGGAACATGGAGTTTGTGATGTTGGTATGAAAAGTGCAAACACGTCCTTCCAAAGGTTGCCTGCATCTGAAGACTTTGCACAGAAACTATTAGTCAGAGCTGTTGTGATGAAATGCAAAATGAATTAACACGTTCTGACCAAAGAGATTAAAGAACTGACCATGATTGTGGTAAACATGTGTTTAACATAAGCTGGGAACTCGGTGGGAGATCTGTCTGGACTGTAGTTTGGATAAACCCAGTGGTCATACACAGAATCAGGGAGTTTTCCAAGAAGTGTGAGCATGTGTTCGGGCCAACGGGTGTGTGAGAGATTAAGCAATGGGGGCTCAGCTTGGTCACTCGTGGCATGTGAACTCAAACACTCAGCTAATCACTTGGCACAATGCCTAGACACACACACACTCTCTCTCTCTCCTTATGTGTGTGTGTGTGTGTGTATATATACTAATAATTATATAATAATATATAATATATATACAGTGGTGTGAAAAACTATTTGCCCCCCTCCTGATTTCTTATTCTTTTGCATGTTTGTCACACAAAATGTTTCTGATCATCAAACACATTTAACTATTAGTCAAAGATAACACAAGTAAACACAAAATGCAGTTTTTAAATGAGAGGTTTTATTATTTAGGGAGAAAAAAATCCAAACCTACATGGCCCTGTGTGAAAAAGTAATTGCCCCCTGAACCTAATAACTGGTTGGGCCACCCTTAGCAGCAATAACTGCAATCAAGCGTTTGCGATAACTTGCAACGAGTCTTTTACAGCGCTCTGGAGGAATTTTGGCCCACTCATCTTTGCAGAATTGTTGTAATTCAGCTTTATTTGAGGGTTTTCTAGCATGAACCGCCTTTTTAAGGTCATGCCACAACATCTCAATAGGATTCTGGTCAGGACTTTGACTAGGCCACTCCAAAGTCTTCATTTTGTTTTTCTTCAGCCATTCAGAGGTGGATTTGCTGGTGTGTTTTGGGTCATTGTCCTGCTGCAGCACCCAAGATCGCTTCAGCTTGAGTTGACGAACAGATGGCCGGACATTCTCCTTCAGGAATTTTGGTAGACAGTAGAATTCATGGTTCCATCTATCACAGCAAGCCTTCCAGGTCCTGAAGCAGCAACACAACCCCAGACCATCACACTACCACCACCATATTTTACTGTTGGTATGATGTTCTTTTTCTGAAATGCTGTGTTACTTTTACGCCAGATGTAACGGGACACGCACCTTCCAAAAAGTTCAACTTTTGTCTCGTCGGTCCACAAGGTATTTTCCCAAAAGTCTTGGCAATCATTGAGATGTTTTTTAGCAAAATTGAGACGAGCCTTAATGTTCTTTTTGCTTAAAAGTGGTTTGCGCCTTGGAAATCTGCCATGCAGGCCGTTTTTGCCCAGTCTCTTTCTTATGGTGGAGTCGTGAACACTGACCTTAATTGAGGTAAGTGAGGCCTGCAGTTCTTTAGATGTTGTCTTGGGGTCTTTTGTGGCCTCTCGGATGAGTCGTCTCTGCGCTCTTGGGGTAATTTTGGTCGGCCGGCCACTCCTGGGAAGGTTCTCCACTGTTCCATGTTTTTGCCATTTGTGGATAATGGCTCTCACTGTGGTTTGCTGGAGTCCCAAAGCTTTAGAAATGGCTTTATAACCTTTACCAGACTGATAGATCTCAATTACTTTTGTTCTCATTTGTTCCTGAATTTCTTTGGATCTTGGCATGATGTCTAGCTTTTGAGGTGCTTTTGGTCTACTTCTCTGTGTCAGGTAGCTCCTATTTAAGTGATTTCTTGATTGAAAAAGGTGTGGCAGTAATCAGGCCTGGGGGTGACTACAGAAATTGAACTCAGGTGTGATAAACCACAGTTAAGTTACTTTTTAACAAGGGGGCAATCACTTTTTCACACAGGGCCATGTAGATTTGGAGATTTTTTTCTCCCTTAATAATGTAAACCTTCATTTAAAAACTGCATTTTGTGTTCAATTATGTTATCTTTGACTAATAGTTAACGGTTTTTGATGAGCAGAAACATTTAAGTGTGACAAACATGCAAAAGAATAAGAAATCAGGAAGGGGGCAAATAGTTTTTCACACCACTGTATATATATATATACTATAATATTATATAATTATTAGTGCCGGGAGTTTAACGAGTTAATTTATATTAATTAATTACACAAAAATAACGCGTTATATATTTTTTTCGCATTTTAATCGCACTTATTTTTGCACTGTGGAACGTATCTCACTGGATGAGTTTCGGCGGACCGATTATACTGGAGCACCAACTAGCGTTCGGACAAAAACAAACCACAGTGAACATGGACAAAGAAGCTGATGAGACCGCTTTGGTTGGCCCTGTGGATGGGAAATTTTGTTATAAAAAACGAATGGATGGAAGCGTCGATAAGAGCATGGTTGTGGGCAAGCTATACAACAAGGAATTCGCATATCGCGTACCTGAATTTCTGAAATGTAGGCTACTATATTTCTAAATATTCTATTGCTACACTTAATGGCAATATTGCACTGGTCTGTTGCACTTGGTTGAACAAAAATAAACAATATTTTGTTGCTTAAGCTTATGTATTCAGTCATTATTCAGTGGTATACTAAAAATCCATATGAAAGAACTCACTGTTCTCAGGTCAAATACTATGCGATTAAAATGCGATTAAAATGCGATTAATTAATTACAAAGCCTCTAATTAATTAGATTTTTTTTTTATCGAGTCCCTGCCCTAATTATTATATATTCTGTGGTATTATAATAAAAATTTCAAGTTGAATATATGAATCAGGACACAAAGATGGTCAATAATAATTGAGAGTCTTTAAGTTAATATTTTTAAGACAAAGTGTCCCTAAATATTCAGTATTATCTAGTAAAAGCTTAATATAATATGTGTTTTATTATTTAAAACTTATTAAATAATTTTTTTTTTAATAACCGAAGGTTCATCTGGGACACACAAAATATTTAGTGTATATGACGACGCTTTGAGGACCCTTTAAAGCCAATAGAGGTTTGTGATGCACTCAGTCTTACTTAGTTACTAAGTTTTACTCAGCATCCTGCAGAACCACGCACAGTTCCTCTGAGGACTTTTGCACCTGCTTCATTTTCATTAATCCCAGCAGCTTCCATTTGTTTGTTTTGTTTAGTTTTTCTTTGGTCTGAAAAGTGGTTGCTTATATCGTATGCTGTCTTTTTCTGTAAAATTAAATTTTGTATTGGAATGCTAGTGTTTGGAAATCAGAAATGTTTTTGTACTAAATTAATAATAAAGTTCTAAAATTACAACAACAAAAAAATCCATTGGAAAGTCTATGCTTAAGAACGCAGCGGGCCTAAGACTTTTGCACCCTGTATATACGTACTGTGTATGAAAGAAAAGAGTTAAATGCGTACTTATTCACCGAAACTTTCATACTTAGTTTGTAATTTTGTACTTAGGTCGTACTTAAAAATTTCATGGGCAGGGCCTCCGAGTGGCGCAGTGGTAAAGCGCTCGCCCTATCATCCGGAGATCGCTGGTTCGGACGCCAGGTGATGCTGTTTTCCTCTCACAGCCGGAGGCACAGAGAGAGCTGATTGGCCGAGCTCTCTCATGGGGGAGGGATGAGAGGTACTCGTGCTCCCACATTAATCACGGCTCTACAGCCTATCAGGGGCGTCTGTGAGCTCGCGCACGCGGAAGGAGCGGCTAGCGCTTTCCTCCGAGTGTGTTACTCCGCCTCTAATGGTGCGTGAGCAAGCAGTTCGAAAAGATGCGGTCGGCTGACGTCACGCGGTTCGGAGGAAACACGTGATAGTCTTCGGCCCTCCCGGCTGTGTGGTAGTGGTAGCCTTAATGTGGGAGCCCCCTAGTGACGGGGAGGAATTGGCCACGACTAAATCAGGGAGAAAAATTGGAAAAATCCAAAAAAATAATAATAAAAAAAAAAAATTCATGGTCGGTGTGCAGAGCGGGAAAATACATAACCTCCTAGATTTATTGTAGTGAGCTTATACGGACCGCAATTTTGATTTAAGATGGACTTTAAAAAAAACACTGAACTATCCCTTTAATTTCTCAGTGTCTGCTTTGTTTTAAGATTGTTTTTTTTTTCCTAAAGAATTTCACGGTAATAATTGTCGAAAGTATAACTCCTCCCAACTCCCCCCCCACACACACACACACACAAAGGAGAGAGTGTTAATCAGTGAGGTGTATAATTCAAATGTATGAGCCTCATTTCCAAATGACACAGCGAAATTCCCAGTGTTAAATTAGCACCATGTGGTTTTTATATGGGTCCAGTTGGACTCTAAAAGTGTTAAATCCAAATTGGAGATTTTATTGTGCGGCCTCAATGCTAGAAAACATGCTTATCACTTACACCGAGGTTTATTACATAGCATAAATACAGTAATGGCCTAACAACTATTCGGCTTGTAGCCATGGTTACATCGTGCCGATCCAGTTCCGTAGACTCAGAACCGTTAACTGTGTTCTTGTGGTTCAGCTCTAGGATGTGTATCTTCTTGCTTTATTCTTTAAATTAATCTTTGACTCTTTTTACTCATTTACTTGTTGCCACCCTAACCCACACACACACACACACACACACACACACACGGTTAAACTGTAAGTGATGGCACAATTTCAAATCACATGATTGGCCCCCTTCCTTCCTTCCCTCCCTCCCTCACCACCGCCGCTCTGCTACGCTGACAGCCTGTGTGCGCTGTAGTGCAGTCTGGGTAATCCTTTACTCCCCGCCCCAACCTCGTGTACCAAGATGACCTCTCTGTATTCCATTTCTCTTGCCACTCTGTATTATTCATGGAGGAGGAGTGCAGATGCTGTCTGTGTGTTCAGCCCACCTGTCTGCTGGGAAAACGTCAGCACAGTCAGAATTCTTGTTCTCTTTTCCCTTTCGCATCTTCATACCATTCATCCTCTATTTATTAGTTTTATTATAATTATATATTTTTTTTAAACAAGAAAAAGCTTCCTCGCCTTCTTGTCTCTCCTGTTTTAGCTGAAATGGTTTAAATGCGTATTTCGAGGTTCCTCTGATCTATTCTGTCATTCCCGTTACACGACAACTCTCAAGTTTATTAACCCACGTGTTCAGATGCAATGTCGTTTCCATAGTAACAACACTCTGTATTATCCAAGTCTAACAAAAACCAAGTGGGGAAAAAAAACAACAGGTTTTTATTTAGCAAAGAAAAATGTGGAAGCGTTCTGTAAGATGATGTTTCTTTAATGCTTTTGTGGAAGGAGTCTCCAGTGTCCGAGCACTGCAGTGAAAGTTTCCCACCAGGACAAAATGCTTATAAATGTTTCAAGGACGTTCATGTCAAACTGGGACTTGTGATGAAATTTGTCATGAAGAAAGTCTAAAACCGACTCAGTAGACCATTAAGCCACAAGTAAAACATTTTAAAGAAGGCCGTACCTCCATGAATGACGAATACTCCTGGTCAAGGTGACTCTCTTGACTCTAAAAAAATGTAAAATTGACTGATAACTTGTCACCACATCCCCCATACAGTCCAGACCTCGCTCCAATGCATTTGCACATACTTGGCCCACTAATGGAGTTCCTGGCAGGCCAGCGTTTCAATCATGATTCCGGCATACTGAGAAAACCGTCTGCCCAATCCCAATTTGACTTGACCTCCCCTCATAACTATTGCTATTTTAAAAAAGCAGAACCTTGTTTCATGTGACGCGGCATCATACCACTCTGGTGTTGATTGTTATTCTATATCAGCACACCTCCACCTGTTTTCATCATCATACATTCAGCAGCGCTTTATAAGACATCTCAGGTTTTTTCCTTTCCAGCAGCAAAGCACTTTAATTTGCTTACCCTAAATTCTCTCAAATGGACTCGTTCCATTATTTATTACTGAAGGCTGTTATATAAGCTCACGTCAACAGGATTTTCATGTGCTCAAGAGGCCACCGTGCCAGATGTCCGAATTTCAGCGACGCAACCAAGAGTAAACTATTAGTATACAGAGTTCACCTCCTCTGTGTTTAATTATACATGCGGTGGAACATTAAACCCTGTCTGATTTATTGGCTGGGAGTCAGGGGTGGAAGGCGGGGCTGTGGGGGTTTGAGAGCCGAGACCAGGGTCGCGGAGCAGAGCTGCTTAACGCGATCGCCAGACGGCACAGGAAACAAAGTCGCTGCCAAGAGCTAGTCACAATATGACATGAGAGATCTTATTGCTTTCATGCCTAATTTTTCATTTGGATTTTTAAATTTTTTTTTATTTTAAAAGATAAACATTAATCATACAGTAATTATCCTTCTACTGCAGTACCCATTTTTATTTTATTTTTATTTTCTAGAGCCGTGTGTCCGCTGTGAGCAACTTCTTTCTTATTAGATTGTTCGTATTCGTACGCACTGAACGTACATTTATTTATTTATAGTATTAACTGTTGTATACTGTCTGCAACAATTATTAGTAGTAATAACGTAATAGTAGTCTGATTGGATGAGTGGTGATATAGAGCATAACAGCACTGGGACGTTTCATGCCGCATCACAGAAATCCTACCAGTCGTTAATTCCACTGACTGTCGATCGCTAATACATGCATTTGAATCCCAAACCCCGCTCTAACTCATCAAAGGCAGTACTTGGTATGTGGAAAAAACGGATTGTACAAATACCGCATAGTGCATTCGCTTTCTATTTAACCCTAAGCACTGAAACCCCAGAATTAGCTGATACGAAGTGTAAAAAGATGAAATCTAAAATAAATCTTGGATGTTTCTCAGGACTGTCCACCACCTCCATGGTTTATTCTCTTTACCTCTTGGCTACATACTTTTACTTCGATTCCCACCTCAGGTCTGTGTGCATAGAGTTTTTAAGTTTTCTCGCCGTGGTTTGGTGGGTTTCCTCCTGTTTCTCCGGTTTCCTCCCACAGTCCAAAGACAGGCAGATTAGGCTAATTGGCATTCCCAAGTTGCCCGTAGTGTGTGAATGAGCATGGGTGTATGTGTTTGTGTGCACTGTGACGGATTGGCACCCCATCCAGGGCGTATCCCGCCTCGTACCCGGAGTCTCCTGAGACAGGTGAGTGAGTGAGTGATTTTTGTCAAGAGAAGAACCTTTATGAATAATGTCATACACTGTTTGTTAGATACAAAAAACATATTTGAGTTTTATCTTTTTGATGAAGGAAAGGAATAAATATGAAAAAGAAAATCAGGAAAATGCTGTAGGTTATTTGGTAGGATAGGAAAAATATTTTTAGATAAAATGTTTGAAATATTTTTTATAATAATAATAATAATGCTGTGAAGTTTATTTTGAAGAAATCCCATGTATAGAATAATGCCTGAGCTTTTCAGGAATATACGACATGATGTGATTTGTGGAAAGTGGGTGGAGCTTATTGGCATAAAATGCGTAAGCTGCTGATGGAAAGAAAAACCTTTTTTTTTTTCATTACCACAGTTCAAGAGAAGACACGTTTGTTGGTATACGTTATCCAGAAATCTTAAAAAAAAAAAAAAAAAGATTGATGCGATTAACAGTCATGTCTGAATTGAAAAAATGTTTGGATGATAAAAAGCAGATGCTGAAAGATAAATTAGGGAATGAAGGGAATTCACCAGTCCTGCATACTGAAAGTGTTCAAAATCAGTTCCCAGCATGCACCGGGAGTGGGGGGGGGGTTGGGATAGTGGGCGGTGTAGGCTTGTGCTCCCATATTACCAGACAAAACAAGCCCACACACACACACACACACACACACACACACACACACATCTCCAGTAGGCCAAAGTTCAAGCACTAGATTCACATGCCTGCAAGCAATTACACATCCACATGCAAGGGTTGCAGAGAGAGAGAGAGAGAGAGAGAGAGGTTACTCTGGGCCATTTAGCACTGTTGCCATAGTGAATCTAAAGCTCGATCCAACTTAAAAAAAGGTCAGGTAGATCATGTGTCTTTTGTTGTTTTTTTTCTTCTTTTGTCTCTCTCTCTCTCACTATCTCGGCTGCCAGCTCTGACGCTGAGCCAAACATCTCTTTCAAAAGCCTGATAATAAACCTATCACATCTGATTTAGAAAGGGATCGTTCGAGGCAAGAAAACATAAAAATTTCATACTGCACACGCTGGGTTAGCTGAATTTCAAAGCTTTTATTTCATTTCTTTTTGTTAACTCTGGCGCTGACAGATGTGCTGCAGAATGTGTCGACATGCACAAACATAGGCTTTATTAGTATATGTAGTGTAAGCAGAAGATATAACTGGGAGGGGAAATAAAAGAAAACTGTGTTTCGGTCCTGTGGCATGGCTTTCAAAGAAGTAGGCAAACCGGTTTGTGTAGCATGACTCCATTGAACTTTCCTGACTTCCATTCCATCCCCCTTTGGTCTATAGCAGTGCATCATCCCTTCCTCTTTTAAACACCATCCAACACTATGAATGGCCACCATCCCTCTTTTCTCTATCTCTGTCTTTCCAACACCCCTTTGAAAAAAAAAGAAACGATCCCTCCTCCTATCACCTTCAGCTCCTAAACACCGTCCCATCACCCGCCGCTAACCTCAATGACCCTGACTAGCGTTTGATTTGTTGCCATATCCATCATGGGCCAGAAAAGCCATCACTGTCCAAATCCCTTTGTGAGCTGAGACAAGGGGACAATATGAGGATGGAGGATGACAATTTACCCTCCGCTCTCTCTCTCTCTCTCTCTCTCTGTCTTGATTCGTTTTCCTTTTTCGCTGTACCTCACTCGACAGCTTCCTCAATTCCTTCGCCTTCTTTTACCCCTCTTCCTCCTTATTGTCGTTTACCTTCATACTCTCTTACCCTACACTGTCTCTCTGTCTCTCTCTACTTTTTTCTTGCTCTGTTTCTACCATCAGTCCCAGATGTTGCTGCAGGATGTTTTTTTTTTTTTTTTTTTGTGGCGTATTCTGTGGCAAGTACTGAAGGATGCCAACCCAAATCCAAGCTTCAGTCATCCTATCCAATCTTATATTGCAAAGTGACCACAACGTAATTCCGATCTGTCAGGATTTCAGAAATCACAAAGGTCTAATACGGGGGTTCGTTTCTGTAGTAACGGTTTTCATTAGCAAAAGCGCTACATGACTGTAATCTAATAATCTACAGATCTGTGGTTCTCTAACAAAGAAAAACCTTTAAATATGTCTCTAAGGGACATTAAACAAAGCATTCTCTTGAAAATGTTTTAGGATGAAAGGCTTAGCCATTTCTTGCTAACACAAGATTATGGGGAATTAATGTTTATAGATGCTCTAATGTAAGTGATAACATGAACTATAAATGGATAAAAAGTGTAATGTTCTCTTTAATAGATTTGTAAAAAAAAAAAATTACAATAATATACAGTACTGTGCAAAGGTCTTGAGCTCCTCTTATTTCTTCATATTGAATAAAATTAAATATTTATATATTGAACAAATGGTTTACCGCAACAGGCTGAAAAGTGCCTAAAAATTAGGAATGGTATCACCAGTGACCATCCGATAAGTATCGGGATTTTATAAATATCCTAATGGAATTTTTAAAAAATCGACAAAAGATTTTGTTAGAAATCTGAACAAATAATATTCTGAGGACACTGTGCTGTGTGAACAGTTAACAGCATTTTCTACTCAAATGCAAACGTGAACAAATTTAAAATCAATGTTGAAAAATACATTTTGGAGTCAATGTGGCAGTACATGTCTAAAAGAATTACAATACACACTGTATAACACACTCTGCGTACGATACAATTTAAAATTCAGCAGCAGCCTCATTTCCCCTCTCGTCTGTCGTTCTGTGAATGATTCACTATGTGGCTAACAAAAAAAAAACTCAATACAAGAAAGTCTGGCGCTTTGGAAGCAAATTATAAAAAAAACGAGGAGTGCCTCAAGACTTTTGCACAATAACATATTCGTGCGAACACGACATTATGATTAGTGTCAACCTCCAGGGGTGCCTTTCTTTAATGTCAAACAAGAGGGAAAAGTATCAAAAGTCCTGAAGAAGTTTATTCCATATGCTTATTTTTTTTAAGATAGTCATATTTTATTATTATTATTTTTTTACTTGTATAAATAACCTGAAATATATGAAACATGATGAAATGTGAGGGCTCGGTGGTTGATCCTGTCTCTTCACACCTCCAGGGTTGGGGGTTCCTCTCAGGGAGTTTTTTCTTGCCACTGTCGCCCTCGACTTGCTCACCAGGGACTATCTGACCATTTTGATTCATACACATTCACATTCCATACGAGCTTAAATAATTCTTTTGATTGTGTATAGCTGCTTTGCGACAATGACGATTGTTAAAACCGCCATACAAATAAAATTGAATTGAATAGAATATCTCACCTCACCAGGTTCAAACCTCAACTCTATGACATGAATCTTGCTTAATCCGTGTTTAATATACAGGCTCCCAAGCTATTTCAGTTCATAGCCCATTTTAATTGGTTTATTTACGGTTTATTAAGATTTGCAAATTGTTTGTTGAATTTAAACACAAATAGTTTTTTGTACGGAACTGACATGGAAAATTAGCATATAATTGGAGGCATGTTCATGTTGGTTCCCGTCGTGTTGTGTGGTGCAGCCATTTTGCCTGCACGTACAGTATAGAGTTAAAATGAGTCTGGATTGGGATGGAAACAGTTAAGCTCTCTGCCCCGCTCACTCTCTGTGTAATGATGCCCCTCAGCACTTTGATTTCAGCTGAACTGCAGTGACCCCGGCATGTCTGAAACACTCTCTGCACGCCTGGTTGCCTCTCTCACTCCGTCTCTCGCTCGTGTTTGATGTCGACGCAGAAAGGCTGTGCAAGGATTGGAAAAAAAAAACTAGATGGAAAAACAAGACATAAAGAGAGAGAGAGAGAGGGAGAGAGAATGGAAGAGAGAAAGAGACAGGGGAGGGTTGCAGTGAAAGATTGCTCGGCGCGATAGAGGTTCATTGACCTCCAATACGTTGCTGGCTGAGCAGGGTGTCCGGATGAAAGGGAAAGCTATTTGTGTGTGTCTGTGTCTGTGAGAGACAGCGATGCGTGATGGCCCTAGTTTTCTCTGGGCTCTACTTTCCATTGAACGGAAGGCAAAACCCCAGGCAACCTCTGACCCCAGGGTTCAGAAAGAGCTCGTAGGCAACGTTCCAGCTGCGCCATGTGGGACTGCAAATCATTTTACACACACAGCCTTCCAGCACACTCGCACTACCAGACTCATGGCCCTCAATTCTCTGGAGGAATCATTGGTACAGTTTTAGCTGGAGCTCAACAACCTGTAATGTGTGTGTGTGTGTGTGTGTGTGTGAGAGAGAGATAGCATGTAGGTTCTGACAAGAACCTGTTATGGTACAACTTATGTTGATACACTTTAATAGGTAATGTAATGCTAGTCCGTGGAAAGCACTAGCGTAGGCTAATGATTACTTTTTTTAAAACAGAGCATCATCAAATAAATAATGTTACAGCACTTTTTTTCACACTGAAAATTTCTCCATAAAATGGGTTACCTGCAAGAACAGGCAAAAGTCAGATTTGCTAACTAGCTGGAACAGTGAAGTACAAATTAGACAAGTGAGGCCACTGGGTAACTATATAGATTTGCTAGCTAACTCGCTAAGATCATTCTAGAAATCATCAGCTAGTTATACAAGTTAGTCAGCTTCGTAAGTTGCCTACATAGCATTCTAGAAATATTCCAACATGATAAATAAACTTGCAAACAGGCCAGGTAGATAAATTTGTTAGCTTATTAAATAACCAACATAGCATTTTAGTAATTAGTAATGTAGTCATTATCTAACTAGATTGATTAGCTAGTTATTGTTCATTGCTACTGTTGTTTTTCATTAACTAGCTAGCTATATATTATAATTAGATTACTGTTTTACCAACATGGCCCATCCATCCATCTTCTATACCGCTTTATCCTGTATTTAGGGTCGCGGGGACCTGGAGCCTATCCCAGGAGACTCAGGGCACAAGGCAGGATACACCCTGGACAGCGTGCCAATCCATCGCAGGGCACACACACACACACACACACTCATTCACACACTATGGTCAATTGGGGAAGCCAATTAGCCTAACCTGCATATCTTTGGACTGTGGGAGGAAACCGGAGTACCCGGAGGAAACCCACCAAGCACGGGGAGAAACTCCATGCACACAGAGACGGGAATCGAGCCTGGCCGGGGAATCGAACCCAGACCCTGGAGGTGCAAGGCGACAGTGCCACACCACAACTACACCTACCAACATGGCATTGTAGAAATTAGCTTAGTATCCAACTAGATAGATTAACTTAAATAGTTAGTTAAATTACTAACCGAATGTCTTAGAAGTTAGCTAACTGGCTAGCTAGATAAATTAGTTACCTTACTAAATTGCCAACATCACATTTTAGAAATCGCTATGTTATTAACAGAGTTAACATGGTGTTAATTAGTTGACTTGCTACTGTAGGTTCTCTCAGCCAGTACAACGCTGTGGGTGACGATGGATTCCGAACATCATTCATGATTCACGCTTCCCCTCTTGTCGGTTTGCAACCTTGCACTTCGCCTCATCAATGGTCAGTCGTTGGTTCTGAAGATCATCTTCGATTCTCTCTCGACATGATCTTTTATGGCAGCCGTACAGTATATCGTTCATTCTGCAGACGCTACCAAACCATTCTAGTCTGCGACTACCCGTTGATGGTGGCACCAGGTTCGACTCGTCTTGTTTCGGTGATGGTCCAGTGACGATACGACAAGGACCTGCCGAAGGGGTTTAATTTGGAAAGAACTCAATCCTGTTCATCCCTGTTTTGAGCAGAGTCCACGTTTCTGACCCACACAGGAGACTTGGCAGTGTTAAGGTCCGGAAGAGACGGACTTTGGTTTTGGTTGTAATATTGGTCTTCTTCCAGAGGCACCATTTGAGCGACGCAAACGCTGCCGTTGCCTGAGGAATCCTGTTGTGGATCTCTGTGGTGGAGGCCGCAACTTTCTCCTTGCAGATACAGTGGATAGTTAGTTAGCTTAGTATGGTATCAACATAGCATTCTAGTAATTATTCGATAATTATCAGATAATTAATTATCTGTCTAACTGGCTCTTACAGTGACTGGCTCTTACTAACCCACTAAATGTGGTTGTAATTAGACAGTAAGGGGTAACTGTTAATTTATAAGCTGCCTTGGTGGATCACCTTACACTGCTGTTAATAAAGGAGTTTGTAAATTATGGTAGTACCTGTATGTATCACAGTGTGATCTGGAACATGCACGCCTTCCTTATACAGCCTGTCTACAGCTTATCAAAAGCATTGTATTGCAAACTAAATAAATAAAGATAGACAGACAGACAGATGCATTTGACCTCTGTACACCCCCAGATTAAAACAAGGACTTTTATCTACTTGATTAGTCATGGAGCAACAAGAAAACAGGTCACATCTGTCCATGCAACTGCTTATCAGCCATTCGTTCCATTATCCCCCATAAAAATATTCAAATTCATGATTTCAAATTCATTTTCGTCATCGTGTACAGAAGCTAAATGTCAAAAAAACAAAAAAAATCTTTGTTCCAAAATGTATGGAGCTGACTATAAAACGTTGCATCATGCAGGTGACTAAACAGATGGTGAGCAATAACTGAAACCCAGAAGAAGGATAACGTTCTTTAGATTATCCGTGTATTGTTATAGAATGTTGTCAGATTTTAATTAGCTCTTATGAAGCAATTTCATTTAATCTTGAATGTTGAAAAGCATTCAATTGACCATTAGGAGATTGTGAGGTTGTATCCGTGGCCAAGAGACAAGGGATGTATGTATGGTACACACTCTCTTCCCTGTCAATCACAGGGACAATAGCTATTCATGGACATCTCTGGGCTCAAGTATTTAAAAGAGGGCAGGTCATGATTTTACTTGAGGGTGTTAAGCTGCCCTGTGATGCAGCATGAGCAGCAGTTTGTGCATTAGATGAGAGTTAGCCAGTAAAGTTGGAACTGGGGAGAAAACCAATTGAAAAAGTTTTTGCATGTTTTTCAAGTCAACTTTTATCTGGACTTTTGATTTGCGCAGAATAACAATATAGAGCATTTCTCTATATAATCTCCTTTCACAAGTGCTTGGATACCATCAAGGTATAAAATTAGCTCATTATGTCAGTGCATGCTTCACGCCTCAAACACTGGCCTCCCAGGGACTCCTTTAACGCCTCAAACATATGGAAATGGATGAAGCATGGTCAGGATTTCATGGGGGATGTGGCAATAAATTCCAGCGGATTCCAGTAACGTGAAAGTGGTGTTTTTGAATGATTGTATGTTCAGTTCCCACAGACTGATGCGTCTGTTCCCAAGCTAGCGACAAGTTATCCTTTGATTTTCATGGATCAGGTGTTGGACTTACTGAGTGGTCATGGGAACGACTACAGTCGGCACCGAACAACCTCGGCCCGGATCGGTTCGGGCCTCCTTGAGAACATTTACACCATTCAGACCGTGCTTAAAGTCTTAAATCATCTTCATTTGCGTCAGAGGTGGCAGAAAGTAATCCTATGTGATTATTATTGGTTGCGGTGTGTTGTATAATGCCTTTTCTTTTCTCTCTTTCCTTTGAATAGTGATTTGAAGGATGACCCAATGACTGAGTGGAACATTGCGCTGACTGCACCATTGATCCTTAAACACATCACAACTCATTCCATTAACCTGGTGAGTACTTTACTTTCAAAAATACTGTATATTAAGGTAATGATTTAGATTTTTTTTTTTTTTTTTTTTTTTTTTTGCAGTTAAACTCACAGCGTGAAAATGGTACTCGAGTGTTGTGAAGTTGGGAATATATTTCAAAGCAATTTACAATTCTAATATTTCTTGTTCAATCTAATGACCAGACCTTGTTTATGGAAACAAGCTGTTAGATCCTGTTATTTCTGACGTTATATTTCAAAGAATACTTCACTAAATCAGCAATTACACATTTTTCTTTGTTACATAATCAGCATTTCATATTGATTTGCAGTGTTTCTTTTCTCTAAAGAAGCAACTAAGCTCGAATCGTGTCACCAAAATGTTCTTTCACTGTTTTTCCCTTTACATTATCAGTCATCTGTATATGACAAACCAAGAATTTCAAACCATCTGGCTTGTTTTTTTTTTATGTTTTTTTTTTTTTTTTTGTAATCTGAGTTTAAAAAGATCAGATCTTCACTCAGGCATTTACAAATTTATTTGGAAAAAATCAAGAGCAACGACTTTGAACTCCTGAGTTCTGACTTCATCATGGATGGCTGTGTTTTAAGCAGGAAGATGTGGTGCTTTAATGTTACGACCAGTCCAGTTAATCCACAGAGTCTCAGAATCATGACATCCTCCATCTGCATTTATCCCTAATTACACACACTAATATCCCACAATGCTCCTGGCCTCTCCTGGGCCGCCAGCAAACTAAACCAGAGATTTTTATCGGGGTTGCCTAAGCATTCCAGGAAATTTCCCAAGTGGAATTTCAAATCAACATCTGAACACTTTTTTTTTCCTTTTCCCCCCCAAACAACTCTCTTCGTTTTTTCTGAGTCTGTCTCTCTCCCTCTCTCTCTCTCTCTCTCTCTCTCTCTCTTCTGTCTCTCTCCCTCTCTCTCTCTCTCTCTCTCTCTGTCTTCTGTCTCTCTCCCTCTCTTCTGTCTCTCTCTTTCTCTCTTGGCGGGCGGGCCATTAAGGCTCTGATTAAAAGCCCAAGCACGGAAGACTTGCATAAACAAACAACAACAAACAAACGGGCTGAAAAAGCGAGTGCTGTTACGAAACAACTCCAGTTTGATATTTCCCTGAGCATGTATAAACACGCAAACTTACCATCACCAAACCAGCGTCCCGCCCAGCCAGACCAAGTCACACTCCAAACATGTTTTTCTTTTTCTTTTTTTTTTCTTTTTTATTATTTAAGTAAATCCACCATTAGCCAATTAATTTATTTAGTTTTTATTTCACCGATGAAGAATGGTTTAGCGGCAAAAGCTGTTATTAGAGCACAATATTACAGTTATTGCTTGTTATTGTCTGTGTTCCAGTATTTATGGTTCCCATCGAATTTTAGACAATGGACCAATTAAAGGACAATGGGATAAATATCCCAACCGCAGCATGTTTACTTTTGCATATTAAGTCAAAAGTTTTAGCTTTAAGTGTTTTTTCTAAATTGTACATTAATACTGAAGATATTGAAATTGTGACAGAACAGTTACGGAATTATACAGTCAACAAAAAATGTGTTTAAAAAAACAAAAAATTGTTAAAATACAAATTACAACAACTGTATAAAAATGTAAATCATCAACTCAAATATTTGGTTCTAATTGAACAGAAATTTCTATGAACTTGTAAGAACTGTGTAGAAGATGAATCAGTCTGTGGCCGATTCTGAATCTGAAATTTCCACTGAAGCTTTTTGAAGTTTGCAAAGACTGCTAAATTTTGCCAATGGTAGTTCACTCTTTGCAACATAGTACACTGTTCTAAACAGCTTTTTCAGAAGGTTTATTTTTAGTATGTTTTTTGCAATTGGTGTTTGTTCTGGGAAAGATGCTGCAGACTGAGCATCACCTCACGTCTTGTGATGCAGAGATTTCTCATGGGTTCTGATGGGGTCTTTCCTAAAATTACTGGTCGCATTAACAAAGGCGCCTGTCGAGTCAGAAATCGAGGGAAACTCACGACACACCCGGCAGAACATTGTTATTTAGCTTGTCATATTCCAGCCAGAAAGTCTTTTGTCCATGAAACCAAAATGCTGTGCTTTTTTTGCCTCATAGTCTGATTTGTCATAAATTTCCGCTTTGTGAGAGACTTTTCTTTGGCTGCCCCTTCTTCACCCTGACTGGTCTTATTTGGCTCAGCAGAACTAAAATACCTGCGTAAATTTTTACACACGCACACACAACGGTCAGCGATTTTTTTTTTAAGTTCTCTGCGCATTCAGCCTCTATCACATGTTTAAGCTTGCGGCGGGAAATTTCACTTGTCACGTTTGAATAGTAAGCTAATGAGTGATAAGACGACCAATCAGTACTGCCGCTCTCTATACACAGTTTGCACGAAAAGCATTGACATAAATTTTTCCTTCCCATGATAGCCCGACGGGCAAGGCTGAGAGAAATTTTGGTAGCCCGACTGGAAGACACAATAGCCCCGGGACGTCGGGCTAGCGATTTTGCGAGCCCTGGAAAGGCACATTCAGGAACCCTCTGTTCACTCTTTCTACATCTAACAATGACAAGGTGTTTGGAGCCCAAAATCTCACTTTTGCTCTCATCTGACTAAATGGCAGTTTTCCCCTGATCTAATGTCCATTCCTTGTGCTTCTTGGCCCAAGCAAGTCTCTTCTGCTTGTTTGATTTCTTTACAGCAATTTGACTTATGAAGCCCTGACTTACACAGCCTTCTCTGAACAGTAAATATTAAAAATATTTCTGCTGCTTGAACTCTGAGAAGCATTTACGTATGTGGGCTCTAGTCTGAGATGATGTAAATCTGTGGTTTCTGTGGCTGATCGTTCTGATAAACTTATCCTCTGCAGCAGAGGTAGCTCTTGGTCTTCCTTCTCTCAGATGGACCCAGTTTCATCATAGTGTTTGATGGTTTTGGCGACTGCACTTGGGGATACATTTGAGATTTTTCAGATTGACTGACCATCATTTGTTAAAGTAATGATGGACTGTCCTTTTTCTTTCCTTAACCAAGTGTTTCTTGCCATATTATGGATTTGTACAGTAGGTGTAGTAGGACTAAAAGGCCGATTTACCCTGTACCCCCTTCGTCTACACAAGACAACTGACGGTCTAAAGCACATGTCTTGAGTATTAATGTAGAATGTTGAAAATAATGATCAATAAAGAAATAAAATTAATGAGAAGGTGTGTCCAGATGTTTGACCCCTTGTGTAAGTGACAACCTTTTCATATAGCCTGCTCGTACAAATGCTCTGCTCTGCTCCAGTTTATGCAACATGTGGATTCCGGTCATATAATCTTCCAACTCGTTTCTGTAGATGCTGCTTCCCGAGGCCTGTTTGCCTTGGCAGTCTTATACATTTCCACCAAATTCTCTCATTATGTCCGTTTTCTTTCCAGCCTAAAAAAAACATCATGTACCCAAATTCTAGCTGAAAGGCCCAACTCAAGTCTGCTGTATAAGTAGAAGGACGGGGTTTCCCAACTTTCTAGTGTGAAAAAACACACACTCTGCGCATTCCTGCCAAACCAACATCTGGCGAAAATGTTGCATCTTCAGAAGATCTGTCTGAGATTTCCTTCTTTTTTTTTTTTTAACCTCACCAAGCCACAATGAAAGAGCACGAATTGGAAAAAAAAGCATGAGGGTCAATTCTTGGCACTTATGCTACACCAAATGTCATGTTTATATTGCAAGTCATTTAAATACAGCATTTACATTCTGTTTGAGGATATTCAGCTTCACCTGGAGCACATGTGAAATACATTTATATTTCATACCCTCTGGGACAAGCAAAAAATGTGTATTAAATGTATGATTTGTATAGCAATAAATAAAAACTAAACAAATCATTAAAACCTGAAGTGAAGCAACATGGAACCCAGCTTGATTCCAGTCAGACGTTATTGTGCTGAAGGCTTATTTCTTCATATTTTGCTTCCAAAGCACCAGACTTGTATTTTTAATGGAGTCTTGAAGAATAGTTCTCCAGGCTTCCTGAGGGTCCTTTTTGGCTCTCATATTTGGCAAGATTTTGGCTCTCATTTCCTGTACCTGATCAGTTTCAGAGAAATGTTTTGATTTGTTAAGCCACATGGTGACAAATAAATCGTTCAAGCATGAAAAACATGAGTGGTGGAAACAGACGAGAGGGGAAATGAGGTTGCTGCTGAGGTTACATAAACAACCGATTTGTTTTTATTGTATCTTTAGGCACTTTTCACCCAAACATTTGCTTCCATTTCTTTAATTGAATCTACATTATTTAATTTAATTTAATATAAAGTAATGAGGGGTGGGTCAAGTCGTTTTGCGTTAATGTACCTTTTGTGAAGTTTGTCTTAAAGTTATATCCTCTGTAAAGTTTTGCTTCCAAAAAGAACTTTGGGTTGTCATATAAAATGATTCTTACACAAGCCACAAATAAGCTAATCCTCCTGTATATGTAGCTGTTATACAATTTGTACCATAAAAGGCATCATTAACTGCTGAACATACCTGTACTACCTGTACATATTTTTCAATTCCGTCTGTCTCTACAGGTGCTGACATTTGATGAGGGAGGAGTGAGCGGGCACGCCAATCACATCGCTATCTACAAAGCACTCAGGTGGCTTTACTTTAATCCTTCTTAAAGCCAGCTTTCACTTCAGTTGTGTTTAGGCAAACTCATTTAGTTCACTTTGATCTGTCCGCGATTTAAGTCTTTATGGGTAGAAATCAATAAATGTGGCAAATGAGAGCAGGAAGCTCATAACAGCGGCTATGGAATGCAGTAATAAAACACAGCACCATCAAAATCAGGTCCATAAGATAAAACCTGTTTTGTTATTGCAGCAAATCCGTCATCGTGAATAGGCAAAGTTTTTAAGTGTTCCGCCTTTGACCGCTGATCTCTTCAAACACATACAGAGTCCAATAAACGTCTATCTAATAAACCTCTCATATCCTCATGCCCAGTCATGCCCTCTGTATAAGGTTACTGAAGTTCAAATCCCCAGCAAAGTCTCTTAAGATAAGGCAGCGGTGACCTAAAGCGTAGGTCACATCTCCGGAATCACAAACAGAGATAAAAAGCCGACCAGGGTTCCTGAGATACGCCCCGAAAGAGATTGCACATGAAAGAAATCCGTGTTTGGTTATTGAGCAATGGTCGGTCGGAAGGAAAGCAAGTCAGGCATTTTTGTCTCGTCCAAATCCTGTCCTCATTACAGCCACATGGTGAAGTGGTAATACACAGCCATCTGTGTGTTCTCAACTTTATTACACACTTCGATTCTCTCTTCCTTTGCGATCGGGATGATGGCACACAGCAGCTAGGGTTAGTGGTTTGGAAGGTGAAGAGGTTTTTGAGGCTTTATTGGAACATGGACAGACCCTGGCATTTGACAATATATGGATCTGTCGATTCAACTTTTTCCCCTGTTTCATTTATTTGAAGTTACATATCCGGTAAAGACTTGTTACAGCTGGAGTGTCATTATGTTTTTTACACTTTGTGCTGTTAAAACCTAAAAACTGAAATGGACTCAACTGTGAAATTTAAGTCAGAAATCTACACAAACTAGTGTTAAAGTGAAGGAAGAAAAAAAAACTAATATTTTGCTTGCCTATGTTTTGACCGCAATTACATTGTGAAACTCCTTAATTAGCTCTGGTGCACATTCATACAAATAAAGTGTCACATGATCTCACTTGTTACTGGAAAGCCCCAGAGTTTGTTAAAGAGCATACCTACACAAGTAGCATCATGAACCACATGTAGCTATCAAAACAAATCCAGAGCAAGTTTCTGGAAAAGTATGAAGCAGGATAACATTTTAAACATCTGACGGAGCACAATTGTGTCAGTTAAATAAAATAATAAAAAATAAAATGTGGGGTGGCATAAGTGGAAATCAACAATCGATATTTAGTATGAAGTCCTTTATTCTGTAAAACCGGATCTGGCTGGTACATGAAGTCAGAAAGAGTCAAAAAAGACGTCTGCAGTACTCCGTGCCTGCTTACTTGCTCCTTGTTACCGCCTTCAACGATTTCAAGCAGTTTTCTATTGGGTTTAGGTCTGGCGACGACCCAGGCTATGGCTCCACGTAGCTAGTTTTCCAGTTAATTGGCACAACTCTATCAGAACTGTAATACGTGGCATATGATGTCTTAATACTTTTGACCACAACTGCTGTTTTGTTATTGAGAAAGGTTTAGTATGAGTAGTAAGAGTGATAAGAAAAAACGATGTCGTTTTCTAACACTAAAAGACGTTCGCAGGCACTGGTACTGTAGTTCAAATCTGGCTACGGTAAAACGAGGAACCTCTTCTGTCTGTAGTCCTCGAGTTTAAGATCCGTGTGTTCCTGCAGCCAGTGTGCCGTACTGCTCTGACCTCTCTCCCAGTTGGATCCGTGCCAGGATTAGTGTTTTTCTTGAATGAGCTCAGAGAGTCAGATGAAAGTGTTATTACTGTGGCGAGCTGTTTTTCTTCGCTTCAGCGCTGCCATGTCTGTAGCATTCATGAAGCACGTTTAGATAAGTTCGTATTTTTCGTGTCTGTTTTGAAATAAAAACAAAAAAAAAACCACCTACGTCGCACTGTAGATAAAATACAAAATGTGGTATGGAACTCAACCCATGGATCAAATTTAATCTGGGATTTGGTCATCTGGGTGAAAGAGACGGAGAGGGAGGTGACGCTGTGGTGGGCCAAACCAGGACACCGTGGAGATTTCCAGGAACTTGGTTAAAGATTTCAAGCTCCCTGTGATCGTGTTCCGTGTGTGTGTGTGTGTGTGTGTGTGTGTGTGTGTCTGCGCATGTATGCGAGGTTACATGAGCATACTTGTTCATAAGAGTTCACGAGAGTTCAAAAAAGGTGTCTGTTCACCTAATATGCATACTGTATAAACCGACGCCATGCCCATATTTAACCATTATATTTTTCCAGGTTTAACTTTTATCATAACAGTTTAGTATTTCAGATTTTATTTTCATCACTGTGATTTGTCTTTTTATACTTCTCAAATACTTACCTTTTGTTTTTTCTTCTTCTTCTTCTTTTCAGTCATCTAGCATTTGTCGGAAGAATACCAGAAGGTACGTAGTAAGTACACGTGAGTTCGTATCACATGTTCCTGTTGAAGTCTGCTTCAGGCCTACATGAAAGTACAGAGAGCGACCTTGAGATTTCTAGTTAAATTGCGCCACCTGTTGTTTGCTCTCAATCGGTGCATTCATGCCACCTTCCAGTGCTATATCGGGATCCTGGTCAGTTCAAGCTGTTCACATAAAAGTAACACGGCAACATAATTTTGCGTTCTACAAGGGGCATTCAGGACAAAATGGGACCTGATGAAATTTCTTGTCAATGAAGACATAAAACATTTACATTTACATTTAGGCATTTGGCAGACGCTCTTATCCAGAGCGACTTACATTTTTATCTCATTATACATCTGAGCAGTTGAGGGTTAAGGGCCTTGCTCAAAGGCCCAACAGTGGCAACTTGGTGGTTGTGGGGTTTGAACCTGGGATCTTCTGAACCGTAGTCCAATGCCTTAACCACTGAGCTACCCCTGGCCCCTAAAACCCTTTGAAATTCAGCGAGTACCACATCCTCCCTCCCCCCTCCCACCTGTACAATCTGGACATTGCTCCAAGCCATTTCTTCATGGTTGAGAGTTCCTGGGGGGCCAACGTTTCAAACATGAAGCAGGTAATCTGTCATGTCTCAGGTGTACTAAGGAAACTTTCTATCTATGCACTAGTGGATATCCATGCACGCTGGGATAAGTGTATAAGTGCAGCAGGGGATTATATAGAGAAACAACTGTAGTTTTTCTTTCATAATTATGTTCCATTATTCTGCACAATCAAAAGAAAATTAGAAAATATTTTAACTCTTTAAACATTTGGGTCCCAGGACGTTATGCACGCTTGTATTGAAACGGGGCTTCTTCTTTGATTTATGTACATTTCATATTGTGAACAGTGTCGTAGATAATAAATTTTCAGTTTATATATACAGGGGTTGGACAATGAAACTGAAACGCCTTGTCTTAGACCACAATAATTCGTTTTCATATGGTGTAGGGCCTCCTTTTGCGGCCAATACAGAATCAGTTAGTCTTGGGACTAATATTATTGAGCTCTAAAGTGGCTGAATAATATTTAGATCTGGTGACTGTGCAGGCCATGGGAGGTGTTCAACTTCACTTTTTTGTTCATCAAACCACTTGTTGTGTGTATCGTGTCAGCATTATCATCCTGATACACGGCACCGCCCTCAGGATACAATGTTTGAACCACTGGGTGCACTTGGCCCATCTAGCACAAGTATTGGGAATGCCATGATATTGCAGCCCAACCCATTACTGATCCACCACCATGCTTCACTCTGGGCATGCAACAGTCAGGATGGTACGCTTCTTTTGGGACAGTGAAGGTGGACTCATCAGAGAACAATACATGTTTAACATTGTCCACAACCCAAGATTTCCGCTGCTGGCATCATTGAAACCGACGTTTGGCATTGGCACAAGTGATCAAAGGTTTGGCTTTAGGCAGGAGAGAGAGCTGAAAAGGTGAAAATGCAGACGAAATTAAGCTTACAGATTCTTCAGGAGAACTTTATGAAAGTAATGAGTGTGTGTCCAGAGCAAAACAGATAAATTGTAACATTCATGGGGAGAGAGACGTTTTTTTTCTTTCAGCCAAGCCTTTTTTTTTTTTCACTGAATTTATATGAGTCTTAATGGATAAGCAAGACCAGGGTGACACCTGGCTTCCCCAGGACTCCTACTGATGTTTCAGCTGTTCACGACTTTACACTCTGACACCTCATATGAAACTAGGGTTCAGTGAGGCCAGGAAGAGAAACAAAAAAAACCCACCCATGGCTTCTAAAGCATTCATTAAAATGCACACAAAACATTCACAGCAAATAATATATTCATTTATTTCAACCACAGCTGGTGGAGTCCGGAGAGAAATGAACCAATATTCATCCAGGACCATGGTACAACATAAAACAGTACAGAGATGTTTTTTCTTTTTGGACACTTTTCAAACCAGTTTCTTGACAGCTGCAAACAGAGTGAAACATCACATGCCTTGCATTTTCAAAGAGTGCTTTGCTTCCTGCCATCCATTTTGCAGTTGTTCTACTCACATATGACGATAGTTTCCCGGGTTTGCTGAAGCATGAAGCCCTTATGTCGTATCATGATGCAAAGTGGGTGCAACGTATTTTCAGAAAATTCTAGAGAGAGCTGCTCATGGACAAAAAAAAAAAAAAAACAGTATATCAAAATATACATTCTTTACTACAGTTTAAGAGAAGACGTTTGTTTATTAGAGATGTGGTTCAGGATTTTCTTTTTGTATCACAGTTCATATGTCGACACATTGTCTCCAAATTATTATTATTATTCAAATTAAATTTTAATTCATGAGTTTGTATTTAACTATGGTGACATTATGTTGCTGTTCCTTTATAATCCTGCAGGTGGTAGAACCATGTACCCTAGTATAGTGATCTAGTACCATACTAAGGACGTCACGCTTCTCAGAACGATGCAGCAATTAGTTGAAATCAGAATAGAGTCACTGACATAAAATTTGCGTGTGAATGGAACTGGCATGTGTGGAAATAAGAATCGGTCCAAATGAACAAAACTAACATTTATACAATGACTTTTTTACTTCATAACTGAACTTTTCCATAACTGATTTCTTTTTTCTTTTGTCCTTCTCACAGGTTGTCAGGTCCTCTCGCTTCACACGATTAGCATCCTCAGGAAGTATCTTTCTGTCTTTGAGCTGCCAATCAGCTGGCTCTTACCATCGTCTTTCTGCTGCATCATAGGACTGAATGAGTACAAAAAAGCAAAGGTGAGGAAACAAAGTGAGATTCTAATAAGACTCGCATACGTTTTACTTAGACGTAGCACCATTTCTTATAATAATAAATCATGTAACTATATCCTGTGTAGGTATAAAAGTCAACAGGGTGTGCTGTTATATGAAAATAGTCCGTGGGTGTTGTGCAGTCTGTAGAGTTTTGTTATTTCAATAACACAGCAATTGGTAACTGTTTTTATCTTTCCTTAAGAATGACACACTGTAATTCTTATCCATTTATAGTTCAACAGCAATAAATATTTAATCACTAACCTCATTTAATAAATCAAAAATATAATGCATTTGTCATGATGAGAAAGTCATTTGTCAAAGACTTTACAAAGCGTTGACACTAGAGCCTCCTCCTGTAAATATGAAACATTTACGGAAATCTTTACCATATCCGTGTTTTTTTCTTAGTTAAAGAATATGTTTTAAAAATGTGTATACACTGTAAAATGTAATAAGTTGACTTTACTTAGAAAAAGTGAGGAAACCGATTGCCTTAAAATTTCCAAGTAGAGTATTAATGTTTAGTTGGCATAACTTAACACAACTTGTAGGGACAACTTGTTAATCAGGTATGCTTAAGTACTGTTGACTTAAAATCATTATTTGAGTTAACTTTCTATTAGTGTTCACATTACTAAGAAAATATTAGGAAACCGATTGCGGCATGGGCGGGGCGCGGTGGCTGACAACCATCATGCCTTGCGGGGGTTCTCTATGTGTCTACCCTGTTGGAGAAAGGTGTTTGGGTTAATGACTTCAGCTGTGTTTGTGTGTGTTATCTCAGTGAAGGTGCTGCTCATGCCATACAATGCTGAGACCTAATAAAATACTCCCAGCCATTGCATTGGGCAGCTCCAAGATCCCTTCTAGTAGTGAAAATGGAACTTACAGACTAAGTAAGCTTAATTGCTGCTCAATGCAATGGCTGGGAGAAGTTTATTCACCACACAGTCACTGTATAGCATGGAAACTACATCCAATTCAGCCTTAGCATGAACCGAGGCACATTCAACAGGTCACACACATACATATCTTAAAACACCCAACTTGGCTGAAGCCACTAACCCAAACACATGTTCTGAAAAGGGTGAACGGACAGCAAAAACCCCGCAAAGCATGATGGTCGTCAGCCGCCGCCCCGCCCACACTCCAGTATAAAACACTGAGAATATATATCCACTGTCAGGAACAATTGAAATCTGACCCAAATCATCACTATTCTTACACATTTTAACCTAACATGTAACTTAAAACCGTAATGAAGCTTCAGATGTTAAAAACTTCCTGCTGCTTCTTTCAACATCAGAAAATTGGCGCCAATTCACCCGTGCATGAGCTGAGCACGCACATCTTCTACTACGCATGCTCTCTTGCTTCTTGCTTCTTCTTCTCCCCCTTTTTTTACTTCTTCATTATTCTTGGGCTCGCTGCTGCCTCTCACTGGTACAATAACGTCATTGCTTTATTTGTTGCTACTTATGTGTTGCAAGTAAGCATCACTAAAACTATTAAGTAAATTGTTTTACTCACCCTGCAAGTAAGTGTTACTCAACAAAACCTTGTAAGAAGTATAGTTTGAATTTTTTGAGTAAAGTTTACTATTTATATGCGAGTCAGCAAAGCAATTGGAATTTACAGTGTACACTGTATTTATATATATTAAATCATAATTAACAATGTTATACGGTTACAGGTGACTCAAATATGAAAGAGTTTATATACATGGAATTGTTTATAGCCATGGTTAAATGGTGCAAAAAAGGAACAAAAAATTAGCAGAGGTGTCAAAGAGTACTGTTACGTCAGTGAACTTTTACTGAAGTACAAGTAAAGTTACCCTTATAAAAATCTACTCAAGTAAAAGTAAAAGTAGCTTATTAAAAATGTAAAAGTTAAATATTTTTTTACAGGGGGGGATGGGGGATGGAACACTTTTGCATAATAAATATTTTCCCTTTGTTGTGCTTGAAATCAAAGTGGCCGCTGAGGAATGTTTCAGCTGTCTGCATCACTGGCATCTCTTTTGTCCGTCTCCATCATTCTTATGAATTTAGCGCATTTGTTCTCCATCAATCAATCAGTGCAGTGGTTTCCGTGGTACAATTTTTTTCCTTCCGCATTGTAATATTTGTATAATTTTTCATTTTCATTCATTTATTTTTTACTCAGTAGCGAATATGATTTAAAATGTAGTGAAGTACAATACTTTAAACAAAACGTACTTAAGTAAAAGTAAAAAACTACTTTAAAAAGTATAAGTACACAAATAATCTACTCAATTACAGTAATGTGAGTAAATGTAATTCATTACTTTCCACCTCTGAAAATTTTTATAAAAACTTTTAGAATTATGCCAAAGCACACAGCGAGGGAGTTATTAGTTTAATTAATGACTAGGGATGTAACGGTATTGTAAATACCGTCGTACCACAATAAGACTTTATTTCGATAATACCGTGGTCGCATGACGGTAAAACTATAGGTCTTCTGAGAAAAGATTGCTCAGGAGGTAGCGGGAACTACAATTCCCATCAGCCCAGGCGTGGTCATCATCCTTTGCGGTCTGTTGTCGCTACAGATCCAGTAATGCGCACATCCGATTTAAAACCTGCTTACTCCGAAATGATTAATTCCTCTTTCCATCTCTTTTCCTTGGCCGCTAATAGCAGCACTGCCATTTCCGCATTACTGGATCTGTAGCGACAACAGACTTCAAAGTAGGGTTGTTCCGATTCCGATACTGGTATCGGAAATGCTGCCGATACCACAAAAAAAGCTGGCATCGGAATCGGCGAGTATTTGAGTCCACGTACCGATCCGATACCATTTTCCTAAACATAACCTATTTATGCCCGCTAGCTTTGCTAGCTTAGCTTACTTACAGAGTGTCACGGCGTGCGCCTGTGATGGGCGTGCGCCCAAATTGATATCGCTCCTCCGAAGCTCACTAGTTAGGCGGCCTCCCCCCTCTTTAGGTATGTGAAGTAGCAGGGCCGCAGAATCAGGCAACAGCCCATGAGCTATCGCCGCTATAAAACACAGCGGGGAGTGTAGCTCGGGGTCTGACTGTTGGGAAGCTGGACTTTGCGACGCGGTGGATTTTGTGAGAGACAGTGGCACAAGAGCGGGGCGATGTGATGCGCCCCAGAGACTTTAAAAAGGGGGGCGCCTTTAATCTCCGCGAGAGGAGCGCGTGAACGAGCTGCGCGAGCTCCCGCGGCACCTTCACTTCCGCGTAGAGTCCGCCTTCACATCCCTGCCGCAGAAGGGGAAAAGACCGCAGAGAGCCTTTAACCCTTTCCTTACCCATTTTTCTAAATAAATGACCCTTTTTCCTCACCTCGTGTCCGTGTTTCATATATACAGTGGTGTGAAAAACTATTTGCCCACCTCCTGATTTCTTATTCTTTTGCATGTTTGTCACACAAAATGTTTCTGATCATCAAACACATTTAACTATTAGTCAAAGATAACACAAGTAAACACAAAATGCAGTTTTTAAATGAGGGGTTTTATTATTTAGGGAGAAAAAAAATCCAACCCTACATGGCCCTGTGTGAAAAAGTAATTGCCCCCTGAACCTAATAACTGGTTGGGCCACCCTTAGCAGCAATAACTGCAATCAAGCGTTTGCGATAACTTGCAACGAGTCTTTTACAGCGCTCTGGAGGAATTTTGGCCCACTCATCTTTGCAGAATTGTTGTAATTCAGCTTTATTTGAGGGTTTTCTAGCATGAACCGCCTTTTTAAGGTCATGCCACAACATCTCAATAGGATTCAGGTCAGGACTTTGACTAGGCCACTCCAAAGTCTTCATTTTGTTTTTCTTCAGCCATTCAGAGGTGGATTTGCTGGTGTGTTTTGGGTCATTGTCCTGCTGCAGCACCCAAGATCGCTTCAGCTTGAGTTGATGAACAGATGGCCGGACATTCTCCTTCAGGATTTTTTGGTAGACAGTAGAATTCATGGTTCCATCTATCACAGCAAGCCTTCCAGGTCCTGAAGCAGCAAAACAACCCCAGACCATCACACTACCACCACCATATTTTACTGTTGGTATGATGTTCTTTTTCTGAAATGCTTTGTTACTTTTACGCCAGATGTAACGGGACACGCACCTTCCAAAAAGTTCAACTTTTGTCTCAAATACCACAAGGTATTTTCCCAAAAGTCTTGGCAATCATTGAGATGTTTTTTAGCTAAATTGAGACGAGCCTTAATGTTCTTTTTGCTTAAAAGTGGTTTGCGCCTTGGAAATCTGCCATGCAGGCCGTTTTTGCCCAGTCTCTTTCTTATGGTGGAGTCGTGAACACTGACCTTTCTTTAGTTCTTTAGATGTTGTCCTGGGGTCTTTTGTGGCCTCTCGGGTGAGTTGTCTCTGCGCTCTTGGGGTAATTTCGGTCGGCCGGCCACTCCTGTGAAGGTTCACCACTGTTCCATGTTTTTGCCATTTGTGGATAATGGCTCTCACTGTGGTTCGCTGGAGTCCCAAAGCTTTAGAAATGGCTTTATAACCTTTACCAGACTGATAGATCTCAATTACTTTTGTTCTCATTTGTTCCTGAATTTCTTTGGATCTTGGCATGATGTCTAGCTTTTGAGGTGCTTTTGGTCTACTTCTCTGTGTCAGGTAGCTCCTATTTAAGTGATTTCTTGATTGAAACAGGTGTGGCAGTAATCAGGCCTGGGGGTGACTACAGAAATTGAACTCAGGTGTGATAAACCACAGTTAAGTTATTTTTTAACAAGGGGGGCAATCACTTTTTCACACAGGGCCATGTAGATTTGGAGTTTTTTTTCTCCCTTAATAACGTAAACCTTCATTTAAAAACTGCATTTTGTGTTCAATTATGTTATCTTTGACTAATAGTTAACGGTTTTTGATGAGCAGAAACATTTAAGTGTGACAAACATGCAAAAGAATAAGAAATCAGGAAGGGGGCAAATAGTTTTTCACACCACTGTATATGTATATGTATGTATGTATGTATGTATGTATGTATGTGTACACACACACACAGTACAGATACACACCCAGGTATCGGATCGGTACTCGGTATCGGCCGATACCCTGAGCTCAAGTATCGGAATCGGTATCGGGAGGGAAAAAATGGTATCGGAACATCTCTACTTCAAAGGATGATGTCCACGCCTGGGCTGATGGGAATTGTAGTTCCCGCTACCACCCGTTCACTCCCTTTTCTCAGAAAACCTATAGTTTTATCGAGTCATTTCAGTTTCTCTCTGAAAAGAAACGGGAAAGGAAAAAGAAATCCTGTCTCTGTCTGAATAAGTGAGTGAATGAGGTGAGTGTCTCAAATACTCATTCAGCACATGGACCAGCTGCAATAAGTAGGCTGCTATTTTTATTTTTTTCTGAGTTTTCAAGAATACTAAATTGAAACTTTATTTTTTTATATGGTTTAATAATTTTTTGTTATTAAAATTGAAAAATTGAAGTTTCTGTTTCAAAGTTTACAGATAGATGGCTAATGTGTACAGTATGCCATTGATATGTTCAGTGTTCATGTATACTCTTTAATAAACACTTCTGTCACTTTTTTCGAGTCTCTTCATTAGTTTTGTTTTTCCTGTAAATGATTCAATAAATACCGTACCGTGCCGTTCACACCGAGGTATTACCGTACCGTGAAGTTTTGATACCGTTACATCCCTATTAATGACCAAAATAAAGTATTAAACAAGTGAAAACAATTTAAACAGAATTCCTGATGAAACCATCTTCTCAACCATTTCAAAAGTTGTTTGATTGAAGGATCCTGTAAACACTAATTAGCTTAGAAGTCTGTGGAAAAGGAAAATGGACTACTAGAACATATTAAAAGATTATAGTCATAGGGCATGTGTAATTATTAACTAGTGTTGATCAGCCATCCGGGAATGACGCATGTATCCTGCTCAGGATCTTATCTGGCTTTGCTGGGAGAAACTTATCAAATGTTGAGTATTCTGCAGATGCTTATATGTTTATTTTTGACAATATTCCTAACACCGTTTGACGCTGTTTAAAAACATATTTGAATATATATGCAGTTTCACTGCATTTTTTACAGTTTTGAGATTTTTTTTTCTTTCATATAAAGCAAGAGGTTTATATGAAAATTGTTTGGGTTAGATAAGTGTGGATTCCGTGTGAAGTCTTCTTTTAAAAGCTATAACTCCACCTCGGACAGTTTTGTCACAGTGGATAACTCAGGATGTGTTTGTGGTTATGCAATTTTGTTGGTTGAGCAAATTCAGGCTTTGATAGTGATTTTGTATTGAGTCAAACAGACAGTATTTCATAAAAATGAATAGTTTCAAATGTGTGTGTGTGCCCTGTGATGGATTGGCACCCTGTCCAGAGTATATCCCGCCTCGTACCCTAAGTCTCCTGGGATAGGCTCTGAATACAGGATAAAGTGGTATAGAAGATTAGTGAGCGATAAAAACAACATCATATCAACAGTCAAACAGCTTGACTTGCAGCTTGCAGTTTATAACCAGACAAAGCGAATGCAACAGCTTCACACACACACACACACACACACACACTTTTTACGTTTAGTAACGTTATCACCCTTCTGCACTACAGTATCTTAGTTTTGTTAAGTATATAACATGGTGGTCAAACAACATCCATATAACATAATGTCCTGTGTCACAGATCCTACTATCACAGACATTGAGAGACGCATACTTGTAATTCATTATTACTAAAGGACAAAGTGTAAATGTCCTTTTTATTGGCTTTGACATTTTCAACAAAACTCAAACCACTAAGGACAGCCGGTGTGGTGCATAGAAAAAAAGCTTTGTGATTGGCTTGTCTCGGCTTGTCGGCTTTTGTGTCATGTGTCATGTTTTTCTCAAAAGATGAAAGTTTAAAGCTTCTAAAATGAGGCCATATAGTGATTTCCACATTTCCAAGCATTAGGATAATAATTTGCCACGTTTTGTCATCATTCTGTTCATACATAACCTGTGCAAATTATGTCTATTCCTCACTCAGGACGCCATGTTGCATCACCGCTCGCAGCTCGTTTGGTTCAGACGCCTCTATATCCTGTTCTCACGCTACATGTTCGTCAACACCTTCCGAGCCATGCCCGTGGAGAAAGAGGATGTAAAGTTTTACTAGAACGAATGATCTCTATTGAATATGCACTGTGACTTTCCAAACTAAAGCACTGAATGTTTTTTTTTTTTTTTTTTACAATTTTCATTATTATTATAATAATATTATGAAAAGCCCTGCACACACACATGACCATTTCTCGTCATCTGGGTTGTGATTGTAACTGATCATGACCACGTTGTCTGAGCTTTTAATTTTCAATATGTGTATTTTTTGGATGCACTTTTACATTTAACAAAGTTCCTTAAATGTACTGTACACACTATACACACATACTGTATTAAGTCATCTATCTGTCTTTTACTTCATTTCCAACATAAATTAGCTACATTTAGACAAACATAAAGCAAGACGATCTTTCCAACTATTAAACTTGTATATTACTATTATATTATTTAATAATGTAATAGTATATTCTGGCACATATTTTATTACTATTATTATTATTATGATAATGTGAAAATATTGTACCTACTATACTGACAGTTTATGTATGTAATACCAGCACAATTTATGTATTTATTTATGGTTCTTTTTCTTTTTTTATTAGTTTTTGTTTGCATATCAGTGACATTACCGTTTGAAAAACATATATGATTTTCAAAATTGCACAAATACTGTATGTACATTCTTAGATAAATAACTTTTTTACAATTGATAACAAGCCCATTCATCATTAAACAAACATCAATAATTACTGAGTTTTACATAAGTTAAAGTCATACCTGAAGCAACGTAAATAGGCCGGGGAAACAATAAAATAGTGGTTCTGTTTCTTGGTACAATAACAACTGTAACAACAAAACCAAGCTGGTCATTTTCTTGTCAATGGGGTTTTACCTGCTTTTTACACACTGTATGTTTCTTTAAAATAAAGCATTAAAAACATCAAGATTATGAGTCATTTTAAAGGCACACAACAGTCATGCTGTATTTTTATGTAAAACAACAGCCACAATATAGATGTAACCTTAGTCATAACTCTCCAGTCAGAAGGAAACGTATGATTTGATTCCTTTACTTAGTGTTTATATGTAGCCTGTATACAGAGTTATTAGTATATATGGAAATATGTACATAAAATAAATTTTGAGATATCCTAAAAGAATTGTATTGAACATCACCATAATTGTTATCCATGACAAAGTTAGAGGATGCATTTTATGGTGAAAGTATTCCTGCGTTATGAAACTCTTTAGATATTTCAGTGAGACATTGAAGGTAAGGTAGGTCCGTGTACAACTGCGATTTAAAATTTTTTAATTTTAATGAATTGATTGATGCAGATCACAACTCACCATTATCAAAATTATGCTTATTAATTAGTTCTTATACTTCGCTCGGTGACAGGTCACTTGAATTGATTGGGTTATGTCCTAACATCATAAACAACAAGGCCATAAATAATGTTACCTTGAACTTTGTACTGTTCTGAGTGTAGGTTCAGGGATATAAACTGTCTAAAGTTTATCTTGGATAAATAGATCAAATATTTCCCTATAGATTTTTTATAATGTAGATTTTAGGGGCACTGAATACTAATATGGTCATCCATAATAAAAATATATTCGTAAATATATAAATATCTGGGTGTTTTAACAACATGCCAATTTTTGGGTGCACATTCACATATAACAAGTAAAAAGACATCAGATTTATTACATAGTTTGATGCATTATATCCATCGTTTTTTGACAGTGCAATGTCATAAAACATTATATAGCCAGGCCTTGAAATGGCCCTTTCTACCACCGACTCAATTATATTTAATTTTATGAAGATAAAATAGTAAAACTGGGCCTTCTAAATGACTATGTCATATTTGATTGTTTTTACAGATTCTTATTGTGTAACTTCATATATTCTATTTATTTCCCCTACTGTTTCCCTTTATAACACCCAGTGTTATCACTCTGCCCCCAAGCAAACCCGTTCTCACTCTACCAGTTTCTCAATCGTACCTGCTTAGCAAACAAGGGCTAGAACATTTCTAGAAACTTCTGGAAAATGTAACCTGTAAAACTGTATTGTAAACCTGTAATGCAAAATAATTTGGTTAGAATCTTTGAAAATGATTTGTTACTTTTTTTCAAATTCATTTGAAATGCATCTGGCACGGTAAAGGTGCAATAAGCAGTGTTGTCACATCACACTTACAGCGTTGATTGGAAACTGTGTGGAGTTACAATTGGTCCTTTTGGCCATTTGAATTGCTTTCAGGTTCTCCGGGTTTTCTTCCATCACCAAAAACATGCCAGTAAGTGAGCCCACATGTCTAAATTTCACAGAAGTGGGAATGTTTTCCTGCTTTGCGCCCTGATTTTTGTTCCTGAGACAAAAATTCAGATTTACAGGATAAAGCTGGATGGAGAGTAAAATCTGTAGATGATGCATCTTACGGAATTTAAGTAATCAAAGGCATAGAATAGTAATATGAGGAAATATTTAGAGAAGATGGTGTGTGGAAATGCTGGAAAAAACAGCAAATGAAGTGCTTGAGACACAGAGCAAGACAAAACAATATCCAGAAAAGAAGCATTTAATCTGAAGGTATTTTTTAGGAAAGCTGAACTGTAAAATAGGCTTTAAGAGGCTTTGTTTTACAAAGGCCGAGGGATACTTAGTTTCTTATCACTCACATAACACACTTATTTCTGATTGTTATATTATGATGAACTATATTGACAAATGTATTTGGCCAAACATGCAATGACGTTACATCCAAATACATATACTTCAGTGGAGTCGGTCTCCCTTTTGCGGCTATAACAGCTTCCACTCTTCTTGGAAGGCCGTCCACAAGATTGTGGAGTGTTTCTGTGGGAATTCGTGTCCATTCATTCTGTAGAGCATTTATGAGGTCAGGCACTGATGTTGGATGAGAAGGCCTGACTTACAATCTTCATTCCAGTTCATCCCAAGGTTGCTGGATGGGGTAGAGGTCAGGGCTCTGTGTTAGGGCCAGTCAAGTTCTTCCACACCAAACTCATCAAACCATGTCTTTATAGTCATTGCTTTGTGCACTGGGGCACAGTCATGTTAGAATAGAAAATGACCTTCCCCAAACTGTTCTACAAAGTTGGAAGCAGCGCATTGTCCAAGATGTCTTGGTATGCTGGCGCATTAAGATTGCTCTTCACTGGGGATAATAGCCCTGATTGTGAAACACCTAAATTCAATAATTAACTGCTTTGATCAAATACTTTTGTCTATATAATGTATGTTATGTGGTTGGCGTATTGATTATATAAACATACCGTACACCTTTGCCTGTGGTTGAAAGACTGGACCTACTAATGAGAACTTCTAGTGTATATAATTTGGATTCAAGCCTACATTTACATGAACGCAGAAAATATGCTATACTATAAAATATATAAAATAATTTTATAATGTGCATAACTATAGAATGTCAACAATCCGATAATAGAGCACTATGCTGTGATTTCTTATATATAAAAGTATACTGTAACTCCTGATATAAAAGACTGCATTTCTAGACTGTATGCTTTTTACAGTCTAAAGTATAACACCTGATATAAAAGGCAATATACAGTATACACGTACATACCAACCTTTGGCCTTTATTATCAAGTCTCTGGTTGATTAAATTAGGCCACAGTGGAGTAAATCTAGCAACCTGGCAACACGAAAGTATGACGCGAGTCACATGACCTGGTCTGCTGACGCGGCATTGGGTGTCATTGTGCAATGGCGTTTCCATAATAAACAAATCATGTCTCAACATGTCCTGTTCTGTGTTACATAAAATGAAAGAGAAGAATATTCAGCTATTTTTTTTTACTTTTAATTAAAAATATTTAAAAGTCTTGATTAATCTGTAATGACTGGATGGTTTTATAAAATAAAAATATAATACATTTACTGCCATGTGAAAATAGGGCAGCTCAGACTGTAGTACTAAAATTATATATATATATATATATATATATATGTCAGAGGTGACCTAAAAATATAAACTGGGTTCTGAGAAGACTCATTATTCATTATGATTCATATTTTTAACTAGCTATAAGATCTGTGTACCCTGTAAATGTGATGTTTGCTGTTGTCAGGTATTATTATATATGGAAAGTAAACAGATAACCTGATAAACAGGTTGTACATGTGCAGTAGGGCTAGGAACACAAACACCTGAACAGTGTAAACACCCAGTTCAATGTACAGGATTTAAACAATATCTGACATAGATAAGGTAAACATATATATATTATTAACTATTATTATTATTATATGTATTAACTAAGTTAATTACATTGTAATTGCGAGTACTTAGTTGTGTAATTGATGATGCTGTTATAATTCACAGTCTATGTTTTAAATAATATTCATATTTAAAACATAGACTGTGAATTATAACAGCATCATCAATTACACAACTAAGTACTCGCAATTACAATGTAATTAACTCAGTGTGAACCAGTACATAATTTCAGTACTTGTTGATGTTTGTATGATAATAACCAGTAACGTTGCATTTCGATACTGAATGACATCATTCTCAAGGTGTCCGGCATTGCGAGAGGTACAGTGTACATTCTAGATCTTTCACATTTTCACAGAGATTGTATTACTCCGCGTTATCGTATGTTTAAGTTTAATTCTTTATTTCAAAGTGAAATATTTTATAATCCAATAAGCAAAAATATATCTAATATAGTTCAGTATAAAATATGATATAATATAACGTTACTGTTTATATTTTTGCCAAAAACCGGGGACTAGGTTCAAGCGCGGAAGTATCTAGTTACATGACGTGTCGAGGTACGTCACTGTGCGGTGTTTCTATATATACAGGAAGCGTCGCAGTTTGCTGCAGTTGTTCCCGGAGCAAGAGAAGAGTGAGTTGTTATTGTTATATCCGAACTTAGAGCACTTGATTATTCGTCTAAAGGTAAGTTTATTATTATTATCTCGAACTAACTTTATTAATACAACAAACGTGATTTAACAGTGATGTGCTACGAGGCTTGTTTTATTTTAGTGACGCCATAATCTGTGACTCAGTTAAGATTAGCTTTCTTGCTAACGGCATATGTCTTATTTTTGTATTTTTGTTTCGTTTTCTTCGAGTAACGTTATTTATTGATGTTTTTAAATAAAGAGCTTAATTTAAGGTCGTTTGATTAGTCGTAATGAAGGCTAGTTTTTTGTTCGACTAGGGGCCGTTTTTTGCTGAATCATTTTTGCTTCTCGAACAAAGAACCCGGATGTTCTGAAATGGCGGCTGAGGAAATTAAACTGTGGCCATTTTAAAGGAAAAGGCTCTTACCTTGTCCACATGTTTTTCTATATAGCTTAAATGTTTAAGCTCTCTTTTTAGTTTTATTTGGATAAAAGCGCTTAAAATACATTAATATATTTCTTTATTATTTATAACATTTTTTTTAATATAGTTTTATGAATAAGCTTTTACTTGTATATTCAAACTTAAATTAATTGATAGTTTATGATCATTTGTAAATTAAATTTTTTTTCCCCAAAAATTTTCTTTGTCTGCATAGATTAAACCATGCAGATCTTCGTAAAGACCCTGACTGGCAAGACCATCACACTCGAGGTTGAACCTAGTGACACCATTGAGAACGTCAAGGCCAAGATCCAGGACAAAGAAGGCATTCCCCCAGACCAGCAGAGGCTGATCTTTGCTGGCAAGCAGCTGGAAGATGGCCGCACCCTGTCCGACTACAACATCCAGAAGGAGTCCACCCTCCACCTGGTGCTGCGTCTGAGGGGCGGCATGCAGATCTTTGTGAAGACCTTAACTGGCAAGACCATCACCCTCGAGGTTGAGCCAAGTGACACTATTGAGAATGTCAAGGCCAAGATCCAGGACAAAGAAGGCATTCCCCCAGACCAGCAGAGGCTGATCTTTGCTGGCAAGCAGCTGGAAGATGGTCGCACCCTGTCTGACTACAACATCCAGAAGGAGTCCACCCTCCACCTGGTACTGCGTCTGAGGGGCGGCATGCAGATCTTCGTAAAGACCCTTACTGGCAAAACCATCACCCTCGAGGTTGAGCCAAGCGACACCATCGAGAATGTGAAGGCCAAGATCCAGGACAAAGAAGGCATTCCCCCAGACCAGCAGAGGCTGATCTTTGCTGGCAAGCAGCTGGAAGATGGCCGCACCCTGTCCGACTACAACATCCAGAAGGAGTCCACCCTCCACCTGGTGCTGCGTCTGAGGGGCGGCATGCAGATCTTCGTGAAGACCTTAACTGGCAAGACCATCACCCTCGAGGTTGAACCAAGTGACACCATTGAAAACGTCAAGGCCAAGATCCAAGACAAAGAAGGCATTCCCCCAGACCAGCAGAGGCTGATCTTTGCTGGCAAGCAGCTGGAAGATGGTCGCACCCTGTCTGACTACAACATCCAGAAGGAGTCCACCCTCCACCTGGTACTGCGTCTGAGGGGCGGCATGCAGATCTTCGTAAAGACCCTTACTGGCAAAACCATCACCCTTGAGGTTGAGCCAAGCGACACCATCGAGAATGTGAAGGCCAAGATCCAGGACAAAGAAGGCATTCCCCCAGACCAGCAGAGGCTGATCTTTGCTGGCAAGCAGCTGGAAGATGGCCGCACCCTGTCCGACTACAACATCCAGAAGGAGTCCACCCTCCACCTGGTACTGCGTCTGAGGGGCGGCATGCAGATCTTCGTAAAGACCCTTACTGGCAAAACCATCACCCTCGAGGTTGAGCCAAGCGACACCATCGAGAATGTGAAGGCCAAGATCCAGGACAAAGAAGGCATTCCCCCAGACCAGCAGAGGCTGATCTTTGCTGGCAAGCAGCTGGAAGATGGCCGCACCCTGTCCGACTACAACATCCAGAAGGAGTCCACCCTCCACCTGGTGCTGCGTCTGAGGGGCGGCATGCAGATCTTCGTAAAGACCCTTACTGGCAAAACCATCACCCTCGAGGTTGAGCCAAGCGACACCATTGAAAACGTCAAGGCCAAGATCCAAGACAAAGAAGGCATTCCCCCAGACCAGCAGAGGCTGATCTTTGCTGGCAAGCAGCTGGAAGATGGTCGCACCCTATCTGACTACAACATCCAGAAGGAGTCCACCCTCCACCTGGTACTGCGTCTGAGGGGCGGCATGCAGATCTTTGTAAAGACTCTTACTGGCAAAACCATCACCCTCGAGGTTGAGCCAAGCGACACCATCGAGAATGTGAAGGCCAAGATCCAGGACAAAGAAGGCATTCCCCCAGACCAGCAGAGGTTGATCTTTGCTGGCAAGCAGCTGGAAGATGGTCGCACCCTATCTGACTACAACATCCAGAAGGAGTCCACTCTCCACCTGGTGCTGCGTCTGAGGGGCGGACAGTAAACTGCCTAATGTCTTAAATGTCTGAAAGGTTCTTGCTAACAATCATTTTACTTTAACTGCAGATAAAGTTACAAATGGTATTTTCTTGTTTCATTTAAAATGTAATGAAGAAAAATAAAGCATTTATGTTTAAAGCATTGAGAAGTTTGGTCTCATAACTAATTATTATTATTATTATTATTATTATTATAGAAGTATTTGGTGTTGGGTTGTGTTCAAATTACCTTGTCTTACCTTATTAATAATGCTGTCTGTGACATTGGCAGCCAAAGAATATTTAAATGTATTAAATATCCTGATCTAAAGATCGTGTCACTGCAACTTCCAAGATGTCAGTCCATGGCTTCTAAATTTTGACCTTTCCTGTGTTCTATTCCTATAAACCATTAACAGCGATTTATTTCAATCAAGAACAATATCCCAATAAGACTTGAATGATAAATCATCACTGAACCACTGGTCTATTTATACACTTGACAGAAGATTTCAGAGACAAGAATCAAAATCATGAAAGCATCAAGGTCTAGTATTGAACACTCCTCTCATGGAATTTATTAACATCTAGAACTCTAGCCAACAGTAATGCACAGGAGCACATGCAGATAACAAAGCCACATTTGTGTGATCAAACTACTACCTGAAATTCATTAACAGCACATACTGTAATATTTGTTCATTCTTAATTTCTTGAGTCTTACTGCTCTTATTTATTAATACATAAGTATGTCCAGTAAATAGCTGGTGAGTAATTTGATCTGTCGTTCTTAGCAACACACAGGCAGACAGATCATAACCATGCATGCAATGTTGCCATGGCAACAGTACTTTTCATCCAGGAATACTTTTTTTTGTTCTTGTACAAAATGGAACATGCATTGTGTTGGTGATTGTGTGTTCGTTAAATTGGACATTAATAGAAGTTTTCGTAGAATCCCATTCTTGGATATTTTTTAATTACATACATCAATCAGTCATAAGAACATTTTAGTGAGGATGTGTAATATTGTTACAGTATACAGTATTGTGAATATTTTGTTGTGAATATCTGAAATGATAGGCAGATGTCATTGTTGACATCTGGAAAGTTCAATTTGACTAGGAAGAACTGAACTATATCTATAATATCATAATATAATATCCAGACAAGATATTAAATCTTAAAATACCTTACCAACTACCCACAACTGCTATTTCAGATATTCACTAGGATGATTGGCGTCTCCTTTCCCATTTATGTGTATGCGGTTTCTCATTATATATACTTTAATCAGTAGATATCCACAATGTGGGTATCTGCAACTAAATTATGACTATTTATAAATCCAGTTCAAGATGTATTCAGTTCTTGTCAATTAATTTCTTTAAAATTAAAGTATTTTAGATCACTTGGATAATATTTTATGTGGTCAAAATTATATTATAAATATCTTCAATTAGACTTGTGACTAGTCAGAATTAAATTGTGTATAGTCATAATTTACTATTAAATATCTACTGAAGTATCAAGTAAAAAATAATTTTGATAAGATTGTAAACTTCTGTCAAAACATAATTAAAAATATCTTGACATTGAGTTTTGACCAGGTGCAATGATGTTGCAGCAAGTAGGAGAGACTTGCTATTCAACAAAGAATAAATTTGTTATAGATTGTATAGCGACCATGTCAGAGCAGCATAAAGAGCAACTTTAACTAATTGTCCTTTTATTTTTAAATAATAATAACTATTATTTTTAAACGGAGCAAGCAAGAAAGAGAAGGACCAGTTAGCAACACTTTGAAATAATTTCTCCCAATAAGGCAGTTGCTATAATAAAATTGTGAGAAAGCAGTAAAAGACGGTAGTTACTAGAAATATTATGTAATCTCTCATTCTAGTCTGATATTTGAAGTTCCTATGAGTTTTTAGACATGTTACATAACTGCAATTGCTAAGCAGCTAAACAGCCAAACTTTGGACAGGATTATGTTGTATCACAGCAGTTAGTCAGCTGTGGTTGGATGAACATGTGGGTGAGTGTGTGCGGTTAATTTCGTAATGTTAGCTTCCAGGAAAAATTGAGACATTTCACATGGCTTGTAAAAAGGGACATTTATTTTCTGCACAGATGATCCATGAGCATATAGTTTTCTTTTTTAGGCTGTTCTGTAATTAGCATGGACCATCAAACTCGTGAATATAATAGCCAAAAATATAAGATATTCTAGTGTAAAATATTATTGCCCTTTATATTATTTCTCTCTTGTCCTTTGCGGTGCTTGATTCACTGATCGACACCTTTTATCTGGATTTAATACATGACAGACATACAGTGTTGTGTTGAGGTTGTGTTCAGACTATTTCATGATTTAGGAGGCTGTAGCATATGTGCTGTGAAACTTTACTCTAGTCCTCGCTGATACTGTATAAACCCAGTAGACCAAATGGTAGAAACACCTGTTAATAGTACACACTAGTATACACCGCACGAAAAAAAATCTTACGAAACTACAGCCTACAAAATGATCATACAGTTGGATCAACATATCAGAACGTTTCTTTTTAAATAGGGACTATAAGGCCATACACCACAAATTCCCCAGTGTTTAGTATACACTGTTTAGTTCCCCACTGTATAGTTCCCAGTCGCGCATCTTAGCATAAACAGGTGAAATAAGGGGAAGTAGGGACACTTTCATAGTTCAGCAGCGAAGACTTTATTCCGAAACTTGAGGTTAAGCAAGCCTGGAGCAAGCCGGAGTCTCCACAGCCAGGTGGCGGAAGCAGAGCAATGCTCTCTAACAGCAGGACATCCTCTGCACCACAGGATGCTGCTGAGCTAGATGGAGAGGGTGCAGAATCTGGCTGGGACAGGGCTGACCGTGGCTCAGGTGGCAAGGCAGGACATGGCTCAGGTGGCGAAGCAGGGCATCGTTACGAGCTATCAGAGCTATGAGAGAATAGAACAAAGTAATCTGGGCTATCAGAGTACAGGACAAAGCCATCAGTGCTATCAGAGCATAGTATGGAGCTATCAGAGTTATTAGAGCACAGGACAGGGGTTATCAGATCGTAGGACAGGGTTATCAGTGCGATCAGAGTTCAGGAAAGGGTTATCCGTGCTATCGCAGCACAGGACAGGGCTACCAGTGATAACAGAGCACAGGACAGAGCTCTCAGAGATTTTACTTAACTTTGGGTGAGAGCGAGTGTTGGAGGTTTGTTTGTTAACAATCACGAGATGAGCCAGCATGGTATTGAGGACTGCTTCTTCCTCTCCTCCACTAACTCCTGTATAAATTCCCATGCATGCTGTCCCAGGAGCATCATGTGGCATATGTGAGCTTGTTCCATTTGTACAGTGAGCTCCATTGCTTCCTGTTGGATGGCACACAGCCGCCGCCGATGGTCTTCGCCATCCGCACTCTGTCTCTACTCTGTATTGGGGTTCTCCTCACCCTGGACACCGCAGCACTCTGACTCCTTGGTGCCTTCCTCTGGGTTGTTACAGGGAGCCATGTTACCCTGAACTTTTTATGATGTGTTTTGAAGGGCACACAATTCATCTAGAGCCAAGAGTCCGGCCAGTACAGCTGCACTGCTCATCAATCCCAGACTCCGTCCAGGGCGACGTACAGGATCCCTCTCACCCACATAGGGGATCTCTCGCTCACACATAGGGGTCTCTCTCTCACAAACATGCTCAACATTGCTTTTGGCGTAGTGCCATATGGCGAGTCCAACAGCCTCGCCAGGATTGCCGTAGTCCCTAAAAAAAAGATACAAATTAAAAAATAAATAAATAATAATAATATTTGAAAGGTGACCCATCTGCTATATTTTGATGAGGGATGAAGGCACAGCAGAAAATTTAATTACTGAAATATTCATTCATTCATTCATCTTCTATACCGCTTTATCCTGTATTTAGGGTCGCGGGGACCTGGAGCCTATCCCAGGAGACTCTGGGCACGAGACGGGGTACACCCTGGACAGCGTGCCAATCCATCGCAGAGCACACACACACACACACACTATGGTCAATTTTGGGAACGCCAATTAGCCTAACCTGCATATCTTTGGACTGTGGGAGGAAACCGGAGTACCCGGAGGAAACCCACCAAGCACGGGGAGAACATGCAAACTCCATGCACACAGAGACGGGAATCGGGCCTGGCCGGGGAATCAAACCCAGACCCTGGAGGTGCAAGGCGACAGTGCTAACCACTACACCACCGCGCTGCCCTTACTGAAATATATTAGGATAAAAACAAGAACGAGAACTATCTCAACAGCAACATACCAAACAGCATTGAACTGAATAGAAACGAAACTTAAGCATAAACTTCGAGATGCGAGACACAGACAAAGTAACCATTACTAACACTGTTCTCTCAGCATCACGAGACGATTTCAAGAGTATTTTCTGAACAGCAGAAAAACAAGTAAAACGTCATCATAGTAATGAAACCCCAATGCTTCAATTTGTAATGATTTAGTAAATGTCCTCTTTTTTCATATAAACAGCTGTAACACGTACATGTCCACTGCATCAGTGTTGGTTCTTTATCTTCAAACTGCAGACAAAACCAAAGAAGTTTGACAGTTTTAAAGATATTTAACACAATATAACTGCAGCTAAAAAGTGCTACAAAAGCATCAGCTACATTCAGTACACAAGAATTAAAACATACTACAGTATATTTGTGAAGAACGTCAAAATGTTTACCATCAAATTCAAAGCCCTGCAAACATACATGCAAATATATGCAGTGTTACGGTGTTAAATATGACACGTACAACTCTGAATGTTTATACAATCTATAACCAGAATATGAAAGATGATGCTTTTTTATAAAGCATGTAATCTGCAAAAACATGAAAATCTTACTTACACCTTACTGTATCATAATAATAATTGTTTTAATGACGACTGCCAAGCTTGGACGGTTCTTTAGACTGGATGGAGATTTCTACCCTTATTGGTGAAGGACCACTATTCATACTTTGGTGTTAAATCAGTTAAATCAGGTGTGCTGGGAGCTGAGAAAACAATAAAATGTGCAAGGCAGTAGACCTCCAGGACCGGAGCTGAGAACCATATAAGATACAAATACTGTATAATTTACTCACCTAGCTTAGCATAATAACTGTTTCATGTAAATGGAGGTCTTGCCAGTCAGGGTCTTCACGAAGATCTGCATGCCGCCCCTCAGACGCAGCACCAGGTGGAGGGTGGACTCCTTCTGGATGTTGTAATCGGACAGGGTGCGGCCATCTTCCAGTTGCTTGCCAGCAAAGATCAGCCTCTGCTGGTCTGGAGGAATGCCTTCTTTGTCCTGGATCTTGGCCTTGACGTTTTCAATGGTGTCGCTGGCCTCAACCTCAAGGGTGAGGGTCTTGCCAGTCAGGGTCTTCACAAAGATCTGCATTGCATAATCTGTATCTATAAAAAAAAAAAACAATAATATATTTGAAAAATGAATGTTGTATTTACCAGTGAGCATAATCTCGACTTGAATAAAACTTTGAATGCGTAAGTTATACATAAGCCTATTCGTAATTTTTTTAAACATATTTACCCATTTTAACGTAAAGTTCTTCATCCAAATAAAATTAAAACAAGAGACGGAACATTTAAGGTATTTAGGCTTTGTGGAAAAGGGAAGAGGCTTTTTCTTTCACATGCCCAAATGTTCCATCAGCTGCCATTTTAAAACATCCGGGTTCTTTGTTTGAGAAGCAAAAATGATTCAGCAAAATCGGCCAGTGCCTAACAAAGAAAAACTACCTTCCATTACGTTAAAATACACCTAAAGTAAGCTCTTTTTAAAAACATTAACAATAAGACACAGTGAGCTGTACCTCACACTCTCCGCCATTTAAGAGTTTCTCTAAGAGTAACTTTTTAACAATCACATCTCAAATATTAGGCTTTGATATAGGGTCATGTTCCATGCTGACTTTACAATGATATTGTTATGCATAAGAGTGTTCATTCATTAACTTGAGTTATTCATTAGCTAGGTTATCTCTCAAAAAAGCTAAGTTCAAAATTATAACATTTGATGCGATCAGTTTTCTATTCGCTGGTCGCATTTCTTCATATGACCCTGTGGGGTTAACTTGTTGGAGCCCTGGGTCTAAATTGTAAGCAAGACAGGGGACTGACTGGGAAGGTCTCTCGTTTAGAGAAGTACGAAAGAAAGAAAGAGAGAGAGAGAGAAAGAGAGAGAGAGAGAGAGAGAGAGAGAAAGAAAGAAAGAAAAAAGAAAGAAAGATAGAAAAGGACTGGGAAACATTTTCCTCCCAGTAGAGTAATTACTCTAAAAAATTACTAGAACGTGATCAGATTCTTTATTCTTCACTTAATATTCAAGGATTCAGAGATGGTAGTTAAATGCACAAACATTTCCTTTGCACATTGAATTTTTTTTTTAAACAACAGCATACACTCCCTCAGCTGACACAGGACTTCCAATGATTCATTATCAGGATAAGCGGAAGAAAATGGATGGATGGATGGATGATTCATATGCGTTGTGCTGCTTATGTTAGTGTCTACTTGCTATACGCAATATGTCCACTAGATGTCAGTACAACGAGCTTTTAAATTAACCTTTTAGTGAAACTCTTTGCTCGGAATCCTCGACGCTTAAACTCAGGACCTCGTAGCGCGTCACTGTTCAATTCCGTTTGCATGTATTAAAAATAACTCATTTAGATAAAATAAAAAATAAAAAAAACTTACGTTTAGACGAAATAATCGAGGGATTGAAATTGTGATCTGAATGACACACACACGCGCGCGCGGGCACAGCTTGTTGTTTATTGTCTCGCGCCGGAAGCCGCTGCAGTAAAGCAGGATTGTTGCGTTGGATTCCGACACAATGTTCGGGGCGTCAGAATGAAACTCAACAATCCCAAGAACAAACAACCAGCTTCTTACAGTTTACCTGAGTCTCCAATAACAACGTGGACTCGACATCATCTGTTAACAGTATGAGTGCAGATCAATCCCTTCTATCCCTTATCACCCACATGAGGATGGGTTCCACTGTTGGGTCTGGTTCCTTTCAAGGTTTCTTACTATTGCCATCTCAGGGATCACAAATTACACTAAATAAATATTGTTAATAATGAAAAATTAGACAAAACTATTTTGATTATAAAATAAGCAATATAAAAAATATACATGTTGTATATAAAAATATATATATAATTTATATTTTACAAAAAAAATTATATTGCTTATTTTATAATCTAATTGGTTTGGTGTAATTTGTAAACCATAAACCTATGACTTTATGTTCTAATATATTATTTGAAAGAGATTATGTTGGGGGCAATTCGTAGCAGGCGGGGCATTTCAGAGCATAACAGAGCCTGTGAGTTTAGATGGACGGCCTTGTCTTGGTAGGTTTACAGTTGTGCCATATTCCTTCCATTTCAGAATGATCGCTTGAACAGTGCTCCGTGGGATGTTCAAGGCTTTGGAAATCTTTTTGTAGCCTAAGCCTGCTTTAAATTTCTCAATAACTTTATCCCTGACCTGTCTGGTGTGTTCTTTGGACTTCATGGTGTTGTTGCTCCCAATATTCTCTTAGACAACCTCTGAGGCCGTCACAGAGCAGCTGTATTTGTACTGACATTAGATTACACACAGGTGCACTCTATTTAGTCATTAGCACTCATCAGGCAATGTCTATGGGCAACTGACTTCACTCAGACCAAAGGGGGCTAAATAATTACGCACACCCCACTCTGCAGTTATTTATTTGTAAAAAAATGTTTGGAATCATGTATGATTTCCGTTCCACTTCTCACGTGTACACCATTTTTTATTGGTCTTTCACATGGAATTCCAGTAAAATGGATTGATGTTTGTGGCTGTAACGTGACAATATGCTGAAATATCATTAGAATACCATTACGCCACGCGAGTTGCGTTGAAGCGTTTACAATTTTTCACGCCTTTGCATAGTCACAAGTCACCTCAGGTCAACAACGCCACAAGAGAGGCTGTCTGCACTTGCTGTTCTCTCCATTGAGCAGAAAATCAGTGGATATGGAGTCAGGAATAGCAACGTTTGTTGAGGCCAAAGCTTGTAAGGCCAAATTTTAGTGTCCTGACCTACACTATTTACCCCAGCCATGCACACAATAAAAGTAAATATAAAAAATATTTTTAATTAACATTATTTTCATATTATCCTTAATCCAACACCCAAATATTCATGTTTTTCCCACCCACTAAAGCACATTTAGTGAAGGAAGACTAAGCTACTGTATTAAAAAAAAGTTAATAATAAAAAAAACAGGGAGAAAGAATAAAAGCTAGAGAAATAGGGGAAAAGAGAATGAAAGACATGAAAATAACATTTGAGGAGGATAAAGCTGTCACGTTTCCCCTTACGTCTGTGTCGGCCGTGTGTGCGAGGCATGATCGCAGAGGCGAGCTGACGGTTAACAAAGTTCTTTATTTGAAATCAAAACATAAACAAAATACACTCCAACACAAACTAAACTTTCTGTAACGGTTGCTAGACGCCTGACTGGAGTCCAGCCAGGCTATTTAAAGAACTAAACATAAACCAATCATCAAATTAACTTCCCTCGGTTCAGGTGAGCTTCTACGTCACCTGACCGAGGTGCAAACTGGGAACTGAAGTCCAACTGAACGAAAAACAAAACTACAACTCAAAACACAACATAAATATAAATGGCGCTCTGGCGCCATCTAGGGGTTAACCGTTACATTACCCCCCCTCTAAAAAATGCTCCTCCCGGAGCATCACCGGAGGCCCCGGACACCCAACCCAATGTTCTACCTTTAGCCTCCTATCCAGGAGGCTGGGTGACGGGGCTGGAGGCATGCTCTGCGGCTGCTGGGCTGGAAGCGTGCTCGGCGGCTGCAGAGCTGGAGAAGTGTTCGGCTGCTGCAGAGCTGGAAGCGTGCTCGGCTGCTGCAGAGCTGGAGAAGCGCTCGGATGCTGCAGAGCTGGAGAAGCGCTCGGATGCTGCTGAGCTGGAGAAGCGCTCGGATGCTGCAGATCTGGAGAAGCGCTCGGATGCTGCAGAGCTGGAAGCGTGCTCGGATGCTGCAGAGCTGGAAGCGTGCTCGGCGGCTGCTGAGCTGGAAGCGTGCTCGGCTGCTGCTGAGCTGGAGAAGCGCTCTGCTGCTGCAGATCTGGAGAAGCGCTCGGATGCTGCAGAGCTGGAGAAGCGCTCGGATGCTGCAGAGCTGGAGAAGCGCTCGGATGCTGCTGAGCTGGAAGCGTGCTCGGATGCTGCTGAGCTGGAAGCGTGCTCGGCGGCTGCAGGGCTGGAGAAGCGCTCGGCTGCTGTAGAGCTGGAAGCGTGCTCGGCTGCTGCTGAGCTGGAAGCGTGCTCGGCTGCTGCTGAGCTGGAGAAGCGCTCTGCTGCTGCAGATCTGGAGAAACGCTCGGCGGCGGCAGGGCTGGAGAAGCGCTCGGCTGCTGCTGAGCTGGAAGCGTGCTCGGCTGCTGCTGAGCTGGAGAAGCGCTCGACGCAGGCGTTGGAGCGGTCACTGCGCTCGACGCAGGCGTTGGAGCGGTCACTGCGCTCGACGCAGGCGTGGGAGCGGTCACTGCGCACATAGACGGCGTGGGAGCGGTCACTGCGCTCGTAGACGGCGTGGGAGCGGTCACTGCGCTCGTAGACGGCGTGGGAGCGGTCACTGCGCTCGTAGACGGCGTGGGAGCGGTCACTGCGCTCGTAGACGGCGTGGGAGCGGTCACTGCGCTCGGAGACGGCGTGGGAGCGGTCACTGCGCTCGCAGACGGCGTGGGAGCGGTCACTGCGCTCGGAGACGGCGTGGGAGCGGTCACTGCGCTCGCAGACGGCGTGGGAGCGGTCACTGCGCTCGCAGACGGCGTGGGAGCGGTCACTGCGCTCGTAGACGGCGTGGGAGCGGTCACTGCGCTCGGAGACGGCGTGGGAGCGGTCACTGCGCTCGGAGACGGCGTGGGAGCGGTCACTGCGCTCGGAGACGGCGTGGGAGCGGTCACTGCGCTCGGAGACGGCGTGGGAGCGGATACGGCGCTCGTAGACGGCGTGGGAGCGTGCACTGCGCTCGACGACGACGTTGGAGCTTGTGCAGAGCTCAACAGCGGCGTTGGAGCGTGCACTGCGCTCGACGACGACGTTGGAGCTTGTGCATAGCTCAACAGCGGCGTTGGAGCGTGCACTGCGCTCGACGACGACGTTGGAGCTTGTGCAGAGCTCAACAGCGGCGTTGGAGCGTGCACTGCGCTCGACGACGACGGTGGAGCTTTGGCTGGGCTCAACAGCGGCGTTGGAGCGTGCACTGCGCTCGACGACGACGTTGGAGCTTTTGCAGAGCTCACCAGCGGCGTTGGAGCGTCCACTGCGCTCGACTGTGGCATGGGCGCGTGCAGTGCGCTCGTCGGCGGTGTCGGAGCGTACTCTGCGCTCGATAGCGGCGTTGGAGCGTGCAGTGCACTCGACGACGGCCCTGGAGCTTCCTTAAAGCCGGGAGGTGGTGACAGAACATGTGCGGGGGATAGCGGCTGCTGACATGCTAGCTCGCTGTTCTCGAAGCCGGGAGGTGGCGTTGGAGCGTGCACGACGCTCTCCTGCAGTGTTGGAGCGTGCACGGCGTTCTCCCGCATCGTTGGAGCGTGCACAGCGCTCTCCTGCAGCGTTGGAGCGTGCACAGCGCTCTCCTGCCGCGTTGGAGCGTGCACGGCGCTCTCCTGCAGTGTTGGAGCGTGCACAGCGCTCTCCTGCAGCGTTGGAGCGTGCACGGCGCTCTCCTGCAGCGTTGGAGCGTGCACGGCGCTCTCCTGCAGCGTGGGAGCGTGCACGGCGCTCTCCTGCAGCGTTGGAGCGTGCACGGCGCTCTCCTGCAGCGTGGGAGCGTGCACGGCTCTCTCCTGCAGCGTGGGAGCGTGCACGGCGCTCTCCTGCAGCGTGGGAGCGTGCACGGCGCTCTCCTGCAGCGTGGGAGCGTGCCCGGCGCTCTCCTGCAGCGTGGGAGCGTGCACGGCGCTCTCCTGCAGCGTGGGAGCGTGCACGGCGCTTGACTGCAACGGTGGAGCGTGCACGATGCTCGACTGCAACGGTGGAGCGTGCACGGCGCTCTCCTGCAGCGTGGGAGCGTGCACGGCGCTCTCCTGCAGCGTTGGAGCGTGCACGGCGCTCTCCTGCAGCGTGGGAGCGTGCACGGCGCTCTCCTGCAGCGTAGGAGCGTGCACGGCGCTCTCCTGCAGCGTTGGAGCGTGCACGGCGCTCTCCTGCAGTGTTGGAGCGTGCACAGCGCTCTCCTGCAGCGTTGGAGCGTGCACAGCGCTCTCCTGCAGCGTTGGCGCGTGCACAGCGCTCTCCTGCAGCGTTGGAGCGTGCACGGCGCTCTCCTCTCCGTGCAGACACGGCGCGGCGTCTTCCTCCTCGACAGCCTCAGGCAGTGGCCGGGGGGTGAGCGCATCGTCCAGACCCGGGAGGGGGAACGCTTCCGGGGCTACTGACTGGTTCTCCCGAACCTGGACGAGCTGCAGTTGGAGCTGCAGCACCTGCTCGCGCAGGTCACGAATGCGCTCCGGGTAGGACTCCGCCCACTGCCTGTAGAAGTCTGCCTCGTCGCGGTGCTGCAGCGACGTCCAGTCCTCCTGGCTCAGCTCCGGTGTGCTGTCCGCGCCACCTTCAGGCAGTGGCCGTGGGAGGAGTGCATCGTCCAGACTCAAGAGCGAGATCGCTTCCGGGACTACAGCTTGGTTCTCCCGAACCTGGACGTACTGCAGTTGGAGCTGCAGCACCTGCTCGCACAGGTCATTCATGCACTCCTCGTTGCGTTCCGCCCACTGCCTGCAGAATCCTCCCGTCTCTCCCTCGGCTGCCACACCTCGTGGCGGTATGCGCCGGACGACGGGTCCGCAGCCTTCCCAGCTTCGCCTCGCCACTCTGTCTCGAGCTGTCACGCTGTCCCCCCCTGAGCTCGCCGGCTCGCTGTGCTCAATGTTTCTCCACCCTTGCCAAACTTCTACTTCGCCGGGCTCCTCGCTAGCCCGCAGCAGCTCCGCCAGCTCGTTGGAGACGATGATCTCTCCTCCTGAGTAACTCCTTAGGAGGAGATCCTCCGCCATGCCCCTTGGGTGGTCTAGCAATCTGTCACGTTTCCCCTTACGTCTGTGTCGGCCGTGTGTGCGAGGCATGATCGCAGAGGCGAGCTGACGGTTAACAAAGTTCTTTATTTGAAATCAAAACATAAACAAAATACACTCCAACACAAACTAAACTTTCTGTAACGGTTGCTAGACGCCTGACTGGAGTCCAGCCAGGCTATTTAAAGAACTAAACATAAACCAATCATCAAATTAACTTCCCTCGGTTCAGGTGAGCTTCTACGTCACCTGACCGAGGTGCAAACTGGGAACTGAAGTCCAACTGAACGAAAAACAAAACTACAACTCAAAACACAACATAAATATAAATGGCGCTCTGGCGCCATCTAGGGGTTAACCGTTACAAAAGCAAAAAGAAGAAGTGAGAGAGAGAGATATCCAGATGAAATAGAATAATGGAGGAGAGAGATGCAAAGACAAAATACAAAAAAAGAGGAAAGTAAATGGTGATTATGAAGAGAAACAGTAAAATGCATTACAATCAGTGGTGTCAAAAGTATTCACATTCATTACTTGAGTAGAAGTATGGATACTAGGGTTTAAAAAGACTTCTTTAAAAGTTGAAGTATCAACTCAAGCTTTTTACTCAAGTAAAAGTGTAAAAGTACTGGTTTCAAAACTACTTAAAGTATAAAAGTAACGTAAGGGGGGGAAAAGGCATTAAGGATAAAAGCTTAGGCTGTGTCACGGGCCTATATACTGCTCTAACACCTCATTAAATAAAAAAGAAAAATGTGTTGTTGTTTTTTGGTGTATTTAACAGCCATAGTGATTTGGGATACTGTATATGGCAATTGAAAAAGAATGCATTTTAGTACAATGCAAATACATTAAAGAACCATATATGTGTACTACTGAGGATTAACATGAAGAAGATATGATAACTAGTTGCCTATAAGTATTTTAATGGTGCAAAAAGTCAAACTTGCTATCAGTAACCTTTATTGGAATGTAAATGTACATCTAAGCTTAGCTGCAGGAATCTGTGAGGGCAACATACAAGAAAATTAGTGCACCCAGTGCAGGCTTAGTAACCTTGTATGGTTGTCTACAATAAACATTAGTGCTGTCAGAATGAATGATTCATCCAAGTGATTAATAATAAAAAAATAAATAAAAAAAAAATTATATATATATATATATATATATATATATATATATATATATATATATATATAATTATTTGGAACACCTGTTCAACTTCTCATTAATGCAATTATCTAATCAACCAATCACATGGCAGTTGCTTCAATGTATTTAGGGGTGTGGTCCCAGTCAAGACAATCTCCTGAACTCCAAACTGAATGTTAGAATGGGAAAGAAAGGTGATTTAAGCAATTTTGAGCGTGGCATGGTTGTTGGTGCCAGACGGGCCAGTCTGAGTATTTTACAATCTGCTCAGTTACTGGGATTTTCACGCACAACCATTTCTAGGATTTACAAAGAATGGTGTGAAAAGGGAAAAAAATTCAGCATGCGGCAGCCCTGTGGGCGAAAATGCCTTGTTGATGCTGGAGGTCAGAGGAGAATGGGCCGACTGATTCAAGCTGATAGAAGAGCAACTTTGACTGAAATAACCACTCGTTACAACCAAGGTGTGCAGCAAAGCATTTGTGAAGCCACAACACGCACAACCTTGAGGCGGATGGGCTACAACAGCAGAAGATCCCACCGGGTACCACTCATCTCCACTACAAATAGGAGAAAGAGGCTACAATTTGCACGAGTTCACCAAAATTGGACAGTTGAAGACTAGAAAAATGTTGCCTGGTCTGATGAGTCTCTATTTCTGTTGAGACATTCAAATGGTAGAGTCAGAATTTGGCGTAAACAGGCTTCCGGTTAGCAGCCACATGGAGTAGGACGTGTTGGTTAGGTGCTCCGACAGTTTCGAATTTCTTCACTCCCTTATTCATCTCTAAATGTTAAATTAAAATCTTAGTTGACAATAACTTTGTACTCTACCCCACGGTTATATGTTTTTTCATTTGCGATGGCTACCAGGAGTGTTAAAGCCGTGAAAAAGGACGACACTGCGACTCCTCTAACAGTCGAGGCTATCTCAGCGCTGTTAGAGCAACACCGTGATGCGTTAGCGGCGGAGTTTAAATCCTCGTTTAGTTTACTAGAAATTAAACTGGATCAGATTCAGGCCCAAGTAGCGGACCATGGACAGCGCTTACCGTCATTAGAACTCGCTACAGACGACCTGAGTCAGCGTGTGACGGAGCTGGAGAACATCTGCTCCGGACTTCGGGAAAACAACTTAAAGTTAACGTCCAAGGTTGTAGACTTAGAAGGCCGGAGCAGGAGACAAAACCTGCGTGTTCTGGGTCTCCCGGAAGGTTCTGAAGGTGGACTCCCTACCGAGTTCTTCTCCAAGTTTCTGTGCGAGGTGTTTGGGACTGAGACGCTGCCTTCCCCGCCGGAGATTGACCGAGCCCACCGAATACCTGCATCTAAACCCGCTTCAGGACAGAGACCTCGGCCCGTCATTCTCCGTGTACACCGGAGCCAGGTGAAAGACCTTCTGATTCGGGAAGCTCGGCGGAGAGGGAAGCTGGAATACCGCGGTCAGCAGCTTCGCATAGTGGAAGACTACGCTCCCGAAGTTTTAAACCAGCGAGCCGAGTATAGAGGAGTGATGAGTGAGTTATACAGCCGTGGTCTCCGGCCTTCTCTGCTGTATCCAGCGCGGCTCCGGATCACTCTGTCTACCGGACAGAAGAAGTGGCTCCGCTCGGTAGAAGAGGCGCAGAAACACATAGACAGTCTGCCGAAAACTGCGTAGTGCACTGTATTATTATTATTATTATTATTATTTTAATACGTGATACTACAGTTCTCAGGAAAGTACCATTTTTAACCTAAAATCTGGCCACGTTTACGTCTTTCCCGGTAAGAGTGTTGTGTTAAACTTGTGAAGGGGTTATTATTATTATTATTATATTACTATTTTTTCTATTTTTAATCACGTGTGATTTACATGTTTGTATATTTAGAGTTACAATGTGACGTGGGGGGAGGGGTGGTGGTGGTGTGTTTTTCTCTCATTGAGAGATTTCAGTATTGGAGTGTGGAAATGTTTTATTTATATATTTAATTATTAGTTTCTGTAAGTTGTGTCGGAGCAGAAGATGGGGTGGTTAGCGGCAGGAGGATTTGTTGGGTGGAAGATGGAGGAATGGAAGAGCTTGCTGCTGTGTTTGTTAGCAGCTATCTTTGTTTGTTGGGGTGTAGTGGGGTGTGTGGAGCAGGGGTGTGGGGGGCAGGGGTGTGGGGGGGAGGGGTGGGGGATCTCCAAAGCCAGTATTGTGTTAGTTCTTTGTATACTGTGTATTTTTAACACGTTGTTCTGTGTTTTACACTTTAAGGCTGACGTCAGGCATCTTATTCATGTTTATCTACCTGCATTTTCTCTCAGGGAGAATGAATAGTTCTTTAAACTTCGTGAGCTGGAATGTTAAGGGTTTAAACCATCCGGTGAAGAGAAGGAAGGTGCTCTCACACCTTAAACAACTTAACACTGCAATCGCATTTTTACAAGAAACTCACATTCGCAGTTCTGATAATTCTCGCCTTATGTCACGTTGGGGTGGGCAGCACTACCACTCAACCTTTCAGGCCAAAGCTAGGGGTGTCTCGATTCTCATTAACCCAAACATCTCTTTTGAGCATCATAATGTTATTACGGATATACAAGGTCGTTATATCATTGTTTCAGGGAAGTTATTTAATACTAATGTAGTGTTGGCTAATTTATATGCCCCTAATTATGACGATGTCTCCTTCTTTGAACATTTTTTCTCTCTTCTGCCTGATCTGAGCTCATACTCTCTCATATTAGGGGGAGACTTTAACTGCTGTTTAGATCCATCACTTGACAGGTCATCTCCCAATCCTATACCTCTGAGTAAATCCGCTACGCTACTTCAGTCCTATCTCTGCAGCTTTGGTATCTCTGACATATGGCGCTTCCTTAATCCAAAAAAGAGAGAATACTCCTTTTTCTCACATGTTCATCATACTTTCTCCAGAATTGATTATTTCTTTATAGATAATCAACTGATCCCAATGGTTACTTCTTGTGCTTATCAGAGCATTGTGATATCAGATCATGCTCCAGTTGTTATGTCTATAAAACTTCCAGATCTCCCTCAAGTTACTAAACATTGGCGCTTTAATTCATCGTTGCTGATGGAGGACGATTTTGTAAAATTTATGGAAGACCAGATCGTTTTTTTCTTCACCACAAATGAAACACCTGAAGTGTCACGTTTGGTTGTTTGGGATGCTCTGAAAGCCTACCTCAGGGGACAGATAATTTCATACACTGCAAATATGAAAAGGAAGGCATATAAAGAACGAAAAGATTTGACCAACCAAATTAAAGAAATTGATCAGCAGTATGCTCTATTTAAAAACCCCGATCTCTATAAAAAACGCGTAGAAGTGCAAACTAAGTTTGAACTTATTTCAACGCATGTAATTGAACGGCAATTATTAAAGAGTAGGAGCCAATTTTACATTCATGGTGACAAATCTGGGAAACTTTTAGCTAATCAGTTAAAAGGATTTAGAGCACAGCAACAAATTACGAAAATTCGGATGGAGGATGGTACCATCACTACGGACCATTCTAAAATTAATGATGCATTCAGGAATTTTTATTCTCGATTATATACTTCTGAGTTCCCAAGGGACCATAGTGCAGTTGAGAATTTCTTGACTCAACTAAATATCCCAACACTGTCCCCTGATTCTAGATTAAGATTAGAAGAGCCCATATCACAAGAGGAAATCAGTTCAGCTATCTCCTCATTGCAATCTGGTAAGTCCCCGGGTCCTGACGGGTTCCCTGCAGAGTTTTTTAAATCATTCTCCTCATACCTTGCACCACAACTAGCTTTGGTTCTATCTGAATCTTTCAAGCAAGGTAAGATGCCTGCGTCATTTAATGAGGCTCGCATCACCCTCATAGCAAAGAAGGATAAGGACCCAACAGAGTGCTCCTCATATAGACCAATCTCTCTTCTTAATGTGGATGTTAAAATCCTTGCTAAAGTCTTGGCTCGTAGATTAGAGAATGTTCTACCCTCAATTATATCTGAGGACCAGACCGGTTTTGTTAAAAATCGTTATTCTTACTTTAACATTCGACGCCTTATGGATATCTTGTACACACCATCAGAGGAGACCCCTGAGTGTGTCCTTTCTTTGGACGCTGAAAAGGCTTTTGATCGTGTGGAATGGGAGTATTTATTCAGGGCTTTAGAAAAATTTAATTTTGGTCCAAGTTTTATCACTTGGGTTAAATTATTATATTCAAGCCCCACTGCCTCAGTTCTGACAAATGCTCAACAGTCTCAACCATTCAGTCTTCAGCGGGGAACTCGTCAGGGATGTCCCCTTAGCCCATTGCTCTTTAACCTCGCCATTGAGCCACTAGCAATTGCATTCCGAAGCTGTAGAGATATATCTGGGATTTGGAGGCAGGGAGAAGAACATAAAGTTTCCCTTTATGCAGATGATCTTCTACTTTTTTTATCGAATCCAGTCTCCTCTCTGCCACCTGTGCTGTCATTGCTCAGGGAATTTAGCTATTTTTCAGGATATAAATTAAATTTGCACAAAAGTGAACTTTTTCTGCTAGATAATACAGCAGTAACAACTGGTATGCACAATTTTCCATTCAACATTGTGAAAAATCAGTTTACCTATCTTGGTATTACAATCACAAGGAAACATAAACACCTCTTTAAAGAAAATTTTATTAGGTTGTTGAACCAAACAAGAAAGGACTTGGGACGATGGTCACCACTGTCCATGTCCCTGGTGGGCCGCATTAATGCCATTAAAATGAGTATTCTCCCTAAATTTTTATATCTCTTTCAGTCTGTACCTGTTTTTATTCCCAAATCTTACTTTGGCGTTTTAGACTCAATTATATCTTCTTACCTTTGGAAAGGTAAACATCCACGATTGAATAAGTCCCTACTTCAAAGATCTAAAAGAGACGGTGGCATGGCTCTACCTAATTTTCGTTTCTACTACTGGGCAGCAAACATTCGTTCTGTCATTTTTTGGTCATATTTTCATAACCAACCTAATCGGCCTGCCTGGGTGGAAATGGAGATAAAGTCTGTCAAAAATCTCTCTGTCTCTGCACTCCTTGGATCTGCTCTCCCCATCCCCTCAATTAAATTAATCAATAACTCAGTAGTGGTGCATACCTTGAGAGTGTGGGCTCAGTTCAGAAAGCACTGCGGTCTTCTGGGCTTTTCTCTGTCCAGTCCTATCGTCTCTAACCATCTCTTCCAACCTTCTTTACATGACTCAGTGTTTCAGGAATGGTACAATAAGGGCATCAAGCTTTGCAAGGACCTGTTCGTTGACCATAAGTTTGCATCATTTGAACAGCTGTCCGAGAGGTTTAACTTACCCAATTCTCATTTTTTCAGATATCTGCAAGTAAGACACTTCATTCGCTCTTTAATACCAAATTTCCCTGAGGCTCCTGCAGCAAACATTCTAGATAATCTCCTCTGTTTGTCCCCGCTGCGTAAAGGCCTAATATCCACTATTTATGGTGGATTGATGGCTTCGAGTCACACCCCTCTGTGTAAAATTAAAACTGCTTGGGAGAACGATTTAAATCTGTCACTATCAGATGATACTTGGAATTCAATTCTTAAACTTATCAACTCAACCTCCTTATGTGCCCGCCACTCTTTATTACAGTTTAAGGTTGTACACAGGGCTCATTTCTCCAAACTTAAACTCTCCCGTTTCTACCCAGACATTGATCCTTGCTGTAATAAATGTAAAAGTGGAGAAGCGTCTCTTATCCATATGTACTGGACATGCCCGAATTTGGAAAAATTCTGGAGGGATGTTTTTAAGACCATGTCCTTCATATTGAATTGCAATCTTGAACCAGACCCTCTGATTGCTCTTTTTGGTGTCACTGGAGAAGAGGGTAAGAGTCTAAGTCCAGCCAAAAAGAGATTGTTATCTTTTGCGACACTCCTGGCCAGGCGTTCTCTTTTATTCAAGTGGAAGGATGCCACGTCACCCACTCACGCCCAGTGGCTCAGGGATATTATGTCCTGTCTGTCCCTGGAGAAGATTCACTACTCAATTCATTACTCAGACTTTAAATTTCAACAGGTGTGGGGGCCCTTCCTTCACTTTTTTCATATACATTTATAGTTTGATTCCTGTCTTATTTAATTACTTGTTTGTTTGCTTTCTTTCCCCTTTTTATTCCTCTTTATTTATTTTTCTTTTGCACGTAGAACCAAAAAACTTCCAGCTCCATATTCTTTTTTCTTTTTTGGTTTCTCTCAATGCCTGCCGTTTAGCCTTTCTTATGCTTGTAAAACTGGCTTGGAGTCGGGGAGGGACGGGGTGGGTGCTATAGGGTTTATAAGGGGATTATAAAACCTGCATTAAAATATTACATGTTTACCCTGTTTTATCCCTGTTAAAATCAATAAAAATATTGTTGAGAAAAAAAAGAATTTGGCGTAAACAGAATGAGAACATGGATCCATCATGCCTTGTTACCACTGTGCAGGCTGGTGTGCTGGTGTAATGGTGTGGGGGATGTTTTCTTGGCACACTTTAGGCCCCTTAGTGCCAATTGGGCATCGTTTAAATGCCACGGGCTACCTGAGCATTGTTTCTGACCATGTCCATCCCTTTATGACCACCATGTACCCATCCTCTGATGGCTACTTCCAGCAGGATAATGCACCATGTCACAAAGCTTGAATAATTTCAAAATGGTTTCATGAGCATGACAATGAGTTCACTGTACTAAAATGGCCTCCACAGTCACCAGATCTCAACCCAATAGAGCATCTTTGGGATGTGGTGGAACGGGAGCTTCATGCCCTGGATGTGCATCCCACAAATCTCCATCAACTGCAAGATGCTCTCCTATCAATATGGGCCAACATTTCGAAAGAATACTTTCAGCACCTTGTTGAATCAATGCCACGTAGAATTAAGGCAGTTCTGAAGGCGAAAGGGGGTCAAACACCGTATTATTATGGTGTTCCTAATAATCCTTTAGGTGAGAGATATAATTCCTGTTACCTTCCACGCTGCTGCTAGGTTGTGACATCTTCGTCTACTTATCACAACGTTATCAACCGAAAATGCTATTTTATTCAAACGTCCTTGCTGGAGTGCGTGACGTGACGTCATGTGCAGGTGCGATTGATCGCGTACCAACCAATAGGGTGTCGGAATGGTATGTTTATACTTCTCATCCAACCACAATCAAATTCACTCCATCCGGATGGCGCAATTCTTTTTTTTTTTTTTTTTATGACATGCTGAAATAAAACAGGAGTAATGAGGCTCTTTTTAGAATGTAAGGAGTAGAAAGTACAGATAATCGCGCGAAAATGTAATGAGTAGAAGTAAAAAGTCGGCTGAAAAATAATTACTCCAGTAAAGTATAGATACCCAAAATTTCTACTTAAGTAAGGTAACGAAGTATTTGTACTTCGTTACTTGACACCTCTGATTACATTTATTGGAAGGAGGAAAAAGAAAGCTGTCAATCAGCAGGAGAAATACATCAAATTAAAAGCATTAAAGGGACAGAAGAATAAGAGAGACAGACAAACAGAGTAAAGAAGAGTAAGACAAAAACGTGAAGGCAATGATAAAGATTAGAGTTAATGATTTTAATAAGTATTCTTTGGTATTATTTGTGTCACTCCATTGACCTGTCACAGGTTTTCTTACTTTAGTGAAACAGCATAGAAGACAGAGGCCAATCGGCAACTATTAATCTGCTGATCATTTTGAAATACAAAGGTTTCTGTATCAGAGACAATGAGTTACATTCCAATTGTAGATTTTTAAAAATTGTTTGTGTATTAGTTAACCTGTTAATGTTTTGTTGTTTGTTTTTGAACTGTTCTAGACAGCTGGATGAGATTGCTGTGGGTTGACGAGTGAATGGAAGTTTAAGGAAAGACTTTTAAAAAAGCACTGAATGCAGAGGGGCCCCATGTCCATGTTCGCTGCCTGTAAGTCACCTAGAGGAGAAAAAAAATCTGTGGCAATGGTTTTGCAATTCTAAGGGAATAGTTTAAGAAGTCGTGGGAACGGATTATTAAACCGAGGGCAGGAATTACAAAACTGTTGCCACAGATTGTTTTTTTTTTTCCTCTCCTCTAGGAGACTTACAGGATTTATATTTCTGTAGATGTTTTTTTTTTTTTTTTAGTTTACATGAGGGACTAGTTTCCATCCTGAGCTGCTCGCTGTACAGTTAAATCTCCCGCCGCTGTCACTCGTGTCCAGGTAACGTAGCAACACCCAATGGCGGAGAGCGCTCGCTCTCACGAGCGCGTGCGCAAAGACGCACGCGCACACTTAAGTTCACTCTTTAATTCCTCAACTGTAAATACAGTGCCGCAACCTTGCATAGACATTATCTACACATTTAATCTATACTCTTCTCTACTCTACAACCTCAGCAGCACTTACTCATATGTGACACAAGCATTTATTAAAACATGTACAGTACTAACACTACAGAACACATCATGTATTATGCAAAGCAGAACATAGCTTTAGTTTGAGCTCGCCTTTCTTCCTCTGCTTTCCTCCTCTTCCTTTAAGATACCGTTTGGGTCCCACGTCATTCCAAATTAAAATAGCATCTATGTGCATCACATAGATAAATAATTGTCCCCTTTAAAATAGGCAAAGGGACAAGACGACACTGTGAGAGGCAATGCACAAATCAGTTAAATCCATATTACCATAAATATTAAAATATCGGGAACTTCATTTTTGACAGCACCTTTTTTTCTCATGCAACTACCTAGTAAGCAATAAAACATTAAGAAATGGCAAGAGCATATCTATTTTAGGGCATTTTTGACTTTATTATCAAACGTGAGCAATTTGAATAGATATAGTGGAATCTATGTGTACGCATACTATGATCATTACGGCCATCCATTTCTTCCAGAATATCGCATGCTTTTATTTATACTGTTGTTTGGTATTTATCATCGCTTTCAGCAATTTGAAAGACTAACAACAGCTTTTTTGTGCACCTCCTCTACAAATGTTTTATGACTAAAATGGTGATTTAAAAAACTTTTTTTTCAAGTTCTCCAGCAAGTCATTTTGGCTACAGTGACATCAGTGAAAACAGTCGATATACAGTCTACAACCCCTGGCAAAAATTCTGGAATCACCCCTCTCAGAAGATGTTCATTCAAATGTTTAATTGTGTAGAAAAAAAAAAAAAACAAGCACATACATGCCACAAAACTATTTTCACTCAACAATCCAAACTTCTGGCTGTATAAAACACTTTAAAAAAAAAACAAAGAAAGATAACTATAGTCAACGACAACTGTTTTGACAACTCAAACAGAGGGAAAAAATATGGAATCACCATGCACTTTGCATTTCTAAAACAAATACCTGTATCTGATTACAACTGCTAATTAGTCTACAGTTAAAAAAGAGTGCTTGCACACATTAGGGATGTGTTGAACCAAGATGATTGACATAACTCATAGCTCCAACACGAGAGATGTCAGTTGAAACAAAGGAGAGAATTATCAAACTTCTTGAAGAAGGTAAATCTTCATGGAATGTTGCAAAAGATGTTGGTTGTTCCCAGTTAGCTGTGTCTAAAATCTGGACCAAGTACAAATCAAATTGAAAGGTTGTAAAAGGGAAGCGAACTGGTAGACCAAGAAAGACATCAAAGCGCCAAGACAGAAGACTTAAAGCAATATGCCTTGAAAACAGAAAATGCACAACAAAACAAATGAGGAACAAATGGGCAGAAAGTGGAGTCAATGTCTGTGAGCGGACAGTAAGAAATCGCCTAAAAGAAATGGGATTTACATACAGAAAAGCCAAAAGAAAACCATCATTCACATCTAAACAGAAAAAAACAAGGGTTCAGTGGGCTAAAGAAAGACAATCTTGGACTGCGGATGACTGGATGAGAGTTAGATTCAGTGATGAATCACGAATCTGCATTGCGCAGGGTGATGATGCTGGAACTTTTGTTTGGTGCCGTTCCAATGAAATTTATAAAGACAACTGCCTGAAGAAAACATGCAAATTTCCACAATCATTATTGATATGGGGTTGTATGTCAGGTAAAGGTATGGGAGACATGACAGTCATTACATCTTCTATAAATGCACAAGTTTATGTTGAGATTTTGGACACTTTTCTTATTCCATCAATTGAAAGGATGTTTGGTGATGGTACAGTAGCATCATTTTTCAGGATGATAATGCATCGTGCCATAGGGCAAAACCTGTGAAAACATTCCTACAGGAAATACATATAATGTCAATGGCATGGCCTGCAAATAGTCCGGACCTTAATCCAATTGAAAATCTGTTGTGGAAATTAAAGAAAATGGTCCAGGACAAGGCTCCAACCTGCAAAGCTGATCTGGCAACTGCAATAAGACAAAGCTGGAGACAGACTGATGAAGTATACTGTACAGTTTGACATTAGTTAAATCCAGGCCTCAGAGAATTCCAGCTGTTATAAAAGCCAGAGGTGGTGCAACAAAGTACAAGTAGTTTTTTTTTTTTTTTGGTGATTCCATATTTTTTTCCTCTGTTTGAGCTGTCAAAACAGTTGTCATTGACTATAGTTATCTTTCTTTGTTTTTTTTAAAGTGTTTTATACAGCCAGAAGTTTGGAATGTTGAGTGAAAATAGTTTTGTGGCATGTATGTGCTTGTTTTTTTTTCTACACAATTAAACATTTGAATGAACATCTTCTGAGAGGGCTGATTCCATAATCTTAGCCAGGGGTTGTATATGACATTTGCCTATAGAAGCCCCTCCTCCTACTTGTCGTAAGTTATGACGTAATATCAGACGGCTGTAACGTCGGAGTACAGTAACAATACTTATTTGCAGCAGCTGAGAGAGGAATAACTTCTGACGGCCATTTAACTCAGACTTTAAAGTACTGTACCTGATAATTTCGTCTAAGGGTACGTTTTGTCTGATTTCTTATTTGTTTATCTTTTTAATGTCAAATTATTTATTTTTATTTAAACTAAGGTCATTAACACAGTGATGCGTTTCGAGGTAGTGATGGCGAGATGAATTATACGAGAATTAAAAAATATATTATACGAGCGTTATACTGACATCTAGTGGACAGATCCTGTATAGCAAATAGACATTTACATTTCAAGCAACACAATTAATATGGACATTTAGCTGCATGTGTGTGTGCTGTTGTTTATCACCTATCCACTGTGCACAGGAATTGCTTGTCTACTATCTGAATCTTTGAAAATTGACTGAATAATAAACTACCTCTCTGATTACATTCTAGCAATTAATTAAAGTAATGACCATATTGGGAGAGATAATTAAAAATGTTTCCCAGGCCTTCTTTTTCTTTCTTTTTGTAATTAAAACATGAAATGCATACAATTAATAAGCCACTGTGGAATATTTTACTAGAATTTATAAATTCACCAGTAACTGTTAATTATTCAATACACAAATCAAATAATTAAATCACATGATGAAGAAAACAGATTGAAGAGGGAAGTCACAGTGGCTTAGTGGTTAGTGTTTCTGTGTCCGAATTCGTTTCCCATCTTGCGGTCTTTGTGCGTGGAGATGCATGTCCTCCCCGTGCTTGGCGAGTTTCCTCCGGGTACTCCGGTTTGTCCCCACAGTCAAAATACTTGCAGATTAGGGCTAACTGGCATTTCCAAGTTGCCTGTAGTGCGTGCATGAACATGATGTTGTGTGTGTGTGTGTGTGTGTGTCTTGTAATGGATTGGCACACCATCCAGGTTGTATGCAGCCTGGTGCCCTAGGTCTCTTGGAATAAGGCTTCAGGATCCCCACGACCCTGTATACAGGATGAAGCAGTATAGCCGATGAGTGAGTTAGTAAGTGAACGATTGAAGTGGGAAAGAAAAAAGAGATAGAATGCAAAATAACAACATTAGGCTTCATTAGCTAGATTGAGATTTTTTTTGTTCATTTTCTTTCTTAATGCAATATCCATGCACACAGACCTGAGGCGGGAATCAAACCCTGACCCTGGAGGAGCAAGGCGACAATTCTTTACTTATGTATTCAAACTTTAATTTATTAAAAGTTTATGGTAAATAAAAAAACATTCAAATTTTATATGCTTTAAAATGCATTTTTCCCCTAATGTTTCATTGTCTTCTATATAGATTAAACAATGCAGATCTTCATCAAGACCCTCACTGGTAGGACCATCATTGTTGAGGTTGAGCCAAATGACACCATTGAGAATGTCAAGGCCAAAATCCAGGACAAAGAAGGCATTCCCCCAGACCGTCAGAGGCTGATCTTCGCTCTTAAGCAGCTGTTAGATTCCCGCACCAGGTCCAACGTCAAAAGCCAGAAAGTGTCTACTCTCCCCATAGTGCTGGATCTAAGTGGCAGCATGCAGATCTTTGTAAAGACCCTGACTGGCAAGACCATCACTGTAGAGGTTGCGCCAAACGACAGCATTGAGAACGTGAAGGCCAAGATCCAGGACAAGGAAGGCATTCCCCCTGACCAACAGAGGCTGATCTTTGCTGGCAAGCAGCTGGAAGATGGCCGCACCCTGTCTGACTACAACATCCAGAAGGAGTCTACCATCGACCTCTTGCTCCGTCTGAGAGGCGGCATGCAGAGCCTGACTGGCAGGACCATCACCCTCTAGGATGAGGTAACACACTTTAGTGTTTCTGATTTAAGTAATCAATTAAATAATATCTTTTTCCAGTGGGTGTGGTTAAGCAGGCAATACATTAAAAATATATGCAGAATCATGGTCCCTTGTCAATATGGTTGTGAACCACTGCACCAAATTATCTAATAGGAATAAGATTTAAATTGATTAGGTGTAATTTCTTTATTTATACAATTGCATTTGAACAAATACAGGCCATAGCGTTATTATAGCCTTGATATGGCCTCACTTTAAAAAAAATATTGTCCTATTATCCAACATTAACCAAAGTGAAGACTCTTTGTCCCTATTATGAGCCAATTATAAATGTAGTGCTTCTTGTGATGCCAATGGTCATCAAGCCATGAGTGAACACACATTTTATGGTCTCTGGCAGAAGTAGGCGCCACCGAAAACTCTGAAGCTGCACACGTGCACATTGATATGTCTTTGCATATCTGGGTTAAATCTCAGACCGCTGATTAATTTCAAACAATGGGATTTTAGCTAAAATGTGCTTGGGATTTTGCTCTGGGGGACAGCAAGCAGTTAGTTGGTCGTGTTTTTGGAGATCCAGTAGAAGGAAGGAAGTCAGACGCCTCGCTTTAGCTGTTTTAGCAGATGTTGCTAGCACTGGTATGAAATTCCTGCGCTGATGACGCCAGCGCCCTAGCCACGCACAGAGTTGCATCAATTCTTATGTGCATATCCGATCTAGAACCACATATGAAAGTGCCACAGAACCTATACCTAAAAAACATCAGATTTGTGCGCTCAGACAGCCTTAAAAACTAGACCTGTGTCACATTAGGGCAGTGGTTCTCAAACTGTGGGGCGCGCCCCACTAGTGGGGAATACAGACATGACAGGTGGGGCGCAATGAACCGGAGGAAATAACAGGAAAGTACCTATTCTAATTCATGCTTTTCTTTATTGATAATGAAGAGCGTACGCTCAAAACTAAACAATCACACACAAATAAATGGATCATTAATACAAGTAAATTTAAAATAACATCAGTTGTGGGCCGGGAGAAAAAGTGGAACCATAGGGGAACAATAACTTCGGGCCAACTTCAGCAGCGCTGCTCGAATCACAAACCTGCGCGAGCCACTGGGCAGCGCTGCGCGACTCTGACAGAAATATACCGCGCCGACCATCAAAATACATTTTCTGGGATGCGCACATACAAACCAGGCATGGCAAGGCGGAAACAATAATAAACAGTCCTGACATTTTAAATAGTTTGTAAATAAAAACATAGTGGGTCGCATTCGAGCGGCGCTGCGCGATCCACCGGGCTGCGCAAATAAACCAGATCATCACTGCGCTATTCAGGTAGTCGCGCTGCGCTGTATTTGCGCAGATATTTGGTTCAATCGGGTGTCGCGGTTTCGTCCCACTTTTGATGTGTTTGGCTTCACATCCACTTCGACAATGGAAGAAGACGAGCAGTGAGCTTGCTTATATGTGACAACACCAACAACGAGGAGATTGTAAAGAAAAAAAGTGCCTCGTCTGTGGTGTGGAATTAGTTTGGGTATAAGAAAAGTGATACGAATGAGATGAACGTGATCCACTTTAAACATGTGGATTGCACAACCATGGACATTACCATTCTTTTCCTACTCGTACAGCTGCTCTTATTGTTCACATATTCTTCATATATTTTCTATATTGTGTATTGTTGTACAGTTATTTTATTTTAACTTTAGTTTTTATATTTTATTTTATTCTTTCCTAGTTAAATTTACCCCCTATTTTATTTTTCATATTTATTTCCTATTCATAGTCTTTTATTTTAAGGTTTGAATTAAATAGAATTTTTGAATTTGATTTGGAAGGTACGCAAGTTCACTGTTTTAACAAGTGGTGGAAACGCGTCAAACCTTTTCTATCATCTGAAATCCAAGCATCCAAACGAATATGGCCAAAGTAAAAAAAAATGCGGCAAACCTCAGCAATTCACAGTTTATATAAAATTACATTATGTAAAACAGTTTCTTTGTGTTTGAATTTTTATTTATGCATTTTCAGATACAAATTGCTATATTGTGATTATATATATATATATATATACAGTATATTGTTACTGAGGTAGAAAATAGCTTCTACTGTGATAGAAGATTTTGGTTATATCGCCCACCACTAATGAAGCCTAACTTGCTTCATGGTGGGGATGGTGGGGGCAGAGGAGAGACCTGTGTGTGTTTTGTGCATGAGACCCAACAAATTAGGAAGACACTTAGAGACAACACACGTTAATAAGCCACTCGACTTCTTTCAAAGAAAGCTGGCAGAATACAGACAGCAGGAGAATCGCATGGTAAAATCTGAATCAGTGGACAGCGAAGCACAAATGGCTTCATTCAAAGTTGCATACATAATTGGCCAGTGCAAAAAAACTACAAACGATTACTGAGCAGCTAATAAACATGGGGTCAGTTATGCAAAGATAAGTGACAACGTAAGCCTTTTATAACAATTGCACGTGTATTTTATCTGTTTTTAACTTGGTGTTGTTTAATCTTATTGGTTTAGAAATTGATATTTCAATAAACAGTAAACTTGGCAGATTTCGTTATTATTTTGTTGACAAGTGGGGCTTGAAAATTTGCTCACCCCCTTAAGTGGGGAATGACAGAAAAAGTTTGAGAACCACTGCATTAGAGTAACAAATTGGATTCAAAGGGAGCTTTATAGGCATGACCAATATGGACATTCGTATTGAGAATCAAGAATCAAGTCACAAAATAACCAATATACTGTACAGTATACAGCGTAAATATATATATATATATATATATATATATATATATATATATATATATATATATATATATATATATATATATGCATTTAACTGTGCAATAAAAAATAAAATGACACTAGGTATGAAAAATTCAAAGTGGGATTGTGGGATTATTTGTGTGTGTCTCTCTCATGTGTCATTCTCTTTCAATCATTACTTTTTGAGTGTTCTTATAAATATAAAACTGCTATATAGTTTATTAATGCAAAATAAGGCAAAGTTTGCTACTGACTCTATGTTTGGTCTGTTCAAGGACATGTACAGGAAGTCAAAGGTGGACTGCTTGGCTAATATTGAGAATGTTTTGCTGATTCCCAACTTCGTGGTGATGAGATGACCAATGTTATTGTCGCCATGAATGACTGGCATTCCTACCTGTCACAGTTTCTTAGAAGGCTCCCATCAAGCATGCCACTCCATCACATTAAATGCAGACTGGATGGAAGTGTAAGGTGCAAGGCCTTTTTCACAGTGAGTGCCAGTCGCATACAAGCTGCTAAAGTGTGATCCAGATGATGTGCCTTTTGAGAAACCGGTCACTTTGATACCAGAAGGACTTAATGTACCTTAAAATGTACCTCTTCGATGAGACTCAAGAATTTGTGGCAGAAATATATAAACATCTGGAAAGCCGTAATCGAAAGAAGCAGAACAATGTTCCAACTGATGAAGATAACAATGTTGTCTATGCAAACCACACCAACCCGTGGTGTAGGAAGACCAAAAATTATATTTCTGATGATTTTTGAATCCCAAAATTTATGTACTTGTATGAATAGATTCCATGAGATTATCGGTTATTATACATCTTGACAATTTTAGAACATGTGATAAGTTCCAAATATGTGTACAAAAATTTTTGTGCCTTGTGTATTTGGTGAGGTATTTTTTTTGTGTTGCCCAGGAGTTACTTCAAATACAACAGAAAATGATTAATGAGATTTTCTACTGATATTTAATTTTATAAATAAAGTTATGCAAATCATTCCAGAGAGCTGCCTTTGTGATTATTTCTCTGTACTTTGTAACGCATTAGAGTACTTGGATTCCTTTTTTGATGTAATCTAAAGCTTTAGGTCCACCATTTAAGTACTCGGTTATTTTTTCAAAATGTAATCCGTTATTCAGACAATTTACAGTGGTGTGAAAAACTATTTGCCCCCTTCCTGATTTCTTATTCTTTTGCATGTTTGTCACACTTAAATGTTTCTGCTCATCAAAAACTGTTAACTATTAGTCAAAGATAACACAAAAAGTCATAATTTAACACAAAATGCAGTTTTTAAATGAAGGTTTACGTTATTAAGGGAGAAAAAAAACTCCAAATCTACATGGCCCTGTGTGAAAAAGTGATTGCCTCCCTTGTTATAAAATAACTTAACTGTGGTTTATCACACCTGAGTTCAATTTCTGTAGTCACCCCCAGGCCTGATTACTGCCACACCTGTTTCAATCAAGAAATCACTTAAATAGGAGCTACCTGACACAGAGAAGTAGACCAAAAGCACCTCAAAAGCTAGACATCATGCCAAGATCCAAAGAAATTCAGGAACAAATGAGAACAAAAGTAATTGAGATCTATCAGTCTGGTAAAGGTTATAAAGCCATTTCTAAAGCTTTGGGACTCCAGTGAACCACAGTGAGACCTATTATCCACAAATGGCAAAACATGGAACAGTGGTGAACCTTCCCAGGAGTGGCCGGCCGACCAAAATTACCCCAAGAACTCAGAGACAACTCATCCGAGAGGCCACAAAAGACCCCAGGACAACATCTAAAGAACTGCAGGCCTCACTTGCCTCAATTAAGGTCAGTGTTCACGACTCCACCATAAGAAAGAGACTGGGCAAAAACGGCCTGCATGGCAGATTTCCAAGGCGCAAACCACTTTTAAGCAAAAAGAACATTAAGGCTCGTCTCAATTTTGCTAAAAAACATCTCAATGATTGCCAAGACTTTTGGGAAAATACCTTGTGGACCGACGAGACAAAAGTTGAACTTTTTGGAAGGTGCATGTCCCGTTACATCTGGCGTAAAAGTAACACAGCATTTCAGAAAAAGAACATCATACCAACAGTAAAATATGGTGGTGGTAGTGTGATGGTCTGGGGTTGTTTTGCTGCTTCAGGACCTGGAAGGCTTGCTGTGATAGATGGAACCATGAATTCTACTGTCTACCAAAAAATCCTGAAGGAGAATGTCCGGCCATCTGTTCGTCAACTCAAGCTGAAGCGATCTTGGGTGCTGCAGCAGGACAATGACCCAAAACACACCAGCAAATCCACCTCTGAATGGCTGAAGAAAACCTAAATGAAGACTTTGGAGTGGCCTAGTCAAAGTCCTGACCTGAATCCTATTGAGATGTTGTGGCATGACCTTAAAAAGGCGGTTCATGCTAGAAAACCCTCAAATAAAGCTGAATTACAACAATTCTGCAAAGATGAGTGGGCCAAAATTCCTCCAGAGCGCTGTAAAAGACTCGTTGCAAGATATCGCAAACGCTTGATTGCAGTTATTGCTGCTAAGGGTGGCCCAACCAGTTATTAGGTTCAGGGGGCAATTACTTTTTCACACAGGGCCATGTAGGTTTGGATTTTTTTTCTCCCTAAATAATAAAACCCCTCATTTAAAAACTGCATTTTGTGCTTACTTGTGTTATCTTTGACTAATAGTTAAATGCAGAGGTGGAAAGAGTAATAAAATTTTGTACTCAAGTACAAGTACTGTTACTTCAGTGAAATTTTACTTAAGTACAAGTAAAGTTACCCTTATAAAAATCTACTCAAGTAAAAGTAAAAAGTAGCTCATTAAAAAATTTACTCAGAGTAAAAGTTAGAGTTACTTTTTTATTTTTTTAACAGCGGGGGTGGGATGAGGCATTCTAGCGTAGTTCAAAAAAGATCAGCAGATATAAATCTCAAACTAGTTGTTTTTAACTGAAGGAACACCTTTGCATAATAAAGCTGTTGTCTTTGATGTGCTTGAAAATCAAAGTGGTCACTTAAATATGATGTTACGTCCCAGTCTAGGGTCATACAGCAAAAGAATGGTTCAGGGTTCTATTTTAAACTGTATGGAAATGGTGGTATATGGCAGAAAGAACTAGATCCAATCATTAACTGATGAAATAATGATGCTTGTATACACACACACACACACACACACACACACACACACACACGCACAACAGGAGGAGGAGGAGGATCAGATTCAGGGTGGACAAAATAATAACCAAAATGGTATTTATATTTAGTAGCTAGATTACCTGCAAAAAATAAATAAATAAATAAATAATACAGGTACCTTCCCGGACTCCCAAACCAAAAACAATGAAATTATCTACAAATATATACAAAGACCAACCAAACCAAAGGGACAAAGCAATAATCAAAGTCAATTGGAGGCAAAAAGTCAAAACCGGAATACACAACCAAACATCAAAACGCCAAAATCACAACCTCTTTCCTCTTTCCCGCGTCTCTCTCCGGTTTATCATTAGTCGCGCTAGTCGATGACGTCACTCTTAGGGCGGAAGCGACCGTGTGGAAGGTCAGGGAGATGTCAGATGTCAGAAAACCTGGAGTGGAGTCTGGAGCGGCGCGCGACCAGGACATGATACACACACGCGGCGCAACGGAGCATTTATACACAGCATAATACTTTTTTTATTATTATTTTATCATTTTCATTCATTTATTTTTTTACTCAGTAACGAATATGATTTAAAATGTAGCGAATTACAATACTTCAAACAAAACGTACTTAAGTAAAAGTAAAATTACAGATTTTGAAAACTACTTTAAAAAGTAGAAATACACAAAAAAGCTACTCAATTACAGTAACGCGAGTAAATGTAATTCGTTACTTTCCACCTCTGGTTAAATGTATTTGATGATCAGAAACATTTTGTGTGACAAACATGCAAAAGAATAAGAAATCAGGAGGGGGGCAAATAGTTTTTCACACCACTGTATGTAAACCGTGAGCCAGACAGCAGTCATTCCCAATCCATTAGTGTGTGTGTGAAAGTCGTCCTAATAGCCCCGCCCCCAATACCCCTATCTGACCTATGCGGTTTGACTAATGGAGGACCAACGCGTGGAAAGATGGAAACCAAATCACCGCCCCAAAACTCTCAGTGAATCATGATGAACCGTACTTATGTCCACCGTGTGAAACCACATAGGTGAGATAGGGGTATTAGTAGTGATGATGGTAGAATAATTGTAAAGGTCTTGACATAATATACATCTTGATACAGAAATAGTGAAGGGGGAAGTTTGTGTCAACTCCCTGTTGAAGGAGTTCAGTTAATTCTGGGAAATGATCTGGCAGGTCCCTCGTCCAATTGTGACAGAAAAACCAATAAATGATGTGAATATTTTTGTTCCCAACTCGCCTACTATATTTCTCTATGGAAGTATATTAGTGCCAAAATTCCTGAAAGCAAAATAGGAGGTTGAATTATTCATTCATTCATTCATTCATTTTCTATACCGCTTAATCCGGCGGGGTACACCTTGAACGAGGTGCCAATCCATCACAGGGCAAACACTCACTCACTCTCACTCATCTTCTATACCGCTTTATCCTGTATTCAGGGTCGCGGGGACCTGGTGCCTATCCCAGGAGGCTTAGAGCACGAGGCAGGGTACACCCTGCACACAGGGTGCCAATCCATCGCAGGGCACACACAAACACATACACACACACTCACACACCCAATCACACACTATGGGCAATTTAGGAACGCCAATTAGCCTGCATATCTTTGGACTGTGGGAGGAAACCGGAGTACCCGGAGGAAACCCACCAAGCACGGGGAGAACATGCAAACTCCATGCACACAGAGACGGGAATCGAGCCTGGCCTGGGAAGAGGTTGAATTAAATGAACTGAAAAAAACGTGTTGAAATAAAAATGTTTGAATTTTTCTGCATTGCAATTTGATCTGAATTGAAAAAAATCCTTAGAGCATTTACAATGTTTGAATTTTTGCCACTGCAATTTATTGTGGTTGTATATTTCAAGTGAAAATGTAATTCAAGCATTTAAAATTCAATGCAAAAATATTCAAGTTAATAAATTGCTGTTCAAAAATATTTTCAGGTGTTAAAAATACAATCTTTATTATTTTTCAATCTTACAAATTCAAGTAACAAAATTCAGGTAGTAAAAATTCACGTAACAAAATTCAGGTCGCTAAAATGCTGGTCTTCACATCCGGGATATCACAGGAAGAGCAGTGGAGTGCCGCGTGCTGCTTTCCATGCCGCAATGCACTTTAAAGTGTGCTTCCTGATCCCTCTGCAGTCTACGTCTACTTCAGGCTACTTCTTCTTCTTCTTAAAGTTTTCCGGCGGTTGGCATCCATTGTGTTGCATTAACGCCACCTTCTGGTCATAAACTCCCCCCCCCCCTTTCTCCCTCTGCCCCTTCCCTTTTCCCTCTCTTTTTCCTCTCTTCCTCCTTCCTTCCTCTCCTATCCTTTCCAACGGTTGGCATCCAGCTTTATGGTGCTTTTCCTCACCTCTGTTCCGGAGTGTGGGTGAGAGAGTGTGGGTGAGAGAGTAGGCTTAAAAAAAATAAAATAAATAAAAATAATAATAAATAAATTTTGAAACCCTCCTCTTCCCCCCCCTATGTACTACCTTGGTCTCCTTACTTCCAGTCGTTCCCCTCTCCTCCCTTCAAATCCTATCCATTATCCCTGTTTCTCGTAAATAAGCTAACACTATCCTGTTTTTCCTCCCATTCTCTGCCCCTAGCACCTCCTCTAATGTGAACTGCACCCCTATCTCCATCAGTCTATCCTCCATGACCTCCCTTTGTGCCTCATAACTCCTGCATCTCATGATCACATGTTCTACTGACTCCTCTTCGTGACATCTATCACACAGTCCCGTTTGGTGTTTTCCTATCATTTTAAGTGTTTTATTTAATAAGCTATGCCCCAGCCTCAGTCTTGTCATCACTACCTCTTCTCTCCTTCTTCCCACTCTTTCCTTGTTCACCTTTCCTTGTATCTTGTATAAGTGTCTCCCGTTTCTATCTTTGTCCCATCTATCCTGCCACCTTTGGATAATTTTCTCCCATATTATACTTTTCACTTCTGTCTTACTCATTTTAACGTGTACCTCAATATTATCTCTTGTAAGTGTTCGCTTTGCCAATTTATCTACTATCTCATTTCCCTTAATTCCTATGTGTGCTGGTACCCACATGAAGATGACTTTAATGCCCTTGTTTATTGTACTTGTGTATACTTGAAGTACCTCATACAAAGTATCTTGTCTTGCCCTTGAGTAAAATGATCTTAAGCTTGCTAATACTGAAAGTGAGTCAGTGCATATCAGGACCTTTTCTTCCTCATTTTCCTCTACTCACTTTATTGCATATAGTATTGCCATTATCTCTGTCGTGTAGACTCCTATTTTATCCGATGTCCTTTTTTGTACTTCCACTTGTTTTTCCGGAATCAAGTTTTCCCTGATTGTGGATCTTTAGATCCATCCGTGTAAATTATTACAAATTCTTTGTACTTTTGCTTTATATGTATATTGAATAGTATCTTTAGGTTTTCTTCATTGGTCGTTTTCCTTTTTTCTGCCACTAAGTACCAGACAATTTCAGGCCATTCCATCTTCCATGGAGCCATTTCTGGTACAGTATAACTATAGTTTCAGTCACTTGTAACTCAAATATTTCTAATTCTTTTGCTATATTATTTCCTATTTTTCCAAAATTCTCTCTGCGGTTTCTCCCATTCTCCCAGCATACTTCCAAAACTTTTTTGTAAGATGTGTTTCTTTATGTCCTTTTAACCCAACCCAATAGTTAGCCATTAGCTGCATCCTCCTTAATTCTAGTGGCATTTCTCCGACTTCAACTTGTACTGCCGCTACTGGTGAAGTTTTAATAGCACCACAGCACACTCTCAAGGCTTGTAATTGTATCACATCCAGTCTTTTTAATAACGACTTGGCTGCAGATCCTATTACTATGCTTCCATAGTCGAGTACTGATCTTATCATTGTCACATATATACTTCTCAAAGAGGAGTGACTAGCTCCCCATTCTCTTCCTGCCAAACATCTCATCACATTTATTACCTTTTTGCATTTGTCTTCCATTTTCTTTATATGTTCTGCAAAGTTCAATCTCGCATCGAATGTTACTCCTAGAAATATATAGGTCTCTACCCTTTCCAAATCTCTCCCATGCATTTTTAGTTTAACCGCCCCCTTTCTAATTCTCTTTCTTGAAAAAATTACAGTTTGGGTCTTTTCAATGGAGAATCTAAATCCCCACTCAAATCACCATTCCACTACTTTATCTATTGCTTCTTGCATTCTTACTTCAGTCTACTCCATGGATTTTTATGGGTGGGGGGGTGGTGTTACGTGCGGAGGTGTGCGTGGTGCACGTATGTGCGCGTGCGCGACGGCTGGTGGCGGCGCATACGCGATCTCTTCCCCTTTTTCTCTCTCTCTCGCTCTCCTTCTCACAGGTGGCCCCGCCCCGATTGAACGTGCCGTGACGTGCGCCAGGATTGGCTGGCCTTGGATCTGCGCGTCCTTTTAAGCTGGCGGATGAAAGCCGGAAGTGCGCGACTTATGCCTAGTCTATGACTTACGTGCTCAGAAAAATTGATTGAGTGTTGTGCTCTCATTTTCTTTTGTTGATTTTCTTTTTTGTTTGTACGCGTGCATGGAAGTGCTCCTCCCGCGATTGTATATAGTTTTCTTTTGTTGTAAATATTGTAAATATATTTTCTTGTCTTTTGTTGTCCCTCGTTCTCTTTCAAGCATACATTTCGGTGTCTCACTATGGGATACGCCCCTTCCGCGTATTCTTCAGAAGCCCTATTACATTACGCCAGCCCTAATTGGCTGGCAGATGTGACGTCGTGCCCTGGCGTGGCCTTCCCTCCCCCGTATAAAGGGGGCAGCACTACGTCATTTCGCTATTCAAAAACCTCTTCTCGCTTCACACCAGAAGCCTATCCAGAAGAAACAATGGCTGCAGCAATGCAGTGTGCTAAAGCTAGGGGAGGAGGAGACGTGCGACTCTGCCTGTGCGGGAACAAAATCGCGGGCGAAGACTCACACCAGGTCTGCTCGGCGTGTCTTGGGCTGAAACATGCCCAACTAGCGGTTGAAAACCCCGGTTCCTGCGAGCACTGCGCACGCTTCACCGCGAAGAGCCTTCGTCGCAGGCTAGCGCGCCAAGCTAGCCTGTCGGGCCTCGACCCGCTCCTGTCACCTAGCCCTACTCCAGCTGCCACTCCACAGGTATCCATCCCTGGAGAGCTGCCCACCACGGCAGCCTTATCCTGGGGTGAACAGCTCGACGCCTGCGCCCCTCTGCCCAGTGTGCTCAGCACTGACGAGGAGGATGGCGCAATCGACTTCGAGGAAGAGGACCAGTCCGACTTTCTCCTTTCTGAGGAAGAGGAGGATTTCGAAGACTCGCCTTTCCTCCCACCCGTACACTCTGCACAACCCCTTGCCGCCACGGGAACCACTGAGGCTATGGACGGGGCACCATCCTCGCTCCTTAGCGTCGACCTGCAGGATGTGTGCAAACGCGCCGCGGAGAAGCTGGACATCCAGTGGCCAACTGTGGTAGCGGAGACTGCAAAGTCTCGCTATGAGGGCAAGAGGCTGCCGAGGGCGAAACGGGCGGCACGACAGCTCCTTCCAGTCTTCCCAGAGCTCCTGGAGGAGCTCGCGGTGACCTGGAAGGACAAACCTTTCACCAGCAAGGTGCCAGTGCAAGGGGGATCCGCACTGGACATGGAGGGCATGGAAAAGGCAGGACTTTTCCGGATGCCCCCCATGGAACAGCTAGTGGCTGCGCACCTGCTCCCGAGACACACGGCGGCTGCAAATCCGTCGTTGCCATCAAAAGCGGAGCGGTTTCAGTCAAGCATGACTGAACGTGCCTATAAAGCAGTCGCCCTTTGCGCGAGAGCCCTAAATGCGACCTCCCTGCTGACTGCAGGACGAAGCCTCGACCACACCAGGTCAGACACAGTGGGAGGAGATATGCGTGGTAACGGATCTCTCACTGAGGCTTCAGAGGTGCGCGGTGCAAGCCGCGGGCAAGGCAATTGCCACGATGGTCATTCCGGAGAGAGGCAGGTGGCTCAACCTAGCCAATCTCTCCGACAGGGAAAAGGAGTCCATTTTGGACGCACCAGTGGTGGCAGACGGCATCTTCGGCTCGGCGCTGACACTGATGCAGAAAAGATGCGAGGAAAAAAAGAGGGATGACGAGGCGCTACAGCTCTGCATGCCCAGGAAGGCGCAGGTGGCACCCCCCCTCCGCTTCGACAGACCTTCGCACAGGTCACGGCCCTCCCTCCCCCCAGTTATCGCATTCCCAAACGGCAGAGACCGAGCATGAATGCAGCTGGCCAAAGCGGGGTCGCGGAGCAGAGAGCTCCCTGGCAGAGGAGGAGCTATCAACCAGTGACAGCTCAGACGGCTCAGCCTGTGTCTCAGCCTCAGCCTCATTCTCAACCCCACCTTCAGGGAGCGAGAAGGAAGAAGAAGGCCGTTTGACGGGACCTGCCTTCGGGAAGGGAACCAACAGCCCCCCAGTTCGCTAGTTCCCGACCTTCAAACATTTCAAAGGACGAGTTCCAAAGTCCGCAGTTGTTCTGTGTGGCGGGGAGAGCCCAGCGGGGCCAGGGGAAGAGAGGCAGTGAAGAGGAAATGGGACGGTGCAGCGGTGTGCATGCAGCAATGTGTCACAAGCACCTGTTACATTCAAAACTCAATAAAGTTTTCACTGTACCCCCCAAAAAATATATTACAAAAAATATCTCCCCAAAAAATGTTGCAAAACATGTCAATAAAACACAATATGACATCGCCTCGGGGAGCTTTCGCTCTCACAGAGGCGATGGGGCACACAGACACTGTCAAAGCGCTAAGTGCCCGCGCATGCGCAGTACAGACCACGGAACAGTTCGAGATTCAGCCGCACGATGGCGCCAAAACACTGCAGATAAGCAGTTGGCACAGATGCACGCAGTCCCGCTGGGTATTAAAAACAATACAATTCGGGTACAGACTTCAATTCGCGGTTTCCCCCCCAACCTTCAGGGGGATAATTCATTCCCAGGTGCGGGGGGAACTAAAGCAGGTCCTTCAAGAGGAGATCTCCTCTCTGTTGAACAAGAGGGCAATAAGAGTGGTTCCACCCGAAGAGACCCACAGCGGGTTTTACTCGAGATACTTTCTCGTCCCAAAGAAAGGGACTTAAGCCCTCCGCCCAATACTAGATCTGCGCGCGCTGAATGTATACCTAAAGAAATACAAGCTCAGAATGCTCACTCATTCTACACTCCTGAAAATAGTGCGCCAGGGAGATTGGTTTACATCAATCGACCTGAAGGACGCATATTTTCACATAAAAATATACCCACCCCACAGGAAGTTTCTGAGATTTGCCTTCCTTGGTGTGGTATACGAATATCTGGTGCTACCATTCGGCTTGTCCCTCAGTCCCAGAGTATTTGTAAAATGCACAGAAGCGGCACTGACTCCGCTCAGGGAAAAAGGCATTCGTCTCGCTACTTACATAGACGACATAGGCTCGTGACAGCCCGCTTGGAGCAAGAAGCGAGAGAACACACAGCTATGCTTATGGAACACATACAGAAACTGGGGCTAAGATTAAACACAGAAAAGAGTGTTTTAATTCCCACACAATCCATAACGTATCTGGGACTGGCGCTGGACTCAGTGAAGTTCAGAGCGCGACTCTCGGCAGACAGGGTGAAAAGATTCACCTGCTGCATGACCCAGTTTCAGAGAGGACACAAAGTTTCCTTTCGCACATGCCTCAGACTACTAGGACTGATGGCATCAGCCCTGATAGTTATTCCCCTAGGCAGACTTCATATGAGGGAATTTCAACGCTGGGTGGCGTCTCAGGGACTGGACCCAGTACGTCACTCACGGAGAAGGGTAAGAGTGACGTCAGAGGCGGTTCTAGCACTACGCCAGTGGAGACACCCGAATTTCCTGATCGAAGGGGTTGCCATGGGCGTGGTCCGACACAGAAAGATGATAACAACGGACGCGTCGCTATTCGGTTGGGGGGGCATTCACGAGGGCAGAATAGTGAATGGGAGATGGGGTCAGCACATGACCAATCTGGAAATGCTAGCTGTCTTTCTGACACTAAAACATTTTCTTCCTTTTCTGAGAGGAAATCATGTTCTTGTGAGAACGGACAACACTACAGTTGTAGCGTACATAAATCGTCAGGGGGGTCTCAGATCACTTCTGCTGCACACGTTAGCACGCAGACTGATTTTATGGGGCAGTGTCAACCTTTTATCCCTGAAAGCGACACACGTACAAGGTGTGATGAATCGGGGCGCAGATCTGCTGTCCAGGGGAAATCCCCCCTATGGGGAGTGGAAACTGAACAGCGAAGTGGTCGAACAGATCTGGAGCATATACGGCAGAGCGACAGTGGATCTGTTCGCGTCCAAAGGCAACGCCCAATGTGACTTGTTCTTTTCCCTGAAGGACCGGAGCGCGCCCCTGGGAATAGATGCGCTAGCACACGAGTGGCCTCGCACTCTCCTATACGCGTTCCCGCCAATAGCGCTGATATCACCAACTCTCTGCAGAGTAAGGGAGGAAGGTATGAAAATAATACTAATAGCTCCGAGATGGCCAGGAAAACACTGGCTTGCGGAGATCATGCATATGCTGTACGACGAACCGTGGTCTCTCCCGCAGCGCAGAGACCTCCTGTCACAAGAGGGGGGGGAGATCTTCCACCCTCACCCGGAACGACTGGCACTATGGGCCTGGCCTGTGAGTGGTCCAATTTAAGTAAGACTGGCCTGCCTGACAGTGTCATCAAGACCATACAGAACGCCAGAGCAGCATCGACTAGGTCTCTCTACGATTGCAAATGGAATGTGTTTGAGCGCTGGTGCACAGCTAGACACAAGATTCCCTTTCAGTGTTCAGTGGCAGTGATTCTTTCATTTCTTCAGGAAATGATAGATAAAGGCAGAGCGTTCTCAACCATAAAAGTGTTTCTGGCTGCTATATCTGCGTGCCACATTGGTTTTGATAATAAAACAGTGGGGCAACATCCTCTGATATGCAGATTCATGAAGGGCGCGGGTCGCGCCCTGCCGGTTTCAAAACCACTTACCCCATCATGGGACTTGGGATTGGTGCTTGATGCATTGTCTACGTCCCCATTTGAACCGCTAGACAAGATTGATTTCAAGGCACTGTCTTTCAAGACTGCGCTATTAATTGCTTTGGTCTCAGCGAAGCGCGTGAGTGAGATTCATGCGTTTTCTGTGCACCCAGCATGTTTACAGTTCATGTCTGGGGATGCGGGAGTAGTTATGAAACCTAATCCGGCATTCATGCCTAAAGTCATTAATGCTATAAGCCCTCTTGAGCATTGGATAGTGGAGGCTATTTCGCTGGCATACTCCAGTAAGGGTCTCGAACCCCCAACTGGTTTACGCGCGCACTCAACAAGGGGAATGTCAAGTTCATGGGCTCTATTTAAAGGAGTCACATTACAGGATATCTGTGAAGCGGCGAACTGGTCATCGCCGCACACATTCGCCAGATTTTATAAACTAGATGTTACAGCTCAGACTCTAGCTCACGCAGTACTGAGTGTAAGCACAGAATCTACAAACTAAATTCGTTCAGCCCTGAGTGTGTTGGTTATGGTTGGCAGACTTCAAGACAGGCTATCTGACAATACAGGAGTTAGGATATCCCATAGTGAGACACCGAAACATATGCTTGAAAGAGAACAATAGGTTACTTGCGTAACCCCGGTTCTCTGATAGCATTAAGTGAGGTGTCTCACCAGATCACCCTCCTTGCTGTGTGAAGCGAGGAAGAGGTTGCTTGTTTTGAATAGCAAAGTGACGTAGTGCTGTCCCCTTTATACGGGGGGAGGGAAGGCCACGCCAGGGCATGACGTCACATCTGCCAGCCAATTGGGGCTGGCGTAATGTAATAGGGCTTCTGAAGAATACGCGGAAGGGGCGTATCTCATAGTGAGACACCTCACTTAATGCTATCAGAGAACCGGGGTTACGCAAGTAACCTATTGTTTTCTCCTGTGTTTTTGGTTGGATAGTCAGAGTTAGTTTAGTCTTTGTATTTTTGATTTATATTCTTTTAGTAGTTTAGTTAGCTGTAAGGGAGGAGATAGTATTCCTGAAATAGGAGATATCCTTCTTCCTGTATGTGTGTGCGTGTGTGTTTAAAAAAATAAATAAAGGCCACGCACTGAACTTTGGTTGCAAAGTTTATTTATTATTTTCTTTGTTGCGTCCCTGGACCCTGTTACCCCCTGGTCGTAACAAACAACATGCATGAGGAATCACAAGGAAGTTTTCATTTTCTGCAATGGAAAAGCACTCTAAGTAGTTTCTTTTATCAGAAAGTAATGCTGTAATGTAACTGATTACTTTTTTTTGTAATGTAATTAGGTACTTTAAACAGATAGTACCAGTAATATCAGAACCGCTGTTGAGAATAATTAATTCCTCACTCAGCATTGGTTATGTTCCAAAATCTTTTAAATTAGCAGTTATCAAACCAATAATTAAGAAACCTGACCTCGACCCCTGTCAGCTGTCCAATTACAGGCCAATATCAAACCTCCCCTTTATCTCTAAGATTCTGGAAAAGATAGTAGCAGAGCAGCTATGCTCATATCTACATAGAAATGGCATACATGAACTGTATCAGTCAGGATTTAGGCCTCATCACAGCACAGAAACAGCACTCGTTAAAGTAGTAAATGACCTCCTATTGGCCTCTGATCAGGGTTGTGTAACTATGCTTGTATTACTCGACCTCTTTTTGACACCATTGATCATGCTATTCTTCTTCACAGATTAGAAAATGTAGCAGGAATTAAGGGTACAGCCCTCTCCTGGCTCAGATCCTATCTGACCGATCGTTATCAGTATGTAGACTTAAATGGTGATTATTCTGCATGTTCTCTAGTGGAGTTTGGCGTTCCGCAGGGGTCAGTTTTAGGCCCACTGCTTTTTTCCCTTTACATGCTTCCTCTGGGCAACATAATCCGTAAGCATGGTATTAGTTTTCATTGTTATGCTGACGACACACAGCTATACGTCTCAACAAAACCTGATGAGAAAAACCATCTTACTAAAGTTGAGCAATGTGTGCAGGACATAAGAAATTGGATGCTAATTAACTTCCTTCTGCTTAATCCGGATAAGACAGAAGTTCTAGTCATAGGACCGCATACAGCTAGAAGTAAAATCTTAGATCACACCGTAACTTTAGATGGCCTTTCTGTTCCATCAAGTGCAACAGTAAAAGACCTCGGCGTGATTATAGATTCCAGCCTTTCATTTGAAGCTCATGTAGATAATATCACCAGGATAGCATTCTTTCACCTCAGAAATATTGCCAAGATAAGAAATATATTGTCGCTAAAGATGCAGAAAAACTAGTTCATGCTTTTATCACTTCTAGGTTGGACTATTGTAATGCCTTACTGTCTGGTTGTTCAGTTAGGTGCATAAACAAGCTTCAGCTAGTCCAGAATGCAGCAGCGAGAGTCCTCACTAGAACCAGAAGATATGAGCACATCACCCCTATCCTATCTTCACTACATTGGCTCCCTGTGAAATTTCGCATTGATTTTAAAATACTACTCTTGACATATAAAGCATTAAATGGTCTCGCGCCGCAGTATCTGAGCGAACTGCTAGTGTTTTATGATCCACCACGCCTACTTCGGTCAAAGGATGCAGGCTGCTTGTCAGTACCGCGTATTATGAAAACTACAGCTGGGGGCAGAGCTTTTTCTTACAAAGCCCGAAAATTATGGAATAGTCTTCCAAATAGTGTTCGGGACTCAGACACAGTCTCAGTGTTTAAGTCTAGGCTCAAAACCTATTTATTTAGCCAAGCATTTTTTTAGATTTGCCATAAGGTAAAGGAGCAGATCTGGGAGACTCATGGACGTAGAGTATTATGGTGAACTGGTATGTTTAGATGCTGTCTTCCTCACTCTCATTGATCACTCAGGTTTGTTGACGGTGAGGTGATTGTTTGCTTTACATCTCAGGGAGCCCTCATGTTTGTGTTTCCTTCTGGCTCTCCCTTTTAGTTATGCTGTCATAGTTAGTCCTGCCGGAGTCCCTGATTGCACTCTACAGTAAATATACATTCACATTATACATTGTGACTGTGACCATACCTAATTGCAATCTCTCCTCCTCTTCTCTTCCTCTCTCCCCCTGTCTCCCCCTTTCACTCTTTCTCTCTCTCTCTCTGTCGAGCTACACATGTCGTTCCTGAGCTGCCAGTGATCCAGACTCCCTCTGCACCGGACCTGTCTGATCCATGCTGGTGCCCCGTTTCTGGTTGGAGGTCTCGTCGCATGGATGCCCCTTGTGTCTCTTTGGGATGCGTCTGGTGTCTGGGGATGATTCTATCTACTTAGAAGATGGTTCTGGCCTCGACTGGTGTTGTCAGCTGTTTCCCTGAGGACTTGACAATTCGATAGTTCAGGACTTTCTACAAGTCTACCTGAGTCTCCAATAACTACTGGACTCCATTTTACATCAACTATTATAACATCAATTAACATCAACTATTATAGCTGAACCTAACACTTAACACTGTATAAATGCAGATCATTTCCTGCTATCTGTTTCACCCAGATGAGGATGGGTTCCCTGTTGAGTCTGGTCCCTCTCAAGGTTTCTTCCTATTACCATCTCAGGGAGTTTTTCCTTGCCACTGTCGCCCTCGGCTTGCTCACCAGGGACTATCTGAACATTTGATTCATACACATTCACATTCCATACAAACTTAAATAATTCTCTTGATTGTGTAAAGCTGTTTTGAGACAATGTCAATTGTTAAAAGCGCCATACAAATAAAACTGAATTTAATTGAATTTAATTAAAAAGTAACGTCCCCCAACACTGTTGTTGCTACAGTTAAGTTCTTGTGGTATTCCCCATTTTGTTTTTTTATGCTTTTTGGACATGGACATTATAATAATTTATTATAAATGTTTAACTTTTCATTAGTATAACTTATTTTGTGCATGACTGATTTTTTTACCCTTGCTCATATTAACATGGGATTAACACAGGAAAAAGGTCAATATTTAGGAGCCATTGGCCGACATATTGAATAACATTAGTTGTTCATTATATCTTGTGCATTCAAGTCAACATTCACCAAACACATCCGGTAAGCCTACTGCTAAAGATGCTATTGGCTACAAAAGCCTATAAATCATTAACAATAAGGAATAAATATTCCAATTCAGCTTTGAATGCTTAATCAACACAGAAAAGCGAGTCCATTTATACACTTTCATTTAGTTGATAAAATGTGTGGATATTAAATATTAAGATTTCTCAGACTAGAATGAAGTTCAAGTTCTAGTATTGAACACACTCTTCCTACTGTCTCCCTGAATGTAGTAACTCTGAAGAACTGATTTCAACAATAATGCACAAGAACATATACACATCAATAATATAATACAGATAACCACACATGCTATGTTGCCATGGCAATCCCATCTCATGTTTTTTACAGATAAGTGAAGCACTTTCTTGCTCATGTACTTATCTTTAAAATACATTAAGGAAAATGCACACAATTAACTTTTGGTTTATATTGATGATCTCAAGCTATCATTTGTTATCGTGGACATTTAAAAAAAAGAAAAACTTTTTCCATCTTCAATTAGTTTTGTTATAATTTGATTTTTGTATGGAATCAGTGTTCGACAGATTTATTTATATACGCTGTTTAAAGATTCCAAACTGTCATTAGTTGTATTTATGTTCAAGCTGTTAAAAGAAAAAAGGACTGGGAAACATGTTATTTCTCCTAATATGGTCATTACTTTAAATTGCTAGAGGGAAAGTTTATTATTCACTTTGTTTTATTTTTTATAAACAGCAGCATACCCAGCAACTTGCACAGGCCGGTCAATGATGCATTACTACTGTACTTGGAGCTAAATGTCCATATTAATTGTTTCGCTTGTTTCATTTACAAAATTTGTCCACTAGATGTCAGTACATACATTTAAAATTACTGGCTGGGAAGCATGAATACCTAAATGGAGTTTCATCCCTCCATTACTAGTTCTTAGGATTTAATAAATTCAGGAAGATCGTGGGACACATCTACATTGTATAACTAAAGAATTCCAAACACATGAGACTGATCAAGAAAATGAAGTTAAACAAATAGACCAGCTTTTCATTGCTGATTGAGCATTTAAGCCTAAATGTTGTCAGTGAAAGACATCAGCCAATATTCCATTTTAATAGGGCTTACCTGACTTGGATAGAAGGCATACAATTAACACTTTAATATTCAGCAAGTGCTTGAATTGCATTAAAGACTATATACACGCACAATATCCATTATCATACATTGTGAGTGATGTATGAACGTTACACACATGGGCTTTACTAACTTTTTTAAAGCACGATAAACCAACTCCAGAAATGAGAACCATAAACATCCATCATTTCACTACCACAGTGTTCGATCTCTGCAAACGCTTATATAAATTGACAAACTTTTCAATGCTTCAACTTCAATGCTTTATTTAAGCCGTTACATTTTAAAATCAGCGTTGGAATACAATTGGTAACTTAAAGTGCAAATCATGTATTATGACTGAGTAGGAACATGGAATAGTTAAGACATTAGGCGGTTTATTGTCCACCCCTCAGACGCAGCACCAGGTGGAGGGTGGACTCCTTCTGGATGTTGTAGTCAGACAGGGTGCGCCCATCTTCCAGCTGCTTGCCAGCAAAGATCAGCCTCTGCTGGTCTGGGGGAATGCCTTCCTTGTCCTGGATCTTGGCCTTGACATTCTCAATGGTGTCACTTGGCTCAACTTCAAGGGTGATGGTCTTGCCAGTCAGGGTCTTCACGAAGATCTGCATACCGCCCCTCAGGCGGAGCACTAGGTGGAGGGTGGACTCCTTCTGGATGTTGTAGTCAGACAGGGTGCGACCATCTTCCAGCTGTTTGCCAGCAAAGATCAGCCTCTGCTGGTCTGGGGGAATGCCTTCCTTGTCCTGGATCTTGGCCTTCACATTCTCAATAGTGTCGCTGGGCTCAACCTCGAGGGTGATGGTCTTGCCAGTCAGGGTCTTCACGAAGATCTGCATGCCACCCCTCAGACGCAGCACCAGGTGGAGGGTGGACTCCTTCTGGATGTTGTAGTCAGACAGGGTGCGACCATCTTCCAGCTGTTTGCCAGCAAAGATCAGCCTCTGCTGGTCTGGGGGAATGCCTTCTTTGTCCTGGATCTTGGCCTTGACATTCTCGATAGTGTCGCTGGGCTCAACCTCGAGGGTGATGGTCTTGCCAGTCAGGGTCTTGACAAAGATCTGCATGGCTTAATGTATCTATATGCAGACAAATAAATGTATATTAAAATGACTGTTTGACTTAGTCAAACAATTGAAGTTTGAGGACAAAAAAAAAAAAAAAAAAAAAGTCAATTGATGCATCAGATTTTTTTTAAAAATACATTAAGTTTTACCAAAGCAAAATAAAATTATTAAAGGAATACATCCACAAACATTGCCATTCAAATCTGTTGACAAGTAAGAACGCTTTCCTTTAAAATTCCCACAATTCTATATTGCCGAACATCCGGGTTCTTTGACCGAAAAGTAAACGTGACTCAGCGAAAACGGGCCACAAAGAACACTCATTACGCCATTCGTTACGACTAAAAACGACCTCAAATGATGCTGTAAGCGTAAAAACATTTAAATAGACTTCACAATACTACAACAAAACGAAATAAAACCATTATATGTTAATTAGCCATTTAACCTTAAATCAGACAGTTAATCGCGTCACGAAAACGGTGGATCCCACGTCGCACATCGTTTTTTAAACGTTTACTTTCATTAAAATAATTGATTTAACCTCAAACAAAAACTTACCCTAAGGCGAACTATTTATTATCAGACGGTTGAATGTCAGATTAAGATCCCGCTCTTGTTTCCTTTGCTTCTGGTTCGGATGAGACAGCAATAAGTGATCACAGCTGCGCAGTATATATAGATTCGATGCGTCATGTGACTAGGTACTTCCGCACTTAAAACTAGTTCCTGTTTTATTTGTTATATTTGGTTTTCATATAAAAATATAATAATAATCTTTATTTATGGATATATTATATATATTTGTTTAGTTATGTTCGTCAAAACTACTTCAACTTGAACTTCTGATAACGCAGAGTAATACAATTAAAAAAAAAAAAACAGAAGGCTCTAGAATGTACCCGATACCCCTCCCAATGCCGGACACCTTGAGAATGGTGATTTGTCGGTTGGATTGTTTTCTGCCATGTCATTGGACAAGCAAATGAATGGACCGTCGCTAGGGCAGAAACTGCAGTGAGCTTGTCACAGGTTGCTGTAAAAAAAACTGTATTAATGCTGGTTGGCAAATATGGCGAGGAAAACAACTATGGCAGTGTGGAAATCATTTATAAAATAAAGATATTTGAGGCAGTTTTATTTCAGTGATAAATGAGCTAATAAAAAAAGCCCTTTACCGATACTGAAATGAGTCATAATGAAAATATGCCATCGTGTTTCAAGGTGTACTCAAAATGATTCAGCCTAAAATCATGTCAGCACTTCTCTCCATACATGGCCTGGTGTTTACTGTCACTAAGCAGGCCAGGCCCAAACACAGCAATAAAAATTATTGTCCATTTGTTCAAGTGGCCTCAATCTATGATTAATATCTTAAACAGATTTGATTTAATGTGATTATTTTGCTGTATAAGATTGTGGTCATTATTAATTCAAGGTTGTGTCTTTACCTAACATGATACCAGTTCATCACATACTAGACAAACCTGTTGTGAGGTTTCTTTGCTTTTCCTGGTGTTTTTCTGATGTTATACTGACACACAAATGATTATCCTGATGACCATTTTGGCTAAATAGAGCTGCCTTGGCTACACAAACTGCACAGCATGAACAGCTTTAAAAAAAAAAAAAACAACTTTACCCTGAAGGCACATGAACTGGAACCTTCATCATGACCTTAGCATTTAAACAGTGGTGGAAAGAGTAATAAAATTTTGTACTCAAGTACAAGTACTGTTACTTCAGTGAAATTTTACTTAAGTACAAGTAAAGTTACCCTTATAAAAATCTACTCAAATAAAAGTAAAACGTAGCTCATTAAAAAATTTACTCAGAGTAAAAGTTACCGAGTTACTTTTTTGTTTAAATTTTTTTAACAGTGGGGGTGATTCTTTTGCTGAATTGTTTTGCATTTGGGTGTTTCCATGTTCACTCTTATTTTAACAGATTATTGTTTGTGTTTAAATGTTTGCTGTGGGTGTCGATTGTATATTGATTTGGCTCTGCTTTTTTTTTTTTTTTTTGTTAAATATAAAAAAAAGAAAAAACACACAGCGGGGGTGGGATGAGGCATTCTAGCATAGTTCAAAAAAGATGAGCAGATATAAATCTCAAACTATTTGTTTTTAGCTGAAGGAACACCTTTGCATAATAAAGCTATTGTCTTTGTTGTGCTTGAAAATCAAAGTGGTCACTTAAATATGGTGTTACGTCCCAGTCTAGGGCCATAGAGCAAAAGAATGGTTCAGGGTTCTGTTTTAAACTGTATGGAAATGGTGGTATATGGCAGAAAGAACTAGATCCAATCATTAACTGATGAAATAATGAGGTTTGTATATACAAACACACACAACAGGAGGAGGAGGATCAGATTCAGGATGGACCCAGGCCAAAATAACAAACAAAATGGTATTTATATTTAGTAGCTAGATTACCTGCAAAAAGAAACAACAAAAAAAAAACAGAAACAAACATACTGGTACCTTCCCGGACTCCCTAAACCAAAAACAATGAAATTATCTACAAATATATACAAAGACCAACCAAACCAAAGGGACAAAGCAATAATCAAAGTCAATTGGAGGCAAAAAGTCAAAACCGGAATACACAACCAAATATCAAAACTCCAAAATCACAACCTCTTTCCTCTTTCCCGCGTCTCTCCGGTTTATATTGTATATGGTCGCGCTATTCGATGACGTCACTCAGGGTGGAAGCGACCGTGTGGAAGGTCAGGTAGCTGCCGATGTCAGAAAACCCGGAGTGGAGTCTGGAACGGCGCGCGACCAGGACATGATACACACACGCGGCGCAATGGAGCATTTATACAAAGCATAATATTTTGATTATTTTAGCATTTTCATTCATTTATTTTTTACTCAGTAGCGAATATGATTTAAAATGTAGCGAATTACAATACTTCAAACAAAACGTACTTAAGTAAAAGTAAAATTACAGATTTTTAAAACTACTTTAAAAAGTAGAAATACACAAAAAAGCTACTCAATTACAGTAACGCGAGTAAATGTAATTTGTTACTTTCCACCTCTGCATTTAAACCTGTAAAACCATAATAATTTGAATACTAAAATCTTATCAGACTGCTCCTTACAAATACGAATGTTTAACCCAGTGTCAGATTTGCAGATTGACAGTGCTGCATGCCATTTTTTTATTTAACATTTTTCATGACTAAAACAGAAAGTCTTTGTTGAGTTGGGAAGGGGATTATTGTTTTTATCAGGCAACCATTCTAACTAATATTAACCATGAATTCATTATAGTTATTTTTATTCAGTAAACTGTGTACGTACTGTATGCTCCCTCAGAATAATGGATGGTGTTGTTATAGTTAGCCGTTTATGTTTTAAACATGATATGATGAATGCCAGACATAAATTTTTATTTGTTTACCCTAGTTTTGGTATTGGAAATTGTGATATTATACTTTTAACTGAAAGCAACGTAAAAATATAGTTTCACGACCACCCTCTTAACAAATAATAATTAATGCAATATGATAAACACAAAAAAGCTTTATAAAAATGATCACTTTTACAGTTATGCTTTGTCACCGTGGTTTCCATTATGTAACTTGTATTGCAAGATCTGCCACCTTACCTTAAACTATGTCAGATATCCTGTACATCCTGTACCATGAACTGGGTATTTACCCTGTGTATGTACAGTATTCATGTTCCTAGGGCCACTTAACCTGTTTATCAGCATTTTCAATAATTAACCATCCATGACAACAGCAAAAATTCACAGGATACACAGACGTTATGGCTAGTTAAAAATATAAGGTAAAATGAATAAGTAAGTTTTCTCAGGTTTTTTGGGTCACCTGTGACATATATCCAAGTCATTCTAGTACTGCTGCCTGGGTTAATATTCAGTGACCTACATTCGTATAGCATTAACTGAAGTCATCTATTTTCTTCCATAAAATTGCATTACAAATTAATTATGAATATTATATATATATATATATATATAAATGGCGGTGGTGTAGTGGTTAGCACTGTCGCCTTGCATCTCCAGGGTCTGGGTTCGATTCCCGTCTCTGTGTGCATGGAGTTTGCATGTTCTCCCCGTGCTTGGTGGGTTTCCTGCGGATACTCCAGTTTCCTCCCACAGTCCAAAGACATGTAGGTTAGGCTAATTGGCGTTCCCAAATTGCCCATAGTGTGTGAATGGGCGTGTCAGTGTGTGTATGTGTGTGTGCTCTGCGATGGATTGCCACCCTGTCCAGGGTGTATCCTGCCTCGTGCCCTAAGTCTCCTTGGATAGGCTCCAGGCCCCCCTGAATACAGGATAAAGTGGTATAGAACATGAGTGAGTGAGAGTATATATATAAATGCTTTATCTAAATAGTAAAAATAACAGAATGTACTTTTCTTCTGTTTTATATAACACAGAACACACCATGTAGAAAATAATTAATTAGATCAATGCCATCGCACAATGACACACAACACCAAGTTAGCAGACAAGGTCACGTGATGTAAGTCTTATTTTAATTTTTTTTTCATGTTGCAAGATTTATTCTGTGACCCAATTTAATCACACAAACTTGATAGTATTTAATTGTATATATATGATAGTATACCATTAAAATATCTACTTTATATGTGTGTATAGGCAGTTGTGAAGAAATGCTGTAAAATAGAGAGACTTTCAAAAATTAATATTTTAATTGTTTACAAAATGCAAAGCGAGCAACTTCCCCGGAAAAACTAAATCAAATCAATATTTGAGGTGATTACCCAAACCAGCATCAATTCTTACACTTGCACACTTTGACACTTAAAGTCAACAATTTTGTAGGCTCAGAGTCAGGCATGTGGTTAACCAATTATACCAAGCAGGTGCTAATGATCATAAGTTGCATACAGTATTTAGGTTAAAATTCATTCTGAAACTGAAACAGAAAAAGCTGTGTAGGAGGTTTAAACCTGGGTGAGGACCAGCGAAACTCTGCTTCTAAGGTGAGGATGTGGAAGACAGTTTCACATAGTGCTTGCTTCCCTTCGACATCGGGAGATGTCCAGCAGTGCCTTTAACAAAGGACCTGCGGAAACCACTGGGATGAAGGTACACACATTTACTGTCCAGAAATGTCTGGTCAGAAGTCATCTTCATGGAAGAATTGTGGGCCTAAAGCCATACTTCCGACATGGAAACAAGGCTAAGTGACTCGACTATGCACAAAGACATAGGCACTGGGCTGCAGCAGGTGCTCTGAACTGATGAGTCAAAATTTTAAATATTTGAAAGGGCAGGTTGCTACCCCGCGGGGTTCTGAACAGGCAGAGGCGCGGTCATCTACAGTAGACCTGCGGTTGCCAGGCAACGCCGCTGCAAGGCAATCAGCGTAGAAGGGTCCTGATACCTCCGCACTTTGTGCGATCATTTAGATAGCACTGGTAAGGTAACAGGGCCAAAGACAATGTGGTAAGACAGGCAAAGACCCAACCTCAGTCATCAGAAATACAGGCAGATCCATAATGCAATAACATCTCGGAGGTGTCTGATTGGCCCCAAATTTCTTCTGCAGCAGGAGAACAACCCAAACATATGGCCAATGTCATTTTAGTGATGGTTTGTCACACTTGATTTTCAAAACTATTAAATAACCCATATAGCATTAGGTATTCAAGTAACTACAACATTAACAGTTCTTGCTAGAACAGTATTGTCAAGTGCATTTGCAAAGTCCATCAAGCACCATAATGAACCTGGCTCTCATAAATATCATCCCAGGAAAGAAAGATCAAAACTTACCTCTGCTGCAGAGAAAGAGTTCATTTAAAGTTACAAGCCTCAAAAAAATCTCCAATCTACAGCACCTCAGATTAGAGCTTTTATGAAGCTTTACAAAACACGACTATCAGACACATCTCAACATCAACTGTTTTAAAGGAGATTATTTAAGATTTTGGAGACCTTCAACATTATTTTACAATATAGAACAGAAAGATTTAAATAAAGAAATATCATGGAATTAGAAGGTGATACACACATATATATGTTTATAATGGCACAGTGGTGTACTATACATATACAATATGGCGTAATGAATCAGTTATGCTCAAACGTTTGCATACCCTGAAAGAAAGTGTTAAACATTACCATTTATTTGGAAAATATGATGAATAATCCAAAATCTTTTCTTTTATTTAGTAATCATTTGAAGTCATTGATTATCACGTAGTTGTTTAACTCCTTTTTAAAAACCCTATGATAATTGAAATCACTCAAACCAACCTTAATCAAAATTAAATGGCTATTAAAGGGAAGTTTCCACACCTGTGGCTCATTGTAATTGTAATTAGTGTCTGTGCATAAATAGTGAGTTTCTCAAATAAGGTGATGTACTGGATTGGCTGAATACAGCACCATAGGAATGGACCTGCAAAACAAGGTAGTTGAACGTTATAAATCAGGAAAAGAATATAAGAAGATAATATCCTATCCACTTGAAAGTGCCAGTCAGTACTGTTAAAGCTCTGATAAGCAGGTGGCGAATAAGAGGTTCTGCTAATACTAAACCCCCTCAAACACCTCCTGAAAAAATTGTTGTTGCTTCAAAGAGCACAATAAAGAGGTACTTGATCACAATTGACCTGCATGGTCAAGTTGCCAGGAGAAAGCCGTTACTGCGCCCATGCCACAAAAAGGCCCACTTGCGCACAAATCTTACATATGAACGTGAGTCCTATTACATTTGTTTTGCCTTCTCACTCCTGTTTTCCTTAAAAAATGGTAGACATGCAAATTCTCCAAGGGTATGCAAATGTTTGAGCACAACGGTATAGTGGTGGAATCGGTATGAGTTGGTATGCTCTCCCTGTGCTTGGTGGGTTTCAAGATTCAAGATTCAAAGAACTTTATTAATCCCAAAGGGAAATTGCTTATGCTCGGTTACAGGTGCTCACAGTTGTTAACTAAGGAAGGTGGAAAAAAAAAAAAAAAAAAAAAAAAAAAAAAAAAAAATGGGTAAGTATTAGTGTCCTGTTGTATACCAGTCAGTGAAAAAATCCACATACATGTGTGTATGAGTTACAGCGAAGAGTTGTAAAGTTTTATGGCCGTTGAGAGAAAGGATTTCCTGTGACGCTCAGTGGAACACTTGATAGTAATCAGTCTCTGGCTGAAACTGCTCCTCTGTTCAGCCAAAACACTGTATAGCGGGTGAGAAGGATTGTTCACAATGGATTGTACTTTGGACAGAATCCTCCTCTTTGCTACTACATCCACCGAGTCAAGCTCCATGCCTAGCACAGATCCGGCCTTTTTAATTGACTTGTCCAGTTTGTTCTTATCAGACACCTTAATGTTACCACCCCAACAGACCACAGCGTAAAAAATGACACTCGCCACAACGGTCTCATAGAACATCTGTAGAATGGTATTACAGACGTTAAAAGACCTGAGCCTTCGAAGAAAGTACAATCGACTCTGACCTTTCTTGTAGAGTGCCGTTGTGTTGAGTGACCAGTCAAGTTTGTTGTCCAGATAAACTCCCAGATATTTGTAATCGGAGACAATGTCCACTATCTCCCCCTTGACAGATATAGGAGTCACAGGGGTCTTGTTTCTCCTAAAGTCTACCACCATCTCCTTTGTTTTCCTGATGTTGAGTTGTAGGTGATTACGCTCACACCAGGAAACGAAGTCATCCACAACAGACTGGTACTCCGAGGTGTCACCCTCCTCTATACACCCAACAACCACAGAGTCGTCAGAGAACTTCTGCAGGTGGCATGACTCTGAGTTATATCTAAAGTCAGATGTATAGAGGGTGAAAAGAAACGGAGACAGTACCGTCCCCTGGGGAGCTCCAGTGCTGCAGATCAAAGTCTCTGACACACAGTTCTTTAGTCGGACATACTGGGGGCGACAGGTCAGGTAGTCCATGATCCAGGAAACCAAGCGGGTGTCAATGTTTATGTTCCTTAATTTCTCCCCCAGTACTGCTGGTTGGATGGTGTTGAAGGCACTGGAGAAGTCAATAACCTCCAATAACCTCCAGTTTCCTCCAATAACCCTAGTTGGCTCTCAAAGTCCAAAGACATGAAAATTTGATTAATTGCCATTCCCAAATTACCCCGTGTGTGTGTGTGTGTGTGTGTGTGTGCATGCTGGGTGGAGGCAGTGTGATGCTTTGGGAGGCCCCACCTCACTTACAGGACTTAAAAGATCTGTTACAGATGGCTTTGCTACCAGATACCACAGCATACCTTCAGAGCTCTAGTGGAGTCCATAGACCAGTGTGATTAAAAAACATTCAAGAATGGAATTCTACAGTGTATAAAAATTCCAATTACTGTTATAATATACATTATTCACCAACAGCATGCAACATTCCCTTTTTTTTACCAGCTGTAAAAAAAAAAAAAAAAAAACAGTATTTCTGGATTAGAAATTGTGCTGCCATGGCAACACGTTATGCGTGATTATGATCAGTCAACTGCTGAGAACAGGACAGCTGATCAAATTACCAGTAATCTACTTGTGAAAATTAATAATTGTGGAATTGAGTGTAATAAAATGAGATAAATAAAAGTAGTAATGGACAAACAAAAATTAAGAATACACAAACATCACAGTATGAGCATCACAAACGTTGCTGTATATGAGCTCTTGTGCATTACTGTTGGCTAAGTAGGAAAAGTGTGTTCAATATTTGGACTTAATGCCTTGATGAATTTGATTCTGGTCTGAGAATTTTTTTTTTCTGTATGGGGTTGGGTGGTCTGGAACTTGGGTTGTGAAACCTCCTGACAGCAGCACCTCAAATGTCTGCTACAGCTGTGTGTAACTCATCCTAAAAGCCCCCTATATTAAAAAGCTTATACAAGTTCATAAATAATTTTACTTCATAAAAGTCTCCCTTTATGTTTAAAATGTTAATGATTAAATTTCCTACTAGAGTAGGCATATTTGATTTCAGAATATTACAAATACATAAGGCTACTGCAAACAAATGGCCAATTAACTTAACAATATATACTCACAGGTTTCATCTCATATAATGCACTCCGTGGTCTTCATTGCCATATATGGCACAGAAATTCCATTGTTACTTAATATTCAATTCCAGACACTATAACAAATAGACCAGCTTTTCCCTGTTGATTCTGCATTGAAACTGGAGTAATTGTTCTTGGGTTGTGGAACCAAGGGCATCTTTAGCAATAATTTTACCTGATATAGCAAGAAATACAGTTTCTTCTGACAGCAAATGCACAATATATAATTAACAGCAAATGATTGAATATTTACAATATTTTTACTGTTGATTAATATTACTCGTGTATGGCTGATAAGCTTTTTACCCTTACACAGGAAAATATGGGCATAGAGGAATTAAGGTCATCATTTACAAGTCATTAGATCAGCATATTTAATATTTAAATATTTCTTACCTACTGTTAAAGATAGCATTATTATAAATATTTTTAAAGCCAGGGGTAGCTCAGTGGTTAAGGCATTGGACTACGGTTCGGAAGATCCCAGGTTAAAACCCCACAACCACCAAGTTGCCACTGTTGGGCCATTGAGCAAGGCCCTTAACCCTCAATTCCTCAGCTGTGTAATGAGAAAAATTTAAGTCGCTCTGGATAAGAGCATCTGCCAAATGCCTAAATGTAAAGCTTTACACCATACAAGTCTAATAATTAGATCAAAGCTAAGACGAGCTAACTTAATGCTGCAGACCAAACACCACAAACCTTTCAATGCTTCAACTTTAATGCTTTGTTTTAATCATGCTACATTTTTAATTAAAAGTAGGAATAAGATTTTTCACTTAATGTGCAGGTTAGGTAAAATTTCTTAAGCAAGATCTTGCAACAGTTAAGACATTAGCTGTTTACTGTCCGCCCCTCAGACGCAGCACTAGGTGGAGGGTGGACTCCTTCTGGATGTTGTAGTCAGACAGGGTGCGACCATCTTCCAGCTGTTTGCCAGCAAAGATCAGCCTCTGCTGGTCTGGGGGAATGCCTTCCTTGTCCTGGATCTTGGCCTTCACATTCTCGATAGTGTCGCTGGGCTCAACCTCGAGGGTGATGGTCTTGCCAGTCAGGGTCTTCACGAAGATCTGCATGCCACCCCTCAGGCGCAGCACCAGGTGGAGGGTGGACTCCTTCTGGATGTTGTAGTCAGACAGGGTGCGCCCATCTTCCAGCTGTTTGCCAGCAAAGATCAGCCTCTGCTGGTCTGGAGGAATGCCTTCTTTGTCTTGGATCTTGGCCTTGACGTTCTCAATGGTGTCACTTGGTTCAACCTCGAGGGTGATGGTCTTGCCAGTCAGGGTCTTCACAAAGATCTGCATGCCGCCCCTCAGGCGCAGCACCAGGTGGAGGGTGGACTCCTTCTGGATGTTGTAGTCAGAGAGGGTGCGCCCATCTTCCAGCTGCTTGCCAGCAAAGATCAGCCTCTGCTGGTCTGGAGGAATGCCTTCTTTGTCTTGGATCTTGGCCTTCACATTCTCAATGGTGTCACTTGGTTCAACCTCGAGGGTGATGGTTTTGCCAGTGAGGGTCTTCACAAAGATCTGCATGATTAAATCTTAAGAGAAAAAGACAATAAATACATCCAGAAAAAAATGTTAGACGTACTAATTATTATAAACTATCAATTAACTAAACCTGAATACATTATAAAAGCTTATTCATAAATATTTTTTAAACAAACCATTTTAACTTAAAGCTATTAATCCAAATACTATTAAAATACGAGCTGGAACATGTTATATAGCCTTTTAAAATATTTGTTGACAATGAGAAGTCGTTTCCTTTAAAATGTGCAGTTTAACTCCCTCATTCGCCATTTCAGAACATCCGGGTTATTTATTGGGGAAGAAAAATGATTCAGCAAAAACGGTCCGCGCGGAAAAAAGGAAAAAACACCCTGAATCACGACTAAAAATATCAAATTAACCTCTTTGCTTAAAAACATTCAACATATTCAACAAAACGTCTTACATTACTCAAACAAAACGAAATGCTTAAATTAAGCCACTATACGTCGTTAGCAACGAAGTAAATCTTAAATGAGTCACAAATTATGGCGTCATTCTAAAACATCACAATCCTCGTAGCACATCACTATGTTAAATCAGGTTTGCTTTTATTAAAATAGCTAATTCAAGATAATAATAATAATCAACTTACCCTTGGACGAAATACTCAAGTGTTTTAAATTCAGATATGAGACCCACGATTTTCTCTTCTCTTGCTTGGGATACAACTGCAGCAAACAGCGCCGCCTGCTGTATATATAAAACCACCGGACAGTGACGTCACTCAATGTGTCATGTGACTAGGCAAAAATACATCCAAGAACGTATATTATATTATATTGAGTTTATTAAAAATGTATACTGATTTTTGTCAAAATAAATGATTAAACTTGAATTTCTGATAACGCGGAAGAAAGATCTGGAATGTAAAAAAATATATAAGAAAGTTCTGGAATGTACACTAATAGTTGAAAATGATAATTCATATGAATGGAACGTTGCTAGAGGAGACACTGCAGTTAACTAGAGCGTTCACATTACAAGCCACATTGTATAAATTGAGATGGGATTCAAATTCAAATACAATTTTTATTTGGCAGATACACAGTATGATATGCAGTGAAATGTTGACCTAAAAATTAAAAAGAAAGATTTGCATGTCATGACTGTTTCTATTCATAATTATCTTGAATTCTTGACTATCAGACTTTTATCTGACTCTGATTTACAAACATCTCTCAACACCTCTCAAACTTCATAAGGGCGAACATCGATATTTATTTGCTTTCCTTTTGCCTCATCAAAAGTAGACTGAAGTGACACAAATTAAAAAATTTTACCCCTAATGTGATACTGAGCGTACTGAAATCCTGTACTGTCTAAAAGTCCAAAATAATGTGGTTTGTAATGTGAACATGGCCTTACACTCAAGTGACTCGGGTCTAATCTGAAAAACATCAGATTTCAGACAGCCAATAAAAAAAAAATCACTCATCATTCCTGACCCAGCATGATACCAGTTCATTACATACTTGACCAAGATGAAACCTTGAGATTTCTTTTTCCCCGTTTTTCTTCACATTACTGCGTTGCTACTAACGAATCACTCTTTGGATCCCAGTCATAAAGAGTACTGATTATTATCATACAAATATGAATGAGTACTGTAATTATTACTGGTTTACACTGAGTTAAATACATTGTAATTGTGGAGCTGTTATAATTCACAGTATATTTTTAAACATGATTAATATCACAAAAATAAATATTTTTAGTTCATTTAATCAATCTTTGTCAGATATCGTTTATGACAACAAAATTCCTGACAACAGCACATTTGCAGGGTATACAAATCTTACAGCTAGTTATGAATTATAATGAATAATGAGTACCCAGTAGCACCCAGTTTATATTTGTAAGTCACCTCTGACATATACAAGTCATTCTAGTACTACTGCCTGAGCTGATATTTAATGGCCTACTTTCGAGGCATCATCTGCAGTAATTTATTTTATTCTATAAAATTACCCAAACTTTACAGATTAAACAAGACTCAAAACATTTTAATCAAAAGTAAAAATAACGGAATATTCTTCTTTTATTTTATATAACACAGTATATGTAGAATCTTGATTGCACAATGATACCCAGTGCAACATTTGAAGTTGTCTGGCAGCCCAAATTATCAAAAAACTTGCAGAAATCACTGGGAACGAGTTACATACCTTGTATATATATATATATATATATACTATCCCCATTAACACACCTAAAAGGCTTCTATATAAGCAAATATATATACTGTATATACTGCATCATCATCAACGGCGCTGCTGTGGAGAGTGTGAGCAGCTTCCGTTTCCTGGGTGTTCACATAGCAGAGGATCTCACATGGTCAGTTCATATTGACAAAACAGTGAAGAAGGCGCAGCAGCGACTCTTCTTTCTCAGGAGACTGAAGAGATTTGGCATGAGCCCCCACATCCTCAGGACCTTCTACCGCTGTGCCATCGAGAGCACCCTCACTGGATCCATCACGACCTGGTACGGCACCGCATACAACCACAAAGCTCTGCAGAGAGTGGTGCGGTGTTCCGAGAGAATAATTGGAGGTGAGCTTCCCTCCCTCCATGACATCTACAGGAACCGGTGCCTGAGGAAAGCGAGGAGGATCATCAAAGACTCCATTCACCCCAGTAACAACTTATTTAAACAGCTCCCGTCAGGCAGGAGGTATGGCAGTATCCAGTCCCGAACCAGCAGGCTGAGGGACAGCTTCTATCATCAGGCAATCAGACTGCTAAAAACTGACTACGAGGTCTTCATAGACACTACACTGTCACTTTCACACTGTCACTTTATAGTCACTGAGACACTTTGCACTCCATACTGCACATAATTGCCTTTTGCACAACATTCATTGCGGACATTCTTTATACATTTATACACAAGTAGACATACTCTCACAAACGTGTGTGTAAACATGTATGCATATGTGTGTATGTGTATATGTAGATATATGTATATATATATATATATATTTTTTATAATACTTGCACCATATTAATACTACTGTATTATTCATATGCATATTTAGTCTTATAATTGTACACCACTATTGCTTGTGTAGCTCGCACATAAGAATTTCACTCACATGTCCTGTACCAGTGTACCAGTAACGTGATGTAACAATAAAAGTGATTTGATTTGATATGATTTATATATAATCATCACTGACCTCTGTGAGTTACTGGCACGCATCTGTGCCACTTGGGTTTGAAGGTTAATGCACTCAGTGATCAGCTATGCCATTTTTGCCACTGAGAGTGAATAACATTTACTATCTCATTACAGTAGCACCAGGGAGTGAGTGGAATGTATTAGGCAGCAAGTGAACATTTTGTTCCTGAAGTGTATGTGTTGTAGGCAAAAAAAAAATTAATGTGGATGTCACTTTGACATGTTCCACCTACCTAAATTTTGATTAATGGAGGCCCCACTTAACAACGTGCATTACTTAAAGTATCTGCTACTAATGGCTTGGTGCCAGATACCACAGCATACCTCCAGAGCTCAGAGTCCATGGACCGATGGGTCAGGGCATAACACCCATCAGTGTTATGATAAATACACATTATTCACCAACTAATTGTAATGATCCCTTTTGTACCAGCTGTATGAAATAGTATTCTTGGATAAGAAATACAGTAGTGTTGCCATGACACTGTATGCTTGGTTATGATTTATATGGCTGTGTGCTGCTAACAAAAAATGGCCGGTCAGATTACTCGCCAGATATTTACTGGTGAAGATAAATAATTGTGAAACAGAATTGAATAAAATGTAATGAATGAGTAGTAATGAACAAACATAAATTAAGAATACACAAACGAATATCACAGTCTGTGCTGTTAGTGCATTTTAATTAGTACAGCTCCATCACACAAACATGGTTTTACATGATAGGTGTATGTGTTCTTGTGCATTACTGGTGGGTAAATAGTTCTTAGGAGTTAGGTTAATAAACTCAGGGAGACAGAGGGAAAAGTGTGTTCAATACTTGAACTTCATTAGCCCACTAATATTAAACAGCTTATATAAGTTCCGGAAATGTCTCCATTCATTCTGAAAGTGTTAATGATTACATTTCCTACTAGAGTAGCCATATCTGATTTTATACTAATATTATAAACACACAAGGCTCCTGCAGACAAATTGGCAATTAAGCTAAAGATTTTTATCTAATAAAAACATACTCTGATATTAATCATAGTTTTTCCCTCATATGATGCAATTTGTGGCTTTAATTACAAAATATAGCACAGAATCTAAATTTACTCTATTATTGAATAAATATTCAATTCCAAACACTTTATCAAGCAAATGTATAAATGGACCAGCTTTTCACTGTTGATTCAGCATGCAAGCCAAAATTGAATTGGGGACCAAAACAGGAGAAATTGTTGTTAATGATTCATAAGATTTTGTAGCCAAAAGGACCTTTAGCAATAGGCTGATCTGATGTAACAAACAATAATACAGTTCTTGTTGATGAACTTGTGCTAATGTTGACTCTGATGCACAGGATATAATTAACAGTAAATGCTTTATTTTTGATTGTCACAAGCCATGGACCAACATCTTACACTTACAGTACCAATGTTACAGACAGCATTACTAATTAAAATTTCTTTTTAAAGGTATTATACATTCCAATAGTAACACATAAATTAGAAAATACATAAAGATTAGTACATTTTTCGTGTTTTCACAGTGCAGACAATCTAACGCCCAGCACTTCTAATATTTGGTTGACACCAAACACCACAAACGCTTCAATGCTTCAGCTTCAACACTTTATTTTTCTGCTGTAATGTTTTATATTAAACGCGAGAAACGATTTTTCACTTAAAGTGAATGAAAACTAAAATTACTTTGAAAGCGAGACCTTGGAACATTTAAGACATTAAAGCCACAGCAAGAGGTGGAGGGTGGTCTCCTTCTGGATGTTGTAGTCAGACGGGGTGCGGCCATCTTCCAGTTGCTTGCCAGAAAAGATCAACCTCTGGCGGTTTTGGTGGAATACCTTCTTTTTCCTGGATCTTGGCCTTGACATTCTCAATGGTGTCACTTGACTCAACCTCAAGGGTGATGGTCTTGCCAGTGAGAGTCTTGACAAAGATGCCACCCCTCAGGTGCAGTTCCAGATGGAGGGTGGACTCCTTAATGTAGTCAGGCAGGGTGCGGCCATCTTCCAGCTGTTTGCCAGCAAAGATCTGCGTCTGATGGTTTGGGGGAAGTCCTTCCCTGTCCTGATCTTGGACTTCACTGGGCTAAACCTCGAGGGTGATGGTCTTACCAGTGAGAAGATCTGCATGGTTTAATCTATTTACAGCCATGGCCAAAAGTTTGGAGAATGACACAAATATTAATTTTCATGTCTGATCAAGTCTTATGGATTAGTGTTTTCGGATCTTTTTGTCAAATGCTACTATGGTATACTGAAGTGTAATTACAAGCACTTCAAATGCTTTTATTGAAAATTACATTAAGTCTATGCAAAGAGTCAATATTTGCAGAGTTGACCGTTCTTTTTCAAGACCTCTGCAATTCGCCCTGGCATGCTCTCAATCAACTTCTGGGCCACATCCTGACTGATGGTAGACCATTCCTGCATAATCAATGCTTGGAATTTGTCGACATTTGTGGGTTTTTCTTTATCCACCTTCATCTTGAGTATTGACCACAAGTTTTCAATGGGATTAAGGTCTAGGGAATTTCCTGGCCATGGATCCAAAATTTTTATGTTTTGTTCCCTGAGCCACTTAATCATCACTTTCCCCGTATGGCAAGGTGCTTCATCATGCTGAAAAAGGCATTGTTTGTCACCAAACTGTTCTTGGATGGTTGGGAGAAGTTGCTCTAGCAGGATTTTTTTGTACCATTCTCTATTTATGGCTATATTCTTAGGCAAAATTGTAAGTGAGCCTACTCCCTTGGCTGAGAAGCATCCCCACACATGAATGGTCTCAGCATGCTCTACTATAGCGAAAGGCGATTCTTTAGAGAAAATGACTTTACCCCAGTCCTCAGCAGTCCAATCCCTGTACCTTTGGCAGAATATCAGTCTGTCCCTAATGTTTTTCCTGGAGAGAAGTGGCTTCCTTGCTGCCCTGCTTGACACCAGAGCATCCTCCAAAAGTCTTCGCCTCACTGTGCGTGCAGATGCGCTCACACCTGCCTGCTGCCATTCATGAGCAAGCTCTGCACTAGTGGTGCCATGATCCCGCAGCTGAATCAACTTTAGGAGCCGGTCCTGTCTCCTGCTGGACTTTCTCGGGCGCCCTGAAGCCTTCTTCACACCAATCGAACCCCTCTCCTTGAAGTTCTTGATAATCCGATAAATGGTTGATTCAGGTGCAATCTCAGTAGCAGCAATATCTTTGCCTGTGAATCCCTTTTTGTGCAAGGCAATGATAGATGCACGCGTTTCCTTGCAGGTAACCATGGTAATCAGAGAAAGAAGTATGATTTCAAGCGCAACCTTTTTTTTTTTTTTATCTTCCAGTCTATTATTCTAACTTAATCAGCGCAAGAGAGGGATCTCCAGCCTCCAGCCACTCTCACCTGTGTTAATGAGAGAATCATTGACATGATGTCAGGTGGTTCCTTTGTGGCAGGGTTGAAATGCAGTGGATCCAGTTCATTTTCATGGCAAAGGGGGAATTTGCAATTAATTACAATTTATCTGATGACTTTCAGGGGTACTAACATTCAGGGGTATAAACAAGTTGCCATGATAAACACTGAGGCAGGGGACTTTGTGAAAATTAATATATGTGTCATTTAAAACTTTCGGCCATGACATATGGAACAAAAATTAAATGTATTAATGTTGAATCTACTAGTGATCATAAACTATAAATTAATATATAAACTTGTATTCATATTTTTTTTAATTAGAGCTGTTAATCTTAATACAAATAAAACAAGAGCAGGATCAATTAAGCTATATAACTATATCCTCCTGAGACCCAGCAATTCATTTTTGTCCTCTGTGGGGGACATGATACTGTGGTCTTTATTTCAAACACCATGCATGCAGTGTGTTTATTTCCTAATGTACTGGAAAGAGTACATACTGGGCTTTCTATTGACGTCACATAGGTGGGGTTTGGCCAACAGATCACATGTTCTGTCTTTCTAAATTGGCGGCGATTGCAGCAAGCACATTCTATGGCAGTAAGGGGTTTAAGTGATCAAATTTTTAAATACAGCATGTAGTTATTTTTTCTTATGAATTGATTTTTATTTGTAAGGATTTTAACTACCTTATATTACAATTTTATAAGGGCATGTTAATTTTAAGCCTTTCAAAATACACATTTTACTCCATGTCCTTTGTAGGACTTGCTTTATCCCATTTTCAACCCTTGCCCTCAAATACACTAAGCTTCATATGTATTGGGCAGGAAAAACAATGCCATTACAGAAAGTCCATTATTGCCAATGCGGTAACCAGGGACAGATTTTTTAAACTTCGCCAGTCCATCAAATGACCTTGCCATCCTGGATGACCAGAAAAAAGAGGAAGGTCAGGTCTCTTTTAAACAGAAACCAACAGTCAACAAGGCTGCCTCAATTGATCAAGGTCCCTCAAAGCTGGCAAAGATGAGCAAATGATTCCTTTTACAGGCCAGTGTGCTGTGTGCCAATGTGAGCCTGGGAAACCAAATCTCACAGGTCGCAGGGCCTTTGTGTTTGCCAGTCCCAGTGGTTTGGTGCTTAATTTTGAAGTCTACAGGAGTCAAAACACATTTCAAGACAAGCAGGTTGGGATTGGAAGAAATGCTGTTGTTTGCATGGCAGGGTCACTACCTGGAGTGATATCAAGAATTGAACAAGAATTCTTAACAAGAATTGAACCTCTTTCCTTGAAGTTCTTGATGATCCTATAAATTGTTGATTTAGGTGCAATCTTAGTAATGTGAAGGCATTTTTATGCAACGCAATGATGGCTGCACAAGTTTCTTTGCAGGTCACCACAGTTAACAATGGAAGAACAATGATTTCAAGCATCACCCTCCTTTTAACTCGTCAAGTCTGCCATTCTAACCCAATCAGCCTATTACATAATGGTACAGCCCCACTGCTAGCCCTGCTAGTTGATGGAGTAGCATCGGCCCGCATTTTCATGCTCTCAGTGTGGTCGTGTGGGTGATGCGTTCATATAACGGAGTTCGTTCTACCTTTTTTCCACTCATTTTTTTTGTCGTCCTGGTGTCAAGTTTGCTTCGCAAAGTGCGGTAGGAAATTAGCTTTGACCTGCATGGAACGCGCAAGCTGCACGCTGATTGGTTGTTGTCGTATTGTTCTGCTGTGTGACTGGGTCTTAGATTAATCCATATCGAGCAAAAAAATGTCTAGAGCTTTTCATCGTTGTTAAAATCAAATAAATCGTGATTCGATATGATATCGTTTATCGGCCCCGCCCTACTTAAACATACACCGAAAATTGGTTAAGAACCTTCTGTGGAACATCATATTGAGTGACATCACGTTCGGTGACATCACATTGAGTGACATCATAGCTTTGACCGGGTGGACATGGCGGAGGGTGCTTGGGCCCACTCATTGTTGCTTCCAACTATTTTACATATTATATTATAATTATATGACTACATTATATATTACTAAATAGAACTAAAATTCATTGTACTTCTATTGACAAAGCAAAGACCCAGTGTCTATTACATTACATGGGATATGTTATAACTAATAAATAAATGACAGTTTTGAAAAAAAATAATAATAATTGTGAGACCTGTTTCTGACATCTCACAGACTTATGTTATATTAAAAAATGTAAATCTGACAACTTCTTTTCTTTCGGGTCTCAGGAGGATATAGTTCAATACATCTGTGTTCTTTCAAAGCAGAAATGATTCAGCAAAAAACGGTCCAAAAAAAAGAAAAACTACCTTCGTCACGACTAAAAAAAACGCCTTTAAATTAAGCTTTGTTTAAAAAAACTTGCTTATTTTAAAATATTTATTCGATATAATAATATATTCGAGATAATAATAATAATAATAATAATAATAATCTTACCCTTAAATTGATAATCAAGTGCTTTAAGTTGCTTTATTGCTCATCTCTCGCTCTGGATACAACTGCAGCAAACTGCGCCGCCTGCTGTACACATATAGAAACATCCCACAGTGAAGTCACTTGACGTGTCACGTGACTAGATACTTCCGCACTTAAAACTAGTCCCTGTTTTAGGCACATATATACAGGAACATTTATATTATATTATATTATATTATATTATATTATATTATATTATATTATATTATATTATATTATATTAAATGTATTAAAATATATTCTGATATATTTACATTCATTTGTTTATGTAAAAATAATGTATTAAACTTGAACGTTACTTGAACAATGGCATGAATTTTACTTGACCTTTTTGAACTTTCTAGAATCCTAAATCTTATTTTTAAAAATAGAATCTGATCTTTTTTATAGGGCTGCCTGATCACACAAATCTGAGGTTTTTTTGAGTCACTTTCATGGGTGGTCCTAGATCAAATTAACACACAATAGTGACTCAAACAGGTTTGGAAAACCCCAGATTTGTGACAGCAGTCTGTGAAGGGAAATTTCAACTATTTGAAACACACTGCAATGATATTATAGAAATATCTGAACACTTAGTTATCTTCTGTTATTTCTCTTCGGCTTTTTGGGATGATATGCATGATTGGTTGATCACTAAAATACGTGCCCTTCCACCTTTCACGAGAAATTATATTTTATTTGGCATGTTGCTACTTGATAATAAACTTAACTTTTTTTTGTAAATGCCATGCTATTACTTGGAAAGTTTTTTTTATCCACAAACATAAAACACTAACGACCAGACCAGTCTTTTCTCTTTTACAAGAGATCGAGAATATAACCTTCTCCCTTCACTAAAGCACACGTGCAAGAAAATGGGATAAAGCTAATATTTGCAGTGAATTCAACATCATCACTGAAGAATGATATTTAAATATTTAAACCCTTCCCCTTTCAACTTCGTTTCAAGGGACAAGGGGAAGGGGCGAGGGGTAGGGGAAGGGGTAGAAAATAGAATTTGGGATTCAGCCTAAATGGACCCTCTAGCATCCCCTCTCCTTTTTTTATTCCTCCAAATGTATTAATCGTTTTCTGCGATTAATCGGCTGCGATTTTTTTCTTCTTCTGATTATGCGGTATCTTATAGATTACAGTGTAATTAATTTGTGGACTTGTTCTGTGCCTTGTTTTGTTTTAATTATACTAATTGTCAAATTGATTGTACTATAATAAGTAGAAAAAAAGCTATTTAAAAAAACGTCACCAGCGTAGACATCACTTCCTCCGTACGTTACCATGGTAACTTAAGCGCCTCGGATCCCTGTCGCTGCTGCTGTGGAAATTTCATACTACGGAGTATTGAATAATTAAAAAAAAAACTAATTATACCATTATAAAACATACTATTGAAACGTGTGTAACTTGCAATTATTTGATTAATTTACAAGATGTATGGAGGTTTATTTATTTATTTATTACAGATTACAAGTCTATATGACGCAACAAAATATGTTGATATAATTAAAATTTAAATTATTTTGTGATGATGATGATGATAATAAATATATAAATCCCTTTTCGAGCTCCATTTTTTTCACCCTCCAGCGAGACGCAATGACTGATGGGAATTTTTTCATTCGCTTTTGGAATCACACTTAAGATGGCTGAACAGCGTGTGCAGTTTAGTCACACATTTGATTCTTTTATTATGGCAACGCCTTTGCACAATGATACCCAATGACCCGTCAGCAGGCTGGGTCACATGATTCGGGTTATTCTATCATGTTGCCAGATTGTTAGATTTGTGGATTGTTAGACACTGGTCTAATTTAATCACAGAAATTTGATCCATAGGTTAGTTATATGTATATACTGTATATTGAATTTATACTTCATACAGTAAAAAAGTTATATCAAGAGTTTTTTGTACATATATACATACAATATATGAAAAAACACCCAAATCAGGATTGTTGACATTTTGTAGTTATACACATTACAGTATATAACCTCAGTGGAAGAATATCTGCTCCATTCATGTAAATCTACATTTGAATCCAAATTATATACCCCAGAAGTTCTCATTAAAGGGTCCAGTTGTTGAGGTGTATGATATTTGTATATAATCTATAAGTCAACCACATAACATATCATAATACATCATACATTAATCTAATGACAATTACTACCAACACCAAAACTTTCTTATGTAAGTGAAAAGTCGTGAAGAATGTAAACCTCCCTTGTACTTTGACAACTTTTATTTTGACCATGTTCTTGGCAAATCCAAATTTTTGTCTCAGAAAAACTGGATGCAAGGCCTTATACTTGCTGGTTCACATATTGGCATGTTTTGGCTGATGGAAGAAAACTGGATAACCCCTGGACAAAGTGTCACACCTTATAGTTGACAATAAAACCATGAACTCCCCTAAGCGTGAGGTCGCAATGTATTCAAAAATATTGAAAAAATAACAAATCATGTTAAATAACTAATTTCAGGTTACAAATAAGAAGGTAACCATTTTTCAAAACTTTCTAAAAAATATTCTAGCCCTTGTTTGCTAAGCAGGTACAGTTGACAAACTGGTAGAGTGTGTGAAAAAAAAAAAAATATATATATATATATATAATTAGCAAAAACAGTCAAATATGAGATATACAGATTTGCAAGAAGTAAATAGTTACCCATAGTTTTATAATAAAATGTATGCATCAAAATGTATTAAATTGTAATTAAGATTGAGCTATGAATACATGATTGTTTACTTTAGTGCTTTTAAGAGCAAAAACCTGTGTAGTCATAGAATTATGCAGTTGCTTTAAACAGGCATTTGAAGAGCATGGATACTGTATGTCTTATGGGTGTTTGTTTACTTGTTGCCTGCCTGTGTAGAGTGAACTGCTTCAGTGAGGTTTACAAGTCAATGCAATCTGGCAACCTGTTAGAGCATTCTGTAAATGTCTCCTGAGACCTTCCAGGAAACTTCACTAGTCCCCCCATTTCATCGTATGTAAGAAACAATCACTCGTTAGGTTAGAAAGAAGAAACCCGAGTGGTCTATGGAAGAGAAAAGGTAGGCTGTGTGAACAGATGAAAATTCACAGTCTTTTAATCACAACTTTGGTCATATGTCATTTGTAGAGAACGTCTACAAGCATTGTATGTAATGTGATTAAATGCAAAATGTAGTGTTATAGGAGGCATGGTGGCATAGTGGTTGGCACTGTTGCCCTGCACCTTCAGTTCGAATCCTGCCTCGGGTCTTTGTGCATGGGCAAGTTTCCATGTTCTCCCTGTGCTTGGTGGGTTTCGTCCAACAGTCCAAAGACATGCAGATTAGCTTAGTCTGCTTTCCCAAATTACCAGTAGTGTGTGTGTTTGTGTGCCCTGTGGGGCGGCACGATGGTGTAGTGGTTAGCACTGTCGTCTTGCCCCTCCAGGGTCCGGGTTCGATTCCTGGCCAGGCTCGATTCTCGTCTCTGTGTGCGTGGAGTTTGCATGTTCTCCCCTTGCTTGGTGGGTTTCCTCCGGGTTCTCCGGTTTCCTCCCACAGTCCAAAGTTATGCAGGTTAGGCTAATTGCCCGTTCCCAAATTGCCCGTAGTGTGTGAATGAGGGTGTAATTGTGTGTATGTGTGTGTATGTGTTTGTGTGTGCCCTGCGATGGATTGGCACCCTGTGCAGGGTGTACCCTGCCTCGTGCTCTAAGCCTCCTGGGATAGGCTCCAGGTCCCCGCGACCTTGAATACAGGATAAAGCGGTATAGAAGATGAGTGAGAGTGAGTGAGTGTTTGCCCTGTGATGGATTGGCACCTCGTTCAAGGTGTACCATACCTTGTGCCCGAAGTCTCCTGAGATAGGTTCTAGGCCCCCTGCGAGTATAGAAGATGAATGAATGTAGTGTTATATGTAAATGTTAATATATTGGGTGACCATATTAGTGACCAGGGTCCCGAAAATCACAATTCAGACCACAGAATTAAAACTATGTTCCAGCGATTATTCAAATGACATATATTAATCTACAACCAGGGATCTACAGTATTTAAATGTAAAATTCCATTGAACATTATACAAATGTATACGGAAATATTTGGTCTATTAATCCAAGACAGGTCTCTATCTCTGAACGTACTGTCTAAAGTACAAAGTTCAAGTTGACATTATTTATGGTCTCCTTGTTTATGATGTTAGGACAGAACCCAATCAATTTAAGTGAACTGTCACCAGAACAATAAGTATAATTAATAAATATAAACAATTGTTAAAAGTGGTTATCATCAAGGAATAGACAGTCTTCACTTTACTTTCAATTTCTCACTAAAATATAAAGAAGTCTAAAGAGACACATAATGCATGAATAATTTGACCATACGCTGCATCCATTGATAACAATTAAGCCAAGCTTATAATACATGTCTTTTTGGATCGTACATGGCTAACATATAAACACTCTTATAAATAAAGGTATCAAATCATGTGTTTCCTTGTCACAGGAAAGTATTTCCAAGGTTACATCTATTGGACCTTTAGAAAGTATGCTTTACATGAAAATATGAATGTAATGTACCTTTGAGGATCTCTAATGCTTTATTCTATAGAAATATACTCAGTGTGTAAAAAGCAGGTACTACCATATTGACATGAAAATATACAGCTTGGTTTATTTCTCTTAGTCTTTACATAGATAAACATTACATACAATAAATAGATTGTGTAGAAAAGTATGTTTGTGTTCTGTCTCCAAGCAAGCTCTATGGCTACAGTATAAGTATATTATTGGTTAAATATCTAACTAAACTTAGGACTTGTTGGACATTAAGGGTCATGTAGAGTGTGCAACAGTTGTGTTGGTAGAACAGTCTGTCTTCTATCTAACATGACTTCTGAATCATCTTTCCCAGGAATCTAGAGGGTCTGGTGAGGCACACGGGTGGCTGCCACTGTGGTGCTGTCCGTTTCGAGGTGTGGAATGCTGCGGATTTGCATGTATTTGATTGCAAGTATGGGATTTTTTTGTCTTAGTCAAGAGGTGTAAAAGATTCACATTTTTCTACTAATGTTGGACGAAGTGTGCTATCACTTAGTATTTAGTTTTGCAAATTTCCTTTTTCATGCATTTGCAGATAAGCTGGTGTTGAATGAATAACAATGCCTCTTTTCGTTCAGTTGCAGCATTTGTACCAAGAAACAGAACCGCCATTTTATTGTTCCCATGGCGCACTTTACATTGCTTCAGGTATGATTTCGACACGTAAAATGGAATCAGGAATTTGTGATACATGATAAAACGTTTAAATCTGTATTGGCTTTTTTTTTCTTTTTTTTTTTAAATAATTGTAATACAGGAATTTTAGTAAGTATCTAAATTACCATTATAAGAATGTAAATATTTGTATGAATCTTTTAAATATATACCTGTGTTTAAAAAAATGTCTTTGACATGGACACATTAACAAATATAGTGTATACATTATACAGTCCTTTGCTTTGAGTCTAAACAATAAGTAACTTTAACTTGTTGAATGTAAAAAAAAAAAATTTGCAGCTTTGAAATAAAAAGCTCAGTTTATGAGTGTTTATGATCTGTTAAAATCATGACCCAGGTGACAGAATTAAAAGTAAAATGTCTATATATTTATATTCAGTAGAAATTATACATAAGCATTGGCTTTAATGTAATAGATTTTCTTGAATTTATTATAATAATCTAATAAAATAATCTAGTGTTGAAGATTATTGCCCTGGTAGCAATGCAAAACATTATTGACCGCTTGACTCATGTGTTTCAGGGTTCAGAGAACATAACCACATACACGTTCAATACACACGCAGCCAAGCACACGTTTTGCAAGATATGTGGTGTGCAAAGTTTCTACACACCCCGATCGAATCCTGATGGCTTTGGTAGGTCATACAACATATACAAATATCAGGTTCGATTCCCATCTCAGAGTCTGTGTTTTTGTGTGGAGTTTGCATGTTCTTCCCATGCTTAGTGGGTTTACTCCGGGTACTCTGGGTAATGCATTACGACCAACATATTTAGCAAATTTTTGGCAGCAAATTTGCTCATACAGTCAGTATGTAAGGTTATAAGATTTGTATAATACAATACTATATTAATGAATTGTGTATACGTATAAATGTGTCCTGCTTTGGTTCTAGGTGTGGCTCCACATTGCCTGGACCCTGGAACCATAACGAGTGTCACAGTTGAACAGTTCTGTGGTGAGAAATGGGAGGAGAGCATGCAAAAACACAAGACGATCAGGAGTATGTCCAAGCCTTCAGAAGAAGCCAAGAAATAATAATAATAATAATAATAATAATAAGTAATAACACAAATGACCTTTAAAAAAAATGAAGTGCTTGGGTCAAATTATACAGGAGAGGCTACATTACTGTAGTTCCGTCCATGTAATGACTCTGAAAGCAGAAACACCACATAGTTATGAGGATCAGGAGGCCCTGTCTGAGTTAATACAGATGTATGGGCACACCTGGAATACACCTATTTTACATATTCTGTAGTGTGCTGCACACTGTGTACCATGAATTGGAAACTAACACACTTATTTCCAAGGAAATAATCATCATGATGTATCGGTATCAATTATGTGTGAAATAAAGTATCTAAATTTCAGTTCCATGTTCATGTGGACTTTTTTATTATTAAATATTAAGATTTAAATGACATATACAGTAATTGACACCAAATATTTACAAAGTGTATCCAGGTATACTGAAACACTCCATGCAAGATGGAATGAGATGGTTAAATAATGTTACAGCCGTTGCCGATGTTCCATTTGAACACTGATAATTGAGCTTTGAAATGTTTATTACACTTCATTACAGCAATAAAGTAACAAAATATAGAAGATTTTAAAACAATTTTAAGGCAGATGTTAACATTGTCTTCGCCAGCATGCCTTCTTCGCAGAATGCATTCTGGAGCCATGTATTGCCCAGGTAATTGAGGCTCATGCACACAGCCTTTTACATAATGTAAAAGAGAATGTGTTCCACAAACCAGGTCACGTTGTTCTGTGGACATTCACTTGTCCACTTAACCCCTGACAAGTCTGTGGCTATAGCACCCTCTCAAGCTGCGATGCATGGTAGATTCTGATACTTTCCTTTCATAGCCAGAAATAACTTTTTCAGTAAATTGAGAGGTGCTAATATAAGGAGATATTCACTATTCACCGTTATTCACTTCACCTGTCATTGCATTTAATGTACAGACCAATTAGCCAAACCATTATGACCACTGAGACGTGAAGTGAATAACATTCATTATTATTTCTTTACAATGGAATGCATGTATTTGATTGCAAGTATGGGTTTTTTTTGTCTTAGTCAAGAGGTGCAAAAGATTCACATTTTTCTACTAAGGCTGGAAGAAGTGTGCTATCACTTATACCCCTATCTCACCTATACGGTTTTGTGCGGTGGCCGTAAATATTATATTATATTATATTATATATATATATATATATATATATATATATATATATATATATATATACTAACACTTAACACTGTATAAATGCAGATAATTTCCTGCTATCTGTTTCACCCAGATGAGGATGGGTTCCCTGTTGAGTCTGGTTCCTCTCAAGGTTTCTTCCTATTACCATCTCAGGGAGTTTTTCCTTGCCACTGTCGCCCTCAGGCTTGCTCACCAGGGACTATATGAACATTTTGATTCATACACATTCACATTCCATACAAACTTAAATAATTCTTTTGATTGTGTAAAGCTGTTTTGAGACAATGTCAATTGTTAAAAGCGCTATACAAATAAAACTGAATTGAATTGAATTGAAAAATACGGTTCATTATGATTCACCACGAGTTTTTGGCGTTGTGAGTACATTTCCATCCTTCCGCACGAAAAATTTAACATGTTTAATTTTTTTGACGTGCCTCCCGGAAGTTTGCGGACCTTGGCGAACTTCGCGGAACGTCAGCGGAATGTCGGCAGGCAATCGCGACAACTCACGGTGCCCGACACCGCATCTCACCGTGAGTCAAACCGCACAGGTGAGATAGGGGTATTAGTATTTAGTTTAGCAAATTTCCCTTTTCATGCATTTGCAGATAAGCTGGCACCTGAAAGTGGGTGGGATGTACTCAATTAGGCATAAGTGAAAATCTTGTCCCTGAATTTGATGTGTTGGAAGCAGAAAAAATGGGCAAGCGAAACGATTTGAGCTGACATGGGCTAAATTGTGATGACTAGACAACTTTGTCAATGCAACTCCAAAACTACAGATATTATGGAGAAAAAGACATGCCATGCAGAGGCAGTGTGATGCTTTGGGCAATGTTCTGCTGGGAAACAGCAGAACATGAGAGGGTTGCACCTGTAGGCTTAATGCCAGATACCAAGGAACAATTGCAGAGTTCTAGTGGGGACCTATTCAATATTAGGTGGGTGGTTGTAATGGTATGGATGACTGGTGTATGTGATTTAAAAAAAAATCCATGAATGGTATTTTATATGAAAAGTCACATTATTGTCATAATAAATACACTTTATTCACCAACTAAATGAATGTTCCTTATACACACACACACACAGTGGGGAAAAAAAGTATTTAGTGGGAGAGGCCTGTAGTTTTCATCATACAGTAGGTATACCTCAACTATGACAGACAAAATAATAAGAAAAGAAAAATGCAGAAAATCACATTGTTGGATTTTTAAAGAATTTATTTGCAAATTTGGTGGAAAATAAGTATTTGGTCACCTACAAACAAGCAAGATTTCTGGCTCTCACAGACCTGTAACAACTTCTTTCTTCTGTCTTCCACTCATTACCTGTATTTATCTATTTTTCTGTTATCAGTATAAAAGACACCTGTCCATAACCTCAAACAGTCACACTCCAAACTCCACTGTGGCCAAGACCAAAGAGCTGTCAAAGGACACCAGAAACAAAATTGTAGACCTGCAAGATCTCACCCTGTGGGGTCAAAATGATCACAAGAACTGTGAGCAAAAATCCCAGAACCACACGGGGGGACCTAGTGAATGACCTGCAGAGAGCATGGACCAAAGTAACAAAGGCTACCATCAGTAACACTTAAATCCTGCAGTGCCAGACGTGTCCCCCTGCTTAAGCCAGTACATATCCAGGCCTGTCTGAAGTTTGCCAGAGAGCTTTTGGATGATCCAGAAGAGGATTGGGAGAATGTCATATGGTCAGATCAAACCAAAACAGACCTTCGTATTTGGAGGAGAAAGAATGCTGAGTTGCATCCAAAGTTCACCATACCTACTGTGAAGTTTATATAAGTAAAAGTCTCCATTTATTTTGAAAATGTAAGAAAATTTTAATTTCTTACTAGAGTAGTCATATATGATTTCATAATAATAATAATAATAATATAAACAATGGAAGGCTCCTGCAAACAAATGATCAATTGGACTAAATGTGGTTATCTAATGAAAGTTGTACAGTAGTGATACTTGTCTTCTTGGTGTTTGTCTTTTATGTTACATTACTGCCACCTTCTGGTCTTGTTCTCCCTTATGTACCTTTCATTTTCAATCCTCTGTAAGTCCAATCACTCTTAAGAATCCCATCAAATATTTTTTCATTTTCCTCTTTCTCCATTTTCTACTCTAGGTTTTCACTTATATAATACATCCAGTGGCTTTAATTAGAACATATAGCACAGAACATTATCACTACATCATCACTAAATATTAAATTCCAGACACATTGGCTTTATCAAGAATGGACCAGCTTTTCACTGTTGATTCTGTATTGAAGCCAAATTAAAATATTAATTATCCACTGAAGCCATAGGTCAACATTTTTAAGTTGCAGTGACATTGTTTATAGATCAGGATAAAAACTTATTTATTTTTAAAGCATTACACAATTTAATTCTAGAAACGTATATAAAAAACAGGAATCCTCGTTGGCCGGTATTATTGGTGTTTGCGCGTATAGCTCCATCACAGGCGTGTCACAGACATTCCTCGACTGACCGTAACAGTACTCTGTGTCATAATAAACTACAGTCATACGGTAAGGTGACAGTAGGCAGCATCATCGTCAACTTTTATATCTTACGCATATCAGTGGGTAGCATCATCAGTTTTTAAGAGAAAAATGCCACGAAAAGAATTAATGTGACACTAGGCAACCATTACGACAGGCAGAATTAATGGCTGAGAAACCATTGGAGGAGCGTGAGGAGTGGCAGCGAGTTGATCTAACACTTAACATTTCAATATTTGGTTATGACTCCAAACACCACAAAACTTTCAATGCTTCAACTTTAATAATGCTTTATTTTTCTCCTGTTACATTTTAAATAAAACAAGGGAACGTTATTTTTACTTTATTTGCAGGTTAAATAAAATTACTTACAAGAACTTTTTGACTTTGTAAAATGACCTTGTATACGAGGCTTGGTAAACAAAAATATTATTTAAAGGCATTAGACTGTTTACTGTCCACCATGCAGCACCAGATGGAAGGTCGACTTTTTTGGATGTTGTAGTCAGACAGGGTGCGGCCATCTTCCAGCTGCTTGCCAGAAAAAGTCAGCCTCTGCTGGTCTGGTGGAATGCCTTCTTTGTCCTGGATCTTGGCCTTGACATTTTCAATGGTGTCACTTGCCTCAACCTCCAAGGTGATGGTCTTGCCAGTGAGAGACTTCACGAAGATCTACATGCCGCCCCTCAGACGCAGCACCAGGTGGAGGGTGGACTCCTTCTGGATGTTGTAGTCGGACAGGGTGCGGCCATCTTCCAGCTGTTTGCCAGCAAAGATCAGCCTCTGCTGGTCTGGAGGAAGTCCTTCTTTGTCCTGGATCTTGGCCTTGATGTTCTCAATGGTGTCACTTGCCTCAACCTCGAGGGTGATGGTCTTGCCAGTCAGGGTCTTTACGAAGATCTGCATGCCGCCCCTCAGGCGCAGCACCAGGTGGAGGGTGGACTCCTTCTGAATATTGTAGTCAGACAAAGTGTGGCCATTCTCCAGCTGTTTGCCAGCAAAAATCAGCCTCTGCTGGGCTAGAGGAATGCCTTCTTTTTCCTGGATCTTGACCTTGACGTTCTCAATGGTATCGCTGGGCTCAACTTCAGAGGTGATGGTCTTTCCACTGAGAGTCTTCACAAAGATCTGCATGATTTACTCTATATAGAAAAACACAATAATACATTTGAAAAATCCATTTAAAGTACTGCATTTACTAGTGATAATAAAAATGAAATAAATTAACGTTTAAATACATTTTGTCAAAAAAACATTACATCCCTGTAGTTCTGTACACCACTAAATGAAATTAAGTTCGTTTGTATTAAAAAAAAAATTTTCTGATTATTAAAAAAATCTTTTACCTTCAGTCAAAATTTGCAAAGTGCTCCAAAGTCGGACTTGCGTGCCGCTACTTATCCTCCTCCTGCTTCGGATATACAGTAACTGCAGCAAACTAGAATTGTTTCGTGTGACCCAGAATCGTGTGTCGCGCAGAAAGCGCGTTTCCAAGCAACGCATTAGAGGTCTGTGTCGCGTGCCCGAGTGTCACGTGATAACAACAAAACAATAGATAAATCTAACTTTGTATTTCACTATACTGCGTGAATTTTTTTTATTTATTTTATTGTTTGTTTTAATCATTTACTATGTATATTGAATTATGTTCAAAGATTCCAATCAGTGGCCTTTTACTTGTATTTATGTTCATTTTGTCTATTAAAAAAAAGAGAAAAACAAACAAAAGATGAAAGACTTTCTTATTTGGAAACATTTTAAAGCAATAAGGTATTTAAATTTTTTTTTTTGCACAGTGGATATTTAAAAAAAGATACACAACCAGCTTAGATCTGTCAATGATGAATACAATATTACTTATATATTTATGTTATATCAGTTTAATATTATTAATATTACTTATCAGTTACATGTCCATATTAATTGTACTGCTTATGTAGGGGCTATTTGCTACACAAAATTCGTTCACTAGATGTCAATCCCGTAACTTTATGAACTGAAACTTTTTTGCGAAACTATTGGATTAAGAAGACTCGACATAGATAGACTATCTAGTGAGTGAAAAGTTAAGAAACATCCCTTCCACATTTGGCAACCTTTATCCTGGCCAGGTTCTTGGCAAATCTAATTTAATCTCAGATATTCACACCTCAGGGCAATTTAGACTCTGTGGTTTATTTACTAACATGCTTTTGGGTGATGGAAGACCACCAGAATTAAAAAAACTAAACACATAGCCAAGTGGACAAAGTGTAAGGGAAAAATAGTAGTTATAAAAATTGCAACAACTGTTGGTGCATACATTATGTCATAAAACTATGGATGTCTGTTTACTTGTACAGGGTTCAAGATTTTAATATGTCAGTGTCACCATATGTGCAGACATACAGTACAAAGAATTTGTTGAAGAATTGCCTGTCTGTGTAGAGGGAACTGCTTCAATGATGTTTAAAAATCTGTGCAATCTAGAAACATTGTACAGCACTATGTAAGTGTCCCCTGCCTCCTGGTTTAAAGCATTTTATTATATGTAATAATCAATCGCTCTTTAGAAAAAAGAAACCCAAGTGATCTATCAAGGAGAAAAGGTAGACTGTGTAAACAGATTTGTAATCACTATTTGGGTCATATATTATTTGTAGAGAAGGTGTACAAACACTGTAACTAACTTGACTTGATTAAATATAGTATGTAGTGTTTTATGTGAATGTGGCTCAAAAAATCATGTTGTTAAAACAACCAGATTGATTGAACAGTTTAGTGGCCTTAGTCAGTAAAATCACAATCCAGATCTCAGAGTTAAAAATAAGTGTTCATGTAATCGCTCTTTAGCGATATATACATATATATAGCTACAGCAAGTAAAATGTAAAATCAATTCCATGGAAATTTATATAAACGTATAAAAACAATTTGGTCTATTTATTCAAGGCAAATGAGGTTCCATCCCTATACACTCTAAGTGAACAAAGTTCTAGTTAACATTATTTATGACCTCATTGTTTATGATGTTTGCACAAAACACAATCGATTTAAGTGACCTGTCATCAGGGAAATAACTATAAGAACTAATCAATAATTATAACAATTATGGAAATGGTTGGTGTGGTTAGCATCAATTAATTAAAATGTAAAAACAAAACAATTTCTCAGTGCCCTGGTTGGCCGAAGATCAATTTACCTTCAATTTCTCACCAAAATATAGAAAATTCTAAAGAGGCACATAATGAATGAATAATAATAAAAATGCATCCTTTCACTTGCTTAAGAAAACAATTAAGGCTAGGTTATAATACAATACTTTTAGGAATATTTACTATACATTTTACCTACATATCTCAACATATATACCAATTACTCTGTATACAGCTTACACATTGCCACACTTTTCGGTATCTGTCATCAAGGAACTCAATTTCCCAAACAGCCATGAAGCCTGAAAACATTGACGGTGTGGACTACAACTCCCAACAACACTGTAAATACATTACTGCCACCTGCTGGACTGGAGTATGGACAATCGGATTGGCAGGGTAATAAAATTCTAAGATTTTATCTGCTAAACCAGTTTAAATACTTATAAATACTATATATTTTCCAGATGCTTATTATATTTCTACTGTCATTTCTTTACCAGCTTCTTGCATGGTATCTTTGAAATCCTGTCTATCCTGGTCATATTTATTTCAGTTTATCAGTGAAATGTGATACTGTCTCCCATTTCCCCCACAATATTCACATTTCCCTATTTGCCTATTTTCCTATGTGTCTGGTCTAATTCTGTGTGCCTTATTCTTAAGTGTGCTATAATTATCTCCTCTTTTCTTTTTCTGCCCCATACTGATAGTTGGCCTTTTATTCTTCTCTTACCTGTTATCTTGTCCTGTGGAATATAGAATGCTGTTCCTGTTCATCCTTTACCCAGATATTTTGAGACACCTATACATATTATGGTTTTATCTTATCCTATTAAACTATTATTCAGTTTGGGATGTCTGCTGTTTATTCTATTGGAATATATTGGGTTTTATTAGTTTCCATGAAGAATTGCTATACTGTATAGTGTCATTGTAGAACTAATATCTAGCCCCTGAAGCCCTAGAATTTTTGCTTTGGTATCCCCTATCCATGCAAGCCTATGCAGATTGGATCTGTTGTATCCAGGAATCTTTGTTTATTGCCCTTTGCATCATGGAATCAATGTACTAAGTGTTTCTGCCTCTGACCCACAATGCTCTGTCATTTACTTATAGTGATTTACTGTTGTTTCTTTTACTGTTTCAAGTATGTCTGTAAGTTTTTATAATATGACGTGAATTTTCCCATCCTATGCCCATAAAACAATCCCACTACTGCGCTGCCTGACCCCATATGTGGTAACACTTCCTATGGCCCGTATCCAGACGAAATAAACATGCAAATGGCTTGTGTCTGCTGGAACTCCTTTGTTTAACTGGAAAATGCGAATACATTTCCGATCGTCTGTCTCCGGGTCTCTCTATGACATGTTAATTACTGGTTCTTTTGTTGTAAAGGTGTAAGGGTATGTAACACAGGGCACCAGGACAAAAGTTTAAATAGGCTCACTTTGCTGATAATAAACAGAGCTCTTCAGACACATCATGTATGCTTGTGTTTGTCTCTCCACCGATTGAGGGCCCGCGTAAAGGTGCAGTGGACCCAACAAGCAATTATTCTTCTTTTAATTCATCTTACAACTTAACAATTGCGGCACGCTCGCCGCAGTGTTAACAGTGTTGTTTATCATAATGGGGCATAGTACTGGGCTGCACACACTTCCCTGCGGAGTGCCATTGTCTACTAAATACTATCTTGAGTATTCTGTACCCACTCTTACTTCTATTGTTCTATTATCGAGAAAACTCCTATTTCAGTTATGCATTTAACCCTCTATACCTAATTTGTCAAGCTTGATTAAAAAACCAAAAAAAGACTTTTTACTGAAATTACTGCTTCCTTATTTGTTTGTGCTTTCCGTAAGTCTGATTCTAGATTTAATATTGTGCAGTCTATCCATTGTGCTTCTTCCTTTACTGAATCCATTTTAGTATTCTTATAAACATTTGTTTATTTTGAGATAGTGTTTCTGTTACTATTGTTTCTATAGTCTTCCCTGTTTGCTTCTTTACCTGGTTTTAGCACAGGCCCTATAGTGGTTAATTTTCATCCTTTAGGAATAGTGCCTGTTTCGCATACCAGAATAAAGAGTCTTAGCTAAGAGTCTTAGTATCTCTAGTGCATTATCTGTCATATTCATAAGCATTTTGTAACATTTTATAGCATATATCTCTTCTTGGTGTTGTTTGCCGTGCCCCTATTGTTGCTTTCTTTTCACTTCAATTCAATTCAGTTTTATTTGTATAGCGCTTTTAACAATTGACATTGTCTCAAAACAGCTTTACACAAAAGAATTATTTAAGTTTGTATGGAATGTGAATGAATCAAAATGGTCAGATAGTCCCTGGTGAGCAAGCCGCGGGCGACAGTGGCAAGGAAAAACCTCCCTGAGATGGTAATAGAAAGAAACCTTGAGAGAAACAATTCTTTTAACTCATAAATTGAGAATGGAAATTCTACAGTATATCCTCCTCTCTGTCGTTTTGCTTTCTTCTTGTTTTCCATTTTCTGTCTCATTTCGTTAAGATTGTCTCCTGAGCTGTGTATTTTGGCAAATGTCTTGGATAAGATATCTAAGCTAAGATATCTGCTTTCTCTTTATCACTAATAGTAATCTGGTTATTATATTGTAGCACTTTCATTTAGTTTACTTTTGTCACCATTAAATTCTCTTATTATTCTCCAAACATTTACTTCTCTCCCTATTGTGTCTCCGTATATGTTTTTACTAAATAATGCTTGGTCTTGCTTTTTCCAAGATAAACATTTCCCTTTTTAGGGATCACTTACTACTGTTTGGTTGATATTATTAACTATTTTGATGTTTAGCTCTTTTACTTCTGTTACTTTCTAATCACTTTCTTTATATAATATCTCTATATTTGTTTAGAATATCTCCCACTCAGCTTTCTCCAGAATCCTCGTCTATATTTTCGTTTCCCTCGTTTGCCAGTTGCTTACACCTGTCTTAATTATTATTGAATAGTGATTGCTTTAAAAAAAACCTTAAACTTAGGCAGAGAAGAATGCTACTTTTACATGTAATTATGTAACATAATAATTATTTATTTAAATAATAAAATAGCCCTGCGATGGATTGGCACCCTGTCCAGGGTGTACCCTGCCTCGTGCCCGAAGCTTCCTGGGATAGGCTCCAGGTCCCCCGCGACCCTGAATACAGGATTAAGCAGTATAGAAAATGAATGAATGAATGAATGAATGAAATAATAAAATAAAGTCATTAAGTCACAATATTCCGCTGTATTTCTTAATATAATTAATTTACAATAAAATCTAAAAAATCTAAACTGTTCTTTGTTTTCGTGTATGCGGTGTGCCTGACAAACCAGTGTCTATGTAGGCACATAAATTTTTGAAAAGCAAGTGATTTGAGGCTGAGCTCTAATTGGATTTTTTTCAAATCATCCTTGGGGTGAAGCACTGTGCCACTTTTGTTCTTAGCAAATCAATATTGTTTTTAAACATTTGGGATCATTTTATTGGACCATTCTCAATGAGTTATGTTAATGATCAGCAGATAGTTAGTTAATGTATTGAAAACATTATTGACGTGGAAGCCAGCTAAATATAAGAGAAAATTCTGTAATTTCTTTGCTAAAATACCCCTTCGCAAGGCGATCGGATGAGGAAAGAAAACCAGGACCAGATGGACCAGATCGACCTGATCTTCTAATTAGACAGCAGTCAAGTGATCGTGGCGGAGCTTACACTCTTACACTGTGCTTTTCCAGCACTTCTTAAGGCTATTTACAAAATTTTATTATTAATTTTATTATTAAATGTTTCATTTTAATGTTATTTGCGCCACTGCATTTCAGTGCATATTTTTAACTACCCAAAATTTTTTAACTTATCCTGTGAATGTTTGCTGCTGTCATGGATTTTTAATTATGGAAAATGCTGATAAACAGGTTGGGGAGTGGCTTCAAGAACAAATATACATACACAGTGTAAACGCCCAGTTCATGGTACATTACATGAAAGATATCTTATATACATTGAAGTGGCTCTTACTGTATGTACAGTACATTGAATGTTACAGTGTTTGAGGTACTATCTGCTTGAACCAGTCAGAATTACCGTTCGCTGGATATTTTCTCTCTTTCAGACCATTCTCTGTAAACCCTAGAGACCGGCATAAAATATGGCAAAAAAAAATAAAAAATCTAATTTTAACCCGTTCAACGTCACTTAAATAACCTTTCTTTCCTATTCTGATGCTCAGTCTATATGCGTAAATGCATGGAGCTGCTGCCAGATGTTGAACGGGTGTACCTAATTAAGTGATCGGTGAGTGTATATGTATCTAGGAGGTAGGAGTGAACTATTAATGCCATATTTCTGTGTGTGTCTCATATGTACTATCCCATATTATATGCTCATTGAGGTTCTCCCAAAGACTATTTCTTGATGGCCATTTATCAATCATTTATTTATTTATTTTAATTCCTTCTTTGCGTCAAAATGACCTATAGGGATGAGGACAAAATAGAACTCTATCTATAATTTATCATAATTTATCATAATTTATAATAATCTATCAGCTGTGTGTGATGTCCAGTTAAAAGCATAATAACCTGACCCCTCAATTACAACACATTCTACTTTGTGGTCCAGTACAAATTTCAATATTCAGTCATGTTTGTATGATTTGAATTCAGTATTCTCCATGACTGGGCTCTGTTGATTCTTCAGTAGCAACGCAGTAACATGAGAAAAACACCAGGAAAAAACTAAGAAACCGCAGAACAGGTTTGTCTAGTACACGATGAACTGGTATCATGTTAGGTCAAGACACAGGACACAATCTTGGATTAATAATGATCACAATCTTACACTGCAAAATAATCATTAAATCCAATTTGTAAATAATTGTAATTTTAGTCAAAGATTTAGGTCACTTGTTTTGAGCAAGTAGACCAATCTGTTTATTACTGTCTTTGGGCCTGGTTTACTTAGTCACAGTAAACACCAAGCCATGATTAGAGAGAAGCACCGAAATGATCTTAGGATGTACTATTCAGATTAAACCTTATACTGTATGTATATAAATAAATTTTGAAAGAATAAAAAAAAAGATATTTACTATGACACTATGTCTTATTTTCACTATGACATACTTTCAGTACCGTTTATTTTATAAATGATTTTGACACTGTTCTAGTTGTTTCCATATTTCGCCATATTTGCCCTCCGGCATTACAGCAGGGTGTTACGGGTTCACTGCAGTTTCTGCCCTAGCAACGGTTCATTCATTTGTTGTCCAATGACATGGCAGAAAACAATCCAACCGACCAATCACCATTCTCAAAGTTTGGGCGGGGGTATCGGGTACGTTCTAGATCTTTCTGTTTTCAGAATGTATTACTCCGCGTTATCTGACGCTTAAGTGTAACTAGGTTTAATTAAACATATCTAACAAATATATTCATAAATGCGTATTATCTTCAATACATTTTAATTTAAAGCTAAATATAATAAAATGTCCCTGTTTTTGCCGATAAAACAGATACTAGTTTCAAGTGCGGACGGATCTAGTCGCATGACGCATCGAGTCTATATAGACTCTCCTGCCGTTACAGTTTGCCGCAGTCTCATCCGGACTAGAAGAAGAGCAGACGTGGAGCGCTTATTCCAACTTTTAATCGACCAGAAATAAATAGTTCGTCTTTTGGTAAGTATTTAAAAATCTTTAATGAATTATTTTAGTAAAAATAATGGTAAAACGATGTGCTTCGAGTTCTGAAACGTTAGTGTGTGTGCGTGATGCAATACTTTGACTCATTTATGGTTAACGTATTTAGTTCGTTTTGTTCTACTAAAAGTGGAGCGTATTTATTGTATTGTTTTAAGCAAATGGATTAATGTAAGGTGTCTTAAGTCGTAATGAAAGCTAGTATTTCTTTGTTCGGCGCAGACCGCTTTTTGTTAAATCGTTTTTGCTTCTCGACTCAAGAACCCGGATGTACTGAAATGGCGACTGAGGGAATTAAACTGCCATTTTAAAGAGGGACTCTATTGTCCACATACGCTTAACGTCTTCCTCTTATATTTTTATTTGGATTTGCTGCTCAAGTTAAAATAAATTATGTATTTAATAAATATGTGAAAATGTGTATTTAATAGACTTGTCTGTATTCCTTTATCACCACTGTAATTCTATATTTTTGATATTTATTCAAATGGCTTGAATTGTCTTTCTGTATTTAGATACATTAAACCATGCAGATCTTCGTCAAGACTCTCACTGGCAAGACCATCACCCTCGAGGTTGAGCCAAGTGACACCATTGAAAATGTCAAGGCTAAGATCCAAGACAAAGAAGGCATTCCTCCAGACCAGCAGAGGCTGATCTTTGCTGGCAAGCAGCTGGAAGATGGGCGCACCCTGTCCGACTACAACATCCAGAAGGAGTCCACCCTCCACCTGGTGCTGCGCCTGAGGGGCGGCATGCAGATCTTCGTGAAGACCCTGACTGGCAAGACCATCACCCTTGAGGTTGAGCCAAGTGACACCATTGAAAATGTCAAGGCTAAGATCCAAGACAAAGAAGGCATTCCCCCAGACCAGCAGAGGCTGATCTTTGCTGGCAAGCAGCTGGAAGATGGCCGAACCCTGTCCGACTACAACATCCAGAAGGAGTCCACCCTCCACCTGGTGCTGCGCCTGAGGGGCGGCATGCAGATCTTTGTGAAGACCCTGACTGGCAAGACCATCACCCTTGAGGTTGAGCCAAGTGACACCATTGAAAATGTCAAGGCTAAGATCCAGGACAAAGAAGGCATTCCCCCAGACCAGCAGAGGCTGATCTTTGCTGGCAAGCAGCTGGAAGATGGGCGCACCCTGTCCGACTACAACATCCAGAAGGAGTCCACCCTCCACCTGGTGCTGCGCCTGAGGGGCGGCATGCAGATCTTCGTGAAGACCCTGACTGGCAAGACCATCACCCTTGAGGTTGAGCCAAGTGACACCATTGAAAATGTCAAGGCTAAGATCCAGGACAAAGAAGGCATTCCCCCAGACCAGCAGAGGCTGATCTTTGCTGGCAAGCAGCTGGAAGATGGGCGCACCCTGTCCGACTACAACATCCAGAAGGAGTCCACCCTCCACCTGGTGCTGCGCCTGAGGGGTGGCATGCAGATCTTCGTGAAGACCCTGACTGGCAAGACCATCACCCTTGAGGTTGAGCCAAGTGACACCATTGAAAATGTCAAGGCCAAGATCCAGGACAAAGAAGGCATTCCCCCAGACCAGCAGAGGCTGATCTTTGCTGGCAAGCAGCTGGAAGATGGGCGCACCCTGTCCGATTACAACATCCAGAAGGAGTCCACCCTCCACCTGGTGCTGCGCCTGAGGGGCGGCATGCAGATCTTCGTGAAGACCCTGACTGGCAAGACCATCACCCTTGAGGTTGAGCCAAGTGACACCATTGAAAATGTCAAGGCCAAGATCCAGGACAAAGAAGGCATTCCCCCAGACCAGCAGAGGCTGATCTTTGCTGGCAAGCAGCTGGAAGATGGGCGCACCCTGTCCGATTACAACATCCAGAAGGAGTCCACCCTCCACCTGGTGCTGCGCCTGAGGGGCGGCATGCAGATCTTCGTGAAGACCCTGACTGGCAAGACCATCACCCTTGAGGTTGAGCCAAGTGACACCATTGAAAATGTCAAGGCCAAGATCCAGGACAAAGAAGGCATTCCCCCAGACCAGCAGAGGCTGATCTTTGCTGGCAAGCAGCTGGAAGATGGGCGCACCCTGTCCGACTACAACATCCAGAAGGAGTCCACCCTCCATCTGGTGCTGCGTCTGAGGGGCGGACAGTAAAAAGCCTGATGTCATAAGTTTCATGTCATTGCAGTTTCAAGGTCCTGCAACATCATTACCAGTCATATTCCCACATTTATTTAAGCTGTTACATTTAAAAAATGCATTAAAAGCATTGAAGTTTTAAGCATTAAAACATGTTTTGTGTCACAAATAAAGTGATTTTCAGAGATTGAACACCATGCTGGTCTCATCTGTATGCTTTAAAAGTAAGGGTTAATTCTTTACTATTGGCCGGAAAGGAGTGTTTTAATAGTCAATATACAGATTGAAATATCAGTCCACAGCTTCTAAATGTTTACTTTTCATCTGTCAAAAGCTCCCGTTTGCTTAAGCAAGGGTAAAATGTTTATTTTTGTATGCTGTGCCAGCTGCACAGTGGTGTTAATAGACAGAATATGTAGGTAAAGTATGTTTACATTCAAGTCTTTAATGCATTTTATATAGCATAATACTGAGTATGTATAACATGAGTACTGTATAGGGATACAGTAGGGATTACCTGACTTGGATGCAAAGTTGTTGAAGGGTGTTTTTGCTGCAAATGTCTGAATTCATTCTGCTAATACATTTTGGCATAAATCCTGTAAAAGCTGGTCCTTTAATGCAGTCTGATTCCATCTACTTTTTATTATTAAACGTAGCCTTGTAATGTAGTTTCTCTCAGTAATGGTGAGATGAAGCATCATTTAAGGGTTGAGGCTTCCCAGCCAATAGCTTCGTCAAAAGGTTAATTTCATTAATCTTGGTTCAAGGGCCTATTGTATTGCTATCTAATGGTCAATTTTGGTGTAGCAGCTAGATTGTAATGCTGCAAGCAGCACAATTAATATGGACATGCACCTGCAAGTACTGTAATTCATCGTTAGCTGTGCTTGTACATGTGTTGGAGGAAGTGTTTATGCACATTTTCTTTTTTAGATTATGAACGTGAATATAAGCCACTGTTTGGAATATTTGAATAAATCCATTAGCTATACACAGTGGGGCAACAAAGTAATTCGTCAGCCACCAATTGTGCAAGTTCTCCCGCTTAAAAAGATGAAAGAGGCCTGTAATTTTCATCACATAGTATGTATACCTCAACTAAGAGACAAAAGTTCGTGTGGCTGGGTCTCCGCAGTGGTGGGGTGTGGAACTTGTGTGTGTAACTAATTTCACAACCCCACTAACATTTAAACAGGTGAATGTTAATTCAGTAACTGTTCATTTTGAAAATGTTACCATTGATTACTTTTCCTATTAGACATACTAGATTTCCTAACAGCCATAAACACAATTTTTGCAATAAAATGGCCAATTAAGCTATTGTGTATCCAAGCAGTACTAATATTAATTATAGGTTTTTACTTCTTGTATATAACACATTCAGTGGGTCTCATCACAACATACAGCATGGAAACTAGTGATTTTACTGTAACACAGAGGCGCTGCAGCTTGTATCGTGCAGAAGGCGGTGTGTCCAAATGAAGCCTTACTTCAAGTTGTGTGTGTCGGAGTCACGTGACCAAATCATTATATTGGGGATGTTTGTTCTTAAATTCATAAAAAAAAAATATTTGCATCTCACAATGAACTTCACATTCACTTTGTATATATTAAGTAGGAAAATGCACACCAACACCTTTTATTTATATTAATGGCCACAATGTATCTCAAACTTTAGTGTTCTTGTACAGTGGGGCAAAAAAGTATTTAGTCTGCCACCAATTGTGCAAGTTCTTGCACTTAAAAAGATGAGAGAGGCCTGTGATTTTCATCATAGGTAAACCTCAACTATGAGAGAGAAAATAAGAAAAACAGCTCTAGAATTGTATGCATTTAAAAAAAATATAACCACTATAACAAATAAAATTGAATTGAGTTTAATTGACTGATTACATTTGTAAGCCTAATTTTAATATTATGTATGTATTTCGGCATCTCCATGAACGGCACAAAATCACATCATTCACTCAATCACTTTCTCTCACTGCTTATCCGGCTCTGGTTTATCCAGAAGAACATTGGGTCTGTCACAAGGCACCAGACACAAACTCATTCATGCATAAAAATACACATATCTTTTCCAACATGCTTTTGGGAAGTGGAAGAAAACAGGAGACCCTAAAAGAAACCCAGAAAACTGAGGTCTAATAGTTATTATTTTTTACTTTTTTATGAATCATATCAAAGCCAGGTTTTAATGTCACAAAAACAAAGCCTTTGCGTTTTGGTCTAGGATTAATAATTTCACATTAACAATACTTGCAACACTACCTGCTCCATAGACCTGCACAGGCTAAGACAAATGTAAAGTATAGTATTTTATATAATAATAAAAAATTATATATTAAAAATGTATTTATATATGTGTGTCTGTGTGTGTGTATAGACTCTATAAAAAGCTTCTTCTGACCATTGTACCAAGTTGGAATTATGTCTTTTATTATGTATTTGCTGTACATTCCAAGTCTGTTTTCAGTATGTAAACCAATGACTAATATAGAAACAAGCTAGAGCTACAACAATACAACCACTTGTTACCCTGTGGGCGGTTATGCTCATGCTAATCTTTTCTAAATTCTGCAACGAATGCTTTTCATCTCACTGTTGCTGTGAATAACATGCAGGTAGTATTGTTTTCCCACCTAGCTCAGTCTCAGTTTTCAAGTCAAGTCTCTGGATGATCTGCTGATCAACTTATTCTCAGGTTTCAGTTTCGCCCTGTTGAATGACCTGTGAACAACATATTGTTAGTTTCCTTTTTCCAACCTGCTGATTAAATTCTGAACAAAAGAAAGAAATGAAAGTATATGCATACTTTACACTCTTCACAGAAACGTTGTCAGGAAATAAAGTTTTTTGGTCACTCTTCGTCTATGCCGCTTTATACTGTATACAGGGTTGCAGGGGGCTTGGAAGCTATCCCAGGAGACTTAGGGCATGAGGCAGTGTACACCCTGGATAGGGTGCCAATCCATCGCAGGGCACACACACACACACACACACACACACACACTACGGGAAATTTGGAAATGTCAATGAGTCTAATCTGCATATCTTTGGACTGTGGGAGGAAACCGGAGTACCCGGAGGAAACCCACCAAGCTCGGAGAGAACATACAAACTCCAAGCACACAGTGGACAGGAATCGAACCTGGTCTGGAATTAAACCCGGACCCTGGAGGTGCAAGGCAACAGTGCTAACCACTAAGCCACCTGGCAGCCCTTTTTTTGTCCATCCTATTCCAAATGTAGCACCGCTTATTGCTGTTATAATAACCTCCACGCTTTCAGCAAGGCTTTCCATTTCAGAGTGTGACTATGAGGATTTCTGCTCATATAGTGACAAGGTCTTTAGTGAAGTGAGGCACCAATGTTGGATGAAAAAGTGTAGTATGCACTCAGCATTGCAATTCATCCCCAAACTAATAAAAAAGGATTGAGCTATGGGCTCTGTGCGGGCCACAACTCGAGTTCCTGTCTTTATAAACCTTGCTTTTTACACAACCAGACTATCATGCCACAACTTGTTTGGGCCTCTTTCCACTTCAGGCAAAAGAAAAGTATATTTTGGCAAATAACCCCATATGGATGTGATGATCATGTGTTCATGAAAATTTGGCAATATTTTGTCATTATTGCACAAGTAAGAGGTGGTTATACTGAATGTGCGCAGCTATGAATTGGCCATAGCTCACTCACATACCCTCAGTATCATTTCATTAGATACTCCTGTTCAAGTGCTTGTTAATGAAAATATCTTATCAGTCAATCACATGGCAGAAACTGAATGCATTACGGCATGTAGACATGGTCAAGACGATCTGCTGGGAAAAGGGTGATTTAAGTGACTTTGAACATGGAATGGTTGGTGGTGCTAAATGGGCTATTCTGAGTATTTCTGAAACTTCTGATCAACTGGGATTTTCATACACAACCAGAATTAGGCTTTTTTTTTTTTTACAGACAATAGTCTGAAAAAGAGAAAATATCCTGTGAGCTGCAGTTCTCTGGGCAAAATTCCATGTTGATGCCAGGGGTTAGAGCAGTTGTTCTCAAACTTAATCTGTCATTCCCCACTTAAGGGGGTGAGCGAATTTTCAAGCCCCACTTGACAACAAAATGATAACGAAATCGGCCAAGTTTACTGTTTATTGAAATATCAATTTCTAAACCAATAAGATCAAACAACACCAAGTTCAAAACAGATAAAATACACGTGTAATTGTTATAAAAGGCTTTCGTTGTCACTTATCATTGCATAATTGACCCCATGTTTATTAGCTTCTCAACAATCGTTTGTAGTTTTTTTGCACTGGCCAATTCTGTATGCAACTTTGAATGAAGCCATTTGTGCTTTGCTGTCCACTGATCAAGGCTAGGCTTCATTAGGGGTGGGCTATATAACCAAAATCTTCTATCACGGTCGAAGCAATTTTCTACCTCGATAACGATATATATCACAATATAGCAATTTGTATCTGAAAACGCAAAAATAAAAATTCAAACACAAAGAAACTGTTTTACATAATGTAATTTTATTTAAACTGTGAATTGCTGAGGTTTGCCGCATTTTTTTTTACTTTGGCCATATTCGTTTGGATGCTTGGATTTCAGATGATAGAAAAGGTTTGACGTGTTTCCACCACTTGTTAAAACAGTGCACTTGCGTACCTTCCAAATCACGTTCATCTCATTCGTATCACTTTTCTTATACCCAAACCAATTCCACAACACAGATGATGCACATTTTTTCTTTGCAATCTCCTCGTTGTTGGTTTCGTCACATGTAAGCAAACTCACTGCTGCTGCAGCGTCTTCTTCCATTGTCGAAGTGTATGTGAAGCCAAACACATCAAAAGTGGGACGAAACCGTGGCACCCGATTGAACCAAATATCTGCACGGCCCAGTGGACAGCGCAGCGCTACTATCTGGATAGTGCAGAGATGATCTGGTTTATTTGTGCAGGCAGGTGGATCGCGCAATGCAGATTAACTTGAGCAGTGCTGCTCGAATCACAAACCTGTGCGACCCAGTGGGCAGCGCTGCTCAAGTTGGTCCGACGTTAAACCGTTATTGTTGCACTATGGTTCCACTTTTTCTCCCGGCCCACAACTGATTGAATTAACTGATTAAATTTACTAGTAGGCGGCGCGGTGGTGTAGTGGTTAGCACTGTTCCTCCGGGTACTCCGGTTTCCTCCCACAGTCCAAAGATATGCAGGTTAGGCTAATTGGCGTTCCTAAATTGCCCGTAGTGTGTGAGTGTGTGTATGTGTGTGTGCCCTGCGATGGATTGGCACTCTGTCCAGGGTGTACCCCGCCTAGTGCCCGAAGTCTCCTGGGATAGGCTCCAGGTCCCCCGCGACCCTGAACACAGGATTAAGCGGTATAGAAAATGAATGAATGAATGAATGAAATTTACTAGTTTTAATGATCCATTTATTTGTGTGTGGTTGTTTAGTTTTGAGCGTATGCTCTTCATTATCAATAAAGAAAAGCATGAATTAGGTACTTTCCTATTATTTTCCACTAATTTCCTCCCATTCATTGCGCCCCACCTGTCATGTCTGTATTCCCCACTAGTGGGGCGCGCCCCACACTTTGAGAACCACTGGGTTAGAGAAAAATGGCCAGAACACTTTGAGCTGATAGAAAAGCAACAGTAACTCAATAATAATCTGAATGCACAACACATCGGCCTTGAAGCAGATGGGCTACAACAGCAGAAGATCACATCAGGTGTCACTTCTGTCATCTAAGGACAGGAAACTGAAATTGGACAAGAGATGATTGGAAAAATATTGTCCAGTTTGATGAGTTTCGATTTCTGCTGTAACATGCTGTAACAGATGGTAGGGTCAGAATTGGCATAAACAACATGAGAGCATGGATTAATCCTGCCCTGGTTACAGGCTGCTGGTGAAGGTGTAATGTGTGGGAGATATTTCATTGGCACACTTTTGGGCCCCTTGGTACTGACTGAGCATCATTTAAATGCCACCGCCTACTTAAGTATTGTTAAGTTAAGCCTTTATTTGTCACATATACATTACTGCTCAATGAAATTATTTTTTTTGCATATATCATAGCACAGGGTCAGCCATGATACAGCGCCCCTGGAGCAGACAGGGTTAAGGCCCTTGCTCAAGGGCCCAACATCGGCAACTTGGCTGAACTGGGGCTCAAACCGCCAACCTTCCGATCAGTAACTCAGACCTTTAACACGCTGAGCCACCACTGCCCACTGCATTGTTGCTGACCATGTCTATCACTTTATGACCACGGGGTGAAGCTAAAATCACCTCAAACTGGTTTCTTGGACATGACAATGAGTTCACTGTACTCAAATAGCCTCCACAGTCACCAGATCTCAATTCAGTAGGGCACCTTTGGGATATGGTGGAACAGGAGATTGGCATCATGGATGTGTAGCCAACAAATCTGCAACAACTGCATGATGCTATAATGTCAATAGGGACAAAAATCTCAGTGCAACCCAGAACTAGCCAGGTGTACCTAATAAAGTAGCCGTTGTACTCAGTATAATAGCATAACTGCTTTTACACATCAGTTCTAGAAACAATGAATTAATATTAAGTGACACAATAGGGCCAAATCCTCTGTTTAGTTTTACTCCTCTAGTGGAAATTAAATCTTGAAGAAGCCATTGCTGTTAAAGGTGCTTTTTGTGAAACTGCTGTCTCTTCTTCCTTTTTTCCTTCTTAGGAAAAGTATTTATATTTTAAATCAAGAGTTCTATTTCTGTTCATAGTTCAGACAGTATGAGAAATTACTTTCACACATGACCTGGCCACCATATTGTTTGCTGTAATCAAACCTGGTGATTGAATGAAAACCTTGTGTTCCTTTTTGTTCATATAGTGTATACATAAAAGTGTATAAATAAAAAAATATTAATTCTGGAGTCTGTGATGCATCACAAAACCCCTCATCTTTGATCATTACTACAGTAATATAAGGAGCATTCAAATCGAACCGGGACTTTTGATAGCGCAGACAAACAGAGCATAGTTATGAGAGTAAAAACAAGTTAAAACCACAAGTTATCTGCAGATTTTTAAGGATCAGACATTCCACTGCACTGTAAATAGATAAATTTTGAATTATTAATATTGTATTGCTGGCCCAACTACTTACAATGGAATTTTGAGACAACAAGTAACATTGTGTGCTTATACTTGAAGACATATACTGAATAAACAAAAAATAAAAAAATAATAAATCAAATTGAGCCAGCAATTTACCTTCACTAAGATGCAATCATGTGACCAAGAGCTTCGCTGGACTGACGCTATCTCACTTTACTAGGGATGTCAAGATGACCATTTTGTGAACTCTTTACTTCACATATTACGTAGTGTACAGTAGCTAGGGAGCTAAATGTTAATAACGGTACCTCAGCATTGTGAAATATTACTCTAAATAAAAAAAACCTGTGGAACTTGTTACTAAACTTATTATGTTGTTGCGCTTTTTTATTTATTTGTTTGTTTTTTTACAGTGTGACTGAATGTCCCCTCAAGGGAGGAAATTTCCTCACTTCAAGTCTGAAACACTGGCCTCCCAGGAATTCCCTTAATGGTCTAAACATGTGGAAATGGCCTGTACATGGGATGGAACTCCCAGCTGTGTTCCTGTAAGGTGTAAAGTGTGTGTTGGTGAATGAGTGTGTGTACAGTTTCCACAGACAGACGCGTTTCTTCCGCAAGTTTCATCATCTGTACTGTACATGCCAATCGGTTATGCCTTAATTCACGAGAAATGTCGCAAGCTCCGGTTTGACTGCCCGAGTTGACGGACCTCTCGGCATGCATACTTGTACTTGTCCTTGCCTCTCGTTTACTCACACACACACACACACACGCGCGCGCGCGCACAAGAGGTTGTTTGGTGTCGCACACGGACTCCGTCACGACTGGCTGGAGTTCACGCGCAGGATAATCACCGGCACCGGCATGGCAAACGGCTGGGGGCAACTTTTCTGCTCTATGTTGGACTACAAGACGGAGAAATTCTTTGTCGCGAAAAACAAGAAGATCGGATTGTTATTCAGACTCTTTCAGCTCGCAGTGATCGGATACTTAATCGGGTAGGTGCGCTCTTACAGTCCGACTCGTATTTCATATGAAGGTTATTGCGCGCATTGTGTTGGACGACTTGAGGCAGATCACATACAGAGGCAGGATTACACCGAGGTGTCATGTGTGTCCTGGAGGCTGAAATAGTGCAGGACACCATGCAGGAGGTCAGGGCCGCTATTTGTAGACTTTCAGTGCACAGCTTTAAAGGGCACTTCCATGAGCTTCTCCATATTTATGAGGTCACTTTATTAAACTGTAAGTGGATCAAACGTCTTGTAGCCAAAGGCAGAGGTAAATAAAGTGCTGCTGAGAAATTCCTAACACTTCGTTTACCTCTGCCTTTATATATATATATATATATATATATATATATATATATATATATATATATATATATATATATATATATAAAATATTTAATTTAATATATAATATTTATATAATATACATACACACACACACACACACACACACACACACACATATATATATATATATATATATATATATATATATATATATAAAATATTTAATTTAATATATAATATTTATATAACACACACACACACACACATATATATATATATATATATATATATATATATATATATATATATATATATATATATATATTTATACACACATACATATACTATATATATATATATATATATATATATATGGAAACTTAAAGTAGATTGTGTCCCCAGATTGTATTCAGTTAAAAGTGAAAGTATCCGTACCAAAGAGTGAAAGTACTTTTAAATGTGGTCAAGTTTTAAAAAATGAACATATTCACCTGATAAAACTCAATCATGTTTCAATGTAAGAAAAATTATAATTTTCCCGCTGATCTACAACTATTAGATGTGTTTGTTTGTTTTAGAGAAAATTTGGACTTTCTATACAAACTGTCATGTAATTGTTGATAAATATGTGTACGTTATTTACACATCATGACAAAAATAAGAGCAAGAGAATGTAATTTAAGACTTTGATTCAGCTGACTGAACTACTTTAAGACATTATTTCAAATGAAATTGATTGAACTAAAATGAATTTGAAATAGTGTCAAAGTAAGTCAGTTAGCAGAATTAAAGTCTTAAATCACATTTGTCCGCCACATTAAAATATTTTTTATTATTACTCCTCATTTATATAATTTTTCGGTGTCTTCATCGTAACAAAGCCATGATAAAAAATTTATATATGTGGCTTCCATAGAAATAGAAGTTCACACTATTCACACTAGATGTCCAAAGAACTTAATTCAAAATAACATAAACTTATCCTCTCTCCTGAAGTGTTTATGTGTCCTTACCAAACATCTTAGTAATTACACATTTTGAGTCACATAAAATAAAAAAATTAAAAAATATTATTATTGTGCAATTCTTGAATATGAGACGTTAAGAGTAAAAGTTAGCGTGTCAGATCTTATAAACTGCCACTTACCTGCAATATTAGCTAAAAATTTTATACCGTAACAAGTCTTTATCAACAAGTTTAAACATTGTGTTGCAGGAGAGACAAATTCAGGATGAGATCTCGTACAACAGCCCAGTTATGAATTCTGCTTTATGAAGAAGTGGACAGTGAGCGTATATCATACAGAGAGTTATTCTTTAGTCCAATGGTTCTCAACCTTTTTCCTGAAGGACCAGTGCCAATTACAATTTATGTTGTTTGAAGCAATGAATTAGATGAACTGTGTGCGTGTGAAAACTGACCACCAGGGTTCATAAATTTTCCATGGCATGCAGAAAAAACATAATATTTCTCATAATTTATAATTTTATATCAGTATTTAAAATGATACACAAAGCTTGATGAAAATGAATTTAAATGTGTTAAGGTTTCATAAAAATTGAGAAAGTAAAATGTATTAAATGAACATTATTCTAATGTTGTCTGAAAAACTATATAAAAACACTACATTTACATTTAGGCATTTGGCAGACGCTCTTATCCAGAGCAACTTACATTTTTATCTCCGTACATATCTGAGTAGTTGAGGGTTAAGGGCCTTGCTCAAGGGCCCAACAGTGGCAACTTGGTGGTTGTGGGGTTTGAACCTGGGATCTTCCAAACCGTAATCCAATGCCTTAACCACTGAGCTACCCCTGTACCCCTGTACACTAAACTTCCAGGATAACATTTTAAAGATTACATGCAGTTTTAGGTACCTGTTATATGTATTACAGACTATGGTGGTTAAAATGTATTGTTTTATTTAATTTATAGTCAAGAGTGACCATAGTTGGAGAAACACTCTTGTAGCATTTTGCCTCCATCCATACGAGAGAACAGATCTTTGAGATGTTTGTTATAAGTAACAAGTAAAAAGGTTTTTTCTTACACAGGAATTGAACCTGGACCCTGGAGGTGCAAGGCGACAGTACTAACCACTAAGCCAGGGCTACACTATAGTGAATATACTGTAGTGTACTTACTGTATATAGACATAACTTTACTCTAAAAGGTTATTATGTCAAATATATATTAGGTTAAATATATACGGTTATACTTATATATTTAGGTGGAAGATACACTACAAAGGTACAAAAGATAAGAGTAAAACCATAAAAGTGAAAATTTGTAGTCACAATTTTTTAAAGTTAATTATGATAAAAAAAATAAATAAATAAATAAAACTTTTACTATACCTATAAGTCTGATATACATATTGTATGTACTTACTCACCCATTTGTTAGAAACCCCTATAGAACTGTTAATTCATGCAAATATCAAACCAGCCTACCATGAATCAGAATCCCAGTGCGTAAGCATTACATTAGCAACACCCATATTCAACTTAACGTACGTCTCATTTATTCAACTGAGTAGTTGATGGTTAAGGGCCTTGCCCGAGGGCGCAGCATTAACAGCTTGGTGTTGCTGGTATCTGGTACCTTCAGATGAGTGGTCCATGTGTGTATGCATTATCAAGTGTGACTGTTAATACTTTCTATGATTTGTTGTTGTATCGCTACATCATTTTTATTCTATCCAATACATGAAGCCAATCATAGGGTTAAACATCAAGATCAAACATCAAGTTGGGGGGGGAAATGATCTCGTTGACTTTCTCATCACATGCCTTTTTTTGAGTATTATATAAACTATTCTATAGTCTGTGATTTTCACAGATAACTTTCTCTAGACTTGACACTACAGGATGATATACAGTATGGAAAACCCCCTCACAAAAACAACAACCAAAGAACCCTAAAAAAAACAGACACATACACAGGAATCAATAGTTCTTTGAGTCAAAAGAGTATGCACAAACACACAGTAAGGGTATGGTACCCAATTAATCACTCTTTATAGCATCTGTGAATGTACAGTGTTTTAGAATGGGTTTCCTAATAATTTGCTCACTGTGTCGAACGCTTTGATGTTTCCAAACTGTCAGAGGTTGTTTTGCTCGGACTTAGCATAGCCTACTACATATGGTCTTTGTAGACTAGAAGTGTTGCCAACAGTAACTTAAATTTCACCTACCAAGCTACGAGCATCAGCGGGAAGGTGACGACACGTTCTATATGACATGTTCATATAAATATTAATATCAGGATCAGTATCAATATGGTTACATTAGAGTTGACACCTTTACTCCTTTTATGTCTGTGAGTATTCTACAACCACTTTAAAGTAACATTATTATATAGTAATATAGCAGTTATAATTATAAAGTAATATACCTTTATCTGTCTTGTTCCCAAACATTTTTTTTGTATTCTTTGCAACTCTTATTGTTTGTAGGTGGGTCTTCATATGGAAGAAAGGCTACCAAGAGAAAGAAGAAGCAATTCAGAGCTCAGTGTTCACGAAGCTTAAAGGCATTGCTCTTATTAACTCCACAGACCTCGGGCTCAATGTATGGGGTGCCGAAGATTATGTAATTCCTTCTCAGGTAGGCAGGCCCCCCAGTTGGGGGTAAAAAAACGGGGGTAAAAAAAAGTTTTTTTTTGTTTTTTTTTGCCATCCCTGGACAAATCAAATTTTTATTAAAATGTTAGAAGGTGTGTAATGATTAGAAATGCGGTGAAAAAGTCAGCTGTGATTTTGATCTTTATATACAGTATAGTGCTGATGATTCATATTAACATCTTCAATTTGTTGACACAAATAAAACAAATGTACACAACCAGTCACACCTTCTAATTTAGTCGTCTTTTCTGATTTTTATTTCGTTCTACACTGTAAAACAATGCTGAAGGCGTCCAAAATATGCGTTCAAATCCTTTGAACATTTGATATTGAGATGTGTCTGATACTGTACATATGTTGTGTAAATCCTTCATAACGGCTCTAATTTGAGGTGCTGTTTGTTAACTGTTGATTTCTGTCTTGTTCTTGGTTTCCTGGGACGGTCTTCACGAGAGCCAGTTTCATCATGGTGCTTGATTGGTTTTGCAAATGCACTTGCAGTACTGTTCTTGCAAGAACCGTTCCACCTTAAAAATCCGCCTTAAAATAACAAGTGCCTTTTGAAAATATATCACTAAACAAAAAACACTGAATTACAAGGTGTGTCCAAACTGTTGATGGGAACTGTATGTAGGCAGTTATGATAAAACATGCATTAATCAAATTATTTAAAGTTTTTTTTTTTTAGGATTTCCTCATTTAGAGATAAGAATATTACAAATTATTATAATACAAACAAGTTCAATCATTTAGAAATTAAAAGTGACTTATTTCATCTGACTTTTCCTGTTTTGTCCTTATTTTTTTCATGGATAAAAAGCTAGGGCATCACTCATTTATAAATGTGCATAGACATAAAGTGTAAAATTAAATAACAAGCAAACAAATGTAATGTGTGCATTCATTCCTGCTTGCCTTTTACCAGAGATAATGATCAAACTCACATAAGTATACATGTGTAAAATCATCCACATCTGGGATTTATTTATTTTCTTTACACATTCATCCAAGCAATAGGAAAATCTTTATCTCTTTTTTTTTAAGATTATGTTTTAGTTCTGTATAATTTAATGTATAATTATATATTTGAAAATTTTCATAATCTTTGTATATTTACAGTAAAAGGCATTGATTGATCTTTTTATCAAATATTTTTTTAACAAGGGGGATAATGTCTTCTTTGTTGTAACAAATTACCTCGAGACTCCAAACCAAAGGCTGGGCTTCTGTGCCGAGGTAAGAATCAGGATTCCACTGTATTTGAATGTATTTTACTTGTAAAATCGATTTTGAACGACAGTGACGCATGCTTAGTAGAAAAATTGCTAGTGTACTCAAAAAGGTGGGATTGCATTTCTTGGCTGAATATTAATACAGAAAGTGAATATTCACCATCATTATGGGATTTTTTTTTTTCACTGCTTGGCATAATATAATTTTTATGTCTGGTTTATTGTACATGGTGAGTTCTGTAGTAATTTGCATGGTCGTTTTAATGCTTTCAGAGTCCAAGGGTCCTTGATGGTGTGTGTTCTTATGATGACAATTGCACAGAGGGAGATCCGGTTATAGCAGGTCATGGTAAGAGGAATGATTTTATGCATTAAAGGTTCAGTTTATTGTGGGATTTTATGATTTTAAAAAGTTGCTCTTGATAATAGACAGGGTTTCGCCAAAGACTGAATCCATACTCACTTTTATGAAGCTATAATATTTTCTTATTATGGCTTTAAAACTAAACACAGAACTCGTTCTTATGTACACGAGACAGGATTCTTCACAGAGAGACATTGCTGCAGCATTTGCTTATGAATCCGGACGTTTTAGGCATTCCGCATATGCAAACTCAGACGTAATAAAAGTCCTACACAATTTTAGTTTCATTGTCCTGTCACCATAGCAAACTGGGTCAAACACAGCATAGAAGGCTCAGAAGTCAAATGTAGTACTTCACAATGCATGGATGTTCCAGGTGTGTTTACTGTATGTACTGAGAATGTCCTGACTTCTGCTACAATAATGTTATATTCATTCATTTATCTTCAGTAATCGATTTCTCCTGGGTTCGGTTTTGCGACAGATCAGGAGATTATTGCAGGAACACTGAGTGGCAGGCGGGAATAAACCATCACACGATACACACATTCATCCACTCGTTCAAACCCTGGGCCAGTTCGTAATCATAGCTACAACTACTACTGGTGAACCAACTCATTTTAAAAACATGCGAAAATCCAGAATGATTGAAAGACATTGGAGCTGTGAGGCAGCAATGTTTCCTTCTGCACCATTGTGTAGGCCACATTTTATACTGTGAAAATGCTTTGTAAATTCCCTGGTAGAAGAGTTGTCAGGTAGTTACTGTAAATGCTATTTAAAATAAATTTGAAGTAGTTTTGAAAAGCAGCATTTGATTGTAGAACTTGGGTTGAACTCAGGGTTGAAGACGGGACGCTGTATGAATGAGTCGGGCACGTGTGAAATACATGGCTGGTGTCCGGTGGAGCGCAGTCACACACCAAAGTAAGCAAAACAGCACCTTACACCATCATACAAGGGGCGTTCAAGTCAAACCAGGACTTTTGATTGGGCAGTATAACAGGACAAAGTTTTGTGAGTAAAAACTACCATTATTTCTCCGTATAATCCCCTGCTACAGTACATTGATGCACTTATCCCAGCGGTACGCTTCGCTAGTACTTGGATACCATTGAAGGTACTGTAGAAAGTTTTCTTAGTATGTTAGACTGTCTGCTTCATATCTGAAACCATGACCTTCCAGGAACTGTGTGGAAATCACTTTGTAAGATGTCAAGACTGTATAGGGCACATGACCGAAACTCTCAGTGGTGTTCATGAATGATTTGTTTTTAGTTATGGACATCAGTGGTGTTCTTTTTCAAATTTTTCATATTAGATGGTTGTACAAACTGTTAATTAAAATTTTCAAAGTAAGGACCAATTTTCTGCTAAGATGATGACAACATGATGACTTTAATAAATGTTTGAACTACTAATAACTTCAGATTTTCTACTTGTTAAGCATCTTTAGCGTCAGTGATTAACTCTTACTGTAAGTTACATGATGTAACATTAGTGTTAATATTAGCTTGTTGTTCTTTGCTATTCTTAAGTTGTTTTATTTGTCAGAACTCTTTATGAAGTTTGCACCGTTCAAATGTGTTACTATGGCTGATCCTCAACACTGTACTGCGCGTGAACTCTTCTGTAAATGTCAATCGGTTTTACACCTTCATCACAAGTACCAGTTTGACTCGAACGCCCCTTGTAAGCTTTGCTCTTGGATTAGATTTTTGCTGCAGCCTAATTAAAGAAAGAAATGAGTCACGCTTATGGTGTGATGTTTAGGGAGCCGTTGCTGGGAAAAGCCGAAAACTTCAGCATCTACATCAGGAACTTCATCAGGTTTCCGAAGTTTGATTTCTCCAAGTAAGTCATACTCTACTTCCTATATGCTGGTTTCTTAACAGAAAATCTGTTTAAAAGTCATCTGAAACCTCAACTGATTCACTGCATTTTATTTTGTATTTTTAATAATACTAAATACTTGTACGTATGCATACTTTTTTTTTTTTTTTTTTTTTTTGCAAAAATGCACCTTTTGTACATTTGCACCTTACCCTCAGACCACAAAAACACACCATGTTCACACCTATCTCTATAACATAACATACTCTCACACATATTTCCTGCTATCAGAATAGGCGTATAACAAAAGATTTTGAGCATATGTATGTGTATTATGTACATCATGAAACTTCATGACAGGCAGTATACACAGACAACACAGTGCTATGTTCAGATTGAGATCATCTTGCACATGAAGCCACTATTTATAGGATTTCTATTTATACACACAATCTGACTGTATTGGGGTGACTAAGACTCGTCATCTGACCTCATTCCCTCAACAGGTGAAATGAAAATAAAGTTACAGCTTTAAGCATGCTCAGCGAGGTCAGATGAGGAGCATCATATTCTATGCATGTTTTTTCTTTGAGTCACAAGGGTTTTAAAAAGAACTAAATAAAGAGTCTCATCACATACATACTGTGCTGGAAGTTTTTATCTGTTACTGCACAGTAAAAATTTTTTTTTGCATATCCCAGTGTAGCTGGGGTCAGATCGCAGGGTCAGCCCTCATACGGCGCCCCCTGGAGTAGACCTGGGCCAGGCAGTGGCAACGTCGGGGAGCTGGGGCCTGAACCACAAACCTCCTGATCAGTAACTCAGCTCTAAGCTACCATTGCCCCTAATAGATAGTATGTACCTATAAATTGGCAGTACTGCAAAATAAAACTGTTTTCTGTTCATTTTCCTGCTCATTTATTCATACCAGCCAAAATTGCTGCATAAAGTCTTCTCCATCACATCCCAAAGATTTTCAATGTAAGGTCTGGTGGCCAGTCAAATGCTATCTCGTGCTCCCTGAACCACTCTTTCACAATTTCAGCTTGGTGAATCCTGACATTGTAATCTTGGAATATGCCCGTGCCATCTAGGAGGAAAAAAAATAATTGATAGAAAAACCTGGTCATTCAGTATATTCAGGTGGTCAGGTGACCTCACTTTTTGGGCCAAATAACTTTGCTTGAACCTAGACCTGACTAAGTTCCTTGTATGGTAGGCGCCAGGCATGAATATAAAGAATTTGCATTTACAGTATTTATGTTACATTTCATCACTTCATCAGTCTCTCTTCTTACCCTGATGCATCCATCACCCAGGAACAGGGTAACTATACATTAACTCATCAGACCACATGACCTGTATCTGCTGCTCCACTGTTCATTCTTTATATTGCCTAGCAAATAGAATGTTTTTGTTTTTTTTCCCTGATTAGCCTCACAAGTGTTTTTCGTAAGGCTACACAGCTGTTTAGTCCCAATCCCTTGAGTTTTCATTGCACTGTGTCTGTGGAAATGCTCTTAATGTAACTATTAAACATAGCTGTAAATTAGCTACTCTTTTTTTAAATTTAATTTATAATCTGATTTCAAGACTTCCATCATGCTCATTCAGGATGTATTTCCAACCTCATTTCTTCCTCGAAGATGATGAGTCATCACTATCCTTCTAGGTTTATCAATGTGTTTTACAGTTCTCAACCCAATTTTAGTAGTTTGGCCATCCCTGTATACACCACAGAAAAATATATATGCAAGTATACTTATAGGTGCTAAGAATGATAAGAAAAAACATTTTACCACGAAGAGAAATATATTTACTGTATGTGTAAGAAAGAATTAATACAAATTCTAACAAGATTGTTGTTATAAATGTGAAAATGCACTTTAAAAAATAATCATGTTCTACATCATTAGGGTGATTTTATTTGTCTTTTATTCTGAAGCAGAATTATTTATTTTGTATTTATTTTTGTATGGTTTTAATGTTTTATTAAGCATATTTTATCTATAAATTAACAGGGTAACAATCTCAAGTCAACATTATCCTTTTTATCTTCCTTTCCAAGAGCCAACGTTCGCAACTCCGCCAACCACACATATCTGAAGTCATGCTACTATGACAAAGTCCACCAACCATATTGCCCCATCTTCCGCTTGGGTGATATGGTCAACTGGACTGGTCACAGCTTCCAAGAAATGGCTGTGAAGGCGAGTGTCACTAATGTCATCATGTAGTCTTAATGTATTTATAATGTCTCCGTGATTAGGAATGATGTGTCTGAATTTGATGGCTAAGGATTGGAGAAGCTTTGCGGAAGGAAATGATTAGAGAAGAAGTGATTTTATTATGAGCTCCTATTGTGCATTTGTTATTCAGCCTGATTATGGCCACAGAGAAACTTTTGAGTATCTGTTGTGTGAATAAAGCACTTGGAGGGTGTGTTGTTATAGGAAAATAATCAGCAGAGGGGTGGTGTGATGCAGCTTGGCATGAAGTTGAGTTAATATGATTTATCTCCCTAAGACATTGTTTTGCTTCAATGCCACGTCCTAAAGTATGTTTGAAACCATGGGTGGAGCCTAATAAACCTAATCTTCAATACCATTCATCTTCTATAGGGTCATACAGGTGGGGGTGGGGGGTGGAGCCATCTGGGACAAAATGGTATCTATCTATCTATCTATCTATCTATCTATCTATCTATCTATCTATCTGTCTGTCTGTCCATCCATTGAATCTCTCTCTCTCTCTCTTTCATACACACAGGGTGGATCTATCGGAGTGGGAATTGAATGGAATTGTAATTTAGATAAAGACACCTCTTACTGCAACCCTGAGTACAGGTTCACTCGTCTGGACAACTCAAACGGCTCAAACGTCTCTGGATACAACTTCAGGTGTGTTTATCACTCCAGCATTGATAACATTTGTGTAATCTGTAACACGATAACTATGAAGATCCTTGGAGTTCTTTTCAAAATGAATTATATGTAAATGCAATGCAACATCACACAAGCGGGAGTGTTGTTGTACTTAATATCAGAATGGCTGTGATGCATTTGAAGATATTCAATTACAACAGCACGACCTCAGGAGTGATATTGCTTGTATATATAATTATATATAATCTTTTTGTCTAATTTATTACTCTTTTCCTTTCCTCCTGGAAAACGACTGTAAGCAACTGTAACCAAGTATAAGCAATTTTCATCTGGGATTAATAAAGGTCTTTGAATCTTGAATTGAATCATGAACTAGCCGCCGACAGTTAGCGGAATTAGAAAAACGATAAACATGGAGGTGGTGGACATTACAGTTTATTTCTCTTTATGATGCCACTTATTCCGCTTAAGAATAGTCTCAGCTAATTAACTGTTCCAGGGTTAAATCCTAAAGGGTGTATATACATGGTAATAAAAATTCTGGCTATAATTTGAAAAAATGTACAAATATGTAACTTTATTAGTTGGTCCCTAATAAGCAACCCAGCGGCGATGATAGAACGGAAAAACTCCCTGAGACGACATGAAGATGTAACCTTCAGAGGGACCAGATTCAGAAGAAAATCATCCTCAAGTAGCTGATACCATGATAGCGTGACCCATAAATAAATCTCTTCCTTTTGTCTACAAGTTCAAAAATGCAGTGGTATAACTAGAAATGTTTTAGTAACATAAAGTTGACTTTGTTGAGGCTCCCAGCTTGAGTGAATGCGGTGACGAGCCACCACAGAAAAACTTTCTGTTGATATTGTCCAAAGCCATCTTCATGAATACTGAAGCTGACCACAAGGGGGCAGCAGCAATGGGTGGTGGAATAGTCTTTCTTTGGGGCAGTATTATTTCACATTAAATATGTTTTAAAGCAATCACTGAAAGACATTCTCTCATTGAGAATCTGAGCCACAAGGTCAACCAAAAAACATGAAGAATCATTGAAATAATGAGGAAATATGAGTAGTGAAGGCCTCAGACATGACTTGTCTTCCATTTTCAATATTGCTTTTTCATTTATCCGCATGAGGATTAAGAACCAGTAAAGCCAAACCTAACAAGCCCCTTTCTGGGTCACAAGGGGTATAAATGATGATTTATGCTTCTGTGTCAAGTCTATGCTGTAGGTCTTGTGTACCCACATACCCTACGCCATACCTTATGGAATAGCCTGTGCAGGTCCCCAGAAATGTAACTACTGTACACATGAAGGCAATATAGACCACAACAACTGTGATTGGTCCACCTGGTGGCATCACATATCCCACTTCTTCGACGCTTCCATTTTTGAACTGTGTTGAAAGTATTACTGACCATCTATTCTAACGTCTTGTCTTGTAATTTCAGTAAAATTAGCTGTTGTCCAGGCGGCATGGTGGTTAGCACTGTCACCTTGTACCTCCAGGGTCCGGGTTCGATTCCCGGCCAGGCTCGATTCTCGTATCTGTGTGCAGTTTGCATGTTCTCTCTGTGCTTGGTGGGTTTCCTCTGGATACTTCGGTTTCCTCCCACAGTCCAAAGATATGCAGGTTAGGCTAATTGGCCGTAGTGTGTGAGTGTGTGTATTTTTGTGCAATGGATTGGGACGCTGTCCAGGGTGTACCCTGCCTTGTTCCCTAAGCATCTTGGGATAGGCTCCAGGTCTTCTTTCCTGTCCATCAATAAGTCTATTCAGATGAGAAACAGCCCTTGGAGGGTATATTTGGGCTCCCTAACCAGCCTTTCTCAGGTTCAGGGGGATACTTGGATAAGTTGGGAAACATTTCAAACCAACAAGTCCATTTGACATAATGCAACTTCTAGACAACTTCTCCTTGACATTCATCATATACAGTACTGTAATTACTTTTTCTGGCTTGTGTTGCAGATTTGCTCGCTATTACAGAGATCCAGGTGGAAAGATGTATCGCTCACTGTTTAAAGTGTTTGGTATTCGATTCGATATCATGGTTAATGGGGAGGTAAGGCTCACTGTTATTACTATTTTAGTATGACAATTCAAATAAAAAATGTTATTGACTTTTTTGATTCTGATTTGCTTGTCGGTTGTTGCTTGTTGGTTTCCAGGCTGGGAAATTCAGTATTGTGCCTACAGCGGTGAACATTGGCTCCGGAGTTGCTTTAATGGGTATTGTGAGTATACCTTCCTGTAATCAGTATGAAGAAGAAAGAGAGACACAGTGAAAGAAAACAAAGCAAAACATCAAAAACGAGGGTTGGAGGAAGTTCTAGTATTTAGAAGGTGGCTGTGTGATTGATTCTTAAAACTGAAGAACAAACTATACTTGTACACTTGAAAAGTAACTAGGTATTAAAATTGGTAATAAAGTTCATATTTCCATCGTCCATATTTGTACAAATCTTTGAGGATGTGTGCGAGGATTTGTCTTCTTAGCGTAGTCCCACAAGAAGAAAATCACATGGAGTGAGATCTGGACTTCTTGTAGGCCATTCATGCACCTGCGTCGTCCCAGCCAACATCCTGAGGATACACTTGAGGACATGGTGGGACGGATTCAGGAGATTCCCAGCTATATCCCAAACGACTTCCTTCAGAAGACTGGGAATCCCATCCCCCGACCATTTGAGGAAACTTGTTGACGCCACTGGTGCCTATGTTAAAATTTATTGCTTTTATGCTTTTATTTTCCTATGTAATAAAGTACAACTTTTTTTTTTTTAGATATATAGATTTTTAGTACTTTATTACTAATATTTAATGCCTACTTACTTTTCACCCACCCTGTATATCCCCAAAGCTTAATGGATTATTGGCTATCACACCCATATGAACCAGATCTTGCTGTTATAATCTTCTTGGAAGGCTTTAGCTTCTAGCTATGGGGATTTGTGTTAATTCAGCATTCAGCAGTGTTTGTAAGGTCAGACACTAAGGTCATGTGAGAAGACCTGGGGTGTTATTTGACTTCTAGTTCATTCCAAAGATGTTCCGTTTGGTTGAGGTCAAGCGTCTGTGCAGGAAACTTGAGATCTTACCCTTCAACCATGTCTTCATGGAGCTCATGGATCTTACACTTGAACCATGTCTTCATGGAGCTCATGGATCTTACACTTGAACCATGTCTTCATGGAGCTCAGTTTGTCACAGCATACCAAGTCATTATGTACATTTGTACGCATCTAGTGGATTCTTAAAAAGCTACATACTGGTGTTATGATAAGGTGGCATGGTATGTACAATCGATTATTGCTTGCCTGAGATTGGCTTAGACTAAAAAAATCACCATTTGTTGGTGATAATTGGGTTCAGTACAATTCAATAAATGATTGCAATCCCTAGCAGTAGTAGGGATTGAACATGATGTGTAACAGTAACGACTATACACTACTACCATCAGAATCGACAATGATGACGTGTAGAAAACTGGACAAAGCCAGGGGCTCTCAGGACCTACACATGCTCTAAGAGGCAATAAAAGCTCCACCCACAAGAGGGCACAATTGTATTTTTCATCATCATGAACAAACCTACCTGCAAATGTTAAGTGATCCAGAGTGACATTTTAATACTCATCCTAGGAGCCCTAATAATTTTCTATTATCATTAGCAGTGAATATTGTCAGGTCAAATTGGAATGTTGTCCCATCCACACTAAGCTTTCAATTGATTTGTAAGTGGACATGAAAAAAAATATTTGCAGCCAAGTCATAGTTTGGACAGAAGTACAATAATGGGAATGAGACTGCTTTATACAAAGTTAATGAGCTGTAATAACCTGTACATCTGTTTCTTCTTTGCTTTTATTGCACAGGGAGTGTTCTGTTGTGACATGATCCTCATCTATGTGATGACTGGGAGCTCGTTCTATAGGAAGAGGAAGTTTGAAACCGTTGCAGGGTAAGATTGATTTCAAACTTTTTGTTGATGGATTCGAGGTGGAATCAAAACGTTTCGAGATTAGCTCTGTTTACCAAAAAAAAGTACTTTATTACTTATTACCTATTAATTCTTTATTATTATCTAGCAATGAGGGTAGATGCGGAAGTTCTCAGACAATCATGATGTACAAAGGGGTTGACCTCGTTTCTGATCTCTCGTCATCTGACAGTGATATTCTTCCGCTCGTGAAGCGAATGTGCCACTCAAAACACCTTGTACAACTTTGTACTTCGGGCCAAATCATGTCAAACGTCGCTGTGGCAGATTTGCCCAGTTTCAGGCAAAATTTCACATTTGCTCTTTGTTCCAATTTGCTGTCCATGATGAAGTCGCAGACGTAGTAACGCTCGTGGTCAGAATAGCACCAGGTGTACAGCTTGCGATGAACACAGGAAGATGTCTTTTGGCACACTGACTTATGACATCAGTGCTCCCTATGACTGCATGTGCAGCCTTGTGCTGCCATCTGTTGGTGTGTTACAGAACTCCAAACTTCTTGGTACCACCTTGTATCATCCAATCTATGCTAATGTGCAAAATATGACTTTCTGCAGAAATCCCGATCTACGGTCCAGAGACAGGACGCGGAGAAGACACCATCGGCACGTCCACGATAGACACAAGAAAGAAGATAACCCGGATGTGGAGAACCAACTTCTGTCTTCCTCGCCGACTCGCAGTCCGAGAAGACACAAACATCACAATCATGAAAAGAAGCAGGTTAAAGATGCAACATCCAAATCTCACCTTAGTCCTGAAAGAAAGGATGCGGCTCAGGCTTCCTCATCCAGGACGCCATGCAGTCCAAAGAAATAAAGCAGCAGATGAAGAAATGGAAATTGTTTAAGGAGGGACTCCTGCATACTGTGAAAGAAGTGAAGAAATGAAGGAGAGGACAATGAGGTGCTGCTCCAAAGTTGAACAATTTTGTGTTAACTGTAGCTGGAGAATCAAACCTAAACTTGATAGTTTTAGGTTTAAATTGCCTTTTTTTTTTTTTTTTAAACATGGCTTACTTTCTTCCTTACTCACAAGGAATAAATTCTCCAGAACTTAAAAGAATATAAAGATGCTTAAAATGTTATACATGAAGGATTGATTCAAGATCATCTGCAAGACTCTACAGTTTTTTTTATACATTATAAGAAGGCGGCTGTCCACAGAAAGTGTCATTTTGAAGGGGAAAAAATACCCTGTTCTAATTAAGAAACACATCACACTTGTGGAAAAAAAGTGTTTAAATAAATTTACTCTGTGTTTAAGGTCAAAATATTGGATAAATGCATGAGATTCTTTCTGGCATGTTTTTTTTCCTGAGTGCCAATTAATCTAGAGTTGGCTGGTTTAAACAGTATTTTTTAATGCTTGAAACTGTGTGAAATGGAGGTCACATTAATTACTTTGTAATATTTGAAACTGCTTTTTTTTTTTTTACACATACTTCCCTTACAATTTAAATATTATTAATGTAAAAGTAAAATATGCATGGTTAATAATCTAAAGGGAGTCAAAGAGAGAAATAAACAACCATCGCTGTAATCATATGAGTGATTTATTTGTTTAAATGGAAACTACAGAAATATTCACACACACAATGCCAGATAAGTCAGAAGTTAAGATGGTTCCATTTATATTACTCAGGATCTCAGGAAATAAAAATACCATTTGTAATACAAGTACGCTATATTTCTAACTCTTAGATATAACAACTTAACATTTGTGTTGACTTATTTTTCTAAGCATTTATTGATTTATTGTTAAATTTCCCATCAGTAGCTTCATTCCATCCATGTGCATTTTTGATAAAGTTAGAGAAAAGGGATTTACCGCAGAACAATCCTTCGGTTTGTTCTTTTGGGTGAAGGGGACTAAACTACAATTAGAAATGGGGTCCTGATGTATCATTTAACTATCATTCAGAAGCAACAATCTTCCCCTTTTTTAATTGAGTGTTATTTAATCCTAAATAAAGCTAAAATTAAAGACTTGTTAGCAAAACTTATGACCGTGATAAACATTGTGCATCAAGATGGATAGCAGGCAGCATGTCCAGATTCAGAGCTCCAGGTTCCACAGCTTATTCCTGAGCTCTGGTTACCGTGTGTGGGTGTGTATGGAGTTTCACATATTCTCCAAAGCAGTATGGGTTTCCTCCAGGTTCTTTCTCCTAAAAACAGCCAGTAGGTGGACTGATTATGCAGCATGGCCCATGTGTGTCCTGTGACTGACAGACAGCTCATCCAGGGTGTGTTCCCAAGATAAGTTCCTGATCCACTGACCCAGGATAAAAGCTCTTACTCATGATTGAAAAAATAAATAAAACGGATCTGGTTAATGACTTCATGCTTCACCTTGACCTTTAGAGCCTCAGTACAGAGTCACGTCCGAATCATTTCAGTGCAATGAAATACAAAGGAGAAATAAAATAAATGTTAGATTCAATTAACATGCTGAACCTAGAGAGATTTGTTAACCTATGCACATCTTCAGTAGTGTTGCTCTTCAGTACACATGCACCATTCCGTACAGGAAAGTCCAGAAGAGCACATATGTGAACAATCCGCCTACGAGACCTCCAGTAAAGAGCAGGCGTCTGGATTTAAAGCACTTGTTCCATCGTCGGCCGGCTTTAAGGATGAGTAGGACGGAAAGCAGGAAGGAAGCGAGGAAGTAGAAGATGAAGCCGTACAAGCCTGTCAGGCCCAGGATGCCTGCCGTGGCCCCAGACAGAGCAGACACGGAGGTGCGGCAGTACTCCAGCACTGCGGCGTTCCCCCTCACTGCCACCTCGCTGATGAACTGCGGGCCCTCACGTTTAGCTGCCACCGACGCCATTCTGTCCAAATCACTACAAAACACAAAACACAGCTGGTGTTATTCAAGGGGTCGTCACAGTGGATCATCTGATCCGCACAACAGCTTGACACAGGCAGTTTTTTTTTTTTTTAAGTCAGATGTCCTAAATGACACAATCCAGGGTTAAAAATCCAGGATGTCTTTCCTGACACAATCCTCCCATTTTATTCAGGCTTGGAACTAGCACTGCATCCAGTGCTGGGGTTCTGTGCATTGGATGGGAATCGAACCCGGGCCTTAGACATGGCACTGAGCCACTAGTATCCCTGACAAGTCAGAGAAGACGCACTTACTACAGACAATTTGGGTTTTTGTTTACCCTGAACGCCCTTCTTAAAGCAATCCGGGGTAAAAATCCTGGCTGCCCCTCCTGACGCAAGCCTCTTATTTTATCCGGGCTTGGGACCAGCACTGCATCCAGTAACTGGGAATTGTACCCAGGTGTATTAAGTGCCGTATGTATGACGAGAAACCTTCCACTGTGCGACCAACGCGCATGATTAATACACCTCAATAACCTTTTTAAACCACGTGACTGCACCTGCAAACCCTCATTCATCTCCATTACTCTATGCTTATCACCAACTTCCGGTTTACTCCTGATGATTAGCTTACCGTTAGGATTAAAGATTCACGCGTTTAGGAAACGATAAAAGCTCAACTGATATAAACTTATACACGTATATCATATATTCACGCCAATATCAAAAGCGTGTCAACATAACTATTGTGGGAAAATATATACGGTTTCTTTTTCTTCTGCAACAAAAATGAGACGCTCGTCACTCCTCGGCCGCCATCTTGTTTCCGTTTCCTCGCTGGACAAAATGACAGGGGAAAATGCTCTTTTAATAGGTTTTGCATATATATATATTTTAAATAATATATAAATGTAAAAATGAAATATACATAGTTTGGTATGAATATAGTATAATTTAAGTGCTATTTTTTAAAATAATTATATATTTACAAAAAAATCCTATCATGCCTCTTCACTACGGTGTCCACAGAGGAACAAAAATATTCACAATTGTTGGTTCAATCCAAATCGTTGAATACATCCTACATCTGCGCCCTATCAAGGAACCGAAGTAACACCTGCTACACACCCTACGTAGTGCCCTACGTGTTGAATAAACAGTGACGTGCTTTATATGTAACGAAGCCTTGGTACATATAATTATTAATTTTAAATCAAAACGTATTTTTCAAATTTTGTTCACATGTTTACCATTTCAGAACAATCATATATATATATATTTTGCATACTGTATAAAAAAAACATTGCAAAAGAAAATATCTGACCGTTGCCCTGGCGACTACGGTGGCCACAGACGATCAAACTCTAAAGCGGTTCAGTTCACTTCCTGCATCAGCGCTCTAGAGCTTCTCCACTCTGTTAAGTCCACTGTGTAATTAACCACATATTTAAAAATAATAAAATATGGCTGGATCATCAGCTGAGTATGTTCTAGGCATTGATTTAGGAACCACCTCGATCAAGGTTGTGTTGTTTGACACCCGATCAAAAACCGTGACGCACAGCTGCAGCTTACAGACCAACTCTGACGTCATTGACGACACGCATGAACACGTAGGTTTGATTTATTTGTATGTTAACGTTTGTGCAATAACACATATAACAGTTGCATTTCCTATTTTCAGGTCAAGGAGCAGGACCCTGTGCGGATCATTGGCACTCTTGACCGGTGCATGTGTGCTCTTCCTAAGGAAAAACTGCATGACGTCAAATGCATTGGGGTATCAGGACAGATGCATGGGGTTTTATTCTGGAAATCTAACACAGGTGCACTTTATACCACTAACACTAAACTGAACCCAGGGTTTTCAGTTGTTGTTGTTGATATTTTGGTGGCACAACGACTTCCTGACACAACCCTCCAGTTTAATCCGGGCTTGGGACGGCACTGCATCCAGTGCCTGGGGTTTAGACATTGGATGGGATAGGGCGCTGATGTAGGTAGGATGTAGTCGGAGATTTGGATTGAACCAAAAATTGGGAGTTTGTGGACACTGTAGTGAAGAGGTAACACATTATAGGATTTGTTTCTATTAAAAATAAACAAATCACAGGCTGGAATTCAAACCTAGGCTTTCCACATAGCACGCAGTAAAACCTACCACTGAGTCACCAATGCCCAACCTCAGGGTTTTCAGTGTAGTTTGTAATTTTGCTCCTAACACCTACTCACTCACTCACTCACTCACTCCTTGTCTATAACACTTTATCCTGTATACTGTGTCGTGGGGGGCCTGGAGCCTATCCCAGGAGAATTAGGGCACGAAGCATGAAGGGCTGCCAATCCATCGCAGGGCACACACACACTCAGTGTTGGCAAATTGGCAACACCAATTGGGTGTTTAACCAGCTTGATATACCAAAAAGTCCAGACCAGTGCTTGGTGAAGTTTAGGTCAGGAATGGAAGTCAGGAATTACTTTTAAGTTTGTTTTTTTGTATATTTTTTCTTTACATACTGATCTGTTTGTCATTGGTTCATGGTTTCCTAAACAGCCAACACCATAATTCAGTTTCCTGCTGATTGTGGCGCCGATATGAATTCTCCTCTCCTCCTAAAGAGAGCAATGCAGCAGCACTTTAGTCCTGGATCTCTCAGCTCCTTCTCTCTACACTCTCCTGAATCAGATCAGCTGTCAGTGCTGTCACATTTTTTTTTATGTCGTGGATCATTATCTAGATTGAGTCTCTGGTATAATCCAGCTCAGTTGTTTTGTTTAGCTGCATTGCATTCTTTAATGTTGAGAATGAATTCCTTATTGGATTTCTCTTTCATATTCTGTTTCCTTTTCAAATTTAGTTCTAAATAAAAAATAAACAAATAATGTTTTAATCCTTTTTGGTTTGGATTTACTTGGTGTTATGTTCAGGAAAAACCTAAAAAAAAAACAACTTAAAATGGGTTCAGTGGATAGAGGACATGGTGACCAATATGTATAATATTACAATATTTTGCTTTATAGTCATAAAATGAATCTGTTTTGAGTTTCAGAATGAGTGATTCCTTCCTGCAAAAAAAGTTTGAGTTTAGATTCTATAGGTCAAGTAGATGTAGATGCTTCTTTTCCCCAAACTTAATCTAACAACAATATAAATGAGCTTTAATATTACATAAATCTATTAATAAATAACTTTAATATTACACATGTGCATCATTAACCAGTGTGTCCTTAGCTTTTAATGTTTTGCATTGAGGCCAGATCTGTATTAGGAATGAAAATTATGCATCTTATGCATGACTAATAAATAAAGATCTGATGACCCTAATCTAATTTTGTCTTCTGTTCCCTTTGCAGGCTGTGAGTTGTACAGTAGTCATGGGGAACATAAATTTAGACCTCAGGATGTGAGTCATCTGATCACATGGCAGGATGGCCGCTGCACTAGTGATTTCCTGTCTTCGTTACCCAAACCCGAGTCACACCTGAATGTAGCTACTGGTTTTGGGTGTGCCTCCATCCTCTGGTATACCAAGCACAGGTCAGAAAGCTATTTATGTAATTTGTAGTTTCCATCAATCAGTTGTGTTTTGCACATGAGAAAACCTGTTGTTCAGCTGTCCAGCTCAAATCCGGGAATTTTGATTGTGAAGAAATACAGAACACAGTTATGAGTGTTATTATATTTATATTTCTATATAATCCCCTACTACACTAATGCACTTATCCCAGTTTCACTAGTGCTTGAATACCATCAAGGTAGAAAGATTTCTCAGTGCATCAAAGCCATGATCGGACTACCCAATAACTCCCAGACGATTTTCTGTTATGTACAAGTGGTGCGGTGGGCAGTAATAGGTTGAGCATTGTTCTACAAAGACAGAGTGCCTTTGATGATCCGACTGGAACTTTTTTTTTCCTGAGAGTGTTCCACTCGCTGAATGGGAACAGCTGCAGTGTACTTTGAGCCACCACCATGAACTTATTGCCTGCTTATTAATGTTTGTACCATGCTGCCGTTCTCATCACCACACTGTGTTTAAAGTCTTCTGTAAACGTCAATCAGTTTTACACCTTCATTCCTAAAAAAATGTCATTACAAATCCTGGTTTGAATTGAACACTCCTCATACTATTATGAACCATTTTACAGTGTGTTTCATTTTTCTAAAGATGCATAAACACAGCCATAATGCATGCGCACTGAAGATTAAGATTAGACGTGGTACTTAAGAAAAAAAATATTTACAATTTTTCAATTAACTATTTATTTTAAAAGTATATATAATATAATTGAAGGCAAAAAAAAAACAACCATAACCTTTTTGTTTAATAGAATAGCTGTGAAGCTTGAGTGTGGAATAATTGGGCAAAATTATGGCGCTTTTCCACTGCATAGTACGACACGGCACGGCTCAGTTCTACTCACTTTTGGGGGGTTTTCCACTGGGAACAGTACATAGTACCTGGTCCTTTTTTCAGTACAACCTTGGCCGCGGTTCCAAGCGTGCCGAACCGTTACCAAAACGTGACGTGTAAACTCTGCTGGTCACTGATTAGCCGGAGAAAATCGTCATTACTGCGTCACCGAACTTGCGACACGAGACACAACAGAACCGATATATTTAGAAACAGCCAGAGAAGGATCGGACGCACCTTTTTGTATTAACCGTCGGCCTCTTTTGAAACAAACTCCTTCGTCTCGCTGTTAAAAACGTCCACATGCCGAGAATGAAGAACACCATGCCGTCGATATGCTCCATTGTTGTGTGTTTGTTTGTGGCGCGTTTACGATGACGTCACGGCAGTAGCGGCGCCGCGCGCGTGAGTAATCCAGCCCACGCTAAAGTGTTACTACACTGCAGTGGAAGAGCAAACCGAGCCAAACTGCGCCGAACCGAAGTGAGTTGAACTGAACCGTGTCGTGCCGTTCTATGCAGTGGAAAAGAGGCCTTACTGTCCATGATCATCACTTCTGTTTTTTTTAATTTTTTTTATTTAGGGAACAAAATTTATATTCCTCAATATGTTTTCAATTTTGCCTAGCTGTGATGGCAAATCTTGACCATAATTGGTGAGCATTGTGTAACATTACTATTAAGGGCAAATCCATATGGCTATAAAAATAAAGAAAAACAGTGGGCCAAAAACTGAACCTTGTGGCACACCATCCTAAACTGTTAAGGCTGTCTATTGACTCAATTAAATAAAAGCTATACATTAATATGTCTGTCCGAACTGGCAGTATACATTAAAATATCATGATAAATGGTATTAAATACTAAATAGGTAAATGGTATTAAATATCTGAACTTTGACATATAAAACTTAGATCATGGAAGTCAGGAGGTAAGGAATAATTGTAGAATTTTCACTTTGATTGATACATTACTATATGACCAAAAGTGTTGCTTAGCTATCTGCTCATACTGGCTACAGTAGGAATTCTGTTTCATTAATATTATTTTTACTTAAAAATGAGTACAGTGGTTGGCGCCTGTGGAAAAATTTTATTGAATTATAATTGTAGTCAAGTGTAAGGTACCAAATACCCAGAAGGCCTCTGTCCAAGAGGCCTTGATCCAACTCGCTACAAAAACAGAGAAGGCGCCTGCACGACAAATTGAGGAAGTGAGAAAACACGCAGGCAGGAGGCAAGGGATAGGTAACAGACAAGAAAACTAAAGAAAAAAAACAATAATATCAATAATATTTACTAACATTTTATCATTATGTACTAATAATATCTACTCGTAATATCTACATGGTTAATGATAATGTTTTAATGATAATTAAAGAAAAAAAGTATGCAAAGTGTGACCCAAGAACAACCCGTACACACAGAGTGCAAGAAATTAAGGAACTTTATTGGAGGAGAAAATACAGAAAATGCAAGCATTGATAAAAATTATAAAAATAAACTTTCGTTTCTGCTTTAATTGGGACACAAAGTGAAAAAAGCCAGACTTCTGCTTTTAAGAAGCAGAAAAACAGCATAAATCATATTTGTTATAAAGAAAAAATCTAATTAATCAGTAATTTTCAGCAATATCATCCTCAGAGGAATGAGGATAACGAACTGGAGAGGTGGGATTGAGGCTGATGGTGGGTGAAGATGGGGGTGAAGCAGCAGGAGTGGTGTGACCAGGTGGTGGAATTACTGTGAACCCGTAGTAGGGTCGCATAGGAGGACGCCGTGGTAGAGAGAGAGCCTCAATCTCAGCAATCACAATTTCCAGGTGACGAACTAGGCTCCTCAGAGTTCTAACCAGACGCACATTGTGGCGGTTTGGGTAAGGGAAGGTGTAACCACCTGCTCCCAGAAGGAATCTCAGATGAGAGGATGAAGAGAAGAACGCTGCCTGCGAGCTAGAATTAAACAAAATTAGAGAGGATTTAGCAAACATGGGTTTAGTAAATCTGGGGGAAAAAATGCACTCTGCACATATTAAAAGAAACATTACATTATTGATTTTAGTAGTATAAGACCTAAGAACTAGCAATATAAATAATCATACCAATAATCAGATTAATGTGATTGTCTTGAACTAACCATAGTATAGGAATAGTAGCAGGTAAATGAAAAATAAATATTAACAAACCTAATCTATGAACTGATTTAAGCTGATTTAATTAATCTTTAATCGTAATATCTATCCTATAATAATTAAGTAAATTAAACAAAAGTATACTAATTGATATATATGTTCAAAATCATTAAAATAATCATTTAGTTATATAAAGAGGTTTAATATATAATCAAAATGAATAACCAGAATATATTAAAGTGCTAATAGATAAATAATCTCTATACAAGTAAATAAAGTAAATACGTAATGGACAGTTAAAGACAAATTAGATAAAATTAGCTATGGTAAGAATAACCAAAATATAACACTTACACATCTTGATGAGGAAGATTTTGAAAAATTGCGGTCACCAGCGGTGGTCAATGGTCTGGTCAAGAAAAAAAAGGAATAAACCAAACTTTCTCCAAAAAAGGAGAACGTAAGACCGTCTAACGTCTTAGGCCTGCCCAGACAGGAATAAATATGAGATGAGAAGAAAAATTATGCAATTGGGAGGTGCCACATCAATCTAACCTGAGCAGAATTAGCTCACATCTCATGAATATTAAAAAGGTTTCTTGACTTAAGAAGGAGCAAACAATGATGTAATTGTTAAGTGAAGGTATATAAGCCATGTAAAATTAGGGAAGTGAGAGAGGAAAGGAGAGAAATCTTGTAGTTTTTATCTGTTCGTCTTTTGTCTGGCTAGTCCAGTGCCGTCCATTTACTTTTGGTTGCAATAAACTCTTATGCTATTTCAGTACTTGAGTAGTCATTGATTTTGTTTGGAAAATTTACATAGTTCACAACAAATTTGCCACGACATAATCAATAACTACTCAAGTACTGAAATAGCAAAAGAGTTTATTGCAACCAAAAGTAAATGGATAGAAAGCATGCATTGGATAATGAATACTAACTGTAGAGTTGGTATGATTTATCTTGTTCTAGTGATATAGTGTTATTCTCTCTACAGCCCTGAATTTCTTTCAAAGTTCAGTGTCTCAGGAACCATCCAGGATTATGTGGTGTCCATGCTGTGTGGTTTGGACGTCTGCCGCATGAGTGCACAGAATGCTGCTAGCTGGGGCTACTTCAACACCACCAGCAACAAGTGGAATACTGAGATGTGAGTACAGAGTTACATACGCAGTTACATCTTTATGTAGACGTCCCGATGTTATTGTATGACTTCAGCAATAGTAATGTGCACAGTAAGGCATTAAACACTTTACATTGCTGTTCTAGGAGAATGATTAGTGATCATGCAGCAGTTAAGGCTGAATTAAGCATGCCTGTACGTTAACTGTACGTACATACATGTATTGTACATATGCGAAATGGCTGTCGTGAGTAGTCTGTATCTGTTCGAAGCATTAATCCTATGCAGCTGTGTGTTGAACAAACCATGTTGTATCTCAAATCACATGCATAATGTACAGTAGCATCCTACACAGTTACTGAGTGCTGACTTTCCTATTAGCATTTAACAGATATTTTATGAAACACATACAGAAGCCTTGATCATCATGGTATTTACTGAAATTAATGTTTTATTGTTAGCCTAAAAGGAGCAGGTTTCCCGGTGCACTTGTTGCCCATGGTGGTGGATTCTGGGTCTATAGCTGGTCAGACCTGCTTTGAGTGGCATGGAATTCCTGTTAACACACCTGTAGGAGCAGCTCTGGGAGACTTCCAGTGCAGCGTTTACTCCTGTATGACGGATAAGACGGATGCAGGTATGGCCCGTGTTACTTATGGTTTCGACCCGATCTACAATACTGTGCAAAAGTCTTGAATCGCCACTCATTTCTTCATATTAAATTAAATGATGTAGATTAAATTAAGGATTGGGAACAAATGTTTTACTGCAACAGGTGCCAAAGTGCCTAAAGATACAATTTAAACATTGATTGTTTATGTAAAAATCAGCAGCAACCTCATTTCCCCTCTCATCTGTTCCAACCACTTAGCATGCAGCATCACCAGTACACTAATACTAGTACACCCGCCTGATCATCTGTCATCATCTGCCCCTGTTTTTAATTGGTTTATGGCTTAAGTTAGACGTTGTTTATGAATCGAAAGAAAATTATGGAAATAAGTTTGAAAAGTGGGAGAACATGTGTATAAATCATCAGGGAGGAAAAACTCCCTGAGATGGCAATACGAAGAAACCTTAAAAGGAACCAGACTCAACAGGGAACCCATCCTCATTTGGATGATAACAGATAGAAGGAATTGATCTTCTGTGATCTACTGTGTGTTAGGAGGCTGGAAGTTCAGTATAACAGGAGAGGTGATTAAGTTAATATGGAGTCTACTAGAGGTTCAGGTACAAAACAGTTTTTTCAGGAATTTCAGTCCTGAACTGTTGAGCGACTGCAGTCACAAGCCATCAGAGAACATCTGTCTGCATCAGCCGACTCTATCAGCCAATCTTCATGGTCAAGTGTAACCATCCTCAGCCATCACACACATAACAACAAGACCACATGAGGCCTCCATGCGATGAGATTTCCAACCAGAAGTGGCGGAGAACCAGGATGACAGACAAGTTCAGAGGGCAGAGGGGATCTGAATCACTGGCAGCCTACATGCGGCATGTGTAGTTTGAAAGAGGGATAGAGAGAGAGAACCGTTAAGTTTGATCAGTGATGCTGCGATTGATATGAAAGAAGAACACCATCACCCTCCCAGAGAGGACAACCAGTTTTGCTGCAGTGTGATTTGAAATTACAATCTTCTGGTCTTCTGATGCTTTTCTGTTGCACCACCTCCACTGCCAGTTTTTAGATATATTGCACGTCTCATATTACAGCAGATTCAAATCAGATTCAGAAATCCTTGCAGCTCCGCTTGAATAAACAGGAGAAAAATATTACCTGTGATCCTAAAATAATCCTATACAGTATTTGATAAGTGAGTCTTAGAAACACCAAGATGCGGCGATAATTTTAAAATGTTTTGTCGTACATATTAAAGCACCATGTAAAAGTTGGCCTAACTAACTGGCATAGGTTGTTCAAATTGCGCTGAGTATCTCTACATTACATGTGGTTTGTCTTGAATGCTGGATTCCCTTCTTTAAACTTCTTCATCCACTTGTGCACATTATTCTGGTTAAAGGTGTCATCTCTGTAAAACATTCCGTAGCGTAGTGGGAGACCATCAACTGCGACAAAGAGGATTCGAGAGTTGGGTTTAACCATGGCACAAATGCGTCACTTGTTATAAAGACTATGATGAGTAGGACCTTTGTATAGAGGAAGAGTAACCAACTCTACCAACACAAGCAATTTGAATGACCAATGTCAGTTAAAAAGTTATGCCAGCTTTTGCATTTGTAATTCTTATCATTTGCACACTTTGTCATTTACAGTATTAAACATGAGCACTTCAGCACAGTTGACATTCTCTATGCCTGCTGATTTCACTCCTGCGAGTGTGCCAGATGCCCTCTCCCCTATTGCTTACTTCCCCTATTTCCACAAGATCTACCTGGCCGTGGCCGCTGCACTCAACGGAGGCAACATCCTGGCGACGTTTGTCGGAACGCTGACTTCTTGGATGAAGGAATTCGGTAACTACATTGTGTATTTAATTCTATAATAATCTGCATGCTTTTCTCTTTCCTTGATAACACCAGTCCATGTTGAGTGATGCTTTTTAGGCTCGCAGTGTTCATTCTTCGCTCATCCCGTTTACTACAGTGTGTTAGGTTACATTTTTTCTTCTTCCTAATTGTGCAGGAGTGGAGGTCAGTGACTCTGCAGTGTACTCCAAGCTGATCCAGTGTGCTCTAACTCAACCCAGCACTGACCTCTGCGTCACCCCGACACTGCTAGGAGAACGGCACGATCCTGGCAGCCTCGCTGCAGTGTCCCACATCTCCCCAAACAACCTTTCTCTGGCTCACGTGACTCGTGCCCTTTGCACAGGAATGGTAGCTAACCTAGCCACCATGATGCCCCCTCACTTGCTGTTGGGTGCCGGAGTTAAACGGATTATGGGTAGTGGGAACGCTCTGTCTCGGAACAAAGCCTTAAGACAGGAAGTAGAGCGGGCGTTCCCCTTTCCTGTGGTCTACGGGAAAGATGTGGACTCGGCAGTCGGAGTGGCAATGGTTTTTAATGACAAGCTTTTAGGAAAAGAGTGATTTAAAAGTTGGCCACACTACTTAGAATGCACTATAGATACACCTTGTAGGCGGCATTTCTAAATATAAACCAAAGTTCTGCGTCATCTTAAAATCCTTAAAGACATTAATTGCTTTTATTTTGGGTCCGCAATAAAATCTTTTTCATTCCATTAAGGTTCCATTAATATGAGGGTTGTTTAAGTCACACTTGTGAATGAATGATGTAAAATCAATTGATATTTACAGATGAGTTCAAGCACAGTACGGCGATGAAACTTGTAAAAAAGAAAAAAAATGTAATGGTGCAAACATTTGAAAGAAGGCCGTGCGTCTCTGAATGTTTATGCCGGCCAAGATGGCTCGGGCACTCACTGCAGTCATTCCCATGAGCATTCTGCGCGTGGACTGCCCTATCCTTGAAAATCCACGGATAACTTGTCACCACATGTGGAAAAGATGCATCTGTCTATGGGGAACTGTACACACAATCATTCAACACCACTTGCACATTACAGGAACTTGGTTGGGAGTTGATGCCACATCCCTGTACAGTTCTGATCTCGCTCCAAGCCATTTTCACAGGTTTGGGCCATTAAAGGAGTTCCTGAAATGCTGGGATAAGTGCATTAGTGTAGCAGGGGATTATATAGAAAACTATATAAACTATTAACTATATAAAGTTAGTTTTACTCTCCTATCTGTGTTGTCTTATTCTGCACAGTCAAAAGTCCCAGTTTGACTTGAACAATCCTCAAGTATTAACTTTATAGAGAAGATTTACCAGATGTTTTTGGAACTGTAATAATTGCATTGTAAGGTGGTAAATTATTGTTTACTTATTATTAATTATAATAATTTATTATCAATTTATTGTCAATTTCCTACTTTTGGGGCCAGATCTCTCATGGCATTGTTTGTGCTAAATGAGCATATACTGTATACTGCCTTTCTTAGTTTCTTTTCTTTTTTAGATATATTTTGTAATTGTACAGTAACTAATCATTCGTAACCAATCATTTGTAAATTGTATTTTTTTTTTAAAGATGAAATACTGAATATTTTGTACATCATGAACATTTCATTAAGATCAAATCATTCCTTAATGAGTCTGCAGGTCTGTCTAGGATTCTCAAAGTCACACATTTTCTCTCTCTCTCTCTCTCTCTCTCTCTCTCTCTCTCTCATAGTAATGTCATCATTAAATTATTTTTTTTTATTGCGTTGCATGGTGTACCTAATGAAGAGACCAGTGAGTGTATAATATTGTTATGGAGCTGAACAGTTCATGATCAGGTTATGTTCAGGTTCATGTAAAATTAGACTAATGTGTGAGCTTGCCCATACACGTTGGATATATCACAGTACCCATCTGTGCTGGTGGGTTATTATCACATTATATCACTGGTAAGAAAATGCATTTAGACGGAGATATAATGCAAAAAAAACAAAAAACAAAACACAGCCGCTACATGAACATGAGGCTTGCTAGCAAGGGGCTGACTAATTAAATGATGTGTGACATGATCAGCTGCTCCTAACTCTTATCATGGGGCACTGAATAAATTCTTCTTCAGCACCAGATTCCTCTGTGTTCACCTCGAGGAGACCCTCAATATAGGCTGCACACTCAATGCCACCACAATGTTTTACAAATAGAAATCTAAACAGTGTGGAGTGCATTTGTATTCAGCTCCCTTTACTCTGATACACCTAACCATAATCCAGTGGAACCAATTGCTTTCAGAAGTCACGTAATTAGTTAATGGAGTCCACCTGTGTGTAATTTAATCTCAGTATAAATACAGCTGTTCTGTGAAACCTTCAGAGGTTTGTAAGGGGATATTAATGAGCAAAGAGTATCATGAAGCCCAAGAAACACACCAGACTGGTCAGGGATACAGTTTAAAGCAGGGTTAGGTTATAAATAAAATCTCTCAAGCTTTAAACATCTCATGGAGCACTGTTCAATCCTTCATCTTAAAATGGAAAGAGTATTGCAAAGCTGCAAACCTACCAAGACGTAGCCCTCCACCTAAACTTCCTTGCCGGGCAAGGAAAGCCTTAAAGAGAGAAGCAGCCAAGAGGCCCATGGTAACTCTGGAGGAACTGCAGAGATCCACAGCTCAGTTGGGAGAATCTGTCCAGAGGACAATTATTAGTCATGCACGCTACAAATCTGACCTTTATGGAATAAAGAGTAGCAAGAAGAAAGAAAGCCTTAAGAAGTCTCATTTTGCAGTTTGCGTCAAGTCATGTGGGGGACATACAGAAGCAAACATGTGGAAGAAGAAGGTGCTCTGGTCAGATGAGACCTAAATTGAATGCAACTAATACTGCACATAACACACCATCCACACCGTGAAACATGATGGTGGCAGCATCATGTTTTCTTCAGCAGGGACAAGGAAACTGGTCAAGTTGATGGGAAGATGGATTAGAGACTGCAAAAGGCTTGAGACTGGGGTGGAGGTTCACCTTCCAGCAGGACAACAATCCTAAATATACAGCCAAAGCTACAATGGAATGGTTTAGATCAAAGCATATTCATGTGTTAGTATAGTCCAGTCAAAGACCAGACCTAAATTCAATTGAGAATCTGTGGCAAGACTGTTCAAAAATGAATGGGCAGAAGTGGATAGAAACCAAAAGACACACCAAAAGTCTTGCAGCTGTAATTGCAGTGAAAGGTGGTTTTACAAAGTATTGACTCAGGATGAATGAGTACAAATACACTTTTCAGATATTTATTTGTAAAAAGTTTTGAAAACCATTTATCATTTTCCTTCCACTTCACAATTAGGTGCCACTTTGTGTTGGCCACATAACCCCCAACGCCCCCCCCCCCCCAAAAAAAAAAAATATTTATATTTGTGTTTGTAATGTGACAAAATATGGAAAAGTTCAAAGAGTATGAATACTTTTGCAAGACACTGTTTTATATAACACCATGTTCCCAGGGAATGCTGCACATCGAAGAGCCAAGTTTGCGAGATCTCGCAAAACTTGACTCGGGTCCCATTTCTCGTTTTTTTTTTGCGTTTAGTTTTTTCCGTTTTTTCTTCTCCAGGTTTTTTTGCATCCCATGTCCCTTCCTCAGATTGTTATTTTTTTATTTTTATTTATAATTTTTTTTACACCGATGTCCCTTTAGGGGCTCCGTACAGTCATACTCAGTACGATATACAAGGAAATGCTTATATGACCACCCGTGACCTTAGTAAAAAATTATTATCGATAAGAAATAAATTATGGAATAAAATAAGAAATAACAAATACATTTGTGTGATATAAAATTTTTGTATTGTTTCCACTGCACTGTTTTCAGCAGTGCTTAGAGAGTTTCATTTGTGAATTTTCTTTATTTGGATATTACAGTACATGATGCGAGTGATAAACTGAGCTGTGTGTACGTGCCTGTGTGTGCATATAAGTGTAGAAATATGTATTAATTCATGCGATAAGTCAAGCCACATCTGCTGCGTACGTGCTGCAGATCAGATCATGAGGCTCTGTAACATAAAGACAAATTAGTGTGTGAGTGTATATGTGTGTGCCCTGAAAAAATTTAACAATATAAGATTTGCACCGTGGTAGTGCATTGATAAATCTGCTGCAACTGCATGATGCTATTCAGTTTTTTTATTTGTATAGCGCTTTTAACAATTGACATTGTCTCAAAACAGCTTTACACAATCAAAAGAATTATTTAAGTTTGTATGGAATGTGAATATGTATGAATCAAAATGTTCAGATATTCCCTGGCGAGCAAGCCCGAGGGCGACAGTGGCAAGGAAAAACTCCCTGAGACGGTAATAGGAAGAAACCTTGAGAGGAACCAGACTCGACAGGGAACCCATCCTCATCTGGGTGAAACAGATAGCAGGAAATGATCTGCATTTATACAGTGTTAAATGTTAGGTTCAGCTATAATAGTTGATGTTAATTGATGTTATAATACTTGATGTAAAATGGAGTCCAGTAGTTATTCGAGACTCAGATAGACTTGTAGAAAGTTCCAGTCCTGAACTATCGAATTGTCAAGTCCTCAGAGAAACAGCTGACCACACCAGTCGAGGCCAGAACCATCTTCTAAGTATAGAGAATCATCCCCAGACACCAGACGCATCCTAAAGAGACACACGGGGCATCCATGCGACGAGACCTCCAACCAGAAACCGGGCACCAGGATGGATCAGACAGGTCCGGAGGGCAGAGGGAGTCTGGATCACTGGCAGCTCAGGAACCACATGTGTAGCTCGACAGAGAGAGAGAGAGAAAGAGTGAAAGGGGGAGACAGGGGGAGAGAGGAAAGAGAAAGAGGGGGAGGAAGAGAAGAGGAGGAGAGATTGCAATTAGGTATGGTCACAGTCACAATGTCTAATGTGAATGTATATTTACTGTAGAGTGCAAGCAGGGACTCCGGCAGGACTAACTATGACAGCATAACTAAAAGGGAGAGCCAGAAGGAAACACAAACATGAGGGCTCCCTGAGATGTAAAGCAAACAATCACCTCACCGTCAACAAACCTGAGTGATCAAATGAGACTGAGGAAGACAGCATCTAAACATACCAGTTCACCATAATACTCTACGTCCATGAGTCCCCCAGATCTGCTCCTTTACCTTATGGCAAATCTATTTATAAAAATGCTTGGCTAAATAAATAGGTTTTGAGCCTAGACTTAAACACTGAGACTGTGTCTGAGTCCCGAACACTATTTGGAAGACTATTCCATAATTTTGGGGCTTTGTAAGAAAAAGCTCTGCCCCCAGCTGTAGTTTTCATAATACGCGGTACTGATAAGCAGCCTGCATCCTTTGACCGAAGTAGGCGTGGCGGATCGTAAGACACTAGCAGTTCGCTCAGATACTGCGGCGCGAGACCATTTAATGCCTTATATGTCAAGAGTAGTATTTTAAAATCAATGCGAAATTTCACAGGGAGCCAATGCAGTGAAGATAGGATAGGGGTGATGTGCTCATATCTTCTGGTTCTAGTGAGGACTGTCGCTGCTGCATTTTGGACTAGCTGAAGCTTGTTTATGCACCTAACTGAACAACCAGACAGTAAGGCATTACAATAGTCCAACCTAGAAGTGATAAAAGCATGAACTAGTTTTTCTGCATCATTTAGCGACAATATATTTCTTATTTTGGCGATATTTCTAAGGTGAAAGAATGCTATCCTGGTGATATTATCTACATGAGCTTCAAATGAAAGGCTGGAATCTATAATCACGCCGAGGTCTTTTACTGTTGCACTTGACGGAACAGAAAGGCCATCTAAAGTTACGGTGTGATCTAAGATTTTACTTCTAGCTGTATGCGGTCCTATGACTAGAACTTCTGTCTTATCCGGATTAAGCAGAAGGAAGTTAATTAGCATCCAATTTCTTATGTCCTGAACACATTGCTCAACTTTAGTAAGATGGTTTTTCTCATCAGGTTTTGTTGAGACATATAACTGTGTGTCGTCAGCATAACAATGAAAACTAATACCATGCTTACGGATTATGTTGCCCAGAGGAAGCATGTAAAGGGAAAAAAGCAGTGGGCCTAAAACTGAACCCTGCGGAACGCCAAACTCCACTAGAGAACATGCAGAATAATCACCATTTAAGTCTACATACTGATAACGATCGGTCAAATAGGATCTGAGCCAGGAGAGGGTTGTACCCTTAATTCCTACTAAATTTTCTAATCTGTGAAGAAGAATAGCATGATCAATAGTGTCAAAAGCTGCACTGAGGTCGAGTAATACAAGCATAGTTACACAACCCTGATCAGAGGCCAATAGGAGGTCATTTACTACTTTAACGAGTGCTGTTTCTGTGCTGTGATGAGGCCTAAATCCTGACTGATACAGTTCATGTATGCCATTTCTATGTAGATATGAGCATAGCTGCTCCGCTACTATCTTTTCCAGAATCTTAGAGATATGGGGGAGGTTTGATATTGGCCTGTAATTGGACAGCTGACAGGGGTCGAGGTCAGGTTTCTTAATTATTGGTTTAATAACTGCTACTTTAAAAGATTTTGGAACATAACCAATGCTGAGTGAGGAATTAATTATTCTCAACATCGGTTCTGTTATTACTGGTGCTATCTGTTTAAGAAAATAAAATTCATGACATGCTATCATGTCATGAACCAAAATCTCTAAGACATATTTCCAGCACATTGCTGAATCTATGCCATGAAGAATTAAGGCCGTTCTAAAGATAAAAAAAAATAGGTCGGTCCAACCCAGTACTTTCAAGGCTTACCTAATAAAGTGGCCAATGGGTTTATAATATTATTATAAAGCTAAACAGTTCAGGTTTATGTACAATCAGACTAATATGTGAACTTGGCCATCCATGTTGGAGATATCATAGTACACATCTGTTCCGGTGGGTTATTATCACATTATATCACACTGTGGTAAGAAAATGAAAATGCAGTTAGACGATTAGGGTGCAGATATAATACAAAAAAATAGCAAGCTGCAAGGGACTGACTAATTAAACTATCCCTTAGTGTATCCAATGTTCTTATGGTTGAGTAGAATTATACTGTTTGCCCATGCTTGAACTTGTGCACCTTATATTGTCTTTGTTCTAATAGTTTCATTTCCTTATGTGTAGTTTGGTGTTCTATGTTTTACGTAACACCATGGTCCTGGGGAATGCTGTACATTCTTGAAATGCCAATAACAACCACTTGACATGACCTGACTAAATACTGGCTATGAAGTTTCAGATAATGAAACACTTAATGCCATATAATACACCTTCCTCCATTCTTTAACATAATACTTGCAAGTGATTACGTCCTTTCACGAGCTATTTATTTCATCAAGCCAGGGCTTTTGTTTTTCAGTTAATGATGCAAGAAAATCTGTGTAAATACTGTACACTATATTGCTAAAAGTATTCACTCACACATACAGATCATTGAATTCAAGTGTTCCAATCACTTCCATGGTTACAGGTGCACCTAGGCATGCAGACTGCTTCTACAAACATTTGTGAAATGTGTTCTCTGGAGTGACAAATCACACTTCTCTGTCTGGCAATCCGATGGACGAGTCTGGGTTTGGTGGTTGTCAGGAGAACGGTACTTGTCGGACTTCATCGTGCCAAGTGTAAAGTTTGATGGAGGGGCGATTATGATGTGGGGTTGTTTTTCATGCCCATTACTTCCAGGAAAAAGAACTCTTAATGTTTCAGCATACTGTGACATTTTGGACAATTTCAACACTTGACTGCGCACCAGTGCACAAAGCAAGGTTATTGTGGAAGAACTTGACTCTGTGCACAAAGTCCTGACCTCAACTCGAAGAATAAGTTGAATTAGATGAATTGAGATGAATTAGAGTTGAGACCGCAAGCCAGACTTCTCGTCCAACATCACTGTCTGACTGTGTTGTCCATAAACACACTCCTAAACCTTGTGGAAAGCCTCCCCAGAAGATGTTCTAGATGCAAAGGGTGGGCCAACATCATATTAAACCCTAAGGATTAAGAATTGGATTTTACTCAAGTTATATACTTTTAATAATGTATATGTGTTACATAAAATTTTCTTATTGTTTCCACCACACTGTTTTCACTACTGCTTAGTTTTTCATTTTTTTATTTTCTTTATCCGGATATCACATGATGCAAGTGTTGGATCTACGTAGCTATGTGTGTGTTAGAGAGTGGGGTACGTATACTCTAAGTTTTACAGAAGTGTATTACTTCATGCAAGAGGACAAACCACATCCCGTGCATGCGAGTATTGTAACTGAAATTGAAAAAAAAAAAAAAAAACTCTACATGTTAAGATGGTACCTGGTCAAGGAAATATATGTAGCATGATTCTGACTGACTTTGAATATTCGCCATATTAAACTCCTGATCTCTCTCTCTCTCTCCTGCAATGCAGTGTTTTGCAAGTTTTTTTATGCATCAGTGCATTGTCAACAATTTAGTGATACCTAGAGAAAGATATCCTGCAAGCTATATTATTTAAGATTTTTCCTTCTTGAGCCAAACCTAAGTGCTTAACTAAGGAACTAATCCAATCCTCATATATTGCTTTTGGAATTTGAACGTGTATTATATTGTAATAGGCTATGTTGGACATCAACAGACATGTTAAGCTAATCATATATTTGCATATGTCAGTAATTAATTAATCCTAAAGTAATTAAATACTAACTACGACATTATAACCTGACATAAACAGTCTCTCCCCCTTCCTCTGTTTCTCTTGCTACTTAAACACTTGTTCACTTCCTCCTTGTGCTGCGTTATCAAGTTTAGCACATGGAAGACAACTCTTCTTCAGAAAACAATGCTGTAATATAATAAAAGGTGCAAATAGAGTTGGGGAACGAATTAAAATTTTAGTGCGTGATTGGTATGTACCAATTCCTTATATGACTATTCTTATACTTTCATGTGTTATACTATTTGAATTCTTTCAGTGTCTTCAATTTTTATGTCATGGATGCTTCAAAAACAACAGTAGGCAAATTTGGTTAATTATGGATTGCTAAAAATGAAAACAATGCTTATAAATGTAAGTTTGCTCTATTTTTTACTCTATACCTATATTGAATCCCTGAGTTGAGTCAACAGTATAGTAATGTAATGTAGTTAAACGGTTAAAATACATAAATAGAGTCATATACGTATATATAGATCTATACTATATTTAGCCGTTTTCAGGGAGATTTTTTCACACCAAATTGTGTTGTAGTAAGTGATGAGCATGGCGAGCGGTATATACAGTATAGGCCTAAAATAAAAACCCCTATAACTTTAAATCTGTATAAAATCATTAGCTTTAATTCAGCTCATTAAATACACAATATTTAGCAGCTTTCATCTCTGTAATAAAGCTTGTAATGTAATAAAAATTATTGTCCAGTGTAATGGGGTATAATTATTATTATTATTATAATTATTTATTTTTCTTCAATGTAAATACCATCCCAGCTTTAAATTGACAACCTTGAAAAGATACGTTTTTAAATTATGTTACCAGAATATGTCATTAAATTAAAGCAGATCATGTCAATACATATGTTGTTATACAGTATCACTGCAGTTGAATCATGTCTTTTTCATGTACAATATATGTATAAAGATCTTCTTTTAAACCATCTAACCAATTTTTTTTTTTTTTATCAAAAAACGACCACACCCAGTGACCGAGGAAAACTGTGATCTAATCGGTCCATGCTCTGTGCTTTCTTTTCTTTCCATTAGTGAATATGTTGCATGCTCATGGTAGATAATAATGTAGCAGAAGGTTTTTATTATCATGCAGTTACAAACTTGAGCAGTTAAGTGTTGTTTAAGATCTTGACCTCTCGACCGCTATTATGAAAAACCCACAGAGGAAATATCTTCTGACAGAACGTTGCTGCCGACGCTTTGAAGCTGTTCTGGCAGCAACGTTTTACTAATACGCATTACATAATACATTTACTTATTTATATTATATAAATACATTTCTTACATTTTTTGAGGATTATTGTGACAATCATGTGCATTTGAGATTCTACAGTACACGCTTTTGGTTTAATATAACGTCGATAGCTACTGTGGTAAGGAACTGTTAGAATTTTTGGATTGAGCCTCAAAAACCACTCCTACTTCTCTTTTTTCCATTTGCTTTGCTAAGTATCTGCCCTGATAGGTATATGACCTGTATATATATATATCACGTATATACAGGCCACGTACTCATATGCATTTCCTACACATAGTTTTCTTTTGAATACTAAAAATGTTAAATTCAATTTGTTTAATTGTGTATGTGATTTTTCATAGATGTACCGTAGGTATTGGAACATCAAAATAAACATCACAGGCGGAATATCACAAGAATTTAAAAACTAAAAAGAAAATGGTAAAAGTTGTTGTGAGATTAAAGGCTTCAATCATGAGGCAAACTTGGAGCTTCTCAATCACTAGTTTAAAACGAATCACTGAGTCGTCCCTACACATGGACATTTAGATTCAGGCTAAATATACTGTATTTTTCAAAAGAGACAGAGGAGAGTCAGTTTGTGTCAAGAGATACAGTGGTAATATTTAGTCTTTAATTGGTGCCTCTATGATTAGAGTTATGATTAGCTTAACATGTTTATTTATTTAGGGTGCTAACTTGCTACGTCCTTTTTAGCCTGTAGTTAGCATGTTTTGATCTGGACTGAAAGGGTACAGTAAACGCTTAAATTGCAAAAGCAATATATGAGGTTTGTATTAGTGCCTGAGTTAAAGAATTGGGTTTTAGTTTAAGTTGGAAAACAAGTGGGAAGAAGGAAAAACATCAGGCCCGACTGTATGGGTTCCCTGTTGAGTCTGGTTCCTCTCAAGGTTTCTTCCTATTACCATCTCAGGGAGTTTTTCCTTGCCACTGTCGCCCTCGGCTTGCTCACCAGGGACTATCTCACCATTTTGATACATAAACATTCACATTCCATACAAACTTAAATAATTCTTTTGATTGTGTAAAGCTGTTTTGAGACAATGTCAATTGTTAAAAGCGCTATACAAATAAAATTGAATACAATTGAATACAATAGAATTGAATATATATATATATATATATATATATATATATATATATATATATATATATATATATATATATATATATATATATACACACACACACACACACACACTACCATTCAAAAGTTTTAGATCACTTGCAAAATTCTTTGTTTTTGTTTAGTGATTTATTTTCTACATTCTACATCAATACTGTGGATTTCAAAACTATAAAATAACACATATGGAATTCGGTAATTACGTAACAACAACAAAAACAACAGTTAGTTGTTATTTTAAGACACAGAGGTCGGCCTTTCTGTAATAGTTCTTGCAAGAACAGTATTGTCAAGTGCATTTGCAAAATCCGTCAAGCACCATAATGAAACTGGCTCTCATGAAGGCCGTCCCAGGAGGACGAGACCAAAACCTACCTCTGCTGCAGACGAGAAGTTCATTTAGAGTTATCAGCCTGAAAAATGACCAATTAACAGCACCTCAGATTAGAGGCGTTATGAAGTCTTTACAGAGCAGAAGTAGCAGAAACATCTCAATATCAACTGTTCAAAGGAGATTAATGCATTTTTTTGGACGCCTTCAGCATTCCTTTACAATGTAGAAAGAAATAAAAATCAGGAACCATCATGTAGTTAGAAAGTGATCTAAAACTTTTGAACGGTAGTGTACAGTATATATATATATATATATATATATATATATATATATATATATATATATATATATATATATATATATATATATACGTATATATACGTGTCCAAGGCTGACTTAAAAGAACCTCTGACCGTTGTTGTTGTTACACAATTACCTAATTCCATATGTGTTATTTCATAGTTTTTTTTTAATATAACAGTATTGTTGTAGAATGTAGAAAATAAATCACTAAACAAAAAGAAAGAAATTTGATCCCAAATTCTTGAGTGGTAATATGGTAGAGTATACAGTATATAGTTCCTTATAATGCAGTGTAAATAGTAAAAGACCATTATAATATTATACACCAATATGAAACCAGCCAAGAACAAGAATCTTGTCATTGATCCAATTTCTTACAGCAACTCTTTATCTAAGATAGATTTTAGCCCAAAGGTTTACACAGACCTACTGTAGAATAAAGACATTCAAAGTTTTGACGATTAACGATTGGAAGAAACCTTATCCAATCTGTCTGTAGCTTTTTGATAAACATTCAGCTTTGGTGTCTGTGTCAATTCTTTTCTCTCCAGAGAACAACAAAATAACTCATGTTGCGGATCACAAAATATAATGACAGTCATGTATAGACAGAACAAAACCCAAGTATTTAATTGCTTAACTTTATAAATATTTGCCCTTCACAAGCTTCTCACAATACATTTTGACACAACTGGTCAAGCTGCCTCATTTCTCTTTTCAGTTCACACATTTTATTTGAGAATCAGGTCAAGGCTTCATGACTGCCACTTTAAAACATTCATTTAGATGTCTTTACGACATTTTATTACAACTTTAGGGATACAATTAGGATCACTGTCCGGCTAGACTTGATATGATGCCTTGAGGTGTTCGTTGAGTAGCTCTAGAGTTCTTTCTGCCTCGCTTCTGAACCGTCTGCAGTTTGAAAATTGCCAGAGGAGCTGCTTTTTTTCCTGTGGTATTGGCTTGGGTGCTTTAATTGTCTCATATTATTTAGGGCCAAAAGACAGGGTCATTAAAAGTAGACTTTTAAAGACACAGGTATTCTCCCAATTATGACTATTTACCAATTGACCAATAAGAAGCTCCTAAAAGTGATTCATTTGTGGACATTTGCAGACTGTTTAAAAATACAGTCACCTTGTCGTATGTAAACCTGCTGAAATTCTGATATTGTGAATTAAAGCTGAAAATGATTTGCTACTAAACAACTGCTTTAAAATGCATAGAGATGCCTTAATTGTCTAGCCAAAACATAATTTATTTATTTTTGATTATGACTATTTATTTTTGTCTTTATACACGGAACTGTCAGTACTTTGTTTGCACATTGTTCTTTGCTGCTGTAACGTTGAAATTTCCCCACTGTGGGACGAATAAAGGTATCTTATCTTATCTTATCTTAAAATAAATGCATGGTAAGATAAAATGAGTTGAGTTAACATTTGGGATTAAATGTCCTATTTTTGGGGGATATGTACATTTTTGTACTAAAATTAAACAAAAAGTTTCTGTAAGTTGTATGATATACAACTCTCTTTAATATTGTGGAGACAATCACAGAAAATAGAAACAAATATGACTAAGATTGTATTATTTGTATTAATGTTTCTAATGGTTTAAATGTCCTATTTTTACACAGACTTGGGACACTGAAAAATATGGAAAAGTTTTCTTTGGAGATAGATGACAGGACGGATGAGGAGAGGAAAGAGGACAAAAAGAGACAACGTCAAGCAGCTACAAATGACAAACCACTAATGGACACTAACCTCAGTGAGGATCCTGGTGAGGTCCGACCCCAAATCAAAATAAGACCTGGCTTCTCTGAGTGAGTAAAAGGCCTGTGTTTATTACAACACTTTAGTACCTATTAGTTTGTTCTATTTTACCATTTAAATAGCAAAGGTTATCCTTGTGTAATATTTATGCTTTTTATATGGATATGTGTGTATTCTGTATATATACAGGACATTTATTATTATTATTTTTTAACAATTATATATATATAATTATATATTTTATAATATATATATATATATAAAATGCCTAAATGTAGGCTCGGGTGTCCATAAACTTTTGGCCATAAAATGTTCTTGCCTTGTTTTCATAATTGTATTGCAAGGTGAAAACTTGTAAGTGCATGCTGCTCATGTAGTATATCACTATACTATTCATAGCACTCTTTGTCCTTTGTGTATGTGTGAAGGCCAAAACGTTTGTATTTATGTTTTGAGTTTTATATAAAATTTATAGGCTTTGTGTGTGCGGGTTTTTCTGCAACTATGGCGACTTTTGACTATGCCAAATTTAAAATATCAGCCACAATATATCTTATTAACAAATTTTATCTTAAAACATGTTTATTTTTTGATTTTTTAAATAGTTTTTCATCAGTTATTCCCTTAATGCAATATTACAATAATGCTCATTTAATATATTTATATTTAATATATCTCATTTTTTAAATTAAACTTATAACTTTATTCATTTTCATCAAGCTTTGTGTAAATACTAATATAACATATGAAACATATTTTTGTTTTTTCTCCACACATTTTTTTTTTACAGTAACCCTGAATATCACTTGTTTTCACAATCACACAATAGGTTTAAAAAAAAATTGCTTTTAATGACAGACATTGCAATTTTCAGTTATAAAATGATCTTGCAATTAGAAAATAGAATATTCATTAAGATTAACCATTGCTGTGTCAAGGACATGTTGTGGCAGTAGGGACACAATTTTCATTCTTAACTGGTAACAATAATGTAACCCCAATTAATAAACTGCTTTTTAGGAGAGTAACATACTGTACAAAACAATTTTTGTATTACGGTAAAAACTGATTTTCATGTTTTACAAATATTTAAACAGTATAAAGTTGATCAACCGATAGAACAGGCAAACTCATACAGTACACTCTCATGTGCAAACCAGATCACATCATATCTAATTGGCCAGTAAAACTTACTCACCCCAGCACTGTGCATTATTTAGACTAAAGCTCAACTCTCGTATCAACATCGTACTGGATCTTATGCTGAAATTGTCACTACCTTGACATAGTGTCTTTCCTGCAGCAGGCTAGAGGTGTTGGAGTAAAAGATGTTGTAGTATTGACATTTTAGCTAATATAAGTGGCAGATAAGGTTTGACATGCAAAGGTTTACTTTTAGCATTTCATATTCATGAATGGCACAATAATAATAATTTTATTTTCAAATGTGACTCAAAATGTGTATTTACTAAGCTTTCAGTAAAGATGCGCGAGTGTCAAGGGCTCAACATCCGATCTGCAACTTGGCACAGGTTTTACGCAAATGCCTCCCATTTTAGCTGGGGTTTGGGTATTGGGTGAGATTCCAACCTGGGCCTTCTGCATGGCAGACAAAAAAAACCTACCACTGAGTCACCAGTTCCTAGTTTCCAATAAAATGTACAATTGTAAAATCAGGAATGCTGTGGGTCAACAATACATCATAATACATGTAAACTGTGCATGAAGGATTCATGTTTGTTCTTTCTGCAGCGAAATACAAGGAAAAACCCCTGAACCCCTGAATCAGCAAGAACGGTTTGACTTTGAGAGGATTGCTGATGCCGTGTCCAGTGGTGACGTCTCAAGACTGGAGGGCCTGGAGGAGCATCTGCGAAAATATAAGATGACACTGACAAGCAAGGATTGTAAGAACTTTGCACAAAACACTGCACTACATATCTGCAGAACCTACACGGCAGCCCATCATCGTTTGTATTTATACATAATACATGATTACAATTGCATTATTATGTCCTGTGTCCTTCAGATTGTCACAATGGGAAGACAGTCCTGATGAAGGCCCTGCTAAACATGAAAAATGGAGAAATAGTGGAGCGCTTGCTGAGCATTGCAGAGAGAAATAATAATGTTCATCAGTTAGTGAACACAGCACGCACAGATGATTGCTATAAAGGTGTGAATATTAGAACCTTTATTAATTTATGAACCTTTATTACCACATTTGAGGTGCTACAATAAAGGTATTAGATTAATAAACAAAATATTATATAGTAATATATTATTATAAGGAATATATTACTATATTACTTATTACTTGTATATTACTCGTGAAAGTTCTATAACCTTAATAATATCTGCTTGTGGTAGTATTATTATGGTATATTTTTCCCCCTACAAACATAGCAACAATTAGGATGCAGTCAGTTATTGTATGCCTACATAGTGCAGCTATAGGCTAAATTACCTTATTACGGTGTAGAAAAAAAGCAATATATATATTAAAAAAACTATGTCACTGGATTTATGTACTACCATTCTTTTTGTTACGTTTGTTGGAATGTTGCTAGAATTATGCAACTGTTACCTAACTATTATTATGCAAAGGTTATCTAAAACATCAGAGCAGATCACACCTTTGTAATCTGCTATCTTATTGTGCTTATTTTAAAATTCTTCTATAGACTTTTAAAGCTTTATGTAGCTTCAGTGTACTTGACTGAATTGATTACACCACATGCCCCTGCTCCATCATTGAGATCTGCCCTGGCTGGCCTTTTACCAGTCTTAGGCTTTAATCTTAAAACAATGGTGCTAGAGAAAAAGAGCATTCTCTAGGATGGTGTCAAGGCTCTGGAACAAATTCCCTCTTAACATATGATACAATGAGTTTAAAGCAGCTGCCAAGACTCATCTTTTTAAATTAGCATATCAACTTTAGTGTCTGTTTTACTTATTCATATTTAAATTATTTATTTACTTACTTACTTATATTAGTCATTTGACTTCCACATATCGATCACTGATTGACTCATTGTCTAATCGATCACTCATCCTATTTAATTTAATAAAATAATTTTGCGGATCTTAATTGTCTACTCTTATATTAAATGCTCCATGTAAAGTATCATTGGTCGCTTGAAAGGCACTTATAAATAAAATGTATAATAATGTGCAGCAACAAATAATAATAATAATAACTAGAGAGGTACATTTTCTGAAGAAAATGCGAGTGGTACTTGCCATGTACAAACAGTGAAGTCATGCTAGCGACAAGCTAATAACTCCAGCATCATGTTAGCCACATTTTATTGATGTTGCTAGCAACATGCTAATATACTTAGCATAATGCTCGCAACATGCTAATCAGCGAAATGTCATGCTAGCAACATACTAATCATATTATTAGCGAAATGTTAGCATAACACTAGTGAAATGCTAATAGTGTTAGCATAACGCTAGCAACATGCTAATATTGTTAGCATAATGCTAGCAACATGCTAATATTGTTAGCATCATGCTAACAGCATGCTAATGATGTTACTAGGGGGTGTGCCTTATGAGCATCTTGATAAATTCAATTGACCCTCCACCTCTTTACAAGGGTCTAATTTCACCCCATTCCCGAATGAGCCGCACAATTTGCCACCTCTTTCATGGGTCTACGACGAACTGTACAAGAATAGTTACGTGCCAAAATCCCCATCATAAATCAATGAAAAAACTTTCATAAAAAAAGGAAAAAGAAGCAACAAATTGTTAGAAAATGTTTTGTTCTTTAAAATAAAATAAAATTATTTTTAAAAATGTCAAAATGTGTCAAATTGTTTTGGTAGAACCAATATGATTTTGTCTGATTTTGCCAAATGCTGTAACTCCATCTCCCTTTTTTCGATATGGCTAGCCTACAGGTGTTTTTGTGGCAATGCACCTATGCAGTTTAGTATAATAATTCCGGGTTTGAGTTCTAATTACAAAAAAACTGTAAGTAAACTCATATTTTGTCTTTTTGTAGTGGAAGCAAAATGAAACATGGAAAAAAAGTGTTGAGCTTTGTCCTAAAAATTATCGCTATTGTTAAAGATCATAAGAATGAGGCATAGCAGACATACTGTAATGAGAAGAACCAAACGCAACAGCTTCCCTCACGCAAAAAACATGTATCTAATTTCTCTTGTACATAATGCAAACACATGCAACTATGTATTTCTGTGAATGATAATTTTGAAAATGGTATTTATCTTGAATTGCTGTCAAACTATTCAGGTGTTTATGGAGACCAACTTTAACACGTTAGAATAAGTAAATGTTAGATCTAAACTTTCCAGGGAGATATTGTGCAGTAGTTACACCCTTTTTTTTGACTGGTTCAGGACAGACAGCTCTTCATATAGCCATCGAGAGGAGAAACAAGGCTTTGGTTAACCTGCTTATTCAGAAAGGGGCTGACGTCCATGCACAGGCCTGTGGTACATTCTTCCAACCAGTAGGCGAAAATTGTTTCTACTTTGGTAAGTCTATGATGAACATGATGTATTTTTGTTGTTGAGATAAACAATCTGTTCTGTTATAGAAATGTTAAGTTAAAAAAATCATAGATCATATGTAAAACCACAGTTTCTTAGTTTTTCTTTCCAAACCATTTCCACAGGTGAGTTACCGCTTTCTCTGGCTGTGTGCACTAATCAGAAAGACATAGTGGATCTGCTGATGGAAAAAGCAGATGTGAGGCGTACAGACACTCTGGGCAACACGGTTCTCCATGCTCTTGTCATGGTGGCAGATAACAGTGCTGAAAATACAAAATTTGTCATTTCCATGTACGACTACATTCTTACCAAAGATGCTGTTAAGAATCCCAGGCAAAAGAAACTGGAGGACATTGAGAACAGTCAGGGACTTACTACCATCAAGCTGGCTGCGAAACTAGGAAAGATTAGGGTAAGAATGTGACCTGAAACCTGCTGTTAATGCTAAATGATAAGTGATGTGATTAAGCATCTCAGCGTAAAATATGAAGACTTTGGATGGTTATCTACATTATCTATAAATATTAATGAAGGCTCTGGTCTGTTATCTGTACAAGTTTATCATTTGTGCTACTGCAACATAACTGGCTGAGTGGATATTTGCACACAGCATACATGTGTTTCTAATAAAGTACATAGTGACCGTGAATTGATGTTCAAAAACTCAAAGTGCTTTGCATGGGTCTCAAAAAATATGCTAAAAGAGAATGTTTTGTTTTTCCTTCCAGCTGCTTGAACACATTCTGAATCGTGAGTTCCAGGAGAAAGAGTGCAGGCACCTGTCCCGAAGGTTCACAGAGTGGGCATATGGCCCAGTGTCTGGTGCATTGTATGACCTGAACTCTATTGACACCTGTGAACCAAAATCTGTTCTAGAGATAATCATTTATGGCCCAGAGATTCCTGTAAGAGAAACACACTATGTGGAAATTCAAATAATGAGCCAAAATGCTTCTATAGATTTTATCAAAATGCAGAACATGCAATTTCTGTTGCATATGCATTCCTCCTTATTGTCTGATATTTTGCTTAGAAATGACATATCCTTATATGCAGTCCAATTACAGTTAGATTACATGTTAAAAGCATGCACATAAAAGCCAATGCGTGTTTTTTTCCCCCCAGAATCGTCTTGAGATGCTCCAAATTGAGCCGCTTAACAAACTCCTGGAGGACAAATGGGACAGATTTGCCAAATGGATATTCCTCTTTAAGTTCATTGCTTATACCATATATCTTAGCTTCTTCACAGCTGCTTCATATCACCGTGAAAGTGGAACAGTAAGTTCATGACCACAGCTAACTGCAGAAGATTTGGACGTTATTTTTTTTCTCCTCCCTAAAAAATTTGCCCCCCCCCCCCAGATATTACTACTATGCATGGAGAATATAATTTTAACAAATAATTCCTTGCTATTAATTAAGAACTTTATTTGTCAATCTAGCCCCCATTTCCAATCAGGAAGGATGGCTCCGGTTTCCTATTGCTTTCAGGTCAAATCATTATGGCTACTGGATCATTCTACTTCTTATGTATTGCGGTGTGTACCATTTACTTAAAAATATATATAATATTAATTAGAAATTAATTAAAAGTCTAACAATGACTTATTTCCTCCTGTAGGTGGTGGATTTATATAAAAAGCGGCCAGGTCTGCAAACGCTCTTGATAGATGGATACTGTGACCTTCTTTTGTGAGTGTTCGATCTCTAATGTAAAGTATATGTATTATTATCAGTATTATCTGTTTCTGTTATCAGTTACATTATTACGTTTTGTCAGGTATAAAGTGTTGTTTCATCAATCCCTTAATAGATTCATCAATACAAAAATACAACTTGTCATATCATCTTATCAAGTATTATATATATTTCTTTGTTAAAGAGCATCGTTTTATACTTTGTTATTCTGTTGATTGGACTTAAATAATGTAGAGCATACAACATGCTGTACTATCATTATTTGCCCAAAACATTTAACATTTAATGCAGATTGTACATGAAATGGCTTATTATTAACTTTCTGAGGTATAAGAATTCCCCTATGTCCCTCAGTTTTGCATGTACTTCCAAGAAACCTATATCAAAACATCCAACCTGAAGAATGGCCATGTCTCAGGAACCCTATGGCCTAGAAAGGAGCTATTTTCACAGTTTTGGCCTGGAAAAGCAATGCATCCCTTCTTCCTTACTTGACAATTGCACCAAGTATTGTCTCTAGTTAGCTGCTATGTTGGAACGAACATATTAAAATAATATATGTGCTTTACATTGAAGCTTATGCTACTTTAGAAAACCATTCAACAGTTTTGGACCAATCAGATTAAAGAATTCATCCATGCTGTGGTACAATTCGGTAAAATATTATTAAACGTTCTGTGTTTTCTGGTGCTGTAGTCTATTACAGGCTGTGTTGTTTATAGTCTGTGCGATGCTGTACTTCGCTGGGAAGAAGGAATATCTTACCTATCTGGTGTTTAGTGTGGCTCTGTGCTGGATTAATCTGCTCTACTTCTCCAGAGGGAGTCGACACATGGGGATCTACAACATCATGATTCAGAGGGTGACTGCCATTTTTTAATTTATTTTTTTGCTAAAAAAAAAAAAAATATATATATATATATATATATATATATATATATATATGAGGAACAATATAAGTTGGACTTTTTGACTGCTCAATTCAGTCTTGATATACGCACATCTTAGAGAAGAATTTACATGAATGCAACTTTTATTACATTATTGAAATGCCACACAAGCATTGGTTGGCACTCAATGCAAAAGTCATTAAAATTTAAAGGTGGCTACTTAAAGTTTGACTTTTGGCTTAGAATATACTTGCCATTTTCCTTATAGTTTTCCTTTAGTTCCTTAAGAGAGTTAAGAGCCTTGCTTAAGAGCCCAGCAGATCTATGCCTGCCCTTATAAATCATTTAAAAAAGACTTGTGTTAAACAAAGTAAATAATCTTCCTTGTTGCTTTGGTGGTTCCATGAGGGGTATACTGTATTTTATACATATTGTACAGTATATTATTTATTTTGCCTGGTGCGATTAATCACAATTTTAAAATACTCAGATTTACTTATTACAAATGTGCAATGCTGGAATAAAGAAATGCATGACAAACTGGTTAGAGAAAACAGATTATACAGTTTTATAATATCTGACAATTTTACATTTAACAAATGGTATGTTAATATTTTTGGATGGTAAACTACTTGCGAGCAGAAATTATATTGTGAGCCCTGTCTGTTCCTATAGTGGTGACCATATTTCTTATCTCCTTTTTAACTTGGCTAGCGCAATTGGCTTGCACATGTTTTTAACAAGTGCAGAGTGAATGACTGCAGTTGCCATTAGATGTGCTGTTACACTGAGGTAGTTATGGTTACTTACTGATGTCCAGTGGTCTCCAGTAAGTGCAATTAAAGTAACTTCTGCCAACTGCATCACTTTCAAAGCCTTTTTCAGTGTCTTACATTTAATGTATTCTTGTAAAAATAGTTCCATTTAAAGGTAGTTCAAGCACACAACTTTGGATTTATCCAAATTTCCATCTAGAAGGTTTTTATAATGAAACTTGCAGCTCAGCAGACGGTGATGTTTCCTCAGTCATCTTATTATCGATATTAAATGTGCCAATATCAAATTCAAATTTTATTTCAAATTCAAATTTTATTTGTCACATACACAGTCATACACAGTATAATATGCAGTGAAATGCTTAATCACATACAATCTTTAAAAAAAAGCACACAGTAAAAAGATTCTAGATTAATCACATGCGTTACCGCGCTAATATTGACAGACCTTATTTAAGGATGCAGTTTTAAGGTCCAAATATTTACTACACTGAAACTTCCAAGTTCCATCAAGGGTTCATGTAAGATACATAGAGGTGCCCTTGATGTTACCACCCAGTAACAAGGAAATGTACAGTTTAAAGGTACCTTTTTTTCCCTGATTGTTCCTTTATTGAGCCAGATATTGATCTTTTTTTTTTTTTTTTTTTAAACTTTCTAGCATCTTTAGTATTTTGTCAATTTATCACATACATTTCTTTTTAGGAATTAATGCGTTTAGGATGACCTTTTAGGAATCCACATTTTTCTCAAAAAATGTACTGAGTAGACCCAGAGAAATCACACAAGTTTACTTTCACATAAATAGGTGAATAAATAGTGTTAAATATGTGTAGTGCCCTGACAGAAAAAAAAACTTGCATTAAACATGAATATGTTTTTAAGGGGACAGTCTGGCATGAACCAGATCAGAATTTACTGACTGAGTAATGAAGAGCCAAAACAAAGGCAACTTGTGTGTGTCGCTGCTGTGAGAAAATATATGAACGATAAGACAGGTGTTATGTGGTGCGGATTGTAATAATGTTTATAAGAGCCCTGACGCGGGGCTTTAGAGGAGGTCAGTGAAATAGGAGTTGGTGAGAGTCCTTATGACACGCACGGGAAGACCTTCACGTTTGGAGATAGCGTGGGATTATTAATTAGGAAACTCAAAAGGAAACAAAAGAACACTGACAACACAAAATAAACAGAGCGAGAACGGATAGGCTCTGGTAACCAAAACAAAACGTGTATATCCTCTTGAAGCTTATGCCCTTACCGAGGATTTATTTGAGAGAATATGTATTTGTACTTTGCACTATAAACTTAGAAATAGAGCGCAAAACTGAGGCGTGTCGCGCGCGCGCTCTCGCGACTTTCTGAGCGTTTTTTCTGTCTGTCTGTCCTGTCCTGTCCTGTCCTGTCGGACCTAATACCTTACCGGTGCTACCTAAATAATCGCACTGAGTGCCGGAGTATCCTTTCATTCATTCATTCATTTTCTGTACCGCTTTATCCTTATATACAGGGTCGCGGGGGCCTGGAGCCTATCCCAGGAAACTTAGGGCACAAGGCGGGGTACACCCTGGACAGGGTGCCAATCCATTGCAGGGCACACACACATACTCACATACACACACTCATTCACACACTACGGGCAATTTGGAATGTCAATTAACCTAACCTGCATGTCTTTGGACTGTGGGAGGAAACCGGAGTACCCGGAGGAAACCCACCAAGCACGGGGAGAACATGCAAACTCCATGCACACAGAGACCGGAATCGAGCCTGGCCGGGGAATCGAACCCAGACCCTGGAGGTGCAAGGCGACAGTGCTAACCACTACCATTAAATAAACACGCCGCCAGGTGTGGGGAGTTCTGACTGATTGCCTTACGGCGGCGTTGCCTGGCAACCACGTGTCTACCTGGCCACGCCCCTCTTGCGAATCTTTCCCGCTTCTGAACAGTGTAGAGTATTAATGCTCGGTTCTGCCCCTAGTGAGACCCGCGTCATTACAACAGGTATAATTTTGTTTGGAAAAGTGCTAGCGGGGAAAACCTTCCAGTATTTTCTGTCTCCTATAAATGCGCTCATGATTCCCAACTGCTTTCTGAAAGCGCTGTCTGTGAAGACCCTTAAAGCAGTTCAAAACAAAATGTTGTGCTAAAACTTACGTTTAGACATATTCACTCTGTCAGTATCCTACACTTGGACTCGACAGTATTGTTCTCGCAAGAACTGTTCCAGAACAGCTGATCTTTGTGTCTTAAAATTACAACCGAGGGTTGTTGGTGTTATATAATTGGGTAATTTCATAGTTTTTAAATCTCCAGTAGACAAGTAGAATGTAGAAAATAACTGACAAAATAAAAATATTTAATTAGAAGGTGTGACTGGTACTGTAAATCAGCAGCAAAATGAGCAAAATTTTTCACAAGAATAAAAAAGTCAAGACTGATGATAGTCAAGACTATCATTCGCAAGCTATAGACATATCCACCAATTTAATCAATGTCATGTAAGTATAAGCAGCTACTATAACCTATCAACTGAAAATATACTAGTAAACAGCTTTCAAACTTTACACCCAATCTGAACAGAGAATGTGTCTTTGTTAAGGTAATACAATTAATAATAAACTATAATGAAATTTAGCTAGTTGAAAATGATCTGCTTCTGTTTGGTTCTGATTGGTTTGCTAGTTATATTAGTTGTACTTTGACTGTCTTGTCCAAAAATGTCAATCACATAATAAATTAGACAAGTCCTTTTATTCATCATTGAATAAATTACTGGGTAAGTTATCAAGGTCAACTGAACCTACAAAAACGGAAGAACACTACTGTCAAAAATAATGGTGGAATTTTAACTTAAAATTGAAGTTTGCCAACTGGGCCATAAATTATAATAAAAGTATGCAAGGTTTAAAAAATGTAAACATTACAAAGTAGTTTAGCTTCAGTTTTTACAACATCCTCCTATATGTACCAAACACCACTGGCTGAGAAAGGTGAAAGGGAAGGCGTCAGAGTTTAAATTCGGATGTCAGAATACAGCAACAATACACTCAGTCACTGTTTAAAACATGGAAACAGTTTCCTTTGAATTGGCCCTTCATCACTGTTTTCTAGTAATGGGTCGTTCATGAACGATTCGTTTTTTTTTTACCAGTCTTAAACATGACTCAGAAGAACGAGTAGTCTCAGAGAGTGATTAGTTCATTTTCTACTGGGTGCGCATGCCCAAACCATAGGTTTACGATGGGGAAAAATCTCCATAGGTTATATACAGGAAACAGAAATCAGTAGTTACTTTTGAGTCTTCTAGTCCGAATCTTTTGTTCTTTTGTCATGTGACTCTCATAGACGCTATGCAGTGCAATAGATTCAAAAGATCGAATGACTCAGAAGACTCATGAGAAGAACTGTTCAATTTCTGTGTAATGCACTGCATAGCATCTGTGAGGGTCACATGACAAAAGAACAAACGATTCGGACCAGAAGATATGAGAGGTGAGCTGCTCATTTTGTTTATCATAATATGTCCTTAGCTGCATTGTAATATTTCCATTACTGGAACTATAGCCACAATTTGTATACTGTATGTAGACGTTGAAAATGTAACATTTTATTTTATTTTATTTCTAATCAAAAGAACGAAATGAACTAAAGGACTCAAAAAAAAGATTCATTCATTTTGATGAACAAGATTCAAAGAATCGAGTCACTAAAATGATTCCACCACTACTGTTTTCTCCCTTACTGTGAATTCTGGTCTGGTTCTGGTCTGTCACACTGCCCCTAAAGCACATGCAAACGTAAAGACTTCACTCCACATAATGCTATGACATACTCTAAGATACGCTCTCACAGAGGCATAAATCAAAGATGATAAAAAATATTCATTGTTCATGATCTGCCTCCAAGTGATGCTTATCTGATAGTACAAGCTGTTTGCCTATTACCTCATCGGGTTATAAGGTTATTGTTCCCATTCTGTTTACTAGATTTTCCTTTCTGACATCTTTCGCTTCCTCTACGTCTACTTGGTTTTCCTCATAGGATTTTCAACAGGTACTCTTTACTAAATTATCATCTTTGCTGTACATGAGGTCATTCCAGTCCCTCAAGTCCCTAACCATATTATCGTTTTTGTGCTCCCTAAACAGCTGTGGTTATTCTAATTAATAACCCTAACAATGGAAGTTCTTCAAACTCAAGCGCTCAGAATGTGACCGAAACCTATACAAGCATCACTCTCACCACTCTGGAGCTGTTCAAATTCACTATAGGCATGGGCGACTTGGAGTTTACAGATGATCATGATTACAAACACATATTTTATGTGCTGCTCATACTGTACCTTGTGCTCACGTACATTTTGCTGTTCAACATGTTAATTGCTCTGATGAGCAAGACTGTGGATGACATGTCTGATGAGAGCGCCAGCATTTGGAAGCTACAGGTATAGTGCCTTAGAATACAGCCTCATAGTGTCTCATAATACAGCCTGGTTCATATATTTTGGAACAAAGATTCGGGAAAAAGTGTGTTGTGTGCGTCTGAAAATGACTGTAATTCAATTCCTGAATGGTTAATACCATACTTTTGTAAAACCTTTTGAATTAAAGCTAAAAGTATTGACTTCACTCCTATCTTCAATGTTTCATTTCAAATCCATGTGGTGGTGAAACCTCATCTGTGTTCCGAAATTCATGGACCTGACTGTATCTATTAAAAGAATAATTAAATTCATTTTGTTTATGGGTTTCATACGTTTTATGGTCACTGAAAAGCTTGATGGAGATTACTTATAGCTTCAAGTAGATGTTTATCCTTTAATATCTCTGTAGTCAACATAAATTTGAATGTGGTCCCATTGACAACTAATATGATATTCATTATAAGCATTTAGACCTTGGTGACAATACACCGAATTTCTGTGTAACAGTAAATATCCTTTTCTGTTTTCCCAGCGTGCCATCACCATCTTGGATATAGAGAGATTTGCTTGGTTTATGAAGGCAAAGTTGCGCTCAGGAGTTAAAAAGGACCTGGGCAAAAAAAAAGATGAGGACTGCCGCTGGTGTTTCAGGTCAAAGACATGATGAACCACAGAGGTTTTTAAACTAGGATGGTGGGGGCTCCAAGTGCTCTCCTTTTAACATAGGAAGGCTAAAGAAAAAAAAAAAAGATTGTACTCTGGGTTGTACCTGGAGTCTGTGTAATTAAAGCCAAAGGTGATAGAATGAAATCTTCATCTGTGCAACATCTTTTTAGATCTTTTTGTCAGATGTTACTACGTATGGGATACTGAAGTATAATTTACAAGCATTTCATAAGTGTTAAAGGCTTTTATTAACAATTACATTAAGTTTATGCAAGCAGTCAATATTTACACTTTTTTTTTTTTCAAGACCTCTGCAATTTGGCCTGGCATCAACTTCTGATTGATGGCAGCCCATTCTTGCATAATCAAGATTTTGTCTGCATTTGTTTTTGTTTACCCACCAGCATCTTGAGGATTGACCACAAGTTGTCAATGCGATTAAGGTCTGGGGAGTTTCGTGGCCATGGGCCCAAAATTTCGATGTTTTGTTCTGTGAGCTTCTAAATGATCACTTTTGGCTTATGGCAAGGTGCTCCATCATGCTGAAAAAGGCATTATTCATTACCAAACTCTTCTTGAATGGTTGGGAGAAGTTGCTCTTGGAGGATGTTTTTGTATCATTCTTTATTGTGTTCTTAGGCAAAATTGTGAGTGAGTCCCTTGGCTGAGAAGCAACCCCAGACATGAATGGTCTCAGGATGCTTTACTGTTGGCATGGCACTGCAATTCACTTGCATTCACCTTCATACATTTCAAGTGCAGCAAAGAAGCCACTTCTCTCCAGAAAAAAACATTAGGGACAGACTGATATTCTGCAAAAGGTACAGGGATTGGAATACTGAGGAAGTCCATATTTCTAATACAAATTTATTGAAACAAATTGTACATGTACTTTATTACATAGAAAATTGAAAGAAAATCTAGGCAACAGCTACCACTTCTTCTTGCATCGTTTACCGAGCCCGTGGACAATTGTTTATTGTCTCCGGACATAGTGTTGCTTTCCTCCCTCTCACTGTACGCTATCATGTCAGCCATCTTAGTTTATGTTGCATGTGCTGCCTCTCGAGGCTGATTCCTGTACTACCCACGTGGGAAATATGAAATCCTATTTACTATTGTCTATTTGGAAGACATCATGACTCAAGTTCTCTGTATATTTAAATTTCATTCAATCACCTTTAGCTTTGATTACACAGAGTCCAGGTACAACCCTTTGGACAATTTCTTTTTGTTTGCTTCTGCTCTCCTATGTTAAAAGGACAGCACTTGGATGCATGTGCTGCCTCTCGAGGCCGATTCCTAATTATTTAAAGTTCAAAATACACCCTGACAAATCCAATGTTCATCTGCTTTTTGCAGGGTGCAAGACGTCGACTGGAAAAATTGGAACCGCAACCTTTGTATCATCAGTGAGGATCCTGGACATTACAAAACAGTACTGCAAACTGATCCTGACACAGGTATTCAGGATTTATTTCTCATTTCTGGTGCAATTACTGTACACGCAGTAACCAAGATTTAGTACCTATTTGTATGTTATCAGATTTAAGTCTTAGCCTTTAAACAGGTATAAATAATAGACATTGATGCTTATGATATGTCTCACTCTTTTCAGAGTCTGATGCCAGTCGACATAGATTCATACGGCACACATCCAAGGAAGGGCCGGAGACAGAACCCCTGGCCTCCAGCCAAGTGTAATGGGACTTTAATAAAAAAAAAATCATACAATTGATTTGTCTTGTGTACATCTACGGTTGGGAAATTATCCGGGCTGGTCATGAAATAAAGTAGGCCTCGGGGGGAGAGCGTGCATTTGCACAACTTTCTCAGAATCTGCCTATTTATATATTTCCTTTGTAGTGTTCGTTTTGTTATCACTCTTTTTGCTTTCCAATTATACCCAGTTTGTCAGCTTAACAATTGTATAACATGACTGCTAACATGACTGCACAGAAAAAAAGTAAGCCAAATATTATTCAACTAATGTTATGATAGCTAAATTATTGTGATATGATTTGCTTGTTTGTTAACATGTCAGAAATTGTGTATTGCAGTCTGAGAGCAGACTAACTCTATTAACGGTGTAACAGACCCTGCTGCTATGTGAGAATAAGGAAAAGGTGGATTGTGATTTTTTATTATTATTTTTTAATAAAGTTGCAAGCAGATAAAAAAGGTTTTATTGTAGCTTCATTCATGTGCATACACAAGTGTTCAGTCTTGGACTATTCACACACTGAAAAGCCCTATATGAAACCATTGTAGACTTCTGACTCTAGATCAGTACTAGTACAAGTACATTGCTGTACACAATATACATTAGGTGAGGAGGGTTTTCATTAACACGTGGATCTTATGTAAATGTTTATCATGCTCTATTAAGTCTGAAATGATATTTCTGGGGTGCGATGTAGCATGATTTTTTTTTTCCTGACCGCATTTCTTCAGGAAAGTTTACAGTTCAGCACTATCTCAGGAAACTTTGGGCAAGATATCCTGGACAGTGTGCCAATCCATCACAGGGCACACACATACACTCACTTACACATTTTTTCAGAAACTATTTTCTGAAAAAAAAAGCCTAATTTGCATGTCTTTGGACTGTGGAAGGAAACTGGAGTACCCTGAGGAAACCCACCAAGCACGGGAACATGCATTCATTCATTCATGTTCTATACCGCTTAATCCTGTGTTCAGGGTCGCGGGGGACCTGGAGCCTATCCCAGGAGACTTCGGGCACTAGGCGAGGTACATCCTGGACAGAGTGCCAATCCATCGCAGGGCACACACACATACACACACTCACAAACCCATTCTCACACTACGGGCAATTTTTTTTTTAGGAACGCCAATTAGCCTAACCTGCATGTCTTTGGACTGTGGGAGGAAACTGGAGTACCCAGAGGAAACCCACCAAGCACGGGAACATGCAAACATCAAACCTGGCCTGAGATTGAACTCGAACCCTGGAGGTGGAAGGCATCTTCCACCTTCACAGAGCTGCCAGTTATGCTCGGTCTCAGCTAAGTCCTGTGATTGGACATTACTGCTTTGCTTGATGATCTCCGAGAACAACCTTCGTTTAAGCCATTCAAAGCATTGAATGTCAACCTACTAAGTAACCATTGCACAACTTACAGTACATACAGTATAGCATCAGTTTGCTTAGTTCATTATCCTGCTTAGTTATTATAGTTTTGATCCAGTTCCTGGTTTCCTGCCTTGATCCAGTCTTACCTGGTTCATGTTTGTTTATCGCCTGAACTTTGCCTTCTAATTGTTTCTGATTTTGATTCAAATGTAAAGTAAATGTAAATTAAATTCAGTACAGTATTTTAACAACAAGGAATGCCCCAAAGGGGTGGGGCTTAGGGCTGAAGCAGGTCTAAGAGGTAGGGCGGGGCAAGGCCATGTCAACATTTAAACGTGACTAAAAGAATTTTGAAATTAATTTGTTACTGTACCGAGAGCCAATGAATGGAAGCCAAGACTGGAGAGATACAGTATGTTCTCTTTTACTTGTAGAAGTTAAAGAGACAAGCAGCAGAATTTTGGTCCAGCTGTAGTTATGATTTTGTTTATTATGAGATGATCTCATAATAAGAAATAGTAGATATATTTACAATATACAAGATGTTTTTCACTTTCTAAAATAGTTTTGGTATTTATTACTTGTGTGTTTAAATTGATCATATTACTTTGGCTTTGTTTAGTTTCGTTTTTTACACCTAATCCTTAGGAAACTCTAACATTACCCTAAACACACCTCGTACGCTTCTATTTTTATTTTTATTTCTAATTCTATTCTATTTAATTAGCAACCTCGTACATATTGTAAAATTTTCAAATGTTTTCCATATTTGTATAATTTTCTCTTATTTCATTTTTCTCTATTTGAATATTCTATTTTGTCATTATTTGTACTGTGCAATTCATTCTCACTGAGAAACCCTTCTTTTTAGGTCACGGGTGGACGTACTGTAGAAACATTTCACTGCATAACAAATAATTTTGTATTTTTTTTTTTATTTAATACCAAACAATTTATATTATTATGGGTTTGGAATCTTCTAAAACATGGTAGATGGTATTCCATAATTCGTAAATCATTTTCCAAGTTGAAGAAATACATTTTGAGTGTTACAGTACATTTGTTTTCAGTACTGCTTCGACTGTTTCACTTGTGCAGTTTGTTTCCCCCAAATCACATGATGTGAATGTTGGCATTTGTGTGCGTGTGTGGGTATGTGTGTGTGCATGTCTGTATACCAAATATAAATGCGCAGAAGACAAACCACATCTGCAAATACACAGCGTTTATGTCAGCTGCTTGCCCTTTGCATAATGTACTGTTGTGAGAACCAGAGGGGGAAAAAACCTTTGATTCTGTAAAATAGATGCTTCTCGAATAATCAAAATGTTTTTAACATTTGAATGATCCAACAATATTAAACACTGTTTAAATATGTAAAGCTGGACACATTTTGTTTTAATTTGTAGATCCAAATTTATCATCTAATTGTGATATTAAGTGTGTTTTTCAACATCATGCAAAATTCAGTGTTTTACAGTAAGTTCAGTAGCTTTACAGACAAAAAAACACATTTTGCAAAAAATTACGAGGATCAATCTTAAATGAGTCTGGGGGTCTCTCTGGGTTTCACAAGTCACACATACTCTCTCTCTCTCACACACACACACACACACACACACACACACACCCACACACACGCAATCTCTCTCTCTTTCTCTCTCTCACACACAATTGATTTACAAGCGATCACTTCCTCTTCTGCCTCACTTTAAGCAAGTCGAAACCTGAGTTCCAGAATAAAAGATGCTGTTATTGGCATTATGAACTGAGTTGTGTTAAAATCGTTGGGGAATTAATGAAATCAATTTCAGCATAGGTTGGATGTTTCAGTGAATGTTTGGTAAGTACTAATTCCACATATCACTACTCATGTTTTATGTATTTGTTTGCCTTAAATAGACATTCAGTGTTGTTTTTTCTTTTCGAATGTTTTTTCTTTTCAGGATGTTTTCTTTAATTATTTCTTATGCTTCCCATAAATTGCTCCTCAGTTTCAAATTAACAACCTTGAATCGTCAGATTTTACCTAATGTTCTTGGATTATGAACAATGCATATGCCAGTGAATACACATTGTTTGTGCTCACTTAGATTTCTTTCATTTATTAACCCAAATAATCTGCGAAACTGACACGATTTTTCGATTAATAAACATCTGCCCCACCCAAGTCATATAGAGATCTGAGATCCATTTGGAAGCGATCAATAATATGATATGAAAGATACGTACAGTAATGTGGTTAGCATGCCGGCACTATAGCCCATCTCTCAGCTCCGTGCTATCACACTAATTTATGGTGTGTATGGTTTGCTTCATGGTTTTCCATTTAAGGAAAGATTTTTCCTTTTCCTAAAAGGAGATAATGCATCTTAAGCTTGATATATAATATGGTTATGGAGTCTGTCTAATGCTTACATGCATCATATAACAACAGCATAAAGACTCATTAAAAATGTATAACTCTGCTTGCCCTGATAGTGCACTCAACAATCTGACCACGATCTGTTGTTTTTACATCTCTAAATGCAAGCGGGTGTCTTTCCATGGCATTTGTAGGGAATAATTGAGCAGATGTTTTTTGTTTAGTTTTTTTCCAACAAGTAACAGAATGCAATTATATAGCAAATACAGTATAATGCAATTCTATATAATCATATTACAAACCTGAGCAGTTCAGGGTTGTTCACGTGCCCTATAGTAAGCTCAGTAAATTACTTCCCAAATATGAATATAATTACGTAAATTCTATGATACAGCCGTAATGATGACCAGATATCAACAGGCAGCACTCCCTTTAGGACTACCTTTAGGAAAACAACACAACCAAAAGCGATGTACGGTGTTCATGCCTTCAGTCTTAATTCTTTTTGTCTATTGATTTGTTAATTATTCATTTCATTTTTATTTTTGGTAATGTAATCTACTGTATAAATGGTGGCATGGCGGCTTAGTAGTTAGCACTGTCCCTTTGCACCACTAAGGTCCGGGTTCTATTCCCGCCTCAGGGTCTGTGTGCATGGAGTTGCATGTTGTCCTCATGCTTGGTGGGTTTCCTTTAAGGTTTTCTCCCACACTCCAAAAATTGCTCGTAGTGTGTGAATGCGAGTGTGAATGTTGACCTACTAAGTAATACAATGGTAATCTATAGTGGTATCTAGTGTGACTACAGAGGTTCCTATAGGCGGATGAATGGAAACTATAAATATAATTTTTTTATTAGCCGTTGCAATTACTGAGCTATAAATCACACAGTCCTTTACATTTACACTATATGGTCAAAAGTTTGCAGACATCGGACTATTACACCCACATGTTCTTGCTACATAAATATCCCATTCCATATTTAGGATTTGTTTGGTTAAATTCATGTTTTGTTGTTAAAATAATTCTGGAAAGGATTTCCACTAGATTTTGTAGCATGGCTGTGGAGGTTTGTGTTCATTCGGAAACAAGAGCATTAGTAAAGTCATGCACGAATGTCAGGTGAGGAATGTTTGAGGTGCAGTCAGCTATCCAATTAACCCCAAAGGTGTTCATTTGGCTTGTGGTCATGAGCTTTGTGCAGGTCATATGAGTTCTTCTGGTTAACCATTGGAAAATCAAGGACACACATGGATATGATGATCAAGTGTCTAAAAAAAATGTCCTACATACTGTAGTGCATGTTAGTGGGTTAATACCATGTGATCCATTGTTATGGTAACAAAATACAAATGTAATTATGATTAGGGGTCCAGACAGTGCTAAAACCACCAGTGACACTTCTTAATTTTTCGTACTTGCTTTCTGCTTTTCAATCTGTATCATAGGATTTGACTTCCTTTTTTACTGAGATATATATATATTTAGTTATGTTTAATACCATGTTCGAAATTATTTAGCCGCTTTTTCATTTAAAAACCATGCTGGGGTGCAAAATATTATAATCATAAATTAAACATTAAGATGATATAGAATTACGGTGTACATGTTCATATAAAGAATAATACGTTTAATTTATCTAGCACTTAATATAATAAAACTCTATAATAAAGTTTCCTCCCAAACTCCAAAGATATGCAGATTAGCTAAATTGGAGTTCCCAAATTGCTTGTAATGTATGAATGTTGAGCAAAGATCCCACCACGGTTGTAAAAAAGCGAATAAAAACAATAGTCACCGTTGACCTCCACTGTCCTTAGTTGGTCTATAGAGGTTCCTAGATGGATGGATTGATGGATAGTATAATAAGTTTATATAATAAAATTTCCAGTCAGTAAACATATTAAACCATGTTATTTTCTGATATTTAAACATTAAAAAGATATTACCCTACATAAAGATGATTAGCTAAGCCTAACAGCATTAGCTTTGGGTCACTTAACGAATAACAGATAACAGACCTTGCTTCCTGCTTTCCAGTTTCTATCTTTACTATGGGAAACAATTCCTCTTTCACACATTTACTCATACTGGACAAAGACATTGCCCAACAAGAAACCACCATCTTACCCAATAATGTAGTGGTAGTCAATAGGACCCTGTCACACGAAAACCATGAAGTATTGAAGAATGCAGCGGGAGCAGGGTAAAAATGGAAAAATGTGCATTTATCAAATGCATACTACTTCCTATCCATGCAGGGTCCAGGTTCTCAATGTGTCTATCATATTGGGACAAATTTCCTATCACGCACATGACCATGCGCTCAACATGTCTGATGAGATCAACCCGAGTTATTATTATGTCTAAATAGATCATACCACACTCTTACCACATGCTTATCACACGCGTACTATGTTGGAATTGCAAGTCGAAATAAATACCACATCATTCACAGTGCATTCGATCACAAAGCAATGATTTAAGAGATATGATCAACTGTTTGTCCTAAATTCTCGGAATATTATAGATGCGCTGATAACCTCCTGCATAAACGCGATAAGTACTAGAAGAATGTAATACGAGCCTGGACCAACCATAGTCACAGTACAATCCAAGGACAAGAGGTCTTTATGAAGACACCATTGACGGAGAAGCAATAACAAGACATCCCAATAACAACTCCCAGCAGTGCCATGCTTGTGCAAGAATGAAGAGGTGTTTATTACCCTGTTAACTAGTCAATGACATCATTACTGTATATTTCTGCATATTGCTTTGACCACGTCCTTCTTTGAACATGTCCAAAAAAAAAAAAATCACTGCAGCTCCAAGTCAGGGGAGACAATACTGTACTATGTCCTTACTGGTTTCTCCTGCCAACTTGTCCAAGTTCTTAGTTTTAGAGGGAACGTGGGTCAGTTGACTTTCTAATCTTTCTATTTTTCAGAATTCTTATGATGAAACTCAATTTCTCATTCAATTTCTTTTCTCAGGATTGTGACCCTAAAGATGACAAAGAACGACAAGGAAAAGTGCAGTATGGAACTCTTTTCTTTGGAAACAGATGACAGGACGGATGAGGAGAGAGCTAAAGCCAAAGCAGCAAAAAAGGATCGGCAAGCATTAGGAAAGGGCAAAACACCAATGGACACTGATCTCCTAGAGGACCATGGTGAATTATGTCCCCAAATACGGTTCAACCTGAAGTTTTCTAGGTGAGCAGAATCCAGGTGTTTATTATGTCCCTACAGCACATGCAGCTACAATAGTATTGGCCTTTTCCAATAGTTTATGAATCCAAAGTGTAATGTGGTTTGAATGCTGGATTGTATGCAAACTGAAACTACCTGATACTGTATGAATGAACTCATAGCTAATTATAATGCAATAGGCAAAAATTGTCGGAGTATGGATATATACAGTAGTATTAAGCATTTGCATTTGTTTCTAAGTGCATTTTTAATTTCAGCGATTATGCCATCTAAATCTAATTTATGTTACTGATAATTGAAATAAAAATAAAATCTACCATATATTATCCAATAAAATGTAGATTTTTAGAATCAGTTGTTAGACACATCCATAACTTGTTCATGTTTGTTCTTTCTGCAGTGAAATACAAGGGATAGAAGATGAACCAGACCTTCGCAAGAGGTTTGATATCAAGAGGCTTTTTGATGCCGTGTCCAGTGGTGATGTCACTAGGCTGGAGGGCCTGGAGGAGTATCTGGGTAAAACGAACAAGAAACTGACAAATTGTGAATGTAAGAGCAATGTATAATACCTTTATATAAAAAAATAATCCATGTACACTTATAGTAGAAGAATAGAGTAACAATTTATCATCCCGTACGTCTTCAGATCGGCCCAATGGGAAGACAGCCCTGATGAAAGCACTGCTAAACCTGAAAAATGGAGATAACAAAACAGTGAAGCACTTGCTGGGTATCGCAGAAAGAATGGGATATCTGGATAAGTTAGTGAATGCAGCATATACAGATGGCTACTATGAAGGTACAATAGTTCAAATCGTTTTCTTAATATCTGTAACATACCTTTTTCAACCTTTTTATGGGCACTTATGGCTCATCAACACCTGAAGGAACCAAAGGTCAACCCACCTAGCTCAATCCCATGGACAAACCACCAAAAAAAAGTTGATGCTGAAAAAAAAAGTTGATGCTGACAGAAAAGTACCAGAAAGGGCATGTTGTTGATACAGCCTCCAAATTCCCTAGACCTTAATGCAAGAAAAAATCCAAGGGATGTGCTGGACAAACCATTCTGATCCAGTGCACCTCGCAGCCTACAGCACCCAAAGGATCTGCTGCCAACGCCTTGAAGCCAGACACCAAATAACACCCTCTGATTTCCCATGGAGCCACACCTCAGTTGGTGAGAGCTGCCCGGGTGGTACAAGGGGAACCTAAAACCAAGGTGGTTATAATGTTAATGTTTACAATGTTATGGATGATCAGTGTGAGTTCACTCACTCACTCACTCACTCACTCACTCACTCATCTTTTATACCACTTTATCCTGTATTCAGTGTCGCGGGTACATATAGGGGAGCCTATACCAGGAGACTTAGGGCACGAGGCGGGGTACACCCTGGACAGGGTGCCAATCCATCGCAGGGCACACACATACACTCATTCACACACTATGGGTAGTGGAAATACCAATTTGCTTAATATACCAATATTAAGATTGGTAATACCAATCTTTGGAAATACCAATTTGGAAATACCAATTAGCTTAATCTGCAGGACTTTGGAATGTGTGAGGAAACCGGAGTACCCAGAGGAAACCCAGTGTGAGTTCACTGAGATATAATTTAGATATACCTAAAAAGTGACCCTTAAGTACATGTACATCTTTCTTTCTTGCTGGCCTTCTGCTCACTTGGGAATGCTTTTTCGTTTAATATGGTGAATGGTGCTTCAGGGGTTTCTTTCTATTCAGTCACGAGAACTGAGGCTTGGGAGACTCCAATCCATAACAAAAGTGTTTTGTGAGGTCAGGTCTTTCCACTCTGACATTTGATTCTGACAGAACTAAAACTTTAAACCATTTAAAAACAACACACTTGACATGATACCCAAAAGTATTCGCTCGCCTGTCTTCACACGCATTCAGTATGAACTTAAGTGACATTCAATTCTAAATCTCTAGGGTTTAATATGATGTTGGCCCAACCTTTGCCACTATAACAGCTTCAACATTTCTGGGAAAGCTTTCCGCAAGGTTTACAGGCGAGTGAAAACATTTGGAAATATAGTGTATGTCTCACAGTCTCACCACAGTTGCTTTGATCTGGGTCAATAATGCCATCATCCCTATAGCAGGATATGCTTCATTTGTTAACCTGACTAGAACAGGTGTGGCATCTTTGGAATTCAAACTTGCAATCAATCAATCAATCCATCAATCCATCCATCCATCCATCCATCCATCCATCCATCCAGACTATTACCAGGAGGTTTTGGTGACTGATTTACCATGTGTTGGAAGAAATGTTATTATCTTGTGTTTATGTTGCAGGACAGACAGCTCTTCATATAGCCATCGAGAGGAGAAACAAACATTTTACTGAGCTGCTTATTCAGAAAGGGGCTAATGTCCATGCAAAGGCCTGTGGTACATTCTTCCAGCCACTTAGTGAAACATGTTTCTATTTTGGTAAGTGATCATAAGGGGGGGGGGTGATTGGTTATAAGAATATTAAGTATAAAATCATACAAATACATAACTCATGCATAAATCAAGTCATGACTCTTTGTAACTTTATAAATAAAATGTTCATTTATAAATACTTTAAAGGCGGCGCGGTGGTGTAGTGGTTAGCACTGTCGCCTTGCACCTCCAGGGTCTGGGTTCGATTCCCCGGCCAGGCTCGATTCCCGTCTCTGTGTGCATGGAGTTTGCATGTTCTCCCCGTGCTTCGTGGGTTTCCTCCGGGTACTCCGGTTTCCTCCCACAGTCCAAAGATATGCACGTTAGGCTAATTGGCGTTCCTAAATTGCCCGTAGTGTGTGATTGGGTGTGTGAGTGTGTGTATGTGTGTGTGCCCTGCGATGGATTGGCACCCTGTCCAGGGTGTACCCCACCTAGTGCCCGAAGTCTCCTGGGATAGGCTCCAGGTCCCCCGCGACCCTGAACACAGGATTAAGCGGTATAGAAAATGAATGAATGAATGAATTAATTAATACTTTACCATTACACAAATACTTTACAAACTACTTTTAATTAATATCGAACGATTTTCCACAGGGGAACTGCCACTTTCTTTGGCAGCATGCACTAACCAAAAAGACATAGTGGATCTGCTGATGGATAAAGCAGACGTGAGGCGTACTGACACTATGGGGAACACGGTTCTTCATGCTCTCGTCATGGTGGCTGATAACAGCTCTGAAAATACCGACTTCATCGCTTCCATGTACGACTACATCCTTACCAAAGATGCTGTTAAAAAGCCCAAAGAGAAGAAGCTGGAGGGCATAGAGAACAACCAGGGACTTACTCCCATCAAGCTTGCTGCGAAACTAGGAAAGATCGGGGTAAGAGTTTGATCACAGCATTGTTACAAATACTAAGAAAGAGTGACCTGAGACAACTTGGCAGATATTAAAAAAAAAATTCTTGGTACAGTATCCTTATCAGTCGTGGTAGAACCTGGAAATGAAGATGTGTTTGGGATATGGGGGAAACCAGGAGCTGCGAGAGAAACACTGGCGATACTGATGTATGTTGGTGGTCCCTGATTTCAATTGGCTTCATTATATTCAGTCTTGTGACATTTTCCATTTACTATTTGATCTGAACTGGAAAATATTATCTATTACATCAGTGTGGCAGTTGCACATGACTGTAATTCAGACACTATGTCCCTTCTTAGGTTTCGTACACTAAGGCAGCAGTCTGAGCATGAGTACCAAACTCTTAAAACTCTTATAAATGAACCAGAGGAAACCATCCTAGGGCAAATCTCTTCTGGGAATATTCTTCACTCTCATTCTTCACTCCCATTCGTTACAGTCCATATGGAAGCAATAACAATAACCACAAATCAAAATCACATTAAATATACAGTACTACATGCCATTTTTCCTTTTTTCTTTCAGCTCTTTGAATCCATTTTGCATCGTGAGTTCCAGCAGGAGGAGTGCAGACATCTGTCCCGAAAGTTCACGGAGTGGGCATATGGCCCGGTGTACGCTTCACTATATGACCTGGAGTCTGTCGACACCTATGAACCAAACTCTGTGCTGGAGATAGTTGTTTACGGCACAGAAATACCTGTAAGAGACTAAAAATTATTCATTTTAATGGATAATATGCACTTACTGTACACTTATGTATGTATTCCTCCTGATAGTTGAGGCTGATTTAGTTTTTTTTTAATAATGTAGATTTTATATTTTGACTTAAAAAAATACAGCATTATGTCCAAACATCCAGAGCATGTAATACCATGGTGTCTTTTTTCAGAATCGTCACCAGATGCTCCAAGTTGAGCCACTTAATAAACTACTGGAAGACAAATGGAACAGATTTGCCTACCAGCTATTCCTGACCAAGTTTATTCTGTATCTTGTATATCTCGGCATCTTTACAACTGTTGCTTTTTACCGGAAAGGAGGAAAAGTGAGTAGAGGCCCCAACAAAATGATTACAAACGTTATCTCATAATATATTTCTTACTATTAACTGATCTACATTTAATTTGTCAAGCTCGCCCCATTTATAATTAGGAAATAAATCTATTCAGGGAAATGTTCAAGGAAATATTTTTGATGGCTCCTTCCATCTATTACTGTATGTATAATATTTTTTTTACACTGATCATCATGTTATTTGTTAATGTAGCCTCCGTTTCCAATCGAGAGAAATACGGTTGGCTACCTGCTGCTTGCTGGTCAAGTCATCATGGCTCTGGGTTCACTCTACTTCTTTGTTGGTGGGGTGTGTATTATTTATTTTGGTTTTAAAAAAAATACATAAAAAAAATAAATAAATAAAAAAAATATATATATATATTCAGCAAAAAAAAGAAACGTCCTCTGACTTTCAACTGTTTTTACTTTCAGTAAACTTAATGTGTAAATATTTGTATGAACACTAAAAGAGTCAACACCATAAGACATAAACTAAAAATGTTTCCCAATGTGTCCCTGAATGAAGGGAGGCTCAAAATCAGTCAGTACCAGTCAGTATCTGGTGGCCACCAGCTGCTTGAAGTACTGCAGTGCATCTCCTCCTCATGGACTGGACCAGATTTGTCAGTTCTTGCTGTGAGATGGAGGGATTGTGTGTTCCTGGTGTGACTCGGGCAGTTGTTGTGGCCATCCTGTACCTGTCACGCAGGTGTGATATTCGGATGTACCCATCCTGTGCAGGTGTTGTTACACGTGGTCTTCCACTGCGAGGATGATCAGCTGTCCTTCCTGTCTCCCTGTAGCGCTGTCTTAGGCGTCTCACAGTGCGGACATGGCGATTTATTGCCCTATAGCCACATCAGCAGTCCTCATGCCTCCCTGCAGCATGCCTAATGCACGTTCACGCAGATGAGCAGGGACCCTGGGCATCTTTCTTTGGGTGTTTTTCACAGTTGGTAGACGAGTCTCTTTAGTGTCCTGCGTTTTTAGAACTGTGACCTTAAATGCCTACTTTCTGTAAGCTGTTAAGGTCTTAACGACCATTCCACAGGTGCATGTTAATTAATTGATTATGGTTAATTGAACATGCAGGGAGAACATTGTTTAAACCCTTTACAATGAAGATCTGTAAAGTTATTTGGATTTTTACAACATTATTGTTGAAATACACAGTGCTGAAAAAGGGGCGTTTCTTTTTTTGCTGAGTATATATATATATTAGTCTAACATGTGCTTAACAATGACTTGTGCTTTCTTGTAGCTGATGAATATAAAGAGAAAACGACCAAGTCTGCAAACAATGCTGGTAGATGGCTATTCTGAACTGCTTTTGTAAGTACTCGAACTTACAATAAATAAATAACTATCCAGCTACTATATACAGTATATATTGTATGTAATAATGTCAGCCATTAAACTTTTACTGTGATTAAACAATTAACAAAATTCAGGGTGGAGAAAAAAAAGCTTCGACTGCGACCATACGTCAGTCGGGCAGTTTTTTGGTCCAGGTGGTCCACCACTATGATCTACACTCAGTCCAGTTAGAAACCACCCGTATAAAGCTCACCTCAAAAAATGAGAATATCTGCAAGTGTTTTGGCTTTTTTTTTTTTTTTTTGGAATTAAATTCCAAAAGTGAATTTATATTCATATATTCTAGATGCATATAAAGTGAATATTTCATGACATTTAAAAAAAAATTTATTTTGATGATTATGGCTTGAACACAGAAAAATAAAAACTGTAGTATCTTATCGTTTTAGACTATTCCTTAAAATCTGTGAAAAAGCATTTACAATACAGAAATGTCCAACTAAAAAATTGTATGTTAATTCATTCTATGTTCTATATCGTAAATACTTTTTCGTGATTAGTGAGCTTAGTGGTTAGCACTGTCGCGTTGCACCTCCAGGTTCCGGGTTTGATTCCCACGTCGGGTCTGTGTGCATGAAGTTTTCAAGGGTTTCAGTCCACAGTCCAAAGACATGCAGCTTAGGCAAACTGGCGTTCACAAATTGCCCGTAGTGTGTGAATGTGTGTGGTGTACCCCACCTCGTGTCTTAAGTCTCCTGGTATAGGCTCCATATGAGCAGTGAGTGGGTGATTTTTCATGATTAATGTTAAGAAATTATTCTAATATTTTGAGATTTTAAAAAAATGGCTTGAAGTATTTCACTGTAACGAATCGAATGAAATTGCAGGGGATTTTTATTTCAAAATATAAAAATGATTATTATTATTATTATTATATATTTTTTAAATCACACATGTGTAGCACACGCACACACAAGGATAGGCTACCTCCCTCTTTCATCCCTGTTATCATAAATACTTACTTATTCAGCTACCCTCTCCTCCTGCTTCTCCTCATTCTGCCGGTCACTCTGCCATGTGATTGGGCTTACACTGTCAGTTTAGGAGATAAACCAGTGGGTCTATGTCACTGTATGACCATCTGGTCCTAGGCAATCAATGAATCAATCAGTCAATCAATAATACATTGTAGTGAGCCAAAGTGCGTCAGCCCAGTATGCACGATTACCAATCCAGCTCTAGCCACTAAGGGATTGCCACAATGGATAATCCGCATACAATTTGGCACAGGTATTATGCCGGAACTGCTTCTTGATGCAACCCCTTCCATTCTATCCAGGAGGGATGGAACCAACAATTTGCCCAAAATTTTGTTCTTCAGTCATATTGGAGCATAACATTGTTTGAACTTAATTATTTAAAATCTTTCTAGTATAAATAAAAATGAGGGATTATCATGCATTTAGCTGTTGTCATATGTTCCTGCAGTTCCTTAAATGTTACCATCGATCTCTTGGTCATTTTTCTTGTCTTCTGGTACTGTAGTTTATTACAGGCTGTCTTGTTCATCATCTGCATGGGGCTGTATTTCGGTAGAAGGCAGGAGTATCTAGCCTACCTGGTGCTCAGTGTGGCTCTCTGCTGGGTTAATCTGCTCTACTACTCCAGAGGAACCAGACACATGGGCATCTACAGTGTTATGATTCAAAGGGTGACTAAAGCACATTTTTCTAAAGTTAACATTTCCTACTGTGGCTCTTTCCACATTTTAAACTATTGAGGATCTCCGGTTAGACCTGCCTATTCTGTCTCCTTCCATTCTGTTTACCAGATGATCCTTAGCGACCTTCTGCGCTTCCTCTTCGTCTATGCGGTCTTCCTCTTTGGATTTTCAGCAGGTACCATTTATTCAGTCGTCATTTTCTGCTCCATAAATAGTCATCCTGGCTACTAAACTGTTTCTTTTCTTCTCGAAAAAAGCTGTGGTGACACTGCTTGAAAGTGAAAGACCTGAGGAGGAACAACAACCTAAGGGCACCGGAACTGGACGGTCTTTTTATGAAGATGTTCCACAACAAGACAACAATTGTAAAAAACCATCCTATAAAAACCTCACCTTCACCACACTGGAGCTGTTTAAGTTCACTATAGGCATGGGTGACTTGGAGTTTACAGAGCAGTATGAGAATAAACACGTATTTTACACGCTGCTCATCTCCTATATTGTGCTCACATACATTCTCCTGCTGAACATGTTGATTGCTCTGATGAGTAAGACTGTGGAGAAGATGTCCAAGGAGAGCACCAGTATCTGGAAGCTACAGGTATAAAGACAGCAGCCACTGGAATTATGTGTACTAGTAAAAAAAAAATAAAAAAATCTAAATTGCAACTGTTTTGTAGTGGAAAAAAATATCAAAACATCAGATGAAAAGATACATTTCAAATGTTAAGATAATTATTTTGTGAAAAACCTTTAAAAAATAGTTTTGGCTTGACTAGACTGACTGTAGGATTAATTAATAATAATCTTATTGCTCAAATGTTAAGTTTTCATTGACAAAAAAAAAAACTAGACGAAAATACTAAAGGGTTCCTCTGACTAAAATTAGACTAAAATCTCCAGACGTTTAGTCGACTAAACAGGACTAAAAAGGATAACATTAATTAAATATGATGAAAACTAACAGAGACATTTATCCCAGGACTAAGACTAAAAATTAAAATTAACCCTAGTTGCAATACAACCAAGAAATTATCTAATCGTTAAAGGATGCAATTTGTTACAGGCAATATACTGTACACTGGCCAGCCATAACATTACAACATAAAAAAGTAAGCCTAATATTGTGTACATTCCCCTTGTGTCACCCGAGAAACTCTGGTCCCTTGGCGCATACAGTACTTCCACAAGACTTCTGGGGGTGTGCTTTGGTGTTTGGCACTGGCACACTGGCAGCAGGTCCTTTAAGTGGTGTGGGTGCGGCCTCTGTGGCTTGGACTTATATGTCCAACTCATCCTATACCACTCATCTGTGCTTGATCAGATTGGGATCTGGGGAGTTTAGAGGTGGAGTCAGCTGTCTTGGGCTCTTTGCCTACTGGGCCCTTTGCTCAGAGCAGCACACTTTTCTGTGGGATCAGACCAGACAAATGAGCTTTGGGTGCCATTATTCCTGTGTGAGGCTCAAGGTACAGTAGTTAAACTGTCCAATTATAAGCATCTTTTATCATTGCATTGTTAGTGTTGAGTTAGCGTTTGCTGATTTGGAGACTATAAAAATCAGATTTTAAAAATATTATTATGAATACACCCGCGACCCTGAACACAGGATTAAGCGGTATAGAAAATTAATGAATGAATGAATTATGAATACAATGGAACAAGAGGGACGATAGTCGGTCGGTGACAAAAATCCTTTCCTTTAATTTGGAAGGAATTTTGAATTTAAAAGCAGTGACAGCGCTCAGCTGGAGATATTACGGTCCACAAGACGTGCAGGGTTAAAGTGCTATTACGAAACACAATTAACTTATATCAACATCTCAGCAAAAATGTAGAACACGACAATGTCATGTAAGCAAAAGGAAACTGAAAAAAAAAATGGAATTATGAAAATTTGACTCGGGACATCATAAAAAGCGATTTCTAGTGTATTTTAAAATACTATGCCAGATGAGAAAAATAAATTGAGGAAATCATTTATTCTGGGATTAAATACTTATTATAAGGCTTGTATGCTGTTTCTTCTATGCAGCTACCTCTAACAAACTGTTATTCTTAGACTACAGTATATAATGAATGCAGCTTTCAGAAACATTTACATTTTAAGAATATATTCATTTAATAAGTTTATTATATATTAGGTGTTATTTGTAAAATGAGTCCCATAAAAATGTTTTTCCCCCCATTACATTCAATAATTTCTGTATCTGTTTATTTTGTAAATAGCTTTTGAGTTACTAAATAAATATCAGAAAATATCCTCGTAAATCGAATATTTGCTTTTGGCCTATAAAATACAGTAAAAAGACAAGTGGAAATTATAGTGTGGAAATGGATATCATGTAATACAGTATCATGTAAAAGATTTTTTTAATCATTTGTCCCTTTTTGCATATACTGTATAAGAATGATTTCTTTCCCCCAAGAATGATTAATTGTGTATAATATCCTTTTCATAAAATCGTTTGCATGAACGGTGCCAAGCTTAATGGAGTTGACAGGCGGAGGATTATTACTGAATAATTTATTTTTACAGTTAATAGTTAAAAGTATTTTAATGTGGTCCCAATACTGAACCAAAAATGTGCAACATATGACAGGGAACATGTTTAACAATGATATATCACAGATTTTATGCCAGTGGACTGTGTTACAGTGTGTATGTGTGTTTTCCTAGCGTGCCATCACCATCTTGGATCTGGAGAGATATGCATGCTGTCTGAAGAATAAGCTGCGGTCAGGAGTGAAGAGGAACCTGGGCAGAAAAGAAGACGACTGGCGCTGGTGTCTCAGGTTTGTAAAAAAAAAAAAAAAAAAAAAAAAGGTTGTAGCAATGTTTTAGGTTTGCACCTGACCTATAGATAAGTTGACAGGAAAGTGAAACTGTTGTGGTACTTCTTGGACAATTTACAGCATGATTTATGATTTTAATGTAATGTTACAGGAGTTAAAAGTATAACAGTACTGAATTTAGTTACGTTTGTTTCTACTGCGTTGGAATCAGTTGCAAGGAAAATAAAAATCCAAGAATCAGAACTCATAGGGGGAAAATAATATAAAATTCAATTTTGTTTAGTTTTATACAATTAATGTATGCATTATTTTTAACAATACCCATCATGATCGTGAAGATGCTCTAAAAGAAATCCTGATCTAGATTTAAAAGGTGATAAAGGGAAGAAAAACCTTCTTGAGATGAAGATGAAAACTTGAGTGATATAAATTTCTTCAATAAACTCAAACACAGCATCTTCAACCATAATACGGTTCCTGTTATCACCAGTCATTTGTGCTCTTTGCAGAGTGGAAGAAGTCAACTGGAAAAAATGGAACCGCAACCTGGGCATCATCAGTGAGGATCCTGGAGAACGCAATCCACTAATGAAAACTGGACCCCAAAGAGGTAATCATATCTTTTTTTAAACGTTCTGGTTTAAAATAATGGCAAAAAACAATTTTAAGAAGTTTATGTTACAGTATGATGCCTTTGATGTGCGTCACTCTCTCCAGAACCCAGCCGGCGTAGGTTCCTACGCGATATCAGCCGACGGTGGCCCAACAACCGTATAATCCTGGAAGGGCAGGAGACAAATCCCCTGGCATCCAGCCCAGTGTAACAGAACTGGGAAGTATGGAGAATGTATTTAAGCACTAATTTAAGTTTTTTTTTTATCTAAACAATAAAATAGTTTAAGGAATCATAGAGGCTTTGGAGGACTATTTTCTGAGGGCACTTGAGAACATACTGTATCAGCCATAACGTTTAAACCCCTGACGGATGAGGTGAATGACGTTGATTATCTTGTTACAGTGGAACCCGTGGCGATATGGTGGCTTATTGGTTAGCACTCTCGCCTTGCACCTCCAGGGTCCGGATTGATCCCTGGCCAGATTCGATTCCCACCTCCGTGTGCATTTAGTTTGCATGTTTTCCCTGGTTTGGTGGGTTTCCTCCCACAGAATAAAGACATGCAGATTAGGCTAACCGGCATTCCCAAATTGCCAGTGGTGTGTAAATGAGCGTGTGTGTGTGCGCCCTGCGATGTATTACCACCTTATCCAGGGTGTACCCTGCTGTGTCCCTTAAGTTTCCCGGGATAGGTTCCAGGCCCGCCACGACTCTGTATGGTATAGACGATGATGATGATGATGAGTGGCTGCAGTTTGTTGCGTTTGCGACTGAGTAGCAGCAGACCAGTCAGGTTGCCCATGCTGACCTGTATTCACTGCCCAAAGCACCTACACTGTGCACGTAAGCATCAGAATGGGCCAATGGATCACTGGATGAAGATGGCCTGGTCTGATGATTCATGTTTTCTTTGGATCACATGGATGGCCATGTGTGTGTCTATGTCACTTAATTGTGAAAGAGATGGAAAGGATGCACTATAGAAAGAAGCCAAGCTACTGTAGAGGGGGGGTAAGATGCTTCGCCCAATGTTCTGCTGGGAAACTTCGGGTCCTGCCATTCATAGGGATGCTACAGTACTTTGACAACATTGTTCCAGACCATGGAAAGGTAATAGTATTCCCAAATGGCAGTGACCTCCTTCAGCGGGATGATGCACCCTGCCAACACACAAGAGTTCAAGGTGTTGAATTGGTCTCCAAATTCAACGGATCCCATTTTGATCACATAGGAAAAGCAAGTCCAATTCATAGAGGCTCCACCTCAAAACCTACAGTATACTGTAGGACATCTTGGTGTCAGATACTCACACCTAAAGAGGTCTTGTGGAGTCTATGTCTCGACAGATCAGAGTTGAGGTACAAAGAGGGACTAGGCTAGTGGTTTTAATGTTATGGCTGATTGGAATATCTGATAAGATATACAGAATATGTCATGCATATGTCATACAGTATGTCAAGTGTTTGCTACAATAATTACTACACTAATGAAAATGTCCTATAGAGGTCAGCAACTAGCAGCTTACCAAGTCCAGACTATAGACTGTACAGCAAACCGTTTGTAAGCAATTTTAGGTTTTAGTTTATTTAGTTTATTTATAGCTGTAACTTACATCTATACTAATGTTAATTCCTAACATACATGACCTAGGATTTGATTTTGGAATTGTAAATGCATTGATATTACATTGCTAATGGTGTAAATAGTATGATGGATTAAGTGGTTAGTACCGTCATCCTGCACCTTCAGGGTCCAGATTTGATTCCTGCCTTGGGGCTGCGTGCATGTTCTCCCCGTGCTTGGTGGGTTTCCTCCAGGTACTCCGGTTTCCCCCCACGCTCCAAAGACATGCCGATTAGGCGGATTGGCGTTCCAATCCAAAGACAATCCATTCTAAAGACGATGAGTGTGTTAATATCGAAACATGACTCCTACTGTATACCAATTATAAGTAAAACTGGAGCCACTTTCATGTTAAATCGATAATGATCTTCGACTGTGCTTCTGAGGATTCAGTACAAAAAAAAGAAAGTAAACAAATATATAGATATTGATAAATGTTATTCTCAGCCACACTTTGTAAATACTACACACTACTCCTCAGTAGTCCATTTGGAAATCACACAGTGACATTATACTGTATGTTGGAAACGTGTACTGTTTATTCAACATGTTATTGTAATACATTTTGTATTAAATCATATAAAAAGCAGTATGAACGTGAGAATGCCTTCATTTTACACATTAAAGTTGGATAATGGAAGTCTTGCTCGGTTATGCTGCTCTCTAGTGGCATGGTGGAGCAGGTGCTTGCTACTCGCTGTAAAGTCGAGATAAACGCACAGACGACGTAATGGAGGCTTTGAAGTTATTTGTCCGTCTGAGCTGGTGTGATACTGTATATGTGATATTTATTCATCAGATCCGTGGGCGTCACTGCAACCGTGCTGTTTGTCAGGTTATGATTATGAATCTGTATGACTTTCACAAGAAAACCATGAATGTATGAATCTATGCTATGCAAAGGGCAAAAACATTTAAGAAATTTAAGAATGAATTTGACTCATACAGGTTACTATTGATTAAAATGAAAAATTTCGACAATAGAAAAAGTTTTAGATAGCTAGTTTTTCTTGCAATTTTTGGTTAAAACTTTAAAATGCTTTAACTTTACCTTTGAATTTAACCTTCTAATGCTACGTACTGTAGGTATAGTATGTATACTACTTAAGAGCACCAGAGCAACGATCAGACGCTGACCACCAAGGAACTCCCATAAGGGCCCAAACATGTGGAAATGGCTTAGAAATCATCCTTTACGGACATATAGCTTTCTTTAAAATGTCTGCATTATTCATATGTCTGCATGTTTTACTAAGAGTCTCATCACCGCACTGTGCTTGATGTTTTCTGTAAATGTCAATCGGGTTTCAGAGGTCATCACAAGTCCTGGTTTGACCTGGACGCCCCTCGAACGAGTGTATTGTTGCAGAATTTTGTGTTTGTTCAGGGTTAGCATAAGTCATACTGTTACCCATAAAGCTTATCATAAGTTTTATTAGTACTTTGATCATGTTCAGTGGTGTTACGACACATGTGATAGTGGATGAAATTCTCAAAACCCCGTAACAAATGTTTGCATTTTGAACATTTTTATTTAGAGATAAGATGGGGGACGCACCTGCGAAACAGCCCAGAAATTCACGGAACACACCTGTGCATGTAATTCTGTAACGTCGGACTTATTTTTCTTTCCTGCTGTTATGCTCACTCTGTTTTGGTTTTGTACTTGCTTTTGTATGTATAATTGACTTTTACACATATTTGAGAGGAAAATATACCCGGTCAATATTACTCATACTGAGCTTTACCCGGTTGTCCCGCTGTTCTCTTTTTTTTTTTTTTTTGCAATTCCTAATGCCCCGACCTGGACTTTTTCAGAGCCGCCCCAGTCTGTGCTATTTCCTGCTGCCACGAGCCTTTGATTTACGGCCCTATTGACTCGAATCGACCATTTGTACGCCAGCTGTTGTGGAGCAGCAAGGCTAAAAGTAGCCTGCTGGGGAGAAATAGACAGGGAGAGAGAGAGCAGTTTTTTCTTCCACCCTAGGCATTTGAATGTAGTGTCTTTCCGACCTCCATTAGAAAATTAAACGGACTATACTTCTAAAAACCTCTTAAATAACATGATATTTAATGAGAATATATGCTTTTGGCCTCGCATTATACCACTGCACAACTGAATCCTCAAATCTGATGGGTTAGAAGGTGCTGGTTAGTTAAGCAATAGCACACTCGAGGTTGTGCTGTTGTACTGAATATCAGGACGGCTGTGATGCAGTCATAGATAATCGTAGCTGTGCTGATATTCAGTACAACAGCACAACCTTGAGTGCGATACTGATTTTATACAACATTTCCAAAACACCATTTATTAACAAAAGATTATGATTTGTCTGTTTATTTAACCAGTTATCCTTTCGTGACTAGCAGAACTAGCATTGAGCTAGTAAATGACAGGTAATGATCGAAAGTTAGTGTAATTAACAGTAATTAAAAGTAGTTTTAAATTCTTAACGGTACTATGTAGCCAAAAGGTGAGAAGAATAAACCGTGGCAAGTTTCTCATTATTTTTCAACTTATTCCACTTTCAAATATTAGCTCTATTGTGGGGTTGAATGGAATGGGCAAAATGGAAAGCTAATGCGCTATGAAAGGGGGTACAACCCCTTGTTCCACACACCAAGTAATGCCCTTGATCAGGGGTTGGAGAGGGATTTGGGATTCAGCCTTGTGTTAGAAGCTGGTTAGGTTTGTAACTTCTTTCAGCCATGAACAAAAAACAGATGATTCACTGACAATTTGGAAAGGCTTGAAAGAAATTATTAGGAACAAAGTGTTGTTTAAGATTACATAATGTTATCAGATGCATTTTCTTCCTGAAAGTGCTTCTGTGACTGGATTCGAATGAGGGTTTTGGCAGGCAGCTGCTCTCCACTCTTTATTTTTTAGTACTGTGACCTATTTTCACCCACGATGGCGAGAGACAGCTAGTGTAAGTCACAACGCCTGTGACGCGGAATGATGCATATAGTTAAACGTCCCAATCCTGTCATGCTCTAAATGCCTAAAGTTTGGCTAATGTTTCATAACAATAAATGCAAATAAAGACTGATTCATTTATAAATAAAAATTTAAAATATAAATATAAAAAAAAAATTGTATTGCTGTAATCTTTTTAAAACATGCCCACAGTAGATGTCCATGGAAATGTCATTACATAACAGATTAACAGGAGGTTATTTTTAATCATAGAATCTTCAGCTATACGGTGCTTGCTGCTCCAAACTGCAGAATAAAGCAACAGACCCAATGCGAAGAAAATCTGTAGTATTAAGTCAAAAATAGTAACTACATTTAAAAAATGCATTAGGCAGCAATATCTTCTGGTTACGTTCTGCTACGACAGATTATACTGTAGGTGAAAAAGTGTACAGGTTCATCGGAAAAACCTGAGTTTGAAAATGAAGAAGGAAAAGCCCTCAAAAAGGCAAAATGATGACAATTTGACAAGTGCTGAAGTGATTTTCGGGCAGCTGGACACTTCTGATCATCATTTGATGACTTCCTGTCAGACTAAAAGCAGTGTACTTATAATCCCTGTGAACGCCTTTAATGATGTTACTAATAAGAACCCACAGCTGCTTATAGTGCCTGAGCTTCATCATACTCATTTCTGAGTATGTGTTTTCTTAGTGCAGTGTATCATGGGATTGAGTGCAACAGTGGCCACAAGTCAGCTCGTGTTTTATGGAAAAAAAAAAAAAAGGAGGAAAAAAAAGAACAGCAAAAAAAAAAAAAAAGAAAGCGCACTTCAAAGCCTTGTGCAGAATTTTGTCAGACGCAGCATCACATTTCCTGCACAGGTGCTGTGTGGGACATGGCTTCAGAAATCAAATGTGTGTAACAAAGAGCCCATATACAAACCATACGTGCACACTGTCAGACCAAGGTGGTGTGGAGCCATTAAGAGAGGAGAAGGTGGATTTCAAAGCATAAATTAGAACTTTATTTTATTATTACAATATTACAAAAAGAGTAGCACAACTCTCCACACACAGTCTGTAGTTTTCGCTCATTCACTCAACAGCCACAGAGTGACAGATATGAGAAAGTCTTCTAGACTCTTCATTTCACAGCTATAGCAAAAAAAAAAAAAAATAATAATAATAATAATAATTAAATAATGAAAAAGAAATCAAGTTTATAATTATAAATAGTCACAAATTGCAAAACTGAAGCTTTGAAACTTGGAATAAAAAGATTTTTGTTACAGCCCAGAACTACACATAGCTATAAAACATAATTACAATAAAATATTATTCTTGTTTTCTTTGTTTTTGTTGCAAAGTAATCCTAAGGAATTGCTTTTCTATTCAACAAAAGCTTTAGTTAATAAAAATAAACAAGGAAAAAAAATTGCTGTTCCTTTATAGTCTTTTTTGAAATCGTTTTCATAATTATCGGTATTATAGGTTTCATAATAACCATGCTTGTTTTAAAAGGAAAGTCCAAGGACCAAATACTTAAGGCTTTATAAGGGCTGTTCCAGAGGGAGGCAAGCAGAGAGTGGGTGATGGCGAGTCCACCAACCAACCAACCAACCCACCTACACACACACGCGCGCCACCAGACACACATCACTCACTCCCATTTACTCGCTCGTCCACTAGAATCATCCCCACGCAAACCATTCAACATTCACACAGTCATTACACTTCTTAAAAGTTACAGTAGTATAGCAGATTAGCCAGTGTACAATAAAATAATTCATCTGCTGTTTCACTTTCGACTTAAAGTCCTCCTTGATTTACCCACAAGCAATCTTGCAAGTGATCAATTTGGTCTGTTCAAGCACACGCTGCTAGAGCATCAGTAGCAACTCCTAAACTGAAGTTATTTCAACAGATACATGAGAAAACGTAGGATCAAATAATCTCAATTTGGTTTGTAGTTAGTCTCTAAATGATATTAGTAACAATCCACAATACACAATCTTCTCCAGTAGTAAGTTTAGTCCTGCTAACTTTATTACAAACCATCTAAAAACAAAACAACCCATCTCTAAGATTCAAGTACGTTTTCATATGTTAAGAAAATGAAGCAGAAGTACAACGGCACCCCTTCAAAGCTCAAGATCTTCTTGCAGGTTTTTTTTTTTTTCTTCCTTCTCGTTTAAATTCAGCCCACATTGACTTCTTAAGAAAACGGAACTCCGCAATCATGCTGCCTACTTCGTTAATCTAAATGAGTTAAAGACATCACCTGATTTGTCGCAGCACTTTGACTGTAATCGATACATAAATTATGCTTCCATCCGTCTAAGCCATGCCAGACTAAGTGGCTTGATATGCGACTGATTATATATATTTTCCTGTCGAAATCATGTTGTCAATTGCAAACTAGCATTCCTTAATCCACAGCTTAATAAATTAACGTAGAGAAGAGGATGAAGCCCTCTGAACAAGATCTATACGGTCTCGAACTATTTAGTGAGAAATCAGGGGAAGCCAAGCTGACATAGGCCATAAAAAAGAAAATATCTTCCTGAACAGTGCATTAGTGAGGTTATTCAACTTACAGCTGAAACATAAACCCCTGGCAAGAAAGGGAGTCAGCTTTTCATGATGACTGAAGGACATCATTTTATCTTTCAGACTGTATTTCTTTGCCTAGAAGACATCACACAGTGATCTGGGGGGAAACACAGTAAAACCAATAACTAAAAGTAAATGAATGTAATCCTTGAAAAAAAATAATTGATCACTTGCAAGAATGATGATTAAAAGAAAAAGGAAAAAAAAAAGAATAGTGAAAACACTGCTTTTGTTTAAATGTTTTTCAGTTTTCAGTGATCACTTTCTGTCTGAATTGTTAATGTGAACTTATGTGTTGCAATGCTTTTCATCCTATTGAGTAATTTTAAGACAGAGAGCAGAGTAGATCATTTTTTGTGGCTATCTAAAACGGACAGAGGTGGTGAGGAGAGCCTGTGTCGGAGCTTATCTGTACCCTGGGTGCTGGCCATGGGCCATGGGGGGAGGTCTGGGCATCTTCCCAATCAGGCCCAGATTTTGATCTCGGAAGCAGGGCGTCTGGAAGTCCCCTCCCATGTAATCTGCCGTTTGTATCAGATTAGTCTGCCCCACTGCGGCTCCCCCTGCCACTCCTGCCGGTCGATAATGTGCCGTTCCTCCCGTGGGGGCGCAGTCCACAACTGGAGTGGGGTTAGTACCGCCCGTTCCATTGCCTGCCGGACCGTGGAAGGGTGCAGGCAACTCCTGTGAGCCGGAACTATCGCTGTTGGGTGTTGGGAGAATACTACCCCACACAGGCACCTGGTGGTAGTACTGGCCATTGGCGTAGTGCGCAACGGTGCCAGGTGGCATGGTGTTGTTGTTGACAACTGGAGGTGAAGGCGTTGGCTTATCCATGGGGGGTTTGAGGGTGTAAGGTTGCCCTACACACAGCTCAGGTGGGTAGTTCATGCCTTTACAAGGGAATCCTGGGTCCCGGGGAGCCGTTTTGCAAGGGTGCCCGCCCCCGTCTGATGCATGCTGCAGGTGGGCAAGCTGATGCTGGTTCCATGACATCATCTGCTGATGCTGTTGGTGGCAAATCGGATGCTGCTGAGGGTTCTGTTGGTGCTGCAGATGCTGCTGTTGCTGCTGCTTCAAATCGTTGTGATACACAGCCATCCTGTTTATGGCACCCATGTTGTGCAGAGGTACTCCAGTGCCAACTGATTTATCTGGTGCTCCTATGGTGCAAGAGTGTCCGAGGCCTGGAGGTACAGCACCGGAATGCCCACTGTGCATGGCCACCCGGGAGCTGGCATTGATGAGCAGGTTGCGACTGATGGGGCTGGGGTTAGCAATTTGGCCCTCACACATGGATGTGGCCCCGGCACCCTGGGCCCGAGCCTGGCAGAACTGGTTAATCTGGTGCACAATGGAGCTCAGATCAGCTTGGCGGCCCTGGTGCAGGGTGCCAGCCATTGAAAGAGGAATGGTTGAGGTAGAAACAGTCACATTGGGAGGGGCATCGGCATCCGTGAGTTTTCTAGTGCCACCCTGCAGGCCCGGAGGAGGCTGTTGGAGGTGCTGTTGCTGTTGAAGCAAGAGAGCAGGAGGAGGGTGTGGACCTTGGTGACCAAGAGGAGGGGGGTGGGAAAGAGGCTGTGTCCTGCCCATGCCCTGGGGGTGCTGGGGCATTGCTGTGGGCACATGGTGCCCAAGTCCCTGGTGTTGCTGTTGCTGAGGGAGGGGCTGGAGACCCTGACTATGTTGTGGGAGGCCTTGTTGATGTTGCAGGGGTCTCTGAAGCGGCTGTGGTGCATGCTGTATGGTTAAAGTGCTTGGTGCCGGGCCATACCCACTTCCAGGGGCGCTCATCGTCACACGTGTACCGGTGAAGTCTTTGATGATGCCCTTGGAGATGGGTGCCTTGACGATGGCCAGGAGGCCGGCCTTGGCCGCAGACTGTGAAGGGGGATAGGGACTGTAGCGTGCACCACCCGCGTCCAAGCCGTTGACGGTGCGCCGCACGTGGTTGCGCTGTGGGACCTTGACGCTGTTGGGAAAGATTTTAATGGTCAGCGGGCTGTTGGCCACCTTCTTAGCATAAGCGTCCAGCTCCGCAGGGGTCGGATACTGGGCTGATCTCATCCTCTGTGTAGTGTCCCCTGGAGACACAAAAAAGGACATTCAAGAAAGAAAGAAAGAAATGAATAAATGTACTCACAATTACACAGAAACAGATTCAACAGGGCAGTAACAGGAAGAAGATAACTTCACAAAAGGCAGATAAAATATGGATACCCTCATGTAAGGAAAGGGGAGAGTAAACAGCATTAGGAATAACAAGAGGAGAAGACACAAAAGAGGAGCTGAACTTTAATGCCTCTCAGGTTATCAGTTTCAGTGGAGCCACAAAAAGGCCCTGATAAAGAGACACACAGTACCACTCGTATCCACACCATACACATACAAACACACACACAGGACCATGCCAGGGTCGCTGCTGTGTTGGGAAAGGTCTAGTCCAACCCAAACAAAATGAGAAACGATAGGTAGGGGTGCCAAATCTGAGCATAGCAGATGATGACTGGGCTAGTGATCAGTAAAGTTGTGAGTTCAAACTACAGAACTGTCAACCAGTTACTTGAGCAAAGCAGTCTGCCCCATGGATGCTGTATCATAGCCGCTACGCCACTAGATGAGTAAATGCAATAAATGAAAAATGTAAACGGCCAAATTGAGTGCACATGAGCATATATGCTTTATACTACAGCACTGGTGATGGTCATTGTAGAGGTAATTTTTGATGAGCATGCACATTGTTTTCAGCATACCTGGCACATCAGCCTCCTCCTAATGACTTAATAATGTGTTCTGACATTTAAAAACCAAATATCTCGTACTGACATAGGTTAATTGCAATATGTGTGCGCATGTGGTTAAGGTGCTTATCATCCCAATTTCTCTTCTGTCTCTCTCTTTCTGATTACCTCTCTCTCTCTCTATCCGTCTCCCACTCTCTCTCTCTCTCTCACACACACACACACACAGCTCAACGTAATTTTATTAAATCATCTGTGTGTGTCTAAGTGCGTGTGCACGTGTGTGAATTGGCAGACCTTGTATCTTTAAAAGCATGTAGACGGTTTCCACAAACCCCAGCATCTTGTATTGGCTGGTAGAGAATCTGAAACATGCTCCTTTTAACCAAATTGAAGTTAGCTCATTGAATTACCGTCGCTGATATTGGAAACGAATGGGCTAAAAGCCCAAGTTTCACCCCCCCCCCCTCCCCCGCCCCCTGTTTTTCTTTTTTCCCCTGGCACCTGCTTCGTCTTATTTGGAGGATCAGATTTTTGTGAAACCAGTTGTGGCTATAATAAATGGATGAATGAAACAACATGCATGTTTTTTTAAGTAGTGTTGTTGCTAAAATGTATTTGGAGGAGAAACTAAAAGCTGATCGAGACTACATAAAATTAAATCGCGTAATTATTCAGCAAACTAACGTAATTATTACCTTGTGAATTGTAGTGTAGAACTGGTCGACTTACAGCCTTATTTTGTCTTATGGATAATTTTATAATGTTAAAATAGCTAACCTCTACTTATTTGTATTTGCTCCAGGGCAATGTTTCCCCACACATATAGAAAAGTGGTACCTCGGCGAACAAACTTTAAGAACTAAAATTGTGCAAAATCGGCAAGCAATGCATTTTCGGCATTATTACTTCGGCATGTGCGTACTTCTGGTTGCTGTAGGCAAAAAAAAACAAAAAAACTTGCTTGTATCAGTGGAAAGCCAAGCAAATCGAGCTTACATAATTTTTTGTGTGTGGTTTTTTTTTTTTTTGGCATTTTGTGTAAGATTTTGTAAAGACATAGCACCATGTGTTAGAAGAATGTTATCAAGGAGCTTTTAGCTTTATTTTTTAAAGCAGCCGGTGCCAAGAGGAATCAGAAATTAAGATTAAGTGAGGTTTAATGTCTATTTATTTCAAATTAAAGTTTTTAGATGCAAAAATATGATTATAGTGTTAGAAATTGGTAACATTGGTCATTTTTTTGGGAGGCTGGAACGGATTATCTGCATTAATTACATTACATTACATATGGAAAAATGCATTTAGAAATTTCATATGAAGAGGTACCTCTGTACACCTGGCCGAGGTTCCCAAGCATATGGACAGCCACTGCTATTGGAATATGGAATATGGGAGTGACATCGCAAAAAAGCAGAACTCGCAAGAAACAACCCGAAACAACGATAACACGTGATCTTATGAATCTGTGCTACTTCTTTGCCTACGTGACCCATTTTTTTAAAAAGAGAATATAGTTTTGCTTAGTTGGTTAAATTGAAATGCAATTCAGTTCATCATATTGCCTAGGTTGTGCTGAAAAAAAATTATATGTCACTCTATACTGCACAATCATGAGCCCTATATATTATTTATTAAAACAGTAATGCAAGAAATGGTTAAAATGCTCTATGCTCGAGGTTTTAAGGGCTACGTGCTCTGAAAAACAGTGCCAGGTTTGTACATTAAAGAGTGCTTACTTCTTATATAGTGTACACTTTGTTTTTACTTTGTCTTCCTCTTCATTTAGGCATTTGACAGAGGCTTTTATCCAGAGCGACGTACAAAAGTGTTTTGAAGTTTTTGCCATTGAATAGATCCTTAGACCGGGTTACTAGGTTACTAACCAAGTACCATCAGTCAAAAGGTTTTTTTTTTTTTTGGTGGTTAGGTTTTTGTTAGGGAATTAACTCTTCACATATGGGTAGATGGAGGGGAGGGTTTGTAGATTGGATCTCTATAAATGTGGAGAAAAAAAAATTGTGTTACAAGTCATGTGTATTTGTTGTTTGTGGTATGCAGTAGACCACTTTTGTGCTGGAAGGTAATGGCCACCTGTTCTGCAAGTCAGTGTGAAAAACTACAGGGATCTCGTCAGTGTATTGCTAGACGGCTGGTTTTAGTTAATATATATAAATAATAAAAAATTTGTTAATTAATTAATTAAAAAAAACACTTTTTTTTAGATGGAAAAAACCAAACACACACCTATTTTCAGTTGATAGTACAATGATAATCATTTCGCCAACGTATGACGACGTGACATGTACCCACATGGGTTATATGGTTTTCCTAACCCGTGAACCAAACTAGCCGACAACCATAAAACCCCAGACTTGACTACGCTCCAATATATCCACAAGTAAATGCTTGCAGAAGTAAAAAAGCCCTGACCAGATTACTAACACCTCCAAACTGTTCTCGGCAACGTTTCCAAAAGGACAAGAGCCGAGCCTGTTATTATAATAACTGCGGTCTTGGCTCTAAATGAGCTGATTAATTAGAGTGTGCTCTCTTTCTCTCTCTCTCCCTCAGCTCTCCTCACTATATCTTGATAAGTGCAGCATGCGTAAAGCCAAAGTGGACTAAATGTGAGACACCGAATCTCTGGAGTTCATTTAATAGCAAAAAAAAAAAAAAAGTTAGTAATCCAAAAAATAAATACATAAATAATAAAAAAAACAAAAAAAAAAACAATCATCTTTGAGAGACATGGTATTACATCTTTGCTTTACTACATCTTTGCTCGATTTCAGCTTCCAGTGTAAAATGGCGTTTTAATTACTTTTGGTTAGTGGAATATTTGTATTCCATCCTCTTAGATATTCCTAGCAATTCATACACACTTACTGTAGATAAATCAAACACAGACATACAGGTTCTTTCCCCCCCAAATCATACATTTATATCATGGAGAGCAATCCATGTATACATATACACAAAGAACCTGCACAAATATTTTTTTAAATGTCCCATATTATATGTTAAAAAATACCCATATTTTTATATTCATTAGAAAACTTTGAGAATGATTAATAATAAACGCTAAAATTGTAGAAGCCATGCCAACTTCTATGTCCACAAACACTGTATGTATACTGAGAGATTATTTCTGCATTAAACAGAAGTATACGTACTACACTTACTTATGACCTACTAGATAAACAGCACTATGCTCTCAAAGGATAAAAAAAATGTTTCTCAAGTTGATATAACACGTATAATGCATCCATAGAATATAAAAGACACAGAGAATAAAAGATGAGAGAGAGAGAGAGAGAGAGAGAGAGAGAGAGAGAGAGAGAGAGAGAGAGAGAGAATTTGACGATAAGTGTTCTCTGTGAAGCCGCTGTCTGGCTGCTGAAAGGAAGTCTTTGTATAAAACAAGCTTTTATCATTCGAAGTGAGAGAGAGAGAGAGACACAGAGAGAGAAGAAGAGACAGAATTAGGGAGCAGGGGAGATAGATGGGCGAGGAAGGCTTCTGATGTGCACCCACCTGCACTTCCCTGTCACTCTGATCCAGAACTAGTGATCCTTCACACACACACGCACACGCACACGCACACGCACACGCACACGCACACACACACACTGTGCATTTACATGCATTTCCATTTGCCCCTGGCTCCCTCATCTCCAAGCTTCTCACGGTGACCAAGGCCACTCACACAGGCGCATTCAAGTCGAGGTCACTTATCTAACTGTCTAATATTAATTCTGCACACTGATGAAAGAACGGCACAAAAATTCTTTCCTGGGTCAGTCATTTATATGGCTCTCATTCACTCGGCATGAAGTCTTCTCTTGGCATTTTTGTTAAAAAATATATACAGTATTGTGGGAACAACAGTAAGAACACATGGTAATCTGTACAAGATTAATATCCATCCATGTGAAGTCTATAACAATTTTTCCTAAGACGCCTGGAGCCTTACAGCACAAGGCAGGGTACACCCTGCATGGGTGCCAACTCATTGCACCTTCGCACACCCAAACACCTGGTTATACTGGATATACTTCAAGCAATTTGGAAACATCAATCAGCCTATTCCGCATGTCTTTGGAAACTGGAGAACCACCAAGGACAGGGAGAACATGCAAACACAGAACGGATGCTAAGTTAGAACCCCTAATTCTAACGAGACTGAAACACCTGTAAGAGTAATCCAGTTAACAAATTGAATAAGATTATTAAGCGTTAGGAGCTCGCATTGCCTCACAGCTTTAGATGGATCACATCCATGAACACGGGATGATCTGGTACTAGGAAATGGTTGGACAGAAATTTTTATTTTTTTAAATGGTTGTCACGGTTACAATGCTTTTACAAGTTTGCCTTCTGATAAATAATTCAGTGAGATATGAAAGTATGAATCAGATACACAATTTTAGACCGCTGACAAACATGTGCTAAATTCGTAGTGTATCGCTGTCGGTTCTCAGTTTTTTTATGATAGGAAGACATGAAGCTATTTCCAAACTCAAGAACTTTTACGGTATACAACAGTTTTAGATCATTTTCAGGGATTTGAAGTTTGTTTTTTGCAATTGAATCCAACAGTTCTAACTATTATTACATATAGCCTGTTTACAACTGTTACAAATGGGGCTAATTCAGAGTTACTGTACCTTAAAGAAGCCTGCTGCTGGTAAGGAGGAAATACACCATGGGTGAAAAGTAATTAGGTGTTAAAAATTGGTAATAAAGTCAATCATTCATTTATTTTCTATACCGCTTTATCCTGTATTTAGGGTCGCGGGTACCTGGAGCCTATCCCAGGAGACTCAGGGCACGAGGCAGGGTACACCCTGGACAGCGTGTCAATCCATCGCAGAGCACACACACACACACACATTCACACACTATGGTTAATTTGGGAACGCCAATTAGCCTAATCTGCATGTCTTTGGACTGTGGGAGGAAACCGGAGTACCCGGAGGAAACCCACCAAGCACGGGGAGAACATGCAAACTCCATGCACACAGAGAGCCTGGCCGGGAATCGAACCCGGACCCTGGAGGTGCAAGGCGACAGTGCTAACCACTACACCACCGTGGCGCTCCATATTTCTAATTCAAACTTTGTTAAACAAATTGTACATGTACTTTATTACATAGGGAAATGGCAAATCTTAAAATTTCAACATTGGAGCCAACCAGTTTCCCAAATATATTTGTATACATTCCAAAAAATTCTCTTTATCTTTAATGCCTGGGGATGGAATATCCAGTCTGCTGAAGGAGGTCGTTTGGGATACTACTGGTAACCTCCTGAGTTTGTGCCTCTAAGTCCTCCAGTGAGAAAGGTTTTGTCCTGTATACCTCCTCCTTTGCGTAGATCCACAGGAGAAAAAAAAAATAAAAAAAACAGAGTGAGATCTGGACTTCTTGGCGGCCATTCATAAGATTGTTCCAGCCAACCTTCTGGAAAATGCTGCTCTAACCACACATGGCCACTAGGAGTGAAATGGGGTGTTACACCAGTGTTACTACAAGTTTTATAGCCATTAAATATTGCCTAGTTAATTTTCACCCACCTTGTATATCACAAATGCAAAAACAACAAAACATGTAGCATGTGTAGTATGAAAACTCTTGCATTTTTGAGGAAGAACAAAGGTTTTTTTCCCCCCAAGTAAAGCAAGAACTATTACAAACTGAATCTAAAGGGTGTTAAAAAGCACAAATGCCTAAAAAATGTTTTGTATGTATTGTTTTCAGTATGAATTTTGTATCTTTTTTTTTTATATAAATGCTGCAAATTCTTTTTTGATGAGGAAAAAGAAAAAGTGCTGTGTTTTGTTGCAGTACATATACGGTACGTCTGTAGTCCCTTTAGGTTACAGTAAAGTTCAGAAAGTAAAGAACGGAATAAAGCAAAAATAACCAGATGTCGCAAATGCAACAGCTTCTCACATACACATAGCAAGTGCATATCTCATCTCTTGTAGACAAAGCACTCGAGTGCTGTAACATTCTCCAAGCGCATCTTGGCTAACAAAAGAAGTGATAGCGGAAGAAAGGCGGAAAAAAGAGACATATGGATATGGAAGGTTACATTACAGTATCCTGTTAAGCGCCAACATTCAAATCACATAATGCCCTAATCGACGTCTACTGGTACTCTTAACACTGGAGTGACTACAAAACAGAGTGCAAGCGTCCTTTTTCTTGACTGCAGCATTCTCCAAAAATCCACTGAATGCATTTAGTTCACTCGCAGTAGCCATGCTTTGCACACACTGTCGTTTTTTCTTCACTGGTCATGATGTAACAGAAAGGAGAGATGTGGATGTCTTTTTAGGATGTCATGTTTTGCTATGAAATGCATCTGTTCCATGTTGCAGTTTGATCGAAAAATATATATATATAATGATCTGGCAAAACGAGTAAATGTAAAAAAAAAAAAATGGTATCGCATTTTCTCCATCAAACTTCATATTTGGTTAAGCAATTATTACAATATCTAGCTCAGACTGCTGTACTGCCCAGGGCCGGTTTGGACAGAGGATGATTTTTAAAAGTTGCATGATGTGCTTGAACAGTGAAAAGCGCATTGCTATTTTCAGATCAGTGCTGGGGGGCAAACCTCCAGGCAGACACTACAAGCTGAGACCTGGCTGGCTGAGTTTCAACCACTTTGCTAATGACAAAACAAATACATGCCTCTCGCTCACTCCGAACTCATCACTAATCATTTAGCATCAAGGCTAAGTAATTGTTTTATCACTTGCCTTTGCATGCAATTCTCGGTCTCCTATTTTCCTCTAGCAGCATCATGTTCGGAAAATGTCTCTACTGTGAGCAGTGAATAAGAAAGCCACACTCTAATACTTCAATTGACAGCCTTTCGCTTTGATAACAATGAGCAAAACGGTGGTTAATTCGTGTGTGGAAATGATTCTTCATGCTCCCTCAATCCCGCTTTCATAATTTGAGTCCTGGAATTTCCCTGCGCCATCATTGAGGTGCATAAACTGCATTGATGTGAATACCTGGTCATTCAAGTCGTCATTTGACTTCATTTTATTGCCACATAATGTTGCTGAGCCTACTATAGACCTGACCAACTGAAGCAACCCCAGATCCTAACCCTGCCTCCAGAGGATTGTACAGTGGCCACTATGCATGATAGGTGCATCGCTTCATGCGCTTCACTTCTTACATCAGACCATATGACCTTTTTCTATTGCTTCAAAATCCAATCTTGCTGCTCCCTAGCAAATTGCTTGATGCAGGTCAATAATTTGACCCTTCTGAAACTGCAACTGTTTTTGTCGTATGTATGAATTTTAAAGTGAAGATGAAAACTGAACACTAAACACAAGAAATGAATCATGATTAAAAAAAGTAGTGGCATCCAAAATAACCAAGATACACTTGATCATAAAGCAGGAATACATCCTAGATGGATCTAATGAAGGACACAACCAATGAAGGAGTCACCAACTGTGAATATGTTGATTTCAAAGTAAGCTCATCCTTAAGTCTTTAAGTCTAAGGACTCCATCATCAACATTGACAGCTTTGCGAAAATCCAGAGCTAGGTCGAGACTGGGAAGAAAAATCTCCTCAACGACGAGAAACCTTGCGAGGAACGAGGCTCATCATCTTTTAGGTGATGCTAAACGGTGTGACTGGAAATCAGTCAGCAATCTCATCAAACTATGTATTCACGTCTGCAAAGCTAACCGAGTTCAGCAAATCAAAGCTAGCCTGGTGGGTGTGGCTTACTGTGATTAATGTACTGTAAAAACCTGATTGTTGTTTTTTTTTTTTCCATTTTGCTATTTAGTCTTTCTTGCATGAAACAGTATATACTAGATGGTGGTGGTGGTGTTGTTTTTTTTTCTTCACTTTACTGGGTGTATAATACACTACTCACACTAATGTTTTAATATTTTACACTATGTTCCCTGGGACTTTAATGACTATTACATAAAAAGGAGGTTAAGACTGCCAAAAATAGAAATGGATCGAGAGACATAAGAAAGAACAATTTATGGAACTGATGACACAATATTCATTTTGCAGAAAAGTCTTAAGGCGTAGTTTGGTATGGAATTATAAAGTATTTTCGCTCTTGCGCACTCCTCCTTCATGCTGGACCCCATGACCCTTCATCTTCCACTCCCAGCCGCATTCTTCTCCCTTCATATGAATCATAAAAAGAGAGACATATTAAAGTGTGGAGTATCGTATCTGACCTCGGTGATCGACCCACTGCTACAGCCTGATAGTTAATACCCACTACCGCATTCAGCCTCGGGTGGAGAGAGAGAGAGGGGGGGGGGGGGGGGTTGGTTGGTTAGACGCAGCAGGAAGAGAGAGTGAGATGGAGTGAGAGAGATAAGCCAGTTTTAGTTTGGTCATGTCCCCAGGCTTGAAGCATCTCTAAGCTGAGTAGAGGAAACTGGTCCTAGATTACAACAAAACACTCCGATCCTGTGCAGAGCTCCAGTCTCAGAAGGTGCACATTAGAACCACTTACTGTGGCAGTCTTCACCTGCCGCAGCTATTTGGTCCATTTAGAGTGACACCGGCACGCTGCCTATCTACCTGACCACAAGGAGATGCACGAGGGAAGAAAATACTAGAAAACCGAGCAAGCAAGGGAACAAGGAAAGGCCAATGAAAAACACTCTTAAATCCACCACATCTGTCTGTGGGCAGGCTTCCTGTCAGATTAACTCTCTGTCACGGTGGCACATGATGCCCTGGAGATGTTGGTGCGCGTGTCACCAAGCAGGCCGCCAGCACGGAGACTGATGAGCAGCACGTCGCCCTGGGGGGAGCCTCCATAAGCAGCAATTATGGAGACACAGCCACTGAAGTGAAGGGGCCATTCCTGCCCCCCTGTGGCTGTCTATCTCTGTCCTCGACTATCTCTGTCCCTGTCTATCTCGTTCCCTGTCTCTCTGAGAGATTGCGGCCTGCGTCTGCACTCGTGACCATTACGTCGAATTACGGAGAGCCATTTTCTACACCGAGCTTAGATCCAGTTTAATAAAGAGTGCTGCTTCATACTCTGAAGAGGTGATGTGTGAACTTCTGCTTTCCTTCTGGAAGACCTCTCTTATCTCCCATCTCCACCTCCATTATCGGAATCACTGAGGTCATTAATTTAGTGTCTGGATTACACTCTTTCTGCATTGCCTTGTCAATACTACATCGGATCCCAGAGCTCACCAATAAAAGTTAAGCTGCATGCGCGCACTCCTTGGATGGTGAACTGAGGCAGGATTTCGGCTTACAGGTCGTGATTAGATCAGCCGAGGAAGCCATCGAGAAACGTGGATGCCGTCTGTTGATTTCTAAGGTCTCTGGCAAAGACAGATAACCACCGTTTGTCCGTGTTGAGCTCCCTATTGTTGGTGATGCACACCTGGTGTTGGCACGGGGTGCTCGGGAGAGACACGGGAAAACGGAATTGTTCTTACGTCTGTGAAGCGTTTATGCATGGGGATGATTACAATCTCTGTCCGGCGTGGGATGGATCAGAGCTGAAACACGCCTGGCAGGTTTCAGAGTATCTGCAAAACGTCACACCGCCTATTTTGGGACGCATGTCACTACAGCGTGGCGTGGGGATGGCATAGAGTTGCACACAAGCTCGGTTGGTTGCCACTGTTTTGCTTGTTTTCATAGGATGTGTCTCAAACTGCATGTTTTTTAAGATCTTTAGGAGTTAAATCTATTTATTACATAAGGTTACCCATCTATTAAAAAGACATGAAAATGCAGTGGTATACAGGTGCCAGTGTTTATGTTGGCAATAATGAGTGTGTGTCAGACCAACAAGCCAAATCAGGGTCAAATAACAGCAGCCTTCGGCTCAAATCCCAAAATTAATGAAAGGAAGCATGAAAATCTGTCTTGCTGCCGGTCACTTTGTCATCGTTCTTTTCCTGCGTCCTCTTTTACTCCACTTTTTAACGCAGCAGGGGCGCTTGCTAAAAGGAAATGAGCTATAAGGCGAGAAAGAGGGAGATGAATACGAATAAAGCCTTAGCGATTCTCCCTGGAGAAAAGCCTCGTATAAATGGTGCTATAGTCAGAAGTGGGTGAAAGATGAGCTTTCGATCAGGCAGAAGTAGCTGAAAGAAGAGAGTTGGAGTGGCCTGATGTGTTCGGCAGGGGAGCTGAGGGCTGAAAGAGGCGTGTCTTGGGGAAGGGTGTGTGTGCATGTGTGGTGTGTGAGAGCGAGAAAGAGAAAGAGAGAGAGAGAAGGGGGGTGAATAGCGAGACTGACAATGGCAAGGGATCGGCCCTGTGTGCCGGTAATGGGGGCTCCTGGGGCTAGTCTGATTACTGCTATTCTCAAATCACAGGGCTGATGAAGGGGGAGTCATGGAGCGAAAAGCAGACAGAGAGAAAGAGAGAGAGAGAGATATACAGGGGGAGAAAATGACAAAAAGCGAGACAGGAAGAGGGGGGGGGATTAGGAGACATGGAGGGAATGAATGTGTGAGCACTCGAGTTAAGGGGCGGAGACAGATGCAGCGAAAAAGATGGAGAAAAAGGCCTCGAGTTAGAAAAGACACACGTATATATATATATATATATATATATATATATACACACACACACACAAAGTTACCAGCAGAGGGACAAGGAAAAAAAACCGAGTGCACATAAGTAATGAGGCCCAGAAGTGGGTCAAGCTCACACTGCGAGCAAATCCTCCGGAGATCAGTCAGTCTCCGAGGGAGGAGTGGAAGGTGTTTTCTCGCTGAGTCCAGATGCACCAGAACACACGCTGTTCCTGTGGTTAAGCGCTTCATGAATATGCTAGCCAAACACCTGCAGAGCGCCTGGCTTTCATTCCACCCCGCCCTCAGCAGAGTCAACGCTCTTTAGCTTTCCTGTGACACTCAGCCCCTCTCCGTCGCTTCCTCTCCTCTTCTCGCCTTTCCCCCTGCGAGTGGAGACTGATGTCTCCTGCCACTGTTGACACTGTCTGTCTGTCTAACCGGGTTTTGCCATTCTACAGAGATTGAGTCCTCATTATCACCAGTCAGCCTCCCAGGAGAACGTGCTCTACAGGGGAACACGGCACTGAGAGAGAGAGAGAGAGAGAGAGAGAGAGAGAATGGGTGGAGTGGGGGTGTTGGGTTGAGAAGGGCAGAAGAGCTAAAGAGACACACATACATATACACACAGGGGAAAAGTGTGCATGAGTAGGCAGAGAGAGCGAGATGAGCAATGAGAATGATAAAAGCAAGGCTCATGAATCACGTACTCTGGATTAGTTCGTACTTTTAAATTGATCTGTACATTTGTAAACTTGAGAGGAGATTTTAGACGACATCGTCAGTCCTACCTGATGCTTTCTGAATATCAAATGTCTTTGCTACACGCTTTTTGAGCTGTTTTCTTGTGGGGGGTGGGGGGGGGGGGACAACTAAACGACAAATGTTGTTGTGTCTGCTATCTGCTTGTGTTTCCTGGTGCATGATGGGACAGGTTGCTGCACATTTATTTCTTACCGTGAGGATTTTTGTCAGTGTGAATACACATTGATTCGGATTGTAGATTATAATTAGTTTGAACGCGACCTAGAAGATGAAGGTCCGAGTGATTTCTGAAAATACGAAAGAACGCAGCGGGAATGCGGTCAAAGTTGAAAAATGGGCACTTATCAAGTTCATACTACATCCCTTTGACTAATTTCCTCTCACATCCGTGAACCCGTGCTCACCAGGTCTGTTGAGGCCGAACCAAGTTATTACTATACGCGAGCTGATCGGACGACGATGTGTCCAGGTGCTTATCACATGCTTACTACTACGCCATTACATCCAGCAGGTTGGTATAAATACCATATGTATGCCATAAACAGGAGAAGCACCAGAGGAACGTTATATGAACTTAATGTTCAACTTTTTCAGGAACATGAGGGAAGGGAAGTTGGGAATGAACCTCTATAGGGTGTGTATAAGAATATAACAAAAATGGAGGCATATCATCATCATCATCATCATCTCAAAGTGTTTTATTCCTCTAATACTACAGCAGATAAGTATCTGTTTATTTGTTTACAACAACAATTAATGCTTAATTTGATTAACTGGCAGTCTAGTTCATGGTATAATAACACATCATGTTATTTTATCACCAATACCGCTTTTTCTCTTAAAAGGCAAAACCAAAATAAACAACAAAACTGCTCATGTTCAATATGCTTAAATATTCAATTTTACACTAAAATGTCGCCATAGCAACTATTCTGTTTAAATTTGTGCAAGTTGCTACAGGAATGATGACATATTTAAATAAATGCATAATTATTTACTATGTACTGTAGACGTAACTACTGTGAGCACTGCTGTTATAGAAAAATAATCAACGCCTTCAGATCAAGCAGATCAAAAAAAAAAAAAAAAAAAAAAAAAAACAGCAGTTCACTCACAATTTCCTTATCGAACAAGAGGCAAGAGAAATAAAAAAATGATTATAATAATTAAAATTGTTTTGAAATCCTTGGGATTTTCTTTTCAGGATCTTTTTTCTTGCACTGACGATGTTAGCTAATGTGAGCTATGATGCAAGGTTAAAGCTATGATTAAAGGTTTACGTGATGATGACGAAATGAAACATTTAAATAAATGTACAATCTTCATCATCATTCTGATCGGAACATTGACAGATCTAAAGATCATGCCCAGAAAAATGTCTTGAACATACAGTACTGTGCAAAAAAAAAAAAAAAAAAAAAGGCTTGGAGCCACTTCTTCACATTTTGCTTTCAAAGAGCCAGACATTCTTGTATTTTTAATGTCGGCTCGAGAAACAGTTCTCCACGCTTCCTGAAGGACCTTTTTAGGCTGTCATTTTCAACCCAGTCCCTGTGTTTTGGCCAGTTTCAGAAGAATGATTTACTTTGTTAAGCCCCACGGTGACCTATGAATCATCCGGGCATAAGAACGCATTCAACTTAAGGCATAAACCAGTAAGAAACGGGTGCAGATGATCAGGGTGCTGATGCTGAATGCTGGGTGGTTGGAACAGACAAGAGGGGAAATGAGGTTGCTGCTGAGGTCGTTACATAAACCACAAATTTTTTTTTTTTAGGCACTTTGCAGCCTGTCACAGTAAAATATTTAATTCCATTTCGAATATTTTGTCTAGAAATTCATTTTAAAAAATGACTTGTACAGTACTGTATCCAAGACTCGTGTGTACTTCAGTGATGATGTGCTTCAGCTGGACAAACTAATCTCATCCTTTTTCCTTGTCGAGTATAGCACCTCTCCCTCTCTCAGACATGGGCTGTTGACTAAACAAAATGGCCTCTGACATTTCCTCGCTAAATAGCTCTGCTGCCAATCTGGTGACATGTCATGTCAGGCAACGCCCACATTTGCCCACTGCTGAGAGAACAGCGAGCGTGGGGGTAAGAGAAAGGACTCGGAGCAGAGATACAGAACGTATGTGTATGTGTGCGTTAGAAGAGAGAGGGAGGGTGTGGTAGAGAGACACAGAGAGTGTGTTAAAGATAGAGAGAGAGAGAGAGAGAGAGAGAGAGAGAGAGAGAGAGAGGGAGACGTAGAGCTGAATGGCAGTGCAGGAGCAGCAGGTGCTCTCTGTGTGTGGAGGTGATGGAGGTTGGAGTTGATGGAGGTTGGAGTTGATGGCTGCCGCTCTCCTGCTGTGCCTCCGAACAACAGCGCCTAATTTCACCGAGTGCTCAACATCATTGAAAAGGACAGGCTTGGACAGGCAGCAGGGTTTCCTGGAAATGTGTATATGTGTGTGTCACTGTGTGTGTGTGTGTGTGTGTGTGTGTGAGTGAGTGAGATGAGACTGGGGGCGAGGTTGACAGGTGCGTGGTGAAAAGCAGTGCTTATTGGGCATTGGCTGTCACTCAGGGGTGTCGTTCACACCGGCACAGATAAACCTGAGGCTTTTTGTCACATGAGCGCACAATCACAGACGAGGGGGAGACAGGAACAGAATTGAGCTGTCCTTAATTGTCTTTTCCGCAGACGCATTGTGTCGCGCCGGAAAGATGCAGCCAGTACTGATATTAGTGAGAGGTGGAAAAACTACAGACCAGGCTGGAGGATATTTCCGATCATAAAGCTGGAATAGATGCTAGACCTGAACGGCACTGACTAGTTAATATTGTTTGCTGATATTGCCATGCTGAAAACATTTTTTCCCCCTTTTTTTCCCCGTATGTATGCTCATCTTGAAAAGAAAAAGAAGGGAAAGAAACAAGTCCCATGGTGAAATTGACATTTTCTACCGCATATGCAGGTCTAAAAATGATTTTCTATCTGTATATATTTCAAACCAACATATTTTCCCCCCTATTATTACCTTATCATAACTCTTTACGCTCTCTTACTCTGCTCGCACAGTGTAAAGTACTCTGCATTTACTATGCATTTTACACCCATACCTGAACATGACAAATAAAACCTTTAAAGCTTCACATTTTTATAAATATGCAAAAATGCATTTTTTTCTAGAGATGAGAGAAAAAATAACAGATTCAGTTACGTATTGTGATATTTTTACTCAATACATGTTTGCTTTTGAGGTGGTTGAAAAGTTTCAATCCTCTATAAGCCTACAAGTAGGTGGGACCAAATTATTCATGCCTTGTCAGGCGGCACAGCAGCCCGTGTTGAAGCAAATTATGTTTGTACATAATTGTATAAATTCTAAAAAAAATAAGATATTTATGAAAATCATGATACAGAATCACAATACAAATAGAATGTGTTCAACGACACCTAGGTATGATGATTCCTATCCCTTACTGATCAAGCATATGTCTATGTCACTACAGCACACACACACACACACATCAGCTCTACAACATCATGATCAAAGCATGACTGTGAGTGGGAATACAGTTAAGAAAACGATTTATGGAAAATTTCAATTTTCATTATATTCTTTATTCCCATCTTTACTGTTATCCTTCCTTCATGAAAGAAGAAAAATAGGAAATAAAGAGGGATCCAAAGAACAAATTAATGTTCTTTCGATCCCTCTTTATTTCCTACTTTTCTTCTTTCATTACTATCTTTCTACCTTCTTTGTTCCTACATTCTTTTTTACTTAATTCCTTCCTTTATTTATTTCCTTATTTCCCTTCTTTCAGTTTTTCCGGCTTAATTTTCCTTCTACATCTCTTTCCTTCTTTCCATTATGATTTCAATCATTCCTTCTTTCCTTCCTTCACCATTCCTCCTATCTTCCTTCTTTCTTTCCTTCCTTCCTTACCATTCTGTCTTGCCTTTCTTCCTTCTTTTCATTTGGATTTCATCAATCCTTCCTTATTTCTCTCCTTCCATCCTTCCCATCTTCCTTTCTTTATTCTGTCTTTCCTTCTTTGTTTTCTCCATCTTCTTCCCTTCCTTCCTTTACTGTGCAGAGTGCTAGCTGATGAATTTTCAAAAATATATGCAGGCAGCAGATCTTTAAGAGTCTATTAAAAAAAATAAATAAATAAATAAAATAAAGAGCTGCACTCATTGGAAATTATCAGTTTGCATCTCCTAGTGAGACTGAAAGCTTATTGATTTTAAAAACCTTTTGATTCATATTAGCAAAGCTAAGAGTTAATCCTAGCTATAACATATACACAAATGCAATTAAACATTTCTAAATTACTTTATACATTCGTTGGATTTGCCATAGATCCCTAATGTGTTGCGCATTAAGAGTCTTACAACTAACTAGCCAACCAGAAACACAAAAGTTATTGACTGGTACGTTATCTAATTGATTGAGCGTACAATACTGCTTCTTTTATGTCCTATTGATCAACATTAGCTCTGCTTACATGGACAATATTTCTTCAATCTGATTGAAATCATTCTAATTAGAGATTCCAAATTCCAACTTCTGTCTTATGATCTGTTCCAAGAAGTCTCATCCATTATTGATTGGCACACCAGATCGTACCCAGTAAAGCGTTTAATCAGTGCCTGCCAGTGTATAAAAGTAAAGACTTGCTACAGGACGGTTGTTCTCACTGAGTTTACCAATCGGGAATGGAACCAAAATTTCCCTCCTGGAAACTTTGTCATGTCCCCTAATGTTACCCACACGTGGGGCAAACATGCACAGAAAGAACATATTTATTCCATCATGAGAGAAACGATTGGATCAAGTGTTTACATGGCTAATATTTACCTACTGAACAGATTATCAAAGGTTTACACTCCCTCATTCCAACTGAAAATTCATTCAGATCAGCCCGGATCAGGGCAGGCCGTTTCTGATTTTACAGTGTTTAAATGACGCATTTTTTTTCTCATTAATAGTGGAATATTAGGGTCCAAAAGTTGACTAAAGTTGATTTAAGTTTAACTTCATTATGGTAATGTTTGCTCATAATGTTTGCTCATACCGACGCTGAAAGTCTGAGATGTAAAGCCAACATCGAGACAACAATATTGATCTGAATTGCATTTCTTTATTGGTTATACTGTATCCTGGCACGTAAAAAATAAAAAAAGGTGTTGCTTGACGCCATTGAAATGGATTGTTCCTCCAAGCAGGAAGCATTATTCACTCGGTAAAAGCAAACCGTTCAGGGAAGAGTTCTGGCAACTTTTCCGTTTAACACATAAGTACAGAACATCAGTCTTGTTTATTCTTTCGTTCATCTTCAGCGAGTGATTTATCCAGATCGGAGCATATTGGATCCTATCCCAGAGTCGATGGTGCTGTATTCCTGTCGTCTTTGTTAATCAGTTAATCAGTGATGACTGATAATCGTGGCATCCCTTGACGCTCTGTTATACAGTAGGTCGCAGCCCTCTGCATATTTTATGAAACAAAAAAAAAAAAAAAAAAAAAAATGCAGATTTGTTTAGTGTGTTTACATTAGTACTCACATTTCTGAAGTCCAGTGTTCATCTGCGAGTGGGGAAGAAGCTGGAGGGAGAGGTCACCTGGCCCTGGCAAACAGGCCAGCATCTCACACACACACTCACACTCCTAGTGCAACATGGGACACACACTCCTCCTCACACTGCGAAGAGACAGTGAAAGAAACACAGGATTGGTTAGGCAGGTTATTACACCACATGGAAATGAGAGACACCAAATGCAGTAAATCACACACACACACACGCACAGAGAGAGAGAGCGCGCAACATTTTTCCAGACCTGACATCCAAACATCCTTCACATAATACAAACCTAATAGTTTACGATAAAATCTAAATGGATATGCGTTTACTCTGACATCGCGATACCACACCGCGCACACAAGCATGCGTACAAAGTCATAGCTTTTCCCGCTCTAGGGGCCGGCCGTATGCTTCATGCAGATAGAACCTAATCCTAGCCGCTTTGCCCACGGATCAGAGACAGGTCACTCTCCTGCCTTTCAATTTCATCCCCTGCTCCCTCACTCGAAGCAGGTGAGGCCACGTTTGATACCCAATCTAAACTTTAATTAAACTTCAAAAGCAGCATGGCCACCATGGAGAGCCGGGGGCCTCAGGGCCGGCAGCCGAGAGTAATTCTACCTCTCTGCTTCAATCTCTCTCTCGCTCTCCCACTGCATTTTCAAATCCCCAAAGCCTAGTTTCCTCTGATATTCCATCGGACTTACTTTTACCCCTCCATCTGTCGAGGCCACCATGTCTCATGATCTATTCGTGTTGAGAAAGTATGGGAAAGTTTCTGACACACACAGCGCGGCTCGTTCATGTTGACATCAACTTTGCTTAGATTTTTAAATAATGTGTAGGAGAAGAATAATTTTAATCAGAAAGCATTTAGAACAAATATGAAATGATAAAAAAAATAAAAATAAAAAATGTAAAAAATACACAGACCACTTCATATTCTGAATGTGTTAGCTAGTTAAAGACAGGAGTTAATAATTTAGCTAGCTAGTAAAATAAATTTAAAAAAATATTTTTTTTTTCCTATTCTGACAGAAAAAAAAAGTAAGAAACTGGATTTAAGGTAATTTAATCATGAACAAACATGTTAAAAAAATACAGATTTCAGAACACATTATCAAGTTAAAGACAGAGGCTAACAAATTAGCAAGCTAGTAAATACAAGCTTTATTTCTTCTAAGTATACTTCAAAATGTTGTGTAAAAGAAAGAAACATTGTCCAAATTTATATAACAAAAAAACTAAAGATGTCAAAAAACATGTGGTACATATTATATTTTGACGTTTAGTCTAAATTAGATGTTTTGTAGCATGTTAGCTAGTTGAAGACAAAGGCTAAGAATGTAGCTAGCTAGCAAGCATTTTATTTTCACTTTTACTTGTGTCTAAATGCTGTGTAGGATTTAGATACATGGTCCATAACAAATATGCTATAAAAAGAAAAATTGCTAGCTTATTTTCTTTAAAGGCTAACAATTTAGCTAGTTATTAAATAGAAGCAACATTTTTAGCTGGTTTCATTTACAAATGTTTGTGTACGTGATAAACTAGGTTCAAAGACCATCAGAATCAAAAGATTTTTTTTTAACTGTCATAAAAAAAGAAATAGCTGAAGACATAGGGTAAGACTTCAGCCAGCTAATACATAATAGCTGCTACTGTAAGTCTGTTATACAGTACTTTGTCAATGCAGAATGTGAAAGAGAACCAGACAAAACAATCTGGAATATCAATGCTTTTTTTTTTTTTTTTGCAATTTCTATTTAATGCTATCTGGCATTTAACCCTGGACTCCAGAAGTAAACGGAGCTAATATTTCAAAGAAAGTGAAAATATAAAGAGAAACTTACATGATTTACAGGACTGTCAGCTACAAGGTTTATTCTCCTAACCTTCTGCCTACATACTGTAGTACTGGTACGAATTGAAAAACAACTTTCACCCCTGTTAATAACACTAACTGTCAGTCACCAGCACAACCCGCTGTGGTCAGTCAATTCCACCAGTCATAAAAGAAAATCATCATAATAAATAATTTACCATAAATAACTGGTGCTTGTTGAACTGTTGTAAGAAAGCAATATCACACTCAAGGTTTGCGCTGTTGTGCTGGATATCAGCACGGGTATGATGGGCACAGCATAATAATAGCACTCTTTCTCGTGTGATTTATTAATTAGCATCAAATATTTTTTTTTTTTGCAAAAAGTAGATGGTTCTCTGTACTTTTCATAAACACATACCCACAAGATGAAAGCAGCAAGCAGAGTCTGTGTGTATGCGTGTATGTGCATGATGGTGTATACATGTGCAAGATTGATCAGCATAAGAAATTCTAGGTATCCGGTTTTCCCAGGCTTTCGAACTGAGGAAGAAGGCTTGGCGGCGATCACAGGCAGCCCCAGTCAATTCAATTACAGTATTCACAGCACCAGACACGCTTTGCCTAAGGAACAAAAGCAGCGGTGGCATGCTAATGGCTGGTCATTTGTGTCTGACACATTTTCTTGCCCGCCCTTCCACTGCTTTTTTTTTTTTTTAACCCTTCAATAAGTAAGGCGGAGAAATAACTAAAAGGAGACAAACATCTCACACGAGAGGCAATTATCCAACAAACAGCCACGACAGGGCCGTAACCCGCTGTTGGAGGGCTTAGGAGCACATACCTGGACCGAGGGGGGGGGATTATAAAGGTCAGAACGATGGCTCATTTAAATCCTTCCAGTGAGAGTTAAAACACGCACTAATGAAGCCGAGTGGCGAGCACACACACACACACACCCCTGAAGAAAGCAGTTAGGAACACAAACACTTAGAGGAAAGACAGAGAAACAGAAATGTGAAAATAGGGAAGGATGAGAAGACAGAGATCCTGGTGGTTCAGGATGTCCGAGCGATTAAAGCTGGTCATTCCTCTTTGTGATGTTCTAGCTTTGTTTATCTTCCTGTCCCATCACCTCTCTGGTAATGCGGGGAATCTCATGAGACTTCCAGGTTTAATTTGATTTTTAACATTTTTTTCGATTCAGGGTGACATGATGTTGATGCATCTCGATTGTGGATTTTTATAGTCTACGTTATAACTACATTTTCCAGTAAGACCCTTGGCTTCTTTCGGAAATGCCATTTCCATCCATCATGAAGTAATGTATTTTCCATTAGCACAGTTGGAATCATTGTTACTTAAAACAGCAGGGTGTGGGGTTTTGGAGTTTCGTCCTTTCCAGTAAAAATATATATATATTTTTTAATCTAAGCTACTTGCAAAAGAATATTTTGCACATTTCCACTGTGCCGATGTAATATGCATTCAGAGACAATTCACCATGCACTTAACAGAAACCCTAAACTACAATAAAAAAAATTTGTGACTCGTAATCTCCTCCCTATGGATTTATAAGTGAGTTATTTGAATAACTGCTATTGATAGTTTTTTTACCTCACCCATTTAAAATGCACGAATTATAGAAATACACACTAAAACAAACATGTGCTTGCTTCTATCATGCTAATGTGTTTATGCTAGCAAAAACCGATCACAAAAAAAAAAAACCCACAATTGCCCTAACATTACCTAAAATAAAAAAAATTTTAATAAAAAATGAATTAGCTACAAGCCAGCATATGGTCAGACGAGAGGCGTTGGAGTCAAATCGGGACCTGAGATTTCTCACTAAGGCGTAAAAACTGATTGACATTTACAGAGTTCAAGCACAGTACAGTGACGAGACGCTTAGAAGCAGTAAAACAACTGAATGGTACAAAAAACGGTTTCAAGAAGGCTGTACAGTATGTGCATGAATGGCGATACCAACCGAGGTGGCTCAGAGACCACTGCAGTCATTCCCAGTGAGTGGAACGCCTGATCCTCGAAGATCGACGGATAACTTTTCGGCAACTTACAAATGTGCCGCGTCTTGCTCGGCTGGGAGTTACTGCCTCATCCGTGGTACCATTTTCCACGTTTGGGTCATTAAAGGAGTTCCTGAGAGGCCAGCATTTCAGATGTGAAGCAGGCAGTCGAATCATGGCTCCGGCGTATTGGGAAAACTTTCTACCTTGATTGTATCCAAGCACTAGTGATAAGTGAATTAGTGTAGCAGGGAATAATATGGAGAATTAAAGGGGTTTTTTACTCTTATAATAACACAGTTATTCTACACAATCAAAAACCCTGTTTGGACTTGAACGCCCCTCATATCGAACAGGAGGCCGTCTCACTGTGTCCTCTAAGAATGACAGGAACACATCACTGTGACAAAAAGAAAAATCTGAAACATATGTTTACGATAAAATTAAAATATTTATTTTATCATGTAATTTCCTTCGCTTGCATGAAATTTGATAAGTAAAACTATGGCAGTTTAAATGTCCAGATGTACTGAACTGCAAATTGGGAGGATTTTTACAGGCCAAGCTTAAAGGGTTTATTTTTGATACTGCTGACAATAATTAACATAATGCACAGAAAGCATTCGGCAAAAGCCAACATAAGTATGACGGTTGCATGCATGGATGTTGTTGTTGTTGTTTTTTTTCACCAGAAGGACCAGAATATCCCGAGATATGCTTTTAACATTTTTGTCCCCCTTTCTTTCCCCTATCCTGACACATCTACTGCATCTGTCCTCAACCAACAGCTCCCTGTTCAGCCTGCACCTCTCCTTCCTTCCTGATTTCCAGCTTGTCCTGCCATATGGCACCGATCCCCTTGCCCTCGATTCCCCGCGTCACCATGCATTAGCTCTAATTGGCCTGACGTGTTCGTTCTGCTTCCTGAAGGATTTGGAGGTGCGTGCGTGGCTCCGTTTCAGCCGCTTGTCTTTCTGTATTTTTTTTTCCAACTACCCAGGCTTGTTTAATCTATGAAAGTGCCAACGCTTTTTCCTGAACAAGTATGACAAGGATTAAGAGAGATGAAGAGGAGGAGGGGGTGAGAGGGTGAGGGTGGTGGTGGTGGGGGGGGAGCTTGTGATATCGAGTCACAGGAATAGAGTGTCGAAAGAGGAAGGCTGTTTCTCAAGCATGATAATGAGGAATAAAGACGCACTATTAAAGCTGCCAGGTTTTCCCAATAAGACATAATCAGTCTTGCGGTTGTTCTTTCTTTCATGCAGGCATCAAATAAAAAAATCACTACGTCTTTGGCATACACAATAACAAGATGCGTACATGTACACTGGCCAAGAAAATTATATATATAGTTTATTCTGTATATATATAAATACATTTTATTATGCACTATTCAGGTACATCAGGTCCTTCAAGCTCCCTAAAAATAGTTAAGGGTTCAATGGGTCAATGTTCATTCAATTACTGCTGTGAGGACAGACTGAGGACATGATTTTGAAGAAAGGGTTTCGTAGAAAAGGATACTCTAAAGTGCGCTAAACAACATGAAACCTAAATACCAATCGAGCACCGCCACTAGTGTTCATTGTGTAGTTACACACTTGTACCATAAACGTACTTTTACTCAAATTCTTTAGGAATGACAGTCAAAATGACAACTTTGCTATATTCTATATTGTATATAAAGCAATTTTACACAATATTTCTCGCTTGGAATGGTGTATCTGCTCTTTGTAAGAATACCTGTTGTGTTGTGAAACAACATCTACATAATTGTGTCATTTTTTTGTGTGTTAATAAAACAAATAAAACTTACAGCAGGTTGCACCATGTTGTCCCTTTTTTTTTTTTTTTACCTAGAAACCTCTCCAAACATGTACCTAACAATAATGTATGTAGTATACTATACTCATCCATATAAAAGTATATAGCAGCTTTTCATCCTAAACATACTTTACACATAGATGTGCTAATTCCAGTTACATACTGTAAATGTTGTGTTTAGATGTAACTTAAAAAAAAAAAAAAAAAAACACTACAAATGTTATAGAATTTAAACAAGAAAGAATTCTGTATGAAACTGACCCAGATCTCATCATGCTTTAACTCTGCTTGAATCTTTGTCCTAAGCTAGCTAGCTAACTTAGCAAACATGTTTTTGTTAACCATTAGCAAATAAGTTGGGTTTTGCTAGGTTTGGCAACTTTTAAATAATACATACAGAAAGAAATTGCGGGAATCAAGGATCTGGTACTGGAATCCCAAATACAAATATGTTTAAGAAAATAACTTAAAGTTAACTAGCAGTTAGCTGTTTGGCTAGGTAGTCAGGAGGATACCAGGACATGGCCAGTGAATATTTTAGTATATTCATCTATAGTATATTCATTATAGTATATACACTTTAGTATAGTCATGGATGCTTTTAAAGGGTGTAAAATTGTTTCTTCATATTTTTCTTGTACTTTTTTGGCTCTCATTTTATTTATCAGATGAGAGAGGAAATGAGGTCGCTGCTGAGGTTGTTAAATAAACAACCAGTTTTGAAATTGCATCTTTAAGTAGTTTTCAGTAAAACATTTGTTCTCGTTTCTTTAATTTAATCTACATCATTTAATTTCATGTGAAGATTTGATGGGTGGCTCAAGACTTTTGCACAATACTGTTTGTTCCTGTGATGGTTAGTAGCTACTTGGAAATTACAACATATTAAACCACACATTTCTGAATTCACTCCTGCTCAGACACACACTCCTTTCCTCCAGATTGGTCACTGTAACCCAATCCTCCATCTCCAAGCAACACTATCACCTGCATCCTATTCCACTGAACTGGAATCATACTTCCCATTTTATAAGAAGACATGAGGTTCAAACACGGGTTAGCTCTTCCACGTACCATATTTTTACCTTGTTTATTTTATTGAAAAAAAATAGCAACATGTTTGTTAATGACCACCTTTAAATAAAATTACAAAAATAATAATAATAATAATAATAAATACAATTAAAAAACACTCAATTGACCCAAAAGTTGCACTCCTTCTCCGACCCCGCTGTTTTAGTGTCTATGTACTGTAAATCAGCTCTTGCTGAGCCATGCAAGGGCAGAGCTGAACAACAAGCGGTGAGACGCGAATGGGGGGGGGGGGGGGATCATCTCATATGAGGTCACAATAGGGGGAAAATATTATTGGCTTTTTTCTTTTGTTCCTTGGCAGAAACAAAATGGAAAAAAGGACAAAAACCAGGGAATGTTTGTACACGGAATACTGGAGACCCATTTGTCTAAAAATGACTAAAAAGTAGATTTTGTATAATAGGCCCAATTTAAGACCTGTTACGACCTAGGCATTCACACAGACCTGCTTCAGTATCAGCAAACCAAGGATATTACCATCCTGTTGTATCAAAAAACACAATCTATTACTGGGGGTATTCCAAAACTCGAGCCATGTCCAAAAGTAGCCTGTAGTGGAAAGAAAATACAAACAATATTTGGATTAGTGATTAGGAGCTCAACACCATTTTGCACATTGAACTAGACTTTTTCCTCTGGTAGTATCAGAATGATGACTCGAGTCACATACATGCTCAACGAAAACGTAGCCAATGGTCAAAACGTTAAAACAGGGTTATACACCCAGACTAGCTGTATTAATAACGCTCATACAGACTTATTTAGTTAGCTAACCAGATTATTGGTTAAATGTCTTTGTTTTTGGTTTATAGAGGTTTGTGCTGAGTTCACTTTTTAACTATGTCCAAATTATGTCCACCTAAATGTCCAAACGGCAGCAGAGTGGCTTAGAGGTTAGCACTGTTGCTTTGTTCCTCCAGGGCCAAGGTTTGATTCCTGCCTCAGGTCTGTGTGCATGGACTTTGCATGGCTCCCCCGTGCTTGGTGGGTTTCATCTGGGTACTCTAGTCTCCTCCCACAGTCCAAAGACATGCAGGTTAGGTTAATTGGCATTTACAAATTGCCTGTGGTATGTGAATAATGGCAAGCTGGCGACACACTCCTTAAGGAACTGCCATAGAAACGACAGCTCTTTTTATATACACGCAGTATGTGATACTGTACTGATGTGCTGGATAGCACGCGGATGGACAAAAATAGCAAAATAACCGCAAATCTCCTAATGACAACACAATGCAAAAGTTCCCAAGCTGAAATTTTTGGTTGTCAGAAACGTTGTGCTGTTAATTTGACAACGTCATGAATGTTGGGGCAAGTTTGGTATTAGTTGTCTTTGAGAGCTAGAATTACTTTGATGATGTCGGAAGAATGTTGAGTACATGACGGTGGAATAAAGTTGAACCCTTAACATAATGTTGCGAAAAATGACTCTGTCTAAATGCATCATATTACAGTCTAATCTGGAAGCTGAGATGTGTCTGTCAGTAACATTTCCTAAAGAAAATTTAAACATAAATAACATTACAACACTAAGAGATTCAAAACTGTG